>CM042911.1:22852191-24351460 GCA_023653625.1 Triadica sebifera
TTTCCTAATTGGGTATAAATGGGATCTTCTCTTGTTTACTTAACTTTTCTTCACAAAAGCTATAAACATTGCACCTTTTGTCCAGTAATATTGGTGTACACGTGAAATATCTCACTCTATTTGAAGAACCAGATCAAGGCCGGAAAATTCTTACTGTATTTTTCACCTGAAGCCGACAAAATGGACATCTGGAAACAGCAGATGAGCATCTACGACAAAGAACATGACCACAGGGTATGATTGTCATGCCAACTTCATTGCTCAAACAAACCCGACAAACCCATGCTGTCTTTGCTGTGTCAGCTTCTTTAACTGCCACTTCAGCCTTTTCCTGCAGAATATGTTCTATAATATTAACAGTGTCACTCAAAATATATCAACAGTCAGCCGCATATATATAGTTCTCATCAAAGCAATGTTCAAATTATATTTCTGTCATAAGAGAATGCTTCCAAGGAATATTCCAGCAGCTCTTAAACAAGTTGGTATGCATGTACATGCTCATACTCGCACACTTCAGTTAAATGTCGCCTTACAATCGTACTATCCAAATAGTTTTGACTAATAAAATTCCAGCAATGATGAATTGTGCCATAAGTTTCAGACCTAGGGTTTTTACAAATTTTTTGTAGCAATTGATCCTCAAAAAATGCTATTTATAACAATCCACGAGACCATAACCACTTCACTTGGCTTAGGGAAATACTCCCACAAATGATTTTTCTTTTTTCCAAAAAATAAAAATTAGATAGCAAAATGACCATTAGACTATTTGTTGCAGAAACAACGTTAAGGTGAACTTGAACTTTTTAATAACAATAATAATCCTATTATTAATTACAACAAAGCTTAACAAACCTGTTCAAGCAAAAGTGCAGCCTGAGACTCTTTCAACTGTTCCTGCAATGTTATCATTCTTTGCAGAATAGATCGCTTCTCCTCATCCATGTTGATCCCTGCTGCAGAAAGCATCTCATGGACTGCATGCACAAATTCTGCAGCTGACACTCGACCATATTGAAGTTCTTTACCATCCTGCAGTTTAAGTAAAAAAGATTTTCCAGGTTAAGTACACATTCTACAGTTTAAGTTAAAAGGTTTTCCTAGTTAGGCACTTAACTAAATGCAGCCACTCCACCTATAGTTACAGAAAATCAGTGCATGTGGTTTCCAATTTCCTTTTGGATCAGAACCAAAGCTAAACACCAGCTAAGCCTGTCACAGACACTATATGCAGAAAGGTTCCACCATAAATGTTCCCATGATGCTTCCATAAAATTTAGATGTACAAAAGCCAAGAAGGAAAAAATGAAACCATCTCCCCTATTAAGGGAGAAAAATATTACTTCTAGAAAGGAATTTAATTCCACAGCCCCATATCCTAACGTCAAACAATTTCAAACAATTTCACAAATAATGCAGGACTGAGTATGAACAGGATGGGAAAATCATGTAGCATGAGAATAACATGATCTTAAACAGAATTGTTCAACAAATTAAGATTAGAACTCTGCTCATTATGTTCACAGCAAACCACTCATGCAAGTTGAGAGCCCAAACCTGAAAAGACTTTCTTTTGGCTCTTCCAGAACTTTCTGGCACCTCACCAAGAGCACTGTTATCAACCACAGCACAACTATAATCTGGCATAGCTGCTGAGTATGCCACATTTCCCATTGATATGCTTTTAAATGAGAAGACATGTGAAGAAAGAAGAGGCTCAACCACACCTAGTGCAGTTTCCACCTTCAATCTATAAAGAGCCTGGCCAGCTGATGGTCTGACATCGTCTGGAACCCTACCATATTTCAACTTCTCTCCATTCTGAGACCGCCATGCAACTATTTCTCCCTTATAGAAGGGTCTCAAAGGATGAAGTTGCACTCGAAGAGCATCTGGAGGCAGTATGTCCTTGCCTAGTAATTTATTACTTGTAGCTTCAACTCTCATTTCAGGACAGTGTGTCATTGTGTTAAGAATTGCAGTTTCAGAGCCTTCAGGGCATAAAAAAAGGGATCCTATAGGCAGTGGAATAGGCAAGCCTAAAGCCTGGCTTACAACGATTGCAACCACATCAAGAACGGATATACAAGCGGGAGGTTCGGCAACCAAAATAGAGGTCTTCAACCGGTCCATGAAGTATAGACTCCGGTGTTTAGATTCATCCTCCCATTCTGGAACAGAATTCTTATTGACAAGAGTGATATCTATATACTTTGGAAGAAGCATAAAACGAGTATGGAGAAATTTAACAAACTGCAACTTTTGTGCAACAACAACTAGTGACTTTTGTGTTGTCTCAAAAGGTATATTTTCAGTTGCAGGAACATAACTGGCTATGCTATTAACAAGAGTCCAAACAGCACTCTGAAATGATCTGCTTGACAGCTTCTCTCTGACAAGTACCAGTGGGACAGATCTAATAGATTCCAACATCTGCAAATCCTTTTCCTTCTCAATTTCCTGAAAGCAGTAGATTATGTTGCCAAATAAATAAGAATCAACATTAGAAACACCTGAGATTGGATATGATATTTATAAGAAAATAATTTTCAGAACACACTCTGTTTACCTCAATGACAACATCAGAAACTTTCCTGATGCCCAAGGCTATGCTAATTCTCTCTGGAATATCTGGGTGAACAAATCTTAACATTGATGTATCAATATATTTGACATATCGAGAGCCATAAGGATCAATATAAACACATGATTTAGCATGAACAAGTCTGCAACCGTCATCCGGGACTATAGCATCTGATTTCCAGTTGATACCATCAGACACATTTTCCTGAAGAGTCTTGTCACAAAGAAAATACAAGATTCCCATCACAGCACGGATTTCATTTGGATTTAAACGCTGATATCCACAAGCTTTTTGGAGATTTAATAGAAGAACCTTTGCAGCATCAACTGATAGCATGTCCTGAAGTCCCAACTCTTTGAGAATTTTCACAAAAGGAAGATATAAAGTGGGAAGTTCAAATGCAAATGGTGACAGGTTAATCGTCAGGCGAACAAAAAGCGAGTTTGCTGTAACTAAACGTGTTCCATTTGCAGCAGGTAAGAATGCCACTGTCTGCAATTCTTCTCTATCTGCCTTAACAGAAAAAAGGTTGTGATCACAGGGTTATCTGTTTGACTAGTAATAAAAAAAAAAGGCAATAATATAGCTCATAACTTCAACTGCAACATCAACAGATAATAGAAATTTTGATGCAGAAAATGCAAAATTAGCTAATTTTTGAAACATAGATAAACAACAGTTCTGTTACAGGTTTATTCTCCAGTTTGTAATCTCTTTTCTCTCGTGATAAAATTACCTCTCTCCATGCTTGGAAGCAAAGGGTGCTACAGAAAAAGGTAAAAAGGTTAATTTCATTACTTGTCCTAAAACTCACTTAATCAGCAAGCTAGCCATGGAAACAGATTCAAGCCACCTTGTGGGGAAGTATTGAAAACGGGAAAATCCTTGGGATATTACAGTTGTAATTTGGTCAATGCTACAAAATAGGAAAGTGTATATTCTGAATTAATTAGGCTCCAATTTTTCTTCTTGTATCTGCTATATATAGGAATGCCATGCATATTATTTTGTCCAAGAAATATTTTAATTTCTTTCCCATTAATAAGTAAAAATTTATGATTTTGTGTTTGGTTGCTAAGAAAGCAAGCAAAAATAAGAAGAAAACGAGAAAAGAGAATGAAGAGAATAAATTGAGAGAAAGTGAATAAAAAGTAGAAAATATTGGAGAAAAGTTAGGATGTACATCCAATTTCAATGAAAAAATTATAAAAAATCTTTAATTGGAAACAACTTTAGCAATCTGGGCAAATTTCAACAGATTTTGATGTCAAGGATATTATTGATATGAAAAATAAAAATTCAATCATTTTTTGGTTACAAGTGAAGTTTAAAGACAATAATATGCACCAGCAACAAGTGCAACAAGTGCAGATCGATGCGTGAAATTAACCAACCTAAAGGTAAGACCAGAATGAAAGTAGAACATCATCTTCAACAGGGGAGGAAGGAAAGGGAGAGGGGTGGTTTTGACATAAATAAATATTGCTAGCAGAATGACCCAGCATCAATAATCTGACACAGAAGGTTTTATATTTCTAGTTCTTTGTTTTTTTCAATCTTTTATTTTATTTTTTTTTTCATGAACTTAAAAGAAAATGGTGCAAGGAGTGACCTGTAGAAGACAGGGAACCCCAAAAGCTATCCAGGTATCTCAACACAGCACAAGTAGCTTCAGCAACTGTCATCAAACCTGATGCAGTGGGCCAGTGAGCAAGTGTATCTTCACCACCATTTTTTCCAATCACCTAAGGTACATCCTCATCAGTTATATATGTACTTGCATATTCCAGTACTCTTGGAAAAATATAGAAGAATGCAAATTGCTACCTGTAGATGTTTTAGGACTCTAGAGAAAGCTGGAGGACTCCTGAGGTGGAGTGCTCCCCAAGAAAACTCAGGTGGAATAACATTTTGTCTGGAAAGAATAGGAAAACAACTCCAAGCCAAAGGCCAATCCTTCAACAGAATAGCTTCACTAAATGAAGTAAGCATTCTCTTGCCACTGCCACCAGGAAAACCCAATTCAGCAGGTACAAATGCTATCTTACTAATGTTATTACAGAAATTATTGCTATAAAGCACAGCAAAGTTTGAGATCACAGTTTCAACAACAGATCCTGCTAATGCCCATATCTCCATAGAAACTTCATCATTAGAGTCTTTCTCAAACTCATCAAAATCTGCCTTGGATTTCATGCACTGACTTCCAAGAAACTCAATTCTTTTAGCACATTCAAGTATTACATCTGCTTCCTTTGCAGTTTGAAGACCCAATAACCGTAAAATGCCAAGCCATCCATCTGTACTAAACCTTTCTCCAGGAAATTTCTTTCTCTCACCAGAGAATACGGATATTAATAGAGCATCACATGGATCAAACAGATCCTTGGGCCTGGAGAGATCTGTGGAAAATTCGTCGCCATTTTTTACAAATTTAGCCTCCTTCAGAACTTCAAGTAAAGCTGAATCTGTTTGGAGATCTTGCCAATTTGTATAAAGATAAATTAATATATTTTCCTGCTCAGGCTGCAGTTTGCCTTCAAATCCAGGCAACCCAAACCTTATCAAAATCTGCGGATCCTGTAGTACAGGAACCCCCAGGGCATGTAACAGTTTAGACTCAGTTGTTTCTGTTGAATAAGAAAGGCAATGCTCATCAAGTGGCTTTAGGAATGAATTTGAAGAGATCATGCACAGATCTCGACCATGCAATCTGCTGTAGGATCCCTTGACTGTTTTATATATAGGCAAACAACACAGTACTTCAATCTCCTCGGTTCCATATTTAGAACCATTGAAAACAAAATCTTGAGCAAAAAGACTGAAAAGTTCATCCCGATCTGAATCTGAAAATGATGTAAGTTCAGCAAAATAGCCAGCATGCTTACCCACAACAAGCTTGGAAGCAATTACTTGCCCCAGGGATAGATTGGGTGAAGGGAGGCAGTTACATGAGGCTGCACAATCAATGAAAGCAGCATCAAAAATTGGTACATTGCACTGGTTCAGAAGAGAGAACAGCCAAGGATACCTATTTTTTGCTTGGTCAAATGCTGAAATGTACGATTGAATATCAGATTCAGAAGAACAATTAAAGGCCAAATCCATCATATCACTTCTTATGCCACTAATGTCTGAAACACTATTTCCAGAGGCCAGATCAATAAGAGGGGGAGGAACGAAGACCAAATGTCGTTCCTTTACACGGCATAGGATGGGCCTACCAAGAAAAGCAGGAATTAGAGGCCAATCGGCAAACAGTAAGAGCTCTTCTGAAGAACCAGTGAAACATTTCCAGAACAATCTTATCCATTCATGTGAAGGACCCCCTTCATCAGTAGAAGTTGATGTATCCTCCCATGAAAACCATGGTCCCATATTTGAACCCATTACATGATCCACCCAGTTTTCATGAAAAAGTGCTTTCATATGACCAGCCAGCAAGTGACAAGAGAAACTCTTCAGTTTTAATAACGATTGCAAGGCGCTATTTGAGAAAATATCAAACAAGATAGATCTATCCAACAGTTTTTGATGGATAAATTTTGCATTTAAAGGCATCATCAGGGCCTGTTGGTCCTTGTCACCAAGCCAGAGTTCAGTGACTCCCAGTTGAGCCAAATTATTAGCAGCAGTAGGACAAGGTAAGCCTCTAAGGTCAGCAGCAACCAGTAAAATCTTGGGATTTCCATTTCCGTAGCTGTCATCCGAAATGTTGTTCCTTTGAATCGAGGACCCTCCAGCCCTACCAATATCTTCAACAACACCTCGGCCAAAATCAAACAAAGCCTTCCCCAAACTTGTCATCAGTTCAAGAGCATCTCCAGAGCTGGCTGTGTTCTGGGCTAGCAACACATGAGAATTCTGCACACTGGGCATTGATGCTGACACATAATATGCTTTACGCGAGGTATTGGAGTTAACAAGGTCTACTGACGTATTCTCTCCAGAAAAATTAGGTGATACAGGAAACTCAATATCAGACAAGCAATACTCAAGAACATCCACATAGGTATCAACTGATTGAAGAGATAAAGATGTTGAAGACATCCTCAGAAGATCCCGAACCATTTTAGGTTTAACTTCTTGAACTGTAATCCCCACAGCCTGAATTTCAGTCACCAGCTCCCAAGGTACAGAAAACACTGGATAATGTTCCTTCACAAAGCTACAAACTGTAGCTGGGAGCAAATTACTAGTTACCCCATTTCCAGGTTGTGAAAGAAACATACCCTCCCTTGCCTTGACCAAGGTTCCCGAGTACAATTGCCACACAGGAAGATCAGCAACATGAGAATAGAATGGCATTATCACTTGTTCAATTATACATTCCCAATCTGTTTTAAGCACTTCCTTTTGTACTGAGTTATTGGCATCTCCAGGTTGATTATTTAGCATATACACATAAGACCTTGGCCAAAAAGAATAACTTTGTGCACCATAAGCCTTCAAAGACAGAGCAACAGGATGACCTGCACTTGATTCAACAGTTGAACTCAAAGGTTCTCTTCTTAACTTCTGCATTTCCACCACCATCTCAATGTAGGAATCACGAACACAGGACATCAATTCTCTGTTCCAAGCTTCAATCAACTGATCTCCAGCATTAGGCTGTGCTTCCGCCAAAGTTCCCCTGTCCTGGTACTTAAAGAGAGAACGACCACCATTATGATGCATAAGGAAATATCCAAGGATAGTTACAGGTAGATTGACACAACCGGATAAAGGAAGTGGGGACATGACAGAGCTAGTTTGATGCATAGGAGCAGGGTGACCATTTCTTGATATATGCGCCGCAACTCCAGCTACAGGTGTCAAATTATATGCAAGATATCTCCTACAGAAAAAATGCAACCATATAAAACATAAGATTTTCTAAAAAAGAACAACTTAAGATTATCTTCATTTTTTTGCAAGGTACATAAGTTGTTCTAAAAAAGAACAAGTTAAGATTATCTTCTTCATTTTTTCGCAAGGTATATATTCTATATTATATTAAAACAAAAAGATCCAACTTCTGAAGCATATTGCTAATCAGAGGAAAGAGTAACTAGGATATAACAACTACCATGTTAGGTGGAATATAGCTGAAAAAATAATGCATAACTATTTAAATGTTATTGCTCATATTGAATTAAATAGGGAGGGTATTATCTGCGTCAGCATCAATATCAATAAGATAACAAAAACCCATGCACACAGAGACAAGAAATTAAGCAAGGGACCGATTCTGAGCCACTTGCCCATCAATTTGCATATTAACATGATAACTTTGGCATTCCTGTGGTTATTCTGAAAAATTGTAAAAAAAAAAAGTGCAGAACTATTTGAATGGTATTGTTTATATTTTTGAAAGGCAGGGTTATATATATGTTTACAAATGTCTATAAAAAATTGCTTTATTTCATCAATGGCTAGTGGAATTATCACTAAGCCACTGCATAGTCATAGAATTTAAATTGGTCACAAAAGGAAAAAAACAATAATAATAACCAAACTTTTACTTAGTGGCAATTTTCACCCTAGCCAAAATATGGTCATATTCTGACTAAATCAAAGTCATACATATAAACAGCATGTGAAGTTGCTCATCCCATAAGGATTAGTTATGCTTATCATTAGTTAACTCACAGTTTATTACATCTTGATGGGCAAAACTTTTTCCCCAAAATTACTAGTGACCCTAACTGCTCCCTATGTACCTTCCCTGATCATATGATTACAATAGGGACTCAAGTCCTGACTGATACAAAAGACTGGTCTTAGATAAAGGTCAAGTTCCAAGTGCTAAAAAAAATGTGGAGCTATTGATGATGATGTTAATGTTTTCATCAAAAGAAAATCTCAACCTGCAGCAAGATTTGTAACAAAACCTGTTGTTTTCTTAAGACGCAATCTAAAAGTTTATAAAATAAATGTTATGACTTTCAACAAGGCACTGAGAAATCAAAGAATAATGTCTAAAAATATACCTATCAAGAGCCATATTTCTTGTTTGCCCAGAACCAAGGCTAAGCACAACAAGCCACCTATCAATAACTCTAGTAGCTGGAGCTCCTTCAAACAAGTTCACATCTATCACATGCAACTTAACTGCAGCATTTGAACTACTAAATAATCTTGATATTTGGAATTTCCTCCATTTCTTTTCTGAAAATGGGTTCCTCATGGTAGCAGATAATGAATCAACAGAAATTGAATAAGTCTGGCATGGCTGCTCAAATCCTTCCTCCCATGTCGAAAGTGACACCTGAGCATGTATTTTAAATTTTTATATCAATTTTTAGATTTACAAAACATATTACAGGAGAGGAACAATAAAATTTTACAAAAAGTTCCAAACTTCCTGAAGTTTTGTAGTGAGGAAACCACTTTGGTGTCCTTGAGATCTGAACAAATACAAATAAAAAGTTCCAAAGAGTTATGCTATGACAAATACATGATGACAGTAGCTAGTGAAGCAATACTTGTATCAAAAGAATTCTGCCAAAAAAAACTATCAAACTTATTTCAAACTAGAAAAGATGTTAATATTCTATAAGAGTACAGATGGGGAGGGAAAATGTTTGGATAAACCAAAAAAAATTGTTTTTAATAAGCCAAAGACTTGGGGAAAAAAAATGAAAACCTTGGCGAAAGTCAACTTGGCGCCTATTATAATTTTTTTCAGTCAATTGTACCCTTGGACTTTGAAAAACTACCCAACCGTACCTAAATCATTAACACCATGAAATAGGTGTTAACCATCCAAGTGTGACCCAAGGTTCAATTTTTTAGTGGCTCCCTAATTCGCTCACCTAAAATTTGTCAAAAATTTGTCAAATGAATGCATCCAATTCCATGTGGGAAAATATCAGCTTTTATGTGTTGATGGGCTGTACACTCCACCCCCTACCTCATGGAGTTAGGGCCTCTCATGACCACGACTTCCTCAAAAGCCAAAAAAGCCACCTTATCCCAATCAAAAGGAAGCCTAAATAAGGCTATCTCTTTCCAAATTTCATTTAAACAAAAAAAGGAACAAAAGCCTAAATAAGGCTAAATATCTTTCCAAATTTCATGTAAAAAAGGGAACAAAAGACAAATAAATGAACAAACTGTCCACAGCCAAACACTACAAACTTATAAACCGACAAAAATGTCTTTGAAGTATCTGGAGAAATACAATTCTCTTTAAGAAGAACTAATAGAAAATTAATAATATTTAATATGCCCAAGCAAATTATGTTATGTGAATGGATAGTTATAACAGACTCTTTGAGATATATTCACAAGCTCTTAAGTACTAGGGATGTTATTTATAGACAAATCAAAAAATCATCTACTCTTTGAGGGTGTGTTTTATAACTTTAGAGAAAGATTTCTAAATAATTGCACACACGAGATTACATAACTGGATAGGTAAGGGATATTACCTGCAAAACAGACCTCAAGAAAACAAGTGTACTAGATGCATGCTCCATGAATCTATCAAATATTTGTTTTACTCTGTTCATTCCCAGCTCAAGCCCGTTCTTAAGACATTTTGATGATAGAGGCATGCGGACAATAGTGCAATCTAGCAATGACGTGTTTTCACCAATCAACATAGGATTAAATTGATCACAAAAACGCTCCATCAAATTTGTACCTGAGACCACATAGTAGGGGAACACTTAGTTGCAAGTAGGTAAAACAAAACAAAAAAACAAAAGAGCTAGGGGAATAAAAAAAATTTTGAGCAATGTTGGAAGTAAAAAAATTGTTGAGCTTAGGGCTTAATCTCCCAAATGGCACAAGGGCCAATGGAAAACCATTTCCAATCTATACATGTTAGACATTTGAGCTCAGCAATATCTACTGTTATTGTCCAATTCTTGAAATTGTTGTCTCGTATTCATATTCTCCCTCCCGTGTGTGTAGCAACATTTTTATTTTTATTTTTATTTTATTTTATTTTTTTGCATTTATTCTTCCTCCATCTATATCACTATGAGAAAGAGAAGGAAGAAATTTTGTGAGTTTATTTGTCCATGCCTTTGATTCAAAAAGCCAACAATTGCTATTTCAAATGTCTTTATGAGTTATGACAAAACTTAATAAACCTATGTGTAATAGTGGAATACCTATGAGAGAAAACATCTTTGCTGCAGGAGTATGACCTGAAGGCGCACCAAGTGCCAGACAACAAGGATCAAACATATAAAAGTGGCCACCGGATATAATTGACAGAAGATCACATATAAAGAAACAGCTAAGAAGACCCAAGCCATAATTAAGAGTATTCCCTCGAAGTCTCCATGGAGGAAGAAGCTGAAGGCTGCTAACTTCGTCTCTACTCAAGCTGACACCTTCCAAAATGGCAACTAAAGCAGGCCCCTGAAATTCACCTGCATAGATAATAATTTTGAAACAAATTCAACGCAATGTCCAAATTCACAACAAGAAAAATTCTGGACAAAGTCTTGAAGACATTATCCAAAAGTAATCTAAAATATTACATTCATTTTAGATTGAGATTTCATTTCACTGGTATATTTCAGTGATAAGGATGCTTAAGGTAGAAGAAACATCTAATGGCAAGTGCATTAATGCTTTTCCACCTGAAAAGTAATGAAACAAAATGAAAAAGGAACAAAGGTGGCAATGGGTTAGGTATGGTCCCGGGTTAGGTACTATCCACCCCATTTCAAGATGAGAGCCAAGCTAGGAAATTGCCATCTTTTAAGATTCTTATATCATTAAGTCATTCAAAGCGATAAAAATTTTAGAACTAGTTACCTAAGTTGTGCTGCAGCAAAGACTGACGAGGATGCTCTCGCTTGTCAAAAATTAAGTGGAACTTTTTAGCTTTGCAGCAATCTGCCAACTCAAGAAGGTCAAACAACAAAAAATCATTGTTCCCATATAGTGCCAGAAGTTCGTTTATCTTTGCAAAATCCATGCATGGCAAATCTTTAGTCATATTTTCATCCACCAAAGAGAGGCAGCGGAGAGATTTCACCCCCAACCTATTTGCCAAATCATTGCTGATACTTCGATGAACAAAGTGCTTCCCAACTAGAGAGCTGTTTTCCATCCATGGTGCATCATTGTAGACAAGATCTTTACAACACATGAGAATTCCAGAAGAATCCGGCAATAACAGTGATGTATTAGAAGCCTCAGGCAATAAGTTATCCGGACAACAATCAGCAACAGCTTCAAGGATGCATTGGACAAAACTTAGCTGATCAATAGATAGGGGGCACCCTTTGATATCATCTTGTAAGCGTTGCAAAACATGACAATAATCCCAAATATCAAAACTAAGTCTCACGCCTAATGCCAAGAGCAATTCCCTAAATTCTGATAATTCAGATGGGACAACATACAAATAAGGGCTAAATTTCACTGGTGAATCAAAAGCAAGAGCATTTGGGGATACAAAATCATCACCAATCCAAACCCAGGAAACACCATGTAAAGTTGATTTCACCAGCATGAAATCATCACTACCAATAAATTCTTGCAATCTAGAATAAAGTGTTGGAATCCCCTTTTGCAGTGCAGCATCAAAATCCAGTTTCATATTTGAATTTGGCTTTAACTTATCGTAGGACTTGGATAGTTCAATCAACTGCATCAATAAGATATTTACCTTAGGACAATCCATCCAACCAAGTCTATGTTGTAGATAAATCGAGTCAGAATCACTATCTAGTATATGCATTGCACTGGACATCATCCACATCTGTGATTTCGGTCTCACAATGTTTGGCGGTGCTACTCGCTTATTAGATTTTAACCATGGCAGTCCTTCTAGGGGTGGATCAACACAAACAGGGCACCAATCAATAGCCTTAAGTTCAGACCAGAATTCTTCTTCTGTCTTATCATCAACCAAGTTAGTTAACAGATATTCAATGTCCAGAATGTCTCTAAAGTGATCCTTCTCTCCCTGAAGAGATTCGAGATGCAGAGAATCACCATTTGCAGTACAATTATTATGACAAACCAAATTACTCTTTGACTGAGTGCAATGGCCCTCTTTCTCCTCAGCTGAGAGCTTGAGTGCAACAGCATCTAAACAGGTAATGAATCTCCTCCCATAACTCACTGCTTCAGAGTTACCAGATTCAAAGAACAATGAAATTGATCTAGCACAATCAAGAAAACCAGTTAAACCCAGAGTTCTTTTAAGTCCAAGGCTAACTAAAAACTCCAATATTTCAGGATCTGAGAATTCCCTTGAAGGAAAAAAGTCACCATGCAGCACCTTTTGTAGCTCACATACACGGGGATCATAAAGCCTGTGTAAACATTATAGCAAGTCAACAGTGATATCAAACCACAAGCCTTGAAGTGTCAACTTTCTAAATCACATAGCAGATTTGAATATTTTTCCCCCAAAAAAAATTATAAGCAGCTATAAAACACAGAATCACTGAATAAATTCTATTATGTATATGGAAAACACAGCTACTTGCTTTCCTTATTTGTTCCTAATTTCTAGCAATTGTGATACCTGTAATTAAGCTATATTGCATAGGAAAGAATATTGTTTTCCTTTTCAGACTAGGACATTCTCTAATATAAATAGAGGTTGTATAGTCCTTTAATTTTTCAATTCAATATAAGAACTCAATTTTCTTCAATGTAAAAACAACTCCCTTTAGACTAAAATTTGTCCAGACTTCCTTTGATTAGTTTTCTTTGCAATGGTAGAATTTAAGGAACACTTCTATCTAGTAGTAGCACTCCGCAAACACAAAGACCTTCATAAAACAAGATGATGTAAACAACATAACATTGTTTCACAATTAAATCACATATCCAAGTAATAAGTAAAAACGAAAGATGTTCCATTTTGCTTCAATGTGAAGGATACCATTTCAAACTGCAATGTTGTGGTTAAAATCATAAAACTGACATGTAATCAAGTGAACTGTAGATGCGCTGGGAAAACGGTGAAACCAGAGATATTCACAGGGTAGACCAATTATTGTTAATCATGATGTCATTGATGAATATTGTTATTTTAAGTAATAGTTCAACAAAAATCCCTCTATTTACTGGTGTCAAAACTGACCCATTTTTCCACAGAAGAACAAATTTTATCAATGATGATGTATTACACACTGCATATTTCATAAGAATAAATTGGTCATATATTTAATGAAGAAGAAGCAATAGAGAAGTAATCAATCCAAACACTTTGTTATCAACTACAGACTCCCAGTTAAAACCATAAGAAGACAATAAACTGACACTATAATAACTGGAAAGGCAAAGCTGTCTCTTGACCCTATAAAAACTGCAAACCAAATAACATCCACAAAATCCAAATGCTCCAAGTTGCTGTAAATTCAAGCACATCGTCTACAATCCATACGCCTTTCCTTCTAACAAACTTATTTTTTTAATCTTTCTAAATTTGTTTTTTCTAAGTTTCCTGCAATTCATATAGATATACCTAATTTTCCTCTTCAATGCCAAAAATTGAATCCAAATTGTAGAAAATGGCGCAATGAAGAAAGAAATAAACCAGACTATTTGTTTTTCCTGTTACAACAACATGACAATTTATGTAGAATCTTAGTTACAATCAAAATTATACTTTACATTTATATGGAGAAGATCCGAAAATTTAGAGTATACAAAAAACTGAAAAAATTTACATGAAATCAGCCCATACCTAAAAACTTCATGCCACAGTTTTTTTAAATGAATCTTGTAGCTGAAAAGTACAAATGCAATAAATTAAGTGAACAAAATGAAACGAGCACCATCCCATGGACTGTCTATTGAACCATACAAGTGGAATGCTAAGCAACCTCAGTTATGTACTATGTAGAAACAAGGAGTAGCTCAACTCTTCAAATAACCTTTACTGGTAACTGTCAAGTTTTGAACTAATAAAATGGAACCAAGATAAATATAGATGCAAGGTTTATAGAGGAAGCCAGCTGCTATACATAACCTAAGAGCATACCTACATCCTTTTTCCTTTTTTAGAGTATTACTATTTGACCAGACTACAAAGCATTAAAAAGAACTAGACAGAGCAATGGAAGCATGGAATGAGCATTCTAGTTTATACGAACCAACTTAGAACATTGAAGACTTGCACTAGAAATAATACAAACATCTGGGATCAAAAAATAGAAAATATAAGAAAATGAATATGTACCGAGATGGTTGTAGCCAATTTCCATTGGCAGCTAAAACAAAAGGTGTTGTGCAAATGGCAGATTTGATAGAAACATCATTGTCAATCAAAAGCTTCACATCTTTTAGAATCGCTGCAAGAGCCTCTCCCTTCGAAAGGAATTCTGGCATGCAGTCAAGAACATAAACTTTATAAAATTCTGCCATTGATGGCTCTCTTATCTCTAAGTACCTTCGGAAAATAACAATCTCCCTTTCTGATTCAGTGCGTACAAAATCATCATTGATGAGATACTCAGGAACACCATTCGGTTTAAGCCATTTAGCAGGCTTACTCAGGCTTACCAGTTTTCTACTTCTGCACGACTCAAACATAGGAAGGTGTTTGATGACATCAATACACTGTCCATCCATCTGCTCTTCAATGAACCACTTGGACTGCAGAACAAAACTCCGCAATTCATGCAGCTCTCCTTCCGATGCATCGACAAAAAGACCCTCAATGTTCTCTGGTGTACTAGCAGTTGCAAGAAATGCATTTAATATGCCTGCTGCTGTTGGAGACTGCACAAATTTTTCCAGCCCTGGATGTTCTATTTGTAGGTCTCGCCTCAAGAATAAGCATCCTACTTTCAACAGCAAAGAAGACAAGTTCTCACTCCATCCATAATCGGTAATCACATTGGAATTTGGAACTAGCTGCAGAAGATAACTATCTCTAACAGGTAATATCGGCCAGTTAGAAAATATTGAGAGGTCATTACAATATGACTTTAGATAGCTCCATAGCAATCTTATCCATTCTAAACTTGGATGACCCGCATTACCAGGAGTCCAAGTTACCTTTTTGGAAAGCTTCCAGTCAACTGGAAGTAATTTTGTGAATAGCTTCTCAAGTAAATTGCAAGAAAGAAAATAAATATTTGATTTCTTGCTGTCAGCTATCTGGCACAGCTTTCCATAAACAACTTCTGAAATTCCATGGTCCACAAGCTGGTGTGGAATTGTATCCTTAAGCAGACCATATTCATCGCCCCTAGCAATATAAATTCTTTCACCGGCTCCACTTTTCTCAAATGTTGCAAATGAGCCATTAGCAAGGGGCAACAATGCTAAACCATACAAGATATCAGGTTGAATGGGAACTTCTAAATCAAGTAAACAATATTCAAGGGTTAGGACCATCGAACTCCTGTTCTTGAATATACGTTTCCGCCGAATCAACAGTTTTCTTAACAATTGTGGTGTCAAAAAATTCAGTGATGGGCAAGCCTCCATAAATCTCTCTACAAGTAGCTTGGAAACAGGCACGAGAGGTAGACCAGCATCTGATAATGCTTCTATGAGCTCAGTTGCCTTAGGAAAGCTAAAGTCTGGAAAAAGCACTTGTTTGGCAGCAATCCACTGCCCTCCTCTAGCATTAGTATATAATACACGAAGACCAGATTCAGCAATAAAATTGTACACTTTTCGCACCATTGATGCCCAAGGCTCCAAACCTACTGCTGTTGGCCAATATGAAAAGAACAGATCACATGGGCCAATCTCCAGGGCAATTTTCTCAAGCAAGTGACCATAAGCATGGGCAGCAACAGTTTCAAGAATGTAAATATTCCAGTCTGACCGTTTCTTTCCACCACCTGCCATGTCATTGCCAAACCAGATGTCTCTTCTATTGGATGACAATTCAAAATACGAATTAATATGTACTGGAAGACCAGTACTGATTGGCAGTGGTAAAAAGCAGAAGGCACGGCCCTCAAAATTCTTCATTCGTTGAATGGAATCTGTAGAAACATGAAATAACTCAGAAGCACAAGTACCTACTGTTTTCAGGACATCAATCAATTCCCCATCCCTCTTGACAGAGTGTATATATGCAGCAACACAAGCCCATGGAATTGATTTGTGGGAATTTTCATTAACATCTGCAGAGTTGCTCTTGATTTTCCCATCACCTATGCACTCACCAGTTATCCAGTAGTGTGACAAAACACCAGATGGGGTTTGCTCCGTCAACACAATTTTATGACATCTATAGGGAAAATTCCCATCTATGGATTTGCTTAACCTTTTCAGAAACTGATCTTTACCCAATCCATTACACTGATTTCCAACAATCATACTAAAAACATCATTCACTGCACTGGACCCCATTTCTGGCTCAACAATGTAATTTTTGTGCACACAGTGCACGAGTTGCATTTCACAACCATTTCCTTCCTTTACAAAAATAGAGATCTTTTTCACATTGCGGAGAAAAAGCAATGCATCAGAAACAACCCCAGAAAAGGATCCAAAAAGAGACATGACATCTTCAAGTGCATATCCTTCCTTCTTTATCTCGCTACGCAGTGCAATATTGGGACTTCTAAGAGGAAAACGAAAAAGGGTACCAGGAAAGGAATTCAGCAAATCACAGCCAAAGTGTAAAAAAGGAGAGAACTGATCAGGAAATTGTTCCAAAATCTTTCTTCCCACAAACTTAATTCTTAAGCCAGGGTGGGAAGGAGAGATCCCTGGCAAATTACAAGCATGAGGATCAAACATGACAATGTTTTCCCCTGAAACAAATGCGGGTAAGTCTGTAAAATGATAAACACAATTAAATCCAAGACCAAATCTTCCAATTGCAAGAGGTTTTTCCAATTTGCTTTCTTGACCGATACGTGAGATAGCATAAAGATCTTGTGGACTGAAAACTGAGTCATTGAAACAATATAATGCAGGGCCTTGCCAATCTGCCATCTCAGGAGAGAGCACAGAAGAAGTCCCATATTGAGTTTTATCCAAAAGAAATATCACTTCTGAAGCACCAGCATCCTCAGCATTTTGAACTAGCTCAAACAGAATCCCAGGACCATCTGCATACATCTCAAGTATATGTTTAAGTCTCGTTGTCAATGCCTCATGCTGTCCAAAGGCTTCAGCCACCCCAGATAAACCAAAATTCATTGAATCAGAACTTTCAGCAAGTAAGATGCGACGAAGTGAGCAGACACCAAGCTTCTCTGCAACTTCATTAGAGATATTCCTGTGGACAAATTGCTGAACTGTTCTTTTTGCATTAAAGCCCACAGAAGATGCACCAAATGAGCTATCAGCATAATCTGAGCCAAGCAACCAAGGAGCATCATTATATACTAAATCACTGGCAGGAAACAATCTTCCTGAAATGTCTGGCAAATAAATCTTGACGTCTTGTTCATGAAATTGTACTTCAGCCAGATGCTGAACAATCAGTATAGCAGCCCTGATTTCTTGCACATCTAGGATACTGGAACCTTTCTTCATAGCCATTCTAACCAAAATATTAGCATAATCCATTGGCTTAAAATATTCTCGAACACCAAGCTCCAAAAATAAGTCTTTGAAAACAGCTAAATCAATGGGTACAACACGAATATAAGGGGCCAAATGAAGAGGACCATCGAGAACAACCTCATCAGTGGTAGCAAATCCATCTCCCACCCAAATCCAACGAGACCCTTCAAGAATAGCCTTCACAATGTCCATCTCATCTGAACCAATCAAGCTCATCATTATTGAGTATATCTTTGGCATAGACAAAGCTAATTCCTGCCGGAGTGCCTGATCAGTCACGATCTCATTGTTTTTTCCAAGCTCAAGTAACTGGGCTGCAAGGGCACTTCCACCTGGTGGACAGAACCATCCAAGGTTAAATGATAATGCAGTGGAAGAACATTCGCTGTCCAGTATTCTCATGCTAGCGGAAACAAGCCACAAGTCTGTCTGTAACCTAACAAGCTTAGGCGGAGCAACAGTAGATTGTACAACAGGCCATGGCAAGGACTTAAATGGTGCAGAAACCATTACAGGGCACCAGCAAATCATCTGCAGATCATTCCAAAATTTTTCCAGGTCAGACTTCAAGTGGCGAGGTCTAAACGCTGTTGCAGCTCGTGAAAAGATTCTGTTAACAGTTAGTTGGCCATCATTTAATTGATTGGATGACCACTTCATCGCATTTACTTCCAAGTAAGAAAGAAGCACTTTACCTCTGGAATGTGCTTTTTCTTGATCAACATGCATTAGTCGCTCTACTTGTTTAGCGCTCTCTATCACTGTCTCAGGAGAAACGTATGTTCTGAGGCCCAAACTGTGTAGCATGTCAAGAATGTCAGGCTCTTGGAAGACACCAGAAGGGAAGCTATCAGCATCGTCTAATAAAGCACATAACTCTTCATTACGAGGATCATATAGCACTACAGGAGACTTAACAGCACCGCTACAGGTTGGAACAAATTCCAAATTTCTCAAATATTCCCGAAAAGTTGCATCCTCTACACATAATTGTGGCAAATTTTGCAAAACAGAAAGCATAATACTGTCACGGACTTCAGGTTGCAGCTCCCTGACATTAACAAACACATGCTGTCTATAGAAGCATGCCTTCCCCATTCTCTCAATCCCATAATATCTCATTAGAATCTCTTCTTCACTATTTGAGGCCATAATAAATTTAGAACTCAGAAAATCTTCACATACACTTGGTGGTGGTAAATACTTTTGAGGATCTTCTAGATCAGAGTAACTTGTGTCTTGAATAGATCTGGCACCATAAACTTTATAAATGGGAAGCTTTTTGCAATTTCTTTTGATAGAGCCATCAATTGAATCTCCCAAGTACCATTTTGGATCAAGAATAAACTCACGAAGCTTGTCCCTTTCTTCAGAACTCAGATTACGAAAAGATGAATATGTTACACCACCACTTAAAGAGAGAGTATCAAAAATTGATTCCAAGACACCTGCATAATTAGCTTCACACACGTAAAGAGACAAATCTGTATGTTCAACTCCATAAGTTGTATTAAGTATTTTGCATCCAATCTTTGCAAGGGCATCACGGATTGAAACAGAAAGCTTGTCTGCATTGATCAGTTTTGACTGTCTAGAAGGTCTGTACAGATGCCCAGATGTGGATGGCAAGATGGGCCAATCACCAAACAAGGATAACTTTTTGCAATTATTCCGAAGATATCGCCAAAATAGCTTGAACCATGATGTCGTTGGGTGATCACTACAAGATTCTGGAATCCATAAAACCTTACTCTTATATCTCCAGTCAGCAGGTACAAATCTGGGGAATAAGTCAATGAAATATGAAATACTGAAGAATGTAAGATTTGTTTTTGATGCCTCTGCAATTGCAGAAAGTCTGCTTAATATGCTCATAGGAATATTACGATCAATTATTTGATCAGAAATTTGTTCAAGCAACATGAGCTCTAAATCATTGCAAATAAAATAAGAGATTCCCCTGGAGGCTTCAGAAAATGACCCAAAATCACCATTTACTAAAGGAATCAGTGGCAGGTTGCTTGCATGAATAAAAACATCGACATCAACTAAATCATCAAGACAATATTCCAACAATATAAGCTTGTAAGATTTGCTCAACGTCACAAGAGTTTTGCATTCTCTAAGAAAATGGCGAACAGTAACAGGAGTAACCACTTTCTGCTCAAAACCAGAAGCATATTTCAGAAGCATATCAAACAAAGCAACAGGCACATGGACAATTGGCATTCCTAACTTAAGCAAGGCTTTACCAAGTTCCTCACTTTTACTGAACTCTTCATCATGAAGGAAGGCTTCCACTGGTCTCACCCATTTCCCACCTTCAAATTGTGAATGTAACACAGTGGCATCACTAGTTTTTCTGTATATATGCTCAACTAAAATGCTCCATGGTTCTTCAAAAGAACCAGAGGGCCATAAAGTGTAGTACAAATCTGTTGATCCTATCAATTGCTGCACACCAAGCAGCAAGCATCTAAAAGTAGGAGCTACAACATCCTCCAAAAGAAGTCTATTCCAGACAGAGCGAATTTTTCCACTTCTATCCATGTCAGCTCCATACCAAATGCCACGGCGATTCGAAGAAACCTCAAAGTATCCATTAACTTGGACATTCAGTCCAGTTCTTACAGGCAGTGGAAGGGAACAGAATGCCCGACCAGCCTTCAGATCATCACTCTGGGAAAATCACATCATAACAAGGTGAGAGTTCAAAGTTGTCAAAGACAACTAGAAAGGGCACAGAAGTAATCAGACTAAACACATGATCTTGTTGATATTCCTAAAACTATGTCATTCCCAATGTGCAGAAATGCAAGCATTTTACTTTCAATTTGTCAATAAAATTATCTGCAAGATTTAAGTGAAAGAAAAGCTTCCATAAATTTAAATCAACAACGTAAATTAACAGGTAGAAGTCAGGATAACAACCCAGAAAGACATTTACCATGCAAAATTTGGCGTACCTATGCTATCATTTATAAATCAGAGAAATGAATGGCAAAAATAAGGATGCAAAATATCTGTTTGTTTTTTCTTTCATGATTTAGAATAACTATCTGATCAAAATTAAAGGTTAATTATAGGGTAATTCAAGCTAGTGAACCACTATTACTTTGCATTACATTATCTATAATTTATAGCAATTTTATTTTCCTGGGTACTATGCAAATATTATTACTTGGGTTAGACAATATGTTAAGCCTTTTTGCATGTCTAAATCAGTTTAGCAATACATGTTCACAGCTTCGCAAAACTCTCCTAGCAGTAGAGTTTTTTGGAAGTCTATTTTTATTATGTAATAATTGTTCAATGCAAAACAATTATGCAGAATTTCCAAGAGCTTTGTTGCTTTTAGTTTTGAAAACATCTGATGCAATCCTAACCTATAATGCCAAAGGGACCTCAGACTTGGTACCTAAAGAATTTAAATCCAATACGGAACTATCATGCTGTTGTTACATTAAAATATGGCCAAAAAACGGGGGGAAATGCAGCAAATTTAAACCCATAAATCTAACTTATAGTTTGAAAGCAACTATCAAAGAGTCAAAACAATTAAAAAAATAAAATAAATAAAAAACTAACAATGACTTTTATCAAAGGGTATCTTCAGTCCACCATAAACCAACCTGCTGGCAGCTCCATGCAATAAGTGATATCTATCCTATATTATAGAAAGTTGCAAAACAAAATATAAGTAAAAGAAAGTAGTGCCCCTGTACAACTTTTTTTCCCTCCAACCAAATACTACTCAAAATTGTGCTCAAGAACAAGCTGTAAAAATAATCTTAGAATGATGGAAAAAATGAGATGCAGGAATAAATTGCTCCAAGACTATCTGAAAGATTGTTTGCTTGATTCCCTCCAAGAAGAATGTTTTCCCTAGGAAGGCCTGTTTGATCAAACCAATCTAAAGACTACTTGAAGCATTCAGCATCAACCAGTTTCCTACCAACAAATAAAAGAAAATAATGATTAAAAACACATCATAGAGTCGCAAGTAACTGGAATTCTCGATTTGAAGTCCATCTTTAACAAAGAAAGAAGATTCTTCAGATCTGAACCTAAACCAAAAATAATAATTTCCCAATGCCATCACCAATTTAAAGGAAAAAAATTAAAAATAAGGACACTGCTCCTAGTAAGAACAATAACAATGTAATATGACCAACTTCTGTTAAAAATCCAAATGCATATTGTCGACACATAGAGAGAGCTTCAATATCCTTAAAGTGTTCTGCTTTGATTTGTTGGTATCTGAAAGGTTACGTAATTCTCTAGCCTTCTAGCAAATATATAACATCAAAAATACAAACCCTGCAAGCTATCCTATGTCAGTTGATATCAGGGCTTCAAGATCCTTCAAGTTTTCTGCTCCAATTCGTATCATCAATGGTTATAAACACTGAACTATTCTCAAGGTTTCATAGAGCAAAACTTCAACCACAAAGGTATGACAAGTAGCATCACCAAGAGAGTCATTTTAGAAGTTACAAGTTTATAAGGAATAGGCCCGCAAAATTTTGTGATTGGCTCCATTCTATAGAATCCTGCTTTAATTGGTTTAGCATGGGAGAAGACCAAAAACTAACTTCTGATAAGATGAAGCTTACTGGAGTTACAAAATTATGTATATATGGATCATGATATGCAAAGACTGAGACAGCTACCACTTAACATGCTGCATTGGGCAGGATAAACTTCAAGAGTAGTATTTTTCATCCTATTATCTTGAGAAGATGTTTGAGAAAATGAATGCTCCAAAACAGAGCAGCATGCCAATAACTAGGTACAAGCACAAACTTCAAGAGATTTGGGAGGGAAGTTGCAGGAAGCTCCATCCAAGCCACAACCTCAATTGACAAGTTCTTTACAATTCTGATTGTGATGACAAAGAAACTATGCAATACACAAAACAATTTAGAAAGCAAGTGGAGGAGGAAGATTTACATGCAGAAATTACAGGACAGCAAGCACTGAAGGTGGTACAACAATCAAAACAACCTCATCAGCAACAAGTAAAAGTGAAACAACAAAGAGAACAACTGAATGAGACTTTGTACTAAGCTGAACATAAAAACAGTACAACCTCCACAAAATCTTTGTCAACATGCAATACCGGAGGAACAGCAATTACAACCATAGAAACAATCAATACAACAAACTCACAAAAGCTTTGTCCACACAAACTCAATTCTCAAATTGAGAGGATGAGGATTGACATGTCTCCATGGATATTGCTAAAAGGGGGACGGAAGTGGCATTGCATTTCTTTTAATTCCACAAAAAGAAGGAAAGCAAGAGTTTCTGCTACCTACATTTCAAAACTCGACATCTGGATTGACATGTCTCCATGGTTATTGCTAAAAAGGGTATAGAAGTGGTATTGCATTTCTTTTAATTCCACACAAAGAAGGAAAGCAAGAAAGCAAGAATTTTTGCTACCTGGAAGAATAACTCATATGGAAATAGACTTGAGGAAAATCAAGAATAAAAACTCAAGAAACTTAGAAATATTAGCTCTTTGCAATGCAAGAAAGCAAGAGTTTTTGCTACTTGGACATTTCAAAACTCAAGGTTGAGTTTTCTCCAGCATTGGAAAAATAACACACAGCAAGAGACTCAAGCAAAATCAAGTATAAACACTCAGGAAACTTAGAAATACTAGTTTGTACAAGCATACATGCATATACACAGAAGGAATGCAAGAAACAAGAGTTTTGCTACCTGGACATATCAAACTAAAGGTCAAATATTCTCCAATTATGGAAGAGTAACACAAACAGAAACAGTATCAAGAAAAATCAAGTATGTTATATACATGCATAATACATATAATTACTTGAGACTTTATAAAATTTAACATGTAGTATATACATATACTCTCAAATAACAGACTGCAAATATAACTATTTGATAGTTTATAAAGTTTATTAAGTGTTTTAATTATAATAAGACTAATAAATTACTATAGCACATAAATAGATAAATATATACATAAATTCGTGAATAACCAGCTATAAATATAATTATTTGATACTTTATAAAATTGAATAAGTATCTTAATTACAATGAGACAAATAAACTAACATAATTATTTATTTAATTTAGCAGTCATATAATACATTGGTAAAATTACGTATATGCATGCATCAGTGTAGAAGTCAAAATCTAGTAATATATTGCATCATTTGATTCAAAACAATCAAACATTAAATATAACACAATTGAAATTTCAAAAATATAACATTCTAATTAGCAGGTTCAAATCACAGATTGAATAGTTTTTATATTGTTAATTTGTATGATTCTAATAGGTTTAATATTTAAAATTTTAATATGTTTAACATTTACATAAATAAAGTTTACATTATATAAATAGAATTTAGAATAGGATTTGGAAAACGTAATTGGTGTTAGGATTATAATTACAATAATAATAGGATGCTAATAGAACAAAAATATAATTATAACTAATTGCAGGTTTGGGATTAATTTATAAATCAGATTAGAATATGGTCATAATTTATTAAATGAAATTTCAATACTGATTACAAATTAAAAATAGAATGTATATATCATGAACTTTTGAAAGCGAATTTGAATAATAAACTTTGATTAGTGTTATAGTTATAATTGTGATAATTATAGGATATACTAACAGAACTAGGATATGATGTTAAGAATAATTTATAAACTAAATAATCATACAATTAAAATTAAATACTACGAATGTAAATATGATATAAATTTAAGAGTGATTGCCAGTTTTCATATTTTTCCCTTCCCATCTGCATCTTTATATATAGTATACATAAATGTCTCCCCATTCGCACTTCTGTAAATGGTACACATAGATGGTCTATGTTTAACATGAGTTATTCTGGCTCTTAAACATCTTTATGTTAATTGATAAGAATGTATTTTTGTAGTATACAACCCTGCTAGAATAGTAGTTCAGATTTATTTAGGAGTCTTTAGTTTTTACATTATAGTCTTATTTAAGTCCTTAATTGTTTATTCCTTGTCAGTGTTGTCAGGAATCCAAATCCATAGAAGATTAGGATTATTGTACATCCAATGTATTATTGGTCTATGATTAGTTAGAACCTAAAACACTAATGCATTTAATGTTAAAATTCAGTTTTCAGTCAATTAATAAATTTTCAGCAACTGTTGCTTTTATTTTGTGATAAAATTCTATCCTTAAATGTGATTCGTATAGGAACTTTAGGTGTGACTCCTACGATATTCTAGGAGCCATGCTTATAAACTGTATCTGTTCTTTAATTTTTACCACAAAACAGCCCCTTTACTTCTTTTCAAGTGTTTGACTGATTTCAAAATTCATTTTCGCCATTATATAAACCTCAAAACTGCAATCATTATCAAGCAAACAATGAAATTAAGGAGAAATCAAAGGAAACTTCTAAACCAGAAAAGTCAACAGACAAGTCTGATATCAAGAATGGTGATTTGCCTAACTAAATGGGAAGTGTATAAAGTTTTTTTTTTCTTTCTAGTCACCATGACTGTTGTAATCATTACCTATTTTAACCTTTATACCTGTACATGAAATGATAAGGCAATAACCTATTTTCATTCTTGTTTACTTCAAAAACATGAAACTGACAAGCTATCCTAAGTCATCAGATCACCAAAATGGTATCCAGAGAAACAAAAAAAAAAAAAAATGAAACTAGCAAAACAACTACAAAAATACTTTTAAAACAAACAGCACAAGGATAGGATTATTTAGATTATAAAACACTAATGCACTTAACATTAAAATTCAATTTTCAGTCAATTAATATATTTTCAGAAACTGTTGCTTTTGAATTGTATGATAAGATCCTATCTGTAGATGTGATTCCGATAGCAACCTTAGGTTTCACTCCTAAGATATTCTGGGTGTGATGCTTAGACCCTTTATTTGTTCTTTAATTTCTACAATAAAAAAGCACCTTTACTTCTTTTCAAGTTTTTGACTGATTTCCAATCATTTCAGCCACTATATAAACCTGAAATATGAAACAGACAAGCTATCCTAAGTCATGAGATCACCAAAATGGTAGCCAAAGGAACCAGAAAAAAGAAACTAGCTAAACAACTACAACAATACTTATACAACAAAAGATCACAAGGATAGGATTAGGTAGATTCTAAAATACTAATGCATGTAATATTAAAATTCAATTTTCAGTCGATCAATAAATTTTCAGAAACTGATGCTTTTGAATTGTATGATATACAATTATATCCTTAGATGTGATTCCTATAGCAATCTTAGGTGTGACTTCTAAGATATTCTAGGTGTGATGCTTAGGACCTTTTTCTCTTCTTTATTTTCTAGAACAAACCAGCCCCTTTATTTCTTTTCAATTCTTTACCAATTCTAATCATACTGGGCACCATATAAACCTGAAAATATGAAAAACACAAGGTATCCTAAGTCATGTGATCACCAAAATGGTATCCAGAAGAACTAAAAAAATGAAATTCACTAAACAACTACAACAATACTTAACCACAAACAGCACAAGGAAGGAACCCAAATTTGCATAGAACCATCTGATTTCAAACATAAAAATACTGTAGAAATCTGACAGAATCAATGCACAAAATTTGTTTACCAGTCCACTTGGCAAGGCTTTAGTCCAACAACCTAGAGGTCACAAGATGAAATTCTTCCAGCATTCAGAATTTCACTTTATAAAGAGCAATATTCTCCAATAAGTACTTTTAGAATATTGGTCGAATTAGCCAAGTAAATCATCCCTTTTAGCTCTCTTCTCTGTTTTGCCTAGGCTACCTTCAATAACATCCATGCATGTACAAATACATAAATCCACAAAGTGTGGCAACCTAAGATTAACAAGGTTAGGATCTATAGCTGAGATCATTAGACAAAATAAACCTACCAAAGAAGGGACAAGAAAAAAAAATCCAACTCACATCGGGCAATCCATCAGATATGCATGCTGCAACAGAAGCCCAGGGTAGGAGATGAACATCATATTCTTTAGAAGCAGTAGCAGCAAAAGAAGCAATTCTACTCTTAGCAGAAGCCATAGTTTGCACTACATAAAACTTATCAGTTCTCTTCTTAACTTCATTTTCAAGAAATGCCACACTCAAGAACTCCACCGAATAAGCATCGGTCTCACTCTCCTCCTCTAAGCTATTCAAACGCGATTTTGAAATCCTTAGAAGTGACTGCCGATGCCAAATAATTTCATCATTAACGGGGCTAACACAGATGGAATATACCTTCCTTGGCTGAGTCTCTTCCGCCTCCCAGACATACATCTCGATAGAAATTACACTTTTGAGAAACAACAGAGAAAGAACACCTTCTTCAAAAAGCTGAGCAAACATAGACAACAAGTCGCTATCGGAATATGCTTGCCTCGAGAGCTGGCTAATGGCTGCCTGCTTCGCGTTCCTGAGGGGGAATCGAAAGAGAGTTCCAAAAAACGAAGATCTCATGTCGCATCCGAATGCAATGTAAGGAGAGAATTGATCGTTGTAAAGTGAAATTGCTGCGGAGGAAACGATATTGATTCGCTTTCCGGGATTTGATGTTGAAATATTTGGAAGGTGAATTCCCTGAGGATCGAATAGTACCAAGTATTTGCCGCTCACAAACGAGGGCAAATCCGTTAAGTGGTAAACCGAATTGAAACCGACGCCGAACCGACCGGTCTTCCATGCCTGACCGTGCTTGGCACTCCCGCCAATTCTTGAGATACTGACAAAATCCTCTTCCGTGAAAACAGCGTCGTTATAGGCTAAGAGCGCCGGGCCCTGCCACTGTGACAAGGCGGTGGACAAGAGGGTGTCGGAGGCATGGTTCCGACGGTCGAGACAGAAGCTAACCTTAGTGGCACCAGCGTCATCGGCATTCTGTATGAGCTCCTTGAGCACGGTGGTCCCCTCAGGGTAGTTCAACAGAACCTCCCGGATCCGCCGGGTGAGGTCAACCTTTTGACCGAAGTCTTCTAGAAGGAGATTCTCCGACGAGGGAGACGATAACTGCATTTTTTGTAGTGGTTTGGGATTTGGGAATCAGACCATAAATAATTTGCGAATGCGTCAGCAGCAGAGTCTTCATGCAGCCGCCATGGCCGTTTGGTGTAGGTGTAGGTAATGGAGAAAGAAAATTTTTACTTCTTTTGTTTTACATCCTTACATTTTTGTTTTTAATTTGACTTTTTTTTATCTTTTTTTTTTAATTTTTGTTTCTTTGCTTTCCTATTCTCTAATTTCCACTTTAGAATAACCCAAATTTATGGCCCATGGTTGCCTTCTTCTAATGCTTTTCTCCCCGGGGCCGGGAGACATCTCTCAAACTTTTATTATATTATACTACTATATAACTTTGGTATTGCCTAGAAAATAAAAATTTAGATAGTAAATAGAGTAAATAATATGAATATATAATATAAATAGCATATATATTTCAACTTCATAAAAAAATATAATTAAAAAAATAAAGTTGTCTTTTTACTTTATAAAAAATAAAAAAAAAACTGATAATAAAATTTTAAATTAATAATTCAAGTAGTTATTGATTAACAATAAAGCTACCAAAAACACAAAAGTCTAAATTAAATACTAAAATTTGGTATTCATGGTACAAAATTGTCTAAATTAAATACTAAAATTTGGTATTCATGGTACAAAATTAAATAAAAGGAAAAAGGTAAAAATTCTCATATTTTCAATTACCAAAATTATTGAACACTTACACTTTATCAAATTACGCATTTCCATACCTGCAAGGGAAATACTTAAACAAAAATAAAAATGGAAAATTATAATGTATTTTCTATCACTAATTAATTCAAATAAAAAACCATATCAATAATTAAAGATTCAACTTTTCATTTTGAATGGCCAAATTTATTATCAGTATTAAGTATCACAAAAGAGATGAAGTGGACAAATATTATCATAGACAATGTCGTCCAAAATCGAGAGATGTAAATGAATATATAAAAATTTAATTAAAATCATCGTATCTCTCTTCAAGAAAGATCATATAAAGCATGACAAGCAAAGAAATTATAATTCCTGTATTTTTTCTCAATAGATTCATTGATCAACAATGGGTATACTACAATTGTAGCGTCCCTTCATCTAATCATAATTAATTCAAATAAATGAACGAGTGTCATATGTGTCTATTGTCGAAAACCTATAAAAATTTAAAATTTTTTATTTTATTTGAAAACACTTTGTAATATAATAAGGTTGTTAAATAATAATGTATTCATAAACATCCAGGGGAACATAATTGATCCAAATATCTATATCATATATAAAGGTACCGTATTAAGACTTAATCGGCCTGATGTTTACTAAAATACATTAATTAATCTAAATTACATATGTCTTTAAATATTAAAGATATGTATAAAAGTAAACAACCACAAATTTCTATATCATGTACAAAATACAAAAAAAATGACATATAATATTACTGACCCAAGTCGGGTCTACTCTGTTGTCTCTGAATAGGTTGCCTTCTTGAATCAACTTTTATCCTTATCTACTGGGCTCCGACCTGCATGCTGAAAAATTTATACGTTAAACTATTGAAACTTTAGTAGTACATATAAACATAAAAATTCAACATACATCAAGCAATATACATCATATCATTCATGTTTGTAGCATCATATCATATATAATGTGGCATGGCAATGAAATATTGAATCATGTATCATACTTTACCTTATAGAATTGGCATTAAACCTTTGGACTATGCATAAGGGAACCATCACTGTTTTTAAAGCATATAACATATCAACATTTATTATTATATATCAGTGTCATATAACCCTTTTTCATTGTAATAGTTTCATTAATTACTTTACTTTAGCATTTTTTCGCCAACAACTCTCTACATGGACTATTCGGATATAAGTTATGAACAGAGAATGCTCTTTGAGCTTAATCACCCTGCCACTGTCTATGATCATGTGCTCTCATTTGAGCTTCTCAAGTCAAAAGCGTTCTCCAAGTTTAAGTCATCTTGACTAAGTATAAATATGAGCTGGGATCAAAGGGATTTTCCATGCTTAAGCCACATTGTCCTTAAAAGATAATTGTATAATATATAACTATTGTACCGTACACCCTCTTAATGACATATCATCTATCCTACTTCTAGTTCTAGTTTCAAGTCTGGGCTTAACTTGATCATATCTCTTTGTTATACTTATATAGTAAGTCTTTATCTTATGACATGAACATTTGGAACATATGAAATTTCACCATGTATCATATATGCGTGAACAATCGTAAAATCATATATTTTCTATTCATATCATACCATTATAAAAATATTTGCATAGCCAATACATTGCAATCATAGAAGAAAACAAAATATAACATTTTAACAGGATTCATGGTCGTGAAGGTTCATTCATAGATATCCCTACCCATGAATCCAATTGTGAACTTGATTGTGAATATTTATATCCAAAATTGCACATTTTCAGCGTGATTTTGGTGATTCGTAATCGTGAGTCAAGTGGTAACTCAAATCGTACCCATGAATCCAACTGTGAACTTAATTATGAATATTTTTATCCAAAATTGCACATTTTCAGCGTGATTTTGGTGATTCACAATCGTGAGTCAAGTGATGACTTAAACCGTAAGATATTCTGCTTGAATTGAGCAATTTTGGGTTAATGATTCACAAACATGAACCATCTGTCACAAACATGGATCTGGCTTTTTAATCCATATAACTATATAAACAAGGTATTTAATACAAGTTACATACAAATACTCTATTGGTTGTCCAATGACAATCTCTTCCTATCAACACTCTTATTAAATTCATGCATTTAACATACTATAACATTAATTGAACATATAAGAACATATAAACATCACAACTTACTTTTCCAAGATCATTCAATACCATATTATGCATTTATGATTCAACAACTCTTTATAATTTCATTAACATAACCTTTTTCAACCATTTAAGTCATAAATTCTCAACATCCTCATTAATACACCATTTGTCATGTTTATTACAAGGTTTTCTTCCAAACTTTCTTATCAAAATATTTCATGTCTAACTTAGCATTTATAGATATATCATTCAATTCTCATGTCACTATAGCATTAATTACACTTTCAGACTCATTATAACCAACAATAAATATTTATAGCATTCATAAGTAATCAACACACAACATGCCACAATTTGAGAATTTAAATGCATATATGTACATACCTCTAATGAAGTCTCAAAACCAAACTTTAACTCAAGCTTGCTTATTCTCTTGTTGGGTTTCACTACCTCTTCTTCCAACTTATATCACATATAACATATCTCTATCAATCTCTATAAATTATAAACTTAATCTTAAAAGTCATATAAATAAAACCTTAACTTTAAACTCTCTTTATAATCTTACACTTGTTCAACACTTTTCTAAAGCATACTATAACCTTAATCAAACTTAAAGAAAAGTCTTTAATCATAAAAACTCAAGTTTAAATTGAACTACCATTTGAAAATAGGTTTTTACTAAAAACGAGATATACATGATAAAGGCTATAAAAACTTATAAAGATGAAAGAAAAATATGATTTCTTACTAGAAATGAAGGAAAACACAATTAGGATGGAGGATTTCAAACTTTTCTACCATTCATCTGGTCGGCTTCTTAAAGAACACAAGCTTCTTTTCATATTTCTCTCTCAAGAACTTGAGAAACCCTGATATTTGCTTGTTTTAGGTCATGGAATCAAGGGAAAAACAAAGGCAATGATATATGATATAAAGGAACTTTGGTATAAGGCATGAGAGAGAGAAAGAATGATTGTTCGCATTTTATAGCTTACAATATTCACGGGTGTAAAATATCACAAATATCATTTATGGTCATAACCTTACATTCGCAGCATGAACACAAGACACATCACTTTTTTTTTATCTTTTCCTTTAATAAAATCTTTAAACACACTTACGTCATCTCTAAACTATTTTATTAATTGGGCCATACTTAACGGATGTTACACCAATTTAGTAAAAGAATACAAAAAATTATAGAGTTACCAAAAAATTAATAAAAAAAGATTAAAAAAAAAGAAAAATGAATCTGGAAGCTAAAAGGGAGAAGTAGAAAGAATACGTTAGAGATGATATTATCAACTGAAGCAAAATGGGTATGGCAGTGCTTACATATAAATTTAATTAAAATAAATTTCTCTCCCTTTTCAAGAAATATCATATGAAGAATGACATGCAAAGAGAACATAATTCTTGTGTTGTTCCTCAATAGTTTCAATGATCAACAATGGGTATGCTCCAATTTAGTGAAAATAATACAAAAATTTGCAAAGTTACTCAAAATTTAAAAAGAAGATTAAAGCAAGAAGAAAGATGAATCTGAAAGTTCAAAGGAGAAAAAAGAAAGAATACCTTAGAGATGATATGATTTACCAAAGAGACATCAACCTATTGTCATGATGGCAAATAATTTATTTGCCGTAATTGTACTGAATAACTTACTTTATTAAAAAATATGGTTTTGAATTTTATATCCAACTCATAAGTATCATAAAATGAATATGAATTATCCAAAAAAATCTTTGCTACAACTTTGGAAAGGTAAGGACTGTGCACAACTACTTGCAATATAAATATTTAAATGCATGAAAGGACATATTGCACCAAAAAAAAGATAGTTATAGAAAGAGAGTGAGAAGCAAAAAAATGGAAAATATAGAAAGAGAAAAACAACAAAAACCTATAAATTACAATCTCATAGCCATAATCGGTCAAGGCACAAGCTCAAGCAACAAAATAATATGTATCTTTAGAGGGCTCATCGTAAGTAGTGGTGTAGAAAGTCTTGGCATTTGGCTCGTATCAATCATAATAACAATACAAAATAGTAAATATTTTTCTCATTATTAAAAGTATCAAAGTGGAAACATATAATTTAATTATATAATGCATAAAAATGTTGAAAAGTTTTTACTATATCTAATATCTTCCACCATTTTTCCTCGTTGATTATTAACTTATCTTCCTGCCTAATACATTTTGTTGATGATGTATTTAATTTCCTTATAAATACCGAATTAGCATGAAATAATTTTTTTAAAAAAACTATACACTTTTATGAATACCATTGAATGAATGCAAATAAGAAAATGGAAACTTAAAATTTCTTTGTGATTAAAATAATTTAGAAAATAATTATTATGGTAAAAAGTAACTCGATCCATCTTAATTCAAAAGAATTTCTTTTTAACTAAAATTAGAAAAAAATTGTGATTTTTTCAATTACATATTTTATTATTAAAAGTATCAATTTTTTTCTTATAAAGTTGATTTTTTTATTATTTTTGGATTTAAAATTCAAGGTACTAAAGAATTGAATACATAAGATGTTTTTTTTGTTCTTTTTATAATATTTTAGATTAATAAAATCCAACATATTTGCTCTCCTAATTAAACTAGCAACCAAAAAATCATATGGTATGTATATTTATATCACCCAACAATATTTATTTTGATCAATTAATAAAATTTTAATTGAATAATAATTGTGATTCTATTTTTTAATCATACAAATATTTAAATTGATATTTTTGCATATTTTCACTGAAATCAACCTAAGCAAAAAAAAATTAAAAAGTTAAAAACCATGGATGGAAAACTGAAACCGACCTAAACAAAAATAAATTAAAAAGTTAAAAATCATGCATAAAGAAAAGACAATGGATAAAAAATCTAGAAAATTGAGGGAAATTTAGTTGTTTTGTAGACAGAAAGACAAAGACACAAGCAAGTGGCAAATACAAGTCAAGCAAATTGAATAAAAATGGGATCCATAAATATCGTAAATAGTATATATTCAATAGTCTAGCTCTAGTTATATCCTTCCCTTTTAATAGCGAGCATGTGCAAAAATAGGTAGCTAAAAAATGGTGTCGTTTTGCTATAGTTTTTAAGTATGAGGATAAAGTTAGAAATACATTGTACTAACTATAGTGTCAGGCATCCCTCCTTTTAATGTGTAGATAGATTGATCACTTTACAATAATGTTTACTCACTTGATCCAAGTAAGAGCTCAATAAAAAAAATTAGTTCTCAATTATTACCTTTTTATTTAGTTTTTTCCTCTTTTATGATATTTTATTATGTATAAATAATTATTTTAGCATACAATAAATTTAAATAGGGATAAAAAATAAAATAGCAATTATTTAAGAACCCAATATGTACTTTCACATGATCCCTAAATTATTTTTTTTATCGATCCATAATTAGAGACAATGTGGACTAATTAAAATTTAAATATTCAATAAAAATTTGTAAAAAGAACAAATATGATAATAGAGGAATTAAAAAATGCATTTCTTTTTTTATTTTTTTCACTGTGAAATTTTTTTTTTGCCTAAAGGTGCAATTTGGTTATTAAATCTTTTTTTTTTATATTCAGTTTGTTTCAAAATTATATTTCGAACAAAATTAGCCTCCCATTTTTAATCAATCTACAACGATTTTTATCAATTTTAATTTAAAAAATAGTTGTTTCTTCTACTTCTTTTTTTTTCTTTTGCATTATTGAAATTGCAATATAAATTCATGATAGAAAAAAATGTGAAAAAAATAAAAATATATTTTAAAGGAAAATGTGGGAAAATGTCCATAAAAAATTACATTAATCTTGTGTGTTTTATACCTATACTATATTAATAATATATTCTATCACCAAATAATTATTTTCTTAGATACTAATAAATTAAAGGGCTGAAAATCAATTAATTAATACAAAAATACAAGTTGCTCTAATGATAGATGCTAAAGCAAGCAAAAGGTGTTCTATGCAAAATGATTTATCTATGATAAATATCTTTTTTACTTCTCAGGGTATTATGTATTTCTTTTTCTTTTTTTAAAAAAATTCATTGGAATGTTAATTAGCAGTTTTGCTAATGGGTATTTCTCCATCTTTTTGAATGAGTACATGAATCTTGCTTCACTTATTTTAGAACTTAGTGAGTTGATATGTTGTTATCTTTTTTTCTTTCATTACAATGGAGGGAAAAACCCAAAAAAATGAACGAGAACATCTCTAAATCATTCTCGGCCAGGAGACACCAATAATGTCATCCCTCAAAAAAGGTAGAACACCCACATGAGGCTCTAAGAAATCAATTACACCTCTGGCATAGTTTAAAAACTCATTTGCAAGCCAATTTTTCACTCTGTTTTCTTCTTAAAAAATATATTGAATTTGCACATGAGGAATTATAGCGAAAAGATCCTTACAAGCATGAAATAAATTGGCAGAATGACCTTTATAAACATCAGTGCCCAAAAGCTATTAAAAAATGAGATTGGAATCCACTTCAATAATCAATAGAGAGTAACCTCTGTTGTGAGCATACATAAGACCCTTGAGGACCACCTAGAGTTCTGCCTCTATAGGCATGCAATTGTTAATATTAAGCACATATCCAAAAATTCAATCTCCAAGAGAGTTTCGAAATAGGCCACCACCTTCTGCCCTACACGGATTACCTTTAGAGAAGCCATCAGAATTAAGCTTAATCTAATTTGAAGGAGGCAAGGTGTAATATTCGTAAGTTAGAAGCTATAAGTTATGTTTGTTTTGGGAAAGAAAGGTTGGGCATAGGATGTTTTAAAAAATTAAATTTTTATGTTATGAGTGCTTTCACGCCCATGACCAAAGATTCACACCCATGCAAGTCATGCCAAGGTTCAAAATGATAGAGTTTTGAATGTGGCAGGATTATTTTAAAAAGGCCATTCATGCCCATGATTGGTTTAGTCATAGTCATGAATGGCATTTTACACTTGTAAATGCATATCGGTTGGTCATATTATAGTTACACTTTTCTCTCTCATTTTCTTTATATCTTTGTTTTAAATGCTCCTCAATGCCCATAATCTTCTTCTGACATGCCCAAGAATTCTGATCTATTTTCTTATCCTCTTTTAACCTAGTTTCCAGTGTTGAGTTGAAAGAAAACTTGAGAGCTATGGAGTTTTGAGAGTTTTTACCAAACTTGAGGTAAAACTTAATTTTTCAGCTCAGTTTGAGCATGTTTTATGTTATAAAGATCTTATAAAAATGTTTTTGTGATGTTATGACTTACTAGAGAGCAAGAAAATGCATCACAAGGAAAAAGGCAAACTTGAAAAGCTTGAAGGGTTAAGTAAGGCTTCATTTTTATGAATGTTAGTACATATTGGCATTAAAATTCATCCCTTATACATTCTAGCATGTGAAATGGTTGAAAAGGCATGTAATATGTGTTATGGATTACTAGTTTAAGGTTTAAAGGTTGTATGAGTTAAAATGCATATTATAGTAATAGTGAGATAAAGTGGTATTAATGGCATGATTTGTTGTATTAATGTGTTTTAAGGTTGTTAAGACATGTTGTGAGTATGTTATATGCATTGTTAGTTGATAGGAGTGATTGATATTGGTCAATCTTAAAGCTTTTGGGTGTTATGCATGGGTTCCTCTATTTTAAGCTTGTTTCTACTATAAAAATTTCCAAATTCATGCTCATGACACAAGGTTCATGACTGTGAATGTATAAACAAAAAAAAGTTCACTCATATGAACATATAGTTACGGTCATGAATATTGAAACCCCAATTTTCATGCTTAAATCTATATTTTTATGGTTTTATTTTATAGTCAGAAAGCGGTGAAACATAGGTTCATACTCATGAAGGATATGTCACGGTCATGAATTATGTATGTTGTATGTAATATCTTTCATGCTTGGGATTCACGAGTAAGACAACCATAAAAGGTATCTTCACGGCCGTTAATACCATTCATGCCTGTGAATGGGTATTCATGCCCATAAAGCACAATAAATGCATAATATGTATATTTTGATTTATGATCTTATATGACAGTTTGTTTAATCATATGAAATATGTTGACGTTATACATGAATATACACACATGTATGAGTCCAGGTATCTATGTTAAATGCTAGATAATAACATGTTATGAAATTAAATTAAAAGATAAAGGTAATAATCTAAATATCTACTCTCTAATCTTAGAATTGACATAGAATAAATGACATACCATTGAAGAGTGTTACGATACCGTATTATATGTGTATATTGATATTAGGATAAGATGAATTAAGCTTGGGTTATAAGCGCTCTTTGTTTTGGATTTGCTAGCATTATTTATATTCTCAATCAATGTGACTTAAGCTTGCATTGTGAGCACTCTTAACTTGAGAGGCTTAAAATGAGCTAATACATATAGTGAGCATAGTGCTTAAAGCTCGAGTTGTGAGCACTCTTGTTTCCCAACTTGCATTCAGGATGAAACTAAAAAGGAAACTTATGATTTGTTATATATGGTTTTTGAATATGGATTATGGATACATATTTATGTGTGTTAAGTCTATGTTATAACTAGACATATTTATATGATAAATATGGAACGTAACGTATAAAAAGTATGTTAGTATATATGATCGTGATGTGTAACGTATTACATCGACATGACATGATATAATAGTATGTAGAATTTTATGCACATATGTATCACTAAATATTATGTTCCTTAGCTTATAGGTTTTCTAAAATCAGGTTTAAAGTCAATAGGCAAGAGTTGATTTGAAGAGTAAAAAGTCCAATCAGAGATAAATCAGAATATACCTAGTATTAGGTTGGTCTTCATATATGACATTTTATTATTCTTTTTGTACGTGTCATGGGATATGGGATTGTTGTACCTATCTTTATTTTAAGATCATGTACTTATATTTTATGATGTATTTTGCAACGAAAGGCTAGTATAAGCCCAAATATGTTTTATTTTATTATATCGGTTCGTTGGATCATGTTTTTATTTTCATGTTGTCTTATTAATTAAAAATACATTTTTTTGTTTAAATAGGTTTTATATATGAAAAAGTTTTAATTTAATCAGTTTTTCACAAAAATATTATACAATATCCACTGGTACAGTTGGGGATTTTTCTAAATATATTGGTGGGTGTTACAGAAAGACCAACCCACTAGCATTTGCTCATATTGGATATTAGGCAACAACCTATGCATCTAAGCCCAAGCTTTTTCAATTTGGTGAGCATAAGCACAAACAATAGTGAGTTTCTTAGAAGGATTTATAACAACAGTATAACAATATAACACCCTTCAATATAATTAGGAAGAATATTACAATGCATATAAATTAAAACACGTAAAATAAAAAACTTTGATGCATTATCATCATGATGACTTCATTAAAATTTTAAAACAAAAGATATAATTAAAACAACTTAATAAAATAACAAAAAGTCCAAATATAATAATATAAGGCAGTCACTCATCCACAAGTTTATAAAAGGAGTAGTTACAAAATAATATGACTTTTAAAGTTATAAACATGTACATCTATAACTATCCATCCCAATAAAATAAAATAAAAAGAATATCAAAGCGTATCACTCACCCCTCAATAATATCCTTGACTCTATACTTGGATGTCCTTGAACCTGCACATGGAAACACTCATACGCTAAATATTAATGCTAAGTAGTACATAACATGTAAAGCATAACATATATATATAACATGCATAATATACTTAATGTCATAACAATATGACTTATCTCGAAGTTCGTACATACTATAAACCATTTACTAATGATATCATGCTTAAATATTCTCATATATAATACTCAAATTGAACATGACATAATAATACAACCAAACATTAATACACAAGTATATACCACGCTTAGAAAATTATTTAAAAACCATTTCATTGTCCGCTTTACGCATAACTAGACTCAGTTGGATATATAAAAAAAAAAGCAAGACTCTCACCTGAACCTTCAAGATACATTTCTGAGCTTCTTAAAGCACTTGTCTAAAGTAAACAAAGTGTGCACATATAAAAAACAAGGGAAAGCTCACATCACTTAAAACCCTTATCTTTTAAAGAATCTCCAAAGTAACCGATCTAGTAATTCGGTATCGATTTTCTTTTAATAACATGTCATCTATCCTAACTCAAGTCCTACTTAGAGTATTGGACATAAACCGTTATAATGTCATTTATTAACTATAATTTTCATATTTTATAAACATATCACATGTTCAATTTAATATCATAGAATTACTAGAATAATATATGTCACTCTTTTACCCTTCTATACCTTAGATAAAGTAGTGTCTCAATCGATGTACCTGCGCATGACTTATAAACATCTAATATATAAACTAATTTACAACTTCTGGTAAGAATAAAAACATCTTATATACATACATTTAATGTATCTGACAGACTATAAACTGACATGTATTTATTTTTAAAAATATACTTAATGCTTGTAAATAATTATTTTATGAGCATGACATGACTATGACTGTCTAGTCACTGCTGCATTCTTCTGGTGGGATCACTAAATCTGCAACTCTAATATACCTGTACTCTACTTCTGTTGCAGAAACTAATCTGCGCGAGAGAAAAACACCTCTTACATTGAGTTTTAAACTTAGTAATGTAAATTTTATAATAACAGTCATTCAAAATATAACTTTGAAACTAAAATTCATTTCAATAAAAATTTACAGCAATAAACAATTATACATAAATATTTTTATGGAAATTTTATAACACATTATATTCCTATATCACTTAAAAATTTCATTATTTTACTGCCCATATAACACACCATAGACTTGCCGTCAAACGATGAAAATTTCAAGATCTAAGATAATTACAGAACCAAAGTCAAAGATAACCATATGACTCCAAATAATATCATCTGATCCAAGATAACCACATGATCAGCGTCAATCCAAGATAATCATATGATCCGTAAATAAATAATATGTATGGTTTAAAATAACTACATGAGTCATACAATACTTTTCATGACTAAGATAACTACATACCATGAAGTACTTACCCTATTGACATGTCTATATTCTTATATGAGCTAAAAACCATAAATTCCATAAAAATATACTCAATATCACTTTTCAAGTTAAAAAAATTCACTATTTATAAGAAAAAATCTCAATCCATAACAATATTGAATTTTCCGAAAGGAACATAACAAATTCTATTTTAAAATCTTTTAATAATTCATTTCCATACAACTTCAAGTGAAAATAGATTTAAATATCTATACAATCAGTGCTATAAGTTATTAAAGTTCAAAAGAGAAATTTCATTTTAATAAATATTTGACATAAAAAAACACAATATGTAATCTACATTCCAAATGAAAATCATTTAACATGAAGTTTGAATATATATATATATATATATATATATATATATATATATATATATATATATTATTTATTCACCATTAAAAATATATTTAATATTGATGTTTCAATAATTACTTCTATGGCCATTAGAATAAGAAATTTGCACAAATTATATATTTCTTGGGTCCTTGCTATTGTTTAGTTTGAATTTCTTTACACGTCTGATGTAAACCCACTCACAAATTAGTATTCATGTCATTAAAGTGTATAACTTAGTCCTAAGACTATTTATCGAATAATCCTCTAGCGTCTATTTTAAAGTTTCGTGTCCTAATTCCATTAGGAATTTCATGTATCGATATTCGATGATTTAGGGTCTAGATAACTTCGTGAAGTTCTATACTGTGTAACTTAAGGATTCACGATTAATACCCTTTTCTTTTGGTCCTGCACTTATGGTCAATTTATTTATTCAATCCTTATCTTTATTTTTATTTTTTTCCATTTTATTTTATTTCACTAACTTTCAGATCTCTATTTGAATGTCGAAATCCCATTTTTAGTGCCCTCGACCAATTTCTTTTGTTACCCTAAAATGATTATTTCTTTAATTTCTAGCTACAATACATTTTTATTTAGATTATTTTTTAGAAATTTACGTTCATTCTAACCTTTAATTTAATGACAAGGATTCAATTTTTTTTTTTTGTCTTCTACATATATCTCGGCCCCCACCATGCAAAGTCCTTTTATATAGAACAACAAAAATCTTGGATACTCCTTTAAATGTGTCTCGGCCTAAAACTCAATTCATGGTTCAATAATCTTCTTTTCATCTAAAGTAGAGGTTTATCATATTCACACTTAACTTGGATTAATTCAACTTAATCTCACCAAAATCATCTTAACAAAATGTCGGTCATACCTTCATCTTTCTTAAGTCCAAAATGAGTTCCAATTATCATTAATTATGATTTCAATATAATTCTAACTCAATTAGTTTATTAATTAACCAAGTTTTTAAATTAATCACTTATATTCATCGTCCAATTTTCTCCCTTCTTGTCTCGGTTTCTCAAGTTAAAGTTCCTGAAGTCTCAATATGTGGCCTAATAAAACAACAAACCCATTCTTCTTCTTATAGCATCTCTCGGCATGTTCATAGCTCACCTTAAACAATCATTGCTTCATCATACAAGGAAAAGAGGAAGAAAAGAAAAACGAAAGGACTAAAGCCTTATTCATCATCTTAAATCATAAGAAGAAAAATAAGACTAAGAAAATTAAAAACCAACAACCACGGCCTCACCTTGAAGTTTTCCTTCAACACCCATGACCTCTTCCCCGTTCTCTCTCTTTCTTTGTTTTAAATTTCCAGCATACAAATCTTCCCCACATGCAAGGCTTCTACGTCCCATTCCATGCCTCAAGCTTCATATGCAGCCTCCCTTTTGCATTCTCCTTACCATAATCTAATCCTTTCTAGCTAAATGAATGCTTGGCTGAGAGTAATTGAATGTGGGAATGGAAAGATATTAAAGATAAGAAGAAGCGAATACTGTCGGTGGAGAGAAAAAAAAAAAGAGCAAAGGAAGAACTAAAGTACATATAAAAATATTTATTTATTTATTTGTTTCTTAAGACCCACATGTGTGCTACCTTTCTTTCATTGTATAGGGTGATCAGGCATAGGTTTATATGCATGCTAAACACCTGGATTCCATACAAATATGCTTAGTTTAATTAATCCATGATTTGTATTAAACATCATTTACTTTATTCATTTTACAATTTCAATTTTGACCTCAATCTTTTCTCTTTTTAATTTAGTCCATAACTAATTTTCTTTTCTCCAGTTTTAGCATCAAATTAAATATTTTCCCCAATAATATATCCTACGAATTTCTCCAATGAGTGTTGTATGTACTGTTTAATTTAATTGTGATAATTTTGCATGAAAATAAATTTCGTTTTTCAAATTAAATTGCATCTTAATTTCAATTCCTTCAATTTTAAGCTCTTAGCTAATAAATTTTCCTACAATTAAATACACTAATATTCATGGTATAATTTATTCTACGATGTCTTCGGTTTTGCGATTCTTACCCTATAATGAAAATTACATATTTTTTTATGATTTCCATGAAACCAGACCTTATATTTTATTTCTTTGATTTTGTATTCTAAACGTTGAAATTTTAACATAGAATTACACCGAGATACTAGTTTTAGAATTCTCTATGTCTCGGTGTTCTTAGTTCGCGAATCATTGACACCGCGAAATCACATATTTTTAGTTCAATCCCTTTTTTTTTCTCGATTTTCATGCAAAATTCAAAATTGCATGTTAGTGATCAATTTTCTCACTTGTTCTTAGTCTGAATTTTGACTCCAATCATATTGTTTTTATTTCGATTGCAAATGTGCTCAGTTTCTTATCGGTATGGTGCATCAAGTTGCAACATGATCGTCTCGATTAGGGTCTAAATTGGCGAATGTGACAATAGAGGTATACCGCCTCACACTGAATCAATCTTGATTCACATGCCAAAAATATAAGAAAATACAAATTAACAACTTCAAGCCCATGAACTACATTTCATAGCTGTGAATTACCCTTTACAAATAGTTTACTTATGAATCATACTGTAATTCACCATCTGAATCAACTATGAGTTTTACGGTCGTGATCAACCCTTCACGGGCGTAAATCCAACCATGAAGCTGCTTGTGAACGAGTATGCTTTAGCCAAAAACACCATATCATTATATTCACACTATGAACAACCAGTTCACTGCCGTAAATCTAGAAAATTTCCAAATTTCAAAATGAAAATAGAACATAAAAGCTTTATATGCAATATCTCTCTTAGATTAATAAATGTCAACCACCCTATCAATATTTCAATATACTTTCATGTTCATTAATATGCCATTTACTATTCTAAACATCTACATTGAACAAAAAATCACATTCTCTATCTCAATCTATGCATCCTCAACATAGCATAATAAACCCCTATCATGCATTTAAACCCGAAATCATGCCATAAATCACATATTTAACTCATCACAATATGCATCAAAGGTAAATAAAATATTTACGTGTAACTTAAGTCTTTAAATGTGGTTATGCACATACATTTCACCAAGGATGGAGTCCAACCCAAAACTTTAGCTCTTCAAGCTTGCCATCTCCATTGAGATGGACATTTAGCTTCCTTTTTAGCTCATAGCAACAACAAAATGTTTCTTTTAGCCTATGGAATGTAAGAAAAATACCAAAACACCTTAAACTGAGTTTTACTCATTCAACTCTCAAGAACACTTTCTTTCTCATCTCACTCATTTTCCTCCATTACAACTTAGATATTTTTGAGTGGAAATGGTGAAGAAAAGGTTTCTGAAGATGATAGAAGTCAAATGTGGCATGTTAGGTTAGTTTTCAGAGAATGGGAGGTAGATTTTGAGGGATGACGAGAAGAGAAAAATCATGTTTTTCTCACCTTCCCCTGACTGCCCAGGATTTATAGTTGTGACTCACCTTTTATGAGCGTGAGCTCTCTATCACGGTCGTAATAAACTTTCACAGTTTTAAAGTGAAAATCTGATATTCAAGTCTGTGACACCTCCTGTTGTAGGCATGAAAACACTAACTTTACAACACTTTAACTTTATTTAAACTCTACTTAACTCCTAACTTTTTCAAACCACCAATATAACTTATAAACCTATTTTACGGGTGTTACAAGAAGAATTAGAAATTCTAGCATTCTTTTAATGCTAAAAAGATTAAAAAAAAAATAGCTAGCACAAAAAATAAGGCCAACTTTTCATAAATCCTAGCCTATCTTTGCATTTTTAGGTTAACCTTGTGCCAACCTTTCATGTCTAGGTCACAATCTTTCGCCCAATTAGTAAGAGGATAACAAGCTGCCAATAGGATTTTGCTTGGTTGTAATCATGTAAGATGTGTAAGGTATTTTCAATATCAAAACCACAAGAAACACGTTATAGATCTGAAGTATAACCTATTATATATCGTTCCTAATTGCACAAAATTTTTTCCTGAGCTGATAACCAAATGGAATTGGACGGTGCCAAATAAGTTTCTAAAAAATAATCTTCACAAGTTGAATCTTGATTGCAAAGGGCCATGTAAGCTGACTTAACTAAAAATCCCCCATTCTTAAAATATTTCCTCACGTGCTTATCACAAGAACTAGAGCTTCCATGGAGCAAGAAATATGATAGTTTTTGTTTGATTTGATATGAGAGGAAACCATCTAACGAGCTCCAGTCTCATCCAAAACTAATAAACCAATAACTACAAACCAGTTTCATCACATCCTTTAGAAAGAGAAGGCATATAGAATGAAGACATAGAGGTTCATTGAGAAGCCAGTTGTCTACCCAAAATTTAGTGTCCCTTCCATTTTTAATACTGAGTTTAATACCCTCTAAAACAAAAATAGCAACTACTTCGAATGGTCCACTATGCTGTTAAAACACTACCACTACTTCTCATATTTTTCCACGAGTGTACCATTTTCAAATATTTATTTCTTAATAGTTGGACTCATAAATTATCATAAGAATAAGTAAATCTCTAGTATAATTTAGCAATAAAAGATGTGTTCATATAATGATAACCACATAACTTCAATCCCTCCATATGTTTCGGTTCAAAAGGTTCTTTCATTTAAGAAGACTACTAATATGACATGTTTCATTGCCATCCCATATGAATATTCTACAAACACATTTCATTTCCAAGCAAACACCTCTAAGGATGTAAGCAATTTGCATGTCATGGTAAGGGATCACAGAAAGTATTGATTGCACTAGTATAACTTGTCCAACTAAGGATAGATGCTTCGATCACCAACTAATGAGTTTTGCATTTAAATTATTAAAAATATATTGTTAAGTAGCACCAGTAATTCTACCATGCAATGACAGAGCACCCATGTGTTTTCCAAAATTAGTAATAAGAGGGATACCTAACATAAAAGTGAGATCCTTTGCTAGGGAAAAGTTGACATTAGCTGAAACAAAAAGGCTAGATTTTTGAAAGTTCATAAGATGACTTGATGCACAACAAAACTTATCCAAACAACTTTTAATAGTCCTCATTTGCTCAATGCTAGCCTTGCCAAATAATGCCATGTCGTATGCAAAAAAATAAGTGAGACAGCTTCGTCCTCTACGAGTAAGTTTAATAGGCTTCCAATCACTAGTAGTAACCAAGTCAATGATAATGTGGGAAAATATCAGGAAAGAGAGAGATAAGACCACCTTGTCTCACACTTTGAGAGGGATAAAAAGCATGAGGTTGTTCCCCATTCCAAAGGATTGACGTTGAACTAGAATGCATACTGCTCATAATGACACTAAGTACTCCCAAGCCCCACATCCAAAAAGTGTCGTGGATAAACTCCTAAAATAAATTATCATAAGCTTTAGCGAAGTCTATCTTGAGTGTCATACAACCCACACCATTTTTGCAGTTTTTTCTGCTATGAAGGACCTTTTCAAAGATGACAACATTATTATTGATATTACACCTTGGCATAAAACTAATTTGGACAGGTGAAATTATATGAGGGAGAACCAGTTTGAGCGATTAACTAGAGCCTTCATTAGCACTTTATGAGCAATATTGCATTACAAGATAGAGATGAGCTAACTAAGGTATTGAAGATTTGAATCCTTAGGAATAAGGATTAGGAGAGTTTCATAAAGGAATTGCAAAACATAGTTACCAACAAAAATGACCACAGTATGCCAAGACTTTTGGTAAAACTAAGAATGAGCTTGTGTCGAAGTAATAAGCTTTAGTGGAGGAGTTTGGCTTTTTTGGGATGACACACAAATTCATCTTTAGATTATAATTACCAATCCATAATTCATTTTATGTTCTATTCAAGTGGAAAATGCTCTTCAATGGTATTTATCAATGGTTTATACTAGTCTTAATTGCTCTCTCCAAAATGATATTTGGAATGCACTCTCTATTCAAAACTTTGGTTATTCTAGACTTTGGCTTTCAATGGGAGATTGCAATGTTGTTTGCTTTCAGGATGAAGTTCAAGGTTGTGTCTGGAATTTTGGACATTACTTCATTGCCTTCAATAATTAGATTTTTGCTAATGAAATTATTGATCTTAGGTTTAGTGGACCAAAACTTATTTGGTGTAGAGGTGAAACAACATGGACTAGGAAAGGTGTGAGATTGGATAGGGCCTTATGTAATGTTGCATGAAGATTTATGTCCTTTTAAATTTTTAGCTACACAATATTGCCAGAAAAGACCAACCAAACCAAGCCATGCGTTTAAGAAGGTTATGAAAAATATAAGTATCACAATTGCGACATGAAGAATTGCGATTGCGACTATAGTTGAGAAAAAACCCAAAATGCACTTATTTGTTTATGGTGGGGAATGTGATCACAATGATAGCTTGCGATAAAGAAAGTGCAACCTCGATAGCCAAAGGGCAATTGTAAAATTCATATAGAATTGACCGTTGTGGAGCTAGCCAACTATAAGCTCTCATGTGTTAGCAGCCATTAGAGCTTGAAGAAATTGTGACTGTAATGAAGAAAGTGCAATTTCAATTTTGGGTTTGAAAAAACATTAAATGTTACAAAATGTCTATTTATTGAAAGAGGAATTTAATGCACTCATTTGTAATGACTCTTTGGACGATTGAGGTTATAAATACTTCTTAAAAGCCATTGAATGAATAAGCTAACAAGCTCTCATATGCTAAAGCTTTCCTAGTTTGATTCTTCAACTTTGTAATCTTTTAATAGTATTTGAGAGATGAATGATTTAAGTATTAGTCATAAACACTTGAAAAAAAAGTTTTAGAGTTAGCTTGGAAAAACTTTTTTTTGTAAAGATTGAGAGTTAGCCTAGAGAAAAATACTTGTAAGAGATTCTTAATGAGCCTTCAAGAAAACTAAAGTCGGGATTTTAGTGTGAGCCATTAACAAAACTCTTGTATAGATTTGGTGTGAGGCTTGGAAAACACTAAGTTGAGATAGAGCCTTGTAAAACTCCAATGAGATTTGGTGTTAGCCTAATAAATAATAGTTAGGAGTGAGCTAGAAAAACTTTATAATATTTTTATTGAATAATAGTGAAAACCTCAATTTAGCTTGAGAAGTGGATATAGAGTTGGTTAACATCCAAACCACAATAAAAATCTTTGTATCCTACTTTTCTATTAATCTTTTACTTATTTATTTACTTCTCTGAATATCCATTGCCTTATAAATTGTTGTTGTCCATTAGTCATAAATTTTTATCATACCACCAATTCAACCACATTTTCTCTGTGCATTATTGGGACAACATCTTATATGTTACATTTTTCCTCTGATTAACTATGGTTTTTAGAATTTAATTTCTAAGTTAATTGTATGATTTATGATTTTTTTTGCTTAATATCATTTTTTTCTTATTTATTTTGATTCAAAAGTAATGTTGTGTTTTATTTTTCATAATATGGTGAACAAGATAATCAAACATTAAGAATAGTGTTTGGGTTTTTTAAATATATTTTTTGGTATCTCCTTTTCTCTAAATTTTTAGTTTCTCAAATGCTAAAATAACATGTATGTTTATTATAAACAATTGATGTATGATTTCTAAATATTTGAAATAAAAGTATGCTTTCTTTGATTATATATGCTTTGATATATTTTAGAATGTCTCTTGCATATCGTATGCCATGTGAATATGTTCTCATTTTATTTTTTTTCTTGCCAATCTTTGGTTTATGAAAGACCTCTATAACTTCAATTTATCTTGCTTGCAAGAACGAATCTGGCTTGTAGTATCATTTCACCTAATTAGGATTAACTCAATTAAATGAGCGAGTGATATATGTATATATTGCAGAAAACCTATTAAAACTTAAAACTTTTCTTTTCTTTGAAAACGATTTGTCATATAAACTCTTTTACATTATAACTTGTTAAACCAAATATATCACATGCAATCAAGAAAATTCTTGATCCAAAAGAATCAACATTAACTTATATAAAATAATATCATGTTTGGCTCAACCGACCCGATATTTATAAAAATTATGACCTTAATAAAATGTTTCATATTTCTTTGTAATACAGACATGTATGGAAGTAAACAACTCATAACCCTATGTCATGTACAAAATGTAAAAAGATGACATATGATATCACCGAGTGTGTCAGGTCTGCTATGTTATCTTTAAATTGGGCTAGCTTCTCTAATCAACTTCAAACTTTATCTACTAGGCTCCAATTTATGTGCAGAAACACTCACAAGTTAAGCTACCGAAAGTTTAATGGTATATATAGGCATAAAAATTCAACATACGATAAACAATTCACATAATGTATTTCATGCTCATGGCATCATATCATATACCTCTAATGGAGCCTTAAAACTAAGCTTTAACTCAAGTTTGCTTATCCTCTTGGTGCTTCCTCATCTTCCAACTCCTATCAGATATAACATATCTCTATTAATATCTATAAATCATAACTTAATCTTACAAGCCATAAGAGATAAAACCTTAACCCTCTATATAACGTTAAACTCACTCAACCCCTCTCTAAAGCATATTATAACATTAATTAAACTTAAAAGAGAGTTTGTAGCTATAAAAACTCAAGCTTAAACTTGTAGCCTCCTATTATCTAGTCAAAATTAATCCAACTAAATGAGTGAGTGTCACATGTATCTATTGTGAAAAACCTATGAAAATTTTAAACTTTTTTCTTTTCATGAAACTATTTAACAACATATGACCTTTTTTTTCCATATCTTTGATCCAAAGGAATCAACATCATCATATATATGAAATATCTTATTTGGCTCAATTGTCCTGATATTTACAAAAATACATGCCTTATAAAAAATACATGTTTCTTTGAAATATAAAAAAACATGTAAAAAAGTGAAAAATTGATAACTCTATGTCATGTATAAAATGAAAAAAATGACATATGATATTACTGACCCGAGCCAAACCAACTATATTATCTCTAAATTTGGCTTACTTCTTAGTCAACTTCAAACTCTATCTATTAGGCTTTAAGCTATGTGCAAGAACACCCACTCGCTAACCTACTAAAAGCTTAGTGGTATATATAGGCATAAAAATTTAATATACACCAAACAATTCACATCATGTAATACATATTCATAACATCATGTCATATACATCATTTCATGTCAAGGAAAAGAATTGACATATATCATACTTTATCTCATAGAAGCTATTATAACATATACTCTCTTAAACCATGTATAAGTGAGCATTTACCATTTTAATAACAAATAACATATTAACTGTATTGTATTCATTAATTATTTTAGCATTTTTGCCTAATAACTCTCTACATGGACTATTCAGATAAAAATTGTAAATAGGGGTGATGTCTGAGCTTAAGCTATCTTATCACTGTCTATGATCATTTGTGCTCATCTGAGCTCTTCAAGTCAATAGTATTCTCCGAGCCTAAGCCATATTAACTAAGTAAAACATATAATTTGCAAGCAATTAGGATCAAAGGCACTTTCCAAGCTTAAGTCATCTTGTCCTTAAAAGATAATTGAATAACATATCATTATGGTACCATATGACCCTTAATGGAAGTCTACATATCCTACTTCTTGACCTAGTATAAAACATGGCATTACTTGTTCAAATACTCTTTGTTATACTTCATTATAACAGTTGATGATTCATAATTGCGAACCCTATGTCACGGGCGTGAATTTTGGTTTTCCAGCCATTTAACCATAAAATAAGGCATTTAATATATGTCATATGCAAAGGCTCTAATACTTGTCTAAGGACAACCTCTTTCTCTCACCACGCTCATCAAAACATGCATTTAAACATGTTAGAATGTTAATTAAACACATAATAACTCAATTCTCCTTTTTCACAATCATTGATGATTCTAATAAGCATTTATGATTCCATATGCATTCATTCTTCATTATTTACCTCTTTCAACCACTAAAGGCATCATCATTCAATATACTCATAATTGCACATTTGGTATATTTATATGAAGATTTTCATCCCTATCATATCAATACATTTCATGCCTAACTTAGCATTCATACATATAACATTCAATACATATGTTCTTATGGAATTGATTACCTTTATTAAACTCATAGTAATCAATAATTAACATTTAAGGCATACAGGCATTTATCGCATGCAACATGCAAAATTTGGAATTTAAATGCATATATATATATATATATATATATATATATATATATATATATATATATATATATAACTCAAACATGCTTATCCTTTTGGTGGGTTTCACTACCACCTCTTCCAACTCCTATAAGATATAACATAACTCTATTAACATCAATAAACTATAAAGATAAAACTCTAACTTTAACCCTCTATATAATCTTAAACTTATACAAGTCATTTCTAAGGCGTACTATAACCTTAATCAAGCTTAAAGAAGAGTCTTTAGTTATAAAAACTCAAGGTTGAACTAAAATCTAACCCATTTAGAAATGAGTCTCTACCAAAAATGGGTTCAACAAAGAAAAGAATATAAAAACTTGCAAAGATAAAAGGAAAATATGTTTCCTTACTAGAAATAAAGGAAACACAACTTGGATAGTGGTTTTTGAACTCTTCTACATTTCCTCTAGGTCTGTTTCTTCAAGAACACAATTTTCTTTCACTTCTCTCTTTCTAAAACTTAAATAAGCTTGATCTTTTCTTTGAGTTTAGGAGTTTTAGGTCTTCCAATCAAAGGAAAATAAATGACATTGTCTCTAGTATGAAGGAATATCAAAGTCTAAGGTTTTCTTCTGAGCTTTGGGTGTGTGAGAGAGAAAGAATCGTGTTTTATACCTAATGATGTTCATGGGCATGACCAATTAGTCATAGGGCATGAATCATCTTAAAATATCATTCACGACCATGACCACATCACTTTATAGCTTCTCTAAACCATCACTTTATCAACTCTTTCTAACTCTTTTCCCTTAACAAAATCCTTAAACACACTTATAGCTTCTCTAAACCATCTTATTAACTAGGCCCTACTTAGTGGAAGATACAAAACTAAAACCTAGCCCATTTGGAAATGGGTCTGAACCAAAAATGAGTTTAACATGAGAAAGGATATGAAAACTTATAAAAATAAAGGAAAAATGTGATTCCTTACCAGAAATGAATAAAACACAACTTGGATGGTGATTTTTGAACTCCTCTACTTGCCTCTAGGTTTGCCTCTTCAAGAACACAATTTGTTTTTTGCTCATCTCTTTTAAAAACTTGATGAAACCTTGATCTTTGCTCTAGGTTTAGGTGTTTTAGGTCTAATAATCAAAGAAAACAAAAGACATTGTCTCTTATATGAAATAAGTGTGAAAGAATATCAAAGTCTAGAGTTTTCTTTTGGGTATAGGACAGTGAGAGAGAAAGAATGAATTGATCACATTTTATATCAAACAATGTTCAAGGATGTGAATTATCTCAAAACATCATTCATAGCTGTGACCACACACTCACGGGCATGATCACCGAACACATCCCTTTATCATCTCTTTCTAACTTTTTTCCCTTAACAAAACCCTTAAACACACTCATAACATTTCTAAACCATCTTATTAACTAAGCCCTACTAAGCGGGCATTACATGGCCATATTTCCCCTCTTTCATGACATGTCTAGCTAAACATAACATGTGTGGCCAAACGTCTATGTGATTCTATAGTGGTTTTGTGCTTCAAGATGGCAAAAATGAATTTTATCGGTGATATTTCATTCTAATCGATTTTTCCCTCTTTTACATGTTTGTATTTTATATATGTTTGGTTTATTCATCAATTGTTTTCTAATATTTTGTGATATTCTTTGATTTTGGTGTGTTTGATGGCTTTATAGGAGTCTTTAAGAGTTTGGAGATGGGATAAAGAGCATAAGACTCTCTATTGGTTGTTGGACTACTTGGATATTATGATCCATTTCTACTAAGAATGCATTTTACTATTTTATAAACTATTTTATGACTATTTTTATAAACTTTTATGGGGCTTTTTCTTTGTCATTTTTTATATGACTGGGCTTTTTTGTACTTTTTAAATGCTTAATATGATATTGTTGCGTTATAAGTGCTTGTGATTAGAATTAACCTAAGGGAAATTTAGTATGGTTATACATTACTTGGTAGGGTAGAAAATCATTTTTGGACCCTTAGTGGAATTGGAAGGTATTTTTTCCTCGAAACCTTAATCAATCACACAAAAATTGTGACTATGTTATCTCCAAGTACTTTTGTGCAAGTGTGTCATACTCTCTAGGGCTTCGAGCCCAACAATGAAGTAGTTGCCAAATATCATAGACTTAGCAAAAATTTATCTTATTTTACACATTTTCTTCTCACTCTCTATGATAGTCTACTACAAGTGAAAAATATGACTTCGAGTGAAAAATGTGACTTTGAGTGTCTAGAAGGTGATGAGTTCAATTAAAGAGTCAAAATGACTTTTTTTTTTGTCAAGTTAGAGAGCATATATATGTATTAAACCAAAAATTAATGGTATATGTTTTGCAAAAAAACCCATTACAATAAATCTAGGAAAAATAATTCTAGAAAACAGGATTCCAGTGAAAGTACAAAGATATCATTTGTTACAGATGCGGTAAAAAAGGTCAAACTTTTAAATTATGTAAAATTAATAAAAAAATTACATAAACTTTAATTAGATGAAGAGATGATATCTAGAATTTCCAATCTGCTTTTAGATTCATCTGATTCCGAATCAAAAAAATCCTCTTTTAACTCCGAAGATAGGAAATTATTACAAGTTGATGAAATAGTTATAACAAGTTCATCCAATTCTTTAGATGATGAAATAGAAAAACACATTAATGTTATTTCAAAAGAACAACAATTCCTCTTAGATGTTTTGAAACACATAAATGATCCTCAGATTCAAAAAAAAAATATCTAGATAAACTCTTAAATTCCCTTAGTGATAAAAAAAGAAATAAGAGAAATATCAACTTCTATTTTTCCTAGTACTTCTAAAAATACTTAGAATCTTACAAATCTCTTAGATAAAGGAAAAGAATTAAAAACAATTATGTTTCTATCCATGATCTTCAGAAAGATATTAAAGAAGTAAAATTAGAAATAAAAAAATTAAAAGAAAAACGATAACATGATTCTCAAATTATAAATTCTCTTTTATCCAAATCCTTACAAGAAAATTCTACTGGCTGATGTCATGCCGAGTTGGTGATGACTTCATTTTTTTTTAATATCCGCTATTACCAAAATAAGTATGAAAATCATCCAAATATTCATGGTATCAAAGCCTGGGGGGATAGTGTTATAGAAAATTATAATTTATTTTATAAAGATTTGAGTCTAGATCTTAATATCTCTTAAGTTTTCTTGCATAGGAAGGTTTGAGAGGTAAGTCCTTAAGTGTAGGCAGTAATACCCAAGAATTGTTTAGGACTGTAGAGAGTTCTTAGTTTCTTTATGAAAATCTTTATAATATCGATACTATTTTCTGTAGAACTACATCTTCAAACTCTACTTCCACCTCTTCCAATGATTCTAAGAAGATAATAAATAGTGAAGAAATAATAATAGAGGATTTTGAAAGAGAACTAGATAATTGGAATATACCATAAGTAAATAGAGATCAAAGTTATAAAACTTCTTATGTTCTTCCCCAAACTGAACCATATCAAGAACTTACAAGTCCAACTTTTTTAGTCATTATGGAAAATTTAGCACATGTCATTGAGAAATAATTTCAAGTTGATAAAATTTCATTCATGATAATTTCTATAAAAAATATATTCTTGAAAAAAGAATGTGGTTTTTTAAAAAATTCCTAAATACGAGAAAATAAATTCAAGAAAAGTTTTATGAATTCGTTTGTGAAAATAAAATTCATATTCTATTTTTTGATTGATTTGAAATATATGCTTCTCAAAATTCCAGAGAGTATCCTTTCAAATCTGTCAATCTAGTCACAATTAGAAATAAAACTCCTGAATGGAAAACCATAACAGACTCTAGAAAAATGCAGTCCATTTATCCACCTTTTCAAGGCATAAAAATCCATTTCCATGATCAGGATGTGAGTGCCACTCCTCTCAAAAATTCCACTACAGATGATAAGGTCAACATAAAAAATATTATCACCCAAAATAATTTCTCAAATTCACATCTCAATACCATTAGTAAACAATTAGATCGTATAGAAAAACAAATAGGAAAACAACCTATAATTTCATTAGATTCCCAAACTAGTCATGAAAATTCAAAAATAAAAAAATTTAATTTTTAAACCTTTTCAGATATCCAAAACTAGTACCAAAAATTTTCAAGATAATATAACTGGATTTATTATAGCCATCCAAGAACAATTAAAGTCGCATTGGGCCTAATACTAGCAGTTCTAGTCCGCTTATAAATTTTAACCAAGTTGCCCCTGACACTCCAATTTCTAGAATAAATGCCATAAATCAGGATTCTAAGATTAGTGAAGCTTTAGAACAATTCCAAAATTCCACGCTTGAAATCAAAAGGATGATTTGGAGATAATCCTTAAAAGTCAAATTTGTACAAATGATTCCATCACCAAACTTAGGTATGGTTAAGCCAATAGGACAATCCTATTTCAATGCCTCTTCTATCTATGATTGGAATATAGATGGAATATCTGAGTATGATATTCTTAGTCTTCTACAACAAATGACTATGGTTGCTGTTGCTTATAAAACTTAAATAGGAACCTAGGATAGAACTATTACTGAACTCCTTATAGCTGGATTTTCAGGTCAGCTTAAAGGATTGTGAGATTATTATCTCACTTCTCTACAACAGGAAGATATCCTTAAAGCCATCAAAGTAGATGAAATAAGAACCCCAATTCTTGATGAGGATGAAAATCTTTAGCAGGATGCAGTAGCAACCTTAATTCTTACAATTTCTTTACATTTCATAGGAGATCCTACTCATTTAAAAGATAAAAATGTCAACTTACTTTCAAATCTAAAATGTAAAAAACTTGGTGATTTCCAATGGTACAAAAATACCTTTCTAACTAGAATCATGCTTAGGGAAGATTCTAATCAACCATTTTGGAAAGAAAAATTTCTTATCAGTTTACAAACTCTTTTAAGTGAAAAAGTTAGGAATAAGATTAGAGAATCTTCAGGAAAACAAATCATACCCTATAGTGACTTCACTTATGGAAAATTAATCAACTTTACACAACAAGAAGATCTCAAAATCTGTCAAGACCTAAAACTTAAAAAACATCTAAAATGGGAGTTAAAACGAACTAAACAAGAATTAGGTTCTTTTTCTCAAAAATTTGATATCAATCCCAACAAACCATCCACTTCTTACACAGGAAATTGCACAAACAAATCATACAAAAATACATTTAGAAAACCTCACAAAGATAGGAAATCCTTCAAATCCCATAATGAGTTTTACAAAAAAACTCTATTACAATAAATCTAGGAAACATAATTCTAGAAAATAGGATTCCAATGACAAGTACAAAGGTATCACTTGTTACAGGCGGTAAAAAAGGTCATACTTGCCCTTGAGTATATATATAGAGGTTTCAGAGATGAGAGTAATAAAACTTCATTTTCTCTCTCATTCTCCCTACACCATTACTATCGTTGTTCATCAACCAAATGATATTCGATCTTTGCCAAATTCAAACCAGAAGTAGTTCTCCATGTTCTTGTTACTTTGGTGACGTCTAATTTTCCAAAAAACTAGCTGAATTTTTGGGATATGAGAGGAGAAATTTGGAATTTGGGGCTGCCCTTCTATTTCTCATATTTTTCAGCTTCTTTTCTCAAATTTGATACCAGAAATGGACTCAGAACGTTGAAAAATCTTGGTCTATGTAATTTGAGCACTGAAAACCGCAGTTTGAGGGTTGATCAGAGTCGAATTTTCTCATCGGAGATGCCGCGAATATTTGTAGATCTAGACATTTCCAACCACTTCTAGGCCATGAAAATTATATATTTAGACTATTCACACCTTTAGCTTTCTTTTGGTACAATCTGATTGTCAATCTGCCGCCGTCAAAATTTTTTTGGTCATCGGAGTCCGACGACCACTGATCGGATATTTTGGATAGAATTTTTATCTCATTAAATTGAGTCATCTGGTACAAACCATACCTCTTAATTGTTTGTAGATAATGAGATATGAACTCGATTATTAATTATGGAGTTATTTTATATGTTGATTGGGTGTATTATATATTTGGAAATCTAAATAGTATTGAATTATATTGAGATGAGTTAAAGTGATTATATAAATTTATTTGGAAACTTTTGAAGCATTTGTTGGATTAATATGAATTTGAAAGATGAAAAATAGAAATAAATGGAGAAAAATAATTATAGAGGGGGAAAGATAAATGAAATAAAATATTATAAAATAAAATAATATTGGATATTTGTTGTCACATTGGAAAGTGTGTCAAATGACTAGAGTATCAAATTATGCGTTGAATGCGCAAAATGAGGTATGACTCTAATAATAATTTTCAATATGCGTGGGAGCGAAAAATGATTGTGAAACTTTATTTTTAATAGTTTGTAAATTAAGTATAGTTCTGTAGTTAATTAGAGATTATATGTTGTTGATGAGTGACAGCAGAACCGGCGTTAAGGGCAGATTGGAAAAAAGCGCTGGCGAATACTGGCAAACGTTAATTAAGGTCTGTATAATAATTTATAATTTTAGCCATTAAAGAATTAAATTATTATTTTAAATAATTTTTTGATTCAAATTGATTTATATGATAAGTGTGAAATTTTTGATAACAATAAATTATTTTTAAATGCTTGTTATGACATGTTCTATGAAATAAATTTTAGTATAACATTTTTATATGCTTTTATTGAGGATTTGATCGATATGATATTTTGAATAAGTATATGAAAATTTTATTTGATATTTTAGCTTATATATTAGCATATGTCAATAGGGTTTATTGGCCCGATAGATTTTCTGTTGTCAAATGATATGTTTTACGACCTGGTAAATTTTCTGTAGTCGTATGATACATATAGTTGGTCCGGTTGGTTTCCTGGGACCGAGCAAAATGATTTATTTACATTATGCTCCTCTGATCCGGTGAGTTTCCTGAAATCATGAGATGATATGTACCCATCATTTCCCTGAGATTAGTCTATGATGATTTAATATATGGGCATAACAAGAAATATTTATGAGAATACAATAACATTAATGAATTGAATTTTATATGATATTATAGTTTGATCTTGATAAATGAATTTATAATTTATGTTGCCTATGAATGACTGTTATTGTAAATTACTGTACTACTGAGTTGTATAACTCAGAGCGGAAGTTTATTTTTCTCTCGCATAGATTTGAAGTGAAGATAAAGCGACAAGCTTTGTAAGTAAATTATCGCTAAAAGTGAGCCTCACAGAATGAAGTCAAGTAGCAGTGGAAGTCACCCCAAACGGGTTGGTTATTTTAATTATATTTTTACTATTTGGAATTAATTTTATGTAAATAAAATTTTACAAGTCATGTGAAATGTATCATATATTGCATAAATAGGTGTGTAAGTATGATAATTTTATATACTTACTACTTACTAATAAAATTTAGTTTGTTTGTATATTTCAAATTTTATTATTATTATTATTATTATTATTATTATTATTATTATTATTATTATTATTAAGTAAAAAAAATAAAGAAACTGTAATACTATTTATTTGTCTGGTATACGATGATATATACGAAAGAGTAAAGGGTGTTACACAATCTCAAAGAATATCAATTTTTAATTACCAAGAATAAAGCATATCAAAGTAAATAAGTCATTATTTCAACATTATTTATGAAAATATACCATTTGGATGTTCAAATTTGAGGAAGTGGATAAGAATGTTTTTACTGATTAAGTCTCTACCTTATTGGTACATCTATATGGAGATGCAACATGATATAATTAAACTAAGGAGCTATTAAACATCCAAATTATCATTGGTGGCCAAAATGGCCAAGTTGGGGCATAATGGATATTTCATACATGCAAAATGCCTAACTTTTTTATAATGAAAATTCTAGATTTTTTGTGGAAAATTCTAGATTTTTTGTGTAAAATTTGAATTTTGTTGTTCTCTTTCCCTTAATAATATTTGATTCCCTTACCAAAACCATTAATTAACCGTGTTATACATTGGCTATGGATTTTTTTTTTTACCAATAACACCTAATTGGCCATTTGTTTTCAATCAACAACTATATATTATTTCCATCTCTTTTCCAAAAGCTATAACAACATTTACTAATGATACATGCTTAATTTTCATTTGACTCTTTTATTTTGTTCATGAATTGGTAATTTTTCAATGTAACAAATTTTACAAGTGCGAATTTCTATAAGAAAAAACCAAAGGAAAATTTTATGTCATTTTTCATGTCAAGCATCATGGTACATACCATTCATAACTTTTGTGTGCTCTTTTTATTTTTGGAGTGCAGGGAAACTTGTATAACATGGTTATATCCTTCAACATATTCTAAAGTTGTGATCAATATCGAAATTCAATTATCAATTGAGTTAATAGAAAAGGAATTCCAACCATTTCCAAAGCGAAGAATGAAGAAAATATTAAATATGCTTTATATTTTGATTTCTAGAATATATTGGTATGAAATTATCAAAATCTTGATGTCAATTAATTAATATATGTTGGTGTCAAATTGTAAGGTTTTTTTTTTTCTAGGGCTTTTGCTTCTACAGTTGAGCATAACAATGTTGATGTATTCCTATTTGTATATTTTGAATCTAGTTTATCCATCAATCCGTGAATTGTCAATGCATAAGATTTACATCATTTATCCAGTATTGATGTTCTTTTTTTTTGTGGGTAGAACACTTGAAATCTTATATATGGCTAATTCTACACCATATGACTACCATTAGGTAGTGATCTCTTATCCAATTTTAGCCTTTATCAAACCTTTATCCAGTAGTTAAATTTCTTGTAAACATAAATCTATATACACATTAGAAATAAATGTAAGATAGATTTAAAACCCTTTTGTTGTTGCAAACAAGATTCCAACTCATGATCAAAGGCCTTTCTCACCTTTGGTCATTTCAAATCAAGAAAATAAAAATAAGATTTTCTCTCTAATTCTTTCACCATGTGGAAATTTGTAATGCCCAAATTTTTAAATCATGATTAATATTATGTTTATATTTGACATTATTATGTTTTATTGGAATATAAAATGTGATTTTACTAATTATTCACTATATGATTCAAACCTAAAATTGTTAAAATGATTTTTTTTATAAAAAAGGTAAAATGAATTTGTATGATTTTTAAATGGAAGAAATAATATTTTATGCTTTTATTAAACTTGTATAAATGAGAATTTGATTAGAATTGGAGAAGATAAATTTCAGAATTAAAAGTTTTACGAGGATTGCTGGAAATTTGTATGAGTCATTTTTAATATGTTATGCACTATAATTATAGATAATTGAGATGTATGGAAGTTATATTTAATGATTGAAATATGAAATCTAATTGTGTTATTGAATGATTTAATTTACTTGAATATAGTTTGAAATATGTATATGAATCCTATGATGGAATTACATGAGTTTTTTGTGCACACACTTGGCATGATTAGCTGAAATGGTATACTATATGATATATGACTATGAATAGTGATTATGCATTAGGTGCTCTATATTACAAAGTGACATGTAATGAACATTTTGAACCATGAATGAGTTATAATTGATACAGATAACCATAGTATGATTATATATGTCCATTCTCTATTCAATGACTAGCTTAGGATTTATGGCATGCCATTAAGGGGGTTATGGTACCGTAGAATATTATTAAGTTAAAAATAGGGCGGTTAAGCTCAGGTCAAAGCACTCCCAATTATCTAGGGATAAGGTGGTTTAACCTATAATCAGAACGCCTTTGTACCCATATGCATGTGTATAATATATTTATTTATCAAATTGACTGAAGCTCAGGTTAGAGCTCTTTTGATTTGAGAAGCTTGATAGTAACAATTTAGACATATATAGTTAGTGAGAAGGGTGACTTAAGCTTAATTTAGAGTGCTTCTATTTCACAATCCACATCCGGGTAGTTTAAGTCTAGAGTATTGGGCAAAACAAATAGTAAATTGTTGTAACACATAATACAAAAAATTGTAATACTGTACATAGTAGTATCGTAAACCAGTAATACAAAAAGTAAATTAAAATTATGAAATTAGAATACAATTTCATCATGGAAAAGTTGTGGAAACTAGAAATCAGATATATGGAACAAAAAGTTAGATAATTGCATTATATGATGAAATTCACTATAATTATGATGATATATAAATACTATGAACGAAATGTATTATGACTATGATGACATAGATTCAATTATGCAATGCATGCTATGAATGTGTTGAAATCAAATCAATTCAAAATAAATGAAGTATTATGTGAATATGTATATCTATATATATGATGTTATGGTCAAGTGCCCAGGTATGTTTATGAATATAGATGCAATATTAATTTGTGAATATGTGCTAGAATTTTAATGCTTATATGAACCATTGATCTTTCAATAGCTTAGTGTGAGGATTTTTCTGCTCACAGGTTTGAAGCCAATGGATAGTTAAGTTGACTTGAAGAGAACGCTGAGCCAGTCAGAACAGTTAAAGTTGACCTGAGTTGGGTCTGTTCATTTATTCCATTTATTTCATTGATTTGTCATTCATCATAATATGGAATAGAGACATATATTTAAAACATATTTTAATAAGGACATATGATTGAGTTTATTTATTATCAATAAGGATGAATTTTGTAATAAGGGCATGATGTTTCCTAAATTAGTTATTGATTTTGTTTACGGTTATTATTCATATACAAATGAATATTTATGCACTAAATAAAATATGATTCTTATAGGGATGCATGTTATACAAATACATTGATATAAGTTAGAAAATATTTTAATTCAGAATAGGATTATATAGATTCAGTTATGTGGCATTAATCTGTATAGTGGGGTTGCTCTATTGTACATAGGTTTTTACATTTAGTAGTATCAGAGCTTATGTTTAGGTGGTTCTAGACGGAAGTGGATTATAGGATTATCATGCATGCATACATATGTCTCGTCTAACTCTGACTTGGACTACTTCTCTATTAACTTGTATGACTAGAGTGAGATGGCGTCTGAATCAAATGACATGGATGAATGCTATAGCTTTCCACATAACCAAGCTAACCCAATGCAACTAGAGTTCATGGTCTAGGTGTAGTATAGTCCCTAACTAGCGGGCTATCGAATGTTCCGATCAGGGCTAGACTCCTTTGATGTAGCAGATGGCAAGCCTATTGCAGTAGATTTCTAGAAATGTACCATAATTAGTAGTAGCTCATCCACCTCCACCATCGAAGCCAAAATTACAACTAGACAAGCTTCGTAAGTTTGGAGCTACTAATTTTCTAGGAATAAAGGATGATGATCTTGCTGCTATAGAGTACTGGATAGAGAAGATAGATAGGGTTTGTGATGAGTTTAAGGTGAGCATTGATCAAAATGCCAAATATACCAAATCCTGCTGTAGAAAGATGCTTATAATTGGTGGAAGACAGTTTTGCTGAAGCTAGAGGTCCCTCAACCAGTGATATGGGAATTCTTCATAACTGAGTTTAAAGAGCAATATGTTCCTCTAATTTATATAAATGAGAAGAAGAGGGCATTTCTAAGCCTTAAGCAGGGTGAGATGATAGTGACAAAGTACTAGAGATAATTTACTCGATTGAGTAAATATGCTTCGGAGATGATCACAAGTGAGAGAGACAAGTGAATAAGGTTTGAGTATGGCCTCAATGCAGAGATATGAGACTTTGTGGTTGCACCCCAGCAAGTTAGGTTTTACTTAGATGATTTCATCCACTATTAGTGTGGAGCAAAAAAGGAGGAGGAGAGCAGATGAAACTTCTAGATAGAAAATGACTCTAGTGGCCCAACATTCAAATAAAAAGGGTTAATTTTATACAGGACATTCTTATGGTAAGAGTTAGGGACAGAACAGAAATTATACACCGGATGGATCATACAAGTAACACTTAGACTTAAGCTACCAAAGTGAATGTTCCAGTTTGTGGCACTTGCCATAAGAGTCATAAATGAGGTGCTAGATAAATATAGGTTTTTGCTTCAGATGCGGATCTAAAGAGCATATGAAAAGTGATTGCCCTTTAAATACTAGTAGTGCACCAGCTCAAACTATACGGTTAGATCCAGTTCAAACTAGAGAAGGTCGTATAAGACCTACCCAAGCAGTCTCTAAAACTGTTAACAGGCCAGGACTATGTCTGACACTAGCTAGAGCTTACGCTCTAAGTGTAACACCTAACACCTTATACATCTATATACCGTATAAGTTGTCTTTATATAGTATTATCACGTATGAAACAAGATTAAATAAAATTCATGTTTACAGCGAGAGTAAATTTTTTTTTTAACTCATCTCATATTATCAACAATAATTTCACAATCAATACGAAAGCTTTAATTATAACTCATAACATCACATATATTAATAACTTAAACATTACGTTTAAAAAGTTAGTAAATATGCAAGTATTCAATCCCCAAATATAAATGATATGTTCTTATGCTTATGTGGAATGCAAGGAGAGAGAGTGATGAGACTCGGCCGGTGACCTTTGATCCATGACTTATATATGCACCTCAATATGAACTACTAATCTTCTCTACCTGAAAAATGATGCAATTTGGTGAGTTGCGACTCAGTGAGAATAACCATCAAATGAGTTCTAAAGCACCAAACATTTCATAATAGCAAATAACAAGTATAATTAATACATACTTTATACTCCATTTCATCAGTTAATAACATATAAATATAGATAAAATCAAGTATTCAATAATTGCTATTTACTTATGCTTATGCTTATGCTTGTACATTTTATTTTGTTGTGACCAGGTTAAACGAACATTACCCCGGATTTTCATGTGAACATTTTCATTTACTAGCTAGCTTGATCATTTGTTTTATTTGCACATTTGTTGGGTCATAGGCCTCTTCTTTTGCTTTGCACATTAGTTGGGCCATAGACCTCTTCTTTTGCCTTGTACATTTGTTAGGCCATAAGCCTGTTCTTTTGCTTTGCAATGTCAATTGACTAGTCACAACGCCTTTTAAGTCATTATGCATATGCACTTGTACTTACATATTCATCAACCATTGTATCTTATCACATATACCATACGTATACCACATATATACTTTATATGTCAACACATATACCATACATATACCACATATATACTTCATATGCAACACATATACCATACATATACCACATATATACTTCATATGCAACACATATACCATACATATACCACATATATACCTCATATATCAACACATATACCTTGCATATACTATACATATACCATGTATATATATCATATGTCAAATATATACCTCAAATATACCACAAATACACAAACTTATATGTACCAAAAATGTCACAAATTATTCATCATCATATTTTTAAGGAAAAATCATCACAATCATATAAGTCACATAGCAAGCAACATTCGTATGCACTAAAGAATTCAATTCATAATTATACTCACCTTTTTCCTTTGATTCCAACTCTTAACTTATTGTCTACCCCCTTCTTATATATCTCCAATTTGTCTTGAGCCTAATATTGAAATATAATTGGTTAATTTATGACTAGAGAAATTTAATGTGGCTTAAACAAATTAATATACATTATTCATATCAATAATTAAAATTTTTCCTATAAGGCAGTGTGACCTTAAAGGACTATTTTGACTATACCTTTTTCTGTATTTGACCAATTAATCTGATTCCTATTCCTAATTAAAACTAATATCTTTATATATAACATATTAAAATTTCAGACCAATTGGATTACTGTAAAATGTTTGATGGAATTTCTAATCGTGTTCTGATTTCTGCCCTTAGGCAGTTTCAGGGTACTCATTTGCATTCATCATAACTTATAATATGTACGTCATATTTTAATGAAAATTTACAGAAACTTATATGGGTTCATAGGGAACATTTTTCATGTTTACAACTTTTATCAATTATGTCTCTAAGGTTTTAAAATTATAACAAACATTTTACTGGTACATAATAGAATTGGCTTCCAGACCAGTATGACTTACAAAGACCATAAATTATTCTTTACATAATATATTAAGCTAAAATTAGTACCAAAATTTCAATAAGACATATACCTATAACTTCCATGTTTTGATAATTTACAGAATCGATCTTTAAGAAACTCAAAATAATTAAACAAATTTTGGCACCTGTATAGGGCACTCAGTAGGCAGTTCAAAACATGGAACAGTCATGGTTCCATTCACCATAATTCAAACAGTACGAGACCTATGAACCTAAAATTTGGTTTACCAATCCATAACACATATATCTACAACTTTTATGTTTTACGTTACTTCCAAAATTGATTTTAACATACCCAAAACTAACAAACACAGTAGCTAACTTACTTAAGGTTCCCATCCGGACCAGTTTCAGTACGAAGAGTATATCTCATTCTATACACAACATCTTGAAAATATATTTACATATCCATAAATCTAAGACATAAAGGAACAACTTTTATGTTTTAAGATTTTCCAGAATCAATTTCTATGGATATCAAAATCGGAGTTCAAATCAGTACCTATTAATGAACCTTAGAAACTCAAATCAACCCTATAGCAATAAGAATTGATTACTTACCAAGAACGAATTTTCAAGGGATCAATTTGCTTCAAAAACCAAGTGAAACAAGGAAGAATTTGTGGCTGGAACTTGAGAGAAAATAAGTTGAAGAAATGAAGAAAAGAATAAGAAGAAGATAAGAAAAGAAAAGGAAGATAATGGAGCCTAATAGGTTAAAACTCACCTAACCCATTTGATTTCTTTCTTCTTCATTGCCGTCCACACTCTTTTTTTTTTCTTTTTCTTTTTCTTTTTCTTTTTTTTCTTTTTTCTGAATGCTTTCTTCTTCTTTTTTTTAATTATTTTTATTTTTATTATCATCATACATACATACATACATATATATACATTCATGTACACATATATACATTTACCCAATTTCACTAACCAATAATAAAGAAATATATAATTTAATCACTTATTTTAATTTAATTAAATTAATCATGTCAAATTTTTTTATTAATTCAATCTAGTCTTTTTATTCACTTAAATATTACTTTTATGTCATTTTCATCTATATTATAAAACGGACATATGCATTTTTATACAATTGTAAAATATTTGAAAATAAACTAATTGTATGTCATGAATATATTTAAATAAAAATACATATTATGCATGTGTTCAAGTGATATATATATATATATATATATATGCAAAATACATATGCACAAATGAGATGCTGCAGAAATGCATATGGAAAAAGTTAAGGATGTTATAATTCTCCCCTCCTTTTAAAATTTTCGTCCTCGAAATTTAATACCTGGAAATAGGTGTGGATATTTCTTTTTCATATTTTCTTCTGTTTCCCATATTGCCTCTTCTCGTGAATGATTTCTCCATAATACCTTAACTAAAGGTATTTCTCGATTTCTCAACTGTTTAGTCTTGTATCTGATGATTTCCACTAGTTCTTCAACATAACTCATGTCATTTGCAATCTCAATGGCTTGATCTTTAAGTACATGTGTAGGATCTGACTTGTATCTTCTAAGCATGCTTACATGAAACACATTATGAATCTGAGTCATATCTGGTGGTAAAGCCAATCTGTATGCCAGTGGACCAACCTTCTCAAGAATTTCGTAAGGCCCTATGTATCTTGGGCTCAATTTACCTTTCTTGCCAAATCGGATTACTCATTTCCATGGAGATACTCGTAGAAATACATTTTCACCCAACTCGTATTTCATCTCCCTTCTATGTTGATCAGCATAACTTTTCTGTCTGTCCTGTGCTTCCTTTAGCTTAATCTTGACAACCTTGATTTTATCCACTGTATCTTGTACTATCTCTGGTCCTTCTAATGCACGTGTACCTTCTTCATCCCAGATGATAGGGCTTCTGCACTTTCTTCCATACAATGCCTCATATGGAGTCATCTGAATACTGCTATGATATTGGTTATTGTATGCAAACTCCACCAATGATATATACTCATCCCAAGCTCCCTTGAATTCCATAGCACATGCTCTAAGCATTTCTTCTAATGTCTGTATACTTCTCTCTGATTGTCCATCAGTCTGTGGGTGAAATGCAGTACTGAAATTCAAATTTGTTCCCAATGCATTATGTAAACTCATCCAAAAATGTGAAGTAAACCGTGGATCTCTATCAGATACAATGGATACTGGAATGCCATGCAATATGACTATCTCATTTACATATAAATTGGCCAAACTCTCAAGTGTACACCCCCATCTGATAGGTAGAAAATGTATTGACTTTGTTAACCTATCAATAATTACCCATATTGCATCATTTTTCCGTGGAGTTCTAGGCAATCCATAAACAAAATCCATCGTTATCTTTTCCCATTTCCATTCTGGCACTAGTAAAGGATGTAGTTTACCAACTGGTGCCTGATGTTCTATCTTAATCTGCTGACATGTTAAGCATTTGGAAACATATTCTGCTATGTCTTTCTTCATTCTTGGCCACCAGTAATGAGGCCTTAAGCTGTGATACATCTTTATAATCCCTGGGTGTATTGCATAGGGTGCATTGTGTGCCTCTTCCATTATTTCCTAACGTAAGTTCTCAGTGTTTGGAACACATATGCGTGACTTTAACATCAGTGTATTGTCTTGCAATTGAAAATCTTTACTGTTTCCCTGCCTTACTAATTCAATTTTCTCATACAATTTAGGATCTTTACTCTGTGCAACTTTGATCCTATCCTTTAATATAGGTCTAACCTGAAGAGCAGCAATCAATGATCCACCATTATGCATATTCAATTGAACATTCATGGACCGTAATTGAATCATATATGGAAAAGATGATGCTTGCAAGTGAGCTACACTGCTACTGGCCTTTCTACTCAATGCATCTGCTACCACATTGGCTTTCCCTGGATGGTATTCAATTGTACAATCATAATTTTTCAACAGTTCTAACCATCGTCTTTGTCTCATGTTTAACTCTTTCTGTGTCATCAAGTAACCTAAGCTTTTATGGTCTGTGAAGATCTGGAATGTCTCACCATACAAATAATGCCTCCAAATCCTCAATGCAAATACAACTACAACCAGTTCTAAATCATGCACTGGATATGAGATCTCATGTGGTCTCAGTTGTCTGGATGCATAAGCAATCACTTTACCATGTTGCATCAACACACATCCCAAGCCTTGGTGAGAAGCATCACTATATACTGTAAACCCACTTGTACCTGTAGGGATGGTTAACACTGGTGCTGAGGTTAGCCTGTGTTTTAGTTCATCGAAACTCCTTTGACATTCAGGAGTCCACTTAAACGACACATTCTTTCTCAAAAAATTTGGTCAAAGGGCTAGCAATCAATGAGAACCCATCAACAAATCTACGGTAGTATCCGGCTAAACCCAAAAAACTACGCAATTCTGACACATTCTTGGGTGCTTGCCAACTCACTATGGCCATAACTTTATTTGGGTCAACCTCTATGCCTTTTCCCGATACTATATGTCCAAGAAACACAACATGATCAAGCCAGAATTCACACTTACTAAACTTTGCATACAATTGTTTCTCCTGCAGAGTCTGCAACACTGTTCTTAAATACATCTCATTTTCCTCTTTACTTTTAGAGTACACCAGAATGTCATCTATGAAGACAATAACAAAATTATCTAGATAAGGCTGAAATACCTTATTCATCAAAGCCATGAAAGCAGCTGGTGCATTGGTTAATCCAAATGGCATGACTAGAAATTCATAATGGCCATATCTAGTACGGAATGCAGTTTTAGGAATATCTACCTCAGTTATCTTAAGCTGATAATAGCCCGATTTCAGATCAATCTTAGAAAATACTTGAGCTCTATGTAACTGATCAAATAAGTCATCAATTCTAGGTAAAGGATACTTATTCTTCACTGTCACTCTATTAAGTTGTCTATAGTCTATACACAATCTCATCGTTCCATCTTTCTTTTTTACAAACAACACTGGGGCTCCCCAAGGTGATATGCTAGGTCGAATGTATCCCTTATCAAGTAACTCTTGCAATTGAGTTTTAAGTTCCTTTAACTCAATCGGTGCCATCCTGTAAGGAGATATAGAAATAGGTGCGGCCCCAGATTTTGTATTAAGGACTAAGATTGAAGGTGCAAATAATCATCAGAGTCAATAGACGTGAAAGAATTGAGTTTTAGGGCTCAAACAATTAAGGATTGTATATATATGTATTTTAATTCACAACTTGGTATGCTTGTATGCTTAATGATATAATTGATATGTTAATTGGCTTATATGGTATTACTAGGATTGTTGAAAATTTGTATAAGTTATGTTAAATCTGCTATGCACTACAATTATGGATAATTGAGAAGTATGGAAGTTATGTTTGATGATTGAAGTATGAAATCTAATTATGTTGCTAAATGATTTAATTTGTTTCAATATAGTTTGAAATATATTTATGAATGCTGGAAAGTATTGATAAATGTGGCTAACATTGGTTAGCCTTAGTATCAATGCATATTGTTAAACCTTGAGGGGTATTTCCGTCATTTTGATGATAACAAATAAAATAGCAATATTGTATTTAACATACTTGTCTTCTAAGTCTATTATACAGGACATGAATTAAAATAGCAAAAATGGAGATTGGAAGAATAATTCTTGAAAGACAAAATTCAAGAAGTAGCATGTTCACTGCCGTGACTCTATGAGTCACTCCCGTAAAAGAAGCTAACCGTTACCAAAACCAACATTTGAAGTTCACGGCCATGAAGGAAGAACAAACTGTGAAGTGGGCATTTCAGTCACCCCCGTGAAGATTTATGCATTTTCATCCAGAGAGCTTCACGATCAAAGTCACCACTTGGATCACGGCTGGGAAGTTTGTCACGCCCGTGAATGAGTATGTCACGCTCGTGACTCTATATGTCAAAACATTTAGAGAGCTTCTCGACCAAAGTCACCACTTCAGTCACGGTTTGGGAAGAAATGTCACCCCCGTGACAAACATAGTCACGTCCGTGAACAATAAAAGAGAAAAATGTCAGACGCGATTTTTTGGTTGGTACAACGGCTAGTTTCATATTTAATGCACCCCAACGGCTATATTCAGCTATGAGAGTATAAATGGAAGTTATTTATGCATTAAGAACAAGAGAATGAAGCGAATAACAATAGAATAGCATATACTTCGAATTTAATTCTTATTACAAGCTATTTGTACTTTCATACTTTGAGAACAAAATCTATTCTCTATAAAAATCTTTTTGCTCTTCATATTTGAGCAATTAAGATTTGTAAGTGGTTCTCTCTATAATCTTTACTCAAGTGAGATTTGGGTATTTCTGGGTTAAGAGTAGAACACTTGTAAGGGTTAGTTGTGTGAGCCTCCAAAATAGAAATTAAAAGGTTGTTTGTGTGAGCCTGTAAAAACACAAAGTGAAGGTTGTTTGTGTGATCCTGTAAAAACACAAAGTGAAGTTTGTGTGAGCCTATAAAACACAAGGAATTGGTTATTGTGTGAGCCATTAAAACATAAGGGATTTTTAGGTTAGGTGTGAGCCATTGTGAGAAACACCATAGTTGGGAGTGAGCTTGTAAAACTCCATTGTAACACTTAGTGTGTTAGTGAAACTCCCAATTGCGATTGGGAAGAGGAGTAGGATTTGTTAACACCTGAACTTTTATAAATCTTTGTGTCAGATTTTCTCTATCCCTTCTAAAATTAATTATTTATTTCCGCACCTTAAATTTTAATTTTTTGAAACTCCAATTCAACCCCCCTTCTTGGCATAATATCTGGGCAACAATTGGTATCAGAGCCTTGTCTAGCATCGAAGCCTAAAAAGCGCTAGTAAAAAGTAAGATATGGCCAGTGAAGGATTCCAAAGTCTCAAACCTTATTTTGATGGACAAATTATGCCCATTGGAAGTTTAGGATGGAGACATATTTGGATAGTGAAGGAATTGAAGTCTGGGATAGTGTACGAAAAGAATGGACACCACCAACCAGAAGAGGAGCTGATGGTGAAGAAGAAATCCTATCAAGAGATGATTGGACCGAGCCTCAAAGAAGAGCAAATTTCAAAAACAAGAAGGCAATGACAATCCTATCAAGCTCATTATCTATTGAATAATATGGGAGAATACAACACTACTCAACAGCATATAGCATGTGGAAGACATTGGAGAACTATTATGAGGGAACTAAGCAAGTCAAATCCAAGAAGATTCAACTTCTAACCTCAGAATATGAGCTCTTCAAGATGAAATCAAATGAGTCAATCACTGACATGACCAACCGTCTTCTAGCCATTATAAATGGAATGAGGAAACTTAGGAAGCATCCGAGTTTGGAAGATGTAAACAATAAAATCCTGAAAAATCTTCCTCTTAAAGACTATGGTTCAAGAGTTGCTGGCATAGAAGAAGCAAATGAAGATATGAGCATCATTAATACTGATGTGCTGATTGGCAAACTTCTCACACATGAGATGGCAGTGAAGAGAGATAGAGAGCTTGAAGCAGAGCCAGAGAAAAGAAAGCCCTTAGCACTCAAAGCCTCTACTTAAAAATCTCAAGAAGATAGTGAAGATGATGAAGAAATAAGTGATGATGAAAATGAGGACATTGCTATGCTTTCAAGAAGATTAAAAAGAATCATTGAGAAGAAAATGAGCAACTCCAGAAAATTCAGGCAAAGAAACCTGAAACAAACTTCTAATGATACACAAAGAAGTAAGGAATAGGTAAAATGCTATGAATGTGGAAAGAAAGGACATATCAAACCAGAATGTCCAAGGCTCAAGAAGCATAAAAGCAAATACCAAAGAGACAATGGGGAGAAAGGTCACAAAGCCACATGGGATGACGAAAGCTCTTCAAGTGAAAAAGATGATAATGAAAGTGAAGAGGTCAACCTATGCTTCATGGCTATTGAGGATCACGTCTCGGATAAAGTAAGAACACTACACTCATACTCTTTCAATAATGATAGTAGTGATAATGATAGTAATAGTGATAGTGATGATGATGAGCAAAGCCTAATAGAAGAACTAAATATAGAATTAGAGAAATATAGAAGTAAATTTAGTACTTATAGAAATAATATCTCTAATTTAAAAAATAAGATAGATGTTTTAGAAAAAGAAAACATAAAGCTTAAATCATCTAATGAATCTCTCCAAAATTCATTTGATGAATACTCATCAAGACCCTCAACAACTTCATTGTTAAAAGAAAATAATACTTTGAAAAATGAAATTGAGGAACTTAGAAATTCCATTTCTAAATTTAACAAAGGTAAAGAGAGCTTAGATATTCTCATTATGTCTCAAAGATCACCCTTAATTAGACATGGTCTAGGATTTAAGGACATATCATCATCTTCTCACAAAACTATATTTGTTAAATCTAAAGAATCTCACATCTCCACACCTATTAGAACAGCACCAAGAAATAAGCATGTTAAACCTTCTATACAGAAAAAGAATAATCATGCCTTTATGTATAAGAAGCAAGCATATAGAAAAATGCAAATTAATCATGATTGTGCATGCCACTGTTCTCAAAATCAGTCTAATAGAATTATGGCATTCAAATACATTATAAGACCAAAAAGCAAGTTTAGACCGAAACAATGTAATTATTGTATGAAAATTGGTCACATAAATAAACATTGCTGGATAAGGAAGACTCATTGGGAACCTTCATGTGCTAACCCCCAAGGACCCAAACTCATTTGGGTACCTAAAAATCATACTTGAATTGTGATTCTATAGGTATGCCTCAAGTCCACAATAAACAAAAATACTTGGCTAGTAGACAGTGGATGCTCAAGGCATATGACAGGAGACAAAGAACTTTTTAATGAAATCAAAAGTATTGATGGAAGTAAAGTTACCTTTGGAAACAACGCAAAGGGTAAGGTAATTGGCATTGGTTCTATTGATATTAATGGTACTACTTTTATTAAGGATGTCTTACTTGTTGATGGCTTAAAACATAACTTGTTAAGTGTAAGTCAATTATGTGATAAAGGAAACAAAGTAATCTTTACTTCAAATGAATGTTTTATAATCTCTATCGATGGTCAAGAAATATTTAAAGGAAATAGAGATATCAATACATACATAATAAACTTACATAAACTATCTAACCATTCCTCTAAATGTCTTGTGACAACTAGTGATGAATCTTGGTTATGGCATAGAAGACTTGGTCATGCTAACATGGACTTAATACAAAGTCTCAGCACAGGAGAACTAGTAAAAGGACTGCCAAGAGTTAAATATGAAAAAGGCAAGACATGTGATCCTTGTCAAACAGGAAAGCAACACAAGTTATCTTTCAAAGCCAAAAACATAGTAAGTACTTCAAAACCTCTTCAACTCCTGCATTTAGACTTGTTTGGACCTACTAGAATTGCTAGCTTAGGAGGAAAACATTATGCATTTGTCATCGTAGATGATTACTCTAGATTTACTTGGGTAATTTTCTTAGCTCAAAAGAGTGATGCTTTTGAAAATTTCAAAAACTTTGGTAAAAGAGTTCAAAATGAAAAAGGGTACTGCATTTCAAAAATAAGGAGTGATCATGGGAAAGAATTTGAAAATGAAAACTTTGAAAGATTTTGTCTTGAACATGACATTTCACATAATTTCTCGTCTCCTAGGACACCTCAACAAAATGGGGTAGTTGAAAGGAAAAATTGAACTTTAATTGAAATGGCTAGAACAATGCTTAATGAATATGAATTACCAACTTATTTTTGGGCAGAAGCCACAAACACTGCATGTTATATTTCAAATCGAGTTTTCAAAAGATCTCTTTTAAACAAAACCTCATTTGAACTATGGAATGGAAGAAAGCCCTTGATATCATACTTTAGAGTATTTGGATGCAAGTGTTTTATATTGAACACCAAGGATAATCTTGGAAAATTTGCCTCTAAGTCGGATGAAGGTATCTTTTTAGGATACTCTACAACCAGAAAAGCATATAGAGTATTTAATAAAAGATCATTAATGGTTGAAGAATTCATGCATGTTATTTTTAATGAATCTAGTAGACTTGATCTTGTGAAAGGTAGTGTTCTTGATGATGTTGTAGGTAATATGGAAAGACTTGATATTGGAAATGGGAAAGAAGAAAATGATCAAGAAAATTTACTGCAAAATGACACTCTACCTCAAAATCAAGAACAAAATGATCAAGAACTTCCAAAAGAATGGAGAATGACGAAAGATCATCCAAAAGAGCAAATAATTGGTGATCTATCAAGGGGAGTAAGTACTAGATCTCATTTCAAACATCTAGTCACTGACATTGCTTTTATTTCACAAATTGAGCCTAAAAATATTGATGAGACTCTTAATGATGAAAGTTGGGTAATTGCCATGCAAGAGGAACTCAACCAATTTGAGAGAAATAAAGTATGGACCCTAGTACCTAGACCCAATGATCATCAAATCATAGGTAGCAAATGGGTATTTAGAAACAAATTAGATGAACAAGTGTTAATAACCAGGAATAAGGCTAGACTAGTTGCAAAAGGATATAATCAAGAAGAAGGTATAAATTATGATGAAACATATGCACTTGTAGCTAGATTAGAAGCCATAAGAATACTTTTAGCATATGCATGTCACATGAATTTCAAACTTTTTCAAATGGATGTGAAAAGTGCATTTCTAAATGGTTATATAGATGAAGAAGTGTATGTAGAACAACCACCAAGTTTTGAAAGCTATGATGTCCCAAATCATGTTTTTTAACTTTCAAAAGCTTTATATGGTTTAAAACAGGCCCCAAGAGCTTGGTATGAGAGGCTAAGTTCTTTTTTATTAGAAAATAGCTTTACAAAGAGAAATGTTGATACTATACTATTTATCAAAAAGCATAAGCATGATATACTAACTGTTCAAATTTATGTTGATGATATAATATTTGGTTCTACTAATGAATTACTTTGTCAAGAATTTGCTAAGTGTATGACTAGGGAATTTGAAATGAGCATGATGGGAGAACTTAAGTATTTCCTTGGTCTACAAATAAAGCAAAGTAATAAGGGCATATTCATCAACCAATACAAATATGCCAAATATTTAATTAAGAAATTTGGTATGGAAGGATGCAAAAATGCCAAGACTCCTATGAGCACATCAACAAAATTGGACAAAGATGAAAAGGGTAAGAGCATTAATGAAAAGCTTTATAGAGGTATGATCGGATCACTTTTATATCTTACTGCTTCTAGACCCGATATTATGTATAGTGTTTGCTTGTGTGCATGATTTCAATCATGTCCTAAAGAATCTCATTTAAATGCACGATTTCAATAATGTCCTAAATAATCCAAGTATTTACATGGATCTTTGCATCTAGGTTTATGGTATCCTAGGAATTTATCTTTTTATATTATAGGATATTCAGATGCAGACTATGCTGGTAGTCTTTTAGACAAGAAAAGTACTTCAGGTACTTGTCACTTCATTGGAGAATGTTTAGTTTCTTGGTTTAGCAAGAAACAAGTTTCAGTTGCTCTCTCAACTGCTGAAGCAAAATATGTAGCAGCTGGATGTTGTTGTACACAAATTCTTTGGATGAAACAACAACTTAAGGACTATGGTCATGAGATGAACCATATACCTATCAAATGTGACAACACAAGTGCTATAAATCTTTCAAAGAATCCTATTCAACACTCAAGAAACAAGCATATTGACATTAAACACCACTTTATTAGAGATCATGTACAATATGGAGATGTTGCATTAGAATTTATAAGCACAGAAAATCAATTAGCAGATATTTTCACTAAGTCTCTAAATGAGGAAAGATTTAATTTCAGTAGAAGAGAACTTGGTATGATTGATGGATTAACCTTGTGATTGCAAAAATAAGAAATTTTAATTATTGATCTTAAATCATATCACAAGATATAAGATAAAAATTTTGATGAAAATTCATGTTTTAAGGAATAAAATCTTTGTTGAAATGATTTATTCTTGTTTTAGGACTTAATTTTAATTTGATGAAAATTTTAGGTGAGTCACGCCCGTGACATAAATGGCCCAAAGAGGCAGTGTCGTTCACGACTTGACTCACGACATGGTTCATGGCTTCACGTGGTGAAGCTTATCTTCACGGCTTCATTCACTCCCGTGAAAAGAGACTTTCACGCTCGTGATGAATTGTCACGCCCGTGAACCATTATACCCCAAAACTCACAGAAGCTTTCACGCCTTGAGTCACGGTTTGCTTCACGGGCATAGGTGGTGAAATTCAACATTTCACGCCTATGAAAATTTATTCACCTCTATGACGGATGATCATTCACGCCCGTGATGTTCAAATATCACGCCCGTGAACTTATTCACGCCTTCATTCACCGGTGGAACACTCCTTCAGCAAACCGTGAACACGACCATTCACGCCTGTGAACACCTACTTCACTCCCGTGAATGTATCGAATATATAAAAGAACAGTCGGTTACAACTTTCATTTCAACTCTCCAACTCCCAAAACCGCTCTCATTTACTCACATTCATTGAGACATTGAAGATTCTAACCCCAAAGACTTAAACTTTTCCTATAAATACCACAAAAAGTTTAAATCTTCATAAAAAAATCATACATTTCTAGGGTTTTTCATAAGGATTTTCTGTCAAAAATTTTTCCAACTCCATCACCAACCAATTTCTTCAAAAATAGAGACTGCTTCATCCAAGGGAAAAAGAAAAAAGTCTCATGCTCCTAAGAGGTATGCAGATTACCTCATGAACCGCATTCCAGAGCATTGCCATCCTCGGTATGCAACTTTGAAGAAGAAACCTCTACTGTCATCAAGGTCCTTCGAATGGCAGACAGTTCGAAGTCTCGAGCTTGAGACGGCTATGACAGAGCAACTACAAGCCTGTCATCTCAAAGATTTTGTGGAGATTCACCACCTGACCTTGAGGGAGCCAACATTGGAATTCCTCAGCACATTGCAGGTTTCACCTACTAGAGTGGTGAAATTCCAAATCTGCAACAATCCCAACACTCTCAATGCCACTGAATTTGGGGAATTGTTTGACTTACCATCAGATGGCATACTAAACGACACTGAGGTAGAATTCTCTGCCCCTCAAGCCTGGACACACTTTGGCACCGACTGCAGCTGGGATGTCAAGAAGACAAAGAACACACATCTCAGGTCCCTAGTGCACAAGTATTTGCATAGGTTCCTGGCCTGTAGCATATTTGCTAGGGGAGAAAGCAATGGGACTATCAAGAAGTCAGAACTCTTCCTATTTGAGATGGCTCGGAGAGGACTCACAGTAGCATTATCTAGATGGTTTGCAAACCATCTTCTCTCCATTGCTACCAAGCCCACTGGAGATATTTTGATTGGGGCATATGTCACCCATATAGCAGTGAAGCTTAATTATCTAAAGCTGGATGCGCATCACTTCAATCTCATCCCTGGACATCCTCGAAATCACTTGGATGTCGAGTCGTTCATCAAGATGGTAGCGACTGTCAGAATCGTTTTCCAGAACAATATCTTCTACCGCTTCACTGACGCCGCTGGGGAGATCATCTGGGAAGATAACGACACGGAGGATTTTAAAGCAGGCCTCCAGGGAGTCCAGCAGAAGAAGAGTGCTTAGGTTGAGGAAGAACCCCAGTGGCTGAGCAAGACATCGGACAGTCCTCAGCTTCCATACCAACCTTAGCGCAGCAGGTGGTTGAGCTCTTGGCACCACATTTTGAGCAGTTGTAGACTTCGATGGATGAGAGGTTGGATAACCTCAAAGACTTCATGGAGTCTCGGATGGACAGCCTTGAGGCTGAAGTAGCTAGGCTTCGTGATAGGATGTCTGGCTAGGAGTTAGGCTAGAGTGTAGCCTAAATTTGTTTGCCTTTTGCTTATGTATTTTGTTTATGCTTGTTGGTGTGTAGGAAATTTTTAAATTTCCTTTCTGAACATTTAACTTTGTTTGAATCTTTTTCTTTAATTAATATATTTGCTTTTGTTTTCCTCATTGATATATATATCCTTTTTTTATTGATGACAAAAGGGGGAGAAAACTAGCAATATATGATAGGGAAAATGTATCAAACTAGCAATATAAAACTAGCAATATATATTAAGGTAAATGAATTTTGAATCAAATATTAAAATTGAATTGACTTTGAAATAGATTAAAAGGGATTAGAAATCTTGATTCAAAATTTCACACGCAAAGTATATGATTGAAAAATTGAGCTTTATATACATAAGATATACCTTAAATATACTTTGCATAAACCTTCATGCAAGTTGCAAAAATAAATATGCCATGATATACTTTAAGTATACCTTACATATACTTCATGCCTCAAAAAGGAATTATGGCATATATTGGATATACTTCTCATATAACTTGCATATACTTAAAATATAATTAAGTTTATTTCAATGCTATATCATTATTTAATATTCTTGCACATTATAAATTTTTTATCCTAAGTATATTTTGAGGGGGAGACTTCTCAAAATTACATATTGCTAGATTATTTGTCACCATCAAAAAGGGGGAGATTGTTAAACTTTGAGGGGTATTTCCACCATTTTGATGATAACAAATAAAATAGCAATATTGTATTTAACATACTTGTCTTCTAAGTCTATTATACAGGACATAAATTAAAATAGCAAGAATGGAGATTGGAAGAATAATCCTTGAAAGACAAAATTCAAGAAGTAGCATATTTACTGTCGTGACTCTATGAGTCACTCCCGTGAAAGAAGCTAACCGTTACCAAAACCAACATTTGAAGTTCACGACCATGAAGGAAGAACAAACCGTGAAGTGGGCATTTCAGTCACCCCCGTGAATAAATGTGTCACCCCCGTGAAGATTCATGCATTTTCATCTAGAGAGCTTCACGACCAAAGTCACCACTTGGATCACGGCTGGGAAGTTTGTCACGCCCGTGAATGAGTATGTCACGCCCGTGACTCTATTTGTCAAAACATTCTAGAGAGCTTCACGACCAAAGTCACCACTTCAGTCACGGCTTGGGAAGAAATGTCACCCCCGTGACAAACATAGTCATGCCCATGAACAATGAAAGAGAAAAATATCAGATGCGATTTTTTGGTTGGTACAACGGCTAGTTTCGTATTTAATGCATCCCAACGGCTATATTCAGCCATAAGAGTATAAATAGAAGTTATTTATGCATTAAGAATAAGAGAATGAAGAGAATAACAATAGAATAACATATATTTCGAATTTAATTCTTATTACAAGCTATTTGCACTTTTATACTTTGAGAACAAAATCTATGATTGAGTTTATTTATTATTAATAAGGATGAATTTTGTAATAAGGGCAAGATGTTGCCCAAATGAGTTATTAATTTTGTTTATGATTATTATTCATATACAGATGAGTATTTATATAGTAAATAAAATATGATTATTATAAATATGCATGTTATACAAATATAGGGATATAAGTTAGAAAAAATTTTAATTTATAATACAAAAATATTGATTCAGTCATGTGACATATGTCTATATAATGGAATTGCTCTGCTGTACAGAGGGTATTACATTTTTTTTAAAGTTATTTGTTTGAATTTTAAATGTATAATTAATTTCTTTATTTTACATACATTTTTATTCGATGCATTTTATTATTTATTATTAATAAATGTGTATAGTTATCTTTTGATTTTTTTTCACCATATTTTGAATTAATTTATCTTATTAATTCAAAAATTAATATACCTTATTTAATGTTCTATTATTCCATTGACAATGAGGCAATCATTCAATACATTTTTTTAGAGTTCGTAAAAAATTATTAAAAACTTGTTGAAATCTTTTATCAAATTTATATGCTCTAAACATATTCTGTAGTAGACAATTTTTTTTTTTTTATGGTCCTCATGGGGTCTCTAGAGTATGATATATTTAGGATGATGATATTATGTATTTTACTTAAACTTGGATCATATTATATTTTATGAGTTTCTAGCATTTACTTGAAATTATACTTTTATTTTTATTATTGGATAATATTATGAATGATAACCTTTTAGTATTTTACTTGAATTTATAATTTTCTGGCATTGGATAATATTGTATTTGATTATTTTTTTAGTTTTTTTATTTAAATTTGCAATTTCTTTTTTTTTTGGTTAGATATCATTAGAATTTTACTATTGTTATTTTTTATAATTTATAAATTTTTAGTTAATATAATTATTTTTTATTACAATAATTTTTCAAAATTATATATACATTAATAATAATTTTTTTTTAAAAATAAGTTGATTCTCATTCTCATTCCAATGTTTAACCAAATATATGCCAATAAAATTTCATTTTCATTCATTAATAAATAAAATTGAATCAAACAATCTGTAATAATCAATTATTCTCATTCACACCCTTGAGCCAAACGGATATTAAAAGATATTTTCTATAATTTTATATGACATAAGAGAAAATTGTATGTTCACATTCTTTTTTTGGAAATAAAAGAAAGGAAAAAAAATTATAGCAAAGCAATTGGAGTGTAAATGAGCAAATTACAGAAAATCTTACTGAGATTTTAACAAATTACAGCAAGAGACAAAATTTAAAAAAGTAACAGTTTACCTATATATTATTTGAAATAATATTCATTTATTTGATACTGTATAAATATCAAATATTGCAGTGCAATATATCACATGATTTTTTTATATTTAATATATTTTTTTATATGAATTTCTTAAAATTTTATAAATAATCTAATAACATTTTATAAAGGTTTAGGAATATTACCCACGACTGTAACTATAAGATAACTAGTATATTCAAATTTCAGTATTTCTAATTATTATCTCAAATAATATTTTTATTAAATGAGATTTTTTTTAAAATTATTTTTTTGTAATTTATTAAATTTTATAATTTTTTATATGAAAAAATGGGGCCAACACAGTCCTTCCCTTTCCATACTTTTTTCAATCTTGCTCCACCACCTCTGTCCTCGCTATGCCAGCCACCATCGATCGAATCTAACATCGGCGACGTTGCAACAACAATCGTGCCATCGGGGCAACAATGCGGGAGTTACATTTCTAACAATTTTAGCCGTGTTTTCTTCTTCTCCTTAACCATTTCTTACCGCTGACGAGCCTTTTTCCAGCGAGCTCAAGTTCCTATAGCCCCAAACCTTCATTTGGTCAATTTTGGCTATGTTTCCCTCATTAAGCCCTTGCTTTTAGAAACTCTTCTAATGAGTTTTTATGGATTATATATATATATAATGTTGAATTTGAAATTTGGAGTTAAAGATTGAGTTTTATGATGTAAAGTATTGGACTTGTGAATTGACGAAGTAAAAATGGGTTCTTGAGGAAAAATTGTGATAAAGGATGAATTTTTAAGTTTTAGGATGATGTTTGGCTACCTATAATATACAAGAAAGCGAAGGAAAATTTGGAGAAAATTATAAGAGGATTTTTAACTCTTAAATTGATGTCTAAAGGATTTAATAAAATTTAAATCCACATCCTTCTATGTATAGCGGAAATTTTTACCAAAAGTGAAGATACAACAAAATGTTAGAATTTTCAATTGAGGATTTTGGACATGTTAAAGGGAAATTAAAAGAAAAATCTATTCTTCAAGATTTATTCATTTCCTTGAAATAATGAGTAGACGAAAAATTTTAAGAACATGAAATAGAAGACCTTAAGCTAAATTGATAGAACTATGGAAGAGTACAATTCCTTAGCTCCATTAGTTTGGGCTCAAATCTTTAATTCATGAAGAGAATGAATTATATAAAGAAATAAAAATTTGATTTTTAAAGCATAATGACCCTCAAGAGTAAATAAACTTCAATTTAAGTTTAGCTTATATGCTCAATAATGACATTTGACAATAGGGAAAAATCTAAGCGATTTATGTTTTGATATATGGTAGGAATTAAAGAGAAATACATTTGTAGATTGAATTTTTTTTTTTTTTAATATGGAGAGGGGATTGTTATAACCTATTGCAGGTAGAGTTGGACCTCAAATCTGAGGCCTTTTATCATGGACAAAGTCTCATTATAGCAAAAACCATTTGCTTATATATTAAGAAGTCAAGAGTTGGAAATTCGAGTAAATATTGACAATTGAGGTGAGTATATAAACCTCAAATTACATATTGTATCAAGATGCATAAAATGTTTACTTCTATTTGAAAATAGTATGTGAATGTGTTTAATTGTGTATATATGATTAATTGAATGATATGACAAAATTCAATTTATTACATGTGACATAAAAAGCTTATGAGATTAAGTATGTGGTTTGAGTAAAATATAAATTGAAAGTGATTTTGTCATTGAAGAAAAGAGTAAATGTTTTAATTTTTTAAATTTGCAAAATATTAGGATATGTGGAATTAGAGTGAACTAGGAGGACAATTAATGTTCCAACAACAAGATACTTATAAAATTGAAATGTTTAATGAACTTGTAATGATTAGAAAAAGGCCAAACTCACTCTGAAACTCTTCATTTTTTTTTTTCATCTTTTCTGATTTGAACCCCTACATTTAATTTTTTACAATTGAGCTCCTACGGTTTTATTTTTACCTAAATTTAAGCTCTTCCATTTGCATATTTATTTATTTTTTTTATTGTTATTTTATATTGAGGCCGCTAACTTTAATAATAAAATAATAAAAATAATTATTTTTTTCAAATTAACATATTATCTTTATTAAAATAATAATTTATTATAATACACAAACAAAAATACTTGAACTAGATAAAATAACAAGACCATTACCAGTTAGCCTTACTTAAGTTGTTGGTTCACAGTATTAATTATATAATTATAGAAAATACAGTTATTTCAATTAGAATAGATAAATTAATTCAATTATAACCATTAGTTGGTTTTGATGTTTATAGTTCGCTGCTTTTATCAGTCGGTTTTGCTTTCCCTTTTACTAGCAATTTTTGCTTCTGAAGTAAGGCAACTTGTTTTGCAGGATAAAGTTGGTTTTATAGATTGTACCAGCATTTTATGCCTTGATCAATGGTTCAGCGGATAATTAAAGCTCAAGCCTTGTTTAATTTGAAATTTTGTTTCTTTTTCAAGTGTGAAAATTGTACAAAGTAATCTCTCCAAGAGAAGTTGTCCCTTGATTCTAACAGTTTTGTTCTCTCCTATGTAATTAACATAATTATTTATCTTTCAGTTTTACGGCACATGAAAATAGCATTAGTCCCAGAGCCATTCGATTTAAATTGACCACCTACTTGGAGACTTGATGCGATTATGAGTACAGCCGAGAATGGAAGACACTCGATCCTCCAAAATCTCATGAGCTGTCGAGAACGTGTCGGACACCATGCAAAATGCAATGCTCTTTTAATTGCTGAACTCTATATCTGACTGAATCGTTTTCAAAATGGACCAACTATTAAAATAAAATAAAATAAAACAAGATAACTCTTCCAGAAGCTCCCACCATCTCCTTACTCCCTACCATTGTTGTTAGCAGCCATATCCTGGTTCGAAAATTTTAATCCAAGTCCCTTTCAAAATTTGCAGACAAACACCTTGTCGGACGGACTTCCCTCAGTCTTAAGATCGACTAATCCATGTGAAAGTGTTGTAGATACACTTGCCGTTTCTCTTTTATTTTTGTAGAATGTTGTCCTCCTAGAAACTTTCAAGTAGAGAAAACATAAAGTAACATGAAATAGAAGACCTGTTATAATGCTGGAATTGAACGACAAAAAATGAAAATCTTAGAAGCCAATCGGATTGGTTTCCGTTTCATGGTTTCCACTTTTTTTTTCCAAATAAAAATGGAAACATGTTCGGTAAAAGTTATTGGTTTCTACTTTTTAACAAATAAGAAGTAAATATTTTAAATCAAAAACAAGAATTCTTGAAACCACAAAAGGCGGTTTCTTTGATTTTGTTTCTATACAAGAATTATTATTGTTATTATTATTATTATTATTATTATTATTATTATTATTATTATTATTATTATTATTTAATCCTCCCCTTAATCTCAGATATGAACCTTTTCCATTGGCCTTCATTCCTGCACCGGCCACCAGCTCATTGTCTCTTGCCTCTAAAATTCCTCTCTACCGGCAATTCCCACTCTCCTACCATAGCTCAGTCCCCATCTTTGAACTGCTCTTGGATATGTCCACCAGACCCAACTGTTTTCTCAGCACTAGCATATCAGCAAAAATGTCCTCTTGGGCGCACTAACCTCAAGATTAGGCATATCAGTGAAAATGGATTCACCGAATTGGATAGAGACTGAATTTTCTCATTTGGCTATTGAACTAATCTAAACAGGTATGATCCCGCTTTCCTTTGCCATTCATTGTTCTTCCATCTGGTGAAGTGGCTATTAAAAACGTTTGAGAGGGCCAACGGAATATTGATTGCATGTGAAATTCTTTCACTTCTGAGTTGCAAACAATGGTGGGTTGTTTACAGCTAGTAGCTCGCCTACATCCATCTGTTCCTGGTTCTTAGATGTCTGAGCTCTTAGCTGTCAAAGGAAGCTTTGTAGGCTCGCCCAAAGGTCAGGAAAGATATTCAGTAACAACTTTTCATGTACTACCAACCAAACTAACTTCTCTTCTAATCCTGCAACGACATTGGGTTTAGTTTTTTGGCAGAATTTGAAAAACTCACTGTTCAAGCTAGCCGAGCAAAGGTGATACCATGAGCCCCGCACCAAACTTTTCCTGCTCCAATTTCACGGGAAAATCCTTACTCATGCTAGCAGGTGATACCATGGATATGCAGGTAGAGGCCTTCTTCGATTACAGCTGGTTTATGGGTAAGTCAGATTCTGTTCTATGATAAACAAGGTAGAGAGAAAACGTATAGCTCTTCTTTACTGAAACTACTGGGACAGTAGTAACTATTGGTTAAAATTACATATGATCATGTGAAAGTTCTTAAAAATATAAAATAGTTCTCATAAATGAATAAGAAAAAATTGAAATTAATTTTTGGTTTTTAAGAAACTAAAAACCACAAATATAAAACAACACAAACATGCCCTTAGTTAACAAATTCACCAACAGTTGCAACCGTTAACAGGGAACTAATTGCTCATGTTTGATCACAAGTAATTGTAGACTATCAATTGCTAGTTTTGCAAACGAAGCCAAAGGACAGAACTATCATAAATCAAAAACCATAACCAATTTGGAAAGTGTAGATCATGCACTACTCATAAAAGTTTGTATGCTAAAAAATATTTAAATGTAGTTGCATCATTAACTTTTGGTTTGATTCATCTAACCATTGTGAACAAGTTTATAAGGGCTTGCGATGATGATGAGTGCCAGCATAAAACCCTTGTGCATAGGCCGTGTTCTTGAACATTATCTGCAATAAAAATCACCATCATGAACATAACCATATTATTAATACATTAAAATGCTTCCACAATCAAATACCTTATTGAATAGACAAAAACCATGCTTCGTAAGAAATTAAGTAAACCATCATTAAGTCAAGAAACTTGTGCATGCAGAAACCAGACATTCTTTTGTACAAGTCATCATCACCTGAGAGAGTAAATTTTACTTATCATAAGAAATAATAGTTACTCACAGCAAGGCTTTTCAAATCTAAGCTAAGATGCTTTCTAACATTGTCAGCAACCACAACTCCCAGATGTTCACCATGTTGCTTGATGGAGTCATCTTTAATCTGCAGAAACAAATTCCTTATGCCCAATGCAAAAATATGACTGACGTTGGAAGAGAAGAGAAACACAGTATTAAACTTACTTCTGAATGCAAAAGGTTACACGTTTTATTCAGAATCTCCTCCACAAACAGTTCAGCATCAGAGAAAATTCCCGGCTGATGTGCAGCAACGGTCAACTTGTCTTTAATATTTTTTGCAGCACCAGGCAGCTTGGCAGATTTTACTGCAAGTACACATTATATGATGAATTAAAGATAAACTAAAAGCCACTGAACGAATAGTCCAGAAGATCAAATGAAACAAAATGTATATCCTATATAACTGAACTAATCTGTTACCACATAAATAATAAAAAGGATTCTTTTAAAAAGGAAAAAGATCATAAGCATGCGTTTGTTGGTTTATAATTTATTTTTGGTTCAGTCAATCTAAAGAATTTCTTAATGCCCAATTAGTTAGCCTATTCAAGACATTCTGTAATGAATTTTCAACAGCAAATTTTTATAAGCATGAAAAAACATTCTTAGCTGAAAAGCTCAAAAACTTCAATGGAAAATTGCAGTATTATCCATGGCATACACTTGCAGCCAGTAATTAATTCTTATTTGCTTTTTCAGTGATGTTTTTTTTTTTGTAAATAGTTCATCAAATGACTAAAATAAGGGGCATGAAGGATTGATACCCAAAATGACAGTAAAACTAATTCTCAAAGTGGTTTAAGAACATTCTACAATGAAAAGACAGTAATAAAGAAGTTGAACAGTCAAGGAAGAAACCCCCATGCCTACAATGCCTACCACCTCCACCACCATGTAGAAACAACCAATAATTAAGTAAAACCACATTAAAATGAATACCTGCAGCAGCTGTGGACTTCTTATCTGCAGAAATAGGAATTTCAGTATGAACTGAGGGAGCTGCCTTTTCTGGCAGAAAAGTGGAATCAGATGGAACAAAAACTGCCAGATCAGGAGGTTGATCCTTTCCTACAGGTGGGTTAGCCTACAAGAATTGGAAATATATATATATATATAATTGCTGAACAGCCATAGAGTCTTCTTATGGTTAACTACTATAAAATGAGCTCTTAATTACCTCCAAGTCAATATATGAGGGCTCTCTCCCAATTGATGTAAGAAACTTGTCAAGATCACGAGCATGAAGAGCTTAAGAAAAATATACATAAATATATGAAACATCAGAACATGTCTTCTAGAAAATAAAGAATCATTAATAGATACTAAGTTACATAAAACAAAGGTCCCAAAAACCATGAGAAACTAAGGGTGTGTTCCATATCATTTTACATTTTCAATCTTTTAGTTTCATAAAAATAAAAAACTATTTTAAATTTTTTGTTTTTTGTTTTTTTCAAAACTGTTTTGTCTTTTTAAACATATGAATATGAGGGGAAATACATATTAAATTAGTAAATTTAATATTAAATTAATTAAGTTGGATTAAATTATATTAAATTAGCAAATCCAATCTAACAGAACTTATTCAAATTCAATAAGATTTTAGATATAGAAGATTTCTTGGGTTAAATGAGCATACATAATTGAAAAATATGCCAGCTCAATTTTTTTTTTTAAATTAATTTTGCACGACTTGAATTAAACTCAAGATAGAAGGAATTTGTTCACATGATCATCTTTATTTCAGATTTCAAATTTATTCATTTTACTGTTCAAAAATCCAATAAAGCCAATCCTAATTCTGCCTCATTCAAACGTTGTTTGCAGATTCTGACAAATGAACTTTGTGTGACTTTTAATTAAGAGTTGACAATTTTCAACAAATTACTTGACCCAGGGCAAATAATGGGACATCTATGGTGTTAAGAAAAAAAAGTAAGTTTTAAGTTCCATGCTAGTTAATACGAAATTCCTCTGATTTTTTAAAATAATCATTTTTAATCTTATCAAGCTCTATGCCCATGGAATATTATGCTGGTTAAAGCAGTAAGTTAGAACATCCCATATCAGATAACTTATATATTCAAGAAGAGAAATTATTCAGGCACATAAATATTAAAATGGATGAAATTAATTGTACCCGATGAGTCCTGAGAGCAACACTTCAACTAAAAGAAATATAAAAAGGATTTCAAGAAAAGGGAAAAAACATTATGCAACCAACCTCCCCTATTATCAACCAAAAAGGAAAAGGAAAATTTTCTAGGAACTTACTGATTGACATATCATTAGATAGAGGATGAAAGAAGCAATGCTCCTGAGTATTAAATCCTTTATCCAGCAAGAGCGAGACATGTCTACACAAACCCAAAAATAAGTCCACAATTTTCCTTACCAAAAAAAAAGGAAACCAGAACCATATGCTAATAACAGTCAAGTGGATCTGAATTTTTATAAGGAAAACTACAGCAATTTCAATAACCAACCAAACCATATTTTCGATCTCATAAAATTTCAGTTTAGTTCAGTCAAGGATTTAGAGAAAATCAATCATTTCAATTTGCTTCAACCAGATACACACCTCAGATTAAGCACCATAAAATTTGGAGCGGAAGAAACTTTACCTCCCAGCATATTACTGTAATATCCGCTAATTTAGGTCCCGAATCGCACGTGTCGCGAAATTGACGCGTTTGACTGATCGGAGTGTAAATTCGGATTTTTACAAAAATTGATCAAAATAATGGTTAAATTAAATAATAAATGTCTAATTAAGTGATATTAAAGTTTAAAGAAGTTGATTTACGGTAAAGGACTTAATTGCAAAATTTGATAAGTTTTGGGGTCAAATTGCAATTTACCAAAAATTTGAGGATTAATGAGATTAATTGCTAATCAACATATTAATTTTGGGCATATTTTGATAGTTTTGGCCGGCCACTCAAGGAGAAAGAATGAGATTAATGGGTTCATTAAACTTAATGTCAAGAAATTGTCAAAATGGTAGGTCCCACATGAAGACTTTTTTGGGTACCCTATTTAAGGTTTTCTTTTCTTCTTCTTCTTCTTCTATTCATTTTCTGTCTTCTTCTCTCTTTTCTCTACCAGTCACGCCAGCCACATCTATTCCTCCATAGCCAATCTTAATTCTAGAGAGAGAAAGGAAGGGAAAGAGCAAGACAAGGTGATCTTCATGGTCCATAACTCTTAAGGAAGCTGGAAAGAACAAGAAAGAGGAAGAAAAATCAAATTGGGTAGAGAGAGAAAATCTCCAAAGTTGTGATCAAGGGAAGAAAAGTGTAAGGTAAGAAGCATCTCTTCTTCTTCTTCATCTTTTCTTAAAGGAAGTTCAAATTTTGAACTCATCCAAGACTTATATGGAAAGAGAGAGAAACTAGGGTTTTGAGAGAGAAAAAGAGAGTTAGGGTTTTGAGAAAATCATATGGAAATAATAATTTATGATATTGTAGGAGTTCCAAGTGACAAGGAACAAGCTCTAAGGAGCAAAGGAAAAGAGAAAGCTACCTAGAAGAGTGAAGGAGAAAGATTAAGGTTTGTGCATAACTTAAGACAATAGTCTATTTTTATTTGAAATAATGCATGTTGAACATGACTTTAGATAAATACATTTCAAGAATGATGATGATTATGGCATGAAACCATAGGATTAGACATGTATGAATGAGATCCTTGTGTGACATTGAATTAATGATGCATGTTAGAGAATCTTGTATGATCAAGACATTTACATGTATTAGAAAGTAATAAGTTGAGTAAAGAACTTTAGAAATGCATGAAATAGAATTTGGTATGATTTGGATGATGTTAGAATGAATGAAAAGTGAATATGCAGATTTCCTGCTGAAAGTCACGGGTGTGACTATTGAGTCACGGGCGTGAACTTGAGGGTTCACGGTTGTGACTGATTGTGTCACGGTTGTGACTTCTGGGTGAAAATGGTATTATTCATTCCAGAAGCGTTCACGGGTTGGAATCAAGGAAGTGAACTTATTCACGGACGTGAATGAGTAATCACGACCGTGAATGCTTTTGGGCGATTCATTCCAGTAGCGTTCACGGCTTGGGATTACGGGCGTGAAATTAGTAATCACGGTTGTGAATGCTCTGTATTTGAAATTATGAATGTGGTTATTAAATGAGGAATTCAGGTAAATAAATGAACGTTATTGTCTATCCAGCGAAATAAAAATGATTGCATAAATATATATATATTGATGTTAGAATGTGATATGTTGTGATATAGAAAAATGAATTGTCATGGATGTTATATGAAATCTGATGCGGATGATAAACATGAGAATATTGATGAATCTAGTAAATGAATGAAAAGATGTGTAAGTATGACTATATGTTGCAAAACAAGAAAATTGAGATGTTGAAATTTGAGAAATTATGATTGATGTGAAAATATAAAGAAGCCCATTACTCTACTTGCGGACTAGAAACAGGATAGATGACATGTCATTAAGGGGGCGAACGCTACCGTACTATACCTCAACCAATGTGGCTTAAGCTTGTGAGAGCGCCATTGGTCTGGGATGCTCGGTCAGTGTGGCTTAAGCTTGTGAGAGCGCTACTGACTTGAGAAAACTCCGATGAGCACATATAAATGAGGATAAGGTGGCTTAAGCTTGTGAGAGCGCCCTTGATCCGGTTATTCATCTATGATGAAATTATACTCAATCAATGTGGCTTAAGCTTGTGAGAACGCCATTGATTTGAGAAGCTCTTTTGAGCCAGATAGTGGACAGGGTGGCTTAAGCTCGGAGAGCGCTCCTGATCCATAACCCGTATCCAGTCAGTCCAAAATTTAGAGTGATGTGGGCAAGATAATGAGGATATGTCGGAAAAATAAGAAAAGGAAAGAATAAAAAAATGATGATGATATGAGATTGAGATGTAATGATAAAGAGATTAACCGAGTAAATTTACCATCATAGATAAATTGAAATAACATGGTTTATGTGAGCATGACATTTATACTTGTATGAAATAGGAATATGTTGATAGTCATGGCATGCAAACAATTTAATGCACAAAATGATAGTTGTTAATGATAGTTGTTAATGCTTGTTGCATGATATAGTATATTGTCTTATTTATATGCACCACTAAGCTTAGAGCTTAGCGTGGAGTTTAATTTCCACGCAGATATAGAAAGGTAGCTGAAGACGCTAGATAAAGCAAGCGGTGATCTCATTCAAGTAAAGCAGCTGAATCTTGAGAAAGTGGGTTACAAGTTTTGAAATTTTGTATTTGGTTTTTATATTACAGAAATGCTAGAGTTTGTAAAACTTACTTTTAAAGTTTGTTAAGAATTACTCTGATATTAAAATTACTATCTTATGTAAATAAATTGTACTCTAGTTTTTGTTTATATCTATATATACAAGAGTGTTGGAAAAAAAATAATATAGCGATTTGAAGAAATAAAGAAGACAAGCAGTAGCGCTCCCTCATCCGGGCACACGTGTTGGTGGTCGGGTGGGGTGCGGCGCTACTACAAGTTTTTGGTACAATTGGTAGTCTCTTACTGAGGCTAAAGGGAGGTTGAGGGTTCGATCCTTAACTCCAGCAACCTACTGCGCAATCTGGCTTAGACTGGGCTGACAATGATGGGTTGGAGGTATTGGGCCATGGACCCCGGCAGCCCGTTGGTCTCAGTGAGACGGCGGGTGGACTCAGTCCCGGGCCCGAGATCCGGTGAGATCCAGCCATTACAATTACTACCTCAACCACCATCCATCACTTAGACAACATAGAAAGAACTTTTAAAGCCTAGCAATTCTTCTACTTTTCAATCCTAATTTCTTACGACTCATCCGTACTATGTCCTGTTCAATGAACAGGTTGCGTGATAATCTTAATTTAAAAACTGGTTTCTTAAGATGTGCTTGAAGTAAAAGGTTAACACAGAAGAGTTATATATCCTATTAGGTAGGGAAAATTGCTTAACAGTTTGGAATGTCAGCAAGAAGAAGAAACCTACATAACATTTTAATCATTTAAAATGAACAAGATTAACTGAGCCCAAAGATAGAAACATGGCATATGAAGGGTAGAGGTCGAATTGCAAATGCATATTAACTGAGGGGAGCACAGTACATTTTTTTAAAGAAAAAAGATGGAAAAAGATATGTTGATAGCAAAATAGATTTAATGCATTACCGTGCTGACTCATTCATCAATGCAAATGGGGTAACACAACCCAGTGGAACCTCGAAAAACAAAAACACACAACATCAGATAGTGAATGACAATCAAACTTGCAGATTGCATAAGTATTAACTGAAGCAAAAAATAAATGACCATTTCATTTTCAAAACAAAAAAGCACTTGATTAGTACGCTTTAAAATTAGATTCACATGCTTAGAAGTAGAATACTACCTGAAGTATCTCGCTCAAAGCTTCTTTGGTAGCCATTCTTATACCTCCTTTTCCCAAACCAAGCCTTTGAGATAAAACTGCTCAGCCTTAAAGTCATCAGAAATTCAAACTTAGACAAGCACAAACAGAGCAAGCCTGTACCATCTCAAACACATAAGACTACAGCATGAATAAATTAAAATTTAGAAAATTCCATTCACCTTTCATATCTACTTTGGTATCCGCCAAAGCAGAAACAATATAGAATCTACTTTTCTTGTCCTGCATACAAGTACAAGCAATTATTGCAGAAAAGAAATACAAAAATCTATAGGGCTATCAAGATTTTATGTTAAAATAATTAGCAACAAAACGCTTAATTATTATTAAATCTTACCTTCAAGAATAAATTTTTACTCAGCCCGCCTCCTTTATCCCCAACGTATTTTGCCTGAATAAATAAGGCATTTCCATGCATCATTAGTTCCATATATGATGTGTGAATGTTGAAAAATACAGAGTTCAAATGATCTTCACCTGGGCTTCAACAGTCAAAACAGTAGGATGTTCATACTGAGCAAAATCGATTTGAAGCTCCTAAAAAGAAACAAATGCTGAGATTAATTGAAAGAGTTCAGAACACAGATCAACATGAACAATTCTCAATCAAAGAAAGGCCATAAAAAATCATATAAAACATTTACTTTTCCATAATAATTCACTTAACTAATTATAGCTCATGACCAAAAGGGAACAATTGTCGCTCTTAACCTATACAAGCTAACATATATTTTGTATTCATTTCCAAAATCCCAATCAAGGTCGTGAACTTGCAAATTTAGATAGTGAAATTTTCTGATACAGGATTTCCTGACCCATTTCTGCTTCTCCAACAAGAAGAATTTGTATTGATTTTAATTCCAGATCACTCACAATATCTCGAAAAAGTACTCATAATTTATCCAATTATATGGCATGTGCAATAAGCTATCTAACTGTGCTCTAGGCAAATACTACTAAAAAAAAAAAGAGGTGCATCAAGGATGATAATTTTTATGATACAAAATAAATTCAAAAATAACACAACAAAACCTCTCCCTACTAGGTACAAGTACCCAAACCAAGTTGAAGCAGAACAACACACTAACAAGCTAATTGGCTAAACTCAACAAACTTGAGCCGCAAAAAGAGAGAAAAACTGCAATACACTGGATCGAGCAGAAAGGAAGAGCTCGACATAATTATAAACAATGATATGTCGATATCCACCTCTATTAGAACAAATAATGCTGACAAGCTTTGTATTATCATTCTTCATTAAATCGTTCAACAATTAATCCAGAAACTAATACCCATTACCCAATATTCTCATAAATGATCATGAAATGTAAATTATGACAGAAAAAAAGAGAAACGAAGGAAACCCAGATCAATTCAAGAAGAAACCATCGGAATTATTCAACCGGTCAAATCATTGAAAACAATAATAAAACCAAGATGAAGAGGCAAACCTTCAAGCGAGCAAGCAGCTGTTCCTTAGTATAACCCATACTTGACCTCAAAATAATCTGCTCGTAAAAGCAGAAAACACGAGAATCAATAGAAGCTATGAACAAAGGCAAAGCTACAAGGTAAGGATACAGAAATCGAAGCTGTTATTGTTTGCACTCAATATAGGGTTGGTTGCCGCTGCTGCAGGGAGTCGAGAATGGCTAGAAGTTCCGGGTTTTTGTGGTTTTTCATTGAGCCGATGATGAGAGGCTTTTTTTCAAATTGGTTATTTATTTATTTATTTATTTATTTTGCGATTAAGGATCAATATAAATAATCACTCAAAATTTTAGTGAATAAAAAAGCATAAATTTTTAATTGTTTATTATATTAAGCATAAATTATATTAAATTAGTCGATTTTATTTATAAACTATAAATATAAATTTATTTAAATTTTTATTTATAATTGATTATATTTTATTATTTTTATTATCTTAATTATATTAAATAATTTTATCAAATAATTACCTTGTTTATTCATAAATTATATAAAAATGTACATTTTGAATAAAAAAAATTATATTTATATTGGTAATTTTATATTATAATAAGAAAATTTCAATTGGTTTTACCAAATATTAGTATCAATAAGCTATCAGCTACCAACTACACTAAATAATTATTCCAAACGAGACTTAAAGTTAAATATCTCTCAATTTAATTTTCCCAAATGGCTTATATATATATATATATATATATATATATATATATATAGTCGTCTAAATTGTCAACCTTGTTACAACCATAAACGTGCCAACTTGTAATGAGTTGGCATATTTTTTAATTTGTTAAATTGAATTTTTTTTTGGCTAACATCATCTCTTAAACTTGATTTGATCATTTTGAGCATGTACTTCAACTTAAAAAATGCATCAACTTTAAAGTGGCTTCATAAAAATATATGCAATTTGATTTCAGATGTGCAGTACATGGTCTCAATCTCTGTCTTTCATCTAGTCTCGAATTGAGTAATATTTAATGTTAATGTACTTGATGTGACTATAAAATATTGGATTCTTCGTTAAAACGATTGCTTATTTGTTATCGCAATAAAGTGTTCATATCCAAATTGTTTGAGTAGCAGAATTTCTATATCTTTTGTTTCTGCTATTAAAAGACCCACTACTTGTTTCTTCGATTCTTCAAAGACCAAGAAAATGCACCCAAAGCAAAGTTGAAAACAAAACTTGAATTATTTTTCCTTTCTTCATTGTCACCTGTCCAATCATTGTATATATATTCAACTAGTTTTATGTATTTTTCACATGAATAAAATATGTAATCATTAAGTGTATATTTAATATATATATATATCAAAATTCTCTTTACAGCTTGCCAATGAGGTTGTCATGATGAATTCATAAATTTGCTTATAATTCGTACTCTATAGACAATGTCAAGTTTGGTTGTCAATAAGTACTCAAACTTCCAATAAGTCTCCTAAAGATTATTGCATTAGCTAATCGCTGCCTTTCTTCCATTGGTGTTAGTATTGGCTTGTACACTCCTATCTTAAATTTCTTCAAAAGATCTTACACATACTTCTTTTGTATAAATAAAAATGTGGTTTTTAGTTTGTGTTAACTCAATACTGAAAGTAAGACATTAATTCCATTTGGTGAGTGTTTCATTCTTGTAATCAATTACTCAAAAATGAGTTTGAATGAGTTGGATTATGAGTGAAACATTTGTAGGGGTTTTTGTGTGAGCCATCAAAATGCAAGAATTTTTTTTAGGTTAAGTGTTAGCTAAGAGAGAAACACTATAGTTGGAAGTAAGATAGGAAAAACTCCATTTTGTAATACTTTGAGTGTTACCGTAATACCCAATTGAGATTAGGAAGAGCAGTAGAGTTTGTTAATACCCGAACCTTTATAAATCTTATGTGTCAATTTTCTCTTTCTTTCTCACAAATTATTCTTTAGTAAAATTGTCTCAAGCAAAATTTTTAATTACCAACCAATTCAACTCACCTTCTTGGTTATTTTTTTGGGCAACAATTGATATAAGATCTAACTCTAGCGTTTAAGCTAAACAAGCACTAGCAAAGATCAAATGATGGTTAATGAAGAATTTCATAGTCTTAAGCCCTTATTTGATGGAGCTAACTATGCAAACTGGAAATTCAAGATGGACATCTATCTTGATAGTGAAAGAGTATATGTTTGGGAGTTCATTCAACAAGAATGGACACCTTTGACAAGGACAAACTCCAAAGGAGAAGAAGAGATCATTCTAAGAGATGATGGGACTGAAACTCAAAGGGGAACAAGTGGCAAAAATGAGAAAGCCATGACAATCCTAATAAGCTCCTTATCCCTTGAAAAGTATGGTAGGATTCAATATTGTCTTACTGCTTATTCTATTTGGAAGATATTGGAAAACTATCATGAAGGCACCAAGTAAGTGAAGTCCAAAAAGGTTCAATTTCTTATCACCGAGTATGAGTTCTTCAAAATGAAGCCAAATGAGACCATAACTGAAATGACCAATCGTCTTCTTGTCATTGTCAATGACATAAGGAAGCTTTGAAAGTACTATAGTTTGGAAGACATAAGTAACAAGATTTTGAAGAGTCTTCCAATGAGAGATTATAGCTCAAGAGTTATGGGAATAGAAAAGGATAATGAAGACTTGAGCGTAATCCCCACTGATGTGCTAATTGGTAAACTTCTCACTCATTAAATGGCTTTAGTAAGAAAAAAGGAGAATGAAAGAGGAAAAGACCCATAACACTCAAAGTTTCAACTTTTACGCCTATAAATGAATATTTTCTTAGTGATAAGGAGTTGGTTGATAAGGAAATGATCAAATAGTCTTACTTTCAAGGAGAATCAAGAGATTAATCACCCACAAGTATCGTTCAATTAAAAACTACTAGCAAAGAGCCTCAATATTCCCCCAAAAAACTCCTCATCTAACAAAGGCAAAGAGGAAGTCAAGTGTTATAAATATGGGAATAAGAGACACATTAGATTGAAGTATCCCATGGTCAAAAAGTATAAGAGAAGACCCAACAAAGAAGATGAAGAAAAGGGTTACAAAGTGTAACGCCAGTATATGTTTAAAGGGAAAAATAGTTAAAGAAAGATGATGACTGTGATAAGTGCATAGTTCATGCCCATGACTTAATTATCATGACCGTGAAAAATATTGATCACGCCCATGACTTTTCAGGTCACGCCCGTGAATGTCGTCAGATATAAAAATATGATGGTTGTTCTTCCTTTCTCTCACGAATAAAAATCAAATGAAACCCTAGAGTTTGAGATTTTCTCATACCACAGACCAAAGCCTTATATTTTTCTTGGATTTCCAAACTCAAATACATAAGTTAAAGCAAAAGATCAAAGTTTCAACAAGCTTTTGGGAAAGAGGAGCATAAACAAGTGGTTCTATTTAGGAAGTCTGAACCCTAAAAGGAAAAGAGGAGTTGAATCTTTCATCCAGTCGTATTTTCCTTCAATTAAGGTAAGGAATCATGTTTTTCTTTAGTTTTTACAAGCTTTCATAGTTTTAATTATGTCTAGTTTGGATATGGTAGAGACCCATTTCCAAATGGGTTAAGTTAAGGCTTAATCTTGAGAGATTAAGATTAAAGACCCCTCTTTAAGTTGTTTAAAAGTTATAACATGTGTTAGTAAGGGGTTATATGAGTTTAAGGATGTTGAAAGGGCTAAAGTTAGGGTTTTTACCCTTTTGGCTTTAAAGACTAAGCATATGAGTTTTTGATGTTGATAAATACATATTATATGTGATAGAAGTTGAAAGGAAATGTGGTGAAATCCACCAAAAGGATAAGCAAGCTTGAGAGAAGTTTGATTTTGTGAGGCTCCATTAGAGGTATGTACATAGACACATTCAAATTCCCAAGTATGGTATGTTGGATGTTAATTAAGTGATGATTGAATTGTATGCTTTAAATGCTAGATGCCAAGTTCAAATTAGGTAATTAATGCCATGAGATAGGATTTTGAGTATGAAATGCTATAAATGTAAGTATGCCTTGAATAAGCAATGCTTATGTTTGCAATGTATATGTAATAAATGTGCCTAAAAAGGCATTTATGAGATAATAAATGATAATACCTAATAGGTGAAAGAGGTAAGTAAGAAATGATTAAATGTATATGAAAGCATAAATGTTTGGAAAAAAAAGTTGGTGAATAAGGAAATGGTAAGTGTAGTAATTATGTATATTGAATGATCCTTTAACATGTTTTAATGCATGATGTGATGAGAATGTTGATAGGAAAAGGTTGTCATGGGACAATCCTTAGAGCCTTGCATGTGACAGTAATGAATGCATATTTTTAATGCTGCCAACTGCTAGAAAATCCATATTCATGCTCGTGACTAGGTGATTCACGACCGTGAATCTCATCTTATGAACAAAGTCATACCTATGGAAAAAAATGCATAAAGTGGACAAAAGCGTTCACCACTAAAGTAAAAGTTTGGTTCACAGGTAAAGGTACCTGTGAATGGGCCTTCACGACCGTGAACATATAGTTCACGCCCGTGAAACCTGTTTTAAGGGTAATATGACATTGTATGCAATGGTTATGTAATTATGTTCAATGATGATATATTGAAGTATATTTCTATAGATATCAGTATATGAATGTTTTATGATAAGTTTGCACGCATGAATTAAAGTTTATATGCTTAAGATATAAGTGCTATAATGGAACTAATAAAGGATATGAACAATTAAAGCTCATACTCAATACTAAGTAGGATAGATGGCATGCCATTAAGGGGGTTACGGTACCATAGTTATATGTTTATCCAGTTAATGTGGCTTAAGCTCAGAGAGCGCAATTGACTTGAGGAGCTTGAACTGGCACACGTTATTATAGATAATATTACATGCAAAAGCTATATATTTACTCAGTCAATATGGCTAGCCTGGACTGGTGCCATTGACTTTAGGAGTCTGGACTGACACATATTTACAGATAGTGGCAGGGTGGCTTAAGCTCAGGGAGTGCCCCCATCCACAATCCATTTCTGAATAGCCGATGTTGAGAGTTATTGGGCAATAATATCAAATATGTTAAAGTAAGTAAAGAATACAGTAACGTGAAATGAATACAAAGGCATAAGTATGCAAGTATGTTTATGCACATAGTGAAATGTTATATGTTATAGTTATCATTATATATGTTCAATGAATGATACTTCCACAAGGTAAGATAGTTTATATGATATTATAATTTTATTGTCATGTCATGATATTCTTATATGATGTGATGAAATATGTATATTGTATAATTGTAAGTGAATTTCTATGTATATATGTACCACTAAGTTTTCAGTAACTTAGCGTGTGTGCGTTTTTTCTATGTAGGTCAGAGCCTTATAGATAAGTAGAAGTTGAACAAGAGAAGCAGCCCAGACATCAGAGATATCATATTAGACTATATGGGGGTTGGTGATAACATATGTTGCACTTTTGCATTTTGTGTATATGTCATAGTAAGGGGGTTGTTTACTTGTATACATGTTAATGTTGAAGAATTATGTAATTTCTTGTTAAGGATATATATTTTTGTAAACCCATGGTCAAGGGTTAACATATTTTATTTATTTATGAAATTTAAATATTAAGTTAAACATTTCGTTTACTATATATTTTATGCAAGTCATCATGGCCATGAAGTAATGAAAAGTTTTAAATTTTCATAGATTTTCCACGTAACTATTTTTGTATTTTCAGCTTAATTAATTGGGTTTATTCTAGTTAATCGAGAGGACGCTACATATAGTGGTATTAGAGCTTAGGTTTAGTCGTTTCTGAACCTAAGTGAGTTAAGGGTTTTCATACATGCATAGTACATCACATATGTCTCTGATGTGGGCTTTCTTTGACAACTTGTAGGAGTGAAGAGACTATGGATGGAGCTAGAAGCTCATGATGTTGCTAAGAGCTATAGTTCTCATGATCCAAGAGCTATTAATCAGCCTAGTGCTTCGAGTGTACAAGCTTCACTTGCTGCTATAGTCCCTTAGCAGCCACCTGTCAGACAAACGGATTTAGGTGCCATATTAATCTTGCAACAGATGATTGGTATCATGCAACAGTTAGCACAAGCCATACCACAGATTATACCATAAGCACAAGCATAGCCAACTCCATCGTCGCCACCACCAGACGCACCCAAGATGAAGCTAGATAGGCTACGGAAGTATAGGGCCACCGATTTCCATGGCAGGGGTGAGGATGATCCCGCCGTCATTGAGTTCTGGTTAGAGAAGACTGATAGGGTCTTCGAAGAGCTTGAGTGTGTCGAGGAGCATAGGGTAAAGTATGTTGTATCACTGCTTCAAGAACATGCATATGAATGGTGCAAAACAGTTATGAAGAAGCCATAGACTCCATAGTCGTTGACTTGGGAATACTTTGTTGCAAAGTTCAAGAAAGAATATATGCCCTGAGTTTACATAGATGAGAAGGGAAGATAATTCATAAATCTCCAACAGAGGGGTATGATAGTTTCGAAGTATGCTAAAGAGTTCACACAGTTAAGTAGATATGCCACAGGACTCATAAGGGATAAGAGTGATAAGTGCCACCATTTTGAGGACGGTTTGAATGATGACATAGGATATCATGTCATTTCCCTACAACTTGGGGAATTCTCTACCCTTGTGTCTGTCGCCATCAATATAGAAAAGAGAAGGAAGAAAAAGGTAGAAGAGAATGCTAGAAGACTCATAGCTGGTGTGGCATAGACTACCAGTAAGAGAGGTCGATTCTTTTCAAGGCAGTCCTAGGGTAGGGGACAGAACAGAGGATAGAGTCACTCACAGTCCAGTTCTTTCAAGAGGGGACCACTTTCTAAGACTACCATAGTCACTGATAGCACACAAACAGCTAAAGACCCAGCTCCTTTATGTGGGACATGTCAGAAAAACCACTGAGGAGAATGTTGGTTGTTTTTAGGGGCTTACTTCAGGTGCGGAGCCCTAGACCACATGAAAAAGGAATTACCCTATGTTGGCAAATGCTACACCCACATAGACAGTAGTATTGGCACCGGTTCAGAATAAGAACCATTCATAAAGAGGTCGTGCAGGACCTAGCCAAGCTATTTTAAAGACAGTGAACAGGCTGAGACCCAGTATAGCTATGGCTAGGGCATATGCTATGAAAGCCCGTGAGGATTAGGGATCCACAAACGTCATTGTGGGTATGTTTTCTTTATATGGCTCCAATTTATGTGCTTTGATAGACCCAAGTTCTACACATTCATATGTATGCACGAGCACAACAAGTCAGCACAGTATGACAAATAGAGAAGTTAAAGTTTAAGATTGAGGTCACGAACCCTTTAGGCCATAGTGTGGTTGTGAACCGGACATACAGAAGTTGCCTGTAATGTCACACCTTATGCAATTAAGTTCAACCTATCCCTGTATCAAAGAATCACACATAGCATACTGGAAAGGTAAAATACCCTATTAACAATGGTAGTAAATTTCTTTTCATATCCTGTAATATCATTTAATAACTTTGCAAGTCTCATATCCTGTAATATCATTCAATGACTTGCAAGTCATCACTGAGGTTTTCATCACAATATAATATATCACATATATTAAAACACAAACTTTGCACATCGGTATTTACGAGTTGCTTTCATTTATACATTTTTAAAATCCATTCCAAAATGGCTATACATATTCAAACGCGTAAATACAAAATGCAGATGACATATTTTCATGCTTATGTGGAATGCAAGGAGAGAGAGTGATGAGGCTCGGCCAGTGACCTATGCTCCATGTCTTCTATACGCTACTCAAAATGAGCTATCACTTTTCTTTACCTGAAAAATGATGCAAATTGATGAGTTGTGACTCAGTAAGAATAACCATCAAATGAGCTCTAAAGTATCGAACAACTCATAATAATAAATCATAAATCCAATACATATCATAGATTCCATTCCATTCATCAGTATCATATAAATATCAATAAAGTTGAAACATATAATCATTACTCCTTACGTATGCAAATGCTTTGCTTATTTTATTTTATTGTAACCAAGTCAAACAGACATTGCCCTGGGTTTCCATGTGAACATTTGCATTTGCTAGCTAGTTTGGTCATTTGTTTCATTTGCACATTTGTTGGGTCATACGCCTCTTCTTTTGCTTTACAATATCGATTAACTAGTCACAACGCCTTTTAAGTCCATATGCATATGCATTTGTACTTAAGCATTCATCAACCATTGTATCTTATCACATATAACATACACATACTACATATATGCCTCATATTCCATGCATATACCTTGTATATACTATACATATACCATGTATATATATCACATATGTCAAACATATATCTCAAATATACCACAAGTATACCATTTGTATGTACCACCATGTCACAAATTATCCATCATCATATTATTAAGGACCAATCATGATAATCATATGAATCACATAGCAAGCAACATTCATTTGCACTAAAGAATTCAATTGATAATTAGACTCACTTTTCTCCTTTGATTCCGACCCCTAACTTATTGTCTATCCGCTCCTTATGGGTCTCAATATGTTGCGAGCCTAATATGAAAACATAATTGATTAACTCATGATTAGGGAGACTTAATGCGGCTTAAACAAATTAATATGCATTGTTCATATCAATAGTTAAGATTTTTCCTATGAGGCAGTGTGACCTTATGGGACTGCTTAGCCTATAAATTTTTATATACATGACCCATTAATATGATTCTTATTCCTAATTAAAACTAACATTTAATTATATAACATATTAACATTTCAGACCAATTGAATCATTGTACAATATTTGGTGGAATTTCTAAGTGTGTTATGTTTTCTGCCTTGTTTTCTGCCTTTAGGCAATTTCAGGGTACCCACTTTGGTTTATCATAACTTATAATATATAAGTCCTATTTTAATGAAACTTTACAGACATTCAAATTATAGCAAACATTTCACTGGTCCAGAATAGAATTGGCTTTCGGACTAGTATGAATTCCAAAGGCCATAATTTAGTCTATACATAACATATCAAGCTGAAATGAGTACCAAACTTTAGCTAAGACATATACCTATAACTTTCATGTTTTGATAATTTACATAATGTAGCTCTAACAAGCTCAAATTATCCAAACAAATTGCTAGCTTTGCCCAGGGCACTCAGTAGGCAGTTCAAACCATGGAACAGTCATGGTTCCATTCACCATAACTCAAAAGTTACAAGACCTATGAACCTAAATTTGGTATGCAGATACATAACACATATATATACAACTTTTATGTTTTGAGATACTTCAAATAATGGTTTTAGCATATTTAAAACTAACACACATAGTGGCTAACTCACTAGGGGTTCATATTCGGACCAGTTTTAGTACAAAGAGGATATCTCATTCTATACTTGACATCTTGAAAAAAAGTTTACATATACATATATCTAAGACATAAAGGAACAACTTTTGTGTTTTAAACTTTTCCAGAATCAATTTCTATTAATATCAAAATCGGGGTGCAATTCAGTGCCTATTAATGAACTTTAGCAACTCAAATCAACCTTATAGCAATAAGAATTGATTACTTACCAAGAAAAAACTTGCAATGGATCAATTTGCCTCAAAAACCAAGTGAAACAAGGAAGAATTAAGTTCTAGAATGGAGGAAGATGAAGAATAAAACGGGATGGAGTGAGGAGGCAGAAATGGGGGAGGAAGATAAAGCCAACCTTTTTGTTTTTTTTTTGTCTTTTTATCCTTTTTTTCTTCATTTCTTCTTTTTTCTCTTCTTTTTTCTCCTTTATTTTCTCTTCTCTTTTCTCTTCTCTTTTCTTTTATTTTTCTTTTGTTTCATTTTCATTTTATTTTGTCTATATTATTATTATCATTATCATTATTTACATATATTTATAATTCCACTAATTCACACAATAATACAACTTAATCATTTGGCCCGATTTAACTTAATTAATAGTGTAAATGTTTACTAATCTTAATCTAGTCATTTTGCTTACTTTAATTTAGTCACCTTATTCAATTTATTTCTAATGCTTTGTTATCCTCATTTAGGTTATAAGTACACACGTGCGACTCGATACAATTGTCAAATACTAGGACACGTAGCTAGTGCGTGCCATGAACTTGTTCCTAAGAAAATAAGTATGAAATGCACGTGTTCAATTGGATTATATGGAAGATGCATATGTTCAAATGAAATGCATGTGGATATGCATGTGGGGAAGGTCAAGGATGTTACAATTTTCCCCTCCTTTTAAAAATTTCGTCCTCGAAATTTAATACCTGGAAACAGGTGTGAATATTGTTTTTTCAAATTTTCTTCTGTTTCCCATGTTGCCTCTTCTAGTAAATGGTTACGCCATAATACCTTAACTAAAGAAATTTCTCGGTTTCTTAGTTGTTTAGTCTTGTATCCGATGATTTGCATTGGTTCCTCAATATAACTCATGTCTTCTGCAATCTCAATGGCTTGATCTTGAAGTACATGTGTAGGATCTGACCTATATCTTCTAAGTATGCTCACATGAAACACATTTTGAATCTAAGCTATCTCTAGTGGTAAGGCAAATCTGTATGCCAATGGACTAACCTTCTCAAGAATTTCATAAGACCCTATGTACCTTGGGCTCAATTTACCTTTCTTGCCAAATCGGATTACCCCTTTCCATGGAGATACACGAAGAAACACATTTTCACCTAACTCGTATTCCATCTCCCTTCTATGCTAATCTGCATAACTTTTCTGTTTGTCCTATGCTGCCTTTAGCTTATTTTTGACAACCTTGATTTTATCCACTGTGTCTTATACTATCTCTGGCCTTTCTAATGCATGTGCACCTTCTTCATCCCATATGATAGGGCTTCGACACTTTCTACCATACAATGCCTCATATGGTGCCATCTGGATACTGCTATGATACTGGTTGTTGTAAGCAAATTCAATCAATGCTATATATTCATCCCAAGTACCTCTGAATTCCATAGAACATGCTCTAAGCATTTCTTCCAATGTATGTATAGTCCTTTCAGATTGTCCATCAGTCTGTGGGTGGAATGCAATGTTGAAGCTCAATTTTGTTCCCAATGCATCTTGTAAACTCACCCAAAAATGTGAAGTAAACCGTAGATCTCTATCAGACACAATGGACACTAGAATGCCATGCAATCTGACTATCTCATTCACATATAATTTTGCCAAACTCTCGAGTGTACACCCCCATCTGATAGGTAGAAAATGTGCTGACTTGGTTAATCTGTCAACAATTACCCATACTATATCATTTTTCCATGGGGTTCTTGGTAATCCATAGACAAAATCCATTGTTATTCTTTCCCATTTCCATTATGGTATTGGCAATGGGTGAAGTTTTCCAATTAGTGCCTAATGTTCAATTTTAATTTGCTGACATGTCAAGCATTTGGAAACATATTCTGCTATGTCTTTCTTCAACCTTGGCTACCAATAATGAGGCTTTAAACTGTGATACATCTTTGTCATCCCTGGGTGCATTGCATAAGGTGCATTGTGTGCCTCTTCTATTATTTCCTGGTGTAAGTTTTCAGTGTTTGGAATACATATGTGTGACTTTAATATCAGTGTATCATTCTGCAAATGAAACTCTGTACTATTTTCCTGTCTTATCATATCAATTTTCTCATATAATTGAGGATCTTTGTTTTGTGCTTCTTTGATCCTCTCCTTTAGTATAGGTCTGACTTGAAGAGTAGCAATCAGTGATCCTTCATCATGTATATTTAATTCAACATTCGTAGATCGTAATTGAATCAAATATGGAAAAGAGGATACTTGCAAGTGAGCTACACTGCTATTAGCCTTCCTACTCAATGCATCTGCTACCACATTGGCTTTCCCTGGATGGTATTCAATTGTACAATCATAATCTTTCAATAGCTCTAACCACTGTCTCTGCCTCATGTTTAATTCTTTCTGTGTCAGCAAATAACCCAAGCTTTTATGGTATGTGAAGATTTGGAATGTCTCACCATACAGATAATGCCTCCAAATCTTCAATGTAAATACAACTGCAGCCAATTCTAAATCATGCACTGGATATGAGATCTCATGTGGTCTCAGTTGTCTAGATGCATAAGCTATCACCTTACCGTGTTGCATTAATACACATCCCAAGCCTTGGTGAGAAGCATCACTATATATTGTAAATCCACTTGTACCCGTAGGAATAACTAGCACTGGTGCTGAGGTTAGCCTATGTTTTAGTTCATCGAAACTCCTCTGACATTCTGGATTCCACTTGAAAGGCACATTCTTTCTCAACAATTTAGTCAGAAGGCTAGCAATTAAGGAGAATCCATCAACAAATCTGCAATATTATCTAGCTAAACCTAGAAAAATACGCATTTTTGAAATATTTTTAGGAGCTTCCCAATTTACCATTGCCTCAATTTTCTTTGGGTCAACCTCTATGCCCTTACACGACACCACATGTCCAAGAAATGACAAATGATCTAACAAGTATTCGCATTTACTCAATTTGGCATATAATTGTTTCTCCCTCAAAGTTTGAAACACAATTTTTAAATGTTGTTCATGTTCTCCCTATTCTTTGAGTATACCAATATGTCATCAATAAATACTATCACAAACCTATCCAGATATGGTTGAAACACTTTATTCATTAATGCCATAAATGCAGCTGGAGCATTAGTCAACCCAAATGGCATTACTAAAAATTCATAATGTTCATACCTGGTTCGGAAGGCAGTTTTTAGAACATCCGCTTCTGCTACTTTCAGTTGGTAATAACCTGATTTCAAATCAATCTTGGAGAATATTTGGGCTCCTTGCAACTGGTGAAACAGATCATCTATTCTGGGCAATGGATATTTGTTCTTCACTGTCATTTTATTCAGTTGCCTGTAATCGATGCACAATCTCATGGTTCCATCTTTCTTTTTAACAAACAATACTGGAGCTCCCCATGGCGATACACTAGGTCTAATATACCCTTTGTCAAGTAACTCCTGCAATTAGGCCTTTAGTTATTTCAACTCAATTGGGGCCATTATGTAGGATGACCTTGATATTGGTGTTGTTTCTGGTACTAGTTCAATAGTGAATTCTATCTCTCTATCTGGTGGTAAACTAGGTAGATCATCTGGGAATACATCAGCAAATTCCCTTACCACTGGTATATTTTCAAGCAAGCTATCAGTGGTTTTAGTATCAGTCACATATGCCAAATAAGCTTCACATCCCCCTTTGATCATTCGAAATGCCTTTACAGTTGAGACTAGACATGTAGGCACAAGTTTTCTTTCACCTAGAAACACTACCGTTGGCTGGTTTGGTGATTCCAAAATTACTTCCTTAGTAAAGGAATTCACTATTGCATGATGTCTAGTTAACCAATCCATTCCCAATATTACATCAAATTCATATATTGGCAATAAAATCATATCAGCTATTAACTCAGCTCTATCAATGCATATCAAGCAATCACGACAGACATTATTCACAACTACTACTGTTCCTAATGGAGTACTCACATTTATGTCAATCCCCAAAGGCTCATGCATTTGATGCAGTTTAGATGCCATATGCAATGATATAAATGAATAAGTGGAGCCTAGGTCAATCAGTGCATATGCTAACATATCATAAATGTAAATATTACCGGTAACTACTTCAGGAGCATCCACTGCCTTCTGTCTAGTCATAGCAAACACCCTGGCCTGAGTAAGGGGTCTAGAACTCTGACCTTTAGATCTGGTCACTCCTCTCCCCATTGTACTAGTCCTGCCCCTGCCTCTTCCTCTGCCATGTGTCCCACTAGTAGGGTAGACCCTCGGTGCCTCAATAGTAGTCTTAGATACTCATTTGCCTCTGCTGGTCTCTGCTAGTTTGGCTCTATTTAGACAGTCTCTATACATGTGCTCTATCGATCCACAAAAATAACATGCTCTTGTGAGCCTTCTACATTCGCCCGTATGTTGTCTACCACAATGAATACATGTGGGCCTCTGTTCAACATATTAGCTTTGCCCTCTGCGTGGATAAAAAGAAGTTATAGCATGACCTCTAGAGCTCGAGTATCCACCTCTATTACCAGACTATGTAGGCATATATCTGCCTCTTTTTCCCGACCTTCTACTAGACTCACCAAAGAACTCATATGCTGCCCTTTTAATTTGTTGTTCCCCAGCTCCTTTCATTAACCGTTCAGCTCTGATTGCAGCAGTTCTGAGTCTGACATAACTATCAAGATTCGTAGTTGTGATTATGTTTCTGATCTCATATTTGAGGCCCTCCTTAAACTTCCTGCATTTGTCTCTTTCAATAGAGACCATGAAGGTGGCATAATGGGAAAACTTGTTAAACTATATTTCATACTCCGCAACAGACATGTTCCCCTATTTTAAATTCAGTAATTCCTTTCTCTTCTCATCTTTATATTCCTCAGGCATGTAATTGTTCTGAAATTCCTGGAGGAAATCATTCTATGTCAAAACCAATGGTTGTGCATCACTGTCGGGGACTGTCTCCCACCATTTATAAGCATTGCCTTGAAGCAAGGATACTGCATAATCAAATTTCTCATATGGGGTACATGTCATCATATTCAGTACCCTCTGTGTCCTTTTCAGCCATGTCTCAGCTTCTGCTAGGTCTGTTGTGCCATTGAAATCAATTGCACCATGTTTCCTCAGCTTGTCATAACATTTTTCCTTGTACATTTCAGGACCATATACTTCCTGTTCTAGGTTTTCATGGGGTACTTCTGCATGAGATGACTGTGATGCATGTACTGGAGCTCTAGCTCCTAGTGCTGGTTGATCTCTATGTAAATGAGGTGATGCCTCATGAGAATGTATTTCGGCCGGCCTCTCCCTCTTTGGTGAATAATGTCTTATGATGTCCCTAAAATCTATATAAAATTATGTCACTACATAATGTTCAACATATATGATGCACATGTTGTCATACTCTTATGCATATGCATGTTCCCATGGAACCTATCCCTGCTCTGATACCAAAAATGTAACGTCACACCTTATGCAATTAAGTTCAACCTATCCCTGTATCAAAGAATCACACATAGCATACTGGAAAGGTAAAATACCCTATTAACAATGGTAGTAAATTATTTTTCATATCCTGTAATATCATTCAATAACTTTGCAAGTCTCATATCATGTAATATCATTCAATGACTTGCAAGTCATCACTGAGGTTTTCATCACAATATAATATATTACATATATTAAAACACAAACTTTGCACATCAGTATTTACGAGTTGCTTTTATTTATACATTTTTAAAACCCATTCCAAAATGACTATGCATATTCAAACACGTAAATACAAAATGCAGATGACATTTTTTCATACTTATGTGGAATGCAAGGAGAGAGAGTGATGAGGCTCGGCCAGTGACCTGTGCTTCATGTCTTCTATACGCTACTCAAAATGAGCTATCACTTTTCTTTACCTGAAAAATGATGAAAATTGATGAGTTGCGACTCAGTGAGAATAACCATCAAATGAGCTCTAAAGTACCGAACAACTCATAATAATAAATCATAAATCCAATACATATCATATATTCCATTTCATTCATCAGTATCATATAAATATCAATAAAGTTGAAACATATAATCATTACTCCTTACGTATGCAAATGCTTTGCTTATTTTATTTTGTTGTGACCAAGTTAAACAGACATTGCCCTGGGTTTCCATATGAACATTTGCATTTGCTAGCTAGCTTGATCATTTGTTTCGTTTGCACATTTGTTGGGCCATAGGCCTCTTCTTTTGCTTTACAATATCGATCAACTAGTCACAATGCCTTTTAAGTCCATATGCATATGCATTTGTACTTAAGCATTCATCAACCATTGTATCTTATCATATATAACATACACATACTATATATATGCCTCATATTCCATGCATATACCTTGTATATACTATACATATACCATGTATATATATCACATATGTCAAACATATATCTCAAATATACCACAAGTATACCATTTGTATGTACCACCATGTCACAAATTATCCATCATCATATTATCAAGGACCAATCATGACAAACATATGAATCACATAGCAAGCAACATTCATTTGCACTAAAGAATTCAATTGATAATTAGACTCACCTTTCTACTTTGATTCCGACCCCTAACTTCTTATCTATCTGCTCCTTGTAGGTCTCCAATATGTTGCAAGCCTAATATAAAAACATAATCGATTAACTCATGATTAGGGAGACTTAATGTGGCTTAAACAAAATAATATGCATTGTTCATATCAATAGTTAAGATTTTTCCTATGAGGTAGTGTGCCTTTGTAAGACTGTTTAGCCTATAACATTTTCTACACTTGACTGATTAATCTGATTCTTGTTTCTAATCAAAATAACATATAATTATATAACATATTAAAATTTCTGACCAATTGAATCATTGTACAATATTTGGTGGAATTTCTAAATGTGTTCTGTTTTCTGCCTTTAGGCATTTTCAGGGTACCCACTTTGGTTCATCATAACTTATAATATATAAGTCTTATGTTAATGAACCTTTACAGATACTTATATGGGTTTAACGGGAACATATTTCATGTTTACAACGTTTATCAATTATGTCTCTAAGGTCTTCAAATTATAACAAACATTTCACTTGTCTATAATAGAATTGGCTTCCAGACCAGTATGAATTCCAAAGGCCATAAATTAGTCTATAAATAACATATAAAGCTGAAATGAGTACCAAACTTTAGCTAAGACATATACCTATAACTTCCTTGTTTTGATAATATACAGAATGTAGCTCTAACGAGCTCAAATTAGCCAAAAAAGTTATTGGCTCTGCCCAGGGCACTCAGTAGGTAGTTCAAAGTATGGAACAGTTATGGTTCCATTCACCATAACTCAACTTTTAAAAGACTTATGAACCTGGAATTTGGTATAAAGATACATAACACATATATATACAACTTTTATGTTTTGAGATACTTTAAATAATGGTTGTATCATGTTCAAAACTAACCAGCGCAGTGGCTAACTCACTTAAGGTTCATATTCGGACCAGTTTCAGTACAATAAGGATATCTCATTCTATACATAACATCTTGTAAAAAGGTTTACATATACATAAATATAAGACATAAAGGAATAACTTTTGTGTTTTTAACTTTTCCAGAATCAATTTCTACTAATATTAAAATAGGGGTGAAATGCAGTGCCTATTAATAAACCTTAGCAACTCAAATCAACCTTATAGCAATAAGAATTGATTACTTACCAAGAAAAAACTTGCAAATGATCAATTTGCCTTAAAAACCAAGTGAAACAAGGAATAATTAAGTTCTGGAATGGAGGAAGATGAAGAAGAAAACGGGATGGAGTGAGGAGGCAGAAATGGGGGAGGAAGATAAAGCCAATCTTTTTGTTTTTTTGTTTTTTTGTCTTTTTATCCTTTTTCTCTTCATCTCTTTTCTTTTCTCTTCTCTTTTCTCCTTTCTTTTCTCTTCTCTTTTCTCTTTTCTTTTCTTTTATTTTTATTTTGTTTCATTTTCATTTTATTTTGTCTATATTATTATTATTATTATTATTTACATATATTTATAATTCCACTAATTCACACAATAATACAACTTAATCATTTAGCCCGATTTAACTTAATTAATAGTGTAAATGTTTACTAATCTTAATCTAGTCATTTTGCTTACTTTAATTTAGTCACCTTATTTAATTTATTTCTAATGCTTTGCTATCCTCATTTATGTTATAAGTACACACGTGTGACTCGATACAATTGCCAAATACTAGGACACGTAGCTAGTGCGTGCCATGAACTTGTTCCTAAGAAAATATGTATGAAATGCATGTGTTCAATTGGATTATATGGAAGATGCATATGTTCAAATGAAATGCATGTGGATATGCATGTGGGGAAGGTCAAGGATGTTACATTTCCTTTTAGTTGTTCTTGGGAAAACGTTTCCTATAGAGCTCATAGAACTACCGTTTCATGAGTACAATGTCATGTTAGGTATGGATTGGCTCTCATGGCATGAGGAAATTGTTGATTGTGGGTCTAAGACAGTTGTTTTTAAGACTTTGGAACAATAAGAAGTGATAGTTAAAGGTGAGAGGTTTCCACAGCCTCTACAAATGGTTTCCATGATTAAGGCATAAAAGATGATGTGAAAAGAATGTCAGGCTTATTTAGCTCATGTGATTGATACTAAGAGAGGTGTTCCAGATCTTCAGGATATCCCTATAGTGAAGGAGTTTCCAAATATCTTTTCCAGGTCTATGAGGTTATGCATAGACTACAGGCAATTAAACCAATTGACTACAAAGAACTGATATTTGTTGCTTCAAATTGATGATCTTTTCGATCAGTTAAAGGGTGCATGAGTGTTCTCCAAATTTGATTTAATGTCAGGTTATAACCAGTTGAAGATAAAAAAAAGAGGATATAGCCAATATAACTTTCAGGACCAGATATGGTCACTATGAGTTTTTGGTAATGCCATTCGATTTAACCAATGCTCTTGCAACTTTCATGGACTTTATGAATAGGATATTCAAGACATATTTGGATCAATTCATAGTTGCTTTCATTGAAGATATCTTGGTGTATTCTAAAAACCAAGCACAACATAATAAACATTTGTGAACAGTATTGCAGGTCCTAAAAGATCAAAAGCTTTATGCCAAGCTCTTAAAATGTGACTTTTGGCTTGATGAAATAGCTTTCCTTGGACACATCATATTAGCATACGACATCAAAGTTGATTCTAACAAGGTTGAAGCAATCTTGAATTGGCAGCCTTCTCAGAATGTGACCAAAATCAGGAGTTTTCTTAGTTTGACAAGTTACTACAGGAGGTTTGTGAAAGGTTTTTCTTTGATTGCTACTTCATTGACCATAATTTTGAGAAAGGATGTGAAGTTCGAATGGAATGACAAATGTCAAGCTAGTTTCAATAAGCTTAAGTATATGTTGATAGAAGCCCTAGTTCTTACACAGTCAGTTCCCGATAAAGAGTACATTATCTATAGTGATGCTTCTCATAACAGATTGGGTTGTGTCATAATGTAAGAAAGAAAGGTCATTGCTTATGTTTCCAAACAGTTGAAGCTCCATGAAAAGAATTATCACACATATGATCTTGAGTTGACAGCCATTATGTTTGCTCTAAAGATATGGCATCATTACATATATGGGGAAAAGTGTTATATCTACATTGACCATAAAAGCATAAAGTATCTTCCGACACATAAGGAACTCAACTTGAGACAGAAACGATGGTTAAAACTGATCAAGGACTATAATTGTGTCATATATTATCATTCAGGCAAGGCCAATGTTGTGGCCGACACTTTGAGTAGGAAGACTATAATGGAGTTGCATATTTGACCTACTCTCAACTAGAAAACCAGAGACACACAAATGCAAGATCAAAAGCTAGTTGAGATACCAAGCTGATCTCCAAAAGGGAGAGACCAGAGTACATAGTTGAGTCAAACGATAATTTGTTTTACTAAAGCTGCTTGTGCGTGCCTGATGTTATAGAGTTGAAGCAAAGGATTCTAAAGGAAGCACATGAAACCAAGTTTTCCATGCATCCAAGAAGTAATAAAATGTACCATGATTTAAAAGGAAGGTATTGGTGGGTAGGTATGAAAATGGATATCACAGAGTTCACGACAAAATGTTTGACATACCAGCAGATCAAGGCAAAACATCAGGTACCTTCAGGTTTGATGCAACCGATTATGATACTGGAATGGAAATGGAAATGAATCATGATGGATTTCATGATTGGGTTACCTATGACTCCAAGGAAATTTGACATCATTTGGGTGGTCATAGATAGGTTAATAAAGTCAACACACTTCTTACCTATCAGAAGATATTATTCCTTGAACAAACTAGCAAAATTGTATGTGAACGAAATAGTATGATTACATGGAGTTCCAATCTCCATCATATCAGACAGAGATCCAAGGTTTACATATCAGTTTTGAAGAAGTTTACAATGAGTTTTGGGTACTAAGCTCAGTTTCAGCACAACTTTTCACCCACAGACCGATGGTCAGTCGGAGAGGCTGATACAGATATTAGAGGACATGAGGAGAAGTTGTGTTATCGAGTTTAAAGATAGCAGGGAGAAATACCTACCATTAATGGAGTTTGCCTACAATAACAACTATCAATCTAACATCCATATGGCTCTTTATGAGGCACTATACAGTAGAAAGTGTCGAACACCATTATGTTGGACAGAGCTTAGTGAGCAAAAGTTAGTGGGGCCAAAGTTGGTGCAAGAGACCAGAAAAGGTGAAGGTCATATAAGAAGGGCTAAATGCAGTTTCAGATAGGCAGAAATTGTACGCAAATCTCAAGAGATGAGATATAGAATATGAAGTGGGAGACAAGGTGTTTCTCAAAGTGTCTCCATGGAAGAAGGTCCTAAGGTTTGGAAAAAAGGGCAAGTTAAGCCCTAGATTTATTGGGCCATATGAGATTTTAGAATGGTTTGGGCCAGTCACTTATATAATTGCTTTACCTCTAGAGTAGTTAAGCAAGATTCACAATGTTTTTCATGTCTCCATGTTGAAGAGATACAGGTCAAATCCGTCACATGTCATCACAACAGAAAATATAGAGGTCAAACCAGAACTTACATATAAGGAAAAGTCGATCGAGATTTTGGCTTGGGAGATTAAAAAGCTTAGAAACAAGCAAATACCATTAGTCAAAGTTCTATGGACGAATTATGCAAAAGAAAATGCTACATAGGAAAGCGAAGAAGTGATGAAAGCACAGTACCCCCAGTTGTTTCAACATGACACTACAGGTAATTTCGAAGACAAAATTCTTTTGAGGGGGAGAGAAATGTAATGCCCGTAATTAGGGCCTAGTTAATAATATGGATTAAGAAAAATACCAGTATATGTTTAAAGGGAAAAAAAGAGTTAAAGAAAGATGATGATAGTGATGAGTGCAGAGTTCATGCTCGTGACTTAATTATCACGCCTGTGAAAAATATTGATCACGCCCGTGAACGTCATCAGATATAAAAACATGACAGTTGTTCTTCCTTTCTCTCACAAACAAAAATCAAAAGAAACCCTAGAGTTTGAGATTTCCTCATACTAAAGACCAAAGCCTTAAATTTTTCTTGGATTTCCAGCCTCAAACACCTAAGCTAAAACAAAAGATCAAAGTTTCAACAAGGTCTTAGGAGAGAGGAGTATAAAGAAGTGGTTCTATTGAGGAAGTTCGAACCCTAGAAGGAAGAAAAGAGTCAAATCTTTTCATCTAGCCATGTTTTCCTTCAATTAAGGTAAATAATCATGTTTTTCGTTAGTTTTTACAAGCTTTCATAGTTTTAATTAGGTACAGTTCGGATATGGTAGAGACCCATTTCCAAATGGGTTAGGTTTAGGCTTAATCTTGAGAGATTAAGATTAAAGATCCCTTTTTAAGTTGTTTAAAAGTTATAACATGTGTTAGTAAGGGGTTATATGAGTTTAAGGATGTTGAAAGGGCTAAAGTTAGGGTTTTTACCTTTATGTCTTTAAAGGCTAAGCATATGAGTTTTTGATGTTGCTAAAGATATGTTATATGTGATAGGAGTTGAAATGAGAGGTGGTGAAATCCACCAAAAGGATAAGCAAACTTGAGAGAAGCTTGGTTTTATGAGGATCTATTAGAGGTATGTACATATACGCATTCAAATTCTCAAGTATGGCATGTTGGATGTTAATTAAGTGATGATTGAATTGTATGCTTTAAATGCTAAATGCCAAGTTCAAATGAGGTAATTAATCCCATGAGATAGGTTTTTGAGTATGAAATGCTATAAATGTAAGTATGCCTTGAATAAGTAATGTTTATGTTTGCAATATATATGTAATAAATGTGCCTAGAGAGGCATTTATGAGATAATGGTTGAAAGAGGCAAGTAAGAAATGATTAAATGTATATGAAAGCATAAATGCTCGAAAAAAAAATATTTGGTGAATGAGGAAATGGTAAGTATAGTGATTATGTATATTGAATGATCCTTTAACATGTTTTAATGCATGATGTGATGAGAATGTTGATAGGAAAAGGTTGTCATGGGATAATCCTTAGAGTCTTGCATGTGACTTATAATAAATACATGTTTTTAATGTTGTCAACTATTGGAAAACCTAGATTCATGCCCGTGACTAGGTGATTCACAACTGTGAATCTCATCTTATGAATAAATTCACGCCCGTGAAAAAAATGCATAAAATGGATAAAAGTGTTCACAACCAAGGTCACGGTTTGGTTCACGGGTAAAGGTACCCGTGAATGGCCTTCACGACTATGAACATATAGTTCACGCTCGTGAAACGTGCTTTAAAGGTAAAATGACATTTTATGCATTGGTTATGTAAATATGTTGAATGATGATATATTGAAGTATATTTCTATGGATATCAGTAGATGAATGTTCTATGATAAGTTTACAGGTATGAATTAACGTGTATATGGTTAATATATAAGTGTTATAATGGAACTAATAAAGGATATGAACAAGTAAAGCCCATACTCGAGACTAAGACTCATAGTAGGATAGATGACATGCCATTAAGGGGGTTATGGTACCGTAGTTATATGTTTATCCAGTCAATGTGGCTGAAGCTCGGATAACATCATTGACTTGAGAAGCCTAGACTGACACACATTATTACAAATGATATTACATGCGAAAGCTATATATTTACTCAGTCAATATGGCTAGCCTGGATTGGTGCCATTGACTTGAGGAGCCTGGACTGACACATGTTTATAGATAGTGGCAGGGTGACTTAAGCTTGGAGAGTGCCCATGTCCATAACCCGTACCCAAAAAGTCAGTGTTGAGAGTTGTTAGGCAATAATATCAAATATGTTCAAGTAAGTAAAGAATGCAGTAACATGAAATGAATGCAAAGGCATAAGTATGCAAGTTTGTTCTTGCATATAGTGAAATGTTACATGTTATAGTTATCATTATATATGTTCAAAGAATTATACTTCCATAAGGTAAGATAATATATATGATATTATGATTCTATTGTCATGCCATGATATTCTCACATGATGCCATGAAATATGTATAATGTATAATTGTAAGTGAATTTTTATGTCTATATGTACTACTAAGATTTTAGTAGCTTAGCGTGTGGTTATGTTTCTCACACAGGTCGAAGCCTTGTAGATAAGTAGAAATTGAACAAGAGAAACAACCCAGACATCAGAGACATCAGATCATACCCTACGCAGGTTGGTGATAACACATGTTGCACTTTTGCATTTTGTGTACATGTCATAGTAAGGGGGTTGTTTACTTGTATACATGTCAATATTGAAGAATTATATAATTCCTTGTTAATGACATATATATTTGTAAAATCATGGTCAAGGGTTAACATGTTTTATTTATGAAATGGAATTTAAATATTAAGTCAAATATTTCTTTTACTATATGTTTAATGCAAGTCATCTTGGCCATAATGCAAAGAAAAGTTTTAAATTTTCACAGGTTTTCCACATAACTATTTTCGTAGTGTCAGCTTAATTAATTGGCTTTATCCTGGTTAATCGAGAGGGCACCGCACAAAGTCACTTAGGATGATGTAATTTCATCAATCATTGAAGAAGAAGAAGAAGATGATGTGGCTAACTTGTGCTTCATGTCTATTGAGGATTACTCCAATAACGAGGTATGTGATGATTTGTGTGATTTAATTGATGATGATGATGATACAGTTGAAGTACTAAATCTAGAGATAGAAAAATAGCTCTAAACTTAAAAATAATTTTAATAACCTTCAAAATGTAGTTAAAGAGCTAAAAACTTCAAATGACTACTTAAAGAAGTCATTGGATGAGTTTTCATCAAAACCTTCAACCAATTCTCTAATGAAAGAAAACAATGCTTTAAAAATGAGGTTGAAGAGCTAAGAAACTCTATCTCAAAATTTCACAAAGGGAAGGAGAATTTGGATACCTTAATTGTATCTCGAAGACTTCCCTTGGTGAGACATGGTTTAGGCTTCAATGGAGAATCATCATCTATCCCACCTAAAACTATTTATGTTAAATCATGCACACCACAAACCTTTAGTATTGAGGTAATATCCCCAAGGCTAATGGCAAAGCACACACAAAATTTTCTACTAAAAAAAAAGAGTAACCAAGGGTCACATGACCCAAAAGGAAAACCTCAAAAAGTCAATCATGTTTTCTTATACAAGAAACATGTACTTAGGAAAACACCTACAACACATGAATATATATGTCGTTGTGCTCATACCACCACCTAGGAGAGTAGTAAAGCCTAAACTTATTGCAAAGTGTAAAAACATATTTAAATCCAAATAATGCCACTATTGCATGAAGCTTGGGCATATAAAAAATATTGTTTTATGAAGAAGGCCCATTAGGAACCTTCTAATGCTAACCCCTAAGGACCCAAGTTCATTTGGGTACTTAAAAACCAAACCTAAATTGTTATTTTGTAATTGTGCCTCAAGTCCATATCAAAGAAAAATGTTTGGCTAGTGCATAGTGGATGCTCAAGGCACATGACCGGAAATAGAAGCATTTTCACTCAAATCAAAAGAATTGATGGTGGTAAGGTAACCTTTGGAAACAATACAAAAGGTTAGGTAATTGGCATTGGTTCAATTAGTTTAAATAATGCTTTTTTCATTGAAAATGTTTTACTTATTGATGGTTGAAAGCATAATTTATTAAGTGTAAGTCAATTATGTAATAAGGGAAACCAAGTCACTTTTATCTCTAATGAATGTCTTGTGACCATCCCAAATGGTCTCTAGATGTTCAAAGGAGATAGAGATGGCAATACTTATATAATAGATTTACACAAGCTATCTAACCTTTCTTCTAAGTGTTTTATGATAATTAGCGATGAATTTTTGGCTATAGCATAGAAGGCTTAGTCATGAAAGTATGAACTTAATTCAAAGCCTTAGCAAATGAGAGCTAGTGGATGGACTACCAAAAGTCAAATTTACAAAGGATAAGACATGTGAACCATGTCAAAGAGGAAAACAATACAAAACATCATTCAAGTCCAAGAATATAGTAAGTACCTCTATACCTTTATAACTTTTACATCTAAATCTTTTTGGACCTACTAGAGTTGCTAGTTTAGGAGGTAAACACTATGCTTTTGTCATTATTGATGATTGCTTCAGATTTACTTGGGTAATTTTCTTAGCTTAAAAGAGTAATGCCCTTGAATCCTTTAAAAACTTTGTCAAAAGAATTCAAAATGAAAAAACGGTATTTTATTTCTAAAATAAGAAGTGATTATGACAAAGAATTTGAAAATGAGAATTTTGAAAATTTTTGTTTAGAATATGGTATTTCTAATAATTTTTGAACTCCTAAAACACCTTAACAAAATAGGGTTGCTAAAAGGGAAAATAAAATTCTAATAGAGTTGGCTAGAATAATACTCAATGAGTATGGTTTACTAACCTATTTTTGGGTTGAAGCCACTAATACCATATGTTATATTTCTAACCGAGTTTTCAAAAGGTCAATCTTAAATAAAACCCCTTTTGATATATGGAATGGAGGAAACCATTTATATCATATTTTCAAGTATTTGGATGCAAGTATTTTATATTAAATACTAAGGATAACCTTGGAAATTTTGCTTCTAAATCCGATGAAGGTATCTTATTAGGATACTTGATAACTAGCAAAGCTTATAGAGTCTTTAATAAAAGATCATTAATTGTAAAAGAGTTTATGCATGTTGTTTTTGATGAATCTAGTAAACTTAATATTGTGAAATTTTGCCCAGATATTAGACCAAGAATGGGTGTTGAATTGGAGTTTTAAAAAATTAAACTTTAAAGTGCGGAAATAAATAGTTAATTTTAGGAGGGATAGAGAAAATCAGACACAAAGATTTATAGAGGTTCGGGTGTTAACAAACCCTACTCCTCTCCCCAATCGCAATTGGGAGTTTCACTAACACACTAAGTGTTACAATGGAGTTTTACAAGCTCACTCCCAACTATGGTGTTTCTCACAATGGCTCACACCTAACCCAGAAATCCCTTGTGTTTTAATGGCTCACACAATAACCAATTCCTTGTGTTTTTCAGGCTCACACAAACAACCTTCACTTTGTGTTTTTCAGGCTCACACAAACAACCTTCACTTTGTGTTTTACAGGCTCACACAAACAACCTTCACTTTGTGTTTTACAGGCTCACACAAACAACCTTTTAATTTCTGTTTTGGAGGTTCACACAACTAACCCTTACAAGTGTTCTACTCTTAACCCAGAAATACCCAAAGCTCACTTGAGTAAAGATTACAGAAAGAACCACTTATAAATCTTATTTGCTCAAATATGAGGAGCAAAAAGATTTTTACAGAGAATAGATTTGTTCTCAAAGTATGAAAGTACAAATAGCTTGTAATAAGAATTAAATTCAAAGTATATGTTATTCTTTTATTTTTCTTATCATTCTCTTATTCCTTAATGCATAAATAACTTCCATTTATACTCCTATGGCTGAATACAGCCGTTGGGGTGCATTAAATAAGAAACTAGCCGTTGTACAAACCAAAAATCGCGTCTCACATTTTTCTCTTTCATTGTTCACGGGCATGACTATGCTTGTCACGGGGGTGACAGTTCTTCCCAAGCCGTGACTGAAGTGGTGACCTTGGTCGTGAAGCTCTCTGGAATGTTTTGACATATTAAGTCACGGTCGTGACATACTCATTCACGGGCGTGACAATCTTTCCAGCCATGATCCAAGTGGTGACTCTGGTCGTGAAGCTCTCTGTATGAAATTGCATGAATCTTCACGAGGGTGACACCTTTATTCACGGGGGTGACTGAACCGCTTACTTGACAATTTGTTTTTCCTTCATGGTCGTGAACTTCAAAAGTTGGTTTTGGTAACGGTTAGCTTCCTTCACAGGAGTGACTCCTAGAGTCACGGGAGTGACTCCTAGAATCATGGTAGTAAACATGCTACTACTTGAATTTTGTCTCTTTAAGGATTATTCTTCCAATTCTCCATTCTTGCTATTTTAATTCATGTCCTGTATAATATTCTTACAAAAACAAGTATGTTAAATACAATATTGCTATATTATTTGTTATCATCAAAATGACAGAAATACCCCTCAAGGTTTAACAATTTCCCCCTTTTTGATGGTGACAAATAATCTAGCAATAAGTGATTTTGAGAAGTCTCTCCCTCAAAATATACATAGGATAAAAATTATGTTGTGCAAGAATAGTAAATAATGATGTAACATTAAACTAGATTTTAAGTATATGCAAGTTATATGAGAAGTATATCCAATACATACCATAATTCCTTTTTAAGACATGAAGTATATGTAAGGTATTTTTAAGGTATATCATGGCATATTTAAATTTGTAACTTGCTGCAAGGTATACTTAAGGTATATCTAAGGTATATAAAACTCAATTTTCCAATTATATACTTTGCATATGAAATGTTGAATCAAGATTTTTAAACTATTTCAAAGTCAATTCAATTTTAATTATTTGATTCAAAATTCATTTACCTTAATATATATTGCTAGTTTGATCTTATGTTGCTAGTTTGATATCATTCTCCCTATCATATATTTCCTATCATATATTGCTTATCATATATTGCTGCTTTTCTCCCCCTTTTGTCATCAATCAAAAAGGATATGAAGATTGAAGTAAACAAAAGCAAATATATATTGCATAAAGGAAAAGGATACAAACTAAGTTAAAACATTCAGAAAGGAAATTTAAAAATTTCCTACACAAGCAAACATAAATATAACAAACAAGCTAAAAACAATCAAATTTAGGCTACACTCTAGCCTATCTCCTAGCCAGACATCCTATCACGAAGCCTAGCTAGTTCAGCCTCAAGGTTGTCCATCCGAGACTCCATGAAGTCCTTGAGGTTCTCCAACCTCTCATCCATCGAAGTCTGCAGCTGCTCAAAACGTGGTGCCAAGAGGTCGACCACCTGCTGCGCTAAGGATGGTGTGGAAGCTGAGGACTGTCCGATGTCCTGCTCGACTGCTGGAGGTGCTTCCTCAACCTGAGCCCTCTTTTTCTGCTGGACTCCCTGGAGGCCTGCTTTAAAATCCTCTGTGTCATTATCTTCCCAGATAATCTCCCCAGCAGTGTCAGTGAAGCGGTAGAAGATATCGTTCTGAAAAATGATTATGACAGCCGCTCCCATCTTGATGAACGACTCGACATCCAGGCTATCTTGAGGATATGCAGGAATGATGTTGAAGTGATGGTCATCCAGCTTCAAATAATTGAGCTTCACTGCGATATGGGTGACATATGCCCCAATCAAAATATCTCCTATGGGCTTGGTGGCAATGGAGAGAAGATGGTTAGCAAACCATCTGGAAAGAGTCACTGTGACTCCTCTCCGAACCATCTCAAATAGGAAGAGTTCTGACTTCCTAATAGTTCCATTACTTTCTCCCCTAGCAAAAATGCTATAGGTTAGGAACCTATGCAAATACCTGTGTACTGGGGTCCTGAGATGTGTGCTCTTAGTTTTCTTGACATCCCAGCTGCAACCGGTGCCAAAATGTGTCCAGGCTGGAGGAGCAAAGAATTCTACCTCAGTCTCATTTAGAATGCCATCAGATGGTAGGTTGAACAATTCTCCAAATGTAATGGCGCTGAGGGTGTTAGGATTATTGCAGAGTTGGAATTTCACCACTCTAGTAGGTGAAACCTGCAAAGTGCTGAGAAATTCCAGTGTTGGCTCCCTCAGAGTCGGCTGATGAATTTCAACAAACTCTTTGAGATGACAGGCTTGTAGTTGCTCTGTCATAGCTGTCTCAAGCCTGAGACTACAGACTGTCTGCCAATCGAAGGACCTTGATGATAAAAGAGGTCTCTTCTTCAAAGTTGCATACCGAGGATGACAATTCTCCGGAATGCGGTTCATTAGGTAATCTGCATACCTTTTAGGTGCATGAGACTTATTTCTCTTACCCTTGGATGAAGCAGACTCCATATTTGAAGAAATTTGTTGTTGATGGAGTTAGAAATATTTTTGACAGAAAATTTGATGTAAAACCCGAGAAATGTATGATTTTTGCTTAAGACTCGAACTCTTGGTGGTATTTATAGGGAAAGTTCAAGTCTTTGGGGCCGGAATCTTCAATGTCTCAATGAATGAGAGTAAATGAGAGCGGTTTTGGGAGATAGAGAGTTGAAATGAAGGTTGTAACCGGCTGTTCTCTTATATATTCAATACATTCATGGGCGTGAATTATGGTTTCACGGGCGTGAATGGTCGTGTTCACGGTTTGCTGAAGGAGTGTCCCACCCATGAATGAAGACGTGAATAAGTTCACGGGAGTGATATTTAAATATCACGGGCGTGAATGATCATCAGTCACAGGGGTGAACCAGTGGTCACGGGCGTGAACTGTTGAATTTCACTACTTATGCCCGTGAAGCAAGCCGTGACACAAGGCGTGAAAGCTTCTATGAGTTTTGTTTTGGGGTGTAATTGTTCACGGGAGTGAAAATTCGCCACGGGCGTGAAAGTCCATTTTCACGGGCGTGACTCAAGCCGTGAAAATAAGTTTCACCACTTGAAGCCGTGAATCATGTCGTGAACGGCACTGCCTCTTTGGGCCACTTAAGTCACGGGCGTGACTCCCCTAAATTTTTCATCAAATTCAAATTAAGTCCTACAACGAGACTAAATTATTTCAACAAGGATTCTTCTCCTTAAAACATGAATTCTCATCAAAATTTCTATCTTATAACTTGTGATATGATTTAAGATCAATAATTAAAATTTCATATTCTTGCAATCACAAGGTTAATCCATCAATCATACCAAGTTCTCTTCTAATGAAATTAAATCTTTCCTCATTTAGAGACTTAGTGAAAATATCTGCTAATTGATTTTCTGTACTTATAAATTCTAATGCAACATTTCCATATTGAACATGATCTCTAATAAAGTGGTGTCTAATGTCAATATGTTTGCTTCTAGAGTGTTGAATAGGATTATTTGAAAGATTTATAGCACTAGTGTTGTCACATTTTATAGGTATATGGTTCATCTCATGACCATAGTCCTTAAGTTGTTGTTTCATCTAAAGAATTTGTGTACAACAGCATCCAACTGCTACATATTCAGCTTCAGCAGTTGAGAGAGCAACTGAAACTTGTTTCTTGCTAAACGAAGAAACTAAACATTCTCCAATGAAGTGACAAGTACCTAAAGTACTTTTTCTATCCAAAAGACTACCAGCATAGTCTGCATCTGAATATCCTATAATATAAAAAGATGAATTCCTAAGATACCATAAACCTATATGCAATGATCCATGTAAATATCTTAAAATTCTTTTTACAGCATTTAAATGAGATTCTTTATGATATGATTGAAATTGTGCACATAAGCAAACACTATACATAATATTGGGTTTAGAAGCAGTAAGATATAAAAGTGATCTGATCATACCTCTATAAAGCTTTTCATTAATGCTCTTACCCTTTTCATCTTTGTCCAATTTTGTTGATGTGCTCATAGGAGTCTTGGCATTTTTGCATCCTTCCATACCAAATTTTTTGATTAAGTCTTTGGCATATTTGGATTGGTTGATGAATATGCCCTCATTGCTTTGCTTTATTTGCAGACCAAGGAAATACTTAAGTTCTCCCATCATGTTCATTTCAAATTCCCTAGTCATGCACTTAGCAAATTCTTGACAAAGCAACTCATTAGTAGAACCAAATATTATATCATCAACATAAATTTGAACAATTAGTATATCATGCTTATGCTTTTTGATGAATAGTGTAGTGTCAACATTTCCCTTTGTGAAGCTATTTTCTAATAAAAAAGAACTTAGTCTCTCATACCAAGCTCTTGGAGCCTGTTTTAAACCATACAAAACTTTTGAGAGTTTAAAAATATGATTTGGCAAATCATAACTTTCAAAACCTGGTGGTTGTTCTACATACACTTCTTCATCTATATAACCATTTAGAAATGAACTTTTCACATCCATTTGAAAAAGTTTGAAATTCATGTGACATGCGTATGCTAAGAGTATTCTTATAGCTTCTAATCTAGCTACAGGTGCATATGTTTCATCATAATCTATACCTTCTTCCTGATTATATCCTTTTGCAACTAGTCTTGCTTTATTCTTGGTTATTAACCCTTGTTCATCTAATTTGTTTCTAAATACCCATTTGCTACCTATGATTTGATGATCCTTGGGTCTAGGTACTAGATTTCATACCTTATTTCTCTCAAATTGATTGAGTTCCTCTTGCATGGCAATTACCCAACTTTCATCATTAAGAGCCTCATCAATGTTTTTAGGCTCAATTTGTGAAATAAAAGCAATGTCAGAGACTAAATGATTGAAATGAGATAATAGGTTGACCTCTTCACTATCATTATCATCTTTTTCACTTGAAGAGCTTTCGTCATCCCATGTGGCTTTATGACCTTTCTCCCCATTGTCTCTTTGGTATTTGCTCTTACGCTTCTTGAGCCTTGGAAATTTTGGTTTGATATGTCCTTTCTTTCCACATTCATAGCATTTTACCTCTTCCTTACTTCTATGTGTGTCATTACAAGTTTGTTTGAGGTTTCTTTGCCTAAATTTTCTAGAATTGCTCATTTTCTTCTCAATGATTCTTTTTAATCTCCTTGAAAGCATAGCGATGTCCTCATTTTCATCATCACTCATTTCTTCATCATCTTCACTTTCTTCTTGAGATTTTGAAGTAGAGGCTTTGAGTGCTAAGGGCTTTCTTTTCTCTGGCTCTACTTCAAGCTCTCTATCTCTCTTCACTGCCATCTCATGTGTGAGAAGTTTGCCAATCAGCACATCAGTATTCATGATGCTCATATCTTCATTTGCTTCTTCTATGCCAGCAACTCTTGAACCATAGTCTTTAAGAGGAAGACTTCTCAGGATTTTATTGTTTACATCTTCCAAACTCATATGCTTCCCAAGTTTCCTCATTCCATTTATAATGGATAGAAGTCGGTTGGTCATGTCAGTGATCGACTCATTGGATTTCATCTTGAAGAGCTCATATTCTGAGGTTAGAAGTTGAATCTTCTTAGATTTGACTTGCTTAGTTCCCTCATGATAGTTCTCCAATGTCTTCCACATGCTATATGCTGTTGAGCAGTGTTGTATTCTCCCACATTCTTCAATAGATAATGAGCTTGATAGGATTGTCATTGCCTTCTTGTTTTTGAAATTTGCTCTTCTTTGAGGCTCTGTCCAATCATCTCTTGATAGAATTTCTTCTTCAGCATCAGCTCCTCTTCTGGTTGGTGGTGTCCATTCTTTTCGTACACTATCCCAGACTTCAATTCCTTCACTATCCAAGTATGTCTCCATCCTAAACTTCCAATGGGCATAATTTGCTCCATCAAAGTAAGGTTTGAGACTTTGGAATCCTTCACTGGCCATATCTTACTCTTTACTAGCGCTTTTAGGCTTCGATGCTAGACAAGGCTCTGATACCAATTTTTGCCTAGATATTAGACCAAGAAGGGGGGGTTGAATTGGAGTTTTAAAAAATTAAACTTTAAAGTGCGGAAATAAATAGTTAATTTTATGAGGGATAGAGAAAATCAGACACAAAGATTTATAGAGGTTCGGGTGTTAACAAACCCTACTCCTCTCCCCAATTGCAATTGGGAGTTTCACTTACACACTAAGTGTTATAATGGAGTTTTACAAGCTCACTCCCAACTATGGTGTTTCTCATAATGGCTCACACCTAACCCAGAAATTCCTTGTGTTTTAATGGCTCACACAATAACCAATTCCTTGTGTTTTTCAGGCTCACACAAACAACCTTCACTTTGTGTTTTACAGGCTCACACAAACAACCTTCACTTTGTGTTTTACAGGCTCACACAAACAACCTTTTAATTTGTGTTTTGGAGGTTCACATAGCTAACCCTTACAAGTGTTCTACTCTTAACCCAGAAATACCCAAAGCTCACTTGAGTAAAGATTACAAAGAGAACCACTTATAAATCTTATTTGCTCAAATATGAGGAGCAAAAAGATTTTTACAGAGAATAGATTTGTTCTCAAAGTATGAAAGTACAAATAACTTGTAATAAGAATTAAATTCGAAGTATATGTTATTCTTTTGTTTTTCTTATCATTCTCTTATTCCTTAATGCATAAATGACTTCTATTTATACTCTCATGGCTGAATATAGTCGTTGGGGTGCATTAAATAAGAAACTAGCCGTTGTACCAACCAAAAATTGCGCTTGACATTTTTCTCTTTCATTGTTCATGGGCATGACTATGCTTGTCACGGGGGTGACAGTTCTTCCCAAACCGTGATTGAAGTGGTGACCTTGGTCGTGAAGCTCTCTGGAATGTTTTGACATATTGAGTCACGGTCGTGATATACTCATTCACGGGCGTGACAATCTTTCCAGCCGTGATCCAAGTGGTGACTCTGGTCGTGAAGCTCTCTGCATGAATTGCATGAATCTTCACGGGGGTGACACCTTTATTCACGGGGGTGACTGAACCGCTTACTTCACGGTTTTTTTTCCTTCATGGCCGTGAACTTCAAAAATTGGTTTTGGTTACAGTTAGCTTCCTTCACGGAAGTGACTCCTAGAGTCACGGCAGTGAACATGATACTACTTGAATTTTGTCTCTTCAAGGATTATTCTTCCAATTCTCCATTCTTGCTATTTTAATTCATGTCCTGTATAATATTCTTACAAAAACAAGTATGTTAAATACAATATTGCTATATTATTTGTTATCATCAAAATGACGGAAATAACTAGAATCATTTTAGCTTTTGCATGCCACGTGAACTTTAAACTTTTTCAAATGGATATCAAAAGTACCTTTTTAAATGGTTTTATAGAGGAGGAAGTTTATGTTGAACAACCTCTCAGTTTTGAAAGTCGTATGTAAAATCATGTATTTAAACTCTTTAAGACCATATATGGTTTGAAACAAAACCCAAAAGCCTAGTATGAAAGGATTAGTGCATTTCTTTTAGAAAATAAATTTTTAAAAGGACATGTAGACACTGCTCCTTTCATTAAAAAGCACAAGCATGACATATTACTTGTTCATATTTATGTTGATGTATTTATCTTTGGATCTACTAAGGAATTGCTTTGTTAAGAATTTACTAAATGTATGACCAGAGAATTTGAAATGAGCATGATGGGAGAGCTCAAATTCTTTCTTGGTCTTCAAATTAAGCAAAGCAAGGATGGAATCTTCATCAACCAATCCAAGTACACCAAAGAGCTATAAAAAAAATTCGGAATGGAAGGATGTAAAAGTGTCAAAACTCCAATATGTATATCAACCAAATTGGACAAAGATGAGAAGGGTAAGGCTATAGATGAAAAGCTTTATAAAGGTATGATCAGATCTTTTTTATACCTTACCGTTTTTTGACCTGATATAATGTATTGTGTATGCTTATGTGCTAGATTTCAATCATGTCCGAAAGAATCTCATTTGCATGCTATGAAAAGAATTTTAAAATATATACAAGGCACAATGCACTTAGGCTTATGGTATCTTACAAACACTTCATTTCATATCATTGGTTTTTCAGATGTCTATTATACCAAAATTCTTCTAGATAGAAAAATCATATTCGAAACTTATCACTTCACTGGTGAATGTTTAGTTTCTTAGTTTAACAAAAAACAAGTTTCAGTTGTCTCATCTATTGCTAAAGCAGAATATGTAGCAGCGGGTTATTCTTGCACTCAAGTTCTTTGGATGAGGTAATAACTCAAGGATTATGGTCAAGAGATTGATCACATGCCCATCAAATGTGACAATACAAGTGTTATAAATCATTCTAAAAATTCCATTCAACATTCTAGGAGCAAACACAAAAACATAGGCATCATTTTATAAGAGATTATGTCCAAAATGGTGATTTTGTGCTAGAATTTATTGACACAAATAATCAATTAGCAAACATTTTTCACCAAGCCTCTCAATGATAAAAGGTTTTGTTTTATAAAAAGGGATTGTCATGAAAAAACATGCGTAATTTGTTTAGGAAGGAATCATGTATCACATCTTTTTATTTGAATCATATTTTTTTCCATGTTTTAGGTCTTCATGCCCGTGAGTAAATATTCATGATCGTGAATGTATCGCCCGGTTATTTAGACACTAATCGCATATGACTGAGTCAGGCACGCCGGATCGATCGGAGTCTAAATCCGGATGCACAGAAAAATAATAATATTTAAGGGAAATTTATTAAGGACATTATTAATTCGGAATTTAAAAGTTTAGTGCTAGAATTAGTTGAAATAAAATTTCTCTTTAGATTAAATGTGGATTTATGGATGGTTTGGGATTATTTTGTACAAAAAAAAGATTATGAGTTAAATGATGCATTATTTAAAGATTAAAAATTTATTATGATTAATTACTCAAATTGACCAATAGGAAAAAAATCTAGAATTTTGTTTATATTAATGAATATTAACATAATATTCATCTTATACATTAATGAGCATTAATTAATATTGATGAATCATATGCCTAATCACCCATTTTAGAATTCTCTTCATCAATCAGGCATTAATGAACCTTATCTTCTAAATCCTTGTCATTAGCCTAGAAGTTTCTTCATTTATGAGGCATTAAACTTAACAAAAATATCTCATCTTCCTCACCTTTCATGGCCAGCCACCTTCTCCACCAAGTCTCCATCATTCTTGTTCCAATTTTAGCTAGTAAAAGAGAGGAAAGAATGATCCAAGTGATAGAAAACTCAAGAGAGTGAAGGAAAATCAATTTGAAAGGTAGAAGAAAGGAAGAGAACTAAGAAAGAAAGAAAGAAAGAAATTTTGTGAAGGTGAGTTTCTTCTTCAATTCTCTTGTTCTCTTTATCAATTGAGATTAAAGTGATGATAATTAAGGTTAGAAATGAGGAAGAAGGGACTGCCTAGGTGATGGTGGGTTGAAACAAAAAGAAATTGGTTTGATGATATGAGATATGTTTGATGGTTTTAGGGCAAACCAAGGACAAGGGTAGAAGCAATCTTGAGGAAGAAAAAGGAAAGGAAAAATCCTAGGAAAGGGAGAAGAGATTAATAAGGTATGTGCTTGTATGAAAAAAATTTAATATGTTGATTTTATTATTAAAACTTGTGTTAATTGCATGATTAAATGAGTGGTTGTGATGTTATATGTGTTGTTGGAAATTTTATCATAGAGCATCATGCATTAAAAATTTTATAACTTAAGTTCTATAACTCTAAATTTCGTGTTATTTGATGTTTTTGAAACTTATTACATATATATAAAACTTTTATGAAGGATATGAGATCTAATTATGAATGACACTATGTTAAAAATTGACACAAATATGAGACTTGGAATCTGCCTCGGAATTTCCTGGGCAGGTTTTAGTTGAGCAATCAGTACTCAATTAGTCATAACTTTGCCTACAGAGATCCAGATAAGATCTATAGTTGATTAAAAATAGAAATTAAAGATAAGATCTGTGGCTAAAATTTATTAGAAGACCACTTAATTAAGTTCGGCCAATAACAATATCAAAATTGAGATCCAAGACAAAGCCCAAAATTTGTCCAGAACAGGGCTGTTGAAAAAGTGATAGTTTTACATGTAAATTGATTTGGGCCTTATGATATGAGATGAATGATATTGATATGAGTGATTATTATGTGATATAAGCCATTAAGTCCATAAAAATTTATTGAGAAAATAAAACTATGAAATAATTGTTTGGTGTATATTTTGACCATAATGAAATTTTAAGAGATGACTTGAATAAATTGAGATGAAATAATTAAGCCCTAAAACACCTAGCTGGGAACTAGAGTAAATGATAGATTGACATGCCAATAAGGGGTAGAATATGTAGGCGTAAAACGCTGAGTTGATTTATGTAGGCACTGCATGTGCCGAGTTAATTTATGTAGGCACTAAATGTGCCGAGTTGATATATATAAGCACCACATTGTGCCGAGTTTATTTATGTAGGCGCTATACGCCGAGTTAAAATTTGCCGGTAGATAATGCCCTGTATCATATCTGGTAGTTCTAGTTATTAGTGTTGGACATAAATTTGAATAAACAAGACCAAATAAGATATGATAAAATTTACTTGTTGGGAATAATCATTGAATAATAAAATTAGTAAAATATGGTGATATCAATAATAATAACACTAGTCATGGTTAAAAATGATATTATGCAATAATATTAGCAATTAACATAATTATCATATGTAAAAGAAATTTGTGTACTAGCAATTAACTTGCAAATTAATTTATTGCTGATAAATTTGTGGTATTCCTTTTATTTGATTTAAATGTATGAATGTGTGAGATTTTATAAATTGCATATTAAGTTTTTGTCATATAAAGCACCACCAAACTAGTAGCTTAGCGCATGTAGTTTTTTCCACGCGTAGGTACTAAAGTAGTTAGTAAATAAAGGATGAAGCTACCAGAAAGAGAAGAACACCAGATAGTGGATAACAACATTTGAAGATTTTTTTGTTCCAATGTATTAACTTTTGTAAAATATTTTAGCAAGTTTTATTTTCATATTGTGTGATGCTCATATTTTGGGTCTGTAAATAAAATATTAATTAGTAGAACTTTGGATGTAATCCTCTAGAAAATGAAATGGTTTATTATGGATGAATTATATAAATTGGTATAAAGTATATGTATTTAAAAAAAATTGAGAGACTATATTTTGAATTTATATTCATATATTTTAAAATGAAAATATACAAAATGATTATATAAACAAGTTAGGGAGTCAAGAGTAAGATATCACTCTTTTGCTTTGCTACTATTAGTAGGGTAAAGGGGTGTTACAGTGAAAATAGTAGCAAAAAATGGCAGAAGCATTCACATTTTGGCTCACACTGTGGGTCATGGTTTGATCCTGTGAATATCCTATTTCACACCTGTGACTATTTTATGTCACGGTCGTGAACTTAACATGCTTCAAACGGCAAAAGTGTTCATGCTTTTGGTCATGGGATGGGTCTCCATTTGGTATTCCCGTGAATATGATTATTCACATCCATTAACTTTTCTTCCCGACCTTGAATCAATCGCTATAAAGTTTAAAACGTCACCATTTCTCTCAATTCTCTCTCTTCAAAATCACAACAGTCGCATTCTACTTCATCTTTCTGGCCAAATCCAACCTCCTAAACACTTTTTCACCATAAATCCTCATCAGAATCATCCTCTAAACATCACAATCATCAACTTTATCCGATTTTTCTCAAGTTTCTTTGAGTTTTTCATGCGAAAACCAAACCTATGTATCTTTTTTTTCACCTCATTCATTTTTCTTCAAAGATTTCGACCATTACCATGGCCTATGGAGTTAATTCCTCTAAAGGAAAGAGAAAGGGCACGACCTCAAAGCTCTATATAGACCATCTTTTCAATGTTCTATGCCGACATTTCCATCAAAAGTATGTTTCTCTCAAAACGTAGCCTATTTTGTCCATTCGGACATTCGATTGGGGTTGCGTCAAGGCTCTTAGCATTGAATCAGACATGAAAGTCTAGCTTCGACAATGTGGATTGTTGGAATTCATAGACATTTACAAACCCATTTTCAAAGAGCCAACCATGGAGTTTCTGAGTACCTTACAAGTATCTCATATTGGTAAGGTCTCCTTCCAGCTCTGCAGGTAAGAGAATTCTCTCTCTGCCTCAAAATTTACGGATATATTCAAGCTACCACATGACTTCTTGATAAATAAGAGTGAGGCAAAAGATTTTAATCCCTCTACAGATTGGCACAACTTTGGTAGTGATTGTAGTTGGGATATAAAAAAGATTAAAAGCACTCACTTAAAGAATTTGGTTCTCCGTTACATTCACTGGTTCCTAACATACTCATTTTTTGCCTGATGAGATAGCAATGAGGCAGTCAGGAAATCAGAATTGCTTCTATTTGAAATGGCTCAAAAAAATGAGCCAGTTGTCATGTCAAGATGGTTCGCATCCCATCTTCAGTCGATAGCCTCGAAGCCATCAGGTGACATTCTAGTAGGTGGCTACATTACTCATCTACCAATTGAGCTCAAGGTGATGGATCTTAATGATCATAACTTCACCATTATCTCAACATCACCTAGAGATCGACTAGACATTAAATCCTTCATCAAGATTGGAGTCGCAATGATAATTCTCTTTCAGGATGACACATACTATAGGTTTATCACCCCTATAGGTGAGATTGCATGGGAACCAAAGGATTCAGAAGCTTTTAAAGCTAGCCTTCAAAGGCCACAGCAAAGAAAGAGAGCTAGAGTTGAACCTCTTGGTGTTTCGTCAGATATACCGAATGCTCCAACAGTTGGTGAAGCATCTTCATCTCAATCGGACATGGCTCAATAACTTCTGGCACTCCTCATCCCTCGTTTCGACATGCTTCAAGCAAGCATGGATTCCTTTCAACACTCCATTGATTAGAAGCTAGAGAATCTCAATGATTTCATGGAGTCGAGAGTTGATAGCCTCGAGGAAGAGGTAACTCATCTTTGCAAGAAAGTATCTGGCTTCAAGCCATGATTTATCTTAGCTTTAGTTTCATGCTTTAGAATCTTGTTTTAGGATCAATAGGATCCTTAAAATCATTAGGTAAATCTTATTTGTACTTAAACTCATATAGTATTTTTTAATTGTGTAATGAAATATAAGATTTGCCTTATATTGTCTATTTTCTTATCTTAATTGTCTTTTTTTGATTGTGACAATGGGGGAGAATAAATACAATATGCTTAACAATATATGCTTGACATATATTTTGAATATGCTTAACATAAATGTCATTTAACATAAAATATACTTGACATATACCTTCCATATACTTGGCATAAATGTTATGATCAATGCTTAATTGAATTTCTTTTGAAACTTCATTTCTTAAATGCTTATGGTTTGAAATATGGTATCCTCATGCTCTTGGTAATTCATATTTAGTAAGACTCTTTTGAGGGAGGAAATTTTATTTCTCCTTACTCCACATATTGCAAAATTATTTGTCACCATCAAAAAGAGGGATATTATTGAACCTTTAATGGTATTTTCGTCATTTTGATTATCACAAATAATTAGGAAATAAGAAATTTAATCATATTTTTGTGGTCTAAGTGTGTTAGATATGTTACATATTCCTAAGATCATGAAGCAAGTTGATTGAAATTTATTGAAGTTCAAACGAATGAAAATCAGCAGAGATTCATTATAGTGAACAATGTCACACCCATGGTGAAGAATCGCCACAGCCATGAAAAGAGAAATTCACGCCCATAACTCATGGGTAACACCTATGAATGAGTTAGCATCGAGACTGTTATTTCAAATGTTCATGACAGTGAAGCATTGGACCACTCGCGAAGATTGACTAAGTCATACTAGTGAATAAATGTGTCACGCTCATGAAAAACTTCTCGTTTCTGGACAAAACCATTAATGGTCAGCTTCACCACTTCAGTCATGACTATGAAGAACAATCACACCCATGAACCTGGAAAGAGAAAGTTATCAAATGCGAATGGGAAAGTTGTTGAACGAATATTTTTGCATTAAATGCATCACAAACGACTATATTTATTAGGGAAATTATAAATACAACATATTTATAACTTCCAAAGATTAGGAAAACAATAGAAAAATGTGCATTCAATCTTCTAATCTTGTATAGCCTTATGGATTTAATTAATTTCACCAATCTTATCTTTTATCTTGTAAGAACCATAATTGCTCAGAAGTTTTGAGCTTTTTGGTTAGTGAGTGTTTCATTCTTGTAATCAATTAATCAAAAGTGAGTTTGAGTGAGTTGGATTGAGAGTGAAATATTTGTAAGAATTTTTGTGTGAGTCATCAAAATAAAAGGATTTGGTTGTTGTGTTAGCCATTAAAACACAAGGATTTTTCTGGGTTAGGTGTTAGCTAAGACAGAAACACCATAGTTGGGAGTGAGCGAGGAAAAATTTAATTTGTAACACTTTGAGTATTAATGAAATATCCAATTGATATTGGGGAGAGGAGTAGGGTTTGTTAATACCCAAACATTTATAAATCTTGTATGCCAAATTTCTCTTTCTCTCACACAAATCATTCTTTGGTAAAATTACCTCAAACAATATTTTTAATTATCAACCAATTCAACCCTCCTTCTTGGTTATTGTTTTAGGCAACAATCTTGTACACTCATTTAACTCTAATTATTTTCTTCACTTTTAGCAAAGTAGTTAACTCCCATATATTTCTCAATAGCATGAATTTCTTCATTCATTGTCTTAACCCATTAATCATCATTAATTGCTTTTTGAACATTACTGGATCACAATCCATAAAGAAAGCATAATGAATATCTTTATCATCACCAGGATAATTACTATCTCCAATTTTATAATCTTTTAAATAAGTAGGTGGACTACAATCACATTGTGAGTCTATAAGTACAAGTGGATATGAAGCTTCTAGAATGGCACTAGGTGGCTATTTAGAAACTAAAGGAAAAAATTATTCACTAGTGTGATTACTTATTTCGATTTCACTGTTTATAAGTACTGGTGCTGGTAATGATTTTTTTTCTTCTTCTAACTAATTGCATACTCTATTTTCATTAGAAGTAACTTCACGACTAATGATCACATTTTGAGTCTTTAGAATGTATAACTTATAGCCCTTTGTTTCCAACCTATAACCAATAAAGATACATTTTTTTTATCACATCATTAAACTTCTTTCTTAACTCATTTGATACATTTAAATAAGCAATGCAACATAACACCTTCATATGGCCTAGATTATACTTTCATTTGCTCTATGCTTTTTATGGAGTTTTATCACGAACACTTTAAAGGACACCTATTCAAAATATAAATAGCACAAGCCACATCCTTTACCTAAAATATATTACTCTCTTATATAATTAAAATATCCAACCATCTAAGAGAGTGTCATGAAAAAATGTGTTCAAAAATTAGTAAAACTTAAAACCTCTTAAAACATAGTTTTGTGAAAACATTAAAACTTAGTTGCTTTTAAAAAGAAATTATTTTTTTTCTCTTTTCAAAACCTTATGATTCCATTATTATTTCAAAATAATCTTGTTATCATTTACTTATTCTAACGATTCCAAACTTTAATAGTTAGCATAACTCGGGCATCATTAAGCCCTTAATGGTAAAGAAAAGCACATACGTTATGTGCACTACTTTATTTTATAATTATTACATGCCCATAAATATAACATGCTTTAAGATAAAATTTTCATGTTAAAAGTTAAAAGTTCCCATATGGGGACATAAACCTTTCATATGACCCTATGGATAGCTCTTTTCTTCCCTATCAAACTCTATCAACACAGCTGCAAAATTTGTGTAAGAAAATACCCACACGCTAGGCAATAATACTTAATGGTACATGAGGCATATATGTACAAGTATGCATCCATGTAAGTAATTAAAAACAACACACATGTTAGCATTTCAATATGCAAACTTAACAACTGTAACTATCAATGTAACATCTGCTAAGTAGGACCTAGCTTATAAGATGGTTTAGAGATGCTATAAGGGTGTTTAAGGGTTTAGTTTAGAGAAATAGTTAAGAAAAGATGAAAAAAAAAGTGAAGAGTTCTATGTTCGCACCCGTGACTTATATGTCATGGTGATGAAAGATAATGATCATGCCCGTAATATATTATCAAATGTAAAATGGGATCAGTTTATTATTTCTCTCTCACACACCTAATTCTCAGAAGAAAAATCTAGTTTTCAAAATTCCTTCATATTAGAGACAATGTCTTTTCTTTTCCTTGTATTCCTATACCTAAAGCACCAAAACCTAAAGCAAAAATGAAAGTTTATCAAGTTATTGTGAGAGAGGAGCTAAAGAAAGCCTTTGTTCTTAAAGACACAGACCTAAAGAAAGGGAAAAGAGTTTGAAATCCTCCATCCACGTTGTGTTTCCTTCATTTCAGGTAAAGAATCACGTTTTCCTTTTATCTTTGCAAGTTTTCATACCCTTTTTCATGTTGAATCCATTTTTAGTTGAGACCCATTTCCAAATGGGATAGTTTTTAGTTCAAACATAAGTTTTTATGGCTAAAGACTCTTCTATAAGCTTGATTAAGGGTTATAATATGTTCTAGTAAAGAGGTTAAGTGAGTTTAAGATTTTATAGAAGTGCTAAGGTTAGAATTTTATCTTTTATGGTTTTAAGTTAAATTATAGTTATTGAAGTTGATAGAGTTGTGTTATATATCATAGGAGTTGGAAAATGAGGTGGTGAAACCCACCAAAATGATAAACAAGCTTGAGTTAAAGCTTAGTTTTAATGCTCAATATAGGTGTGTACATATATGCATTTAAATTCTAAAGTATGACATATTGTGTGATAAATGATTTGTATATTATAAATTTAGTTGTTTATCATAATGAGATTGAAGATGTAATTAAATGCCATGAGAATATGAGTATTTAACGAAAAATGTTATAAATATTGAAGATGTGTAGAATGAATAATTGTGATACAATGATATGAGACTTGTATTAAATATGCCAAAGGTGCAATTATGAGTATATGGAATAATGATGGTTATAGTGGTTGGGAAAGGTAAGTAAGGATGTATAAATAATTGTTATGGGAATAAATGTATATGAATGTGCTCTTGAGATTCATGAGTTCAATTGTGTTAGAATATACTCTTATATATTTAATTGATGTTAATGTAATTTAAAATCAGATCATATCATCTAATAGGAGAAGTTGATTACCTTTGTTTGCAACTATTGATCTTTCAAGTTGTGAGCTTTTCCTTCTTTATTAGGTTGTAGTAAGCCACAACAATCCAAAACTAGATTTTCCTCTAAGAGTATCCACACGAAGAAAGAAGAAGATAACCACCAAGGAGATAGGGTGACAAAAGTCAAAAGTGCTAGCTATGGAAAATTGTCTTATAAAAGAGAAAAGGGAGAGGAAAAAAATAACTCTTATTTTTCTAAATGGGGCAGCCATGAAATTGACTCCTTAAAAGGAGTATTTATACACTTTTTAATCTCTTTTAGTGTTGGAAAAGGAAACGCCCTAATGGACCCATTTTCCTAAGGTATAAGGCCCAATAATCCTAATCCAATTTGGATTTGACCCATTTTTATAAATCTTATAAAAGGCCCAATTCTCTTTATTTCTTATTTGGATCTTATCCAAAATCCATTTTATATTTTCTTCATTCCCTCTATGCATGTAATAGGTTTTCTGGTCATATTGGCACCTCAAGTATCAGGATGAATCCTAATCCAATTAGGATTCCATAAGTCAAACACTTTTGACCCATAATTGATTTCTAATCAATTTTCCTTCACATAGCAGATTATAAGTGGTATCTAGCAATACATCATGATTATATAATTAACCAGAAAGTCAATAGTTTGATTTTTAACCCTTCCGTAGATAATTACCATGCAATTTATCCTTTCACCAAACTATACCTCATTGGGTTCAGAGCATGAACTGTGTGTTAAATCCCATTAGATTGACTACATCACATCTAGTACAAATGATATTAGTTATTGTCTATGAGATTTATTACTCTGATCAGATATGTTTTTGAAGACATTCTTCAAGACATGTCCACCTTGACCAAGGATTTTCGAGTAATGATATTTACCAGAGGACATAGGTATACTCTATTTCTATCAGGAGTGGTGAATCATTTGTTGACTACTCAACTACCTTTGAATACCTCATGATATACTCAATCACCACTCTATGAGCGACCTCTTCAGGGGCAACAAAAAATGGAGTCAACGTATAGGATTCAGTATCCAAGATAACCTTGAGTATCTCAAGTCTAAGGATACTTGCATCATTGCTATGATGAGACTATCATTAACATTGAATATATATCCATATGATTGTCTCATAGCAGGTCATCCAATGTACTTACTACTCTTAGCAAGTATCCATATGTTAACTCTAAACGTCTTCTGCTTTTAGCTTATGAGATCAGCTATTTGACCTAGTAAAAGAGTATAACATGTGTTAGTCTATCGGGATTAACAATGTCCCATCTTGTTAATCCTACGACTAGGGATAATTTAGGTATAAACACAATTACATGTGATAGGAATCTTATCATCATGATCTCATCATGAATTCTTTTATGTTGTGTTATGCACCAAAGACTTTATTAAACAGATTAAGATCTATATCAATTCATATGCAATGAATATCATATAATGAAAATATCTTTTATTAATAATAAATGAGCACATCAAGTGTCTAAGGTGATTGCCTTTAAGGCATCTCTCTAACACCTTTATCAAACAAATTTTGCAATTAGGTCTTTAGTATTTTCAGCTCAATTAGGGTCATTCTGTAGAGTGACATTGACATTGGTGTTGTCCTTGGTAACAAATCAATAGTGAACTATATTTCTCTATTAGAGGGAAAACCAAAGTAGATCATCTTGAAATACATAAGGAAATTCTCTCACTCGTATATTTTCAAGCAAGCTATTATTGGTTCTAGTATCAGTCACATATACCAAGTATGCCTCACATCCTTCTTTGACCATTCAGAATGCATTTATAGAAGCTAAGAATAAAATGCAGACACAAATTTTCTTTAACCCAAGAATACAACCCTTGGCTAGTTTGAAGATTCTTAGTAAAATAATTCACTATTGCATGACATCAAGTTAACCATTTCATTCTTAATGTCACATCAAATTCATGCAGTGGCAATAAAGTCATATCATTTTTAATTCAACTTTATCAATGCATATTAGACAATTATGATAAATATTGTTCACAACTATTATTGCTCCAAGTGGTGTACTAACATTTATATCAAATTCCAAGGGCACATGTACTTTTTATTGGGGGTTTTCATATGGTTCTTTTACACATGATGCTTGTAATGCATGTAAATATGTATATGTTAGATCTCTAACTCCTAGTGCATATTGATTTCTGTATAAATGATGTGATGCCTTATGAAATGCATTTTGGAATGCATTTTGGCTAGCCTTTCTCCTTAGTGGATTATGTTGCATCATCATTTTAAAACACATGCATTTATGCCACTTGACAATGTTCAATACATACGATGGACATGTTATCATACTCTTATGCATATGCATGTTCCCACGGAACCTATCCATTCTCTAATACCAAAATGTAATGTAAGACCTTATACCTTTAAATACTATCTATCATTCTATCAAGTTATCATTTATGATACATGAATAAGACAAAAATCTTGTTTGTAATGAGAGTAATTTTTTTTATCATCACATCTCATAACACCATTCAACAATTCAATAATCAATATCGAGGCTTTAACCATAAACATAATATATCACATATATTAATAATTTAAACATTACGTTTGAAGATTTTTATGTTTATGGGTTTGAGACTATTTTTCAGATCTTAATACAAACTCATTGTGACTATACATGTGCAACATTCAAGCCCAAAGTGTAGATGGTATGATTTTCATGCTTATGTGGAATGCAATGAGAGAGAGTGTGTAAGGAGGCTTGACCAATGACTTTTGATTAATATCTTTTATATGCATCTCAATATGAACTATTACTCTTATCTACCTAAAAAATGATGCAATTTGGTGACATGCGACTCATTAAGAATAATCATCAAATGAGCTCTAAAATATCAAACATCCTATAATAATAAATAGTAAGTATACACGATACAAATTATATATTCCATTTCATTCACCATTGTCATACAATAATTTTTCTTTACATATGCTCATGTTTTGTTAATTTCTTTTTGTCATGACTAGGCTAAGCCAACATTACCTCAAGTTTCCATGTGAACATTTGCATTGGGTAGCTAGTTTGATCATTTGTTTCATTAGTCTCTTTTTTTGCTTTACAATAACGTTTAACTAGTCATAATGCTTTTTAAATCCATATGCATATGCATTTGTAAACAAACATTCATCAACCATTGCCATCGTATCAACCTTTGCATATCAATTCATCCATCATATTATGTAAAGAAGCAAATACATTTAATATAATCATGACGTATACATATCCAAAAATTATTCATAATCTCATTATCAAGTTAAATCATGGAAATATTATAATTCACATAATCACAAAGTCATTTCACTTTTCATATAGCTAACAACATTTGTCTGTACTAAAGAAATCATCTATTAATTAAACTTACCTTTTCCTTTGATATCCAACCCTTATTATTTATCTTCTTCTTGTAGATCTTCAATTTGTTGTAACCCTAATTTGGAAATATAATTGACTAATTCATGACTAGAGAAACTTAATATGACTTAAACAAATTAATTTGCATAGTTTATACAGATAGTTAGTGTATTTTGTATGTGGCAATGTGACCTTGCTAGACTAATAAGCCTATAACTTCTTATATCTTATCAAATTTATGTGTTTCTTACTTCTAATTAAAGATAACATATAAGGTTACAACATATTTTACTTTTAAAATATTTGTAGCATCACACAATTTTTAGTGGAATTTTAAAATGTGTTATGTTTCTTGTCCTTAAATTAATTTATATCTTACAATGTATATGCTTAATTATTATAAAATTTCCAGTCACTTATCCAATACACAAATAAATATTTTTTTTATGTTTGTAATATTTTTTAATTATCCCTCTAAGACCTTCAAACAATAGGAAACATATGATTGGTCTTGCACAAGGGTGACAACCAGATCAGTTTTCTTGTTAATAACATAATGTACAAAATACACTGAATGTGAATGTAAGAATTTCATTGGATTTTATTAAGAAATAACCTTAAAACTTTCATGTTTTGTGCTTGTGTAAATTCGGTTATAAATAGCTCAAAAATTAGGATAAACTTTCTAGAGCTACAAAGGTACAAAAGAAACAACTCTAATAAAAAGAATAATCATGATTCATTCATATATATCTCCTTATCCATGCTGAATTTTACTAAACTATTTTATATACATGTAGATGACATATAAATCTATAACTTTTGTGTTTTAGGCTTCATCTAACTCTACCTTTATAATGGTTTAAATAAACAAAAACTATATGGTAATTTGTTGGAATTTGAACCAGAACTAGTTTTAGTAAAATGATAATTTATCTTCATAGACATCAAATCTTGCAAAACTATTTTAAAGACACATGTATAATACATAGATCTACAAGTTTTATTTTTTGAGCTTTTCTAAAATGAGTTTCTCTAGTCATCAATATTGTGGTGCAAATATCTACTTATTTTATAGACTCTAAACAGCTTTAAGCAAGATTAACGAGATTGAGAGATAGTTACTCACCAATAATCATATTTGTTAAGCTAAATTTGTTGCTAGAACTCTTAAGAGAAATCAGAAAATAAGGAGATGAAGGTTGCTATGGTGATAGAAAATAAAGAAAGAGAGAATGGGGAAGAGGCAAAGATTAGGTGTAGAATGGTGTTAATGCAAATGGATAAGCATGCATAATTTTGCTTAAACAAAGGATAAATATCCTTGTCTCCACCACACTTCTTTCTTTTGTCCATCTCTTCTTCTTTTTATTTTATTTATTTATTTATCATCATCATCATCATCATCATCATCATCATCATTTACATATATATATCTGATCCCACTAACCAATACAAAAAATATAATTTAATCAATTACTTTAATTAAATTAAATTAAATTAATTGTGTTAAATTTTTATTAATTAAATCTTGTCACTTTATTCTTAATTTCATTTCACCCTCATTATAAAATAGACATATGCAACTCGGTACAATTGCAAATCACTTGGACAAATAACAAGTATATGTCATGAACTTGTTCAAACAAAAATATATATGGAATTCATGTGTTCAAGTGAATTACATGCAAGATGTATATGTTCAAATGAAATACATGTGTAAATATATGAGGGGAAGGTAAAAGATGTTAGAATTCTCCCTTCCTTTTAAAAATTTCATCCTCAAAATTTATTATCTAGAAATAAGTGTGGATACATTAGGCGCATCCACCGTACAAGTGCTCATGTCAGGTAAAGGAAAAAAGTCGGTCGATGCATAAAAGTAGTAAATCAAGTTTGTGCAAGGTTTATGGCAATAACCATTAAAGTAAAATTATCAATATGATAGAAATTAAATAATACGATAATTATATATGTGATATATACATAGTATATGTATGGTATATGTATGATATATGTGAGGTATATGTCTGATATATATGGTATATACATAGTATATGTATAGTATATACATGGTATATGTGTTATATAAAAAGTATATGTTTAATATATGTTGGATATAATTTATATATAATGATAATAAATTGTATATAGAATATATGAATGACATTACGTTAGCGAACTATGATATATGTGTGTTATAAAGAAAATACAAAAATGAATTATGTATTAGATACAATGATATGAATGTCATACGAATTTGTTACTAAATACAGACAAATGTGACATGAGCCCCAAAATGAACCTAGACTACAATAGGATAGGCTTATTAGTATACCAATAGGGCTATATGGATATATAAATATATACGAATTATCTAGTCTAACTAGAATATACAATCTCATCTGACTCAGTCAGATTATATGGATATAAAAGATATTTGGCATCTAATACTTACAGACACCTATTCTCATACAATTATCCCCTTGTGTCTCCCTATAATCAGGTCTAGGTAGTCATTTTATAGGCACAACATGTGAGTAACTTGAAATGTGTTTTATAATGTTGATGTGCCAATATGTTATGTAATATATTTATATATGTGTGTTTATAGTTTACTAGAAGGAAGCATGTTAGGATTACAAATGAGAATTTAAAATTAATTATGATCTGACTATTTCTTTAAACATTGCACCACTGAGCTAAAAACTCAGCACGATAGTTATTTTTCTCTCACGTAAGTATCAGTGTAGAAGGCTGATAGAGGCGAGCTGACTGATAGGGTTGCCAGATGAATGGGCCCCAGTTATGAACTAGATAAATATGAAAGAAAAATAAAGTATCATACAGTGTATATAAATATGCATTTATATTGTATCATATAGGGAAATGTGATTTGATATAATTACTTAAATATAGATATAATTATATATCTGATGATATTACACAAATTTTGATCAATAGGTAAACAAAAATATTTTTCCTTTGTATCTTATGATTTTATATTAGTTTGATATAATAGATAGACAGTGACATTAACTTACTAGACTCTTATATAGGAAGGTAAGAGAGTGTTAAAAATATTATATTATCCAAGATATTATTGGGAGAGGGGATGTCATTGTGTATAAAATATCATCAGCGAAAAATGTAGCTAATCCACTTGCAAAGCCCATGACTCAACAACATCTAGATTGCCACACACAGAGAATGGGACTTAGATACTATAAAGATTGGTATTAATGGAAAGTATTAGTGATGTATCAATAATTTTTTGAAACATATCCTTTTATGCAACATTTATTTTCAATTAATTCTTAATGCTATGTTTTAATTGATAAGTCCTCTAATACTATATGAGGTATTTCATTCTCAAAGGTTGAGAATATGAATGACGAATGCCCTAGCACTAGTATTATAAAAAGGCTCCCAATTGTAGGATTTCTAATTTGGCATCACTAATTTGAAAGACTAACTCATTATTTGTAACACCCGCAAATTAGGGCTTGGAATTTACATGTTAAATAAGGTACATTAAAGGTACATGAAAAATTATATGAGGCTATGGGTATTAGAAACCATAAATAAAGAATAAAATAAGAAAAAATGAAGTTTATATCGTTCATGCCCGTCTTATGAATGCTGTGAATATCGTTCATATCCTTTTTCATTTGTAGATTTGAAATTCAGCAATAAGTAGGGTTAGAACACATTATGAACCCTAGAAATTGATTTGTATTCATGAAATAGAGGTAAAAAATCATGTTCTCCATTGTCCTTTAATCTAGTTTAATTTGATTTAATGGGAAATAAGGTTTATGAGCTTTAAACCAATGAAAAAAGTTAAGGTTTTGCAAATTTAGGGCATGAGATGTAATCCATGGCATAAATAGTGATATATTAGTCTTTGATTTCATGTTAGGGGCTGAAACAGAAGGTGGAGAAGTCCACCAGAAGCAGTAGACGCGAGAGTGTTAAGTTTTAGGGCTCCATTATTAAGGTTTGTGCATATAAAGATTTTTATTCGATTTCATTGTGTTTGTGATATGAAATACTGTTGTAGTATATTAAATGACAATTCAAGTTGATATTTTAGTTGCTGTTATTGGTATAAATAGATGATAATATTCTGAAATGCATGTTGAGGTTGATATGAGGGGAAAATGAATATGGAATGTTGTTATATGTTGATAATTAATGCATTAAGGCTAAAGTAAATGGTTAATTGTGATTAAATGGATGTTTTTGGTTGTGTTCAAATGTTAAAATTATGTAAAGTGTTGATAGGTATGGCTAACATTGGTTAGCTTTAGATCCTATGCATGTGGTGCATGAAATTTAGTGAAATCACTGTTGTAATATTGTTTCTATATAATGAGTCATGCTTGTGAAGCTAAGTTTCATGCCTATGAAAGGAATTCACGCCCGTGAATGCCCTATTTCTAGAAAAAAAAAGTAAATAGATTATATGATGAAACTACTTGAGTATGATATGCATACACCTTTGACATGATTAAATGAACTTGTATTCAATATGATGAAACTATTTGAGTATGATATGCATACACCTTTGACATGATTAAATGAACTTGTATTCAATATGATAACATGACTGAAGAGCTTAATTTTGCGCACGGTGCTCTACATCACAACATGATATGTGATGGTCTTGTGAAATTATGCAATATGGCTTAATTGATACTGATAATCTAAATATGAATAAGAATGCCCATTTTCTATCCAGGAACTAATTAGGATATGTGGCATGCTATTAAGGGGTTACGATACCGTATAAATATTTATGCATGCAATTATTATATTTGCTCATCAGGGTGGTTCAAGCTCGTATTAGAGCGCTCATGACTTGAGAAACTCAGTGGTAGCATATCCAGATTAGGGACAAGATGGCCTAAGCTCATGTTAGAGCACCCTTGTACCCATATGCATGCAATCTTTGCTCATCAGGGTGGCTTAAGCTCGTATTAGAGCACTCCTTATTTGAGAAGCTCAATGATAACAATATAGACATATACAGTAGTGAGTAGGGTGGCTTAGAAAGTTAAGGTTAATTGAAGAGGCCTTTGAACATGATTCACTATTTAAATGCTTTCTTCTTGTGTTATGATATGATTATTGAATGAAATGTTATTGAATGTTGATAGGAGTGATTGACATTAGTCAATCTTATAGCCCTTGCATGTATTTTATGATATTTCTCTATTTTGGTGTTGATGTATAATCTAGATTCACACCCGTTATAGGGGTTTCATGGTCGTAAATTATGCCCAAAAACAAAGTTCATGTAGGTCAGACCCTTTCACGACTTGAAACACCATTTGATTTATGCCTATAACACAGAGTCACACCCATGACTTTTTCTTCATGCCTTCTTCATGCCCATGAAGAATGTGCATTTAACAATAAAAAACACTTATGAGTGCGTTCACAGTTTGATTCACAGATAAGGGTACTCGTGAATGGAATATTCACAATCGTAAACATGTAGTTCATGCTAGTGGAGTTTGTTAAAATGACATATGTTGTGTTTTTTCAACAATGCAATGTAAAGGTTATGCATACGTATGCTCAATGATGTACTATAAGTATGAAACATATAATTTCCATGAATGTTTGCACATAAATAATACCAGTTGATGCTCCATATGATCAAAAGAATGTATATAATAAGTGAGTGCGTGATATAAATATATAACAAAGAAAAATATGAACAAGTGATGAATATGATTGTAAGAAACCTAGTATGTGAACAAATATATGTGTTTAATATATTAAAAATGAGAAATGATATGGGATACAATATGAGGATTTCATAAATGATAAATGCTTATAAGTATGGAATTGATAATGGAAACAAAAAGGAAAAATGATATGTTCTTAAATGTCATTTTCTCTAATTTAGCACTTGACATGTGATAGATGATATATCATTGAAGGGGTTACAGTATTATAGTATTTTATTTGAGAACAAAGTAGCTGGAGCTCATGTTAAAGTACCATTATTTCTCAGTTCCATATGATTATAAGGATAATATGGCTGAAACTCAGTTAAAAGTGCTATTGATCCTTATTTATATTCAGTCAAAGTGGTTGAAGCTCAAGTAATAACATCATTGACTTGAAGAGCTCAGACAAGTACACTTACAGTTAGTAAACAAGGTAGTTGAAACTCAGGTAAGAACACATTTGTCTAACAACCTGCATCTAAATAGTCTGACTTAGAATTTTAGGCAAAACAAAATAAAAAAGGATAAGGAAAATCAGTTATATGGATACAAATAAAAATAGAATAAGACGTATTGGATACTAATGTTGTTATATAAAAATGATATGTGATATGTGGACTTTTGTTTAAGATTGTTTATATACAAATAGGATGATAAAAATATAATTTGATTGTATAAATATTTATATGGTGGTAAATATATGATATGTCGTTATATGAACCAACTTGCTATGTATGCATGCAAATACGAACATAAAGACATGAAATATATGTTTAATATATAAGTTTTAGGATGTGAGTTTCTATGCATGAACACGGGGTAAATTATATGAATATGAGTATGAACACATATAATGCATGTAGTAAGTTATGCATGGTTTAGATTTATACAAGCCAAAGTTTTAACATGATATGATGGTATGCACATATGTTTGTTGTATGTATATACATATGTACTGCTAGACATAAGTTACACTCACACTCAAATTGTAACTGGTTAGATGGTTACTAGCAGAAACTGAGAACCAGATAAAAGAGTCATAGGATAAGACACAATAAAGTGGGTAATAAACCGAGATATTTTGGTTTTAAGTTCATGTATTAATAGTGGTTTTGTATTTGCTTTCGGGGATATATTTGTAAACTCGGAGGCTATGTAAAGCTTACACAATATTTTAATGTAATGAAACATTCAATTTGATTTTCTCTTTTACTTTTCTTAATATGAATTTTAAGATAGTCATTATAGTCATAATGCAAACAAAGTGTTTTAAGGAAAAAAATTAATTTTAATCAGATTTCAAAACGAAATATTTCATAACATTTGCTTATATAATTAGTTTAATATTAATTATATTTATGGGTGTTACAAAAAAATTACAAGAATAAAATAAAATGGCTAGAATTTAGCAACAAATCTATGAATATTGGTACTTTGCCTAAAAACTTACATACCCATAAATTTGATTTTAGAATTTGGATCAAAATAGATTCTTCATCTCTAGTCATATGCAGCCAGTTGGTATCGTTGTCGAGGTTCCTCCACTTGCAACAGTTGTAATTAGACTGTCGATTGAAGAAGATGAATTTATTACAAAGTCCAATCGATCATGAAGTTTAGACAAAAGGACTAATATGGTTGAAGATATGAAATGGATCTTATGGGTCTATCTAGCATGAATGATTAAGAAATTTTAGAACATAGAGGGAGAAAGAAATTGGAGATTTTCTATGAGGAAGAAGAAAGGCGAAAGAGAGCAGAGAAAGGAGAGAGAAGATGGATGAAGAAAAAATGATGCGAGAAAGAAGAAATTGTTATGCCACATGTAATTTTTTTTATTCCGAATCAAAAATTCAATGAGCAAATAAATGTTAGGAGCTTACTGTATCAATTGTTTAGAAGTTTAATTGTTATGTAATCATACTATTATTTGATTGTCCTATATTTTACCATATATTTGATTTTTTGCCCTAATCATAGGTGCAATTTATACTTTTTGACTACAAATTATTTATTTATCATTTTTAGTCAATTAATGAAGTTCATCGATTTTTTTAGAGGAGTGGACTAAAATATAGAACAAAGACCAAAATTTATATATAAAAAGACCAAACTTAAATCAATTGATTGGTTGGGTTTCATATATTTTTTGGTTTGTTTGCTCAACCCTACATTCAATAAGTTATCCACTTATTTGCCATAGATAGTTAGATACCACGATATTTTCACTTTTTACATATATCATTTTTCTAATTAATTTACGATTCCTATTAAGAAAGTGTTTGAAATTATTGTTATGTATCTAAAAAGTAGATTTAAATTTTTTTTAATTTAATTGACTGATTTTTTAAATTTTTTATAAACTGTTTTTCTCAAATATGCTTCTGGAAAAAAAATATCTATTTACCTGTTTTTCTCCAAAATTAATTTTCAAAATTAAAAAAATTGAAAAATAATTTTTTTTTCAAAAACTCTTTTGTCAAGTAATGCCAAACAAATTTTAAATTTATAATTGTTTTTGTGCATTTTTCTTATTGGTAATGCACCCGAACAAGAGTGGCTTAGTTCAAAGTCAAAAGTGTGTATATATATATCTATATACATATATTGAAAAAGAACTTCGGCCATAAAAACTGAAAGATGTGAACCGATGAAAACCTAACGTTAAAAACAAAAACGCGCGGTTCCACGGAGTCACAACCTACGCTGGCGGACAGGCAAAAACCGTAACTAAATATCTCTCCACACCAACGAGGACACGCGTATAAATGTCTTAGCTTAGGCGCTGCTTTTTTCTTCACTCTCAAAACCCTACCAACTCAAAAATATCTCAAAACTAGGGTTTTGCAGAGGCTGCAGTTTTTTTTATTTTTTTTCCTTAGCTCAAAAACTATTCAACCTCAAATTTCTTTCTGTCAATAATGGGCAAATCTAGCAAGAAATCAACTCCCAGAGTACTCTCCTTCGTGGTTTACTTTCTGTCTTTGATTTGGTTTTGGTTTTCAGTTTGAGTTAATGTGGTTGCTTTCGCCTGTCCTGTAGGTTAATGATGCTCCTGCTGTAACCCCTGTCACGAAGCCCACAAAGAAAGGTATACTTCCTGTTCAATTTTCCTTGCTTGTTGATTATGATTGTTGAAGTTTTATGTGTTTTGACTGGTTGGGTGTGCCGAACTAATAGATAACAAGTCTATAGATTTGACGCTTAAAATTTTATTTTTTGGTCTTTAATGAGTTCACGTCTATGGAGCACTTGTCGTCATTTTTCTTTTTAAATTTCTTTTCGATTGTGAACAAATTCAGAAGTAGGCATCTTTTTTTTTGGGTGGTGAAAGTTGATGGAGCTAAGTTAACAGTGCTCTCATATTTCAGTTTTGTATTATGCTTATTTTTGTTAGTTATCTTAATTTTACGCGATATGGTTTCTCTGGACTTTTTTTTCTTCATTGTTTTATGGGTTTGCTTTTGCTCTAGTATGTGTATTTTTCTATGTAATATGCTACATATTTTATCTTTTCTTTATGGTTTGCTTTTGTGTTTGTATTCCGTTGGTCTTATGCGATTGGGTTAGCAGGTAAGAGAGAAGCTGAAGAAGCTATAGAGAAGCTTGTCAGCGGAAAGAAACAGAAGATAGATGAGGGGGTAAAACAGGCTGTTCAGACACAAAAGTCTGATGTTCAGACTCAGAAGAAGAAGAAGAAGAAAGAGGAATCCAGCAGTTCTGATGACTCTTCTTCTGAGGAAGAACAGAAGGTAATTATGCTTTATTTGCTTGTACTCTTGAAATTATTGTTTTAATGGATTTTGATCATCTGTTTGATTGCAATGCAATAATCTTTTATTTACATGTTCCTGCATTTTGTTCTTCTGGTGTGAAATCGTAGAATATGTCAGTGATGTGATGAGTTTAGAATGACAGGATTTTCTTTCACTTTTCTTTTTCCTAATAACTATCATTGAGCTTGCTTGAATTCCTTAAATTTTTGTTGCAGTTTAAAGTTATATCTAAGGTCCCAAAGGCAACAAAACCACCTGTCGAGAATTTAATTAAGCTGAAATTAATGCTTGCATTATGTTCCATCTCTTTTATGGTTTGATTTGTCTTCAATTTTCTCAGGAGGCTCCCTCCAAAACTGCTGTTCCTTTCAAGAGGCAGCAAATAACTGCTAAAAATGGATCCATTGGTGCTCCGGGGAAAAAAGGCAAAGTGGAAACCAGTTCAGATTCTTCAGATGATGAATCTGACCAGGATGAGGTGAATTTCTCAGGCATTTTGAAAAATGATTAGGAACATGTTTCTTCATTTATGAAAATATAAATGTATATTTTATTTTGTTATTCTCATTTTACATCTACTTTATGGGTTAACTGTAATGTATATAAATAAATAGGTTAAAGTTGCATCAAACAAGGTTGTCAAGCCTCCAAAACCACCTATTGAAGATTCTAGCAGTGAGGAATCCTCTTCAGACGAGGTAAACATTGATTCAAATTCTCTTTGATGGTTTTTTTTTGGGTTTATTTTTGAAATATTTTTGTTCAGGAGCCTCCTGCCAAAGCTGTTGCTCCTCCAAAGAAGCAGCAAGTACATGCAAATAATGGTTCAGTTGGAGCTTCTTCTAAGAAAGGGAAAGCAGAAAGCAGCAGTTCAGATTCTTCTGACAATGAATCTGATGAGGATGAGGTAAAACTACCAGTATCATGCAGAGAGATGATGAACAATATAATTGTTCTAAGATCTGTTTTATTATTGAAATATTTTCAACTCTATTTGTGTGCAGAAAAAATCAACTAAGCCTGCCTTGCTAGTGAAGAAATTGCCTGAAACTGGCACTAAAAAATCATCTCCTTCTACTTCTGAGGAGTCTAGTGATTCAGATAGCTCTTCAGATGAGGAAACTGTGAGTACTGGCTATTATGTCTTTTTTATTATTTTCTTACAAATGAACCCAAGATCAAAATAGCAACACAAAAAAATTTTTGGAAATCAAGTGATAGATTAGATGAAGGTTTTTCATTCACAGACTCATGGGAAATGTTGGAATTCCAAACTCTAGGTTTTTTGGCTGAAGTCTTGGTCTAATTTTGTGAACTTGCAAGGAGAAAAAAAGAACTGTTGATAAAATCCTTTTCTTTCTCCTTGCAAGTTCACAAAAAAGAATCAAGATAACATAAAAAAACTTAAGAGCTTAGTATTCCAATAATTTCCCATGAATCTATATATAAACAATATTCCTCTAGTCTGTATATGAACAATCTTCATCTAATATACCTATGTATATGAATATGCATTTGTATGTATATGCAAAGAACCTAACAATTGATAGTCCATTGTGGTCTTAAGTGAACTAGAGTCCCTATGATTATCACTTAATATTAATTTGCAGGTATTACCAACAAAGGCCGCTATTCTTAAGACTGTCCCACAAGTAGCAAGCAAGAAAAATCCTGAATCACGTGGCAGCTCTGATGAAAGTGATTCTGATGAATCTTCTGAAGAAGAAAAGGTGTCATTATCGTTCATTTCTTCCGATTCCAGCTACAATTTTTATTTTTTGGACGACTCTCTCTCTCTCTCTCTCTCTCTCTCTCTCTCTCTATATATATATATATATATATATATATATGCATATAACACATAGTGCCCTATGATTATAGCTTGATGTCTTAATTTGCAGGTGTTACCCACAAAGGCTACAATTCTTAAGAATGTTCCTCAAATAGCAAGCAATAAAAAGGCTGATTCAAGTGATAGCTCTGATGAGTCTTCTGAAGAAGAAAAGGTGTCGTTATCATTTAATCTGTTATCCCACTGCATAAATGTTGTGCATCCTTAAGATCATGAATTTTCTCCATCAGAGAGCCTGTGAAGTTCTAAGGGCTGCTGCTGTTGAAAATATTTTCTGTTTTCATTTTCCAGTTTTTTTCTCTCCAATTCCTTATTTTCTAATTTTTCATTCTTCAAATGGATAATGGGAAAATGGAAAACGTGTTCTTTTATCTAATTCATCAAATTTCCTCTGTATAAGTTATAGAATTTTGTAAAATAACCTAGATTACATGGATAATGATAAATGTGTTTTCTTGGGTGTTGTTTCAGGGCACAATCTTTAAGGCAAATGCAGCTGCTTCAAAAGTGCAGGAATCAAAAAAGAGAAATGTGATTGACAGTTCTGAAAGTGAGCCTGATGATTCTAGTTCGGACTTTGATGATGATGTGAGTACATTACGAAGGAATAATTATCATAATGTCCTCAATTTTTTTGCTGGATTTATTTCTTGCATTGCTGTGCATTCACTACAAAATTTTGGTGCTTTTCATTTGTATTCTGCAGGCTCCTGCAGCCAAGCCTACTATTGATTCAAAACGGCCATCTTCTATGGCTCAAACAAAGGAATTAAAACAGGTTAGCAATCTTCTTGCCCCTGCCTTCCTATGGATGAATTGCTTTGATTAATGGTTTTCAAGTTAAATGTTGTTTTTTTTCTCTCTGAAAGAGCACTCCTATATGTGTGTGCTTGTAGTGCCTCTTATATGATAGCATGGGTACATATGGTTTATGCTTCATTTGGATGGAGGGAAACGAGAGTAAAAGAGGGTAGAGTAAATATAATTTCACCCTTTTCCCATTATTTGGATACAATAGAAAATAGATTTATTTTAATGAAGGAAACGAGAGTAAAGGAAATATAATTTACTCTACTTTACTTACCATTGTGTGGTTATCTTTAAAAACAGAAAAGTGCGTCTAATTTACCTTCTCTTGTTAAAGTAAATCTAGTTTCCCTCCATCCAAACATTGGAAATTATATTTACGCTCACCTAAATTACATATAAACAAACAATGGAAAGTAAACTAGAGTAAAGGGGAGAAAATCAAATTTTCTCTACTTTACTTTCCCTCATTAAAGTAAATGTAATTTCCCTTGCATCCTTACATAGGGTTAAATACTGTTGGGAATTTAGGTGGTCTGATATATATTTTGTGATGGTTTATTCAATTCCATGCCAATTTCTGGTTGCTCTCGAACCACAGAATAAAATGGACCTTGATGAAGATGACAGTGAGGATGATAGTTCTGAGGAAAGTGATGATGAACAACCAAATAATAAAAAGGTGAAATTTTTCATATTGTTTAAAATTTATGATGAACAACCAAAGAATAAAATATGAAATTTTCATATTTTTCATTTGTTCTGTCATATAACCTTTCAGAATTTTGGTGCAGGTGAAGGTAATTGCTCAAAAAGAAAGCAGCAGTGATGAGGAGAGCTCTGATGAGAGTTCAGATGAAGGAAGTGAGGATGAAAAACCTTCGAAGGCCCCGAAGAAAAATGTAAAGTTACCTGTCTCTGGTGCCAACAAAGTATATTATTTTCAATTTTTTGAAAACAAAATGTTTTGTTGAAATTAGGGACACTGCTTTCTTAAAATGGCACCATATAGGGCTTGTGGTGTTATTTTACCATATTATATATGAATAAGAAAACATTGATGATAAACCCCGAATTTGATCGGGCTTGTGAACTCTAGTCTGTTTAATTTTTGTTGATCAGTTGGGGTGAATGCTACAAGAAATATTTAAGAAAGATATGTATCCAATTTAAGAAGAATTCCTTTCATTTTAAGCATCTGCTTCATGCCAATATCTAAACATGGGAAATTCCATGTAGATATCTACAAGCCTAGACTTTGGCTGGCATTTTAGAGCATTTAGTTTAACACATGTTTTGTGTGAAAACAGGTCCCTGACGTGGAAATGGTGGATGCTTCTACTCCTCATGCAACCAAGAAGGATGATTCTAAATCTGCTAAGAAAGCTGTAATTCACTGTTTGTCCTCAGTTTTATGGCTCTTGCAATATACTTGTGTAGGAATTGTGAAGAGTAATTTTTTTTTTTTGCATTTTTTTTTCTGGCTCTGTTGATGTGCAGGCCAAAACTCCAGTTACTCCTGATGTTCATTCTACTGGATCAAAGACATTATTTGTAGGCAATCTGCCTTTTCAAGTTGAACGTGCAGATGTGTATGTCTAGCTGTGGCATCATTATTTCCTGCAACTTTGGAAACTCCATATTGTTTTAATTTTCATTAATTCGATTCCACAGGGAAAATTTCTTTAAAGGTGCTGGTGAAATTGTTGATGTTCGCTTTGCTTTAGATGGAGATCAGAGGTTTAAGGGCTTTGGACATGTTGAGTTTGCCACAGCCGAAGCAGCACAGAAGGCAAGGATTGCCTTTGTTCCTAAATGTTCATTGGCCATTTTTTGGGGCTTTATAAGAGTTCATATTTCTACCTTTTAGCACTTCTTGTTTCAGATGTTGTAATTTGTAAATGTGCTCAATATCCATTTCCTCTTTTCAGGCTCTTAAATTAAATGGTCAAAGCTTAAATGGGCGGGCAGTTAAACTTGATTTGGCTCGTGAGAGGGGTGAAAGGGCTCCATATACACCATATAGCAGGTGCCTGTTCTTAAAAGAAAATTTAGATTGCTGCTTTAGTGAGTTTATTGAATATATTTTGCCTTACAAATGGGTGTTAATATCTGCAGCAAAGAGAACAACTCATTCCAAAAGGGAGGTAGAGGCCAGAACCAAAGGGTATATGTTAGGGGGTTTGATACAGCTCTTGGTGAGGATGAGGTAAAGTTTTTATTATCAATCTCTTACTGGAGCTTTTTGGGTATATAAATTCATATTGTGCTTTTGATTCAAATTTTACAGATAAGAAGTGCCCTTGGGGAGCATTTTGAAACTTGTGGAGACATTTCAAGAATATCTATCCCAACTGATTATGAGACTGGTGCTATTAAGGGGTAAATATTGTCTCTGTTCCTAAAATGGGTCTGTCTTCTGGATAGAGGATAGTTGATCTGGTTCCAGAATAAATGTCTATATTGAGTAACACTTGTAATTATCAAGAATGCCTCGAATTTGAATATGCAACATGTGAGGCTTGTTCAAAAGTTAACTTTCCCCCTTATTTTGCCTCACTTTTTGGTTAACTTTTCGACTTAGCTTTATTGTAATTTGACATGTTCCCATTACTGCATGCAAGTGGATTGCTGTTTAATGTGATATGTATAGTTTATGGAAACACTACTGATGTTGTAATTGTTTTGGTATGGAGATTTGGAATCTTGAACAAGTTCTCCTGTCTGTTTCTAGACTATTTTCAGGTTTCATCTGCTGTTCTTTTTCCAGCTATCTGCTTCAGTATTTGGCAATTAAGAAGGGAAAAATATGATTTACTAATGGGCCAACAGTTTTTTGTTTTTAATCGATAACAGTCCATTGGATTTAAATGGTTAATAGATTTGTGTGATATTGTTTTTAAATTTAAACTATTGTCATCCTTGATATAAAGCTTATCCGTTATTCCTAATTGTAAACCTATGGCAGGATGGCTTACATGGAATTCCAGGATGCAGATGGTTTCAATAAAGCTTTAGAGCTTAATGGCAGTGAATTTGGAGACAACTACTTAACTGTTGAAGAGGCAAGACCAAAAGGTGACAACCGTGATGGTTGGGGCATTGGCAGAGGTGGAGGAAGAAGTGGTGGTGGGAGGAGTGGCGGTAGAGATGGTGGGGGCCGCTTTGGTGGTAGAGATGGTGGGGGCCGCTTTGGTGGTAGAGGTAGAGGTAGAGATGGTGGTCGTGGCAGAGGACGTGGAACACCTTACAAACCTAGTGTTACTACAGCTGCCTCAGGTAAATTCTGTCGCTATTCCTAGCTTCAACTAAGTTGCTGGTCGAAACCTTGAGAGAGAGAGAGAGAGGCATACATGTAGTTGGTAATGATCGTCTTGGGAATCTTTTTGTTGCTAATTTGATTGTATTGTGCATAATCGCAGGGAAGAAGACAACATTTAAAGATGATGAGTGAAGCTAGAGATGAATTCTGTAATGGCTGTCTGAAGTATTAATTTTTGGTAGCTTGGTACACAAGATTTTGTTTGGCTTCGGTAGTATTTTTAAAATTTTAATTCCTTTCCAAGCTTTGAGGATCTTGTGACGGATTTAATTATTTTCTCATGCTTAAATGACACTATTGTAATGTGTAATTTCTTAAAATGATTTCCTATTTATTGCGAAGTTGCTTTATCACATGCTTGATAATGATGGTTAGGCTACGTGGATTTAAGGTCTCAACTGTACCATAAGATGGATTTTAGTATATAATTGCTTCATACAGAAAAAAAATTATTATGATTGCTTCAGAGGAAAAAATGTCTTTTGGGACTGTTTGTACTTGCCTTGATGGATGGTAGCTAAAATAATTTCGGAGAAATTAAAAAAGAAAAATTCAAATATTTTCAATTCGTACATTAATTTTTTTGACCTAATGTTTATTATTATTATTATGATTTTTTATTGAAATTTATATTTATCACACCTAATGCGTGGATGGAATTCATCACTGCACTTGCAATTGGAAGTTTGAATTCAATTAATAAAATAAAAAAAATACAATTTAAAATGAAAAGTTTGGTATGCGCGTGTTCTTTTGGGTGTAATCGAAGAAACTTCAAATAAAGGGTAGTTTGATATAGCAACGAAATCGAAAGCTTCAGAACGTTTGAATTAATAGGAAGAGAGGAAGTTTACTAATTAAAATATTTCATATGTTGGACTTTAGCAATTTTCCCAATCATTTTGACCATTATATTCTTTACTTGTGAATTTTGACAAGAATTATCCTCTACTTGTGATTGACAGATTTTTTTAGTCACTAAAGTTGGAGTGTTCAAAGTGCGATTATTGAGAGGTGGTGACCCGAAACACCTTTTTTTATTTTTTATTTTTTTTTATTTTTTATTTTTATACCTTGGAGTAGGGAGTAGGAGGGGCTACGATAATGCTTCAGGACATTGAAGTACTAACAGGTTTACCTGCTGCTGGTATGCCTGTAATAGGCAATTTAAATAATGGTGATTGGCCAAATTTATGTGGGCGACTATTAGGTCGTATTCAACTGGAAGAATAGATTCGATGGCTCCAAGTTGTTGCAGAAGACTTGGTTAATAGAGAACTTTAGCTTTCTTCATGAAGATGCAATCGATAATGAAATAAAAATTAAAATTTGCCCGAGCATACGTTTTACGTTGTATTGACAGTTTATTGTTCCTGACTCAATCCGCCACTCTTATTAATGGACTTCTAGTTAGCTGGAAGATACAATTAGGAATTGGCATGATTATATTGAGAATTGTCAGGCAACAATACCAGCAACTAAAGGTACCATAATTTAATTTATTAGTTAATTTGTGATGTTATATTTTTATTGATGGGTAGAAGTTATTTGCAGTCGGATTGAGAACCTTAAAATGATGTTGAACATCTTTTGCCATATATGTGCATAAATGGGAGATCAGTTTAAAAGGTAGTGGTGCCACTAATTTGCTTTTGCATTATTGAATGACATCAATCAGGTATCGGTGTCTTTGCCAGTTTGGTATGCACCAACCTATTCTGGTGGCGCCATACCAAGATGATGTTTTACACACACAAAATTTGCGAGGTCATGTAGATAATGATTGGAAAATAAGACATTGACATTTCATTATTGCCTAGAACAAGGCATAATCAGATTGTTTCTAGCCCCTTGTTGAATATGCCTTTGTGTCATCGTTCTGAATATATGCAAGAGTATGTCTCTCGCACAAGAAGGCGCACAATTGGTGTGATGGTATGCAATTATCCCATCAGCAAATAAATCTTTCTTAATTATCCCATGGCTTTACTAGACTTAATTGTAAATTTTATTGCATGTAGGCTGAAGGATGAAAACATATGTTCCACTTATCTTCATGGTCTAGTGGACAAACAACTACCATTCAACAAGTATCAGAGAGTATTTTAGGTGCTCTTGGTGCAAGAGATCGTATGATAGCATTGGCTCCGTACAAACAAACCGGCACCCTTTATTATGGAATTTGAATTGTGATGATGCCTTCAAATCAAAATCACAAAGTAAATGTTTTGTACCCTAAATTTTAGAATATAAATAATATTTTCATTTCAAATTTGAGTTGGGTAGTTGAAACATTGGATAATAGAATTCTGATTCCTATATAAAAATTCATAATTTTCAAATTTGTTGGTATTTAAAATTTGTTTCATATTTTTTTAAATAAAACAAAATTAAATCTAATATAAAAATATAATTTTAATTCCTATTACATCAACATACTAAAAAATATATTCTAGAAATATAATTCTGTTCTTTAATATATACCAAACATGCTATAAGAAAAGGGAACAAAACTTAGGATGACACATGCCAGTTGAACAATTGCCTCGTGATAATGTGGTGCCAATCCCTCCACCAATATCATGGACTTCTTATATTGATTCCACTATCGAATTTCCAAATTGATGGACATCTATCTGTATAATGGATAGGGATGAATGCGAAATATATAAATGTTCAGCACGAGCAACAAATTCCATATCATTTATATCCATAACATTATTATTAATTCAAACACCTCTATGCTTATCTTAATTGTCATTAATAAATAAATACATTTTAGAAAAACTAAAATTAAAATTTTAAATTTCAATATACAGTTAATGTGTTCAAATTTTATAATATGCTATGACGTCAACAACTGAAGTAATAAATTTTAATCATGAGTTGTTGTTATTATTATTATTATTATTAATCTATATATTTTTAAATTTTAAAAAATTCATAAATAGAAAAACATGATATCAAACATAAATATTTTATAATAATTTTTAGAAGATATATAACATTATTATGTGATTATAAGTTGGATAGTTGAAAGACTAAAATTATTTAATTTGATTTGGTAGATTTAATGATAAAATTCTAATTTTACCTAATGCTTACTTTGATAATTTACACGATTTATTAAATAAATACAAATGACATGACATATGTTTTTCAATAGGACTCCAAATCCATTTTTAATACAATATATATTCATTTTTTTATTTCTTAATTGTAAATTATAAATACCACTCTTTATTTTCGATAGTAATTATATGTAAATACTAAGCTTTAATATATATATATATATATATATATATATATATATATATATATATATATATATATATGTAAGTACTGAGCTTTAATTAGTTATTTTATTTTATTTTTTTGAAAATCTTAAAAATAGTTTGCATACGAAATTCTTTGTTTTCTGAAATCGAAAAATATTTACTAGTTGATATGTTAAAAAAATAGTTGTAATATAATTTAATGAGAAAAGTGCAAAAAAATCTATATGGGATTTTATGTTTTTGAAATTTTAATTACAAATTTTTTTTGTTGCAAAAAAGATCTCATGGTTTGTGACATTAATAAAATTAAGATTTTGACTATAACGGTGTTAAAAAAATACTGAGTTGACACTTATCTATTTTCTATATAACATACTACATATGCTATCCCTAATCCCCAAATGAAAAAAAAAACCCTAAAACAGAACTCCAAATCCCTAATCCACCAATTTCACATTTTGGATGACTTTTTCTCTCACATTTGAAAAACGGAGCTCCCATCACTGGAGGTGGAGAAATCCGGTGTTCTAGCGTCACTGGTCAGAATGAGTTCAATTGTTGTTTATTTGATTTGATGCTTTGTTGTCCGTGAGAGATATGATACTATCACCATCATTCTAGAAGAAATAAGGTGCAGTCGGCGTCGCTAGTTTGAGGGAAAACCAAGAGTAAGTGGTGTTATCGTTGAAGGATCGCTAAGTTGTTGGTACTGTCGCCTTCCTACGAAGAAAATGTTGTGGAAATCGGGTTAGTTTTATCCAAAATTAATAATTGTGCCAAAAATTAAAATAAAAAAAATTCATAGGTAGTTGGTGTAGTCACAAATGATCTCCCTTAAAAACCAATTTTCTTAAACTCTTAAAGTTTTAGTGACATAATTTTTCTTAGATAATTTAAAACACAATATATCACTAAAAGAATGACTCGATAATAACTATTAAATAAATAATAAAGAGAATACCAGAATTTAACGAGATTCGACCAATTATTATGCCTACGTCTTCGGACACTACTGAAATAATATTCCACTATTTCAAAGAAATATTACAAAGTGAAATATTAAAAGAGAGAAAATACAATCAGAAATATGAGATTGATGTTTGTGATGATTTGTTAAAAGAATATGAAGTTTTTTTTATAAACTAATACGATTGTAGAAAAAAACTTCTTTCTATTGTGGAAAAAAACTTATTTCCGATGTGGATTGCCACATTTCGACAGAAGAAACCAACAAAAAGTCCCAAAAAAAATTAAAATCAGTAAAAAAAAAAATCTTTCTTTATATTCTCCACCAATGACTCGAAGAATGAAACCAAAACGTTCAGGACTTTAGAGAGAGATGGGAAGACATTTTGCCTTTTGTTGTTTCTGCTTCTTCTTCTTCTTCTTCTTCTTCTTCCATGTTGAGCATAGCTAATGGTATTGCTGAAACAAAGTGAAGTGTTGATTGTTTGACAAATCAGTGTCAATTTGATAATTTGCCAATTTTTGGGTTGCAAACGCAGTAAAGCGGGCAATATTAGTTTTTGCAAATTATGAGTAATTGCTATATGAGTTTTGTAGGTTTTGCTAAGAATATATTTTGATTTTCCTTTCATTTTCTATTTCAGCAAATTATGGATATCCACCACTAAGAAGAAGAATATGAGTATTTCTGGGACCAAAACTTTCTCCTTATTTATGTTCAATTTATAGTGATTATAAAAAGAAATAAAGGAGGAGCAATGCATGTGCCCTTATTTTCTCCATCACTGTTCACTTTTTTTTTTAATGGTAGTTGTAGCAAAAGGAAAAAAAGGAGTTGAGAAGGAACAGTGAATGGTGTCTATGGCTTTTAGTGGTTGCCATTAGGAAAGAAGTATGTAATTTCATTAATGGTGCTATAAAGGTTTCTTTTTAAAATTTCATTTAACATGCGCACATAGGATAATTAGCAACCAATTATGGAAGAGATTAGCTCAACATTTTTTTAAAAATTTAAATTTACTAACTGTGCGAACTATGAAATTTGCACTTAGAATTGTAAAATGGTGAAACTATATGTAGATTTTTTTTTTCACTTTATAGTACTATTACTTAATTAAAATGGAAATTATTGATTTGATAATCCAATCGGATCCCAATTGGATAAATTGAAATCCAAAAATTATCTTGACTACTTATAATAATAATAATAATTGGAAGCCAAAATGATTTAAATATGAAAAATGCCACCTTATAATTAGTTTAATCATTAAAATTTTAATTTATAAAATTTAATATTTTTTTAATAAATTAAATTTGATAATTTGCATTAATTATAAAATAATTATTTATATTTAAATAGAAATTCGTGGCCTAGCCATAACTTTTGAAGATTCCCTGTGGGATTCGGAATCTAATTTAGTTATTAAAAAATTGAATATACTGGCCGGGCCACGTCATACAGGATTTGTTTCCTCATTTACTGGAAAAAAATTGGTCGACCTTTTAATCTCTCTCTCTCTCTGAATTCCTTCATTTCTTCCTCTGTCTGAGTCTTCACTGTTGAGACCAAATACCATAATGTCTCTGCTCAGCGATCTCATCAACCTCAATCTTACTGATACCACCGACAAGATCATAGCTGAATACATATGGTACTCTAAACATAATTTTTTTTTCTTTTTAGTTATTATTATTAAAACGTTTTTTGTTTATTTATATAAATAGGATCGGCGGATCTGGCTTGGATCTGAGGAGCAAAGCAAGGGTGGGTTTATGTTTTCTTCCTTTAAATTTCATCATTTTTTCAAAATTAAATCAGATTTATCATATTGAATTAGTTGTTATTGACAGACGCTGCCAGGACCAGTGAGTGATCCTTCAAAACTGCCACAGTGGAACTATGATGGTTCTAGCACAGATCAAGCCCCTGGAGATGACAGTGAAGTTATTTTACAGTATGTTTCTTTTTTTTTTGTATATATTTATAGTTTTTTAAAAAAATTATTTAATTTTGTTTTTGCTGATTATTAATCTCAGCCCTCAAGCAATCTTCAAGGATCCCTTCAGAAGAGGAAACAACATTCTGGTAATCAATAATTTGTTATGGTTCCTGTGAACTTTTGTTGGTAAAAGTTTGAATTATTGGGCAATATTGTCTTTATACTGTTGACAATTGCAAATTTACAGGTGATGTGCGATGCTTATACACCTGCTGGCGACCCTATTCCTACCAACAACAGGTTTAATGCTGCTAAGATTTTTAGTCACCCTGACGTTGCTTCCGAGGAGCCATGGTAGTATTTTTCTTTTTTTATTCATTTATTTATTTTTATTCCTTATTTTATTATTATATATTTTATATACCTGGGTGTGCTTTCTGCTGAATGAGTCAGGTTTAAATCGATTCTTAAATATTTAAAATCAAATAAATTGAATTTTATTTTTTAAAAAATAAAATTGAACCAAATAAATTAACAGGAAAAATTATAAGAAAATATTTTAATTTGGGCTAAATTTACAAATCAGGAAAAATTATATAATGTAAACTTCTATTTTTTTCAATTTTTAGCATTGATAGTTGTGATTAAACAAAAGACTGAATTATATTTAATTCCAATTCAATTTCACCTATATATCTATAGCATTGGGGTTGTCATTAACTTGGGTTCCTCTAAGCATGTTGGAGTATTCTTAATTTGTAAATTTGTCCAGTTGGTATCTCATTCCTAAAGAATCCAAAGTGACAATTTCATAAAAGGCTGAATAATGTCATTTTCATGGTTGAAAATTATTCCATGATTGATTTTTTTTCTTTGCCATTTTAAATAGATGTAGCTGGTTTACAGACTGGAAAATTTTCAATACTAAAAGTAGATGTTGAATTAACTTATTAAGAATGAGCATTAAAATTAAAAAAAAAAACATTTTAATTCAAATATTTTCCTCTAATACTATAAATAAAGAATTAAGTCCTCGGTTTTAGAACTGCAGTTCTAATTTTAAAAGGATTTGAAGTCGGAGAATCCATATAATTAGTCATATAGTGTGAAATTAAGACTTAATCGTTGTGCTTACTTTTGTTTTTATTTCAACAATGTCGGTGTAATTTTCCTTTAATTTTTCCATATAAATAATTTTATTCAAAAAGCAAAATGGCTCAATATTGACATCATGCAATGTTTCTTTGTGGAGAGGATACATATGAAACAATTTTGGATATATTAATAGTAAAAGAATTATTAGATAAGTTTGGAATTATACAAGGGATTAGTTGAGGGATGGCTTTGGTTTGACCAAACTCCATTATTGATATATAGTTTTATACTGAGGCCCTTAGGTAAGATTGAAACAGAGCATAAGATGTTAGGTTTAAGCCTTTTGATTTTGACAAAATCCACAATTTTAGCTTTTCATTTCCTTATAAAAATTTACTATCAAATAATATATAAATTAGATATCATCATAATTTTTCCAAAAAAAAGCAGCTAGGATAAATTAGTATTTGTGTGTGAAAATTAAATAATTTTATATAATTTTTAGATTTTATCCTTTATTGGGTTGGGTTTTGATTTATATTCGATACTTTTAAAATAAGATCATTTTAATTTTTTTTTTGTTTATACTTGCAAAGTTAGATTTTTTATATTTCAACAATTTATTATTACAAATATTTATATTTATTACATTTTTTACTATTTTAGAATTTCTTGAAGAAATTTTTTGAAGATGAAGAATTTAGTATTGCAAATACAAAATTTTTTGAATTTTTTATTTTCTAATTTGTAGAATTTATTATTACAGATGCTTGATTCTTCTAATATGCAGAATCCTTTGTTATTTATAATTGTGATTTAATTGTGAAATAGGTTTATTAAACATAAATTTTTATTATGTGAAACATGTTTAAAGTTGATTTTCTTAAAAAAATGTTTTTATTATCACTTCAAATGAATAAGGAAAAAAAAAATTCTTAATAAGGGATATATTTGTATGTTACATTAATTAAATCATTTTGGTCAATGAGGCTAACAAAACTAATAATTCTTATGTGTTATCATTAGGTACGGGATTGAGCAAGAGTACACTCTCCTTCAAAAGGATGTTAAATGGCCGATTGGATGGCCAGTTGGCGGCTATCCTGGTCCTCAGGTTCAAATTTGACCTTTTTTTTTCACTCAACATATAGTAAATATCATGTAAGCAAAATAATTAATATAATATTTTTTTTTTCATTAATTTGATCGATAATAAATCAATTTTGGGGGAATTTAAAAAAAAGAAGTTTAAAAAGGTATACTAGAGTAATATAAATAATAATAAAAAATGAGTTTGAATGAGGTTTTAGCAATGTTAAATGTGTAAATGGGGAATGGCAGGGTCCTTACTATTGTGGAGTGGGTGCAGACAAAGCCTTTGGGAGGGATATAGTTGACGCCCACTATAAATCTTGCTTGTATGCTGGTATCAATATCAGTGGTATCAATGGTGAAGTTATGCCCGGCCAGGTATTTCTTTTGTTTTGTTTTTTTGTTTGTTTTTCCTTTAATCACTGTATATATTATATATAAAGAGGAAATGTTAGCGACACTATCGATGATTGTTGGTAACATTGCACTTTGTATATATTTGAATTTGCATATTAATAATGTTTTAGTTGGTTATGATATTTGTATAAACTAAACAGTGGGAATTCCAAGTTGGGCCTTCTGTTGGTATTTCTGCTGGTGATGAATTATGGGTTGCTCGTTACATTCTTGAGGTATTCTAATTGCTAATGCAAATTTTACTTCTTTTTTTTTTCCTGTCCTGTCTTTTTATTTTTCTAATCTAATAAATGTATTTATTTGTTTAAACAGAGAATCACTGAAATTGCTGGGGTCGTCCTTACTTTTGATCCAAAACCCATTCAGGTTTTTGTAGATGCCAATAAATTATTTTTTCTTCTTTTTTTTTTTAACGAAATTGTTGACTAGTCGTTTTGATTATTGTGCAGGGAGATTGGAATGGAGCTGGTGCTCACACCAACTACAGGTCTGATAAAAATATATAATTATATATTACATTAATGTTGTTTTTGAATGTTATTCACAAATGAATTGAATTTTTTGATAATTTGGTATCAGCACCAAATCCATGAGAAATGACGGGGGAATTGATGTGATAAAGAAGGCAATTGAGAAGTTGGGTCTGCGTCACAAGGAGCACATTGCTGCCTACGGCAAAGGCAATGAGAGAAGATTAACAGGTCGCCATGAGACTGCTGATATCAACACTTTCTCTTGGGTATGTTATGTTTTGTTTTGTATTTTTTTTAGTGTTTTTAAATTCCTTTATTAGCCTTCTATTTTAGAATTAGTTCTCAATTTTATATGAATACCGATTAATTTGTTGTCTAAAATTGTAGGGAGTTGCAAATAGGGGAGCATCCATTCGTGTTGGTCGTGACACAGAGAAAAATGGGAAAGGTAAAAGCTTTCTTCTTATTAAGACCGATAATTCTGCCCCGTTTGGTAGACTAGTTTGAAAAATTGATACATATTCAATTGAACCGAAAAGGTGAAATAATCATATTCGAAATTGTTTTAGATCGGATAAGGGTTCTTAAGTTAATGATCCATGGACCGAACTTGAAAGTTGAAATGACCCTGTTCAAAAATAAGGAAATGATCCAGATTTGACCCAACTCAATTTTTTTTTGGCAGGTTATTTTGAAGATAGGAGGCCAGCTTCCAACATGGATCCTTATGTTGTGACTTCAATGATAGCTGAAACAACCATTCTTTGGAAACCTTAGAGAGGAAATTGGTGCTCAACATAAGGAAATATTATGACTCCAATTGTTTATTTTTATATCAAGTACTTGCTTCAGTTTGTGTCTGCTCAAGATTATTGAATGTTTTACTTTTTATCGGATTGCCTTATTTGTACTTGCGTTTTCTGGATGAAAGAGTCTTGGTTGGTTATTGTTATGTTTAAGGGATATTACAGTTTCCTGTCTTATCTCAAAATTTCCCATCTTTCCTTCAAGTTGATAGTTGAATTGATTTGTTGTATTCCCAATCCCTTTTTTTTTTCAGATTTTGAAAAAGAATGGGAAATGGTGACTAATTTATTTTTAACTTCTAAAATTTTTGACTATCATCCAAGAAAATACAAAAGGAAACAACTAATCCAGATAGGATTATGGAAAACACAAATCTGTAAAGTCGTGGTAATGGAAAGAAAGATTGCTTGATAGTTGCAAATCTTAATTCTCTCACAACACAAAGAGGTTGCTGCAAGGCTCGTTCAATTATTGGCTTGGACAAAGTATTTCCTTCCTACCATTTTCAATATACATTATTTTTGTATAAGAATTAAGAAATTCATTAACAACCTCAATTTCACACAAAAATGGTAAAATCTACTTCATGTCCTGAATTGACTTAGTCCTAAATCCTTAAACTATTATTTTTATTTAATTTTAATTTCAAATATTTATTTACTTCATCTCTAATGATAAAAATAAAATATTAATATTTTTAATAAATGGTATTATAAATAATAGTATTTTATTTAAAAAATTTAATCCAACCCAGATTATTACCAATGGCACTGGAGCATTATCTCATCTGCAATTTTTTATGGCCATTGTATAGCTAAGATTTTAAAAATAGATTTTTTTTATTTATTTTTCCAATACAACAAATCTATTTTCTCTCAATATTATCCATCAAATAAAGCCGGTGAGCATTATTATATTTGCATCACCACTAGTCATTGCTTAGCCAGTCAAAACCTAGTCATTAATGTCAGCTCTGCCATACTACCAAATAACTCCTCATCTTTTCCATCTCCAACCACTCCCTCCTCATCTCATTGAAATTCCACGGTCCTTCCACCAGACACCAATAGGAGGTCAAAGATGTTCTACTTCAACTAGCAAATAAAATGGGAGGCTTATAGGATTAAGTAGGACATCATGATCGGTATGGATAAAGATTGAAGTTAAAGTGATTTTAGATTTTTTTTTAAAATTTTGTTACTTTTGTTTTTTAATAAATAAAATAATTTATACATTAAAAATTACTAAATTAGAAAATGGATGCATAGATTGATAACGTGTGCATGTAACTATTGTTTGTCCAATTTAGAGCTAATGTAAATAAATGTATAATCATATATTTAAATAAAAATAATAATTTAGATATTCAATTAAAAACGAAAAAAGTTAAGAATTTAGTCAAATAACTCGTTACAATTTAGAAACTTGAAAATTGATTTTACCTACTTTTAATTGACTAAAATATTCTTTTATCAATTCTCTAAATATTTCATTTTATTTTCTCTTACTCCATTAATGTTCATAAAAAATAAAGAAATTATTCATTATTCAATGTTCATATTTATAAATTTGATATAAGATCTTAAATTGGTTAATGAAGTTATTAATATGTAATACGATATGAGAAAAATTATAATGTGATCATGATAATAAGATTCTCATAACATATAATTGTATTTATATCTAAACTATTCATAGTTATGTTATATTCATTGACTATGTCAAATAGTGAATTTTATAAGCTATAGACATGAGATATTTAAAATTAACATGTAGATGCTTGTTACAGTAATCAAATACATTGGATGATGATTTAGTCATGAGATAATTATATAAATTTTTATTCAATGACAGTGACAGTCTTATCATAACAATTGTGCAAGTATTATTGAACTTGAAAATTCTATCCTCTAGAAACCGTACATGCACCTTTTGATGCATACGGTTACTCAAAGTTATATTGGATACTGAATGTTATGTTTTGACTTCGTTCCTTGTTGTCTCTCATATATCGTTCATGAGATGAAGATTAGATATGACAACAATTATCATTATTCCTGAGGAGGTGAAAAATACAATTTGAATAGCGCATTAGTCAGAGGGAGTATTGTTATTCTATTGATTTTTTTGAGGAGTTATTATTATATTGACTTTTTTAGATATTTTATTTAATTAAACTTTTTTAGATATATTATTTAATTAAACTTTGAATTAAACTTTACTAGAGTTTAAATTATAAATTTTGGATTACGATAAATATTAGAATGGTATGAATAGAGCAAATATTATGATATCCGGGTTGATTAATGTTTTATAAACATGTTTTGGTAATTTTTTTTTAAAATATAAAAATAGTGATGCCAGAATATGTCGCTAAAAACAGTAAATTTAATTAATCATCATAATAAATCTTTTCTTTTAAAATATTATTCTTTTCACTGATTTTTTAAAAATTATTTTAAAATCAAATTGAATAGACGTCTCCTTGGTCCACCTACAAGTGAGGAAATCCAACTTGAGGCTGTAGATCTCTCACCTTAAATAGAGGTTAGCAATGGCGATCACGGACTAAAGGAAGAACAAAATGGCTTTATTCAGTTGCAATGCAAAAGCCAAAAGGCTTTGTTCGCTGGACAACTGGAGAGTAGAGGCTTTATTCAGTAGGAAAAGACTTTTTTCCGTCAGTGTTACGTGATGGACAAGGAGGCGACAGAGGTGGTAAATATAGAGCAAAGGAGATATGTTTTAGCTTTTAGGATTACTGCTGGCGGATTGCAATACATTTCATGATTTCAATTTTCATTCCTTTAAAGAATCATTGAATTATATTATGATAAATATGAAACTAAAATTTTTGTAGTTGATATTATATTGGAAAGAACAAATTATAAAAAATTCCATGAGATTTTAATAAATATTAGAATGGTATGAATAGGGCAAATATTATCATACCTAGGTTGATTAATATTTTATAAGCATGTTTTGGTAATTTTTTTTAAATATAAAAATAGCGATCACTAAAAAACTAGGTAATATATTACATAATTCTTTTTATTTTTGAGATATTTTTATCTGAAATTTTTAGAATTTGATATACAATATAATAATTTTTTATAATAGTTTGGAATTTCTGCTCATTATTAATAACTATAACTACATAGCAAATATTACATTTAAGTTACAATATTTCTAATTGTTATTTTAAATAAAATTTTTATTAAAAAATAAAAAAATAAACTGTTAATTTTTTAAAATTTTATTTATTATTATAATTTATTAAATTTCAAAGAGTTGTCCGTAATTTGTTCTATTTGAAATATAAAAAAATATATTATATACATATAAAATAAAAGTTTGATCAATTCAATTATTTCAATTTTTAAAATTTTACAATTGAATCAAATCGATTAAATCAAAATAAATACAATATATCAAATAGATTAAATAAAAAGTTGAAATAACCGAATCATTTTAATAAAATTATAATAAAATCAATTCAATTCAAATTTGTTTATTCAGACCAATTATATCTTATTATCTTGCAATGTTGCGCATTGGCTGGTTTAAAACGATTCGTTTTGCTCCTTGATAGTCTATAATTCTAATGATCCTTCATTGACGCGAGGCGAGAATTACGAACTCCTCTCCTTCCCAATTGTCTCCCTCTCTGATTCTCTCTGCTCGTTTTGGTAGTTAATGGTGGAATCTGAATATCCGATGCCATTTTCTATTATAATTTTTGTGTATGTAAAGTCATATTAACCTCTTAATCAAATTATTTTATCCGGATTCTATTTATTATTTTTATTTTTCAAAATACAAATAATCAAGGAATCATGGGATTTAGGAACAAGGAAACATCAACGTCCTCAAACGCCTTAAAGCAATCTGATGCAAGAGAAGACACCCCTCTAGTAGGCAAGCCCAATCCTCTTTCTTCCCAGTCAAAGACCTTCGCTAATGTATTCATTGCTATTGTTGGCGCTGGAGTTCTGGGTCTCCCATATGCTTTCAAACGTACCGGATGGATCATGAGTCTCGTCATGCTTTTCTCCGTTGCTGTCTTGACCCACTACTGTATGATGCTTTTGGTTCATACTCGCCGCAAGCTTCATTCTGTCTCTGGCGATTTCTCTAAGATTAACTCTTTTGGTGATCTAGGTTTCGTAATTTGTGGCTCTATTGGTAGGTTGGTTGTGGATGTCATGATTGTGTTGTCTCAGGCTGGGTTTTGTGTTGGGTATTTGATTTTCATTGCTAATACTTTGGTCAAATTATTCAATTCCTCATCGCCCAACAGCTTGACTTCTCAAATCACGGGTTTATCTGCCAAGAGTTTTTACATATGGGGTTGTTTTCCATTCCAATTGGGATTAAATTCCATTGCTTCTTTGACCCATTTGGCTCCTTTGAGTATTTTTGCTGATATTGTTGATATTGCTGCAATGGGTGTGGTTATAGTGGAGGATATTTTGATAATGATGAGAAACAGGCCGGAGGTGAAGGCTTTTGGGGGGTTTGCTGTGTTTTTCTATGGGATGGGTGTGGCTGTTTATGCATTTGAAGGGATTGGTATGGTTTTGCCTTTAGAATCAGAGACTGAAGAGAAGGATAAGTTTGGTAGAATTTTAGCCTTAGGCATGGGTTTTATTTCATTTCTCTATGGATGTTTTGGTGTATTGGGTTACTTTGCTTTTGGCACTGAAACTAAAGATATTATTACTGCTAACTTAGGTTCTGGGCTGATTAGCAGTCTAGTTCAACTGGGTCTTTGTATTAATCTATTCTTCACATTTCCTTTGATGATGAACCCAGTTTATGAGATTATGGAGAGAAGGTTTTGGGATGGAAGGTATTGTTTATGGCTTAGATGGCTGCTGGTATTTGCAGTGAGTTTGGTGGCTTTATCGGTGCCTAATTTTGCTGATTTCATGTCCCTAGTGGGAAGTAGTGTATGCTGTGGACTGGGATTTGTTTTGCCAGCTTTGTTTCACTTGCTTGTGTTTAAAGAAGAGATAGGTTGGAGAGGATGGTGTATCGACGTGGGAATTGTGACAGTAGGCGTTGTTCTTGCTGTTTCAGGAACTTGGTATGCTCTTATGGAGATTTTCTCTGTTAAGGTATAACAGCATCTTCTAGATTGTGTCTTTTGATTTCATACCAATTGTCAATCTATAGCAATCATCATATATAATGATCTGTATTGTGGAAGGATTGTGATATGAGCAGTAATTGCATGTAGAATTGCCTAATTTATTATAGCCTCAAATAAGTTATTAGAACATTATTCATTGGATATGATTGATCTTATCATGCTTCTCCAGAATATGGTATTGGCTACTGCAAGTGAGATGCCACAAATTTATTGTAGCATATAGTATTTATAAGATCATACTGGTTGTATATGGTGGTCATACTAGGATATCGAATGAAGATCACAACCTAACTAGTAAGAAACATGTTATAACTACTTTAAGAAGATTATGAATGCAATTGTGTAACACAAAATTTGAAAATTTTCACCTTAGAAAAGAAAATTTCTAAATATTGACTTGACATTCACCGTGCTTTTACATTTCATGGTATGTGTATGGATGCTACCCTTTGGGACCATCTTGCTATTTACATTCTTCTAGTTAAGGTTTAATGTCTTTCAAAAATATTCTAGTATTTGTTAGAGGTGGCAAATGGGGCTAAAGACTCTTTTGTGTCAAAAAGCACACTTATATTGAAATGTGTGAAAGTTGGTTCAAAATAGTTATTTACTGGTTCTTTATTGAGATTAAAGAGATTCTTATGTATGAGAATCAATTGTCTAATTAGTTTCATATCCTGATTGATTTGTACACATCTTGTAGCAAAAATTAGTAATCGTATACTTTGAAATACTCATCCAACTCATTGTGTGATCTATAAGTGGAGTTGGGGTGCAGAAAATGTGGTGTTTGAGATTACAATTTAAGCATCAGATATATTTGATTAGTTTCAATGTCAGATTGCAAGAGATTGTTCAGAGCAATTTCTTAAAAACATTCAATCACCAAAAGTCGACAAGCTTTTCATTTTAACAAGAAAAAGTTTGCTTGATTTGGCCGGGGAGGGAATGGTTTTTACATGAGATGGTTGGTTGAATGTTACAGATGGAAGATCAGGCCTGAATTTGTGAAGTAAGGTTTGAACTTTGAAGAGTAAGCTTTCTTCCCTTGTGAGTTGTGAACGCCCATTTGAGCTACAAATGCACTTACTTCACAAAGTAAGTGAAAGACAGGTTAGACGAAAAGATAAGCGAATGAGTAAACTAACAGAGAGAGAGAGAGAGAGAGAGAGAGAGAGAGAGAGAGAGAGAGAGAGAGCAAACAAGCAGAGAAAGAGATGTAAGAAGAAAAGATGAAGGAACGAGGAAGGATAAATGACAAAAAAGTCTCTAAGGGAGCACGTTTCAGTAGAACTTTAAGGCTTCACCAGACCTGTATTGAACAGGGCACAAATTAATAGGTCCCAAGAGCAAACAGATGCACCAGGATAAATGGCTGTCTTAAACATGATACTAAAACTAGTCTCCAAGCGAAAAAAAAGAACTAATTGAGGAGTGTTTGGAATTGTTGTTGATTGTCACAAAGAATATATTTAAAATTTTTTTATTTAATTTACTGATTTTTTTTTAATTTTTTTGTAAACTGTTTTTTCAAATTTATTTTTTTAAAAAATATCTATTTATATTCTTACCTTCAAAAACAGTTTTCAAAATTGAAAAAAAATTAAAAATACAAATTTTTTTAAAAAACGATTTTATCAAAGACAATGTACGATACCTTAATAGACTAGATTGAACAATGAAGCAACATCCCAGATTTAACCTTGAAGAGCATCATCAATTGAATTGGTAATCAAGCAGCTAATTATTGATTTTATATCAATATATCTACAGTATGGAGAAACAAAAAATATATATCTTTATACAAACAAAACTATCATTAACTCTCACAAAGTTGATTTCTTGAGCTCCAAGAGTCTAGACCACCTCTTATCAATGGAAGCTGCATTCTCTCTGTCAATAACTGCGAGGAAAAAACCATATGTGTCTTTTATTACAACATAATTACCAATTAAAGCCTTGCTCAAATAGTATTTATTCTCTGTTGAAAATCTTACATTGCAAGGTAGGTTCAGATTTCTCACAAGACTCAGAGCAAGTATCCTGCACAAAATAGGGGGAAAAAAGATGAATATGATCTTATAAACATAATAACAACATTAAATTATTCATAATTTATCTGTACGTGTACTTTGACAGAAATCATAAGCCTGACTGTGTCTTGTATTAATGAATCAAGATTAGCTTCATATCCAGGCTTCACATAGATAACCTGTGCAGTCAGAAGATCAATCACATTATTTTGTTGATAGATGGAAAGAAATTCAGCCAATGTTTCAAATAAAATCCAGATAATTAGTAGAATTCATTTGTCAAAATTTTTGAGAATTTGGTATAAAAATTAATTAATTTATCATTTCTTGTATTTACATCTTTAAAAATAGAAATTTAATATATTAATTTTTAGACTAAATATTTTAAAAAATATATTTGCAAATAAATTTCATTAATTTTGTAGAATTCATTTATATCAAACACAACCGAGTTGAAATGAGACTTACTGACGGATCGTCGCCGCCAATTTCTGGTAATTGCACTGCACCATTGTCTCTATTTGATGGTAGAATCCACACATTGAAATTGGAATCAATCTGACAAAAATTGAAAAATTAAAAAAAAAAAATCATAGCTTCCTTGATGTATGATTTTAAAACAACAAATTATAATTTAGTTTTAAGACAAGAAACCTCTCTGCAGTATGGAGAAGAGCAGTTGCTACAGTTTCTGGTGAAGGAGGTGATGATCCTTCCATCCACCGAAAAGCCAAAGCTGGCATGCTGCTAAAATGGAATAAGAATTGTTAAATTAAATATTATAGAACATATACAAATTATAGATAAAGAACCTTTTGGATGCAGAGGTTGATAGAAACTGGAGCATCTTTCTGTTGATTATCTTCAATTAGATCTTGCAAGTTTAGATCTTGAAGGGAAATTAGATATTCAGAATTCCATTTTCCATGCCATCTCCCGTCTCCTGTTGATATTGTAATTAAACGCCGGGGTGTTCTACTACTTCTTTTGCTTATCTATAATCAAATCAAGTTAGTAATTGATTTATCCATAAATTATTAAATTATGTATGTAATTAATTAACCAAATACCAGAGTCAAGTCTTTTCTTCTCGAAACAGCTGCAACACTTCTTCTCTGAGAGATGGGATTGGTTTTGATGGTTGTACCAGCTGATATCAAATGCCCAGCCTCTGACATTATCTTTATTCCTCTTTCTCACACTTTAAATGAAAGGGAATATATATGTGTGCATTCATATCAACTTATCTACAAAATGTATGGCAGCCATATTTTCTTTTGGGTCCACACTCCACATTTAGCTTTCAATTGGATAAGATTTTCTTTCTTAAAAAAAATTTATTTGATATTTATTCATACCCAATTATTTGATATTCGTTCAACAAAGGGTGCTGAAGCATGGGTTGAGAAGCTCAAGAGCGAGCTTATAGTATGCTATCATTTATAAATAATTAGTTTTTATTTCTTAAATTTTGATTGATTCAATTTATAAATAAAAAATTGAATTAGATTAAAAGAAAAAAGAAATTTCCGTTGACTTTATAAAAATCTAATCTAAACCTACCAACTCAAACAATCAGAATCAAATTCATCTATTTGATTCGGACGGTCAGTTTGATTTTACTTCCCTCATAATTATCCCACAGTTTAACATTTTCAGCAAGTGTTATATACTATCTATATATGGATGTTATAAAATTATTAAATTAATGGATGAACAAAAGAATACCCAGAAATTCATTCATTTATTTTTTCCATTCTTCGTTCTCTCAATTTACATAACTTTCAATGAATTTTTTTTTAACTTACTTTATCTTATCAATAGAGATTTGATAAGAGTATGTCTCCTATTTAAATAATATATATTACCTTATATTTAAATAATATATATATTACCTTATATAAGGTAATATATATATTATTTAAATAGGAGACATACTCTTATCAAATCTCTATTGATAAGATAAAGTAAGTTAAATTTTTTTTAAACTTTAATCTCTTAAAATTAATCCTAGGCATACATATCTCTGTCGGCTATACCATTGAAAGTTATGTAAATTGAGAGAGCGAAGAATGAAAAAAATAAATGAAATTATTCTCTATCTATCGGAAAAAGAAAACAATTTGTATTTTTAATGCTATAAAACAAAAGAAAAAAATTGATCAATTTTTTCTACAATAAAGGGTTTATTATTGTTGCTTCTGCTTCTTGGTGTGAACAGACTAGAAACTCTACACTTAGAAAACTAGATAGATACGAATCAATCATAGTTGGATTTCTGCGTTATAAGAAGAAATTTTCAAATTTATTGTTTTCAGGGAAAAGTATTAAAAAGTGGCTTGTAGTTTCGCGCTTTTTCAATTTAAAGTACGTGTTTTTTTATTGTGACAAAAAAGAGTTTGTGATGTGTTTTATTAGCGAAATCGGTATTTAGTCTTAATAGCATTTATCACGTCCTACGTGGCATCCTACATGTTTGTTACACTAATTTTTTCCTTCTAAATCGTAATCCCAATTTTCAAATTACTAAACCTCAAATTCTCCAAGTATATGATTTTAAAGAAAGAAAATAAAAAAGTTGTCTCAATCTTTGTCTTCTTCTTTGTGTCAGAAGGAATCGATCCATTATTTTTGTGGTTTGCCATCACTAGTAAGGACATCAAAAAAATCTGCAACTTATGGTCGAAGATTTAGAGGATGTGCACCAAACCCTAAATGTGTAGTTATTTTGAATAGGTTGATTTCGAGAATTGTTGGGGTTATCACGAACTCATTCTACATTATGTTATAAAAATTAAAGAATGTGAAGCTGAGTTATATGAATATAGAAGAAGAGAAGTAGAAAAATAACATGAAATTTGCAAATTGCGAGAAAGGATGAACTCATATGATTTTCAGGTCTGTTGTTTGCTTGAAGAAAATAATTTGTTGAGGAAGAAATTGGTTAAGGCATTAGTGATTTATTGTAGGAAGGATTTAATATCTAACAGCTATAGAAGGTGTTTTAGGTTTGGTTCATGTTTATTATTATTATTATTATTTTATGATGGTGTTTGGATAGATAGGAATTAGAAGCAACAAAGATTATTTGTATCTACTATAATATTATAAATACTATGAAGTGTTTGTTAAATTACTGTAGTGTATAAAATGTTTGGTTTGGGACTATGAAGTGTTATTTGCTTTTTTTTTTTTCTACAAGTTTAAAATGCAACAACAAATAAAATAAGAAGTAAAATGTCATTTTTGTAGGCTTGCATCTGATTGTTAAGCATATGCCAAGAATTTAAAAAGAAAAAATAAAGACAAAACAAATCTATATTGCACAAAGTCTTTACAATATCAAATACAATCAATTTTATGAAACAGACACAAAAAGTGCATTTACCAATTATTCAAAAAGTGCAATTGTCATTTACATAGCACTGTGACTCAATATAACAAAACATATTTGCCAATTACAATTGAAAAAGTGCATTTGGAAATATTCATTTGTTAATTACATTTAGACCTTCCACTACTTTTTCTTCTTAGGAGAAACATTATTTTTCGAAGAAGTTATTGATTTTTCTAAAAGATAATTGGCCATTTATGCTAGGTGTTCAACTTTTTTAGAGTTCTTGAATACTAAAGCACTAGTGGTAGTAGCATGTCTAGCAGCTCCAGTTGTAGCATGTCTAAATGGAGTTTGCAAATTATCATGAGTTCTAAATGGTGCAATTGGAGGTAGTTTGGTTGACCTACTCCTTTAGTAGTAACAGGCTATGAATTATAAATTGGTTGTGATATGAGATTAGTAGTTTGAGGCCTTAAGGGTGTTGGTTGAGACACACTTTGCATATCAATTCTTCTTCTCTTACTAACAACACTTTTATTCTATAAATGTGTAATAAATATGAAAATGAATGACAACCTAACTATTACATACATAAAATATAAATATAACACAAAGTCAATGTGTGATCAAGGTTTTTACCACTCCAAAATTTGAAGTTGATGACCTCTTTTGTTGTTTTTTGCCTTTAGTTGATGAGGTAGCTCAATTCTTAACCAAACCAAACCCAACCTAACTCTCCTTTTCCATAGGGTTTCTCTTGTAACAGTAGCCTTGCAACCTCGCATATTATGCCCCACTTGACCACAATTACCATATGCAATATGACCTCCAACTCTTGTAACCTTGTAAGGATTCTTTGGTTCATCAGCATTTCTAATCCTATTTTTCTTGGATCTACCTGCACGTTTCCTAACAATATTTGGTTCAATATCTAGTAGGTCAGTCCTTTCCCACTCATGTTTGCTAGGAATTAGGAAAAACACATGGATATAGACAGATAAGAAAGTCTTTTTACTATAAAAGTTATCAACATAATTTTATGGTTTCTCCCTATTAGTGTATATTGCTGAGATTGCATGTTTACAAAGGATTCCATTCAGATCCCACATTCTACGAGAACAATTCTTCAAATTTAGATCAATCATAGAAGTTAAGGAATACTAGTCTAGCTCATATCTCTTTTTCTTTTGCTGGGGTGCTAAAACAAATTATACTATCCAACTTGATCTTTTCTAGTTTATCTTGTATATTTGGGCAAGTATCACCTTTGTACTTTTCCATGGCAATATACTTGACATGAAACATCTTCATAAAATTTCTTCTCATACATTCAAACATGGAGATAATATGCATATCTCTAGCATTCCTAATGTGGGAGTTGAATGATTCATATATGTTATTCTAAAGAGCATTTGACTTCACATGTGTACTAAAATTACACCTAGCCCATGTTTTTGGATCATGACTCAACCCATTTATATGCATCTTCGTTTAGCTTTTTCAACTTTTCCATATGGTTATTCCATTGGTTTTCTATACCAACACTAACAACAAGCCACAACTGTTTATTGTACTCTAATTCCTTAAAATGCTTATTTAAGTTTTTATACATGTGTTTGACACAATGCCTATGCTCTACATTGAGATTCACAACAACAAATGCTTCAACCAAACCTTGATAAAAATAATATATATTAATGCAATTATTCAACTCAAAATGACAACACAACATATGCAATCAATTTGACAATGTTGGAAATTAACCTTTTGTTGATCCAATATAAATACACATCCTATTTCATTAGGCCTTCTGTAATTTTCAAATAATAATTTAAGAAACCAAACCCATGATTCCTTATTGTCAATACCAATAAATCCCATAGCAATTGAAAACAAAATTTCATTTCCATCCCTACCAATTGCACAGAGTAACTGTCCTCCCATCGATGTCTTTAAATGACATATATCAATACCAACTATTTGTCCAATACCACTAAAAAAAACCTTGTTTTTGAGGTGAAAACCTCATATACATATAACAGAACAACATTACTTCCTTAGGGAGTGCAATTACAGTTCCATTTTCATTAGGTGTATGCTCCACTGTGCTTATCTATGTTGTCAATTTCACAAGATTTCTAGGCATCCTACAACTTATAATTTCTTCATAACCATATAATCTATTATATTGCTCCTTTGCATCTCATTTTATTTTTTTAGCCATTCTCTTTGCCCTATAACACTTAGCAATAGACACATTAGCACTTAGCTCTCTCTCGAATTTGTTCTTCATTGCAATCACATCCGAGAAAGGATTTTTTCTAAAGTCTTCTATATATTTATGAACTAAATAAGAAGCACTTACAAGATTGTTGTCCCACTCCCTTGGGCAACCATGTTCTAGTCTGAAGTTTTTTATCTAAAAAGTTGAAGTGCCTCTAAACTTCGAAGCAAGTATCCTGAAGCGATATTTTTTCTTGCATATGTATCTATAATGTTCATGTTTTTATCTATTTAAAATAAGAGATCTATCATATTCAAAATAGATGGACACAGTAGCTAACTCAGTTAGGGTTCACACCCAAACTAGTTCCAATTAGATGCCAATATCTTTTCATATACACCAAATATTGAAAAAATATTTACACATGAATAAACCTAAGACATAAATGAAAAAATTTTATGTTTTAAACTTCTCCAAATTCGGTTCATAAGGTCATCCAAATCATAGTGCAAAATACTGATACAACACAACCTTAACAGTTCAAACCAACACTAGAATAATGGAGAGACGATTACTTACCAAGAACGAACATGAAAGGGATGAATTTGTTCAAAAACTTATGTGAAATAAGGAAGAAACTAAGGCTAAAATGGTGGAAAAAGAAGAAGAAACGAAGCTGAAGTAAGGAGGAAGAAAGGGTCCACCTCTTACCTCATCACTTTTGTCATTTTCCCCTTTTTGTTTCTTCTTTTCTTTTTCTTTTTCTTTTTTTTTGTTTTTTGTTTTTTTTTTTATTTTTCTTTATTAATTCAATCTAATAATTTTATTCATATCAATTTCAATTTCATGTCATCCTCAACTAAATTATAAAATGGTCACGTGCAATTTAATACAATTACAAAATACTTAGACATTTAGCTAGTGCATGTCGTGAACTTGTCCCTATAAAAATACATATGAAATGCACATATTTAAGTAAAATATATGCAAATGCATATGTCCAAATAAAATGCATGTAGAAATGCATACGTGGGAAGTGGAGGAGTTATATCAAGGGATCCTGAGCTTGATCTACTAAACTAGCCATAGGCTGGTACGAAAGAGGGGTGACTCCTAGCCCATGGATACTAGCGTGGCTTTACTGATTCTGAGCCTCAGCATCATAAGGGTTGTTACTCTGCACCACATAATGAGGTTCAAGTTTCATACTCTTTCTCTCTAACCTACACATCGATAGAGAATAACCCATATTAAAGTCATATAAGATAAAACTCGCATACGTGATACAACCCTACCCTTTTCAATTCAGAACCGCCTAAACCTAATCTCTAATACCACTAAATGTAATATCCTCTTATATAATCAGGATTTACTTAACTATATATAAAAAAATATTACAATGCACATGATGAAAATACTATAAATTTAAAACATTTATGCACTATGACCATGATAACTTATTTAAAACATCATAATAAATACATAAAATTTCAAATCACCATATATTTAATAAGAATAATATTTGGGCTTTCACTAGCCCTAAGGTTTACAAAAAGATTAGTTACAAAATTATATATCCTTTAAAATGCAAAAGTTACAAATGTAACTAAACCCATTTCCTAAAAGAATAAACCAAATACAAAAATAAATCAGGGCATATCACCAACCCCATAAGCTCGTCTTTTGACTTACTTGGGCTTCTTTCTTTGTCACTTTAACCTCTAGGCTTCAAGCTTGCACATGGAAAAATACCTACACGCTAAGTAACCTAATTCTTAGTGATACATAAAAAATATGTATAGTGTGCAAATATTTATAATATGCATAATATACTCACCAACATACCATTATATCTTACCTCATATGTTTGCACATATAATATCCATTTTATATAGGATGTCATGCACTATAGCAATCAAACAAGATATCATATGCTTAAACATGGCATAACCAATTATCAGTCATATAACAACCATGTGTACACCACACTTAAAATCAAAAAACCAATTACCCAATTTACTCTTATGAATTTAATGGAAATTGAATTAAAGGAATAAAATAATGCCCTTAGTTATTTTTTTGATGGTTAAATCTAGCTCAAGATATAATTGGCTAGCCATAGGGACACTATTACCGCGGTATGAGTCATGACAATTCGCTTATGTAGGTTAATGATGGTATACTACAGTGATAGTAATTCAAGGAACACTGTACAATGCAGTGCTTGGATGATCCTTTGGAATTACTGTTCAGTGTAATGAACTTTTGGAGTCCACATTCTATGTATCTGGTCTGAAGATTTTCTATCGGATTAATACTAGGGGCAAATGTAAATAAAAGTAGTAGAAATATGGTAAAAATAAAATAAGTGAAAGATTTGAGAATAATAATAAAAGTGAAAAATACGAGATAAATGATAAAAATGATAAATATAATAAAAATAATTTATGGGAAAAATGTGAGAAAAAAATTATATGAGTGATAAATATGATAAAAGTAATAAATATGATAAAAATGGTATAATGATAATAATGATAAATGTGATAAAAAAAAGTAAAATTGAAAATTAAAATATAAGTGGAGAAAAATGTTAAAATTATGAAATAAATATAAAATAATAAAAATAATATATAGTTAGTCGAAAAAGTGTAAATAAATGTAAAGTAGTGGCATAATTATAAATAAATGAAAATTTAAGAATTAAAGTGAAATTTGTAGTTAACTAAATGAAAGATTGAAAAGAAGAAAAAAAAAGGGGTTAATTAAAGAAGTAAAGTGAAAAAGGATTAAATTGAAAGTTAAAAAAAAAACTTAATTGAAAAAAATTGGTAAATTTAAAGAAAATATTAATTAGTGAATTAAGGGTAAAGAATAATAAAATATTGATAAAAAGAATAATAAATATATTAAAAAGAAAAATTGAATAGTGTATTAAAAATATTATTGCATGTATAAATGCATGAAAACATAAGATAATGAAAATTTTTAGATTAGTAATTACCAGTAGGCATATTAAGGGTTAGCACGTAGTTATTTGACTACGTGCAAATAACAGTGAGAAAGGTAAATAACTACGTGAAAATAACAACGAGAAAGGTAGGAGCAAATGTACAAATTTTGGGAGCTAACGGAAGAATAAATAGTAGTAAGTTAGTATCAAAAATGACATGTATATATATGTATGGATATATAGTGGTAGAAATGAAATTATGTATATATTCTGATAAAGAATATTTATGAATTATACGTGTAAAGAATGAAATGTTGATTTGTATTTGAATAAAGAATATATTGTTGTGTCCAAAAACGGGTTATGGATCGTTTGCATTGCAAGTGGGTTAGTTAATTTATAGCCGTTATGCTGCCAAAATTTTTGGAAAATAAAATGATTAATTAAGTGTTAATAATAGAATTGTCATTAAATTAACTTAAGGAAATTTTTTTTCACACACATCAGCTATAATCGTATTAACCCACGTAACGTACATATAGAATTATTGTTAATAGGGTGTCACAGTTTTAGCAGTATTAGAGCGTGATTTAGGCGGTTTTAAGATCGAAGTGAGAATTAAATGAATGAATTATATGTATATACATGTCAATTGATGGATGAAAGGTGTTATAAGTCTAATGTATACTTGCTTCTTTTCTGTTTTATAGTGAATGCTGGCATCCCAATAAGGTCAAGGTATTGGGGACGGTGAAAGTGAAGTGTCAATTAGTGCTGGGCTAGCTAAAATCTCGCAACAGAATGTCATCCACCGCCACAGTTGAATTTTCTTAATCTTATGGGTGATTATATTCAACATAGAATGCAAGCTAAATAATCTCAACAGCCACAACCAGCAACATAGGTACAACCTCAAGCTCCACCTAAAAAGAAGTCTATTTTGGAGCAGTTAATGAAATTGGGAGACGAAGATTTTTACGAGCGTCATCCATTGACATATGTACAATTTGAAAAATGGCTGTTCAAAATAAATATGTTATTTGAAATCACTCACAGCCCGCCTGAAGAGAAATTTGAAGGTACTGTAGTGTTACTTCAGAGTCCTGCATTTATTTAGCGGGATTCAGTATGCAAGCATACCCTAGGTGAATAGTTGAATTGGGATTCCTTCTTGTCCCAGTTTGAAAAGAAATACATAGGGTCAAAGCATAAAGTAGAGATGCAAGATGACTTTTGGAGACTCAGAGAGGGAAATAAGATAGTAGCAAAGTATGAGAGCGAGTTTGAGCACCTCAGTGCCTACCTTGATGATTACTAGTTAACAGAGGAGAGATTATATTGGAGATTTGAGAGGGGTCTTCATAATAAGATCAGACAAATAGTGGGTGCACAACATTATCCAAATTTGTATGTTTTGGTGGAAGCAGCTATTAAAGTGGAAAGTATCCAGTTAGATGAGGCTAACAGACAAACTCGGTTTCAGCAAAAGAGGAAGCCGAGACAGTTCAGTAGTTTGGGTGCTTAGAGTAAGAAGTTTAAAGGACCAGCTCCATCACAGAGTCGTACATCAGTTGCACCAGGGCGTGGACAAGGAAATATATTATGTGGCAATGTAACACCTCTTTTCCAAACAACACATGCCCAGATAAAGGAGCACTACACTGACTTCTTCAAATCACTATTTTAATAAATGCTAAAAATGCATACATAATTTATTTTTAACTCTTAGCTCATAGATATACAAGAAATGATGTACATTTTATTTACATGAGATAGTAATTATAAATATCAAGTTAATTCTTAACAAATTATGAAAGTCAATTTACAAATCTGAAAGTATACACAATATGAAAAGAAAAAAATATAAAAGTTCAAAATATTGTGACCCACTATTTCAAAATCAGCTGCTTTAATTGACTAAGATCATTATTTGCTTTATCTACAACCTTCGGCTACCTTTCTATATCTGCGCGAAAGGAAAACTCCCATGTTAAGCTATAGGCTTAGTGGTGATATAAATAAGGCAATATACCATATTATGCAATAAGCATTAACATATGTCATTTTAGCATGAATATCTTTTCATGTTATTCTTCTCCTTATGTCTCTATTTCATATGATTATGAGCATCATGCATACATGTACAATGTTGTTTTCATTTATCTTTAATTATAAGCTATCTTTTCATCTCTTTAATATTCTATTTCATTTTCATATATATATATATATATATTTGCATTATCATTCAACTTAACTTCATTATCTTGCCCACATCACTCTAAAATTAGACTTATTGGATAAAGTTATGGATTAAAAGCGCTCCTAGAGCTATAGCCACCATGTCCACTATCTGGCTCAACAGAGCTTCTCAAATCAATGATGCTCCCAGAGATAAAGCCACATTGATTGAGTAATATATCATCATAGATGAATAACCAGACCAAGGGCAATCCCAGAGCTAAAGCCATCTTGTCCTAAATTTATGTATGCTCAATAGAATTTCTCAAGTCAATGGCGTTCCCAGAGCTAAAGCCACATTGACCGAACAATATCTCATATAGTATGGTACCTTTTGCCCTCATAATGACATGTCATCTATCCTGTTTCTAGTCCATAATTAGAGTAATGGGCATATCCATATTTCCACATTATTCATATATCTTTACTTAATTACCTTTACAAACATATCAACATTCTTATTTTACTAGATAAATAATGTCATTTCAGTTACTTACCTGAATACTTCATTAGTTAACAATTTTCATAATTACTCAAAACAAAGCATTCACGACCGTGATTCAAAGCCGTGAATGCTTCTGGGATGAATCGTGCCATTACCACATAGAAGTCACAACCATGATACAATTCAGTCACGCTCGTGAACTAGCAAGTTCACGCCCGTGATTCAATAGTCATGCCCATGACTATCTACATAAAACCTCTATTTTTCTCCTTCACTCTTCTAGGTACCTTTGTCTTTGCCTTTACTCCCTTGAGCTTGTTCCTTGTCACTTGGAACTCCTACCACATCATAAAATCATTATCAAAACCTTATTTTTCTCAAAACTCTTATGAGACCCTAAACTTTCTCTCTACATAATCAAGCTCTAAATGAGCTCAAAACCCCAACTTCCTTAAGAAAAAATGAAATAGAAGAAGAAAAAATTCTTACCTTTACATTTTTCTTCACTTGATCACAACATTGGAGATTATCGCTCTCCACTAAACTTGTTTGTTCTTCCTCCTCCTTGCTCTTCCAAGCTTCTTTAAGACTTGTAGATTATGAAAATCACTTTGTCTTGTTCTTTGTTCTCTCTTCTCTTTCTCTCTCTCTCTCTCTAGAGCTCAAGATTGGTTATGCAGGATGGTGAGAGTGGATGGTGTGACTAGTTTGGGTAGAAAGAAATAAAATAAGAAATAAGGAGAAGAAGAAAGAAGAAAAAGAAACAAAAGTGCTAATGTGGGACCCACTAATTTTGACCGTTTCTTTGATATTTAGCTTAATTATCAGATTAATCTTATTTCATCATGCTATGACCGGCCAACCCATATTTGATGTCCAATTTTAATATGTTAAATAGCAAATATCTCATTAAATCCTCAAAATTTTGGCAAATTGCAAATTGACCCCAAAACTTATCAAATTTTTCAATTTAGTCATTTACCGTAAATCAACTTTTTTAAACTTTCTAAAAACTTTATTAGGCATGTATCATAATTATTAATCATTATCTTGATTAATTTCGGTCAAAATCCGAATTTAGACTTTGATTGGTCAAACGCGTCAACTTCGCGACACGTGCGACTCAGTGTCTAAGTTAGCGGATATGACATTCTCTCCCTCTTAAAATAAATTTTGTCCTCAAAATTTACCGGTTCATTCTGGGTTGAACAACTATGGATACTGCTTATTCATCACTTCTTCACTTTGCCACGTGGCTTCTTCCACTGCATGGTTCCATCATAAGACTTTAATTAAAGGAACTTTTTTGTTCCTGAGAACTTTCTCTTCACATGCTATTATAGCCACTGGTTCCTCTTCATAAGACATATATGTCCGCATCTCTATCTCTTTAATCGGTATAATGTGGGTCAGGTCCGAGCGATATCTCCTTAACATCGACACGTGTAATACGTTATGAATTCTTTCCAGCTCTGGAGGAAGAGCTAATCAGTAAGCCACTGGTCCTATTCTTTCCATAATCTCATAAGGACCAATAAACCTTGGACTCAACTTTCCCTTTTTTCCAAATCTCAACACCTTCTTCCAAGGTGAAACTTTAAGAAAAACCTTATCACCTACAGCATATTCTATGTCTCACCTCTTTAGGTCAACGTATGACTTTTGTTGATCTTGTGCCATTTTCAATATTTCTTTGATCACTCTAACTTTCTAATCTCAGTGGTTTAATAACGTATAATAGTAGTCACATAATAGCAAATAAAACTTAAAACTTTAAAAATCTCAACAATTCCAAGAAATTTCTCTTTTCAAACTTGTTTGTAAAATAATCATTTCATGTTATAATAAATTGTCATGAAAAGAAAATATGCCTAAGTATATGAATGTAACATTAAATTTTCCACAACCAATACTAAATAAATTATGAAAACTATCTCATTAATGGTACCAAAGTTTTTCATAGCAATTTTATAACACACCACATCCATTGATTAATTAAAATTTTTATCTTACCCATATATTAAGATACCATAGACCTACTTATAGGGAATCAATGAGTACTGTATAGTTAAAGTGTCAATTACTAGGTTAAAGATAACTACATTTCTAAAAAATATAACACATATTTCAAGATAACCACATGTTTGAAAATAATAAATAAACAGTCTAAGAAAACCACAACCAATAATATCACTTCTTATGACCAAGATAACTGTAATACACTCTGATGTAGCCGAAAAAATCTCCCAACTATACCGATGAATGCTATAGATAGTGCAAAAAACTGATTAAATTAAAACTTTTCATATTTAAAACTTGTTTAATATATTTATGCATTTAAAATAATCATAATATAAAATCCAATCCAATGATCAATACAATACAAAAATATAAAATATGGTCCCGGCTCCATTAGCCTTATTTTACAAATGCATCATAATAAATATCACTACATGTTCTTAAAACCAAGACATATAAAACAAAAATCCATAATCTCATGACATAACAAAAATACAAAAAATGTCGTGAATGTAAACACACCCCAAACTGGGTGCACTCTAACTGATCTTTAGGCTTTTGACTCTTCCAGTCAACTCCTGTCTAATAGCTCCAAACCTACATGCAGGAAACCTACACGTTAAGAAAACTAATGCTTACTGGTACATATATGCATAAAAATTCTACATTTATATAATGTCATACAATGTCATGTCATTCACTTCATGATCATTCCTAGAATCATACATTATAGCCATTTTATGTTCTAATATCATACCAATATGTCTATCTTACCATATACATACTATAATAATCTATGTATACCATACACATATACACATATCACATTTCCTATTACCATATCAATTACCTGATATTAACATTACATTATATTAGTTTTAACTGGCCCAAGGCTCTCTATGCTTTTATTGTTACACATGTTTCTGCCATAGAATTCTAAACTTTGACTATCTGGATGCGGTACATGAGACAACGACACTCACAATTCGAGCTTAAGCTGCCAGCTCATAACCTGTAATAACACATTCAAGCCCCTCAAGTCAATAACACTCAACAACCCGAGCTTAAGCCACATTGATTGAGAATAATATAGTATGCTAGCAAATCTAGGATCAAGTGTGCTCATATACTGAGCTTTAATCACTTATCCTTGTATCATATTAAAGTAACTTATACGATATCATTCACCTCCCTCAATGATATACCATCTATCCTAAGATAAGTCTAAGACTAGAAAACTGGGCAATATAATCTTTTATCTTTTAATTCATTTCATCACATGGTATTACCAACATTATATCACATTTATGCATCCTCATACCAACACATAAATGCCAAATCATATACTCCACATGTTATTTTCCTTGAATACATACATCCCATAACATGTATTTAACAAACCATCAATTAAGTTAGTAAACCAAAATATACATATACTGCATTCACCCTGCTTCTTGAGCATGAACTATTTATTCACAGCTGTAAATGTATACTTTTATGATTACTTTACCCACGAATCATCATATGAAAGAAACAGAGCATTTATAGGCGTGAATTATATATTTAGGGCTGTGATACCACATCATTCACGGCTTCCTAACCGTGATACCAGATCGTAAAATTCTGGATTCATAAAAGTTCATTAGCCTCGACATTTACAACCATGACACCTATGTTCACGAGTGTAAATTATGCATTTTCAACAACCCAAAATAGAGCAAACATGCATTTTATGCAAAATTTCAAATGATCAACTAGCGTTAATCACTCCTATCAATACTTTCATACACATATCATGTCTACAACATGTTTAAATATCATTTAAATTATTAAATTTGTTTCTAGGTCATTCTAAACCATAACATATTATATATGTAATTTTAACACCTAAACCCTTTTTCCATGTTATTTATCACCCATAAAATGTTGTTTTACCATTCTTTCACATTTATAGAATACAAAACATATCTAGATGCATGGAAAATGAATTAATATGCCCATATGTACATAATTTTCACCAAAATGGAGGTTTAACTAACTTTATAGGTTTTTCAAGCTTGTTTTTCCCTTTATGATGTGTTCCTTTACACACTAGCCGAACCTATCATAACAAAAATATTCCTATTATAACTTTATAACCTTAAATAAGATAAACAAAACTCTAAGAATTGAGTTCTACCTATATCTTTGAAAAAGTCTATCAAACCTCCATGTTTTCAAGCTTTCACGCTTCAACAATAGTGTTTTAGGGTTATGATCAGTAGAGAATATGACTAAGAGATATCTAAGTTTGTTAGAGGATGATCTGGGGTGGTGGAAATGATTTTAAAGTAAGATAAGATGCAATAGAAAGAGAAAAGTATAATTGCTCATGACCAACCAACCTGCGTTCACGAGCATGACACTTAACTTCACGAGCGTGAAATGCATTCACAGTTGTGACAATTCTTTATGGGCGTGAATGTCCTCTATTCTCAAAATGATCCCTCTATGTTCAAAACTTTGCCTTTTGAACCATAGCACAACTTTTCACGAGCATGAATGCTTTCCATTTTATAAATTTAACTTAAACTTTAATACACTTTAACCCCAATCTTTTCCTCTCTAAATATATAACTCATACGCTCTACTTTACAAGTGTTAAAATTCTCTCCCCCTTAAATAAATTTTGTCTCAAAATTTACCTATTGTGATGGATGAAAATAATTGTAGATACTGAACTCTCATCACATTCCTATGTCACCTCTTCAATAACGTGATTCTTCCATAACACTTTAACTAGTGTTATTTGTTTGTTCCTAAATTCCTTGGCTTCCTGAGCCAAAATCTCAACTAGTTCTTCTTTATATGACAAGTTTGGTCTAACCTCAATGCTTTCAACTTGAATGATATGAGAAGGATCCGATCTGTACCTCCTCAACATAGATACATGAAAAAAAAACATTATGTATTCTGCTTAATTCTAGTGGTAATGCTAGTTTGTAAGCAACTGGTATGATCCTTTCAAGGATCTCATAAGGTCCAATGAATCTAGGACTCAACTTGCTCTTATTTCCAAATTGAAGGACTTTCTTTTAGGGAGAGACTTTAAGAAACATTTTGTCTCCCACTGTGAATTCAATATTCCTTTTCTTGAAATCTGCATGTGACCTTTGCCTATCTGAAGTTGCCTTCAAATGATCCTGGATGATCTTTACTTGCTATTATGTCTTTTGCATTAATTTTGGCCCCACTAGCTTTTTCTCACTAAGTTCGGTCCAACATAACAGTGTTTGACAACTTTTACCATAAAGTGCCTCCTAAAGAGCCATCTAAATGCTCGACTGATAATTGTTATTATAGGCAAACTCCATTAATGGTAGATATCTCTCCCAAATCCCCTCAAATTCTTTAACACAACTTCTCATCATTTCTTCTAATACCTGAAATACCCTTTTCAACTGACCATCCGTCTGAGAATGAAAAGTTATATTGAAGTTAAGCCTTGTACCCAACATTTGCTATAAACTCTTCCAAAAATATGATGTGAACCTCAGATCTCTATCCAATATGATGGAAACTGGAACTCCATGAAGTCTTACCACTGCATTCATGTACAATTATGCTAGTCTATTCAACTGATAATCTCTCTTGATAGGTAAGAAATGAGTTGACTTTCTTAACCTATCAACTACGACCCATGTGGCATCATATTTCCTTAATAAAAAATTCCATTGTGATCTTTTTCCATTTCCATTTTGGAATAGTGATCAATTGTAGCAACCATGATGACAGTTGATGTTCTGTCTTGACTTACTGACATGTTAAGCATTTTGTAGTGAACTCTGTAATATTTTTCTTCATTCCTGACCACCAATATTTTACCTTCAAATCCTAATACATCTTGTTGCTTTATAGATGCATCACATATCTAGTTTCATGTGCCTCCTTCAATATCTTTTGTCTCAAATCTAGTACATTTGGCACATATAACTGTCCATGATAGTACAATCCACTATTTGCCTCAACTGAAAGCTTAGGTCTCTCCCCCTTAGAGACTAACTCGATCAACTCAACTAATTTGGCATTCTACCTCTGTGCATTTCTAATCTCCTAATTCAAGGTAGGTCTTGTTGCCCAGATATTGAACCAAGAAGGGGGGGTTGAATTGGATATTAAAAATTTTTACTTTTAAGTGCAGAAAGAAAAGTTAAGTTGAGTAGGGATAGGAAGATATGACACAAGAATTTTTATAGAGGTTCGGGTGTTAACAAACCCTACTCTCCCCCCCAATCTTAATTGGGAGTTTCACTAACACACTAAGTGTTACAATGGAGTTTTACAAGCTCACTCCCAACTATGGTGTTTCTAACAATGGATCATACCTAACCCAGAAATCCCTTGTGTTTTAATGGCTCACACAATAAACCAATTCCTTGTGTTTTAAAGGCTCACACAGATAACCCTTACAAGTGTTCTACTCTTAACCCCAAAATACCCAAACTCACTTGAGTAGTTGATTACAGAGAGAACATTTATAAATCTGTAATGCTCAGAGAATGATGAGCAAAAATATTTTCACAGAGAATAAATGTTTGTTTTGAAAATATCAAATGCACAAAATGGCTTACAACAAGATTTTGATTCGAAGTATTAGTTATTCTCTTGTTCTTGATTCATAAATGACTTGCATTTATATTTCCATGGCAAATTATAGCCATTTGATTACATTTAATGCGGAAATAGCTGTTGCACCAACTCTTATTTTAGCACCTGACATGTTTCTCTTTCCTCTTTCACGGTCGTGAGTATGAGTGTCATGGTCGTGACTATTCTTCCAAGCCGTGACTTGAGTGGTGACTTTGGCCGTTAAGCATTCTGGAAGGATTTGAAGTGTTTGATCATGGGCATGACATTATATCTTCACGGGCATGAACATCCTTCGTAGCTGTGGTCCAAGTAGTAACTCTAGCCGTGAAGCTTTCTGGAAGAATTTGTCATGTCTTCTCATTGGCGTGACTTTCTTTCATAGTCGTGACTGATATGATCATTCACGGTTGCTATCATTCTTCATGGCCGTGAACTTTAAATGTTGGATAGTTGGCACTAAGCTTCATCATGAGCGTGACATATAAAGTCACGAGCGTGAACATGCTATTTCTTCATTTTTATCTTTTTAAGATTAGTCTTCCATTCTCCATTCTTGCTATCATGTTCCATACCCTGTTCAATAAACTTAGAAAATAAGTATGTTAAATACATTATTGCTATTTTATTTGTTAGAATCAAAATGACGGAAATACCCCTTAAGGTTCAACAATCTCCCCCTTTTTGATGGTGACAAATAATCTAGCAATACGTGCTTTTGGGAAGTCTCCCCCTCAAAAGATGCTTAAGATAAAAAATTACTGAAGTGTAAGAATTGTAAAGAATGATAAAGTGTAGCATCAAAATATGCTTCCTAGTTTTAGGTATATGCAAGGTATATCCAATGTATACCAAAATTTTTCCTTAAAACAAGTTAAGTATATGCTAAGTATATTTAAAGTATATTCAGAATATATCAAATGCATATTCATTCATGTAACTTGCATCAAGTTATATGCAAAGTATACTTAAGGTATATTTAAGGTATATAAACTTATTTGCATACTTGCATATTCATTTGATTCAAAATAAGTATTGCATTTAACTTTAAACATAATAAATTGCTAGGTTCCCCCTTTTGTCATCAACAAAAAGAATAACAAAAAGATAAAACATAATGGAAAACAAAAGAAATTATATTAATATAGAAAGACAAATACAAAGATTTGTAAGGAAATTGAAATTCCTACATCAAACAAGCTAGAAAATAACATAGTTAACATATAGTCTAGCCGGACATCTTATATCTAAGGCGAGCTACTTCCGACTCGAGGCTCTCCATGCGAGACTCCATGAAATCCTTGAGGTTCTCTAACCTCTCATCCATCGAAGCCTACAATTGCTCAAATTGTGGTGCCAAGAGGTCAGCCACTTGCTGAGCCAAGTTTGGTGTGGAGGCAGAGGATTGTCCAATTTGTTGCTCAACCTCTAGAGGTGTCATCTCAATTCGAACTCTCTTCCTCTGCTGGATTCCTTGGAGGCCAGCTTTGAAGTCATCCGAGTCATTGTCCTCCCAAATAATCTCACCAACAGTGTTGGTGAAGCGGTATAAGATGTTGTTCTTAAATACTATACGAACAGTCGCTCCCACTTTGATAAAGGACTCGACGTTTAGTCGGTCTCGAGGATGTGCTGGTATGAGGTTAAAGTGGTGCTCCTCTAGCTTCAAGCAGCTTGATAGCAAGGTGAGTCACGTACCCACCAATCAAAATGTCTCCGGAGGGCTTGGTGGCAATTGACAAAAGATGGTTTGCAAACCATCGAGATAAAGCCACTGTTAGACCTCTTTGGGCCATCTCCAGGAGAAAGAGCTCTGACTTCCTAATTGATCCATTGCTATCTCCTCTGGCAAAAATTCTATAGGTTAGAAACTTATGCAAGTACTTGTGCACTGAGGATCGAAGGTTGGTGCTTTTCATCTTTTTGACGTCCCAGCTGCATTTAAGCCCGAAGTGAGTCCATGCCTGAGTAGCATAGAACTCCACCTCACTCTCATTCAGTATACCGTCAGAGAGAAGGTTGAACATGTCTCCAAACTCTGTGGCATTAAGGGTGTTCGGATGCTTGCAAAGTTAGAATTTTACCATACTGGTAGGAGAGACTTGCAGGGTGCTCAGGAATTCTAGAGTTGGTTCCCTCAGTGTCGGTTGATGGATATCAACGAAATCTTTCCGATGACAAGCCTGGAGTTGTTCCGTCATGCTTGTCTTGAGGTCGAGTGTTCTGATGGTTTTCCACTCAAATGATCGAGAGGAAATGAGTGACCTTTGTTTGAGAACCGAGTATCTAGGATGACAGTGCTCCGGAATAATATTTAGAAGGTAGTCTGTCTACCTTCTTAGAGCATGAGACTTCTTTCTTGTACCCTTGGAAGAGCCAGTTTCCATTTTTGATTGAGAAATGAACTTTTGAAGTGTGAAAAATCTAATGGAAATTTTGGAGTAGAACCTAAGTGTTTTGATTTCTGATTATGGAAATGGTTTTTGAAGATATTTTTAGATGGAATGAGTTGCTAGGGGGCCAGAATCTTCAAAATGGTATTCAATGGTGATAAATGAGAGAAGTTGAGAGAAGTTGGAGAGTTTGAAATGAGAGAAATAACGACAGAAATGTTTTATAGCCGAGATCTTCACGGGTGTGAAAACTAAGTCACAGATGTGAAATGTCGTGTTCACGGTTTGCTGAAGAGACGCTCTACCCGTGAAGAGAGAGGTGAAAATATTCACGGTTGTGAAAATTAAAGGTAACGAGCGTGAATGATGAACTATCACGGTGGTGACAAACGAGTCACGGGCATGAATTATAATCTTCACTACTTGTGATCGTGAAACAGAGCATGACACAAAGCGTGAATGCTTCTATGAGTTTTTGGTAGAAATGTTCATGGTCATGAAAAAGCATCACGAGCATGAACAAAGGGTTTCACGGGGGGTGATAGAAAAAGGTTATGGGCGTGAAACATAGTCTTCACTACCTTCAGCTGTGAAGCATGTCGTGAAAGCTACTGGAGCTTTTGGCGATTTTGATCACGGTCGTGAATATATATCACGGGCGTGAATTGCCTAAAATCCTCATTAAATAAAATTAAGTCTAAAACAAGACTAAAGCATTTCTAAGGAGCTTCTATCCCCTATAACATATATTTCCATCAAATTAGCTAGCTCATATCTAAAAAGATGAGACAAAAAACTCAAGATTATTAATCAAGGTTCGACAATTTTGGTAATCATAAAGTTAAACCATTAATCATACCAAGCTCTCTTCTTATGAAATTAAATCTTTCTTCATTTAGAGACTTAGTAAAGATATATGCTAATTGATTGTCTGTGCTTACAAATTCCAATACAACATCTCCATATTGAATATGATCTCTAATAAAATGATGTCTTATGTCAATATGCTTACTTCTAGAGTGTTGAATGAGATTCTTAGATAGATTTATAGCACTTGTATTGTCACATCTAATAGGTATATGGTTCATACTATGACCATAGTCCTTAAGTTGTTGTTTCATCCAAAGGATTTGTGTACAACAACATCCTGCTACCACATTCTCCGTTTCAGCGGTAGAAAGAGCAACTGAAACTTGTTTCTTGCTAAACCAAGAAACTAAGCATTCTCCAATAAAGTGACAAGTACCTGAAGTAATTTTTCTATCTAAAAGACTTCCAGCATAATCAACATCTGAATATCCTATAATGTAAAATGATGAATTTCTAGGATACCATAAATCTAAATGCAATAAGCCATGTAAATATTTTAAAATTCTTTTTACTACATTTAAATGAGACTCTTTAGGACATGATTGAAAGCGAGCACATAAGCATACACTATACATTATGTCGGATCTGGAGGCAGTAAGATATAAAAGTAATCCGATCATACCTCTATAGAGCTTTTCATTAATGCTCTTACCCTTTTCATCCTTGTCCAATTTTGTTGATGTGCTCATTGGAGTTTTGGCATTCTTGCATCCTTCCATTCCAAATTTCTTAAGTAAGTCTTTGGCATATTTGGATTGGTTGATGAATATGCCCTCATTTCCTTGTTTTATTTGTAGATCGAGGAAGAATTTTAGCTCACCCATCATGCTCATTTCAAATTCCCTAGTCATACACTTAGCAAATTCTTGACAAAGCAATTCATTAGTAGACCTAAATTTGATATCATCAACATAAATTTGAACAATTAGAGTATCGTGCTTATGTTTTTTAATGAATAAAGTAGTGTCAACATTCCCCTTTGTAAAATTATTTTCTAAGAGAAAAGAACTTAGTCTTTCATACCAAGCTCTTGGGGTTTGTTTCAAACCATATAAAGCTTTTGAAAGTTTAAATACATGGTTGGGCAAATCATAGCTTTCAAAACCTGGTGGTTGTTCTACATAAACTTCTTCTATAAAGCCATTTAAAAAGAACTTTTTACATCCATTTGAAAGAGTTTGAAATTCATATGGCATGCATATGCTAAAAGTATTCTTATGGATTTTAATCTAGCTACATGAGCATATGTCTCATCATAATCTATTCCTTCTTCCTGATTATATCCTTTTGCAACCAACCTAGTCTTATTCCTAGTTATTGAACCTTGTTCATCTAGTTTATTTATAAATACCCATTTGCTTCCTATGATTTGATGCTCCTTGGGTCTAGGTACTAAGGTCCATACCTTACTTCTCTCAAATTGGTTGAGTTCCTCTTGCATGACAATCACCCAACTTTCATCATTAAGAGTCTCATCAATATTTTTAGGCTCAATTTGAGAAACAAAAGCAAGGTTAGAAACTAAATGTTTGAGGTGAGATCTAGTACTTACTCCCTTTGTAGGATCACCAATGATTTACTCTTTGGGGTGATCTTTTGTCAATCTCCATTCCTTTGGAAGCTCTTGCCTGTTTTCCTCTTGAGCTTGAGGTAGAGAATTATCTTAATATGAATCTTCTTTATCATTTTCTTCTCTTCCATTTTCAAGATCAAGTCTTTCCATGGTACCTACAACATCATCAAGAACACTACCTTTCACAAGATCAATTACTCTTTGGGGTGATCTTTTGTCAATCTCCATTCCTTTGGAAGCTCTTGCCTGTTTTCCTCTTGAGCTTGAGGTAGAGAATTATCTTGATATGAATCTTCTTGATCATTTTCTTCTCTTCCATTTTCAAGATCAAGTCTTTCCATGGTACCTACAACATCATCAAGAAACCTACCTTTCACAAGATCAAGTCTACTAGATTCATCAAAAACAACATGCATAGATTCTTCAACAGTCTTTTTCAAACTTGACTTTTGGCAGACCCTTTACCAGCTCTCCTATGCTGAGGCTTTGAATTAAATTCAAGCTTGCATGACCATACCTTCTATGCCACAGCTAAGATTCATCACTAGTAGTCACAAGACACTTAGAGGAATGGTTAGATATTTTGTGTAAGTCTATTATGTAGGTATTAACATCTCTATTTCCTTTAAATATCTCTTGACCATCAATAGAGGTTACAAGACATTCGTTGAAAGTAAAGATTACTTTGTTTTCTTTATCACATAATTGACTTACACTTAACAAGTTATGTTTCAAGCCATCAACAAGTAAGACATCTTTAATAAAAGTAGTACCATTAATACCAATAGAGCCATTGCCAATTACCTTACCCTTAGCATTGTTTCCAAAGGTAACTTTACCTTCATCAATACTTTTGATTTTATTGAAAAGTTCTTTGCCTAGAGAATCCACTGTCTACTAGCCAAGCATTTTTGTTTATTGTGGACTTGAGGCATACCTATAGAATCACAATTCAAGTATAATTTTTAGGTACCCAAATGAGCTTGGGTCCTTGGGGGTTAGCACATGAAGGTTCCTAATAAGCCTTTCTTATCCAGCAATGTTTATTTATGTGACCAAATTTCATACAATAATTACACTATTTAGGTCTAAAAATGCTTTTTGGTCTTACAATGCTTTTGAATGCCATATTTCTATTAGACTGAGTTTGAGAGTAATGGCATGCACAATCATAATGAATTGGTGCTTTTCTAGATGCATGCTTCTTATACATAAAGGCATGATTAGCCTTTTAAGGTTTCTTTCTTAGGCTTACCAATCCTTGAACATCCCTCTTATGCATAGAAGATTTAGTGCATTTTGTGCTCGTAGCCCTTGGGGCAGTTACATCAAATGTGGAGATGTGAGATTCACTTGACTTAACAAAAGTAGTCTTGTGAGAAGATGATGATGTACCCTTAAATCCTAGACCATGTCTAATTAAGGGTGGTCTTTGAGACACAATGAGAGTATCTAAACTCTCATTTCCCTTGTGAAATTTTGAAATGAAGTTTCTAAGTTCCTTAACTTCATTTTTCAAATTATTATTTTCTTTAAGCAAGGATTTAGTTGAGGGTCTTAAAGAGTATTCATCTAATGACTTTTGAAGAGACTCATTAGATGATTTAAGCTTAAATTTCTCATTTTCTAAAGCATCCATTTTGATTTTCAAATTAGAAATGTTATTCTTATAAGTATTGAATTTACTTCTATATTTCTCTAGTTCTAGATTCAATACTTCTATTAGGCTTTGCTCATCATCATCTTCACTATTACTATCATTATCACTACTATCATTATTGAAAGAGTATGAGTGAAGTTATCCTACCCTATCCGACTCGTGATCCTCTATAGCCATGAAGCATAGGTTGACCTCTTCACTTTCATTGTCATCTTTTTCACTTAAAGAGCTTTCGTCATCCCAAGTGGCTTTGTGAGCTTTCTCCCCATTGTCTCTTTGGTACTTGCTCTTGTACTTCTTGAGCCTTGGACATTCCAGTTTAATATGCCATTTCTTTGCACATTCATAGCACTTTACCTCCTCTATACTTCTTTTTGCATCATTAGAAGTCTGTTTGAGGTTTCTTTGCCTGAATTTTCTAAACTTGCTCATTCTCTTCTCAATGATTCTTTCAGCCTTCTTGAGAGCATAACAATGTCCTCATTTGCATCATCACTATTTTCTTCATCATCTTTAACTTCCTCTTGAGATTTTGAAGTAGAGATTTTTAGTGCTAAAGGCTTTCTTTTTTCTGGCTCTGCTTCAAGCTCTCTATCTCTTTTCACTTCCATTTCATGTGTAAGAAGTTTGCCAATAAGCACATCGGTATTCATGATGCTCATGTCTTCATTTGCCTATTCTATACTGGCAACTCTTGAACCTTAATCATTGAGAGGAAGACTTCTCAGGATTTTGTTATTAACATCTTCCAAGCTCAGGTGTTTCCCAAGTTTTCTCATGCCATTTATGATGGCTAGAAGACGGTTGGTCATGTCAGTAATTGACTCATTGGATTTCATCTTGAAGAGCTCATACTCTGAAGTAAGAAGTTGAATCTTCTTGGATTTAACTTGCTTTGTTCCTTCATGATAGTTTTCCAATGTTTTCCACATGCTATAAGCAGTTGGGCAGTGTTGTATTCTGCCATATTCTTCAATGGATAATGAGCTTGAGAGAATTGTCATTGCCTTCTTGTTTTTGAAGTTTGCTCTTCTTTGACTCTCTATCCAATCATCTATTGACATGATTTCTTCTTCACCATCAACTCCTCTTCTAGTTGGTGGTGTCCATTCTTTCTGAACACTATCCCAGACTTCAATTCCTTCACTATCCAGATAAGTCTCCATCCGAAACTTCCAATGAGCATAATTTGCTCCATCAAAGTAAGGCTTGAGACTTTGGAATCCTTCATTGGCCATATCTTGATCTTTGCTAGCGCTATTTAGGCTTCGATGCTAGACTTAGCTCTAATACCAATTGTTGCCCAGATATTGAACCAAAAAGGGGGGTTGAATTGGATATTAAAAATTTTAACTTTTAAGTGTAGAAAGAAAAGTTAAGTTGAGTAGGGATATGAAGATATGACATAAGAATTTTTATAGAGGTTCAGGTGTTAACAAACCCTACTCCTCTCCCCAATCTCAATTGGGAGTTTCACTAACACACTAAGTGTTACAATGGAGTTTTACAAGCTCACTCCCAACTATGATGTTTCTAACAATGGATCACACCTAACCCAGAAATCCCTTGTGTTTTAATGGCTCACCCAATAAGCCAATTCCTTGTGTTTTAAAGGCTCACACAATAAACCAATTCCTTGTGTTTTAAAGGTTCACACAAATAGCCCTTACAAGTGTTCTACTCTTAACCCCAAAATACCCATACTCACTTGAGTAGTTGATTACAAAGAGAAACACTTACAAATCTGTAATGCTTGGAGAATGATGAGCAAAAATATTTTCACAGAGAATAAAAGTTTGTTTTGAAAATATCAAATGCACAAAATGACTTACAACAAGATTTTGATTCGAAGTATTAGCTATTCTCTTGTTCTGGATTCATAAATGACTTGCATTTATACTTCCATGGCGAATTATAGCCGTTTGATTGCATTTAATACGGAAATAGCCGTTGCACCAACTCTTATTTTCACGGTTGACATGTTTCTCTTTCCTTTTTCACGGTCGTGAGTATGAGTGTCACGATCATGACTGTTCTTCCAAGCGGTGACTTGAGTGGTGACTTTGGCCGTTAAGCATTCTGGAAGGATTTGAAGTGTTTGATCATGGGTGTGACATTATATCTTCACGGGCATGAACATCCTTCCTAGTCATGGTCCAAGTAGTGATTCTGGCCATGAAGCTTTCTGGAAGAATTTGTCATGTCTTCTCACAGGCGTGACTTTCTTTCACGGTCGTGACAGATATGATCATTCACAGTTGCTATCATTCTTCATGATCGTGAACTTTAAATGTTGGATAGTTGGCGCTAAGCTTTATCACGGGCGTGACATATAAAGTCACGGGCGTGAACTTGTTATTTCTTCATTTTTATCTTTTTAAGATTAGTCTTCCATTCTCCATTCTTGCTATCATGTTCCATACCCTGTTCAATAAACTTAGAAAATAAGTATGTTAAATACATTATTGCTATTTTATTTGTTAGCATCAAAATGATGGAAATACCCCTCAAGGTTCAACAGGTCTAATGTACAACTCTATCATGACCTCTCTACTCAACGTATCGGCCACAACATTGGCCTTGGCTAGATGATAATCGATTACACAATTCTAATCCTTGATCAACTCTAACCAACTTTTTTGTCTCAAATTGAACTCCCTTTAAGTAGGAAGATATTTCAAACTCTTGTGATCGGTGTAAATGAAACACTTTCTCCCATATAGATAATGATGCCAAATCTTTAATGCAAATAATATAGTTTTCAATTCTATATCATGGGTCAGATAATTCGTTTCATGAAGTTTCAATTGCCTGGAAGTGTAGGAAACAACCTTTCCTTCTTGCATCAAAATACCTCCTAAACTGCTATGAGAATCGCTATAAATGACATACTCTTTGTCCGAAACTGGCTATGTTAGAACTGGAGCTTATGTTAACAAACTTTTAAGTAGATCAAAATTGTGCTGACACTTGTCTGACCATTCAAACTTCACATCTTTTCTCAACAATCAGGTCAATGGATAATCTATCATTGAGAATCGTTTAACAAATCTCCTATAGTAACCCACTAAACTAAGAAATCTTCTGATCTCTATCACATTCTTTGGAGGCTTCCAATCCAAAAAAATCCTCAACCTTACTAGGATTTACTTTAACTCTCCACTAATACTACATGTCCAAGGAATGCTACCTCTTCTAACCAAAATTCACATTTAAAGAGCTTGGCATACAACTTTTGGTCCCTAAGGATATACAAAACTATCCTTAAATGTTGATCATGTTCCTCTTTATCCTTGGAAAAAACCAAGATGTCATCGATGAAAACCACAATGAACTGATCTAAATATGGCCCGAAGATCCGATTCATCAGATCCATGAAAGTTGCCAAAGTATTGGTCAACCCGAATGGCATAACAAAAAACTCGTGGTCATATCTAGTCTTGAAAGTTGTCTTTGCCATATCATCTGCCTTAAATTTCAACTGATGATACCCTAACCTGAGGTCTATTTTGGAGAAAACTCATGCACCCTTTAATTGATCAAACAGATCACCTATCCTTGGCAAAGAATATTTGTTCTTGATAGTAACTTTATTCAATTGTCTATAATCAATGCACAACCTTATTGATCCATCTTTCTTAACAAATAGTAACAGTGCACCTCATAGGGATATGCTTGGCCTAATAAAACCTTTATCTAACAATTCTTGCAATTGTGCCTTTAATTTCTTTTACTCTAAAGGTTCCATTCTGTACAGTACAACTGATATCGGAACTATAGCTAGTGCAAGCTCTATGGAGAACTCTATCTCCCTATCTAGAGGTATTCCTAATAAGTCATCAGGAAATACCTCTGGATATTCCCTCACTGTCAGGAAATCCTGTAGATCTGGTAATTTCTTCTCGTATCAATCACATGAGTAAAGTAAGCTTCACACACCTTTTTAATCATCTTCTAAGCCTTCATAATGGAAATGACTTGTGTTGGTTGTTGAAATTTCTCACCTTTCACTACAATTTCATCTCATTTTGGGGTCTTAAGAATTAATTTCTTAGACTGACAATTCACTGTCGCCTTATGTCGAGAAAACCAATTCATGCCTAAAATAATATCGAACTCATGGAAAGGCAACTCAATCAAGTCTATGGGAAACTTTTTCCATTTACAACCAATGGACAACCCTTATACATTCGATTTACATTCACACTGTGACCTAAAGGATTCGTGACTTCAATCTCATATTCTAAGTTCTCTACTTTATTGTTATGTTGGCTATATGTTTTTGTGCAAACATATGAGTGTGTAGATCCAGGATCTATCAAAGCACATAAACATAAGCCATAGAGAGAAAATTTACCCACGATAACATTAGTGGCCTCGTGATCCTCTTGTGTCCTCATGGCATAAGCTCTTGTTGGAGTCCATCTCTAATATAGTCTGACTAGGTCTTGACCGACCTCATCAGTTCTGCTATCGACTCTGCACTAGAGTTAATACTATTATCTGTGTAGGAGTTGTACTACCCAATATTGGACAATGTCGCCTCAGATGATCTCAAGACCCACATCTATAACAAGCCTTAGCAGTTACCCAACACTCGCCCCAATGGCTCTTACAACATAGCCCACATACCAGTGCAACCTCTCTCAAGTTTTGCAGCTGTGAAATAGCGGTGACAAAAGTAGTTATGGAGAATGGTCTCCTTTCGAAGGAATTTAGTTGTGAAAAGCCCTAGCTGTTTCCTTTAAATTGTGGCTACTTAGAGAAAAAACAACCTTTCTTGCCTGAAGGTTGTGCCATGCAAACTGAGGGCTTCCTGAAAGACTCATATGTATTCTTCCTTTTTTTTCTCTCTCAACATTGATGGTTACAAATACCAACTTTGCAAAGTCTTTAATTTAAAGAGCTATAACCTGATAACTAATATCCTCACGTAAACCATCCTTGAACCGGCGACACTGATCTGCCTTATCCCCAAGAATCCCAGTTGCATACTTACTCAGCCTAACCAACTCTCTCTCATACTCTATAACAGTCAGATTTCCTTGCTGTAGACTTTGGAATTCTCTATTTTTCTCATTTACATACACTCATGGTACGTACTTCTTTTTAAATTCTGCCACAAAGAAAATCCAAGTCGGTGGCTTCAACAAAACTGCCTTCCACCACTCGTATGTATGATCTTGAAGCAAAGAAACTGCATACCTCACCTTGTGCTCATCAACGCACTCTATCTCTTCAAAGACTCTCTCAGTCTTATCTAACCAAAACTCAGCATATGTTGGATCATCTCTGCTCTTACCACCAAAATCAGTAGCCCCACTACTTCCTGAGCTTATCTATTTGTATTTGTGGTCTCAGTGGTGGAGGCAGTGAAATTGGAGGTGGTACTACCTGTGGAGCTGTCTATGGCATATTCTATACTAACTAATATAGCAAACCTGCTATCTACTATATAAACGGTATCTAACCCTGATCAGCTTGTCCTGTGGTATGCTGCAAAGGAACTGGTGCAACACCCGAAACATGTATGCTAGCAACACTAACCTGATCTTGAGCCCAAGTATTTCTAGGACTATTATTTTCTGCAATGTCATGAGGATCTACCTCATCACCCTACATAAACTCTCACTTACACCTATAAGTTGACAGAGAAGTAGCTCGTGCCAGTGTCAGATGAGACACAATGAATGCACAATTAAAAACCTTTTACCCCACTCAAGTTCAGAAATGTCTAAACCCAAACTCTGAACCAATAAATGTAACACCTAGTCGAGACAACCTCTTAACTATGCAGATGAATGCTACGAGTTGTGAAAAAACTTATTAAATTAAAAATTTTCATATTTAAACTTGTTTAACATATTTATGCATTTAAAACCATCATAATATAAAATCTTATCCAACGATTTATACAATACAACATATAAATTATGTTTTTAGCTCCATTAACCTTATTTTACAAATACATCATAATAAATATTATCACATGTTCTTAAAACTAAGACATGTAAAACAAAATTCCATAATTCCATGACATAAATAAAAATACGCCATATGCCATGAATATAAACATGCCCTAAACTGGGTGCACTTTGACTGATCTCTGAGCTAGCTACTCTTCCAGTTAACTCCTATGTATTGGCTTCGAATTTGCATGCAAAAAACTCACACGCTAAGCAAACTAATGCTAAGTGTTACATATTTGCATAAAAATTTTATATTTAAATAATGTCATACAATGTAATGCCATTCACCTCATGATCATTCTTAGAATCATATATTTTAGCCGTATCATGCTTTAATATCCTACTAACATGCATATCTTACCATAGACATACTATAATAATCCATGTATACCATACATATATACACATATCACATTAGCAACTACCATATCAATTAACTGATATTAACATTACATTATATTAGTTTTAACTAGCCTAAGGCTCTCTAAAATTTCATTGTTACACATGTTATTGCTCAAGAACTCTAAACTTTGACTATCTTGATGCATGATATAAAACAGGGGTGCTCACAATCCGAGCTTAAGCCACTTGACTCATAACCTGTAACAACTCATCTGAGCCCCTCAAGTTAATGGCACTGAACAATCTGAGCTTAAGCCATATTGACTGAGAATAATATAGCATGCTAGCAAATCCAGGATCAAGTGCGCCCATATATCGAGCTTTAATCACTTATCTTTATATCATATCAAAATAACTCTTACAGTACCATTCACCTCCTTTAATGGTATACCATCAATCCTATGACAAGTTTAAGACTAGATAATTGGGCATTTAACTCATAACCTTTTATCTTTCAATTCATTTCATCATATGGTATACCCAACATTATATCCCATTTATGCATTCTCATACCAACACATAAATGCCAAATCATATATTCCATATGTTATTTTCCTTGTATACATACATCCCATAGCATGTATTGTAATGCCCGTAATTAGGGCCTTTAAGTTATGTTCTTGGTTAGTGAGAGTTGGGGGTTAAGTGAAGTTCTGAAAGTTTAAGAGTTACTAAAGTCACTTGTTTCACGCCAGTGACAATGGGTGTCATAGTCGTGAATATTGAGTTTTAGTTAGCAGTTGCGATGAAGTTCTTCACGATCGTGAAGAGTTTCTTCATACTTATGAATGAGTGGTTCACACCTGTGAAAGATGAGTCACAACCATAAAGTCTGAGCAGTCAGGGCAGGTGAGGCAACCATGTTTTCCTTCTTTCCATCCTTTAAATATGCTATGCACTTTCTGTTAACTAGCCAAACATGCTAATTTAGTTTTCTTCTTCCTTCAGAACCATTCTTCCTCCATTGTTAAAGCTTGAAAGAGACATTGTTTCAATAGAAAAAGAGAGAGTGAGAAGACTGAAAGAAGGACTTGTTAGAGGAGTGATCTCAAGGCAATCACCTTTAGCACTTATTGTACAAATTTATTTGATTAATAAAAAGGCTTTTTCATTAATTTGATGTTCATTTGATATATGAATTGATAGTGATCTTAGATCAATTAATGAAGTCATTGATACATAACATAACATGAAGGAATTCAAGATGACATCCTGATATTGAGATTCTTATCATGTGTAATTATGTTAGTATCAAAATTATCCCTAGTCATAGGATTAATGAGACGAGACATTGTTAATCCGAACAGACTAGCATATGTTACACTCATTGATTGGATCGAGTAATAGATCTCATAATCTATAAATATAAGATGTTTAGAGTTAACATGTGGATGCTTGCTAAGTGTAGCCAAGTACATTGGATGACCAACTATGAGACAATTATATGGATAATCTATTCAAATGTCAATGATAATCTCATCATAGCAATAGTGCAAGTATCCTTAGACTTGAGGTACTTAAGGATATCTTGGATACTGATTCTATATTTTGACACTATTCATTATTGCCTGAGGGAGTTTTCTTATAGGGTGGTGATTGGATACAACTTGAGGTATTTGAAGGTAGTTGGATAATCAACAAAGGATTCACCACTCCTAATAGAAGGAGTGTATACCCATGGCCTCTTGTCGTGGTCATTACTCGGGAATCTCTGGCCGGAGTGAAAATGTCATAAAAATAGTCTTCAATGACATATCTAATAGAGTAATGAGCTTCAAGGACAAGAACTAATATTACTTGGACTAGACATGACGTGGTCAGTCTAGTGGGAGTTGACACACATCTATAATTGCACAAAAATTGTCTATGGAAAAGTTCGTAGTCAAACTACTAACTTTCCGATCATTTGGGGGTCATGATGTATTGCTAGATACCGTTCATGACTTGTTTAAATTAATTGTTAATTTAAGTGGCCAACATAATCGAGAACCTAATGGGTCACACACATTGAAGATATGGAGAATGAGTAAAATGGTCTTGGATGGGATCTAAAATATGAGAGAATTATTTTAGGAAGGTTCGCGATAAGATTGCACGGAAAAAATTGTTCGAGAGGGTCATAGGCACGCGCGAGCTAGGCAGGCCCAGCGCCCGCGCTGGTGCCTCCTATTGGCCAACGGGTGAATTTGGCCTTAATTAGGCCAATTATGGCCATTAAGCACATTCATTATTCATTCAATTCCCTTTTCTCCATTTTTGACTTTTGATCTTTTCTTTGAATTTGATTCAAATAAAAAAGACATTAAATGACATAAAATAGACATGAAAATATTTTTTTATGAAAAAAATATTTTTAAGACGCAATAAAATTCTCTCAAGAACACTTTCAAAGCTAGCACTTTGAATTTGTTCAAACAATTTCTTTTGATAGTTTCTTCTTCATTCTTCACGTGGATTATCATTAGAGACATCCTAGTGTAGATTGTTGTGGTTTGCTACTACCCAACAAAATGAAGATTTGAAAAACAAATAAGAAATTACAAGGTATAATTTCTAACCTCTATATTTATATAAATTAGTTTTAATGGCACAAGTATGATCTTTTGTTTCGGGTTTTGAAAATTTTATTTTTCCGATGCATTTATAAATGTGATTTATTCTTCAAAACCCAATAAATTGTTGATAGGTTAACGAAGTCATCTCATTTCTTGCCTATCAGGAGAGATTATCAGTTGAATAGAGTACTAGAATTGTATGTGAAAGAAGTGGTAAAAATTCATGGAGTTCTAGTTTCTATCATATCGGATAGAGATCTGAGGTTCACATCACAATTTTGGAGAAGTGTACAACAAGCTTTGTTTACGAAGCTTAACTTTAGTACAATTTTTCATCCACAAATGGACTGTCAGTCAAAAAGGGTGATATAGATATTAGAAGATATGATGAGAAATTATGGTATTGAATTTGAGGGTAGTTGCAAAAAATACCTACCATTGATGGAATTTGCCTACAACAATAGTTATTAGTCGCGCATTCAGATGACTCCCTATAAGGCTCTTTATGGTAAGAGATGTTGAACACCATTATGCTTGACTGAGCTTAGTGAGAGGAAGCTAGTGCAAGAGATAGAACATAAAGTAAAGATCATTCATGATCATTTGAAGGTAACTTTAGAAATGCAAAGGTCGTACACAAATGTAAAGGGAAGAGACATCGAGTATAACATAGGAGACAAAGTATTTCTTAAAGTCTCTCCATGGAAGAAGGTTCTTTAGTTCAGAAAGAAGGGCAAGTTGAGTCCTAGGTTCATTAGACCTTATGAGATCTTAAAAAAGAATGGACCAGTTACTTACAGACTAGCATTACTACCAGAGTTAAGTAGGATACATAATGTGTTCTGTGTATCTATATTTAGGAGGTACATATCGGATCCTTCTCATGTCATTCCAGTTGAAAGTATAAAGGTTCGACCAGACTTATCCTATGATGTAGAACCAATCGAGATTTTGTCTTGAAAAGTCAAGGAACATGAGGAACATGAAAATAACACTAGTCAAAGTTTTATGGAAAAATCATGTTACTAAAGAGGCGACATGAGAGAGTGATGATGTTATGAGAGCTCAGTATCCTCAGTTGTTTCATCCTGACACCACAAGTAAATTTTGAGACAATATTTATTTAAGAGGGAGAGAAATGTAATTGCCTTAAAATTGGGCATATAGATTATATATGTGTTTAGAGTAGGAAAAGATGGGGTTTAAAGTGTTTTAAAGTTTAAGTGTTGTAAAAAATGAAAGCTTTCATGCCAGTGAAAGGTAATGCTATGGATCAAATGGAAAAGTTTTGGACACGATGGGAGAGTGTGAGAAAAGAGAACTTTCATGCCTCTGAATGGTTTAGTAACAATCATGAAAGATGTTTCACACTCATGAAGTAAGTGTCACGCCCATGAATGCAAATTGGTTGGTCATGTCCAGCTCATTTTTATCTTTCCTCTGCTCTAAATCTTGCTTTAAAACCATTTTTATTGCCCTTTATCACCTTTTAACACACGTCAAGACTTGTTAGTCATCTTCTCCACCTCAAAGAAACCCTAAACACCATTGTTGAGCTTGGGAGCTTGAGAGACATGGAAGTTTAGTAGAGTTCTTGACTATGTTGAGGTAAAACTTGGGTTTTTGGTTAGTTTAAGTTCATTTTATAATAAAAGGTCCTAATAGGAACTTTTTTCTGATGCCAAGATCGACTAGAGAGCAAGGAACCATATCACAAAGGGACAGGCAAGCTTAAAAAACTTGGGTTGTTAGTAAAGGCTCCATTTAGTGAAAGGTATTTACATATAGATATTTAAATTTGTTTCTTTGCATTTAGTATGTTTTGCTTGTTATGAAATGAATAATGACATGTTATGGTTGATAAATAACTTGGTAACATGGTTTAAGTGTTAAAATGACATATATGGTATGTTGTCATGTAAATGATCCAAGAATGGGATTTTAATGACTTAAATGTTGAGAAAACATGTAGTAGACATGATATAAGTATGTAAGTGTTGATAGAAGTGATTAACACTGGTTATTCTTAGAGTTTTGGCATGAAATGCATGAATGACTTTGTTTTGTATTTACAGCAAATGTATGATTTGTTGGGTTTTGAAGAATGAATCATATTCATAAATACAGCAGAAAAATAAAATTTTCAAAACCCGAAACAAAAGATCATACTTGTGTCATTAAAACTAATTTATATAAATATAGAGGTTAGAAATTATACCTTGTAATTTCTTATTTGTTCTTCAAATCTTCACTTTATTGGATTGTAGCAAACCACAACAATCCACACTAGGATGTCTCTAATGATAATCCACGCGAAGAATGAAGAAGAAACTATCAAAAGAAATGGTTTGAACAAATTCAAAGTGCTAGTTTTGAAAGTGTTCTTAAGAAAATTTTTGTTGTCTTAAAAATATTTTTTTTACAAAAAAATATTTTCATGTCTATTTTCTGCCATTTAATATCTTTTCTATTTGAATCAAATTCAAAGAAAAGATGAAAAGTCAAAAATGGAGAAAAAGGAAATGAATGAATAGTAATTGGCCATAATTAGCCTAATCAAGGCCAAATTCTACTGTTGGCCAACGGAAGGGAGGCAACAGTGTGCTGGGCCTGCTATGGGCTGCTCAGCTCACCCGCTAGGCCTGCCTAGCCTGTACAGACCCGTGACCCTCCCGAACGATTTTTTTCGTGCGATCTCATCGCGATTCATCCTGAAATAATTCTCTCATATTTTGGATCATATCCAATACCATTTTACTCATTCTCGATATCTTCAATGCATGTGACCCATTAGGTTCCCGATTATGTTGGCCACTTAAATTAACAATTAATTTAAGCAAGTCATAAGCGGTATCTAGCAACACATCATAACCCCCAATTGACCGGAAAGTCAATGGTTTGACTAAGAATCTTTCCATAGACAATTTCCGTGCAATTATTCCTTTTACCATTCTATACCCCACTTGGTTCAGAGTATGGACATGTGTCAACTCCCACTAGATTGACTACATCACGTCTAGTCCAAGTAATGTTAGTTCTTGTCTCTGAGGCTCATTACTCTATTAGATATGTCATTGAAGACTATCTTTATGACATTTCCACTCCGGCCAGAGATTCCCAAGTAATAACCCCTACAAGAGGCCATAGGTATACACTCCTTCTATCAGGAGTGGTGAATCCTTTGTTGGTTACCCAATTACCTTCAAATACCTCAAGTTGTATCCAATCACCACCCTATGAGCAACCTCCCTGAGGCAATAAGGAATAGTGTCAAAATACATAACCAATATTCAAGATATCCTTGAGTACCTCAAGTCTAAGGATACTTGCACTATTACTATGATGAGACTGTCATTGACATTTGAATAGATTATCAATATGACTATCTCATAGCTGGTCATCCAATGTACTTAGCTACACTTAGCAAACATCCATATGTTAACTCTAAACATCTCAAGTTTATAGATTATGAGATCTACTACTCGATCCAATCAAGGAGTGTAACATGTGCTTGTCTATCTAGATTAATAATGTCCCGTCTCATTAATCCTATAACTAGGAATAATTTTGATACTATCATAATTACACATGATAAGAATCTCAATATCATGATCTCATCATGATTTCTTTCATGTTATGTTATGTATCAAGGACTTCATTAATTGATTTAAGATCACTTATTAATTCATATATCAAATGAACATCACATAAATAAAAAAGTCTTTTATTAATCAAATAAATTTGTCCAATAAGTGATAAAGGTTATTGCCTTTAGAGCACTCCTCTAACAAGCTCCCACTTGAACTAAAGACAATCACCTTTGTATTTAATTCCATATGCGAGTACATGAGAGTCATATTTCTTTTGGGGAAGTGGCTTAGTTAAAGGATCAACAATATTCTGATCAGTGGACACTCTTTCTATCTTTACATCATTCCTAGCAATGATTTCTCTAATCAAATGGTATATTCTAAGTACATGTTTGGATCTCTGATGGAACCGTGGCTCTTTTACTTGCGCAATGGCTCCATTATTATCACAATACAATTATATTGGATCAATAATGCTGGGAACCACTCCAAGCTCTGTGATGAATTTATTTATCCAAACTACTTCTTTTGCTGCTTCAGAAGCTGCAATGTACTCTGCTTCAGTAGTGGAATCAACAGTCATTTCCTATTTGGAACTCTTGCAACTAACTGCTCCACCATTTAGTGTGAATATATAACCTGACTGAGATTTTGAGTCATCCTTGTCAGATTGAAAGCTAGCATCGGTATACCCGCTCACAATAAGATCTCCATCTCCATATACCATGAATACATCCTTAGTCCTTCTTAAGTACTTAAAGATATTTTTGACAGCCACCCAATGACCCTCACCAGGGTTCGATTGGTATCTACCTGTGACACTCATAGCATATGATACATCGGGTCTTGTACATATCATAACATACATGATTGATCCTATAGCTGAAGCATATGGAATCAAATTCATGTGTGTCCTCTCATCTTGTGTCTTTGGACACAAAGATTTTGAGAGAGTAATCCCATGGGTCATAGGAATGTATCCCCTCTTAGACTACTCTATGCTAAACCTCTTTGGCATCTTATCTATGTATGTAGATTGTGAAAGACCAAGCAATCTTTTATATCTATCTCTATAGATTTTTATCCCCAAAATATAGGTTGCTTCTCCAAGGTCTTTCATAGAGAAATTCTTGGATAACTAAATTTTGATTGATTGTAAGGTTGAGACATCATTTCCCATTAACAATATGTCATCTACATATAACAAAAGAAATACGATTGCACTCTCACTAACCTTCTTGTAAACACAAGGTTCATCCGAATTTTGTAAGAAACCAAACTCTTTGATTGTCTCATCAAATCAAATATTCCAACTCCTGGATGCTTGCTTTAATCCATAAATGGATATTTGAAGCTTACATACATTTTTGTCATGTTTAGATATAAAGCCTTTTGGTTGTGTCATATACACATCCTCAGTCATATTTCTATTAAGGAAAGTTGTCTTCACATCCATTTTCCATATCTCATAATCATAATGAGTAGCAATGGCTAGGAGTATCCTTATGGATTTAAGCACAGCTATTAGGCTAAAAGTTTCATCATAGTCAATTCCTTGTCTTTGACGATAACCTTTAGCAACAAGTCTACTTTTATAGGTAATCACATGACCATCCATGTCATTGTTCTTTCTGAAAACCCACTTGCACCCTATAGGCTTTATCTTTTCGGGTGGGTCAACCAAAGTCCATACTTGGTTTTCATACATGGAATCCATTTCTAACTTCATGGCTTGAAGCCATTTGTCGGATTCTGAACTATTCAGAACTTCTTCATAGGTTGTAGGCTCATCATTTTCTATGAGCAATACATCGTTCTGTTCGCTAATGAGAAATCCACATGTCTCTGGAATAGTTCGCATCCTACTTGACCTATGAAGCTCTTGTGCTTCAAAAGGTTGAGTTGTTATATCATCTACATGAGTAACAAGCTCAAGTCCAAGCAATTGATCAACATCTATTTGAGCATCTTGAACTTCCTCAAGTTCAATTTTGCTCCCACTATCTCCTTTTAGAAGGAATTCTCTATCTAAAAAGATAACATGTCTTGAAACAAAAACCTTTTGTTCCAAGGGGTGGTAAAATTGATATCCATATGATGCTTTTGGGAATTTTTCTGATAGAACAAGTGTAATTTTTATAAAATATTTTCTTGAAGTGATTTCTCTCAAAACAAAAAGAAAATCTTCTAGAGCTGTTTCAAGAGATTCAAGATTTTGGGCATCATTATTTTCATTATCAGAGGAATTACTATAAGTAGAATTTTCTTGGAGGGATTTTGATAAAAGGGAATTTATTATTTGAGAATCATGTTCACGTTTTTCTTTTAATTCTTTTATTTCTAGTTTTACTTCTTTAATTTCTTTCTGTAGATCAAGGATGGAAATTGAATTGTTTTTAATTCTTTCTCTTTTTTCTAAGATATTTGTAAGGTTGTAGGTGTTTTTAGAAGTACTAGGAAGAATAAAAGTTTTTGTCTCTTTTTTATCACTAAGGGAATTTAAGAGTTTATCTAGATATTCCTTTTGAATCTAGGGATCACTTATGTGTTTTAGGACATCTAAGAGGAATTGTTGTTCTTTAGAAATAACATTAATTTCTAATTCACTATCTGCAGAACTCATTGTGACTATTTCATCAACTTGTAAAGGTTTTTATCTTCGGAATTGGAAGAGGAGTTTTTTGATTCGGAATCAGAGGAATTTAAGAGCAAATTGGAAATTCTAGACATGGTCTCCTCATCTAAATGGAGTTCATGTAATTTTTTGTTAATTTTACATAATTTGGAAGTATGACCCGTATTATCGCATTTGTAACAAGTGATATCTTTGTATTTCTCAATGGAATCTTGTTTTCTAGAATTATGTTTCCTAGATCTATTGTAATGGGATTTTTTGTAAAACTCATCATGGGGTTTGAAAGATTTCCTATCTTTGTGGGGTTTTCTATGGATAATTTTGTGTGGTTTGTCTGTGCAATTTCCTGTGCAAGAAGTGGATGGTTTGTTGGGATTGATATCAAATTGTTGACAAAAAGAACCTAATTCTTGTTTAGTCCGTTTTAATTCCCATTTTAAATGTTTTTGGAGTTTTAAATCTTGACAGATTTTGAGACCTTCTTGTTGTGTAAAACTGATTAATTCGCCATAAGTGAAGTCACTATAGGGTATGATTTGTTTTCCTGAGGATTCTCTAATTTTATTCCTAACTTTTTCACCCAAAAGAGTTGGTAATCCGACAAGGAATTTTTCTTTCCAAAAAGGTTGATTAGAATCTTCTCTAAGCATGACTCTAGTTAGGAAGGTATTTTTGTACCATTGGAAATCACCAAGTTTTTTGCATTTAAGATTTGAAAGTAAGTCGGCATTTTTGTCTTTCAAATGAGTGGGATCTCCTATGAAATGTAAAGAAATTGTAAGAATTAAGGTCGCCACAGCATCTTGCTGAGGATTTCTGTTCTCAGTAAGAATTGGGTTTCCTATTTCTTCTACTTTGATGGCATTGAGGATGTCTTCTTGTTGTTGAAAAGTGAGGTAATAATCCCACCATCCTTTAAGCTGTCCTGAAAATCCAGCTATAAGGAGTTCAACAATAGTTCTATCCTGAGTTCCTAATTGAGTTTTATAAGCAGTGGCAGCCATAGTCATTTGTTGTAGAAGACTAAGAATACCATACTCAGATATTCCATCTATGTTCCAATTATAGACAGAAGAGGCATTGAAACGGGATTGCTCTATTGGTTAAGTCATACCTAAGTCTGGTGAAGGAATCATTTGCAACAGTTGGACTTGTAAGGATTGTTTCCAAGTCATTCTGTTGATTTCAGGTGCGGAATTTTGGAATTGTTCTAAATTTTCACTAATTTCAGGATCCTGGTTTATGGCATTTAATCTAGAAGTTGGAGTGTCAGGGGCAACTTGATTAGAATCTATTTTGGTTTCAAATTCAGGAGTTTTTTCTCTAATAATGACTATCTCCTCAGATTTGAATGGATATTTTATGGAGTTTTGGGAAACATAAACTTCAAACCAATCAAAAAATAGAATATGGATTTTATTTTTATAAACAAATTCATAGAATTTTTCTTGAATTTCTTTTCTCGTATTTAGGAAATTTTTGAAAAACCATATTCTTTTTTCAAGATTATGTTTTTCATAAAAAATCATCATGAAGGAATTTTTTATCAACCTGAAATTCCTTTTTAGTGACATTTAAATTGTGTGCTAAATTTTTCGCAATAGCTGAAAAAATTGGACTTGAGGGTTTTTGACATAATTCAGCCTGGGATTAAATAAAAGAATTTTTACAAATCTGATCTTTACTTACTTTTGGTATTTTCCAATTATCTAGTCCTTTCTCAAAATCCTCTATTATTATTTCTTCACTATTTACTATCTTCTTGGAATCACTGGAAGAGGTGGAAGTAGAGTTCGAAGAAGTAGTTCTACAGAAAATAGTATCCATATTATAAAGATTTTTATAAAGAAAATAAGACCTCTCTACAGTCCTAAGCAATTCTTGGGTAATACTGCCTACACTTAAGGACTTACCACTCAGACCTTCCTAGGCAAGAAAACTCAAGAGATCCTAAGATTTAGACTCAAAGCTTTATAAAATAAATAGCAATCTCCTATAACACTATCCCCCCAGGCTCTGATACCATATATATATATAAGCCCACAAAAACATTTTCAACTCAATCGGAGTATGTTTCCTATTCAGCTCACCTAAACCGGATTGATTAGTCAAATTTTGATGCTACCGTAAAATTCTTTTTTCATTGTCAAATAATTATAAATATTATTTAAAATCTATCCATGTCTTAAAATAAATTTTTAGATGTCATTTACTATTTTTAATAGCTCAGTCAAAATACAGTCAAACCAATTTATTCGTTAGACCGTCTCCCGATTTTTTCTTATTTTTGACTTTTGAGAATTTATATGACCTCATTTTCACTCCATATTTTACCTTCGAACTAGTCATAACCTATATTTTCTGATGATCAAATAAAATATTTTCACCCATGAGTGTATTCTTAACTCCCGGGCATACTGATCAATTTTGGAAACTACCATTTATGACTAATTCGGTATTTGAGCCATTACATGGAATATATGCCACATGATTAATGATATGCTAGTATGCAATACCTATGCCTAATTATAGGAATTGATGTAAATGAATATGAATATGATCTAATGACAAACTTGAGTTATATGACATGCCCTGTACGAATCTGTTATGAATGTTATAAGGCTAATGTTTAATGAGTTATGTGAATTACCTTATGAACATGTTTACAATGGTGAGTATAGCAAATGATGGCACAAGATGACGTATTCTCACACGTTAAGCTTAGGGCATTATCACCGTGTATATTTATGCATGATTGGTTAAGAATGCTTGGTTATAAAGTTGCATATTATATTTTGATAAATGTATATTAGTCGATTGAAGAACATTCATTGAGAATTCATTGGTTAAATATGCATATATAAATAGATGATCTAGACATGATATATACTGTTGAACCTTGAGGGGTATTTCAGTCATTTTGATGCTAACAAATAAAATAGCAATAATGTATTTAACAATGCTTGTGTTCTAAGTATGTTGAACATGATATATCTTGAATAGAATATGATCCAAGAATGAAAGACAACTTTTGAAGATCAAAATCAAAAGAAATAGCAAAGTCATGCCCGTGACTATTATGTCACGCATGAATATAGCTTAACGCCAACTTTCCACCATTCAAAGTTCACGGCCATAAAGGATCATACCAACCGTGAATGATCAAATTAGTCACGCTCATGAGATAATATGTCAAATTCTTCCAGAGAGTTTCACAGCTAGTGTCACCACTTGGATCACGGCTTGGAAAAATATTCATGCCCGTGAAAGCATAAAGTCACGCCCGTGATCAAACACTTCAAATTCTTCCAGAGAGCTTCATGGCCAGAGTCACCACTTAGACCACGACTTGGAAGAACATTCATGACTGTGACACATATTTTCACTCCCATGAATGAGGACAGAGAAACATGTCAAGCGCAAAATTAAGAGTTGGTTCAATGGCTATTTTCGCATTAAATGCACCCAAACGACTATAATTCATAGACGAAGTATAAATGCAAGTCATTTATGAATCCTAAAGGTAGAACAACAATTACTTTGAATTTGAATCTTTAATCTTGCTATAGCCGTGTGCATTAACTGATTTTCAGCAAAACCTTTATACTTTGTAAAAGCCTAATTGCTCATAATTTCTGAGCATTGTAGATTGGTGAGGGTTTTCATTGTAAAACTTACACAAGTGAGTTTGGGTATATTGGATTAAGATTGAAACACTTGTAAGGGTTTATTATGTGAGCCATAAAATGCAAGAAATTGGTTTATTGTGTGAGCCATTAAAACAAGGGAATTTCTAGCTTAGGTGCTAGCCATTAAGAGAAACATCATAGTTGGGAGTGAGCTTGTAAAACTCCATTGTAACACTTAGTGTGTTAGTAAAACACCCAATTGAGATTGGGGAGAGGAGAAGGGTTTATTAATATTTAAAGCTTTATAAATCTTGTGTGTGATATCTTTCCTTCCCTACTCTATTTAATTTTATTCCACACTTAAAGTTAAAATTTTTTTATTTCATAACCAATTCAACCCCCTTCTGGTTTCATTGTCTGGGCAACATATACATATGACATGCATACATGGAATTGTTATGAATTGATTTCTTTTACAACATATATGCATATATATATCGCTAAGCACGAGTCTCATATGCAGGTTGGAGCTGTATAGGTGTGGCTGACAGAGAAGGAGAGTCTGAAGGAAAAGTGACATGACAAAATCCAATTTGGGTGGTGATACACCAAATAGTCTTTAAGTATGGTTTCAATCTTTTAAAGGATTGTATTTCCCTTTAAGGATATTGTTTGTAAACCTTGAGAATGTTTGTAGTATAATACATTATTTCAATATGATTTGACATTTTCATTAGTTTTTTTCCCATTTTCTATTCTTTTATTGATTTTAAAATATTTACGACCATGATGCAACCAAAATGATTTAAACTTTATTTCAAATTAAGTTTTAAAAATGTTGGTTTAATAACACTCGCTTATATAATTATTTTTTGGTAATTATATTTATGGGTGTGTATAGGGCATGTACTAGTAGTGTAAATATTTTTAAACTCATAAACTTAAAAAAATACTTGGAAAAAAATGTTTTAAATATTGGCATAAGTGATATATATAAAGTTTATGGGTTAAGCCCGATGCTAAATTTATTGAATGATGTTGTCATATATGATGATAATTTTTTTATTATCTATGTAAATAGGATCTTATGTCTTATTCGCATGTCATACATAATAACTTGATATAAGTATTTGTGGTATTTAAAGATATAAGCTTTGGCATGTTACAAATAATTTTCCTCTGCTCCACCACTGCTAGTATGCATTCGTATACCAAAATCTGTAGAATTATAAAAATAAAAGGTTAATTTACAACATTTGGAGATGCAAGATGCTAAATAATGTTTACAAAGTATGGACTCAGACAAATGAAAATCGAAACCCGCATAAATATATGTTATGGATCTCTATAGATTTGCCTTCAACTCCTCAATATTATTATTCAGATCCTTCTAAAGCTACCTCATTGAATATTGGAAGGACCATGTGCCGAAGGAAATACTCCAAAAAATATAGGGTCCTTGTCATATCCGCTAATTTACACCTCAAGTCACGCATGTCACTAAACAGACACATTGGACCGATCGGAGATTAAATTCGGATTTTGACTGAAAAATAATTAAAATAATGGTAAATAATTATGGAAAATACTTAATAAATTTTTTAAAGTATTTAAAGATGCTAGTTTATGATGAAAGACTTAAACGCAAAAATAAAAAAAATTAGGGTCAATTTGTAATATACCAAAAATTAGAGGATCAAGTGAGATAACTATTAATTAAATGAATGATTATGAATATTAAATACATGTGATGGCTAGCCAAACTAAGTGTTACACATTAAGAATCTAATTAAACATAAATATCTAGACATTTAAGCTTAGGTGGATGCATCATTAATTAATTTTGGCATGTTCTTCTTAATTTCTTCTTTTTCCTTTCTTATCTCTTTCTATCTAAAATTCTCTCTCTCCTAAACTAGCCCTACGTTTCTACCATCCTCCATAACCAAATATTCCTTCTATTAAGAGAAAGTGAGAAAAGTGAGAAAAAAACCATTCTCATGCATAAAAGAGCTTAAGGAAGCTTGAAAGAGTAAAAAGAGAGAGAGAGATAAGCAAGAAAAGAGGAGAGAAAAAATTTTAGGGTTCAGATATGGAAGAAAAATGGTGAAGGTTTGTGGTTTTTCTTCCCTTCCATGTTTTCTCTAAAGAAAGATAATGATTCGAGTATGTTTTGGAAGGGAGAGAGAGAGCTTAGGGGTGATGGAAGAAACATTTTTTATAAGATTCTTGTATGTTTTAGGTACTCAAGAAGAGAAAAAAAAATAATAAGGGAAATGAGAAGGAGATATAAAAGACCAAAGAGAAAGGAAATAAAAAATAAAAATAAAAATAAAGGTATGTGTATACCCTAAGACAATAGCCTATAGAATTGTTATATGTTTGCATAAGTTAAATATTTGGCATGTTAGTTGGTAATTAGGATTGATTTTGTTTGGTAACTTTACATGAATTTTGGATTGAAACATGGTATTTTGAAACAAATATGCCCCTTTCTCTATCCTAAGACTAAAATTAGGATAGATAGCATGTTATTAAGGGGACGAATGGTACCATAGAATAAGAAATACTGGTGGTCAGGAATGAAGGAAGATATTATAGAGTATATTGCTAAGTCTCTAACCTGTCAACAAGTGAATGATGAACATCAATTGCCCATAAGATTTTTGCAACCAATACCTATACCAGAATGGAAGTGGGAGAGAGTCACTATGAATTTTGTTTCAAGTTTTCTAGTGACTCAGAAAAAGCATGATGCAGTATGGGTGATAGTGGATCGATTGACAAAGTCATCTCATTTCCTACCAGTCATAAATGAATTATCCGTTGAACAAACTAGTTGAGATTTATGTAAATGAGGTCGTGAAACTACACAGAATTTAGTTCACATTTCTAATAGAGATTCCAGGTTTACTTCACAGTTATGGAAGAACTTACAACATGCTTTGGAAATCCGACTCATTTTTAGCACTGCTTTCCATCCACAACTAGATGGAGAATCTGAGCAAGAAATTCAATTGTTGAAGGATATGATGAGAAGTTGTATGCTTGAGTTTGAAAGAAGTTGGGATCGATATCTACCTTGTATGGAGTTTGCCTATAACAACAGTCATCAGATGAGCATAGGTATGGCTCCGTTTGAGGCATTGTATGGAAAAAAAGTGCAAAACATCGATTTGTTAGACCAAATTGAGTGAGAAAAGGATGATAAGGCTAGAGTTAGTGCAACAAACAAAATAAAAAGTTAGAATTATCAAGGAAAAATTGAAGGCAGCTCAAGATCAACAAAAGTCATATGTTGACCTCAAAAGGCAAGACATAGAATATGTTGTGGGAGATAAAATATTTCTCAAGGTTTTGCCTTGGAAGAAAGTACTGAGATTCGGTAAGAAAATAAAGTTAAGTATGAGATTCATTGATCCTTATGAGATTTTGGAGAGAATCGAACTAGTGGTGCATCGGTTAGCTCTTCCACCAGAGCTGGATAGAATTCACAACGTGTTTCACGTACATATGTTGAGACGGTATTGTTCAAACTTGACTCATATCATTATTCCAATTGAGGAAATAGATTTATAGACATATATGACTTATGAAGAGGAACCAATGCCTAATTTAGTACATGAACAAAAAGTTCTTCAGAATAAAAGAGTTCCTTTAGTTAAAGTGTTATGGCGGAATCATTTTACAGAAGAAGCCATGTGAGAAAGTGAAAAGATCATGAAGAGGCAATATCCACAATTGTTCAATATATAATGAATAGGTAAATTTCGAAGACAAAATTTATTTTAAGGGGGAGAGAATGTCATATCTGCTAATTTACGCTCTGAGTCACGCGTGTCACTAAACTAACTCATTGAACCGATCGGAGTCTAAATTTGAATTTTTACTGGAAAATAATTAAAATAATGACAAATAATTATGGAAAATACTTAATAAAGTATTTAAAGATGTTACTTTACGTGAATGACCTAAACACAAAATTTGGAAAGTTTTGGAGTCAATTTTCAATATACCGAAAATGAGAAGATCAAATGAGATAATTATTAATTAAATGAATGATTATGGATATTAAATACATGTCATGACTGGACAAATCAAGTTTCACACATCAAGAAGTTAATTAAGCATAAATATCTAGATATTTAAGCTTAGGTGGACCTATCATTAATTAATTTTGGCATGTTCTTCTTAATTTATTTTCTTCCTTCTTTATCTCTTTCCATCTAGAATTTTCTACTCTTCTAAACTAGCCCTACCTTTCTACCATCCTCCATAGCCAAAGCTTCCTTCTAATGAGAGAAAGTTGGAAAAGTGAGAGAGAAAGTGAGAAAAAGCCATTTTCATGCATAAAAGAACTTAAGAAAGCTTGATAAAGCAAAAAAAAGAGAGAGAGATAAGCAAGAAAAGAGGAGAGAAAAAATCTTAGGGTTTGGATATGGAACCAAAGAAGTGAAAGTAGGTGGTTTTCCTTCTCTTCTATGTTTTCTCTAAAGAAAAATAGTGATTAGAGTATATTTTGGAGGACACAGAGAATTTAGGAGTTAGAGATATATGATGGAAGAAATATTTTTTACGAGATTCTTGTATGTTTTATGTATTCAATAAGAGAAAAAAATAAGAGAAAGGAGAAGGAAATATAAAAGACCAAAGAGAAAGGAAAGAACAAAAAAAGGAATGTATATACCCTAAGGCAATAGCCTATAGAATTGTTATGTGTTTGCATAAGTTAAATATTTGGCATGTTAATTGGTAATTAGGATGGATTTGTTTTGGTAGCTTTGCAGGAATTTGGGATTGAAACATGGTAATATGAGTTATAATATTTGTATTTTGCTGGAAATTAATAGGGAGTAACCTGCATATAATATGCTATAACTTAAGTTCTGGAATTCATATGGGTATTTTATTTATCAAATTTGAAACTTAAGCTATAGGGCTAAAAATTTTATGTGAAATAAAAAATGTGATTTTGATCATATCGAGGCTTAAATTGGGCACAAAAATTGGACTAGAAAACTGTTCAGAAAATTCTGGGTAAAGTATGTAGTGAGTAGTCAATAATCAAAAGGATGTAACTTTTTCTACAGAGCTTAGAATTAAGTGATTCAAATTGCATATTAAAGATAAAATATTAGGTTATAATTAATGATTTAATTAAAATCGAATGGGAAAAGGGCTAAAATGGAGATGTAAAATATGACATAAATTTTGGCTGGAATAAGGAAGATTGAAAAAAAAAATAAATATTTAAGCTATATTGGGTTAAATCTTATAATGTAAATTTTTAATCAAATAAAATATATGAGAAATCAAATCAGTTATTAGATCCATAAAAATGATATGGAAATAAAATCATGGTTAAATATTGTATGATTGAAAAAATGAAAGAGAGAGAAATACATGTTTCTTTCTTATAGTTGTGGAATAAATTTTAAAAATAAAATAAAATAATTTATAATTATATATCATGAATTGGATTTTGTATTATAATTCACATAAATGATACGACATAGTAAATGTTTGATTATATAATACGAATGATAACAATGTGATTATGCTATAAAGGGATAAATGAAGTATGTATAATGGTAGCCTAAGAAATTGAATATACATAAAAGATAATATAAAACAAAATAAGGTATATGATCGTACTACTCATATATATATATATATATATATATATTGATTTTAAGCTTAATGAATATGGATGTTAGGAATTACATTATATAGTTGTAAGATAATTGTTAAAAAGAATGCATGGAATTATGTGATAAAAAGAATAGAAAGAAAGAAATAATATAATGAAATCTGATGATCGCAATGATATGAATTATGATATGAATTTTGAATAGGTATGCCCATTACTTTAATCTAAGACTAGAATTTGGATAGATGACATGCCATTAAGGGGGAGAATGGTATCACAGAATAAGAAATGTATTCCTCAGTCAACGTGGATTTATCTTAGAGAGCGTCATTGACTTGAGAAGCTCAGTTGAGTATATACAGATCGAGGACAAGGTGGCTTTAGCTCTAGGAACACCCTTGGTCCGATAATTCTTACATGATGATATATTACTCAGTCAATGTGGCTTTAGCTCTTAGAGCGCCCTTGACATGAGTAGCTCAAATGAGCCAGATAGTGGACAGAGTGACCTTAACTCTAGGAGCACCCTTGATCCATAATCCATATCTAGTTTTGAGTGATATGGGCGAACCAGTAAAGATTCTATTAAAAGATAATGCATGTCATGTGTTATTATTTAGTACAAAAATATTTATGATTTAACACGTTTAACTAAATTTATGTTGTTGGCTTATAATATGATAAAAATAATATAGCCTGCCAAAAATGAAAAACATAGTTGAAATAAAAAAATAAGTTGAAAATAACTTTGTACTTAACAGTTTAACATGAATTTTAGTTTATATATATATATATATATATATATATATATATATATATATATATATATATTGCCTATAAATAAGTGCGATACAAATATATGAGGGAAACAGATGAAGAAAAATGCTACAGGTAAGTAATGTTATATTATGATGACCTCATAGATAATGCAATAAGGATTTGAACAGTAAATATATTACAAGTATATAATAAATATAAAGAATAAAGCTAGTATGAAATTGTATATGTTATCCAAATGAAATAAGAAATGCATAACTATACTATGATATTATAATATATTATGATTTTAATATTGTTGAGTAAGAATGTTAAATGTAGATTAATATACTGAAGGATATAATAACATTAATTGCAACAATCATTAGTACATACAGGATAAAAATTAACAAAGATATAAATGACTAAAGTTGTTGCATATTTTATAAATGCTAGATCTAAATACAAATGCATATCATAGCATAGTCTATAGTTTATTGCCTATTTGTATACACTACCAAGCATTTATGTTTAGCGTGGAAGTTGTTAATTTCTCTCATGCAAGTTAGAGGTGACAGTAGAAGCTAAAAATAAAACAGTGAATAAAGATAAAGGCTAGTAGAAATTCAGGTCAATGAAGTAGCCATAAATCCCTAAATGTAAGTGATTATTACATTCACACATCTGGTTTGGATCATAATGTCAACATGAAATTTGGATAATGTTTTAATGCACTTAAAAAGTTATTTTAAACATTTCTAGTAGCTTAAAATGTAAATGTATTTTTAAGTTAACAAAATGTAAAATTAATAATAATATTCATTATTTTCCATTAATTATTAAATTATGAATTTGACTTAAGAAAGTGTAGCACTTCATCATCTGAGCATGTATTGCTAGGGGTGAGGGGGTATTATAGTCCTGCATAATTCCAAAAATCCATTACGGAATGACGTCTCTTCTCTTGTCTTTCGCTTGCAGGACCATCTTAATAAATAATATATGTGCTAGCTTTTTAATTACTTCTCTTCAGAAGTCATCTTGTACATGCTTCTTCTTATCGTGCTTCATTTTTTACCTTATCTCCTTGGCCTTTTGCATTTTTTTTGTTGCTTATTGCACAGCTCTCCAAAACTTTTTTTTACCACCGTTGAGATGTTAATTGACCTCTCTTCTAATACATGAAAGTTTTTCTTCATGACATCCATTGCGTCATTCTTGTTGCACATAAGGCAATCATCCCAATTCTCATCCAACTGCAAGTACCACAACCAGTTTATGATAGTAAACTCCTTAAGGAAATATATGATATGAAAACCATTAATATTGAACCACATCTCCCCTTCCCTATTAAAGAAGCCTCTCTGAAAAATAACTGCCACATAATGGTAGAGGAGTGATGATAGTCAGTTACATTGAAGAATGCTTCAAAAATAACTTTCCGCAAATCCTCTAAGACAACAACGTCCTTAATCAGCCCTTCTTTCATCAGAGATTGAAGGCATACCTTATTATAAGCTTTAGGGGCACAAAATTTTTTTCTAACACTCTTGTTGTCAATCTTGGAATCTCATGAACCTGAAATAAAAATAAAAAAAAATTAATCATTCAGTAGAAGAAAGAATATCAATCCTAAGTTCTGTATTTACGGTCGGGATGAGCATTATCGAAACAAAATTAAATATCTTAAGGTAATTTTGGAAACATATTCATAAAATAACAAGTAATAATTCACATTAAAAAACAATTAAGCATAAGTATATACTTGTCAACATGTATTTTTCATTTGTCTAATCCTGACCATATCTCTATCCTCCATGGTTAGGTTAAACATTTTTCTAACCTCTACAGCTGGGATTGACATTCTCAAATCACTATTTTAAGAACTGATAATGGTACTGAATATTTCAATGATTGTTTGGAAATTTTTTGAGAGGCATCCAACACAAATCTACTTGTAGGGATATACCTCAATAAAACAGTATAGCTGAGTGCAAAAAATAAAATTTTTTAGATGTAACTAGGTCACTCATGTTTTCTATGCACATGCCGAAATATTTATGGGGAGGCAATTTTAATTGCTTGTTATTTAATTAATAGAATATCTTACCAGGTGTTAAAATATGATACACCTTTACAAACATCAAAGAACATATTTTCTATGAATAAGCTAACCAAAGATTTAACTCTAAAAATTTTTGGTTGTACAACATATGTTTATGTATCTAACCACCATCAAAATAAATTAAACCCTAGAGTTGAAAATTATGTTTTTGTGGGTTTTTCTTTAAATAAAATAGGGGTATAAATGTTTTAATTCAACTACTAGAAAGTTCCATATAACCATGGATGTAAATTTTCCTGAAAAAATTATGTTTTTTAGCAAAACTTCTCTTCAGAGGGAGAAACTCAATGAATACCAGTTTTAACATGTTTCTACACTTGTTCCAACAATTTTTCTCTTGATAATACTTCTTCCATTGATGAGACAAAATTGTTTGATAAAGAAAATCCAGGTGAACCTAGTTTACCCATGTCAAAGGTTAGAGAATCATAAGTAGGGGGTTAAACACTCCAAATAATAGAAATTCTAAACTATGTTTACATGAGAAGAAACTTTCATCAAACTACAATAGAAAATTCAGCTATCTTGGAAGGCCAATCATCAACTTCAAATCCACAAAATTAAGATATATCAAATTATGTTTTTATTACTGTTAATAATATTGGTATTCCCATTGTTCTTAGGAAATGAGTCAGAACTTATACTAAACATCTCATTACTAATTCTCTATCCTATTATAATTATCTAAAAAAACATCAGGCCTTTATTTATAGAATCACTAATCAGTTTGTGCCAAAGAATGTTTCAGAGGCCGTTTGTTACTCGGATTGGAAGACACTAGCCTTGGAAGAGATGAATGCAGTAAGAAAAATACGAAACTTGGGAAATTGTTGAATTACTTTATAGTAAAAAGACTGTGGGATATAAGTGAGTATTTACAATAAAATGCAAGACTAATAGAAGTATTGAGAGATACAAGACATACTTTGTTGCAAAATGATTCACATAAATATTTGGGTTAGACTACCATGAAACTTTTGCATATGTAGCAAAAATCAACTCAATTTGAGTTTTACTCTTTTTTGCAGTTAAATTCAATTGACATATTCATAAACTAGATGTAAAAAATATTTTTCTAAATAAACATTTGGAGGAAGAAGTGTTTATGGACCAACAACATGGATTTGAAGAAAAGAGGAGTGAACATAAAATTTGTAAGTTGAAAAAACCTCTTTATGGACTTAAGCAGTCACCTAGGGTTTAGTTTGAGCATTTTGGAAAAGCAGTAAAAGGTCATGACTATACACAAAGTCAAGTAGATCATACAATATTTTTTAGACATTCTAGTGAAAGAAAAATTGTTATCCTTATTGTTTATGTTGACATTTATTAATTGGAGATGACAACTTCGAAATTAAGAGATTGAAGATGTTGTTGGCTTGTGAATTTGAGATTAAAATTTGAGAACCTTGAAATATTTCCTTGATATGAAATTTGTAACATCAAGGAAAGGAATATTTTGTTAAAGGAGTGCTCTAAAGGCAATCACCTTTAGCACTTATTGTACAAATTTATTTGATTAATAAAAGGTTTTTTTATTAATTTGATGTTCTTTTGATATATAAATTGATAAGTGATCTTAAATCAATTAATGAAATCCTTGATACATAACATAGCATGAAGGAAATCATGATGAGATCATGATATTGAGATTCTTATCATGTGTAATTATGTTAGTATCAAAATTATCCCTAGTCATAGGATTAATGAGATGGGACATTATTAATCCAGACAGACTAGCACATTTACACTCCTTGATTGGATTGAGTAGTAGATGTCATAATCTATATACATGAGATGTTTAGAGTTAACATGTGGATGCTTGTTAAGTGTAGCTAAGTACATTGGATAACCAACTATGAGACAATCATATGGATAATCTATTCAAATGTCAATGATAGTCTTATCATAGCAATGGTGCAAGTATCCTTAGACTTGAGGTACTCAAGAATATCTTAAATATTGATTCTGTATTTTGACACTATTCCTTATTGCCTTAGAGAGGTAGCTCACAGGGTGACGATTGGATACAACTTGAGGTATTCGAAGGTAATTGGGTAACCAACAAAGGATTCACTACTCTTGATAGAAGGAGTGTATACCCATGGCCTCTTGTTGTGGTCATTACTAGGGAATCTCTGGCCGGAGTGGAAATGTCATAAAGATAGTCTTCAATGACATATCTAATAGAGTAATGAGCCTTAAGGACAAGAACTAACATTACTTGGACTAGACATGACATAGTCAGTCTAGTGGGAGTTGACACATGTCCGCACTCTGAACCGAGTGGGGTATAAAATGGTGAAAAGAATAAATGCACGGAAATTTTATATGGAAAGGTTCATAGTCAAACCACTGACTTTCCGGTCAATTGGAAGTCATGATGTTTTGATAGATACCGCTCATGACCTGTTTAAATTAATTGTTAATTTAAGTGGCCAATATAACCAAGAACATAATAGGTCACACGCATTGAAGATATGGAGAATGAGTAAAATGGTTTTGGATATGATCCAAAATATGAAAGAATTATTTCGGAATGGATCGCGATGAGATCGCACGGAAAAATCGTTCGAGAGGGTCACGAGCCCGCGCGGGCTAGACAGGCTGCTGGCCTACCTAGTGGGCCAGCAAGGCTGTCCAGCAATAGCTCGCAGCAGGACCAGGTGCAGCTGCCTCCCACCTGTTGGCCAACAGCAGATTTTGGCCTTAATTAGGCCAATTATGGCAAATTACTATTCATTCATTTCCCTTTTCTCCATTTTTGACTTTTCATCTTTTCTTTGAATTTGATTCAAATAGAAAAGACATCAAATGACAGAAAATAAATATGAAAATATTTTTTTGTGAAAAAAATATTTTTAAGATGAGAAAATTCTCTCAATAACACTTTCAAAGCTAACACTTTGAATTTGTTCAAACTATTTCTCTTGATAGTTTCTTCTTCATTCTTCGTGTGGATTATTATTAGAGACATCCTAGTGTGGATTGTTGTGGTTTGCTACAACCCAACAAAGTGAAGATTTGAACAACAAATAAGAAATTACAAGGTATAATTTTTAACATTTATATTTATATAAATTAGTTTTAAAGGTACAAGTATGATATTTTGTTTTGGGTTTTGAAAATTTTATTTTTCCGTTGCATTAATGAATATGATTCATTCTTCAAAGCCAACATTAGTATAAGAGTCTCCTTGTATCCATTAAAATTAATTTTAATTGAAAGTGCAATGAGATTGCATATTTTTTATGATTTTGGATCAATAAGTTTTGAAAATTGAAATTAATTTGTAAAATTTGTTTTACACATTTTTCTTTCTTTAATCTGATCATAGGATGATTAAGAATGATTATTTTGATTGAAAAATTATTTGAATGTGATTCAAATAATTAATTTTTGATTTATTTCAAAAATGCATAAAATTATCTTGTTTATGAACATGTGTTGTTGTTTGGCTTAATTGATGGGGCTGATTATATTTTTTTTGTAATTTAATTATAAAAAAATTATTTATACATATTGAGAATATTTTTATTCCTCTGGAATTTTCCAATAATTAATTAAAAATTATTTTAATTAATTTTTCTAACAAACACAAAAATGAGACTGTTTAAGTATACCCGGTGGGGCTGTTTTGTTTAATTTTTTTTTTATGTGTTTATTTTATTTTCAGAACCTTGAAATAATTTTTATATGATTAAAAATATGTTATTTTGATATTAGATGCATGCCAAAATTATTTTTCAAGCATTTGAAATTTTAAAAATTCTAGATATCAAATTAGTTATTTTGAGCGTCTAAGTATGTTTGTTCATTTGTCTTAGTAATTTTGGCTTGTGCCAAAAATATTTGGATGAACTTGAGCTAACCTAAAGATGATTAGAATGATGAGTTGATGTTCTAGAAATTTTTAGAATTTTTGGAAATTAATTTTGAATTAATTTAAGTAGTACAATTGTAATTCTAGTATGACTAGAAATTGGTATGTATATTAAAATTAAATTGTTTAATTTTAACATCATAATATTTTGATTTTAAGGAGAATTAATTTTGAATTATTTCTGGAAATATAGAATTTAATTTAATTTGATTAAATATTAAATTCCACTTTAAAATGACATACAAAATTAAATTAACTGAAAGAACACATATAGACAATTTATGTTCAAGCGTTGAATCTATTTACAAATTGAAATCCAAAATTGTTATTTTTATTTTGTGCATTAAAGAATGCATGTTAGGGGTGTATGAAAAAACATGATGGATGATTATGGACTTAGGCCCAATGTGATTGAGCATGCATGGAATTATTTTGTTTTATAGTAAATAGGGTTTGCGTGTCCTTACCTCTTTTTCTTTCTTATGTATTTCTCTTCTCATCTTACTCCCCTCAAATGTAAATTGAGATTTTCTATAATTTGAAATATGTAATTATATTACATAGGATTAGGATATAATGAAAATATAAAGGAGCAAGAAACAAATAAGGTGGTACCATAAACAAGAAGACTTAGAAATAGGAATTTGATTTCTATTTTGGGTTGTAAATTCATGCATATACCTAGATAAGAACTAGTCAAGAGATTGACTTTAGTATATCCATAATCATGTCATATAGTTAATGTAACTATCTTTATATATCAATGTGATGAATGTATGATATATAAAAGCATGAAATAATAACTTAATCAGACTTAACAAAGAAATCTCTCACTAAATAAATAATTAAGTCTTACGTCATCCATTAATATGGGGAGAACTAGAGTTTTTCTAGAGTTAGGGTTGTTGAGTTGCCTCAAGCTCACTCTATAAGAATATGTTCAATCCATTGAAATTAGATTTCACGATTAATGAGTTAGACTTAACCGATATTATTAACTTGTTGGATTTGCGCCAAGGTTAATGTGTATTGGAGGCGAAGTTGGGTTTGCATACATGAGATGTACACATATCAATAGTCGATAGCGTGGTTGTTGGAGATTCCATGTAGCGACTAACCAATCCAATTGCATGAAGAATGTCAGGCCTCATGCAAGTTAGATAGCGTAGACTTCCCACCAAACTTTTGAAGAATGTTGGATCTACACTTTCGCCTTCTTCATGTTTAGACATCTTGATTCCATATTCAGTTGGTGTGCTTATCGACTTACAGTTCTCCATCTTGAACTTTTTCAGGATCTCTTTTGCATAGTTTTCCTATGAAATGAAGATTCCATCCTTTTGTTGCTTAACTTCAATGCCAAGGTAGTACGCCATGAGCCCCATGTCTGTCATCTCATATTCTTTCATCATTATTTCCTTGAATTCATTGAACATGCTTGGGTTGTTTCCAGTGAAGATCAAATCATCCACGTAGAGGCACACAATCAAAATATCTCCATCTTTGATCTTGATATATAGAGCGTGCTCGTAGGGACATTTGTTGAAGCCATTCTCTTGGAAGTACTTATTGATTCGACTATTCTAAGCCCTTGGTGCTTGTTTTAGCCCGTAAAAAGTCTTCTTCAACTTTAACACCTTGTCTTCGTGGCCATTGACTTCATAGCCTGATGGTTCCTAAATGTAGACTTCCCCTTCAAGAACTCCATTTAGGAAGGCAGACTTTACATCCATTTGATGTATCTTTCACTTGTTTTGAGCTGCCAAAGAAATTATTAGTCTAATAGTCTCCAATCGAGCAACAGGAGCAAATACCTCATTATAGTCAATTCCAGCCTTTTGATTATATTCTTTAGTAACTAGCCTTGTTTTGTGCCTTTCAATCTCTCTTTTAGCGTTTTGCTTTGTTTTGTACACCCATTTGACACCTATCGCCTTATGTCCCTTGGGAAGTGAGGTGAGTTCTCATGTGTCATTCTTTTCGATGGCCTTGATTTCTTCGTCCATCGCATCTCTCCACTTCTTCTCTTGTACTGCTTCTTGAAAGCTCACTGGTTCACAGTCGGCAAACAGACAAAATAATGTAAGATTATCTTATCGTTCAGTTACCCCATAGAGATCTCTAAGACTTCGTGTGCATGACACAACTCTTTCACTTGATGATGACGAAGGTGATGAATTTTCTTGAGTGGTTGGTGAAGTGGGTGGAGTTGTTGTCTCTTGTTGGGCTTCTCTTGGTTGTTCTATTGGTGTTAGCTCATCTTTTTCAAACCGAGGAAAGAAATTGAAGTCATCTGTATGAGAGCTAAAATCCCATTCTCCTTCTTCATTGAATACCGCATCTCAACTAATCACAATTTTCTTATTGTCTGGATTGTACAGCTTGTAGCCCTTCGAATTAGCATCATAGCCGATGAAGATAAAACTCTCGCTTTTATCATCAAGCTTTATTCTTCTCTCATTTGGTACATGAACATGGGCTATACTTCCAAAGATTCTCAAGTGGGAAATGCCAGGCTTTCTTCCACTCCATGCCTCTTGTGGTGTCTTTCCCCATACATTTCTTGTTGGATATCGGTTTAACAAGTAAACTGCACATGCCACTGCTTCTGCCCAAAATTCCTTAGGTAATTTTTGAGCATGCTTCATGTCATGTTGAGGATTGTTCTGTTCTTTATTTCTGCCACGCCATTTTGTTGGGGGGATCTAGGAACTGTCATTAGTCACCGAATTCCATTTGCTTCACAAAAATCTTAAAACTCCCTAGAAGTAAATTCTCCACCTCGGTCAGATCTCATGACTTTGATTTTTCTACCGCTTTCTCTCTCCACTGCAGCTTTGAACTTCTTGAAAACTTCTAACTTTTGTTTCAAGAAATATACCCAGGTTTTTCTTGAAAAATCATCAATGAAGAGAAGAAAATAGTTATTGTTACCGAGAGAGATTGGCTTGATTGGACCACACACATCGGTATGGATGAGCTCGAGTGGCTTCTTGGCTCTTGACTCTGACTCCTTTGGAAAACTTTTCCTGAATTACTTCCTGACTAGACACCCTTCACATAGTTGGTTAGGATGGTTGATGCGAGGTAGTCCCTTTACCATCTCCTTCTTAGATAGCAGCTCCAGACCTCCAAAATTTAGATGCCCAAATCGAAGATGCCAAAGCCATGATGCATCTTTGTAGCAAGCTTTCAGGCACTTTGCAACATCATTTTGTATGTTGATCAAGAATATTATATTCTTTGACATCGGCACTTTAGCAATGAAGTTATTTTTATCATCTTTTATAGAAAGATTATAATCTTTCATACGAATATCATAACCTTTCTCTAACAGTTGTCCTAAACTCAAGATGTTACTTTTCATATTGGGCACATAGTAGACATTGGAAATAAACTGATGTCTCTCATCTTTTAAACGGATAAGGATGTTACCTCTTCCTTTCACTGCTATTGTGGAATCATCTCCAAACGAAACATTTCCGTTTACTGACTCATCTAGCTCCACGAACATGTCTTTCCTTCCACACATATAATTGCTTGCACCACTATCAAGATACCAGGAATTTGCTTGGCCACCATCAGTTTCCTTTCGTGCTAAAAGAAGAGTTTCTTTTCCATCTGTTTTCTCCTCCACGTAGTTGGCCTTCTCCTCAATTTTGCTGTTGGGAGCTCTACATTCTAAAGCATAATGCCCAAACTTCTGACAATTATAGCATCGAACTTGAGATTTGTCATACCTGGAGTTCGGATTGATTCTTCCACGCCCTTGTGTTGAGCTTTCTCCTTTCTCATAGTTGTTGTTGGAATTGTTGTTGTGGTAATTCCAACCTTGTCCACGACCGCGACTTCCACCTCGTCCATGGCCTCTACCTCTGCCTCGGCCACGTTGGTTTCTATCATTACCTTGACTTTCATGCATATCCTTAAGTTGCAGCTTGAGAAGTTGCTCAGTAAATCCTTGCTTCTTCTTATGCTTCTCTTCGTATGCTTGCAATGATCCTTGGAGTTTCTTGATCATCATTTCTTTCAAGTCTTTAGTTTCTTCAATCGTCATGATGATGTGTTCAAATTTGGGATCTAACGAACGAAGTATCTTCTCTATTATCCTCACATCTTCTAACTTTTCACCATTTCTTTTTAATTGATTAGAAACAACTACTACTCTTGAGAAATAATCCGAAATAGACTAAGATACTTTCATATGTAAGGATTCAAATTCACCTCTTAATGTTTGGAGACGGACCTTCTTCACTTGCTCGAATCCTTTGTAAGAGGTTTGCAGCTTCTCCCACGCTTCCTTAGTAGAGCTTGCATTTGAAATCTTTTCAAAGCCATCGTCATCTAATGCTTGATAGATGAGGTAGAGAGCCTTCTTGTCTCTCTTTCTTGAATCCTTCAAAGTTGTTTTTTGATCTGGTGTAAGAGTAGCAAAAGCAGCATCATCCGCAGGCTCATTGTAGCCTTTCTCTACGATATTCCACACATCTCGTGATCCAAGAAGTGTCTTCATTTTGATACTCCAATTGTCGTAGTTGTTGTTGTTGAGTGTCGGAACTTGGAATGGTGTCATACCATTTGCCATATCTCTCAATATAATAAGAATTTGAAAAAATCCGATTGCAAGGATGAATCCGGAACTTCGAAAAACTTTGGAAGGGACAACTCGGTCAACTCAGCTCAACTTTGTGAGTCAACTTAGCTTTCTGGTAGCACTGTACCGGTGGTGCATTTGAACTCCGATCGGGGCAATTCTGACGGTGTCGAATTCCTCTTGTCGAGACCTCCGATTTGATATGCAATAGTGTATATTTTCCAACTAGCTCTGATATCACTTTGTTGGAAATAAAATACTCACACAAACAATTTTTATTCAAACTCAAACAAATATTACAAAAGCACTCTCACTCAACAAGCAAGATACTACAACTCACTCTTATAAAACTTTGCTTCTTCACTCACTTAGAAGCTTTTAATTTTTTCTTGATGTCTAAACTAAAATGGGGAGGAGTATTTATACTACTTAAGAACAATTCTACACCACACAAATAAAATAATCCAAAATTATAATAATCATACACCTCATTCTTCTCCATTCTTCTCCATCCTTCTAATAATATTTTAAGTTATCAAATGATTCACATGCATAATTACTACACTCTAGAAGATTCTAGGTAGATGACTTGTAGTTTTGGATCTTTATTATGGATTTGGACTCCAATTTGATTGGATTTGGGTTTGGGCTCCCATAATGGATCAAGTTTATGATCCAACATTTTTGTCATTTCTCATCCTTCTCTTTAAAAGGTGTTTGTGTTTCAGCTTTAATGACTGATCCATTTTGCATGAGCTGAGCACTAAATGTTCGGGAAGATTTTTTCATTGTAATTTGGAGAGAAATTTTGATGTGCTATCTGATGTTTTCTGCAGATGCACTTTATCGTTCAGATTTTTTTCCTGGACTTGGGTGGATGCTTACCAGATCAACATGGGATGAACTATCCCCTAAATGGCCTAAAGCATATCCTTTTGGTTTTAGTGTAGTGCTGTTGTATGTCGGGCTTTTGTATGTGATTTGATGATTCTCTTTCGAACATTTTCCTTGACAAAAACAACACTTACTGGGATGACTGGTTGAGAATAAAAGAGAATCACGAAGGTTGTCAATTTTTTACGTCCAGAAGTGTGCAGGACATATAAGTTTGGAGAGCACGTATGTTATCTATGTATATCTTGAGAATATTCTGTCAGCAAGCATTGACAACAATTTTACGTATGTGCACTGGTTACTTGGAGTTTATAAGGTTGAAGCCGTGTAAGTGACATGGCTGTTGCTGCTACATCAGAAAGTCCTTAGCCTTTGAAGTAGTTTTCTTGAATTAGCAAGGATAGGTATAGCTCTTAAGTCACAATATAATAATTATTATCATATACCCTAAACTGAAGGTCATTACAATAAATTGTTTCCAAATGTAACATCATCCTCTCACTATTAGCACTCTGGATTTGTCACCACAGGGTTCGAGTTTGGGGCAGTTCTTCAAACAATATCTTGAGCCAATTAAGTTGAATGATGTCCAGGTAATTATTAATTTCTTGTATACATTCAACCCATTTGAAGTTTTTGCATGCATATATATCACAATAGTTTGCTTTTTCATCTTCTTTCAAAAGGTTGACGGGAAGTCAATGGATTTGAGCTACCTGATGGAGGTAATTAGCTTTTTGTTTCATTTAATATTTAATAGGACCTTTATTTTATTTTATTTTTATAAAATAAAATATTCAGTGAAGAGTATTCTACTTTCTATAGGACCAATACTCAAAATACTTTGGTGACATTTTAAAAAAAGCTAAAGCTGTCAATGGAGATGATGCTGTTCTTAAGGCATATAACATAGAAGGTGATGTTCGTATCCAGTACAAAGACCAATCAGACTTTGAACACATTGCACGCCAGTTTGACATTTTTGAAGAATGGAAGGTATTATGTTCTTTAATGACCATTTCTCAAATCTACGATAAATGAACTTAACAATTTTAGTTTTATGGTGTTTCATATATATTGGGTAAATTAATGCATTTGGTTGCTTCATTTTTGAGTTATAAAAGGAGAAATAAAAGGACAGCTCGACTTCTATTTATCTTAAAAGTTTATGTCCCATGGAACTAGTTGTCGCTTGACATATATAGTTATGTTTTGTTTTGTTGTTTTGGTGAAGTTGATAAAATTTTAAACATAAAAGCTTATATATATTTAAATGAAAATATTTTAAAAAAATTTTGGCGAGTTTGAGGAATGAAAATAATGCTTTTAGTTTGAGTTCATTGAAAATTTTACCCTTGAATTAAATTCTCGCCAATTTGTGTCCAAAATATAAAAATTAAATCATATTGAAGTTTATTTTGTTAACTCTCATGTTTGGAAAAGTAATATTCGCTATAATTGTTATTCTTTTCAAGTTTGAAATGTGTTTTGAAAGAATTGGAAATCAAGTGAAAAATGACGCGATTTTGTAAGAAAGCGGTATATTTAAAATGCTCCATTGTTAAAAACTGGGGGCATTCCTTGAGGGTGAGTTTGGAATGTAGAAAAACAAATGTAGGAATTCAATTTGATCAAATCTATTGAAAATTTAATTGAAATTGGAGAACTTATACCTTTTTAGGAATTATGTATATAATAACTCATTTTAGTTCTATCAGTAGATTTTAGTTCAAATGATTTTATCTCTCAATTTGTGTGTTTAGCATAAATACTAAAGTGATACGCTTTATTTTCATTATATTGTTTGGAATAACTAAAAAGTCAATGAGTATAACATTCGGGTGTTAGCTTAATTGGTACACCTGCTGTCAGCACCGTATCCTTTAAAAACTATTTTTGAGAGAAAAAAATTATGTTAGTGTATTAGTTCCCTTCCTGCTCTCATTTGCAAAAGAAAATATATATATATATATTATCACTGGAAGTGCTTTGAATTTTCAATAGGAGTTGGCATATGAACTAATTTTTCATAAAAATAATGCCATATTAAACAAACTTAATTGACCATATATAATGCTATTTTGCATTTTGGGGACTTCTTAGACACCCTTTTATTGTTACTAGAATTTGATTCTTTCCATATAATAAGTATATATACAAATATATACGTTGAACAAGTAAAATCATGCTAAAAATGACAATTTTGCGAAAATTGTATTAATTTTATTTGGAGATTCTATAGAAAGCTGAAAACATTCTTATTCAAAGTAAATTTGTTTTCTTCTTTGCAAATAATTGTAAAATAATAAATTATATTTATTGATTTTACTTTATAATTATTTAAAACAACATAATTTAAATTATCTTGAACACTTCAGGATTTACTTTCAATGTGTGTACATATTGTGAAATTATTTGAATTGAATTAAAATCTAGCACAAGGATCTTTATAAATAAAGCTTCAAAAGTAAATCTATTTGCTTGTAAGGGTAAATAGAAAAGTAAATATTTGTTTCAAACAATAGAATTCAAATGATTCTACTTCAAAATTTACTCTAAATGCATTCCATTATAAAATTAATTGAATTGAATCCTAACACAAAAATTCATTAATTCAAGCATGGGGAGATAATGACCTTTTTTTTTTTCAAAGGATGGAGTTCCAAGGACAGCATATAAGGGAGTAGTTGTATTCCGATATCAAACACAAAGACGGGTGTTTCTTGTTGGTCCGGATTCACTGAGACAGCTTGGAATTGATGATGCTTGAGGCTAGATGAAGCTAGACAACATGGTGAGTTATTTGCATCCATTTGGAGTGTTTTTTTTACAGTTAAATTTCATAATAACACTTTATGATTAAAAAAAAATCACAATACCATTGGTGAAAAAACTAGGGACGGCAAAGTTTTAATCAGTTTTGTTTAGATGTCAAAGTAGAGTTATGCTATGCTCATCTGCCTGCTTAACAGGGTTTCTGGGAATTTCTGACCTGGGAGGATCGATGGACTAGGGTGAAAATGATTTGTTCATGCACACAGATTAGTCAGATACAAAGCTTGTTTTTCATCCTGGAAACGGGGAAGGAATGATTTCGAATTTTGTGATCTTCACAAAACTTCAACCAGTTTATAGTTCCCACTTCAACAGGCTAATATATATCAAACGCTAATTTTCTATGCTTTTGAATGGCTAGCTTACATTTTGCATCTGGGCAGGGAAATCCTATGAATTTTGTAGCATTTGTCCTTCTACCACATCTACCAACTTATAATGTAATGTTCTTTCTCAAGTTAAATTGCTTGCTAGTAATCCAATTAACTCTACAACTAGTCTGCCGAATATGATAAATGTTGTTGATCCAGTGTCATCTTCAACCTCAGTATTTAATTTATACCTATTTGAGAATATCAAATATTATTTAAGTTGTTAAATAAGGGATGAAATATTTAATTAATTAACTTTGCTTTTTAGTGTATCAATAAATCGGCAGCTCATTAAGGATGTCACAGTTATTGTACTATGTTTGTTTGTTATAGCTTTGAAACCTGTATTTTACATTAAGAGCAAGCTCGACACCACTATCGAGTAAATAGGTCAACATAAAAAATTATAACTCTACAAGTAAATTTGATATCCTGTAATAAATATAAGATATGTTAACAAATGACTGTGAACTTTGTCATATAAGTAATTGTTTTGTGTGATGATTAAGTAACTTGTCCTATAAATGTGGATGTCAAGGCTTAACAGCTTTGTAATTGTTTTTTTCTAATTCAATGTCTTTTATAGGTTGTCTTTCCACTTGTAGATGGATAATTTTTTCGATTGGTTGAGGTAGGTTGTATGAATCAAAATTAATAAATGAACAAAAGAATTTATCTTTGTTTAAAATTTAATACATATGGTATTTGTAAATTGACAAAAAAATTTGTACCTGTTGAACTATTGTTTGATACGTTGTCTATAAAATCAGGAAACAAAAATAAATATAGTTATATAAAAGATCAATTCAAAATTAGAAAGGAATCTATAGCTTTAAAATTTTATGACCTTGTGTTTAATTGTGTGATGTTAAGTTTTTATTACCCACATATTTTTTTACTATCATAGCAGCAAATATAACAATCACTACACCATTTGTCTCCTCAGAAAAATATCATCATATGGAAAATTAAGGAGCATTTTATCCCAAAGAGTAATATCTAATTTATCAAGATTGCATTTAGTTCAAATGATTTTATAAAAAAAAAGGAAAACATAAATGTATTAAAATTAAATTAAATTATAGGCTTGCTCACTTGTGTTTTTTTATTTGAATTTTACTTTTATTACCAATTTTATCAAGTATATTGACTTGTTCAATGTCTCCAACCAGACTAATTTGCCCAATTATATCTGTAAAAAGAAATGTTAGAAGTAATTTATCGAAAGTACAAATAAATATATACATATTAATATTTATATAATGATTAAATAGTACTTATTGTGTATATCTTGTCTCATGTCTTTGCTATAGCATCCTCAAATTTTAAAAAATCAAATCTATCAAAAATAATTGACAAATCATCTTCATCAATAATTTTAATTAGTGTATTTTTTGAAAGTTTGATTTGAAACGGGTAATGACTCATCCTATAATTGAAACGGGTAATGACTCATCCTATAATTTGGATGTGTAGGAATTACGACAAACCCAGAAATATTAAACACTTTGCCTTCAATGAGTAAAGGTCTAAAATGATCTGCAAGATATTTTGGAATTGTGTCAAGCATAGTGTCGTCTTGTCATATGTACATTGGTATGGAAATAGAGTGAGTAATTAATCAAATAGTGCAATATGCAATGTATATGCTAAAATGAAAAAAGAAAAACGTACATTTTCATCAAGCATGAGAAATTTCAGACTATATAACTCAAAAGGGTCATAAATATAGTTAAAATCTCAAACCCTTGTAATACACACTTTCAGCCAGATATTTCTGCTACGATTATCAATGTCTAATATAAAAAAATGTGAATCTTCGATAGGAAATTTGATTTTTCAAAAAACAACAATAATTAATTGTATATAATGAGTAAATGTTAAGCCATTTATTTTGGACAATTTGCTAAATCACTAAATATTTCATGATTAACAATGTTTTTTGTTTATTTTGATAGGTCAATATTCAAATCGAAATTTTTATTATTGATTACTATATGTATACTCTTATGTAATGTAACTCTACAAAGTGCTATATTCAGTTGTCCATAATAAAAAATATGGTCATATAGATAAAGACATTTTAAGGTTTGTCTTTGACTTTTATTTATTGTCATACAACAACATATTCTAACTAGAAATTGTTTTCTTTTTAATACAAAAAGTCACTTTCCTTCATTAATTGATAATATGATTCTAGGGATAAATATTTTTTTCCATTGTGTGATCCTGTAAGAATTTGAGCTTCAATGACCTTTGTTCCTAGATTAATGACTATTATTTTTGTTCCATTGCAAGGACCAATACTTGGATTTATGTTTCAAAACAATATTATTGGAATGTTTTTTTTTAAATTTCAGTTCATGTTGTAGAAATCCATTAAAATTTAAAGAATTTAGGAATTCAACAGGGTAAAGAACTTCCAATGCATCCATATTGTTTGATGTTTTACACATTGAATCAAAGTTGTAGTATATTTTTTCTTCTTCATGCAATTGGTTTAATATTTTTTTGTTAACTGTATCTACTATTTTATTTGTAGGTGTAATTATGACACATTCTTTTATATAAAAAGATTCATTGTATTTTGTAATAAATAAAGGGTATGTTCCATAGATAATTTTATCAAGGGGTACAATAGTATTATCAATTATGATTTTGGTGGGTATCTCAATCGAATTGTTTTCATCATCAAGTTCTTTAATTTTTTAAATGGAATTGTGACATCACCTATTGATAAAATCCAATTAACAAAATCAGCCAATTCATTGTTTTCATGTAGGTTTCTAGCATTAGACAATAACCACAAATTAGTTGTTAAATTATAAATTTTAAAATATCTCCATAGATGGGATCTTGTAAATGATACATTGATAATATCTTCTTTAGTACCATTAACAACAATAGGTAAATTTTGTTTAAAATCACCTCCTAATAATAAAATTTTACCTATAAAAAAAAATTTTACTCATGTTATTATCTATAGTACTTAGGATCTCTTAAAATTCTATCAAGTACTTCAAAGCAATATTTATGACTCATTGGAGCTTCGTCCCAAATCATTAAAGAATCTTGTTCTATTAATTGTGCTAATTGTACTAATTGTGTATCTTTTTCTATTTCACATGTTGAATATTCAGTCAAATTAATTGAAATTTTAAACATAGAGTGAGTGTTCTCCTGCCTGATAATAATAAGAATGATATGTCAAACAATACAACAACTATAACTATTTTTATTTTAGATCTAAGTTTTGCTATAATGATTTCATAAAAATATGTTTTACCTATGTCTCCATGACTATAAACAAAGAACAGATTGTTTATACTATTTTTAATGGCATGAATTATATTATTATACATAGTAAGTTGTTCATTAGTTAAAGTTATAATCACTTCATCATATTTTTTACTTAATTCCATAATATCATAATTAAGTTCTTCAACTATTAATCTATTAGTATTATCATACAAAAATAAGCTATTAGGTGCAAAAATGTTGAAATCGGTGAGAGAACATGAATTTTTATTGAAAATTTTTTCAAGTTCAAATAAACTCGATTTTTAAGATAATCTTCAGATATAGTATTAACTAAAATGTGAAGATTCATATGTATGTCATCATATAAATATTTTCAAAACAAACTTAAAGTTTATCCAGTTCATTAACTTTATAAAATAATATTAAAACAATAATATTAAAACTGTAAACAAATGGTGCAGTTGAAAGGAAGATGCATAGAAAATGGCTTTTTTCATTGCAGAGATCCATTCGTTGTCATTTCCAAGTAAGTCATATGCACTACATGCAGATTGGTAAGTAAAATGTAAAACCTCATCTACAGTTCTAATGTCATTAAAATTTTTAGGACTTTTTATAATATTCAAAAGCATTCTTAAGTAATACAACTCTCTTGAATTTGGATTAATATAAGTAATATCAGATGATGTTTTTGGTTTATCATTTTGATGCAATCAAACTAAGCAATGAATATGAGGGAGACCTCTTTTTTGAAATTCAACAGTATATAATAAAGTTGTAACTCTGCCAAAATGTTTATTTTTTTAATGTTATTAATCAAATGTCTGACTTTAATTTTAAAAGCAAGGCTAATAACATCTGGTCTATCTTTGAGTTTTTGGCTGGAGATATAATTTAGCATATGTTAAATTTTAGACCATAAAGGGTTACATGTAAAGGTTATAAATAAGTCGGAGTGACCATAAAATTTGTAAATTGTCATAGCATTATGGTAATGTTCAATCATATAACAGGGGCTTCCTGTGTGACTTAAAAGGAGTATAATTATAGATTTGCCAATATTATTACCATTTATATCACCATTCAAAACAACATTTTTAATACCCTTATAAAATTCAAATCTTAATTCTTTTTGATTTCGTCTAATATAATCTAGTATTTCTTCTTCTACACATGAGAATACATCACAACATATTGTTGGAATAAACGACTACCTCTTAATAATATTGTACCTTCATAGTGTCGTTGTTACAATCTAAAAGCATAATATTCACGCATTATAATACATTTTCTAGAAGTTGAATTCTGACCAATATTGTTTACATATTCAATATCAACTCTATAACCATCTTCTCCATATGGGAAAAGAATAGGATATTGCATGGACATCATACTTGAATGTAAAGTACTTATTCGTTTTAGACCTTCAGATTTATGCTCAACTATAATATCTTTGTTTTTATCATATAAGCCAAAATCTCCAACTATTAAACCTGCTATTTCAAAATATGATGGTAATGTATACTGGAAACTATCCTGATTTCGTCTACCAAGTAGTTTTAATTTAAGTGGCTGAAAATCACCGTCTTTAAATCTATCTCTAATTATTCTAAATGATTTAATTAATTTATTATATGTATCAAACATTTTTATCAATTCATCTGCTATTATTTCGTTAATAGTTTTGTGTGAGTCATCAGGAATGAAAGAAGAAATTCTATTCTTAACTTCATTGTCAGTATCATATACATATAATTATGAAAACTTTGGTTTTTCACCATCTGGAGGCAGTAATGAACCAATAAAATGATAATTTTGACCACAAAGTCTAAATAAATAAGGGCCTAGTTTTTTGTTTATTTCATAAAAATTCTCCTCCAGTTGAAATCATAGTGAACATAGCATTATAAATTCTGATGTCTTCTCTAAATTTTGAAGAAATATGACCTCCATGATAATTTAATAAATTATCAAGATATGATGGGGCTTCTTTTAATAGTGGTAGTCGTATTTTTCCTTTTTTGCAACAAATAGGGTAAACAGATTGAGAATATTTTGATTTATTTTTCAAGCATTCGTCCCGCCAATAAAGTGCATGCATTGATTACTTGGAATCCCTAAGTATGATTTTTCAAGGTAGATTCCTATGTAATGGCAAAAAAGGAAAGTTAAAATTAAATATTTCGAAAGTTGTTAAAGAAATAATTAAAAAAAATTATAAGAAATAAATAATAGGTTGTGATTTCATACTTGGGGCATGAAGGCCAAAAAGATTGGATTATTCATCATAATTATAGTTGTCACTGGATAGATATGATAAACTAATAGAATTTTGTTCATTTGTATTAGATTGCCCAATACAAAGAGGTGATGGGTTTTGATCTGATAAAAAATTAAATCTAATGAGTTTAGTTATAATTAAAATATTTGATAATTTTAATATGATTATTAATTACCTGAATAAGTTTAATATGGTGTACCAAAAAAAATAGACATTCTCGTCCGTTTCATGTTACTTTCAATTTTAAAAAACCTAATCAAATGTTGGGAAAAGAAGATTAATAATAGATAACATGTAGTAAAAGATGTATTCAATTGGAGTTTTTTGTTGCATCAGAAAAACATTGTGTATTTTTTTGTATGAATCTAAGTACATTAAGCTTTGAAATATAAATAATTTAAAAAATGCATAAATAAATCTCTATTTAATAGTAAGTTAAACCTGTTGAGTAGTAAATATATAAAAAGTGACCAATAAAGTACTGAGAAGTTGGAAACACTACAAAAATTTCTGTAAAATATATAATCAATATATTGTCAAATAATTATTTATATATTATAAGAAAAATATAAGTAAATTTTAATTAATTATAGCAGGATATGATCAATATAAGTTTTTAAACAGCAATAAAATAATTAAATAAAATTTTTATGCGCTTAAAATTTAAAAAAGTTTAAATCAATCAATTAGCATGAAGTTTATTTTAAAATTTTTATTAATTATTTATTTTGAATATTAATTTAAAATATCTGTCGACTAAATTTGATGTAAATATCTAAAGTTAATTTCAATTTTGAATTTTTTTAAAAATAAGAGTTTTTATATCCAATTAATCATTTAGAGTTTTTGTTAGAACAAATGAATCATAAATAATTATTCCAAAATAAATGAATGATACAATATTAAAATAAGTCTTCAAATAACAATTAAATAACTATGTAAGATCTTCTAATGTTTGGAAATTTAAAAAAATTATATAATAAATTATGTTGAACATTATGTTACACTGGGTCATACATTTAAAGTAAAAATATCTTCATATTGGAAGCATTATTATTTACTTGAATAGGTATGTAATTAAACTTTAGTTTAAAAATGATAATCATAAATTTTGGTTTTTTTTCTACATGTTAACTTGGATTTTATTTCACTGAAATTTTTTTTTCTACATGTTAAATTGGATTTTATTTGACTAAGAAGGTTAATGAGTGGTGTAATAATTATTCTCATTAGTTTAAAATATTATCTATTGTCTACACAAATTAATTAAATAAATAAGTTTTCTTGTGAGATTTGAGGTTATATCTAAACTGAAATTAATTTTGAAAATTTTCACTTTTTATATTCCCAAATAAGTATTTATTGTGTTCCTTAATTAAATGGTGGACTTTTAATCCATACATTCCCATTTTAAAAATTCCTCAAGATGTTTAAGATTATTTCATTTGGAGTAAATATCAATAGAATCAATACAACAATATTTCAAAAGCTCAACTAAACATATAAAAACAAAAATTACATTGTTGGTTTTTTTTATTTGTTATTCTGTTGATTTTTTTTAAACCTGACAGATGCTTCATTTAAATGTTTTAAGTTTGAACTGTTATAGTAAACTGATTTCAGATACATTGATTAAATTATAACTAAATAATGGTAATTGTGCTTTGTACAAAAAAGATAGAGTTTATCATTAAGATAAAAGATTATAAGTACATTAGAACAAAATAACAACAATTCTACAACATTACAATTAGCCAAGGAAATGATGTTTAAAATAGAAAATCCAAAAAAAATAAAGCCTAAGTTTTGTCACAACGGCTATTTAAAAAAAAAAACAAAAGTTCTGGAACACCATAAATTGCTAAAGTACTGGTTGTGAGCAAAAAAAGACCACAAAAGTCTAAATTTTTTGATTGTAGCAGGAGCTAAACCAGATGTGTCAGTCCTTATATGACACTTTTAACTTTTTTCATTATCTTCACCAGCTTCCCATACTTTCTAGTCAAGGCAACATAGTCAGTGAACAAATATTCATATGATGTTCTGAGGGCTGTGAGTTCAGTGTTGGCAGCTGCATCAACACTTTACTTGCATACCATCAAGTCACAGTAATTATAATTCTCAATTTCAATGTTGTACAAAGTCTTGATATGATCTAAAACAATCATGCATGCCATGTTCTTAGCTTCTATAACATTGTTAGTACTTATACCAATACTGTATGAAAAAATCTAGTTTCATTGCTATCTTGGTGTGGGTAATATAGTGTGCATGTGAATGTGCCCTTAGTAGAGATTTGAGTCATATGCTGCAGAAAACATTTATAATTATTCTAATAGAGCATCCAGTATAGTGTTATAAGGTATGTAGACCACAAATACCTATAAAAATAAAATAAAATAAATTAGACATGGTTAATGGGGGAAAGAACAATGACTGAAAAACAATTGTGTCAATGAATGTTAAAGCTCTTCAATGTAATCTGTACATATTTTAAAATAATAAAATCATTGTAACTACACTTCATTCTAATACTTTTAAGTGTTTTATTGTATGAATTCTATTTAATAACAGAGCAATCAAATATGTAAATTATCTATATAGATCTGCTCATACTGCTAAATTAACATTTGCTTCAGGTAAAAGATAAAAAATTTTTTATAGGAAACATGTTGACAATATGTGGGCATTGTAAAATTTATGATAAAAACACTACATAAGCATGTACCTTAAAGCAGAATGGATAAAAACTTCAAGATTAAAAATCCAGCAGTAAATATGTTTCGTAGAACTATCATATTTATATTGTATATGAAATAAAAATATTTAAAACAATCTCATGAATATGGGCAGTGAACAAAATATGTATGTAATAAGCTGTATTAGGATGGAAAAAGATCACATACAAACATAACAATGGAAATTAGATAACAAAAAGTTGAATTCAATTAAAAGATAAAAAAATTATTAAAAAGATGTTTATAATAACTGAACATAAAAAAAATTTATGATAAAAGCAACACATGAGTAACTATCTTAAAATATATTCGATAAAAACTTAAAGATGAAAAATACAGCAGTAAATATGCATTTAATAACTATGCAGAAACCGTTTTATGTTGAAGAAAGATGAGGATGTAACAAGTTAAAGCTATATGTGTTATTTATAGCAGATATAAATACATATTAGGGTATAAGAGTCATTTACATATTAGTATAGATGAAGTTAATAAAATAATTAATTATTTTATACTTGTAAAGTTTCTAGTAGATATAGAATGGATATGAGGATAAAAGAGTAACTTAAAGAGAGGTGAAAATGCAGTTAACATAGAGACATTAATTAGTCTGACACAATGTAATCATTAAAATTTATTGTTGAGCATGATTATGATTAATGAATCTAGAGGACATGTAATAATACACATAAATATAAACTATATATTATTATGACTCGTAGAAGCAAAGAACCGAGTAGATGATGCTATCATCATGATATGTAATACTATACATTATGTATATAATATCATTAATGTAAAACAATTTAAAAAAATTATTAAATCAGGTAATATTAAATAAATTAGATTTGTTATATTTGTTTTTCAAATAAGTATATACGCGTAACTCATTAAAAAATTGGCCAGCTAATACACTTTTATTTCCAGATAACCTCTGCCCATTTTTCTACGATGAGCCCTAATTTAGTCTCCCCATTTTTTAGCTCCATTTTGAAAATATTAACAGCTCAAGCGGCGTCCACACTCCTTCGTCTATTCTTATTGTCTTTCTATATGTGAGACGTCCCAGCTCGTCGCACTTGTTGGATCTCCCTTTTACCAGCGCCACATTTGCAGATGTGGTGCATGTTTTTGTGACAATGTCGGCTTTTAGATCTGTTGTTTCTCCCTTTTATCATAATATCCTCTTCTTAGTGGTAATTAGAATTTCATTATTCCTCTCTTTTTTTGCTTTTGTTTTCACCATTGATCTATGTTTTGTATTGAGTGTCATGATTTTTTTTGCTTTATTTATGATCTGTTCCTTTTTATATGTTGTGTGTGTTTTTTTTATATTCATTTTCGTTTTATTGATTATTATGCGTATGATTAGTTGCTGAGTGTGATTTTTATCCAATTTTTTATGCATTTGATTGTAAGCATGTGGGAATATATGTTTGCTTAGGTTGGCTAATGGATAAAATTGATGATTGATCAAAGTTGCATGATAGAGAGAGACACTTCCAATTTTAGAATTAGCTATATTTTTTTCGTTTTTTCTGTGTTTGCTATGTATATGTTGTTGAGCATTGGAGTTGTATTGTTGGGTCGTTTATGGGGTGTGCTAATTACTATGAGAATGGGCCGGTAGTTGAGATGGGCCACATGCATGTACTTTTTAGTTGGGTTGTGTATTTGATATTCCAATGAATTGGATTTTTAGTTAGGCCATTTGTATTAATTATTTGATTTGGTTTGAAATTTTTAGCCACTGAATATAACAAATGTGACTTAAAGTTTATTTTTTTTATATTTTTTTGATTTATTCCTTTTTCCCTTTTTATTTGATTTGGTTTGGATTTTTTAGCCATTAAATATAACAAATGTGATTTAAAGTTTTTTTATATATATTTTTATTTATGTCTTTTTCCTTTTTTATTTTTTAAGATGGAAAAACGTAGGTTGATGGTGTTGGTGGATTACCAATACATGTCGCTATTTTGTTTATGCTGCTATTGAAAATGACGAGAGATTCATTGAATCGGCTATACACGGGGGTATAATTGGGCTTCTAGTACTGATTGGTGGATTGGATGTACAAGTATATCATTTTGACTCTTGAAAAAATTTATTTTATCTTTATAACGATGTGGTCTAGGATAGAGATTACTGGGGTCTAGATTATTAATTATGGTATAATATTCATCTAACTACAGTTTAATATATACATCAGCTCTAGATTATTAATTTTGACACTTGTTTTGTTTTTTGAAATGACATGTGTGGTTAGATTGACTGCCCACTGTTCAATGTATATCCAAATTTGATTATAATATGAAAGTAAATATTTTATGATTGAAATCCAAATTCCTGTATTTAAACTTTGGTTTGATTCTTATGCATGCTTTTTTCATTAAAAATTCATTTTGAACTATAAAAAAATACTTAGTCCAATCCGTACAATCCAATTACTTTTAATAAACCAAGTCTCAGATAACCCAGGTTAGTTACCGCCTCTATAAATAGTAGCCCTCTCTCATGCCTTGTTTTGCATTATCACAGAACAATGTTTTTGCTTACTTATAATCTAAAGGGTAGGTAGTGTTTATTAATTCAAGATATTATCTCCATTAACAAAAAATCGTAAGGAAGCAATAATAAGAATAGCAATTTCCCATTTCCATTGTGTACACCTGTTGTTTTATTATCATCTTATTATTTTTGGTTATATGATAATGCATGTTTTAATAAAGTTCGGACATTTTTTTTATTTGCCTCGGTAATTTTTGTTTTCTATTTGATATCATTCGTATTGTGTATGTGCATTCATATTTTTCTGTTTATACAGTTTATAACACTTTTCTATTCCATTTTTTCTCCTTCTAGATGTCTATTTAGATTACATTAGCACCGATCTTGGAGGTTGTATTGAAGTATATAGGTATGCCTTCTGCCGCATATGAGATATTCCAATTTGATGGAGTATATACTTGCAATGTCGATTATGGTTATGAAGATGCTGAATGTAATTTCTATATCTCTTTTGCAGTAGGCATTAGTTCTGAATCTGTTGATGAAGCAAAAAAATATTGGAATATTAGGTGCTGTAGACTTTTTGAAATCGTACTATATTCTAGACATCTTAGATTATAATCATAGATACATAGTTATCTACAAGTTAAATTGTAAGTACTCAATGAATAATGAAGTACATGCACTAAGATCTGCACATGAGAGGTTGGTTGGTCAGGATGTATCATTAGGTAAAAAATATGCAAAATTGTTGAAGGCTATGAACAAATTAAAGGTTGTATTTCGAAGATTTGTGCATCTAATTTAGATTTTTGTTGCACTGTGCTTCAAATGATTGTTTTTTGGTTGTTCCACTTGGAAGGATGTTGCTTTTTGTTATTTGTTCTCTCTGATGTATTGCAGCATACCAAGTCAGCTTCAAAGTTTCATGTTCTGCTGTTTAGGTGTTACTTGGGTTGGATTAGTATTCTCTTCTGTGTAATATTTTTTCCCTGTAAGATATGATGATCAGTGTAAAGAATAGTATTTCTATCCATATATAATAAAAAAAAAGTATTTTTTTTATCATGTGTAATACAGGTTTAGTTGTAGATTATGGTGGTGTAATACTGAAATTTTCTTTTATATGTTTGATGTTGTATTATATATTAAAAAGTAATTTTATAAATATAATATATATGTTCATAGCTACTTAATTCTAGAAAAATTTGTTTGAAATATGTACTTAAAAGAATAAGTATACCGCATATATACTCATCTAAGACTCATGAAAACTAATTTAGAGCTTATAAAAATTCATTAAAAGAAATTAGGCTTATATCTTCAAAATAAAAAAGGAAAGGTGAGCAATATAAATAAAATTGGTCAATTGAGCATTATCTTCATTATAGAGGATCATAAAAAATGCACTTGATAATTTTAAACCATGTTAGTCAACCACATGAATTAGAACCTTATAATTTATAATATCATTACGATGTTAATATTTAACTATATAAAATCCAATAATCATCAAACAATGATTATTTTTAAGAGTTAAAACTGAATTATTGGAAAAAAATATTAGAAAAGTACAATCAAAGCTCAAAAACTGATTATTTTTAGGAGCTAAAACTGAATTAGTTTGAAAAAAGTCAAAGCTCAAAAATTGGAATTATCCATAAACAATAAAGTCACTCGATAGGTCCTACATAAAATCCATTTACTATAGCTTAATTACACTATGTGAAGATAAAAATCAATTTTCAATTTTATTAAAATTATTGTGTATATATATACTTAAATTATTATAATAAAATATTTAAAGACAGAGTAATTGCACAAGTTTCATTATTAATGATATCCAAGTTTTACTATATACTCTTTGAAAAACTTTTGCATTATTTATCTATTATAAAAACTTATTCCTTTGTATTATCTACAATTTCTTTTATAATGTGTAATATTGTTATGTAATTTATATACTACAGATTGTCGCTAAACTCATTCAATACAGACTCTTTACAATTATTACATCCAACAATATAACTCTACACATCAGCTTTTTAAATAGGTATGTTTTTCTGACTTATTAGTATATTAAAAATATATAATTAACATAATTTCTTTGTTTATAATTATAAAGAAAAATAATACATTTCAAATAATTATGCATTCACATTCTTTTAATATTATTGTTGTCCATGTAATTTTACATTGATTTTATATGCTTATTACTCTTAATTATATATATACTACAAATTATCGCTAAACTCATTCAATACATCTCTTTATAATTGTTACATCCAGTAACATACTATGCACATCAGTTTTTTAAATAGGCATATTTTTCTGAGTTATTAGAATATTAAAAATAAATGATTAATATAATTTCTTAGTTTATAATTATATAGAAAAATAACAAATTTCAAATAATTATTCATTCACATTCTTTCGATATTATTGTTGTCCATGTAATTTTACATTGATTTTATATGCTTATTACTCTTAATTTTTTATGCATATATAAAGCATATTATTGCTTTTAATTTTATTTAATTTTATATGCTTATTACTCTTAATTTTTATAATGTATATATATATATACATTATAAAAAGCATGTCATTTTTTTATGCATAGGGAATATGAAATTGGGTAGATATTTTACATTCGGTGGTAAATTTATACAAAATAAAACTTAGGCGGAAAATACATCATTTGAGAATAATTCAATCGCAAATAATAAAATGAACATAATACAAAATATATCCAAATATAATTTAGGAGTACCTAATAATAAATGTGGTGCATTGTATTGGCTTGATTAATGCCTTAAAAAAATACCAAACAAAATAAATTTATATACACTCTTGTTGTAGACAAGGCAAAATTAAATTACCATTATTAAAACAAAATTTTGATTTTTTAGACAAATTATTAAGTCAAGATGGTAGACCTATTGATTTTAAATTTATGAAAAATATAAGAATTTATAACTATATGTTTGCTTTTTCCTCTACTAGAGGAAAATTTGATTATGAAATCAATAAAAAAACCATGGCCTTTTATTTATAGAATATGTGGCCAAAATTACCATTTTATCATATAGAATATATATTAAATATCCAATTTTATTGTCATACAGTTAAGATGGATATAGAATATATATTAAATATGAACTATATGGTAATAACAATATGAGATCAAAAAAATGTATTACAATGCAAAAATATTATGCTTTTAGATTACAACGTCATTTTGAAGGTAACAATTTATTAAGATGTGGTAAATTATTTATTAATATGTTGTAGATATATTTTCGTGTGTTGAAAAAGAAATATTAGATTTTATTAGACACAACCAAAAAAATTACATTCAGAATTTTATATGGGTGTTTGCAAGATAATACAAATTCAACTAATATAGGAAAATCAATAATATTATTACCTTCAAGTTACACTTATGGTCTTCGATATATGTTAGAGCATTATCATGATGTTATGACAATTTACAAATTTTATGGTCATTCTAATTTATTTATAACATTTATGTATAACCCTTTGTGGCTCGAAATACAATACATAATTATATTCCTGGTCAAAAACCTAAAGATAGACCTGATATTATTAGTCGTATATTTAAAGTTAAAATTAATCATATAATTGATGATATAAAAAAACACAAACTATTTGGCACAATAACAGATTTGCTATATACAGTAGAATTTTAAAAACGTGGGTTACCTCATATTCATCGCTTAGTTTGGTTACACAATGACGTATTACACTATTTGATATAAACTTAATAATATCAGTTGAATTGCCTTTTAAAGAAAATGAACCTGAAACATATCGATTTGTTTCTAAGTTTATAGTGCATGACCCATGTGGTTTTCTAAATCCCTCATCTCTATGCATGAAAAATAAAAAAAAATGCTCGAAATTTTATCCAGAACAATATCAATCAGAAACAATTATTAATGAAAATGGTTTGCAATTTATAGACATCATAATGATGAAAATTATATACTTAAAAATAATGAAAAAATAGACAATCAATTTGTTGTCCCTTACAATAAAAAATTTATTTGCAAATATGAAGCATATATTTGCATAGAATATTGTTGTAGAACAACTATGATCAAGTATTTATTTAAATATATTAATAAATGATTAGATAGAATTCGAGCTGTTATTGAAAATTATGATCATTCTACAAAATCAACTGATCCTAATAAACTCTAAGTCATTGATGAAATTAAAATATTTCTAGATTACTAATATCATCTCCATGTGAATCCACTTAGAGACTTTTTGAATCTACATTGCATCATAGAGAACCATCCGTTGAAAAATTAATCATACATTTACAATATATGAATACAATTTTATTTGAACCTTCTCAAGATCTAGAATATATTGTCAATAATTTCCATTTTAGTTGAATCATATTCATTGAATAGATGTATACTAACACTCAATATGAAGATGTTCGCTTACTTATATATGTTGAATTTCCTACAAAATAGGTGTAGCAAAATAGAGATAAAATGTGGACAGGACGCAAACAAGGACATTGTATAGGAAGAATAGCTTATGTCCACTCTAACTCAAGCGAATTATACAATTTAAGGTTATTATTAAATATTGTAAAAGGTCCAAGGAATTTTGAAGAAATCAAAACAATAAACAGTGTCATACACAATAATTTTCAATCTATATGGAGCGCATGTAGACTAATTGAGAATGATCAAGAGTGGATTAATGCAATGGAAGAAGCTATTACATACGCATCATCTTTCCAACTCCGACATTTATTCACGATTCTTATATTATTTTGCGAAGTAAGTCAACCCACAAAAATTTTGAAGAAATTAGAACAGTAAACAGTATCATACACGATACTTTTCAATCTAGATAGAGCGCATGTAGACTAATTGGGAATGATCAAGAGTGGATTAATGCAATGGAAGAAACTATTACGTACGCATCATCTTTCCAACTTTGACATTTATTCACGATTCTTATATTTTTTGCGAAGTTAGTCAACCATATTTTTAAACTTTTGGAAATATTTTTGCGATGAAATTAAATGAGAATTACAAAAAACACTCCAAATTTCACCTAACAATGTCTCAGAAAGCTACCATAAAAATCATGTTTTACTTGAAATTGAAAAAATTTTAATCATAATTCATGCTCATTATCTGATTATGATATACCTTCACCTAATAGAACTTTCATAGGTGATAATACTAATAGATTATTTGTTGAAGAATTAAGTTATGATATCCCATTTACATAATGAATATGATCGTATGATCTAAACTTTAAATACCGAACAACAATTGATTTACAATGATGTCATTTTTATCGTAGAAAATAATTCAAGAGAGTTGTTTTTTGTATATGGACATGAAGGAACTGGTAAAACTTATTTATATAAAGTAATAATATCCCATCTTAGATTAAATGGGAAGATCGTTTTGGTTGTAACTTCATTTAGTATATCAGTATTTTTATTATCTGATGGTAGAACAACACATTCTAAATTTAAAATACCAATCAATTTAAATGAATATTCAACATGTGAAATTAAAAAAAAGACTTAATTAGCAAAGTTATTGGAACAAATTTCTTTAGTTATTTGGGATAAAGCTCCAATGGGCCATCGACATTGTTTTGAAGCATTAGATAGAACACTCAGAGATATTTTGTGTTGCCCAGATATTAGACCAAGAAGGGGGGTTGAATTGGAGTTTCTAAAATTAAACATTAAAGTGCGGAAATAAAATTGCTAATTTTAGAAGGGATAGAGAAAATCAGACACAAAGATTTATAGAGGTTCGGGTATTAACAAACCCTACTCCTCTCCCCAATCACAATTGGGAGTTTTACTAACACACTAAGTGTTACAATGGAGTTTTACAAGCTCACTCCCAACTATGGTGTTTCTCACAATGACTCACACCTAACCCAGAAATCCCTTGTGTTTTAATGGCTCACACAATAACCAATTCCTTTGTGTTTTACAGGCTCACACAAACAACCTACACTTGTGTTTTACAGGCTCACACAATAACCTACACTTTGTGTTTTGCAGGCTCACACAAACAACATTTTAAATTTGTGTTTTGGAGGTTCACACAACTAACCCTTACAAGTGTTCTTCTCTTAACCCAGAATTACCCAATGCTCACTTGAGTAAAGATTACAGAGAGAACCACTTATAAATCTTTATTGCTCAAATATGAGGAGCAAAAAGATTTTTACAGAGAATAGATTTGTTCACAAAGCATAAAAAAATACAAGATAGCTTGTGATTTGAAATATATACTAATCTTTTGTTTTTCTTATTATTCTCTTATCATCCTCTTATTTCTTAATGCATAAATGACTTCCATTTATACTCCCATGGCTAAATATAGTCGTTGGGGTGCATTAATTTAGAAACTAGCCGTTATACCAACCAAAAAATCGCGCCTGACATTTTTCTCTTTCATTGGTCACGGGCGTGAATATGCTTGTCACAGGGGTGACAGTTCTTCCCAAGCCGTGACTGAAGTGGTGGCCTTGGTCGTGAAGCTCTCTGGAATGTCTTGACATATAGAGTCACGGGCGTGACGTTAATTAGTCACGGGCGTGACACTCTTCCCAGCCGTGAGAGAAGTGGTGACTGAAGTCGTGAAGCTCTCTTGATGAAATTAAATATATCCTTCACGGGAGTGACACCTACATTCACGGGGGTGAACATCTTCACAGCCGTGACCAAAGTGGTGACTCTGGTCGTGAAGCTCTCTGGTTGAATTTACACAACTCTTCACGGGAGTGACACCTCTAGTCACGGGGGTGACTGAAATGCTTACTTCACGGTTTGGTTTTCCTTCATGGTCGTGAACTTCAAATGTTGGTTTTGGTAACGGTTAGCTTTCTTCACGGCAGTGAACATGCTACTTCTTATTTTTTATTTCTTTAAGGATTATTCTTCCAATTCTCCATTCTTGCCATTTTATGTCCTGTATAATATACTTTCAAAAACAAGTATGTTAAATACAATATTGCTATATTATTTATTATCATCAAAATGACGGAAATACCCCTCAAGGTTAACATTTTGCATGATGGAGATAGTGCAAATAATGATAAACCTTTTGAAGGTAAAACAATATTATTAGGTAGTGATTTACCTTTTCTGCTGTTAACAATAATAGGTAAATTATTATTGTTTTCCTTACTTCTGTTTTCCTTACTTCTCTTCCTTACTTCTGTGTGTATCATTATTAGGTAGTGATTTAGGATAAAATTTACCTATTATTGTTAATAGCAGCAAAAAAGACATTATCAATGCATCATTAACCAAATAACCTTTATGGAAAATTTTCAAAGTTTATAAACTAAAAAACAACATGTGTTTTTCAACTCTATCTAATAATACAAATTATGTCACTAATTTGTCCACATTTGAAAAATGGATATTATCAATTGACAATGGAAGAGTATCAATTAAACAAATTATTAAGATAGACAATAAAACTAATTGAATTCAAATCCTAGATAATATTCTTATTAAAAAGTACATTGACCTAATAGATCAAATAATCAAAGAGATATACCCTTCATTCCTAAGTAAATATATAGACTCCTCTTATATAAAAGAATGAAATATAAAAACACCTACTAATAAAATTGTTTATATAATTAATAAAAAAATTATTGAATTATCGCTGGATGAAATAAAAATATATTATAGTTCCGACTCTATATGCAAAACTTCTAATAATCTAAATAAATTAGAAATATTATATCCATTTGAAATTTTAAATTCTTTAAATTTTAATAGATTTTCTCAATACAAATTAATATTGCAAAAAAAATCTAATTATGTTACTTCGCAATTTCAATCCAAGCATAGGTTTACGTAACAGTATATGATTATTAATAACTGATTTAGGAACAAAATTAATTGAAGTTCAAATACTTACAGGTTTATATTGCGGTGAAAAAGTATTATTTCTCGAATTACTCTATCAATTAATAAAGGAAAATGATCTTTTATTTTAAAAAGAAACCAATTTCTAATAGGGATATGTTATTGCATGACTATAAATAAAAGGTAGGGTCAAACATTTAAACTAGTAGGACTTTACTTATATAATCATGTATTCTCTCATGGTCAACTATATGTTTGAATTTCCTTTTAAATAATAGTATTATCACTTATATTATTTTGCGAAGTTAGTCAACCAACGAAATTATTTTTAAATTTTTGGAAATATTTTTGTGATTACATTAAATGAGTTACAAAGAACACTCCAAATTCCATCTAACAATGTCTCATAAAGCTACCATAAAAATTGTGTGTTACTTAAAATTGAAAAAAAAATTAATCATAATTCGTGCTCATTATCTGATTATGATCTACCTTCACCTGATAGAACTTTCATAGGATGTATTCTCTCATGGTCAATTATATGTTATACTTTCAAGAGTTACATAATATAAAGGTTTACGTGTAATTATAAATAACAAATTTTGCCTTGATAAAGATAATATTTTTAAGCATATTAAAAATATTGTTTACCCATAAATATTTTCTAACATTTCTAAATCTTTACAATGTATTATATAACTATTTAATATAATTTTCCATACAATACTTATATTTTTTTGAAAATATAATAATATAACTCTTTTACTCATTACATATTATAATAATCCATTTGTTATTAACCATTATTGGGTGTTTATAATAGCAATAACAAATGAATTATATACCAATATCTGAGCTCACCAGCCACAATAAAAATGTTCGAATTAAAGTTCGCATTATAAGAGTTTAGAATTTTACAAATATCTACAACCTTCATGAACTATTAAGTTTTGAATTCCTCATGCTCAATGAAAATGTATTATTCTTATATCAATATATCTAACTATATTATGTATTATTACATATATTTCATAATTTGTTAAAAAAATATTTTCCTTTTTCCTTGATTATAACTATTTGGATTTATAATGCTAGGGGTGATATGATGTAAGGTAAAATTCCGAAACAATGCACAAATTATTTTAGACTATTATTAATAGAAAAGAAGATTTATCATATTTCTAGATTTATTGTCATCCATGCATAAGAAAATTATAGAATTAGTGTCCATCCATTTCGCATCAAGTTACTAAAGAATGCACTTATCAAAATTTTGGACGAAGATGATTTGTCTATTCCTTTCGATAGATTTGATTTTATTGAATTTGAAAACGTAAAAAATAAAACAGGAAACAAATCATATTTGCTAGGTATGCATTAATTGACTTTATCAAAATTACATTTACAAATAAATCTTAAATAATTCAAAATTAAAATATTATTTACATATATTATTGGTCAAGTTGTTCTGGTTGGAGTGCGCTTAGCAGAATTGTGAATAAACAACGTCTCCAAATTAAAAATGAATGGTTTGTAAATTAAGTTTTATTCATATATACATATTCCACTATGTAACATTTTCATTCTTATAAATTTATTTAATATCAATGTAGTTCAGAAAAGTTGGATGTCACTTTATGGAACAAAATCACAAAAGATTTTCCAACTGACATAATTTTTACTAAAAAAACAAATGGTATAGTTATCATTGCCTTCATCGTAATGATCATGCGAAAATATTCTAGTACCTATATAATTTTCAAACAACATTACATTAAAAATAAATGCATTTATTGTTTTTATTTTTTAAATTACCTTCCATTATTAAATTACTTACTATACTTTCATTATAGATATTTTCTCCGTAAATATCACAGTTGGTATAAAGATCTTTATAAATCTTGCAATACCATAAGTTATGAAATGAGACAAAGGTATGATATTTTTTATTTACACAAATTTTCAAAATTGCTCTTCTTATTTGTTACCTCCAAATCCTAACTACTTACAATGTTAGATTACTAGAGCCAACTGAAAAGATTGCTCAATTGCAAATAGAAAAGCCACATATTCAAGATATTGAGTTAGAAAGAAATGTAAATAGAAAAATTATTTATGAATTAATGTCTTTTGATATCCATACTGACAAGGTAATTATTCAATCTAATACAATAATAAATTGTTCTAATACAACTACATTTAGATAATATCCATCAACTTCTTATATACAAATTTCTATTACATTCATGACATAAAATTTACTTGCCAAACTATTATTTATTGCATTAACCCATCTACAGGATAGTGGTACAAAATATATCAACAATACAAAAGCAGTCTCCAAAGTTACAGTGAACAAATATGGTACAATAACTGTAGTGTCTTTGAAGATCTACCGACATACTGGTATATTAACACTTATATCTTTATAAATTACAATCACATTATTCCTAATTTTATATTTATTTTTCAGGTATAAACTTAATGCAATAGTTGAAGATTCAATCAGCACTACAACATTTATTATATTTGGTCAACAAGCAACCGAATTAGTTAGTATACCAGCTAATAATTTGATCCATGATTCTAAAGATAGATATACCCTGCCACTACTAATAACCAAAATTTATGGAATGGAAAATTTTCAAATTATTATAAACAATCGTGTTGAAGATTCTTATAATTTAACCTTCAAAGTCACATTTTTTACGATCAAAGTCCATCAGATCTTCTATGTAAACAAGTTGCAAAAACATAATTTTTAGTACCTGTCTTACTAAGAAATCCTTTCCCACCACAAAAGAAAACAATATCATCTAGTCAGATAAATATTTCAAAATCATTTGACCTTTAAAAATGTAATGAGACAGAGTAAGCAAAAGATGAATCACCCGTTAAAAAAATATATATCTAGTAATAAAATGTATATTACAACTAATTCGACATACTATATTTATTAGAAATATAATAATAATTTTTATATAAAAAAAGTCATTACGATTTTTTCCAATTTCTTTTAGGTCAAAGCATACTTCATCAGAAAAAGAAAAGATTGATTGATTGAACGATTACACTCTTACAGGTTTAAAGAACAAGTTTTACATATCTTTTTAATCATCTTAAGAATTCAAATATCATAACTAATCATTGAATTATCCTATTGCAAGTTTGTTGGCACTGATCATCACACATATACCTTGTTATTCAAATATCTTTTTTTTCTTTATTCTCGAGTACTATTACAAAATGTTATTAACATGTACATATTATCTAAAATATTTTAACAATATTGAGTTGTATTTTTGAGTATATGGATTAATGTTGCCAATTACATTATTAATCTTTAATCTAATATTATAAAAATTAACACATCTTTCGTCTCGATGCAACATGAAAGTTGCATTATATATATGGGATTTGAGCAGAACAAAAATTGTGACCGTGAAAAGGTTCGCGACAACAGAACTACGATAATGAAGAAGGAGTGCAACTACAAAATTCATATAAAGTCGATCATTAGAGCCTTGAGCCAATCAGACTCAACCATGTGTACTAGCCATTGAAGAGCTAAAGAAATTGCGACTGCTACAAACGAAGCAAGGCCGCAATTTTGGGTTTGATAGTAAAAAATAAAGGTTGCAGAAAACTAGTTGATGGAAGAGATTGTTAGGGATTTTAATGTAACTGCTCTTTGGAGGTTTTAGGTTATAAATACAACCTTTGAAGACCATTATTTGAGTAAAGAACAACCCTTTATACCTAAGTTTTTCTAGTCCAATTCTCAAACTATTTTTGTAATATTTTTATTGTAATTGTGAGTGTTGAAATGATTTTGAGTGTTTAGCCAAAAAAACACTTGGGGTTTAGGGTTAGAGTGTGAGTCTTAAGATAAAACGCATGAGATTGAGAGTTAGGCCTAGCAAAAATTCTAATTGAGATTGTCTGGGAGACTTTGGGAAAAACAAAAAATTAAGTTAGAGTGTGAGTCCTTAAGAAACACACTTGAGGTTGAGAGTTAGTCTAATAAAAACTCTAGATAGATATGTATGTGAGCCTTTAGGAAATACCTAAATTTGAGGTGAGCTTGCAAAATTTCATTATTGTACTATATGAATAAAAATACTAAAAAATCCAAATTATGGTTGGGGAGGGGATATAGGAATCATTTTGTTCGAATCAATATAAACATAGTGTCTTATTATTTTTGTGAATTGCCTTTGCTAAATATCAAAAAAAATTATATGGTGCCAAAAAATTTTTGTCACGTCCACCAGTTTAGGTCTTGGCTGACACTCGTGTTTTACAGTCAGATGCACTGGACCAAATGAAAATCGAGCATATTCGAAATCGAAATAGAGACGATATGACTAGAGACTAAATTCATACTGTACATAAATGAAAAAATTGATTTCATACATGTGACATAAAAATTTGGAAAAAAAACCAAGGAAAAAAAAGGCTAGACTGAAAAATACACAATTTTTGTACTGTCAGCAAATTGCAAATTAAAGACACTATGATGTAAAGAATATTAAGACAAACTCGTTGCCATAATTTTGTGTCAAAATTATAATATTTAGGGCTTGAAATTGTGGAAATAAAATTTAAGGTTCGATTCTGCAAAAATATTAGAAAATACGATTTTTGCTTTGGTATGTCAATCGCAAAACTGAGAACGTAAGTCCATAGAATAAATTATTTCATAAATATTGGTATATTTAATTGTAGGAGATTAAATTGTTTATGACTTAAAATTGAAGAAATAAAATATACAATTTGATTAAAGTATAAATTGTTGGGTTTTGAAGAATGAATCATATTCATAAACGCAGCGGAAAAATAAAATTTTTAAAATCCGAAACAAAAGATCATACTTGTATCATTAAAACTAATTTATAAAAATATAAAGGTTAGAAATTATAACTTGTAATTTCTTATTTGTTCTTCAAATATTTACTTTGTTGGGTTGTAGCAAATCACAACAATTCATACTAGGATGTCTCTAATGATAATCCACGCGAAGAATGAAGAAGAAACTATCAAGAGAAATGGTTTGAACAAATTCAAAGTGCTAGATTTAAAAGTGTTCTTGAGAGAATTTTGTTGTCTTAAAAATATTTTTTTCACAAAAAAATATTTTCATGTCTATTTTCTGTCATTTGATGTATTTTCTATTTGAATCAAATTCAAAGAAAAGATTAAAAGTCAAAAATGGAGAAAAGGGAAATGAATGAATAGTAATTGGCCTAATTAAGGCCAAAATCTGCTGTTGGCCAACGGGTGGGAGGCAGTAGCATGTTGGGCCTGCTGTGGGCTGTTGCTGGGCAGCCCAGCTGGCCTGCTAGGCTGGCCAGCAACCTGCCTAGCCTGCGCAGGCCCATACGGGCCTGTGACCCTCCCGAACGATTTTTCCATGTGATCTCATTGCGATCCATCCCGAAATAATTCTCTCATATTTTGAATCATATCCAAGACCATTTTACTCATTCTCCATATCTTTAATGCGTGTGACCCATTAGGTTCCCGGTTATGTTGGCCACTTAAATTAACAATTACTTTAAGGAAGTCATGAGTAGTATCTAGCAACACATCATGACCCCTAATTGACTGGAAAGTCAGTGGTTTGACTACGAACCTTTCCATAGACAATTTTCGTGCGCAATTATTTTTTCATCATTCTATACCCCATTTGGTTCAGAGTATGGACATGTGTCAACTCCCACTAGACTGACTACGTCATGTCTAGTCCAAGTAATGTTAGTTCTTGTCCTTGAGGCTCATTACTCGATTAGATATGTCATTGAAGACTATCTTTATGACATTTCCACTCCAGCCAGAGATTCCCGAGTAATGACCACGATAAGAGGTCATGGGTATACACTCCTTCTATCAAGAGTGGTGAATCCTTTATTGGTTACCCAATTACCTTCGAATACCTCAAGCTGTATCCAATCACCATCCTATGAGCAACCTCTCTGAGGCAATAAGGAATAGTGTCAAAATACAGAATCATTATTCAAGATATCCTTGAGTACCTCAAGTCTAAGGATACTTGCACCATTGCTATGATGAGACTATCATTGACATTTGAATAGATTATCCATATGATTGTCTCATAGTTGGTCATCCAATGTACTTAGATACACTTATCAAGCATCTACATGTTAACTCTAAATATCTCATGTTTATAAATTATGAGATCTACTACTCGATCCAATCAATGAGTGTAACATGTGCTAGTTTATCTGGATTAATAATGTCTCATCTCATTAATCCTATGACTGGGGATAATTTTGATACTAACATAATTACACATGATAAGAATCTCAATATCATGATCTCATCATGATTTCCTTCATGCTATGTTATGAATCAAGGACTTCATTAATTGATTTAAGATCACTTATCAATTCATATATCAAATGAACATCAAATTAATGAAAAAATATTTTATTAATCAAATAAATTCGTACAATAAGTGCTAAAGGTGATTGCCTTTAGAGCACTCCTCTAATAAGCTCCCACTTGCACTAAAGCCAATCGTCTTTGTATTTAATTCCATAGGCGAGTACATGAGAATCATATTTCTTTTGGGGAAGTGGCTTAGTTAAAGGATCAACAATATTCTGATTAGTGGGCACTCTTTCTATCTTTACATCATTCCTACCAATGATTTCTCTAATCAAATGGTATCTTCTGAGTACATGTTTGGATCTTGATGAGACCGTGGCTCCTTTGCTTATGCAATGGCTTCATTATTATTACAATACAATTGTATTGGATCAATAATGTTGGGAACCACTCCAAGTTCTGTGATAAATTTCTTTATCCAAACTGCTTCCTTTGCTGCTTCAGAAGCTGCAATGTACTCTGCTTCGGTTGTGGAATCAGCAGTCGTTTCCTATTTGGAACTCTTCCAACTAACTGCTCCACCATTTAGTGTGAATATATAACTTGATTGAGATTTTGAGTCATCCTTGTCAAATTGGAAGCTGGCATCGGTATACCCACTCACAATAAGATCTCCATCTCCATATACCAAGAATACATCCTTAGTTCTTCTTAAGTACTTAAGGATATTCTTGACAGCCACCCAATGACCCTCACCAAGGTCCAATTGGTATCTACTCGTGACACTTAGAGCATATGATACATCGGGTCTTGTACATATCATAACATATATGATTGATCATATAGTTGAAGTATAGGGAATCAAACTCATGTGTGTCCTCTCATCTTGTGTCTTTGGACACAAAGACTTTAAGAGAGTAATTCCATGGGTCATGGGAATATATCCCCTCTTAGACTACTCAATGCTAAACCTTTTTAGTATTTTATCTATGTATGTAGACTGTGAAAGACCAAACAATCTTTTAGATCTATCTCCATAAATCTTTATCCCCAAAATATAGACTATTTCTCTAAGGTCTTTCATAAAGAAATTATTGGATAACCAAATTTTGACTGATTGTAAGGCCGAGACATCATTTCCCATTAACAATATGTCATCTACAAATAACACAAGAAATACGATTGCACTCCCACTAACCTTTTTGTAAACACAAGGTTCATCCAGATTTTGTAAGAAACCAAACTGTTTAATTGTCTCATCAAACCGAATATTCCAACTCCTGGATGTTTGCTTTAATCCATAAATGAATCTTTGAAGCTTACATACCTTTTTTTCCATCTTTGGATATGAAGCCTTCTGGTTGTGTCATGTACACATCCTCAGTCAGATTTCCATTAAGGAAAGTTGTCTTCACATCCATTTCCATATCTCATAATCATAATGAGTAGTAATGGCTAGGAGTATCCTTACGGATTTAAGCATAGCTATTGAGCTAAAAGTTTCATCATAGTCAATTCCTTGTCTTTGACGATAACCTTTAACAACAAGTCTAGCTTTATAGGTAATCACATTACCATCCATGTCAGTTTTCTTTTTGAAAACCCACTTGCACCCTATAGGCTTTATTCCTTCGGGTGGGTCAACCAAAGTCCATACTTGGTTTTCATACATGGAATCCATTTTTGACTTCATGGTTTGAAGCCATTTGTTAGATTCTGAACTATTCAGAACTTCTTCATAGGTTGTAGGCTCATCATTTTCTATGAGCAATACGTCGTTTTGTTCACTAATGAGAAATCCATATCTTACTTTACCTATGAAGCTCTTGTGCTTCAGAAGGTTGAGCTGTTATATCATCTGTATGAGTAACAAGCTCGGGTTTAGGCAGTTGATCAACATCTATTTGAGCATCTTAAACTTCCTCAAGTTCAATTTTGCTCCCACTATCTCTTTTTAGAAGGAATTCTCTCTCTAAAAAGATAGCATGTCTTGAAACAAAAACCTTTTATTCCAAGGGGTGGTAAAATTGATATCCATATGATGCTTTTGGATATCCCACAAATAGACATCGGTCAGACTTAGCTTCTACCTTATCTGACATTATCCGCTTCACATAAGCAGGACAACCCCAAATTCTCATGTAAGAAAATGTGGGCCTTTTGTTATACCATATCTCATATGGAGTAACATCAACTGACTTTGAGGGAGCTCCATTTAATTTATAAATGACAGTCTCTAGTGCATAACCCTAAAAGGATTTAGACAGTTCTACAAAACTCATCATAGACCTTACCATATCTAACAAGGTTCAGTTTCTTCTTTCAGCCACACCATTGTATTGTGGCATGTAAGGTGGAGTCCATTGAGATAAAATCCCATTATCCCTAAGATAATCTAGAAACTCTTGGCTCAAGTATTCACCTTTTTTATCTCATCGAAGTGTTTTAATACTTTTGCCAAGTTGTTTCTCTACTTCATTTATGAATTCTTTGAACTTCTCAAAAGCTTCAGATTTGTATCTCATAAGATATACGTACCCATATTGTGAGTAGTCATCGATAAAAATAATGAAATAGATGAAACAACCTTTAGCATGTGTAGACATTGGACCACATACATCTGAATGTATTAAGTATAAAAGTCCATTAGCACGTTCACCCTTTCCTTTAAAGGGTAATTTAGTCATCTTACCTAATAAGCAAGATTCATATGTGTCATATGATTCATAATCAAATGACCCCAAACTACCACTTTTGTGTAGCTTAGCCATGCGTTTCTCACTTATATGACCAAGGCGACAATGCCATAAATAAGATGATTTCAACATATCTTGTTTTTGCCTTTTATTATCATTAATGTTTAAAATTAGATTTGACATATCTAATATGTATATTCCATTGCATAATGTACCATTAGCATAAATAATTCCATTCAACATAATAGAACAACAATTGTTACTAAAAGCTAAAAGGAAACCATCTTTATTTAGACTTGAAACAGAAATAATGTATTTAGTCAAAGCAGGTACATAATAGCAAATTATCCAAATTTAATATAAGCCCACTAGGGAGGTCAATACATATATTCCTATAGCTAATGCAGCAACCCTTGCTCCATTGCCAATGCGTAGGTCTGACTCTCCCTTATTGAGTTGTCTACTGTTCCTTAGACCCTGCATATCAGTGCATATGTGTGAGCCACAACCGATATCTAATACCCATATATTATTATCGGAAATAATATTAATTTCAATGACAAAAATACCTGAAGTAGATGGGGCATCAGATGCCTTCTTCTTCAAGGACTCCAAGTAAGCCTTGCAGTTTCTCTTCCAATGGCCATCCTTGCCACAATGGAAGCATGCCCCCTTTAGAGCAATCTCCTTGGCCTTCTTCTTGGCCATACCTCCCTTAGGCTTCATGGACTTCTTCTTCTTCTTAAGGTTCTTCCTTTTAGAACTTGAAGAGTCCACCAGCATCATAACCTTATTATCCTTCTCGACAGATGGCTCAGCTGTTTTAAGCAAGTTAATCAGCTCAGGAATAGTGGTAGAGATTTGGTTCATCCTATAGTTAAGCACAAAATGTGAATAACTATCAGACAAACCGGTTAGAATTAATTCAATACTTAATTCATGGTCCATTATAAATCCCAAGGTGGCCAACCTCTCAATATAGTCATTCATCTTCAATGCATATTGCACTGGAGATGTCCCCTCAACCATCTTAGTGTGGAAGAGCAACCTCGAAGTTTCGAACCTTTCAGAACGTGCTCGCTCATAAAAAAGCTCTCTTAGATGGTATACTATAAAATTAGCATCCATAGCCTCATGCTACTTTTGCAACTCAGCTGACATAATAGCAAGCATAATGCAGCTTGCCATCTCACTATCATCGAGATGCTTTTGATATGCCTTTTGAACATCTTCAGAAGCATTAGCAGCAAGGGGATTAGGGAGTGCCTCATCTAGTACATAGCCAATCTTTTCGAATTTGAGAACTATTCTCATATTCCTTAGCCAATCCAGAAAATTGGGCCCAGTCAATTTATTTGATTCCATTAGCGATCGCAAATTCACACTTGTCATGATGATAATTCTAGCAACCTAGATATAAAATAGAACCTGTTAGAATGTACATAAAATGCATGTTTATTAAGTTTTTAATAAATCGCATTATGGCTCCCACTATTTTATTGTGAATCCATAGCCCTCACTATGAACCCGAAAGAACTTATATCGAAGTTCTCCTAGTGGGTCGATATCTAACTAGCTAAGAATGACCTTGAGGCAACTCAACAAGTTATCCTTAGTTTGGTTGGTAGGTATCTAATCCATACCAATTGCATTATTTATGCAACTATCGAATCTTGTGCTATCAACTTATTGATGTGTGCACATACATTGGGCTATCGACTCTTGATATGTGTACATCTCATGTATACAAACCCAACTTCACCTCCAATACACATTAACCTTGGCGCAAATCCAATAAGTTAATAATATCGGTTAAGTCTAATCCATTAATCGTGAAATCTAATTTCAATGGATTGAACATATTCTTATAGAGTGAGCTTGAGGCAACTCAACAACCCTAACTCTAGAACAACTCTGGTTCTTCCCATATTAATGGGAGGCATAAGACTTAATTATTTATTCAGTGAGGTATTTCTTTATTAAGTCTCATCAAGTTATTATTTCATGCTTTTATATATCATACATTCATTACATGGATATATAAAGATAGTTACATTAACTATATGACATGATTATGGACATACTAAAGTCAATCTCTTGAGCCAAAAAGAAATTGACTAGGTCTTACCTAGGTATATGCATGAATTTTCAACCCAAAATAGAAATCAAATTCATATTTCTAAGTTTTCTTGTTTATTGTACCACCTCATTTGCTTCTTGCTCCTTTGTATATTCATTCTATCCTAATCCTATGTAATCTAATTACATATTTCAAATTATAGAAAACCTCAATTTACATTTAAGGGGAGTAAGATGAGAAGAGAAATACATAAGAAAGAAAAATAGGTAGGGACACGCAGACCTTATTTATCATAAAAAAAAAATTCATGCATGCTCAATCACATTGGGCCTAAATCCATAATCATTCATCATGCATTTTCATAAACCCTTAACATGCATTCTCTAATGCACAAAATAAAAATGATAATTTTAGATTTCAATTTGTAAATCGATTCAACGCTTGAAACAAATTGCATATATGTGTTCTTTCGGTTAATTTAATTTTGTATGTCATTTTAAAGTAAAATTTAATATTTAATCAAATTAAATTAAATTCCATATTTCCAGAAATAATTCAAAATTAATTCTCCTTAAAATCATAATATTATGATGTTAAAATTAAACAATTTAATTTTAATATATATACCAATTTCTAGTCATACTAGAATTACAATTGCACAACTTAAATTAATTCAAAATTAATTTCTAAAACTTATAAAAATTTCTAGAACATCAAATCATTATTCTAATCATCTTTAGGTCAGCTCAAGTTCATCAAAATATTTTTGGTACAAGCCAAAATTACTAAGATAAACAAACCAACAAACTTAGACGCTCAAAATGACTAATTCGATATCTAGAATTTTTAAAATTTCAAATGCTTGCAAAATAATTTTGGCATACATCTAACATCAAAATAACATATTTTTAATCACATAAAAATTATTGTAAGGTGCTGAAAATAAAATAAACACATACAAAAAAATCAAACAAAATATCCCAACCGGGTATGCTTAAACAGTCCCGTTTTTTTGTTTGTTTGAAAATTTAATTAAAATAATTTTTAATTAATTATTAGACACTTTCAGAGGTATAAAAATATTCTCAATATGTCTAAATAATTTTTTCATAATCAAATTACAAGAAAAATATAACCAGTCCCATCAATTAAGCCAAATAACAACACATGTTCATAAATAAGACAATTTTAGGTATTTTTGAAATAAATCCGAAATTAATTATTTGAATCACATTTAAATCATTTTTCAATCAAAATAATCATCCCATGATCATATTAGAGAAAGAAAAATATGTAAAACATATTTTACAAATTAATTTTAATTTTTCAAAACCTATTGATCCAAAATCATCAAAACCATGCAATCTCATTGCACTTTCAATTAAAATTAATTTTAATGGATACAATGAGGCTTTGATACCAATGTTGGGTTTTGAAGAATGAATCATATTCATAAATGCAGTGAAAACATAAAATTTTCAAAATCCGAAACAAAAGATCATACTTGTACCATTAAAACTAATTTATATAAATATAAATGTTAAAAATTATACCTTGTAATTTCTTATTTATTCTTCAAATCTTCACTTTGTTGGGTTGTAGCAAACCATAAAAATTCACACTATGATATCTCTAATGATAATCCACATGAAAAATGAAGAAGAAACTATCAAGAGAAATGGTTTGAACAAATTCAAAGTGCTAGATTTGAAAGTGTTTTTGAGAGAATTTTATTCTATCTTAAAAATATTTTTTTCACAAAAAAATAATTTCATGTCTATTTTCTATCATTTGATGTCTTTTTTATTTGAATTAAATTCAATGAAAAGATGAAAAGTTAAAAATGGAGAAAAGGGAAATGAATGAATAGTAATTGGTCGTAATTAAGGCCAAAATCTGTCGTTGGCCAATGGGTGGGAGGCAGCAGCACGCTGGGCCTGCTGCAAGCTACTACTAGGTAGCCCAGCTGGCCCGCTAGGCAGGCCAGCAGCCTGCACGGGCCCGTGACCCTCCCGGACGATTTTTCCGTATGATCTCATCGTGATCCATCTCGAAATAATTCTCTCATATTTTGGATCCTATCCAAGACCATTTTACTCATTCTCCATATCTTTAATGCGTGTGACACATTAGGTTTCCAGTTATGTTGGCCACTTAAATTAATAATTAATTTAAGCAAGTCATGAGCGGTATCTAGCAACACATCATGACCCCCAATTGACCAGAAAGTTAGTGGTTTGATTACGAACCTTTCCATAGACAATTTCTGTGCAATTATTCTTTTCACCATTCTATACCCCACTTGGTTCAGAGTATGGACATGTGTCAACTCCCACTAGACTGACTACATCACGTCTAGTCCAAGTAATGTTAGTTCTTATCCTCGAGGCTCATTACTCGATTAGATATGTCATTGAAGACTATCTTTATGACATTTCCACTCTAGCCAGAGATTCCCAAGTAATGACCACAACAAGAGACCATGGGTATACACTCCTTTTATCAAGAGTGATGAATCATTTGTTGGTTACCCAATTACCTTCGAATACCTCAAGTTGTATCCAATAACCACCCTATGAGCAACCTCTCTGAGGCAACAAGGAATAGTATCAAAATACAGAATCAATATTCAAGATATCTTTGAGTACCTCAAGTCTAAGGATACTTGAACCATTGCTATGATGAGACTATCATTGACATTTGAATAGATTATCCATATGATTGTCTCATAGTTGGTCATCCAATGTACTTAGTTACACTTAGCAAGCATCCACATATTAACTCTAAACATCTCATGTTTATAGATTATGAGATGTACTACTCGATCCAATCAAGGAGTGTAACATGTGCTAGTCTGTTTGGATTAATAAGATTAATAATATCATGTCTCATTAATCCTATGACTAGGGATAATTTTGATACTAACATAATTACACATGATAAGAATCTTAATATCATGATCTCATCATGATTTCCTTCATGCTATGTTATGTATTAAGGACTTCATTAATTGATTTAAGATCACTTATCAATTCATATATCAAATGAACATCAAATTAATGAAAAAGTCTTTTATTAATCAAATAAATTTGTACAATAAGTGCTAAAGGTGATTGCCTTTAGAGCACTCATCTAACATAAATAGTGGAAAATATGAGGATCTATGATGATATTTGTCTTGATTAACCTTAATGAAGGATTAATTAGTACCAAATCAAGATTAATTAAAGAAAATCTATAATGCATGTTGACCACATGTCTTACATGAAAAATAATATTTTTCCTAATTAAGGTATAAAAAAGAGTGTGCCTAGATTATCCTTCATTTTCATTTCGGTAAAACAAAGCATAAGCTCAATCAAGCTACTATCCACCTTTCCTTTTCCCCATTCAAACTTCTCTCCTCCATTTCCTCTCTAATTTTTCTCTCATTTTCTCACTACATGAACAATAAGCTAGATAGAAAAACACAAAGTGTTGAAGAAGTGGTTTTGCTCCACCTCAAATTCCTTCAAGTCAAGACCGTTTTGGTAAGGAGTGGGGAGAGTTTGGTGAGGCCAAGCCTAATTCTATCCTTTGTTGATGTTGCATGTGAGATTTAAAGCAAGATAAGGAAAAAAGGAAGTTAGAGGCCACAATTTGTCAAGAGGGAAAGCTTGAAAGTGAACCAAGATTTTTTTTCTTTTGATTGTTGTATACTGTGACATAATATTTCTCTTCCTCTTGAAATTTCTTTCTTTTTCTTTTACAATTTCTTTTATATTTGTTGAAGCCTAGTAATGATACTCCTTTATTGAACCTTGAGGATTATTTTCATCATTTTGATGATAAAAAATAATTGAGAAATAAGAAATTTAACAACACTTTGTGTTTTAAATAATTAAACAGGTTAAATGATCTTTAAACAATTGAAGCCAATCAAATAAGATCAATTGAAGTTCAAAGTTTGAAAAAAACAAGTTGTTCATGCTCGTGACACGTATGTCACGCTCGTAAAGAGAAAGGGCATACCAGTGAATGCCTTGTTGTGCCAAAAGATTCAGAGTTCAATCATTCATGACTTTAGTAAAGTGTTATGCCCATGAAAGTCGAGCCCTAATAATACCAAAGTTCTAAATTCATTTACTGCTTGTGTCATAACTTGGTTCACGATCAGTATCAAGTTTCACACCTGTGACTCAACATGTTATGCCTATGAAAATCCAAGTGCCAAAATTCACACAACTTCCAAAATCATTCACGACTAGCTTCATCACTTAGTTAAATGGCTTGCCAAGAAAGTTCATGCCCTTAAAGCCACAGTTACACCCATGAATATGGAAAATTAAAGATGGTAGAATTGTTGAATTTGTGATATGCTAGCTGAGACACTAAAGGAGAAGTGATGATGTGAATTTGTGTATTGTAAAATTTAAAAAGGATATCCGATAGAGGAATATTGGACCTAAGATTATTTTTTATAAATATTGAAGTTTGAGAAATTAATGAGTTAATTAACTTAATTAAGAATTTAGGAATGAAAACCATATTATGTCCGAGACATCTGAAACCCTAAATGGAGGATTAAACCTTGAATTGGACCAAAGTTGATTGTTGGAATAATTAAGACTAAAGCTTGTGAAATAAATAGTAATAAAATGGATAAGAGCATAAAGTGGTATCGTGGCTAAAACATGAAATAACGAGGATTGTGAATTTTTCCTTTAATGTGGTGAAATTAAAGTTTATTGAAAACGAATTGGAAGAACAAAATATGAAATTTTTGGAATGTGAATGTAAGACTTATTGGAAAAATTTGGAAGCTTTTTCATGGTGATAAAAGTAAGCCCAGTAATGGATCAATAGGTTCACAATGCTACTTGTTGCCTAGACAATGAACCAAGACGGGGGTTGAATTGGTTAACAACTAAAATATTGCTTAACTTGAAAGTGCGGAATAACTTAAAATAGAGTAAGGAATGAGAGAAATCACGCACAAGATTTATAGAGGTTCGAATATTAACAAACTCTACTCCTCTCCCTAATCTCAATTGGGGGTTTCACTAACACACTAAGTGTTACAATGGAGTTTTTTAAGGTCACTCCCAACTATGGTGTTTCTCTCAATGGCTAACACCTAACCCAAAAATTCCATTGTGTTTTTCAATGACTCACATAAAAACCAATTCTTTGTATTTTATGGCTCACACAATAAATCCTTACAAGTATTTCACTTTTAACCGAAATACCCAAACTCACTTTTGAGTAATTGGTTACAATGAAAACACTCAACAACCTACAATGCTCTGCAAATAATAAGCAATTAGGTTTTCACAATGAATATAAGTTTGTTTTGAAAAATAATTAATGCACAAGACTACAACAAGATTAATGATTCAAAGTAATTGTTGTTCTTCTTGTTGAGATTCCTAAATGGTGTGCATTTATACTCCCTTTGTGAATTATAGTCATTTAGGCGCATTTAATGCGAAAATAGTCGTTAAACCAACTCTTAACTTCACTCCTAACTTGTTTCTCTGTCCTCATTCACGGGCATGAATATATGTGTTACGGTCTTGAATGTTCTTCCAAGTTGTGGTCTAAGTGGTGACTTTGGTTGTGAAGCTCTTTGGAAGAATTGACATGTTTTATCACGGGTGTGAATACTATTTCACGGACGTGACTGTATGATCATTCACGGTTAGTATGATCCTTCATGGCCGTGAACTTTGAATGTTGGAGAGTTGACACTAAGCTATATTCACGGGCGTGACTTTGCTATTTCTTTGATTTTAAGCTTCAAAAGTTGTCTTTCAATCTTGCTTCATGTTCTAGTTAAAGTATCTCCTACTTCACACACTTAGAACACAAACATTAAATACATTCTTGCCATTTTATTTGTTATTATCAAAATAACGGAAATACCCCTCAAGGTTCAACAATCTCCCACTTTTTGATGATAACAAATAATCTAACAATATGTGCTTTTGAGAAGTCTTCCCCTCAAAAGGTGTTTAAGATAAAATAAAAGAGTTCAAGATTTGAAAGAGTTATAGCAAAGGTATTTGCAAACTAATAAGATATATGCAAGGTATATCTTGAGTATATCTCATCAATTAACACATGTATTACCAAGTGTATTCAAAGTATATGTGAGATATATGTTAAGTATATCTTATGCATTTAAAAAGAGATCAGAATAAGTTCAAGTTTGCAAAGTATATTTGAGGTATATCTTATGCATATAAATAAAATATTGTTTACATATTTCATACCACACATAGCATATTTGTGTATAAATCACATTCACATATATGTTAGGCTCTCCCCCTTTTGTCATCAGGAAAAAGTTGAAGTCTTAATAAGATGATTAAATTGAAATGAGAGGAGAAGGATTACATTAAAATTCAAAAGCATAAAATAAAGTCCTATAACAACGAAAGTAAATCTACTACATGAAAGCTAGGACTTTAAGTAGGCTTCAAGCCTGACAAATCATCCCTAAGGCATGCTACTTCTGCCTCGAGACTATCCATTTGAGACTCTATGAAGTCTTTGAGATTTTCCAACCTCTCATCAATGGAAGCCTGCATCATGTTTAAGCGAGGTGCTATAAGATCAGCAACTTGCTTTGCCAAAGTGGATGTGGTAGAGGCCGAAGATTGACCAACATCCTCAGTTATTACCGGTGTCGATGTCTTGTCATGAGCTTGCTTCCTTTGCTGGACAGAATGGAGACCAACTTTGAAGGCGTCAGAGTCATGATCTTCCCAATCAATTTCATCAGATGAAGTAGTGAAACGGTAGTAGACATTATCTTCATAAATGATACGAATAACTGCTCCCATCTTGATAAAGGATTCGACATTGAGTCAATCTCGTGGATGAGCTGGAATGAGAGTGTAATTACGGTCGTTGAGGCTCAAATACCCTAGATCGATGGTAAGGTGAGTCACATACCCACCAATCAAAATATCTCTTCTTGGCTTCATTGCAATGGAAAGGAGGTGATTTGCAAACCATCGTGATAGTGCTACGAATAATCCTCTTTGTGCCATCTCCAACAGAAAGAGCTTCGATTTTTTGATTGCCCCATTGCTATCTCCTCGAGCAAATATACTATAGGTGAGAAACCTATGTATGTACTTATACACAGGAGACCGGAGGTGGATGTTCTTTGTCTTCTTCACATGCCAACTACACTTTAAGCCGAAATGTGTCCAAGTAAGAGGAGCATAAAATTCGACTTCACTCTCATTTAGGATGCCATCTGAAGGAAGCTTGAAAATAGTATCAAATTCTACTGCAGTGAGAGTGTTAGGATGCTTGCAAAGCTGGAATTTTACGGTTCCGGTGGGTGAGACTTGCAATGTGCTAAGGAACTCGAGAGTTGGTTCCTGTAGCATTGGACAATATATGTCCACGAACTCTCTGAGGTGACAAGTTTGCAATTGCTCAATCATGCTTGTCTCAAGACCAAAAGTCTTGATAGAATTCCACTCGAAGGAACGTGATGAAAGTATAGGTCATTTCTTGAGAATGACATATCACGTATGGCAATGATTCAGAATGACGTTGAGAAGATAATTAGTGTGACATCTTGGAGCATGCGATTTCTTTCTTGTGCCTTTGGAAGAACCAAATTCCATTTTGATATACGTTGAACAATGGATTGGAGAAGAAATTTTTGGAGAAATTTGAATGAGAGTGATAAATGAGTGAGGAGGCCGAAATTTGTGAGAGATATTGAATGAGAGTGATAAATGAGAGAATTTGTAGAGATGGAAATGAGAAAATGATAGAAATTTCGTTTTATAGTCGATAGATTCACGGCCATGAATCATCAGTCACGGGCGTGAATAATCGTGGCCACGGTTTGTTGAAGAGGCACTTTAGCCGTGAAAAAGAAGATGAATCGTGTCACGGTCGTGACATTAAATAGTCACGGGCGTAAATAAGGCTTTTCACGGGAGTGACAAAAGTGGTCACGAGCATGAAAATTAGGCTTCATTACTTTTACCCGTGAGGTAATGCGTGAAACAAAGCGTGAATGGTTCTAGAGTTATTTGCTATCAATTTTCACGGTCTTAACGATATGTCATGGACGTGAATCAAGCTTTTCACGGGAGTGAGAAATAGAGTAACAAGCGTGACACTTAGTTTTCACTGCTTCTTCCCGTGAAGCATGTCGTGAAGTAGAGTGTGAAAGCTACTGGAACTTTTTGCTATTAAGTTCACGGCCGTGAATATATGTCATGGGTGTGAATCACCTCAAATCTTAAAAAATAAAATTAAGTCTAAAAGAAGACTAGAAGATTTCAAAAAAGTTTCTATGCTCTAAAACATATATTTCCATTATGTCAACCACTTCATATCATAAAATTAGTCAATTAAAGAAGCATCATATGAAGGAATTAACATTCAAGGTTCACACAACATTCAAGGTTCACACAACATACAATTGGTAAGAAAATAATTAAGACAAAGTTGATCCATCAAACATACCAAGTTATCTTCTTATGAAACAAAAACTTTCTTCATTAAGAGGTTTGGTAAAAATGTTTTCCAATTGATTGTTTTTATCAATAAATTCTAATACAACATCTCCATATTGAACATGATCCTTAAGAAAATGATGTCTAATGTCAATATGCTTACTTCTAGAGTGTTGAATGGGATTCTTAGATAGGTTGATGGCACTTGTGTTGTCACATTTGATGGGTATATGGTCCAAACTATGACTATAATCCTTTAGTTGTTGTCTCATCCATAGGATTTGAGTGCAATAACATCCTACTACCACATATTCCGCTTCAGCGGTAGATAAGGCAACTAAAACTTGTTTCTTGCTAAACGAAGAAAATAGGCATTCACCAATAAAGTGACAAGTGCTTGAAGTACTATTTCTATCCAAAAGACTACCGGCATAATCTACATCTAAATATCCTATGATATTGAAAGATGAATTTCTAGGATACCATAAGCCTAAATGTAATGTGCCATGTAAATATTTTAAAATTCTTTTTATAGCATTCAAATGTGATTCTTTAGGACAAGATTGAAATCTAGCACATAAGCATACAATATACATTATATTGGGCCTAGAGGCAGTAAGGTATAAAAGTAATCCGATCATACTTCTATAGAGCTTATGATTTATGCTCTTACCCTTCTCATCTTTGTCTAATTTTGTTGATGTGCTCATTTGAGTCTTAGCATTTTTCCATCCTTCCATTCCAAATTTCTTGATTAACTTTTTGGAATACTTGGATTGGTTGATGAATATGCCCTCATTGCTTTGCTTGATTCGTAGACCAAGGAAGAACTTAAGTTCACCCATCATGCTCATTTTAAATTCCCTAGTTATATACTTAACAAATTCTTGACAAAGCAATTCATTAGTATACCCAAATATGATATCATCAACATAAATTTGAACAATCAAAATGTCATGTTTATGCTTTTTAATAAACAAGGTTGTATCAACATGTCCTTTTGAAAAATTATTTTCTAAAAGAAATGAACTTAATCTTTCATACCAAGATCTTGGAGCTTGTTTTAACCCATACAAGGCTTTAGAAAGTTTAAAAATATGATTAGGTAGATTATGACTTTCAAAACCTTGAGGTTGTTTAATATAAACTTTCTCTTTTATAAAGCCATTTAAGAAGACACTTTTGACATCCATTTGAAAGAGTTTAAAATTCATATGGCATGCAAACGCTAAAAGTATTCTTATGGCTTCTAATCTAGCTACTGGAGCAAAGGTTTCATCATAATCTATACCTTATTCTTGATTATAATCCTTTGCAACCAACCTAGCTTTATTCCTATTTATTGAACCTTGTTCATCTAATTTATTTTTAAACACCTATTTACTACCAATGATTTGATGGTCTTTAGGTCTAGGAACCAAGGTCTATACTTTGCTTCTCTCGAATTGGTTGAGTTCCTTTTGCATAGAAATTACCCAACTTTCATCATTAAGAGCCTCATCAATATTTTTAGGCTCAATTTGAGATACAAAAGCAAGGTTAGAATTTAAAAGTTTGAGATGAGATCTAGTACTTACACCCTTAGTAGGATCACCAATGATTTGGTCATTGGGGTGATTCTTTGTCATTTTCCATTCCTTTGGAAGCTCTTGGTTGTCTTGCTCTTAAGCTTGAGGTAGGATACATCTTGTTATTGTTTCTCTTGATCATCATCATCTTTCTCATGATCAAGATCAAGCTTCTCCATTGTACCTATAATGTCATCAAGAACACTACCTTTCACAAAATCAAGCTTACTAGATTCATCAAAAACAACGTGCATGGACTTTTCAACAACTAAACATATTTTATTAAAGACTCTATAGGCTTTGCTAGTTGTAGAGTATCCCAAGAAGATACCCTCATCGGATTCAGAGGCAAATTTTCTAAGGTTGTCCTTGGTGTTTAATATAAAACACTTGCATCCAAATACTTTAAAGTATGATATAATGGGTTTTCTTCCATTCCACAACTCAAAAGAAGTTTTGTTTAAAAGTGGTCTTTTGAAAACTCAATTTAAAATATAACATGTAGTATTTGTGGCTTTTGCCCAAAAGTAGGTTGGTAAACCATACTCATTGAGCATAGTTCAATCCATTTCAATTAAGGTTCCATTTTTCTTTCCACTGCTCCATTTTGTTGAGGTGTTATATGAGCTGAAAAATTGTGTGAAATACCATATTCTAAACAAAAGTTATCAAAATTTTCATTTTCAAATTCTTTGCCATGTTTACTTCTTATTTTAGAAATAAAATAGCCTTTATCATTTTGAATCCTTTTAGCAAAATTTTTGAAAGATTCGAAAGCATCACTTTTTGAGATAAGAAAATTACCCAAGTGAATCTAGAGTAATCGTCAACAATGACAAAAACATAGTATTTACCTCCTAAACTAGCAACTCTAGTAAGTCCAAAAAGATCTAAATGCAAAAGTTGTAGAGGCTTAAAGGTACTTACTACATTTTTGGATTTGAAGAATGACTTGTGTTGTTTTCCTCTTTGGCAAGATTCACATGTCTTATCCTTTTCAAATTTCACTTTTGGAAGTCCAGTCATTTGTACAATTAGTCAAATCTGATTTTTATAATCTCTATCGTGAAAACTATTTTAGCTCAGTTTGTTGAACTTTTTTGGTTAGTGAGTAATTTCATTTATGTGATCAAATACTCAATAGAGGACTTAAGTGATTTGTGTAGTGAGTGAAATACTTGTAAATATTTTTATGTGAGCCATTAAAAATACAAGAATTTGATTGTCACAACTCAAAAGAAGTTTTGTTTAAAAGTGGTTTTTTGAAAACTCAATTTAAAATATAACATGTAGTATTTGTGGCTTTTGCCCAAAAGTAAGTTGGTAAACCATACTCATTGAGCATAGTTCAAGCCATTTCAATTAAGGTTCCATTTTTCTTTCTACTACTCCATTTTGTTGAGGTGTTATAGGAGCTGAAAAATTGTGTGAAATACCATATTCTAAACAAAAGTTATCAAAATTTTCATTTTCAAATTCTTTGCCATGATTACTTCTTATTTTAAAAATAAAATAGCCTTTATCATTTTGAACTCTTTTAGCAAAATTTTTGAAAGATTCGAAAGCATCACTTTTTGAGATAAGAAAATTACCCTAGTGAATATAGAGTAATCATCAACAATGACAAAAATATAGTATTTACCTCATAAACTAGCAACTCTAGTAAGTCCAAAAAGATCTAAATGAAAAGTTGTAGAGGCTTAAAGGTACTTACTATATTTTTGGATTTGAAGAATGACTTGTGTTGTTTTCCTCTTTGGCAAGATTCGCATGTCTTGTCCTTTTCAAATTTCACTTTTGGAAGTCCAGTCATTTGTGCAATTAGTCAAATCTGATTTTTATAATCTCTATCGTGAAAACTATTTTAGCTCAGTTTGTTGAACTTTTTTGGTTAGTGAGTAATTTCTTTTCTGTGATCAAATACTAAATAGAGGACTTAAGTAATTTGTGTAGTGAGTGAAATACTTGTAAATATTTTTGTGTGAGCCATTAAAAATACAAGAATTTGATTGTTGCGTTAACCATTAAAATACAAGGATTTATGGGTTAGGTGTTAGCCAAGAGAGTAAAACACCATAGTTGTGAATGAGGTTAGAAAACTCTATTTGTAATACTTTGAGTGTTAATGAAATGCCCAATTGAGATTAGGGAGAGGAGTAGGGTTTGTTAATACCCGAATTTCTATAAATCTTGTACTTCCATCTCTCTACTTCTTTATCTATTCTTATTCATTTATTTGAAAGAAAATTTTTATTTGCTAACCAATTCAACTCCCTTTTTGGTTATTGTTTTGGGCAACATAATGTAAAGTATTAAATTTTATATGAATTGAGTAACAAGTAAATATAAACTCATGATTAATGTCTAGATTATAATAGGATAGATAGGTTGACATGACAATCATGGACAATGAGACTTTATAGCTAGTTATTTAGGCTTGATGGCTCAATCACTGATGAGGACGTATAATGTCCGGTTATATATATATTTATTACTTAAGTATGAAAATGGCCTATATCACGATAGTAAGGTCAGGACTCCTATGTGTCTCCGGACATAGTAAAAATAATATTAGTTATTGAAATCAATATTGACTTGTATTTATCAAAAAATTTATTTATGATATTAAAAAATTATTATTATTGTTATTAATTATAGTCAAAAAGTATGTACTACTAAGCGAAAGCTTACTGCGAGAGTTTGCTTTTATCTCGCACAAGTAGTAGATCAAAGAAATTTGAGCTACAGGATTGTAAATAGAGCTGCAGAACTAGTGGGGCCCACACCATAATAGTACAACAGATAAAATTTCCAATTTGGATTGGTATTTTTGGACTTTGTATGTATATAACTTTTATAAAATATGCATGCATATAATATGTGGACTATATATTTTTTAGACTTAAATTTTCTATAGTTTATAAATATTGTAAATAAGCTTATGTATATTCAGAAAAAAATTTTAATTTTTGGAATTAAATGAGTTATGCCGACATAAACAATATATGTGGAATATAAAAATTGAATAGACACAGGGCGTTAAATAAGATGTGACATCATCATATCTGATTATTATCAGAATGGTAACATATCCCCCAACAATGTTCATAATTATTATATTTATATTTTATAATGGATCTAATCTATTTATTATTTTTTAGCCCTCCTCTCCCAACTTTCTCTAAGACTTTTATTTTTATTTTATGATACACTTATAGATCTTCTCAATTCACAAAATCATATTTTTGAATTGAAAAAATAACTTACTTTGAATTTTTATTTTGTTGTACTATAAAAAGCTAATCACCACCGCTCAACTAAATAAATATTAATTCTTAATACAATTTTAAAAAAATGACAATTAAAATTTTGAAGGGATAATTTTAATTTTAATTTTACTAAATATTTAACTATTGAATTATTCAAAGCAATAAAAACAAAAAAGAAATTATGAAACACTATTAAGCTTTTAATTTATTGAATTATTGACAGCTGGGAGCGAAAATTCAAGCAAACAGCTATTTAACCCAATTGATATTCATATTGAGATACAAAGATGTGAGGCAGGAGGTAATAATATCCTAATCCAATGATGTACGGGTTATCAAAATTTCGCATAGAAGACTAATTTATGAAAGGAAAATAAGAAATCCTTAAGGGGTGTTCACTGTTCAGTATTAAACTCTGCCGAGTGCTAAGGGAGATTCCTGTGCAGCTACAATATGCCAAGAGCCAATGGTTCCATAAATTGGTACCAAAAAAAAAATTGAAAGACTCTTTTGTTAAATTCGTTTTTTTTTCCTTCCAATTTTCCCTGTTTATTCACATTTAAATGTGAACTTACTCTTATAAATAGTTTTTTCCTCTTGTAATATTTTGATAATTTTCCTATACATTATTTGTTTGATTTTCTTAAAAAGGAAAACCTCAAATTTAAAAGAAAAAGGAAAAAAACTTTATTAATGCTCCAAGGCATTTTCATTTTCATCATTAATGCCGCGTCTAATGAATTATGAGAAGAAAAGGGTGTTTTAGTCTTTTAAAATTTTAAATCTGTTTTATTTTTTATTTTTTAAATTTGATCCTCTAAATTTTTATTTTATACATTTAGCTCAAGAACTCTTATTTCTAATCATATTAGTTCATAATTTATGCATTTTAATTTTATAAGTATCTTAATTAGTTTAGATAATAAAATCAAAAGATCAATTTTATTGCTATGCTACTTTTAATATCAACTGAAAGACTTTTTAATCTAACCATGAAACTTGTCTTCATTATATTTCAATAAATTATTTTTTCACAATAGCAGCAAAACTCTTTCTCTTTTATGCATTTCTTTCAACGGCTTTTATCATTTCATAGTAATTTTTTTTAAAAAATATTTTTAGTAGACTACATATGGGTGCATAAAATAAGAATTTCGGATATCAAATTAAGAAAAATCACGAAGTATGAGAATTAAATTTTTTAACTATTAAGTCATTTTTTTGATTTTACAAATTGAACTCTTGAATAATTATTATTTTTTACATTAAATATTTATTTGAATGCAAAAATGGAATTAAGTGTCACATTTTAGTTATTGTCATATTAAATTAAATTGCATGTCTGAAGTTTGAATCCATATATTTCCATTTTTTTTGTGATCTTATATGCCTTGGAACATAAAAAATGAGAATATATATATATATATATATATATATATATATATATATATATATATATATTTGCTTAAAAACAACTTTTATTGTCTATTATAATCCACCTCTATTTTCTACATTACTGACATTCAATTTTAGTTTTTATATTATTCAATAAAAGTTTGACGTAAAAAATATTAATAATTATTCAAAAGCTCAATGTAATAAAATTAAAATTTAAGAGGTTAATAACTAAAGCACAGAAAATTTTAGGACCTCAGCATATAATTTGCCAATTTTCTTTTTTTTTTTTTCTGTTTTAAATTCAGTCTTTGAGTAAAGTCGATTCCCCTGTTTTTCCAGAAACAAAAGGAAAAAAAAACCCAACAAACAAAAGTGATGTGAAGTGCGCCCACACGCTGCAGCTGTCTCCAGCCCATTTCCCTCCCATTTTCACCATTTTTCCCCTTACCTTTACTACACTTTATATTCCCCCTTCCCCAACTCCTCTCATTTCCATCTCATCTCATCTCCGTCGCCTCCTCCTCTACCACCACCAACGCCACCGCCACCAAAATGTCACACCCACATTTCTTCCTTTCACTTTTTGCCGTCTTGTTTCTTAGCTCTGGTAATGTCTATGCTTCCCTTGCTCCAAAACCACAAATGCAGAGCTTAAACACCAAGCCAGACTACATCAACCCAAAGCTTCCACCAAGAACACTCTCCTCCTCCAAGAAATTTGAAGGCTCCTCCGACTTAGTCCAACTCCGTTACCACATGGGTCCTGTTCTCTCCTCCTCCCCCATCAATATCTACCTCATCTGGTACGGCCGTTGGCCAAACTCTCACAAGCTCCTCATCAAAGATTTCGTCAACTCCATTTCTCCTTCCACCAAAGCCCCCAAGCCCTCCGTCTCCGATTGGTAGCGTACTGTCTCTCTCTACACAGATCAAACCGGCGCCAATGTTTCCCGTTCTATCCTCATCGCTGGAGAATACGATGACAGAGCCTACTCCCATGGCAAGCAACTCACCCGTCTTTCTATCCAGCAAGTCATTGCCAACGCCGTCGAATCGGCTCCTTTTCCGGTGGATCACAAGAACGGGATCTACCTGATCCTAACAGCTCAAGACGTGGCCGTTCAGGACTTCTGTCGGGCAGTTTGTGGGTTTCATTATTTCACATTCCCATCAATGGTAGGCTACACACTACCATATGCTTGGATTGGGAATTCAGGGAAACAATGCCCTGAAGTCTGCGCCTACCCATTTGCAATCCCGGGATACATGGGAGGAGGAGGTCCCGGAGCGTTGAAGCCACCAAACGGAGATGTGGGTGTGGACGGAATGATCAGCGTAATAGGCCATGAACTTGCAGAGCTATCTTCAAACCCATTAGTGAATGCTTGGTATGCAGGGGAAGATCCCACAGCGCCCACTGAGATCGGAGATTTATGCGAAGGATTGTATGGAACAGGCGGAGGCGGTGGATATACTGGCCAAGTAATAAGAGATAAGCAAGGAAGAGCCTTCAACATGAATGGGAAGAGAGGAAGAAAATTTTTGGTGCAGTGGGTTTGGAGCCCTGAATTGAAGGCATGTGCCGGCCCTAATGCATTAGATTAATTATAAATTTACAATTCCATTTTTCAACATCTTTCACAATATTAGTTTGTGGTTTTTAAGATAAGATGAAATCTCTCTCATTTCTTTATTATTATTAATTTTTTTATAATATATTTTTTAGTTTAATTATAGTTCAGATGTTTATTAAAAAGGGTAATGATACTTGTTGATTTTATAGGTTTATATTTTTTATTTATTCTTTTTATATGCATATTTTAAAATAGTATTGCATTTGAACAAGTGGTCTCTGTATGTGTATAAATCTCAATGGCTTATTATGAAAATTCATATAATTCAGTCATAACTAAAAATTGGCAAGGCGATATTTTAATTTTATAAAACTAACTGATTATCCAATTTCAAACTAATAATTTAGTTTTAGCTTAAAATCTAGTAATTGATAATTTAATTAATAATTTAATTAAAAATATTTAATAAAACTAGTTGGAAAAAAGTAAAATAATATAAAAAGATATATTTATATTATTTAAAAATATTATATAAAATATATTTAAATACATAATATAAACGAATTATATAATATATAATATAACAATTATGTTAAATATCTTATCTTAATATAATAAATGCATTTATTATTATTATTGTTATTATTATTATTATTATTATTATTATATACGTTAAATAATTTAATAATTATATTATGTATAATTTAATAATAAAAATTATTATTATTATAAAATGATAAAAAATAAAGGAAAGAAAAATTATAATCTATTAGCTTATAAAAAAAATAATTCTATTAGCGTTTTATTTTGAAAATTATAATTTAATTTTTTTCAAATAAATTACTTTGTAAAACATAAATTATTGGTCAAATTATATTATTTTTATGGTTAAAATAAATTATAATATAGTTTGGTGTTACAAACAGTGCCTACATCTTTAACACATTCATAGTGTGGTAACTTTATTGAAATCTATTTAATATTAAATATATGTTGGAATTATGTTTTTCATTGGAACAATAACAATTAATACATCAACAAAATAAGAAATAAAAAAAATCTTGTGACATGCAATTATTGCATGGATGGACCACTTAATCAAATAGCATATTACTAAAATATTTAGAAGCCCAATCGGTTAAAATAATTAAGTAATGTAATAAAAAAAATTTGCAGTTCATTTATAATTTATTTCATGTTCATATTATATATATACTAGATTCAAAATATGTAATTTATTAATATAAAATTAATTAAAAATACATGAAATGAAGTCATAAAATTTTATTTAAAACACTGCTCTTTATTACATACTTCAGGAATTTGACTTAAACCATAAAGATTGAAGAAATAAAAATTGAGCGAGATTTATAATTGAAGTCATAATAACAAAAATGGAAGTGGAAGTGAAATTCGTAATTTTAATTTAACATATTCTAGTTGTTTTGAAATCACATTAGCTTGTTTGAAGGAATTGTAAAGATGTCTCAAAGTACAATACAAAGTGCTAAATTGATCACCTACATAATACAAAAATGTTATCCAGTATCGTCATATAGATTGTCAAATACTAATTTTAATTTGAGATTATAGGACAATGTTGAAAATGAATAGATAGACTTAGATATTTCCTTTTACCTCTCAAGAATTATAAAATCAAAAAGAATCATTCATTCTAAAAAGAGTATAGCAAAAAAAATTATTGATCATTTCTTAAAAAAATTACAAATTTTAGTATTATATTGATATTGAAAACAATAAATTATTAAATTAAATTAATATTCATATAATATATTATGAAATTTTTTTGGGGGCCATAGAATACGTTATACATACTAGGAATTGGACGCAAATGCTCCATTATCCAAATATTATGATATTTTTATCTCATATTTCAAAACATACAAAAACTGTTTTTTTCACATTTTTTGTTTCTAATAATACGGTTTTTGTAACTTTCACTATCATAAAAGGTTGCAACTTGCCCCAATATGATTAGAATCTTTCACTGCACCAATCACTCAAAAAAACAACCTACCCATATTGTTCACCCATTATAAACACTAGTTGACTTCTTTTTCGGTGTCATACTCATTACCATTAACCTATCATTCTTCAACACAATTACCATTAACATCATATATGGTTGTCTCTCTACAAATTATGACCAAAAAAATCTAAAAGGTGTACCCAGCTATATATCCTAGATTGTTACTGTATTTTATCGCATGATCTGGAGCAAATAATTTGGTAGGAATTTAACAACTTGATTTTTTTTAAATTATCGATATTTTGAATGACTAGTATATTATGTATCAAAGTCTATGTGTGATATCCGTTTATATAATAGGAATAATCTCATTAAATAAGTGAAATGACACAGACAATCTGAATGAAACTAGTCTGAATTTTAATTTTTTTTATTTAATAACTAAATTAATTTTTTTTAATATTCAAATATACATATGGATTCAATTATCAAATACATTATCATGTTACATAAATATTATACTTTATTTTAACTATCAAAATTAATGGTTTTTACCTAACATCTAACTATATAGATATAATACCAAAGTACAAAATATATTTTTAACTATATATAAGATATGTCCAATAAATCCATATGCATGATAATAAAAAAAATGCAAAAATAATATGCATTCGACTTTCAACCAGTTCTGGCGCATCTCATCTAGTATGAGTTTGTATTTTATCTATCAACTTCACAGTTAGCTACTTGCAAGCTCCATTTTCTACGCGGGAAAAACCCACGCTAAGCCATTTCTAGCTTAGTGGTACATATAAACATTTAAATTTTTCCATGCAGTCACACAAACATATGTCATAATAATCATGATATAATTTAAATAAATTATTGCATAAAATTTAAAAAATATTATATTAAAATAAAATTTACGTTCCATTATATTATCATTATATTTTTATCAGGACATGAACTGTATATATATTCAACCATATGTAATATATAAAATATTAAGCATTCTACCTCATCTCATGTTTCCATAACTCATTTTAATTTAATTGATTTCCCTAAAATTATAATTGTTTAATTAACTCAAATCTCAATCCATATATGTATAAATATTTTAACATACAATCACCAAAATGCATGGTAGATAATTTATAATACAGTACACAATATTCTAACATACATTATAGAGGGACAACCACATGATTATACAATAGTACCAAATTCATTGATAATATATATATATATATATATATATATATATATATATATTGTTGGGATTGATATCAAATTGCTGACAAAAAGAACCTAATTCTTGTTTAGTTCGTTTTAGTTCCCATTTTAAATGTTTTTGGAGTTTTAAGTCCTGACAGATTTTGAGACCTTCTTGTTGTGTAAAACTGATTAATTCGCCATAAGTGAAGTCACTATAGGGTATGATTTGTTTTCCTGAGAATTCTCTAATTTTATTCCTAACTTTTTCACCCAAAAGAGTCGGTAATCCGGTAAGGAATTTTTCTTTCCAAAAAGGTTGATTAGAATCTTCTCTAAGCATGACTCTAGTTAGGAAGGTATTTTTGTACCATTGGAAATCGCCAAGTTTTTTGCATTTAAGATTTGAAAGTAAGTCGGCATTTTTGTCTTTCAAATGAGTGGGATCTCCTATGAAATGTAAAGAAATTGTAAGAATTAAGGTCGCCACAACATCTTGCTGAGGATTTCCGTTTTCATCAAGAATTGGAGCTCCTATTTCATCTACTTTGATGGCATTGAGGATATCTTCTTGTTGTTGAGAAGTGAGATAACAATTAAAAAATTAGAAGCTCAACTAGAAACTCCTGAAATCCAACAAATTTTTTTTATCTTTACAGAATCTTTTTGAAATAGATATTTATTCTGAAATTCCAAATGCTTTCTGGCAAAGAAAAAAACACATTGTTGATCTTCCTTATGAGAACAATTTTGATGAGAAAAATATTCCAACAAAAGCTCGACCCATCCAAATGAATGCTGAGTTAGAAGAACACTGTAGAAAAGAAATCCATGATTTAGAACAAAAAGGTTTGATTTCTAAGTCCAGATCTCCTTGGAGCTGTTCGGCCTTTTATGTTAACAAAAATTCTGAAATTGAACGAGGTACTCCAAGACTTGTAATCAACTACAAACCCCTAAATACTGCTTTAAAATGGATTAGATACCCAATTCCAAATAAAAAAGATTTATTACAAAAACTTCATTCTGCTTTAATTTTTTCTAAATTTGATATGAAGTCGGGTTTCTGGCAGATTCAGATTTCTAAAAATCATCGTTACAAAACTGCTTTTACTGTCCCTTTTGGAAAATATGAATGGAATGTAATGCCTTTTGGCTTAAAAAATGCCCCTTCTGAATTCCAGAGAATTATGAATGATATTTTTAATGAATATTCCAAATTTTGTATTGTTTATATTGATGATGTTTTAATATTCTCAAACTCCTTAGAAGAACATTTTAAACATCTCAAAACTTTTTTCTATGTTGCAAAGAAAAATGGTTTGGTAATTTCTAAATCAAAAATGTCATTATTTCAATTGAGAATCCGATTTTTGGGTCCTATTTTGGCAATACCGGATATTAAAAAAAAAATCATCACTGACATCAGCCATGAAGTCATCACCGACATCAGCATGACATCAGCCATGAAGACATCAGCCATGAAGTCATCATTGACATCTGCATGACATCAGACCACGAGTTACTGTGCTGCACTGTTACAGCACGCGTTCACTGTAGCAGTACTATTCAAAATTCTAAAAATACCCCTGGTTACTGTTCACATTTACAATTCTGCCCTCGGGATGCCTATATAAGGAGGAAAAAGAAGAAAAAGAAAGAGGAACCTTTTTTGGAAGTCTTTCTCTCTCTCTCTCTCAAAACTTTGTACCTCTCTTTCCCTTTATCCACTCTTGTAAACACCTTACTTTGTAAGCACTGTAGCCCAATTCCTGGTAATTGTATCTCACATCTTACTATAAATACCTAGTAAGATTTTATGCTTTTGTAGTTTAAATTCCGTATTAAATTCCATTTTTAAATATTTTATTTTTCTATGGCTGGCTTAGCCGCCTATTAAAAATTTTAAGTTTAAATTCCAAGTGGAGTCTTGCAAAAGTATGCCCAGAGTAATCTGGTGACAGAAGGGACACACTATATATATATGTATATGTATAACTCAATTATAAATTTAGCTTACCCTAATAAATATTTATAATTCATGCTAAATATTTATAATTCATGCTATTTCACACATTTTATCTTTCAACAAGTACATGTATGTCTTTTAATTATTTTATATATAATATTTTAATATAAATAACCCAAATCTCATTCTCGGACTGTCCGGATATAGGACGTGTAGTAAGGCCGCTCGCGGAGTTTAAGCACCCTACTCACTATAGTCTCCAGTCAAGAGCACTCGCGAAGCTTAAGCCTCATGACCGAGTATAATCACATTATCTGTGTACAATTAGGACAGGGGTGCTCTCAGAGCTAATACCACTATGTTCCTAAACCATATCAATATCGGTACCGTAATGCCCCCGCAATGGTGCACCATCTATCCCTAAGTAGTCCACAAGTTGAGAACTGAGCAATTAATATTATTACTTATTTATTTTCTTTTTATATTAATTTGCTGGAATCAATATTCCAATTACATTTATAATGAAAATATGATTATAAAATTTTAAAATCATATAATCATATGATATTCCATTATATATAACTATTTAAGTAATATTGACATACTTTAATTAGTTTTTTATACAATCAAATCCAACAAATCTTTTAAATACAAAACCAAAATTTATAATAACTTTATGAGTACAAGTATGCCATATAACCTCTTTTTTCATATCAAATACATATGTCATACATGACTTTCTAACTTCACTCTTTATTTTCCTCATTATTCAATAATTATCATTAATAATTATCCCATTTTTAATTAATCATATACTAATCTATATTGAAAAATATATTATGTTACATACTGTAAACCAAAATTTTCTACATTTTATCAATCAATTATTCGTCCATATGTCTATACATGCATTAACATAAAGTTTCATTAATTAAGCATCTTAATTCATTTCATATATACACAATTTAATACATTATTTAAATATGCAACTCATTCAAATAACACACAAGCATGTAACAAGACAAACTAAAATGTATATATGTACAAACCTCAATGGAGCTTTTTTCCAAAATCTAAAATTTGGAGCTTGTCTACTTTTATTGCTCTTCTTCTTGTTGAGACCCTAATTCGAAAATATAAATAATTAATACATTGATAAAATATTTATTCTTAATATAGTTTAAATAAATAACTACAATTTCTTATAAGCTGGAACATGACCTTTCTAGACTGTTGGATGAATAACGTTTTCTACACTTATCCAATTTATATGAACTATTACATCTAAAACTAAAATATACTAAAATTTCAGAATTTTTGAACTATTACACGAATTTGGGTATATTTTTAAATATTGCTCTGTTCTCTGCCTTTAGGCAGTTTCGGGGTACCAAATTTAAAAATTTATATATTTCAATGTGTAGCTTCAATTATTATGAAAATTGTTATACAGTTATATAAGTTAATTTGGAACATTTTTCATGTTTAACTAATTGCCAGATTCATCTCTAAGATTCTCAAATATTGGATGATATATAACTGGTTCAACATATATTATCAACCCGACCAGTTTAATTGTTCAGCTCATAACTCACAAAATACATAAAATTTTAAGGTGAGCCTTTCACAGAAATTTAGAAAAGACATAGAAGTAAAACTTTCATGTTTTTCACTTTGGCTAATTCGATCTAAAAATAGGTGAAATCGAAGGACGAAGTTACTGGAGCTGTACAAGTATATGAAATCAGCTCCATCAAGGAACAATCATAGTTTATTTCAGAATAACGCAACCTACACAGAAGTAATTTATACAAAATTTGGCAGAGACCTCAACAACATACATACCTACAACTTGCATGTTTTACAAAATCTCAGATTAAGCCATTAAGATGATCAATTGTTACAAAAACCGTAGGTTATATAGTTGATACATCTCCCTGAACCAGTTTCACCCCAATAACCATATCTCTTCATATAATCCAAATCATTCAATAAACGTTGGTAAAGAGATACAAAGGACATAGATGAACAACTTTTATGTTTAACACATCCCCAAATTTGAGTCACAAGATAATCAAAAATAGAGTGCAATATCCTATAAAAATATAACCTAAAGAGTTCTAATAACACAATAATCATGGGGAAAATATTTCTTACCCAGATCAGATTTATTTGGACTGATTTTTGATGCAAATCTTGAAAAAGATGATGAGTAATTTGATCTGGGATATGGAGGAAGAAAAGGGAATGAAGAAGAAGGAGAAGAGAGATAGAGTTGGAAGAATGACAAAAAAAAAACTTCAGTCCACTTCTTCCTAAATCACGTTTTTTTGCTCTTTTTTTTTTGCTTCCTTCTCTGCTGACCCATTTTTACTGTTCACTGTTCACTTTTCTCTTTTTTGTTTTTAATTTATTATTATTATTATTATTATTATTATTATTATTATTATTATTATTATTATTATTATTATTATTATTATTATTATTATGATCATCATCATCATCATCATCTTCTTCACATATTTTCTTATATCTAATATCTTTAATTTTTTTAAACCAAAAATACAATTTAATTATGTGGTATAATTTAATCAAATTTATCATATCAATAAATTTAATTTATTTTAATTTCTAATTTAACCCTATATTCAATTTATTTAATTTTTTTTATCTATCATGTGTTTTCTATGTATACCACATATTTATTTTAATTTAGACTAATTTGTGGTCGTTACACTACGCAATTATAAATATATTGGTTATTTGTTGAACGTTTTGATGTGTATGCGTGTACAGTATTAGTTATAACATATTAGTTGTGAATCTAATCCTACTATTTGCAGACAATATATGCAATGTTTATGTTTGAACTCAAAAAATGATGGTTTTGCTGGATATAAAATTGTCATGTGTGTACCTGATTTGAAAAAACACCATACTGCTAATGAAATATTTGTGTATCAAAATATATGGTTTGCACGGAAATTTGTAAAAATTATAATGATTGGTTCTTTGCTTGTTTAGTATATCGATTTGTATTTTTTAAATTACAATATAAATATAGACAATAATATAAAATATGCTTGATGAAATATAGTAAGCATTAAAGTATATGTAAAGTATACATATATAAAGAATATTATTTAACAATATATTTTAAGTATAAAAAATTAGTAATCTAATGTCCGTTTTTAGGGTCTATAAGTTAGAAAAATGGTTAGTGAGATTTGGGGTTTTGAGTGGAGTTTTGGGGAGTTTTAAGTTGTTAACCGATATTTCATGCCAGTGAATAATGGTGTCACAACTGTGAATATTGGATTTTCGGTTCTTAAGTCTTGAAGGTTGTTCATGCCCGTGAAAGAACGGTTCACGCTCGTGAAGGTATGGGTCACGGCCGTGAATTCTGGGTAGACAGGGCATGTGAGACAGTTGCATTTCACCTCTGCTGCAATCCCTTTAAATATGCTCCTATCACCTCAAATCCAACCTAATAAGCCACATTGCATATTCTTCATCCTCTGAGTGTGCTTCCTCCATTGTTGAAGTTTGGGAGAGTTGGATTTTTTGTGAGGAAAGTGAGAAAGAGAGGTTAAAAGTGAGGTTGTGAGCTTTTAGGGAAAGATGACTTTCTGAGTTTTCTGGGTTTGGATCATGTTCCAAAATCTAATGAGCCATTTTTTGTGTGTTCAAGAGCTAGTAGAGGAGCTGGAAATCCATCCCAAGGGAGAGGACAAGCTTAAGGAGCTAAAGTATTGGCTCACTCCATCCTAGATGTAAGGTTTGTACATAACAATACCCAAGGATTTGAAGTTATTGTTTTTGTGTTCCTTGTTTGAAATGCATGATGTAAATGATCAATGAGTAGAAAAATGATAAAATGTGAGGTTGATATGCATGATGGAAATGTTGTGTTAACATGGTTATTTTAAGTTGTTTAATGAGATATATTGGTTAATGTGGATAGTTAGAAAGTGCATGATTGTGATAAATGACTTAAATGCATGCTAGAATATTAATAGGGTAGGTGACATTGGTCAACCGTAGAGACCATTACATGTGGTAATGGCATGAAATTGTGTTGCTTTAATTTTTAGAAAAATTTCTAGATTCATGGTGGTGAATTGGTGGTTCATGCCTGCGAATATCATGATTATGGTATTGTTGAAATAGGCTTTATCGTGGGTTGTTTAACGATGTGATTTATGGCTTAGGTTCACGCTCATGAAAAGATAATCACGGTTGTGAAGCCTATTGCTGAATCATGATTTGATTTATGGGTAAACTACCTATGAAGGACTTATTCACAACTGTAAAAAGTAGTTCACGAGCATGAATCTATTTAAGTTGAAAAACTTGTATGTTGCATGTGAATCAAGATTGATTCGTGAGAGGTGATGGACCTCGGTTGTATGTGTATAGCATGATGTGGAAAAACCTATGTGTTAACGAGATAACTTTCAGCTCAATACTCTGACTAGGACTAGAGTTAGGATAAATGACATGCTATTAAAAAGAGAGACTAGACCAGTACCGGACGACTTAGTGTGGTCATTCTAAAGGCCCAGAGGTTAGCAGTGAGTGCTTCTTTGGTGGGTTATATCTGAAGGCCCAGAGGTTAGCAGTGAGAGCTTCCTTAGTGGATTATACTTGAAGGCCCAGAGGTTACTAATGAGAGCTTCCTCGATGGGTTATGTACAGACTCTAGTGTGAATCGTTACCCATATCTATTCTTAATCTAGTTACAAGTAATGTGGGAAAAAGTAAGATAAATGGTTACATATGAAATATATATACTCATGTGTTTCCTGTGGAATGTTTGGTATACCATGTAAGATGTATGTGTGATACATGAGAGTATGATGTTATGTCTTATAGAATATGAATGATGCATGTGCGGGTTTTGAGGTAAGTTACCATGGTAGATTGGTAAGTATGTCATGCATATTACATATATATGGTTGTATGCCTTGTATGTTATTATGTACACGAGTTGCTTAGCATATAGATTTTCCATGCGTAGGTTCGAGGCTTAGGATTAAAGCATCAGAGGAGAACGCCTAGTGATCAAAGTCAAAGGAATTACACTTGAGGTCGGTGATACAATCATTGAATATTTTTTGGTTGTTTTGAGAGTTTGGATAGTTATAAGTGTAAATGTTTTTATAATTCCTTAAGATCATGTAATTTATAACTATCCTCTTTTGTACAAACTATGGCCTAGTAATTGCTTGTTTGTTATTGTATTAAAACCTTTTTTATTTTTATTTTAACGCTTTAAATGGTTTTATTTAGACATCATGGTCATGGTGCATTAAAATTTTAATTTATGACATTTTAAATCATGTGCATCATAGCATTATTTGGTGCAATTGGGTTAAGTCCTAATTATGTCTAAGGGTGTTACATTTAGTGGTATCAAAGCCTAGGTTTAAACGGTTCTGAACTTAGGTGGGAAGGCTTGTATCATGTGAGCAAGTGTTATCTTATAAGACTTTGATAAGGTCTATTCTTTGTCGATGTGTAGGTTGAGATCAAGTATGAAGATCGAATTGCACGATGCATTTGGGAGTAATGGTCCTCTCGATGTAGAGGCTTAGATTCCATAGAGCCAGACAAGTATTCGTGAGCCCGATTTTGGTCCTCCTCTACAGTAGCTGATGGCTGGTCAGATGGATCAGGCTCAAGATCCTATGATGTATAATCTTATAGCATTGCTGCATTGGTTGGTATAGGCTATGCCACTGCCACCTCTTCACCATCACCGTCGCCTCTACCACCTCTTCATTTGCCACCAAGACATATGATTCAGATTGATAGGCTGAAGAAGTATGGAGCTATGGACTTCACAGGTAATATCGAGGATGATCCAGTAGCTACTGAGTTCTGGTTAGAGAAGACCGAGAGGGTCTTCGAGGAGCTGATTGTGCTGAGGAGCACAGGGCTAGGTTTATTGTTTCACTTCTCTAGGAGCATAACTACGATTGGTGGACGTCAGTTCTACAGAAGCCTTAGGTTTCAAAGCCGATTACTTGGGACTTCTTCACAGTTGAGTTTAAGAAACAGTATGTGCTGAGGGCCTATACAAATGAGAAGAAATGAGAGTTTCTGACCTTGCGACAAAAAAAAATGTTAGTGACCGTATAAGAAAGAGTTTACCTAGTTGAACAAGTATACAACTGGTATCATTGGGGATGAAACGGATACGTGTTGCCAGTTTGAGGATGGTCTAAGAGATGAGATCGAAGTGCATGTGTTATCACTTCATCTTGAGGACTTTTCGAAGTTAGTGTTTGCAGCCATCGGTATTGTGATAAGGATTTAGTTGAAGAAACTAGAAGAGTCATCGAGGAGATACTTCAGAGGGTCGAGTTATAGTGCTGCATAGTTATCAAGCAAGAAATATCTTACCAATTTTGGACCCTTCTAGTCTAGAGGATAGGAATAGGGTTGAGGTCAGTTAGGGTACACCAGACAGGCACCATCAGCAGGAGTTGTCTCTACAACTGTCAGTAGTCAGGTTCAGACACAAAGAGAGTCAGCACCTCAGTGTGTAGGGTGTAGTAAGAGCCATATAAGGAAGTGTTGGGGATGCACATGAGTTTGTTACAGGTGTGGGTCTCAAGACCACTACTGGAGAGATTATCTAATGCAGACAGTTGGGGCACCAACTCAGACACAGAGTTTAGTGACAACTCAGGATAGAGGGCATGGACAGACCCATGGGGTAGAGGTTGACCTAGGCAGGTCTTATCTGAGTCAGTGAATAGGCCAGGACCTAGAAAAATACTAGCGAAGGCCTATGCTATGAAGGCCAGAGAGGATCCGAGTGCTTTGAATGTGATTGTTGGTACTTTTCTTATCTTTGACTCAATCTTAATTGTTCTAATTGAATCGAGTTCTACCCATTTGTATATATGTACCAACATAGCTGAGAGGTTTAACAAGATAGCAGAGAGATTAGATTATGAGATAAAGGTGACTAGCCCTTTGGGGCATAGTACAGTGGTGAATAAAGTGTACAGAAATTGTCCCATCATAGTTGTCACGGGCTTGGTCTTTTGCTGCAAACGACCTTGCGACACTAGCAAACTTCCCTCGATTGGATGCTAGTCAGCCTCTCCCATGAATGCTAGATATAGTTAGCAAGTAAACAAAGATGCTAAGAACACAAAGAAAAAATGAGAACTTGGAGAATGCTTAAGATTGCTTAAAATGCTTATATTGCTCAAAACTCTTGGATGGTTACAAATGAACTCAACTAAGCTATTTATAGGCCTTCACCTCCTCAATGGACAACCAAGATCATTTTAATCTAACGGTCTACATTCATGTTCTAGATTATTCTACTCAAATCAAGAAATATCTCAAGTTATCTACACATATCTACAAGGTTCTAGAAAAATCTAGGACAATCTTGATGCTACTAGAATATGGTGGGGGATTTGGGGCTGAACCTCTTATGGTGCGTGACATAGTCTAAGGGAAAAAATTTTCGACAGACTTAATTGAGTGACCCTTCTGCGAGTATGATGCTATTATGGGAATGGATTGGTTGTCTCGATAGGGCGCAGTGGCAGATTGCAGAAAAAAGACAGTGGAATTGAGAACTTCGAAAGATGAGATAGTGGTTGTTCAGGGTGAAAGATTATCATAACAAACGAGGATCATCCCTATGATGAAAAGCACAGAAGATGATCAGAAAGGGGTGTGAGGCCTACTTGGCTCACGTGGTCAATACCAAGAGAGGAGGCTCAGACCTTAGGGATATTTCGATGGTAGAGGAATTCCCAGATGTGTTTCAAAATGAGATGCCAAGGCTATTAGAGAGAGATAGAATTCTCAATTGAGCTTATTCCTGGTACGACTTCCTTATTGGCGGCATCGTATCGTATGGCTACATTAGAGATAAAACATTTAAAGGAACAATTACAGGGAACTATTAGATAGAGGCTTCATCAGACCGATTGTATCTCCATGGGATGCACCGATGTGGTTTGTCAAGAATAAAGATGGGTTTATGAGATTATACATAGACTATTGACAATTGAACAAGGTGATTGTTAAGAACAAGTATCTGTTACCATAGATTGATAATCTCTTTGATCAATTGAAAGGAGCAGGGGTGTTCTCTAAGATCAATTTGAGACCGGGGTACCATTAGTTGAGAATCAAGGTGGGTGATGTTGAGAAGACAACTTTTAGAACTAGATATGTTCATTATGAGTTTTTGGTTATGCCTTTTGGGTTAACCAATGCTCCAACGACTTTTATGGATATGATAAACTGGATCTTTAGGCCATTTCTAGACTAGTTTTTCATGATGTTCATAGACAACATTTTGGTGTATTCAAAGGACAACAAAGAACATGAACAATACTTGAGGACAATCTTACATACTTTTAGGGAGTAGAAGTTGTATGCGAAGCTCTCCAAGTGTAAGTTTTGGCTTGATGAGGTTGCCTTTCTCAGATATGTGATATTAGTCGATGGGATTAGAGTGGATCTAGGCAAGGTCGAGGTAATCTTATCAAGAATAAAGACGGGTTTATGAGAATATGCATAGATTACAGACAGTTAAACAGGGTGACTGTTAAGAATAAGTATATGTTACCGCAAATTGATAATCTATTCGATCAATTGAAGGGAGTAAGGGTGTTCTCTATGATAAATTTGAGATTGGGGTACCATCAGTTGAGAATCAAGGTGGGTGATGTTGAAAAGACAACTTTTAGAACTAGATAAGGTCACTATGAGTTCTTGGTTATACCTTTTGGGTTAACCAATGCTCCAACTACTTTTACGAATATGATAAATCGAATCTTCAGGCAATTTCTAGACTAGTTTGTCATGGTGTTCATAGACAACATTTTAGTGTATTTGAAGGGCAACAAAGAACATGAACAATATTTGAGGACAGTTTTGCAGACTCTTAGGGAGTAGAAGTTGTATGTTAAGCTCTCCAAGTGTGAGTTTTAGCTTGATGAGGTTGTCTTTCTCGGACATGTGATATCGGCCAATGGGATTAGAGTGGATCTAGGCAAGGTCGAGGCAATCTTAAGTTGGAAACCTTCGTAGAATGTGATCAAGATCTAGAGTTTCCTCGGTTTTGCAAGATACTACCTGAGATTTGTCAAGGGATTTTCTATGATAACTTTTCTATTGACCAGGTTTTTGTGGAAAGATATCAAGTTCGAGTGGATGAACAAGTATTAGAACAATTTCGATCAGCTTAAGAGTCTTTTAATGAAAGCTCCAGTTTTAACACAGTCGATTCTTAATAGGGAATATGTAGTTTATAGTGATGCTTCTCACAATGGATTGGGTTGTGTTCTAATGCAAGAAGGAAAAGTCGTCACTTATGCATCCACACAGTTGAAGCTTCATGAGAAGAACAACTGGACGTACAATTTAGAGTTGGCATCCATTGTCTTCACATTGAAGATTTAGCGTCATTATCTCTATGGAGAGAAGTGTCACATCTTCACCAATCACAAGAGTTTGAAGTACCTTCCTACACAAAGAGATTTGAATTTGAGGCAAAGAAGACAACTTGAGTTTACGACTATGTAATCGATTATCATCCAGGAAAGGCCAATATAGTGGCCAATGCATTTAGTAGGAAGACTTTGGCAGAGTTGCACATCTGACCAACTTTAGATCAAGAGATTAGAGATGCATAACAGGATAGAGGCTTCATCAGATCGAGTGTATCTCCATGGAGCGCATTGGTATTGTTCATCAAGAATAAAGATGGGTTTATGAGGTTATGCATAGATTACAAACAGTTGAATAGGGTGACTGTTAAGAACAAGTATCTGTTACCACGGGTTGATGATCTTTTCGATCAATTGAAGGGTGTAGGGGTGTTCTTTAAGATCAATTTGAGATCGAGGTACCATCAGTTGAGAATCAAAGTGGGTGACGTTGAGAAGACAACTTTTAGAACTAGATATGGTGACTATGAGTTCTTGGTTATGCCTTTTGGGTTAACCAATGCTCCAATGACTTTTTATGGATCTTATGAACTGGATCTTCAGGCCATTTCTAGAATAGTTTGTCATGGTGTTTATAAACAACATTTTGTTGTATTCGAAGGGCAACGAAGAATATTAACAATATTTGAGGACAGTCTTGCAAACTCTCAGGGAGTAGAAGTTGTATGCCAAACTCTCCAAGTGTGAGTTTTGGCTTAATAAGGTTGCCTTTTTTAGATATGTGATATCGGCCAATGGGATTATAATGGATCCAGGCAAGGTTAAGGCAATCTTAAGTTGGAAACCTCCGCGGAACATGATCGAGATCTGGAGTTTCCTTAGTTTGGCAAGATACTATCGGAGATTTGTCAAGGAATATTCTATGATAGCTTCTCCATTGACCAGGTTGTTGCAGAAAGATATCAAGTTTGAGTGGACAAACAAGTATCAAAACTATTTCGATCAACTTAAAAGTATTTTGATGGAAGCTCCAGTTTTGACACAGTCAATTCCGGATAGGGAATATGTACGTTATAGTGATGCTTTTCACAATGGATTGAGTTGCGTTCTGATGCAAGAAAGAAAAGTAATCCCTTATGCATCTAGACAGTTGAAGCTTCATGAGAATAACAACCCGATGTACGATTTAGAGTTGGCATTCATTGTCTTCACATTGAAAATTTGGCATCATTATCTCTATGGAGAGAAGTCTCACATCTTCACCAATCACAAAAGTTTGAAGTACCTCCCTAAACAAAGAGATTTGAATTTGAGGCAGAGAAGACGACTTGAGTTGATAAAGGATTATGACGGCGTAATCAATTATCATCCAGAAAAGGTAATGACCAATGCACTTAGTAGGAAGACTTTGGTAGAGTTGCACATCCAACCGACTTTAGATCAAGAGATTAGAGATGCACAAAAGTTGGATGACTAGATGATAAGGTTGGATGAGTTGGTCTTTAAGAGGGAGAGACCGGATTTTACAATGGGTTGGATGAAAAGTTTTGGTATCAGGACCATCTATGTGTGCCAGACAGTTTTGATTTAAGATAGAGGATCATGAGAGAGGCTTGCGAGATGAAATTTGCAATGCACCTCAGAAGTAATAAGATGTATCAAAATTTTAAAGAGAAGTATTAGTGGTCAGGGATGAAGAAAGACATCATGGAGTTCACTACTAGTTGTCTTGTATGTTAGCAGATTAAAGCCAAGCATCAATTACCTTTAGGGTTATTGCAGCCAATCACAATTCTTGAATGAAAATGGGAGAGAGTCACTATAGATTTTGTGATTGGATTGCCTTTGACGTCGAGAAAGTTAGATGTTATTTGGGTGATCGTGGATGGGTTAACAAAGTAGGTTCATTTCTTACATATCTGAAGAGACTATCTTTTGAATAGGTTAGTAGAGTTGTATGTGAATGTGATAGTACGCCTTCATGAAGTTCTAGTCTCCATCATTTTGGATCGAGATCTGTGATGCACATCACAGTTTTGGGATAGTTTACAATGAGCTTTGAGTACCAAGCTCAACTTTAGTGCAACTTTCCATCTTTAGACAGATGGTTAGTTGGAGAGAGTCATACAAATCCTGGAGGACACAATGAGATGTTGTGTGATCGAGTTTGAAGGAAGTAGGGAGAAATAATTATCATTGATGGAATTTGCCTACAACAATAGTTACCAATATAGTATTCATATGGCTCCGTATGAGGTGCTTTATAGTAGAAATTTTCGGGCACCGTTGTGTTGGACCGAACTTAGTGAGAGATAGCTAGTAGGCCATATTTGGTACAGGAGACAGAAGAGAAGGTGAAAGTCATTAGAGATCGGCTAAAAGCAGCTTTTGACAGACATAAATCGTATGCGGACCTCAAGAGAAAGGATGTTAAATACTTTGTTTGTGACAAGGCGTTTCTCAAGGTATCTCCATGGAAGAAGGTCCTTAGATTTGGAAAATAGGGCAAGTTAAACCTTAGGTTCATTAGACCTTGTGAGATCCTGAAACGGATTAGACCAGTTGCATATAGGCTTGCCTTACCACCGGAGTTGAGTAAGATACATAATGTATTTCATGTATCCATGTTGAGAAGGTATTGGTCAGATCCTTCTCATATCATCGCAGTAGAGAGCATAGAGTTGAGACTAGATTTGTCTTATGAGGAGGAACTAGTTAAGATCTTAACCCAATAGATTAAAGAGCTTAGGAACAAGTGAGTTCCATTTGTGAAGGTCTTATGAAAGAGTCATTCAGTTGAAAAAGCAACGTAGAAAAGTAAAGAAGTGATGATGACTCAATACCCTCACTTGTTCCAAGATGAGATATCAGATAATTTCAAGGACGAAATATCCTAAGGGAAAGAGAAATATAATGCCCGTGTTTAGGGTCTATAATCTAGTGTGATGGTTAGTGAGATTTGGGGTTTTGAGGACCTTAGAGAAATATAATGCCCATGTTTAGGGTCTATAATCTAGGGGAATCATATGAAAGTCATTAGGAATAAAATTGAATAAATAGTTATATTAAAAGAAAAAGAAAAAAGAGTAAAGTGAAAAAAATAAATAAAATGGCACAGCAAAGCAAAAAAAAAAAGACGCCTATTTCCTTCATTCACTCACTAAAGATTTGCATCAAAATCACTTCAAATAAATCTATTCTTGGTAAGTAATCTCTTTTCCATTGGTTTTGTATTATTTAGAGCAATTAGGACTGTGTTACATTATTGTCTTGCACTATATTTTTGATGGCCTTATGAACCAAATTTTGAGAAGTATCAAATATAAAAGTTGTTCATTTATGTCTTATTTATATTTATGTCAAATGGTATGAGATGATTTTGAGTATATAAAGAGAAATAGTCATTTGAGTGAGACTAGTTCATAGAGGAGCATCAATAGAGTACCCTACGATATTTGCTTATTTTGATCATTTTAAATATCGAATTTAAGGAAACTCAAAATATAAAAGTTGTATCCCTACATGTTTTCTATTTACATATCAAATTTCATATAAATATATTTTTTTTGAACAAGTTGGCAAAGTTGTATATGAATGAGATAGTACCAAATTTTGTATAAATATATTTGAGGACCTTAGAGATAGAATTTGGAAGAGTAGTGCACATGAAAAATGTTTCATATTATCTTATCTAAGTTTCTAGAAATTGCATAATATATCAAGGTACATGTTTAAAGATATGAATTGTTTTACATGTAGTACTCCAAAACTGCTTAAGGGCAGAAAACAGGGTAACGATTAAAATTGCACTAAAAATTATGTAATGGTTCAAAATTTCAGATATTTTAGTATATTATTTACATGTTAAATTTAATTAGAAATAAGAATCACATAAATGAGATAAGTGTAGAAAAAGTTATAAGGTCAATAGTTCTAAGAGGTCATATTCCCTTAAGAGAAATTGAGTGTTTAACATTTATTTAAGGATTTTAAAATTTATTTAAGCATTATGTAATGGTTCAAAATTTCTGAAATTTAAGTATGTTATATAATTATATGTTAAATTTAATTAGAAATAAGAATCACATAAATTGGATAAGTGTAGAAAACGTTATAATATGAGAAATTGAGTGTATAAAATTTATTTAAGGATTTAATAGGAAGTTTAAGGTGTTAAACCTTGAGGGGTATTTCCATCATTTTGATGATAACAAATAAAATAGCAATATTGTATTTAACATACTTGTCTTTTAAGTCTATTATACAGGACATGGATTAAAATAGCAAGAATGGAGATTGGAAGAATAATCCTTGAAAGACAAAATTCAAGAAGTAGCATGTTCACTGCCGTGACTCTATGAGTCACTCCCGTGAAAGAAACTAACCATTACCAAAACCAACATTTGAAGTTCACGTCCATGAAGGAAGAAGAAACCATGAAGTGGGCATTTCAGTCACCACCGTGAATAAATGTGTCACCCCCGTGAAGATTCATGCATTTCCATCCAGAGAGTTTCACGACCAAAATCACCACTTGGATCATGCCTGGGAAGCTTGTCACGCCCGTGAATGAGTATGTCACGCTCGTGACTCTATATGTCAAAACATTCCAGAGAGTTTCACGACCAAGGCCACCACATCAATCACGACTTGGGAAGAAATGTCACCCCCGTGACAAATATAGTCACGCCCATGAACAATGAAAGAGAAAAATGTCAGGCGCAATTTTTTGGTTGGTACAACGGCTAGTTTCATATTTAATGCACCCCAACGGCTATATTCAGCCATGGGAGTATAAATGGAAGTCATTTATGCATTAAGAACAAGAGAATGAAGAGAATAACAATAGAATAACATATACTTTGAATTTAATTCTTATTACAAGCTATTTGTACTTTCATACCTCGAGAATAAAATCTATTCTCTATAAAAATCTTTTTGCTCTTCATATTTGAGGAATTAAGATTTGTAAGTGGTTCTCTCTGTAATCTTTACTCAAGTGAGCTTTGGGTATTTCTGGGTTAAGAGTAGAACACTTGTAAGGGTTAGTTGTGTGAGCCTCCAAAACACAAATTAAAAGGTTGTTTGTGTGAGCCTGTAAAAACACAAAGTGAAGGTTGTTTGTGTGATCCTGTAAAAACACAAAGTGAAGGTTGTTTGTGTGAGCCTGTAAAACATAAGGAATTGGTTATTGTGTGAGCCATTAAAACACAATAGATTTCTGGGTTAAGTGTGAGCCATTGTGGGAAACACCATAGTTGAGAGTGAGCTTGTAAAACTCCATTGTAACACTTAGTGTTAGTGAAACTCCTAATTGCGATTGGGGAGAGGAGTAGGGTTTGTTAACACCCGAACCTCTATAAATCTTTGTGTCAGATTTTCTCTATCCCTCCTAAAATTAATTATTTATTTCCGCACCTTAAAGTTTAATTTTTTTTTAAACTCCAATTCAACCCCCACTTTTTGGCCTAATATCTGGGCAACAATTGGTATCAAAGCTTTGTCTAGCATCGAAGCCTAAAAAGCACTAGTAAAGATTAATATATTGCTAGTGAAGGATTCCAAAGTCTCAAACCTTACTTTGATGGAGCAAATTATGCCAATTGGAAGTTTAGGATGGAGATATACTTGGATAGTGAAGGAATTGAAGTCTGGGATAGTGTATAAAAAGAATGGACACCACCAACCAGAAGAGGAGCTGATTGTGAAGAAGAAATCCTATCAAGAGATGATTTGGCTCTAGCCTCAAAGAAGAGCAAATTTCAAAAACAAGAAGGCAATGACAATCCAATCAAGCTCATTATCTATTGAAGAATGTGGAAGAATAAGCCTTCATGTGCTAATCCCTAAGGACCCAAACTCATTTGGGTACCTAAAAATCATACTTGAATTGTCATTTTATAGGTATGCCTCAATTCCACAATAAACTAAAATGCTTGGCTAGTAGACAGTGGATGCTCAAGGCATATGACAGGAGACAAAGAACTTTTCAATGAAATCAAAAGTATTGATGAAGGTAAAGTTACCTTTGGAAACAATGTAAAGGGTAAGGTAATTGGCATTGGTTCTATTGGTATTAATGGTACTACTTTTATTAAGGATGTCTTACTTATCGATGGCTTGAAACATAACTTGTTAAGTGTAAGTCAATTATGTGATAAAGGAAACAAAGTAATCTTTACTTCAAATGAATGTCTTGTAATCTCTATCGATGGTTAAGAAATATTTAAAGGAAATAGAGATATCAATACATACATAATAAACTTACATGAACTATCTAACCAACTTATTTTTGGGCAGAAGCCGCAAACACTGCATGTTATATTTCAAAGTTTTCAAAAGACCTCTTTTAAACAAAACCTCATTTGAGCTACGGAATGGAAGAAAGCCCTTAATATCATACTTTAGAGTATTTGGATGCAAGTGTTTTATATTGAACACCAAGGACAATCTTGGAAAATTTTCCTCTAAGTCTGATGAAGGTATCTTTTTAGGATACTCTACAACTAGCAAAGCATATAGAGTATTTAATAAAAGATCATTAACGGTTGAAGAATCCATGCATGTTGTTTTTAATGAATCTAGTAGACTTGATCTTGTGAAAGGTAGTGTTCTTGATGATGTTGTAGGTAATATGGAAAGACTTGATATTGGAAATGGGAAAGAAGAAAATGATCAAGAAAATTTACTGCAAAATGACACTCTACCTCAAAATCAAGAACAAAATGATCAAGAACTTCCAAAAGAATGGAGAATGACGAAAGATCATCCAAAAGAGCAAATAATTTGTGATCTATCAAGGGGAGTAAGTACTAGATCTCATTTCAAACATTTAGTCACTGTCATTGCTTTTATTTCTCAAATTGAGCCTAAAAATATTGATGAGGCTCTTAATGATGAAAGTTGGGTAATTGCCATGCAAGAGGAACTCAACCAATTTGAAAGAAATAAGGTATGGAACCTAGTACCTAGACCCAAGGATCATCAAATCATAGGTAGCAAATGGTTATTTAGAAACAAATTAGATGAACAAGGGTTAATAACCAGGAATAAGGCTAGACTAGTTGCAAAAGGATGTAATCAAGAAGAAGGTATAGATTATGATGAAACATATGCACCTGTAGCTAGATTAGAAGCCATAAGAATACTTTTAGCATATGCATGTCACATGAATTTCAAACTTTTTCAAATGGATGTGAAAAGTGCATTTCTAAAAGGTTATATAGATGAAGAAGTGTATGTAGAACAACCACCAGGTTTTGAAAGCTATGATTCGCCAAATCATGTTTTTAAACTTTCAAAACTTTATATGGTTTAAAACAGGCCCCAAGAGCTTGGTATGAGAGGCTAAGTTCTTTTTTATTAGAAAATAGCTTTACAAAGGGAAATGTTGACACTGCACTTTTCATCTAAAAGCATAAGCATGATATACTAATTGTTCAAATTTATGTTGATGATATAATATTTGGTTCTACTAATGAATTTCTTTGTCAAGAATTTGCTAAGTGTATGACTAGAGAATTTGAAATGAGCATGATGGGAGAACTTAAGTATTTCCTTGGTCTACAAATAAAGCAAAGCAATGAGGGAATATTCATCAACCAATCCAAATATGCCAAAGATTTAATTAAGAAATTTGGTATGGAAGGATGCAGAAATGCCAAGACTCCTATGAGCACATCAACAAAATTGGAAAAAGATGAAAAGGGTAAGAGCATTAATGAAAAGCTTTATAGAGGTATGATCGGATCACTTTTATATCTTACTGCTTCTAGACCCGATATTATGTATAGTGTTTGCTTGTGTGCACGATTTCAATCATATCCTAAATAATCTCAATTGAATGCAGTAAAAAGAATTTTAAATTATTTACATGGATCTTTGCATCTAGGTTTATGGTATCCTAGGAATTCATCTTTTTATATTATAGGATATTCAGATGCAGACTATGCTGGTAGTCTTTTAGACAGGAAAAGTACTTCAGGTACTTGTCACTTCATTGGAGAATATTTAGATTCTTGGTTTAGCAAGAAACATGTTCACGCCCGTGACTTAAATGGCCCAAAGAGGCAATGTCGTTCACGACTTGGTTCACGACATGGTTCACGGTGGTGAAACTTATTTTCACGGCTTGAGTCACGCCTGTGAAAAGAGACTTTCACTCCCGTGACGAATTTTCACCCCTGTGAACAATTACACCCCAAAACTCACAGAGGCTTTCATGCCTTAAGTCACGGCTTGCTTCACGGGCATAGGTGGTGAAATTCAACATTTCACGCCCAAGACAATTTATTCACCCCTGTGACGGATGATCATTCACACCCATGATATTCAAAGATCACTCCCGTGAACGTATTCACGCCTTCATTCACGGGTGGAACACTCATTCGGCAAATCGTGAACACGACCATTCACGCCCGTGAATGTATCGAATATATAAAAGAACAGCCGATTATAACTTTCATTTCAACTCTCCAACTCCCAAAACCACTCTCATTTACACACATTCATTGAGGCATTGAAGATTCCGGCCCCAAAGACTTAAACTTTTCCTATAAATACCACCAAAAGTTCGAATTTTCATCATAAATCATTCATTTCTAGGTTTTTTCCATAAACTTTTCTGTCAAAATTTTCCAACTCCATTACAAATCAATTTCTTCAAAAATGGAGACTGCTTCATCCAAGGGAAAAATAAAGAAGTCCCATGCTCCTAAGAGGTATGTAGATTACCTCATGAACCGCATTCCAGAACATTGCCATCCTCGGTATGCAACTTTGAAGAAGAGACCTCTACTGTCATCAAGGTCCTTCGAATGGCAGACAGTCCGAAATCTCGGGCTTGAGACGACTATGATAGAGCAACTACAAGCCTATCATCTCAAAGATTTTGTGGAGATTCACCAGTCGACCTTGAGGGAGCCAACACTGGAATTCCTCAGCACCTTGCAGGTTTCACCTACTAGAGTGGTGAAATTCCAACTCTGCAACAATCCCAACACCCTCAGTGCCATCAAATTTGGGGAATTGTTCAGCCTACCATCTGATGGCATCCTGAATGATACTGAGGTAGAATTTTCTGCCCCTCTAGCATGGACACATTTTGGCTATAATTGTAGCTGGGACGTGAAGAAGACAAAGAGCACTCATCTCGTGGCCCTAGTGCATAGGTATTTGCATAGGTTCCTGACCTATAGCATATTTGCTAAGGGAGAAAGCAACGGGACTATCAGAAAGTGAAAACTCTTCCTATTTGAGATGGCTCAGAGAGGACTCACAGTAGCACTATCTAGATGGTTTGCAAACCATCTTCTCTCCATTGCCACCAAGCCCACTAGAGATATTTTGATTGGGGCATATGTCACCCATATAGCAGTGAAGCTTAATCATCTGAAGCTGGATTCGCATCGCTTCAATCTCATCCCTGGACATCCTCGAGATCGTTTGGATGTCGAGTCGTTCATCAAGATGAGAGCGGCTGTCAGAATCGTTTTCCAGAATGATATCTTCTACCGCTTCACTGACACCGCTATGGAGATCATCTTAGAAGATAATGACACAGAGAATTTTAAAGCAGGCCTCTAGGGAGTCTAGCAGAAGAAGAGGGCTCGGGTTGAGGAAGAACCCCCAGTAGCTGAGCAGGACATCGGACAGTCCTCGGCTTCCACACCGACCTTAGCGCAGCAGGTGGTTGACCTCTTGGCACCATGTTTTGAGTAGTTGTAGACTTCGATGAATGAGAGGTTGGAGAACCTCAAAGACTTCATGGAGTCTCGGATGGACAACCTTGAGGCTGAAGTGGCAAGGCTTCGTGATAGGATGTCTGGCTAGGAGTTAGGCTAGAGTGTAGCCTAAATTTGTTTTTCTTTTGCTTATGTATTTTGTTTATGCTTATTGGTGTGTAGGAAATTTTCAATTTCCTTTCAGAACATTATTTAACTTTGTTTGTATCCTTTCCTTTATGCTATATATATTTGCTTTTATTTACTTCATTGATATATCTTTATATCCTTTTTGATTGATGACAAAAGGGGGAGAAAACTAGCAATATTATAAGGAAAAATGTATCAAACTAGCAACATAAGAAGAAACTAGCAATATATATTAAGGTAAATGAATTTTGAATCAAATATTAAAATTGAATTGACTTTAATATAGATTAAAAGGGATTAGAAATTTTGATTCAAGAATTCATATGCAAAGTATAAAATTGAGAAATTGAGTTTTATATACATTAGATATACCTTAAGTATACCTTGCATATACCTTAATGCAAGTTGCAAATATAAATATGCCATGATATACCTTAAGTATATCGTACATATACTTCATGCCTTAAAAAGGAATTATGGTATATATTGGATATACTTCTCATATAACTTGCATGTACTTAAAATCTAGTTAAGTTTATTTCAATGCTACATCATTATTTACTATTCTTGCACATTATAAATTTTTCTATCCTAAGTATATTTTGAGGGGGAGACTTCTCAAAATCACATATTGCTAGATTATTTGTCACCATCAAAAAGGGGGAGATTATTAAACCTTGAGAGGTATTTCTGTCATTTTGATGATAACAAATAAAATAGCAATATTGTATTTAACATATTTGTCTTCTAAGTCTATTATACAGGACATGGATTAAAATAGCAAGAATGGAGATTGGAAGAATAATCCTTGAAAGACAAAATTCAAAAAGTAGCATGTTCACTGCCGTGACTCTATGAGTCACTCCCGTGAAAGAAGCTAACCGTTACCAAAACCAACATTTAAAGTTCATGACCATGAATGAAGAACAAACCGTGAAGTGGGCATTTCAGTCACCACCGTGAATAAATGTGTCACCCCCGTAAAGATTCATGCATTTTCATCCAGAGAGCTTCACGACCAAAGTCACCACTTGGATCACGGCTGGGAAGCTTGTCACGCCCGTGACTCTATATGTCAAAACATTTCAAAGAGCTTCACGACCAAGGTCACCACATCAGTCACGACTTGGGAAGAAATGTCACCCCCGTGACAAATATAGTCACGCCCATGAACAATGAAAGAGAAAAATGTCAGACGTGATTTTTTGGTTGGTACAACGGCTAGTTTCATATTTAATGCACCCAACGGCTATATTCAGCCATGGGAGTATAAATGGAAGTCATTTATGCATTAAGAACAAGAGAATGAAGAGAATAACAATAGAATAACATATACTTTGAATTTATACAAGCTATTTGTACTTTCATACCTTGAGAACAAAATCTATTCTCTGTAAAAATCTTTTTGCTCTTCATATTTGAGCAATTAAGATTTATAAGTGGTTCTCTCTATAATCTTTACTCAAGTGAGCTTTGGGTATTTCTGGGTTAAGAGTAGAACACTTGTAAGGGTTAGTTGTGTGAGCCTCCAAAACACAAATTAAAAGGTTGTTTGTGTGAGCATGTAAAAACACAAAATGAAGGTTGTTTGTGTGATCCTGTAAAAACACAAAGTGAAGGTTGTTTGTGTGAGCCTGTAAAACACAAGGAATTGGTTATTGTGTGAGCCATTAAGACACAAGGTATTTCTAGGTTAGGTATGAGTCATTGTGAGAAACACCATAGTTGGGAGTGAGCTTGTAAAACTCTATTGTAACACTTAGTGTGTTAGTGAAACTCCCAATTGCGATTGGGGAGAGGAGTAAGGTTTGTTAACACCCGAACCTCTATAAATCTTTGTGTCAAATTTTCTCTATCCCTCCTAAAATTAATTATTTATTTCTGCACGTTAAAGTTTATTTTTTTTAAACTCCAATTCAACCCCCCCTTCTTGACCTAATATTTGGGCAACATAAGGTATGTAGGTTATATTTTTAAAGTTATATTAAAATATGGAAGCAAAATGATGGTGGTTTTATTTATGAATGAATTTGGTTTATGGTAGAAATCAAGGAGAAGGAACATCTAAGGAAAAGGCCAAGGAAAATGAAGTCTAGGAAGGCTAGAGCAAAGAATTAAGGTTAGTGGTTAAAAAATATAATTATTTCCAATGAATTTGTATGAATTTTAGGTTATAGAATTAGGGAATATATGTGTATTTTGCATGATAAATTGAAGTTTATAGGAATGATTAAGGACATTAAAATATGGATTAAAAAGCTTAAATTAAAAAATATGCTAAATGGATGGTGGAACCTTATAAGTCGAATTGAAGACATGGATAATTTAATGTATTCTTTTTATTTAATTTAATGAGAATTAAGCCACAAAATACATATAGATATGAAATTTGGTGTATATGAATTAATTGAGAATTATTATAATTTATCTGAATATTTTATAGTTAGTGATTATATTATGTATGAAATGGAATATAATGAATGTGGTATAATTAATTGAGTTTTATAGCTTAATGGATGATAATGTTGAATATTTAGTGCATTGGATTGGAAATTGTGGAAAAGAAATATTGTAAAGGTGAACTAAAATTCTAAGTAATTAATAATGTAAAATAAATGAAATTTAGAAATTTAATGAGAATTAAATTAAAGGAATAAATTTTATTGCCCTTGGTTTTAGTATGGTAGTTTAGTCTAGTTCATGATATAATTGACTAGCCATAGAGATAACATACCTACGGTGCAAGTCATGGCGACTTGCTGAGGTAGGACAATGACAGTCTACTTCAGTTATCAGTGTGCAGTGTAATGTTTGGTAGTGGACCTGTGGAGTTTATGTCTCATATATCTAATCCGAAGATTTTATATCGGATGAACACTAGAGGCAAAAGAAAAACAAATGGCCAAAAATGGCCAAAAATCGTAAAAATAACAAAATGCCAAAATGGCAAAATGTTAGTTTAGGAACCCAAACATAATTTGTCGCTAAAGAAAAATTAAATGGAAGATTAAAATAAAAATTAAGTTATAAAATGAGTACTAGGTGTGATTGTTAATGCAATAAATTATTTAAAGATAAATTAATGGTAAATAGTGATAACGATAATAATAATAAAAATAAAAATAATGATTAGAATGATAATTATAATTATGAAATAAGTATAATGTTTAAAATATATTATTGAATAATAAGTTAAAATGTAAATTTAAGTTAAATTATAATTTTTGTGTTAATATAAATAGTGTATGAAATTTGTATGAATATGTTTGTATTAATTTAGGTCAGTGAAAATTTCTTGATTTGTAAGTACCATTAAGCATTTTTAATGTTTAGCACGTAGTTTATTTTGACTGCGGTAGGTATCAATTAGGAAGTTGTTAGAGCAAGCAAACCTCAATTTGGAAACAACATGGAGAAGAATTTTTGATATTATCTTAATGGCATGTATATGTTGAAAGTTTTGTAATATTTTAAGAATATGTAAGTGACTGATGAATCTATGTTCACATGGTATGTTATCGATATTATGACTAACAAATTTAGTGTAGAAATTGTGTTTTACCCACATATGATATAATCATATTATAGACAATACTAAACAATCATGGAAATCGCTTAAGGCAACATAATGTACGTATAGGGTCATCGTAATAAGGATGTTACATTTTGTGGTATTATAGCGAGATTTAGGCAGTTCTAAGATCGTAGTAGGGTTAAGTGAATGGATTAATTGTGTATACATGCCAATTGTTGAACGAAAAGTATTAAAATGTATGCTTGCTCCTCTATTGTTTTATAGTGAAAGATGTCATCCGAACAAGGTCGTAGTGATGGGGACGGTGAAAGTGAAACGTCAGTCAGTGTTGGGCAAGTTGAGGACCTGCCACAACATGTTCCTTCACCAGTTGCACCACCTCCACTACCACAACATGTTCCTCCACCAGTCTCACTACCTCCACTGCCACAACCAAACTTCCTCAATCTTATCGCTGATTATATTCAACATAGATTGCAGATTGAACAAGCTCAATAGCCATAGCCATCGGCATAGACACAACCTCCTGCTCCAAAAAAAAAGCAGATTTTGGAACAGTTAAAGAAATTGCGAGTTGAAATTTTTTTTAGGCATGATCCATTGACACTTGCACAAGTTGAAGAATGGTTGTTAAGGACTAATAAATTGTTTGAAATCACTCACAGTCCACCTGAAGGGAAGTTTGAAGGTACAATGGCTTTACTCCAAGGTCCTCATTTACTGGGACTCAGTCTACAAGCACACCCTAGATGAGCAGTTGAATTAGGAATTATTTTTTGCCTAGTTTGAGAAGAAATACATTGGGTCAGAGTATAAATTAGCGATGCAAGATACTTTTTGGAGACTTAGGCAGGGAAATAAGACAATTGTAGAATATGAGCACGATTTTGAACACCTTAGTGCCTATCTTGATGACTATCCAATGATTGAAAAGAAGTTATGCTAGAGGTTTGAGAGGGGTATCCATAACAATATCAGACAGATAGTTGGTCCTCAAAAGCATCCAAATTTGCGTGCATTGGTAGAAGCAGCTATTAAGGTGGAAGGTATCAAGACGGATGAGGTTGATAGATAGTCTCGATTCCAGTAGAAGAGGAAGACAGGATAGTTCAGTGGTATGAGTACCCAGACTAAGAAGTCTAGAGGACGAACTCCATCATAGAGTCGTGCATCAGTTGCACCAGGGCATGGACAAGGAAATACATTCTATGGCAATGCCTTAGTTACTTCTGTGGGCAGTACACCTAGAGGTAGAGGGGGAGGTGCAGTCCAGACCTATGGTCATTATGGTAGACCTCACCCAGAAGAGTGCAGATATTTGATCGGTGCTTGTTTCAAGTATGGTTCTAAGGATCATTTGGTCAAGGATTGTCCAGTGGCTCAAGCTTTTATAGCTACATCACTAGCACCGGGTACTGGACCTTTATAACCCAGAGGCCAAGGTAGGGGAGCAACCTCTAACCCATCAGCATCTAGACCTTCTGTACAACCACTCCAAGGCCAGGGATGAGCTACAAGCCGCACTTATGTAGTGAGAGCCAGAGAAGAAGTGGATGCACTCGATGTGATAGTAGGTAAATTTATGCTTATGTCTGATTCTATTTATGCACTTGTTGACCTTGGTTCCACACACTCTTATATGAATACTGAAGTTGCATAGGGAAAAGGGTTGGGAGATTCATAATTAGACCAGGATATTCTAGTGTGCAATCCTTTGGGGAATAGTATTATGGTGAACAAAGTGTACAGAGAGTGTCCCATTAATGCACAAGCCTATGTTTTTCTAGCTAATCTAATTAAACTCCTATTCCATAAGTTTGACTTAATATTGGGGATCAACTAGTTATCCGCCCACCAAGCGACATTTGATTGTAAACTGAAGAAAGTGAGAATTAATCTTCCCGATGACTGGGAGGTCATTATTGTGGGTGAAAGAATAGATTTTTTATCTGACATGATTTCAACTACAGTTGCTAAGAGGTTAATAAGGAAAGGGTGTCTTGTTTACTTGTGTTATGTAGTGGAAGCTAAACGAGAAGATCTTAAGGTGTCAGATGTGCCTACAGTGAGAAACGTTCCGGATGTCTTCCCTGATGAACCACCTTGCCACCTGACAGGGAAGTCAAGTTCACTATTGATGTAGCTCCCAACACTGCACCTATTGTTATTGCTCCCTATAGGATGGCACCCATAGAACTCAAAGAATTGAAGATTCAGTTGCAGGAGTTGTTTGATAAGGGCTTTAGGATCAAGAAGTGGAAATGCCCCAATTCTTTTGCTTTCTCTTTGAGATAAAGGCAGAAAGCCCATAACGGAATGAATAGATTAGACCCAACGTTTCACCTTATGGAGCACTAGTGCTCTTTGTAAATAAGAAGGATGGGTCACTTAGGTTATGTATTAATTACAAATAGTTGAATAAACTGACAATCAAGAACAAGTATCCCCTTCCACGTATTGAAGAATTATTTGATCAATTGAAGGGATCAGGTGTATTTTCAAAAATTGATCTGAGATCAGGCTACCATCAATTGAAAGTAAGGGAAGCAGATGTGCCAAAGACTAGTTTTTGCCCTAGATATGACCACTATGAGTTTTTGGTCATGCCAGTTGGACTTATGAATGCCTATGGATTTGATGAACAATATCTTTCATTCTTGTTTGGACCAGTTCATTATGGTATTTATTTATGATATTGTAGTGTATTCAAAGACTCCATAAGAACATGACAAACACATATAAATTGTCTTCCAAGTATTGAAAGAGAAGCAGTTATATGCAAAGTTCAGCAAGTGTGACTTCTGGTTGAATGAAGTATCTTTCTTGGGTCATGTGGTTTCAGCAAAAGGGATAAAAGTGGACCCAAAGAAGATTGAAGCAATCTTACAGTGGAGAACACCTAGGAATGTTACAGAAATGAGAAGTTTCCTAGGTTTGGCTGGTTACTACAAGAGATTTGTAAACAATTTCTCCACCATAGCAGTGCCCTTCAGTCAATTGTTATAGAAGCATGTCAAGTTTGAATGGACAAACAAATGTCAAGAAAGCTTTGTAAAGCTTAAAAACATGCTGACAGTAGCTCCGGTATTAACTCAACCAAAACCTGATAGAGACTTTGTGATTTACAGTGATGCCTCCAGGAATGGGTTAGGCTGTGTATTGATGCAGGAAGGCAAGATGATTGCATATGCTTTCCAATAACTCAAGACTCATGAGAAGAACTATCCTACCCATGATCTTGAACTCGTAGCCATTGTACTTGCTTTAAAGATTTGGAGACCCTACCTTTATGCTAAAAAATGCTACATTTATACTGATCATAAGAGTTTGAAATATTTGCTCACACAGAAGGAACTCAATCTAAGACAGAGGCGATGGCTTGAATTGATAAAAGACTATGATTGCTTAATTAATTATCAACTACAGAAGGCGAATGTAATGGTTGATGCGCTTAGTAGAAAATTTATGGCAATCCTTTGGGCAATGAATATCATATTGAGTATGGTACAAGATGGACAATTATAGCTAAAATGTAAGTAAAACTATACTTTTTTCAACAAGTGAAAGCAGCACAGAAGCTAGATAATTGCTTAATTTCCATAGTGAACCGAGTAAAAGAAGGCATTGATGGTGACTACTCTTTAGGTACAGATTATAACTTTATTACAAACAGAGGTTATGTGTACCAGACCAAGATGAATTGAGGAAGAACATTCTCATAGAAGCTCATTATAGTAGCAATGTGATGCATCCTAGTGGTAACAAGATGTATTAGGACTTGAAAGCACACTATTGGTGGGAAAGAATGAAATGTGATGTGATAGAATTCGTGAGAGCAAGTGTTTGATATGCCAACAGGTGAAAGCAGAACACCAAATTTCATTTGGTTTGCTTTAACCTATCACAATACCAGAGTGGAAATGGGACTGGGTAACTATGGATTTTGTGACTGGACTATCATTGAATAGAAGGAAACACAATTCTATCTGGGTAATCATTGACAGACTCACCAAATCATCCCCATTTCTTACCAGTGCGGATGGATTTTCCATTGACTAGATTGGCAGAAATCTACATTAATGAAATAGTGAGGCTCCATGAAGTTCCATCCTCTATTATTTTAGATAGGGATCCAAGATTTAGTTCCTAGTTCTGAAATAAGTTATAGGAAGCATTGGGGACAAAGCTCCATTTTAGTACAACTTTTCATCCCTAGACTGATGGACAGTCAAAGCATGTGATTCAGATACTTGAGGACATGTTGAAAAGTTGTGTCTTTGAGTTTGAAACTAGTTGGGAAAAATATTTGCCACTGGCCGAGTTTGCTTATAACAATAGCTACAAGTTCAATATCAAAATGGTATCATATGAAACACTTTATGAAAGAAAATGTAGAACTCCTTTATGCTAGACAGAGCTTAGTGAGAAGAAGCTGGTGGGACTAGACCTAGTGCAAGAGACAGAGGAAAAAGTGTGAATTATTTGAGAAAGAATTAAGGCAGCTACAAATAGATGGAAATCATATGCCGACCTTAGACAGGACATTGAATATGCAGTGGGTGTTAAATTTTTTCTTAAAGTTTCTCCTTAGAAGAAAAGCAAGTTGAGCCTAAGATTCATCGGACCTTATGAAACATTAGAGAGAGTTGGATCTCATGCTTATAAACTCACTCTACCACTAGAGTTGAGTCAGATACATAATGTTTTTCATATCTTAATGTTAAGATGGTACAAATCAGATCTTACTCATATCGTACCCACTGAAAGTATTTAAGTGAGACAAGATTTGACATATGAAAAAGAGTCAGTCCAAATTCTAGCCAGAAAGATTAAGGAGCTTAGGAATAAGCGAGTACCAAAGTCATGCAATTGAATAAGAAACATGAGAAAATGAGGAAGTGATGAAAGCTCAATACCCCCATATGTTCAATGATGACACACTAGGAGAGAATTATAATGCCCACTAATTAGAACTTCGAATAATGGTATAAATGATATATATAGGGAAATCATATGAAAGACATTAGGAATAAAATTGAATAAATGGTTATATTAAAAAAAAGGAATAAATAGTAAAATGAAAAAAATAAATAAAATGACACTACAAAGCAAAAAAAAAATGAATGGATAGGAGAAAGAAGGGAAAGTGGGTGAAGACTTTCTTTTGTTCCATATAATTGAGCTTTTACACATTTCCATGAACTTCATCTTAGTCTTATTCTTCCTTCCATCTTACAGCCTCTTTCCCTCATTCTTTCATTCAATATTTGCATCAAAATCATTTGAAATAAATATATTTTTGGTAAGTAATCTCTTCTTCATTGTTTTTGTGTTATTTAGAACTATTAAAATTGTATTACAACAATTCTTGCACTCTACTTTTGATGGCCTTATGAGCCGAATTTGGAGAAGTATAAAAATGAAAGTTGTACATTTATGCCTTTTTTATATTTTTGTCAAATTTTATGAGATGATTTTGAGTATATAAAGAGAAATAGTCATTTGAGTGAGACTAGTTCACAAAAGAGTATCAATAGAGTATGTTATGGTATTTTCTTATTTTGATCATTTTAAATATCGAATTTAAGGAAACCTAAAATATAGGAGTTGTAGCCCTATGTGTGTTCAAGGTCTCTACCAAATTTTGTATAATTATATTTTGTTTAGGTTGAGTTATATTAAAATGAATCATAGTTTTTCTATGATTAAGCTATTTCCTTGTACCTGTGCAACTTTAGTGAATTCATCTTCATTTTTGAGCTATTTAAATATCGAATTTTCAAAAGTATAAAACATAAAAGTGTTATTTCTATGTCTTATCTAAGTTTTGGTAAAAGAATCAGCTCAAAATATTATGTATTTTGTGAGTTATGATCTTAATAGATGAACTAGTACAAATGCCATTTCATGCTGAGCTAGTTATATATCTCTAGTGTTTGAGGACCTTAGAGACCAAATTTGGAAGAGTAAGGAACATGCACAATGTTCTCTATTACCTTATCGAAATTTCTAAAAATTTTCACAATAAATCAAGGTGCATGTTTAAAGATATGAAATGTTTTAGATGTAGTACTCCAAAATTGCCTAATGGCAAAAAACAGGGTAATGATTAAAATTATACTAAGCATTATGTAATGGTTCAAAATTTTTGAAATTTTAGTATGTTATATAATTATATGTTAAATTTAATTAGAAATAAGAATCACATAAATTGGATAAGTTTAGAAAAAGTTATACAGTCAACAGTCCTAAGAGGTCATATTCCCTTAAGAGAAATTGGGTGTATAAAATTTATTTAAAGATTTAATAGGAAGTTTAAGGTATGTAGGTTATATTTTTAAAGTTATATTGAATTATGGAAGCAAAATGATGGTGGTTTTATTTATGAATGAATTTGGCTTATGGTAGAAATCAAAGGAGGATAAGGAACTTTTAAGGGAAAGGTAAAGGAAAATGAAGTCTAGGAAGGCTAGAGCAAAGAATTAAGGTTAGTGATTACAAAATCTAATTATTCCCATTGAATTTGTATGAATTTTAGGTTATAGAATTAGGGAATATATGTGTATTTTGCATGAGAAATTGAAGTAAGCTTAGAAGAATGATTAAGGACATTAAAATATGGATTAAAAAAACTTAAATTAAAAAAAATGCTAAATGGATGGTGGAACCTTATAAGTCGAATTGGAGACATAGAAAATTTAATGTATTTTTTATTTAATTTAATGGGAATTAAGCCACAAAATTCATATAGACATGAAATTTAATATATATGAATTAATTTAGAATTATTATAATTTATCCGAATATTTTATAGTTAGTGATTATATTATGTATGAAATGGAATATAATGAATGTGGTATGATTAATTGAGTTTTATAGTTTAATTGATGACAATGTTGAATATTTAGTGCATTGGATTGGAAATTGTGGAAAAAAATATTTAAAAGGTGGAGTAGAATTTTAAATAACTAATAATGTAAAATAAATAAAATTTAGAAATTTAATGAGAATTAAATTAAAGGAATAAATTTTATTGCCCTTGGTTGTAGTGTAGTAGTTTAATCTAGTTCAGGATATAATTGGCTAGCCATAGAGACACCATAGCCACGGTGAAAGTCATGACGACTTGCTTAGATAGGCCAATGATGATCTACATCAGTGATTAGTGTGCAGTGTAGTGTTTGGTTAGCCTTTTGGGGTCACTCTTCAGTGTAGTGACCAGTGGTGTTCACGCCTCATGTATCCAATCTGGAGAGTTTCCATCAGATGGACACTAGGGGCAAAAGAAAAAAAATGACAAAAATAGCAAAAATGGTAAAAGCGACAAAATGGCAAAATGTAAAGAAGATTACACATGATGGATATGGCATGGTGAAAGTGTATTTGCTGGGATACATTCCAATAATAAAGAATTTTAAAGTTAAGGAGAAAATAGACAATGAAGAGAATGATTTGGAGAATGATCATTAGACGAGATGATACATGATACAAAACATTATATGGAAGGATTGAAATACCTTCAAAGATTCCTAAGCGATGTTGAGAAACCATTGTTTTCCGGCTGTGCTAATTTCTCAAAGTTGTCTGCCGTGTTTAAACTTTGTAATATGAAAGCAAAAAATGGGTGGAATGATAAAAGTTATTACAAGACATGCTACTTGAGAGAAATGAGCTTCCTACGTCTACATATCAGGCTAAAAAAAATTTGTGCTTGTCATGTTTGGAATATAAGAAGATATATACATGTCCAAATGATTGTGTATTATACCAAATAAATATAAGGACTTGCATGAGTGCCGCAGGTGTGGGGCATCACACTATAAGTATGGAAAAGTTTCTTCTGAGGATAAGAAATGACTCTAGCTAAAGTATTATGGTATTTACCTGTAATACCAAAAATCAAATGCCTATTTTCAAAAGGAAAAGATGCAAAAAACTTAAGGTGGCATGCAGAAGGCAAAAACGTGATGGAAAACTGAGACATCCTATAGATTCTCCACAATGGAGAATAATTGATAGAACATTCCCTGAATTTGGTGATGAAGTTAGGAATCAGAGGCTTGGCCTTTGTACGGATGGAATCAACCCCCATGGCACACTAATGGTCGACGCACTTGGCCAGTTTTTCTTGTGGTTTACAATCTGCCTCCTTGGTTGACTATGAAGTGTAAGTATATTATGTTGTCATTGTTGATATCAGGGCCCAAACAACTAGGAAATGATATTGATGTTTATCTTGCACCAATTATTGATGATTTAAAATTATTGTGGGATGAAGGTGTGCCTGCTTAAGCATGTTTACCTTACATGCCATGATATTTTGCATTATAAATGATTTTCTAGCTTATGGCAACTTATCTGGATACACTGTGAAAGGAGCAAAAACGTGTCCGATTTGTGAAGAAAATACAATGGACCTATGTTTAACTCATAGCCATAAAAATGTGTATATGAGTCATAAGACATTTCTCCCTCCTAATCACCCTTATCGTAGAAAGAAAAATTCTTTCGATAGACATACCGAGATGCAAATAGCTGCTGTTAATTGGAAATGAGGTTTTGAATGGGTTAGAGATATTGATAATGAATTTGGCAAACCTTTTCATCTCGCTCAAAAAGGTCCTTGTAAGAAAAGATCAATTTTCTGGGATCTTCCATATTAGGAATACAAACTGGTTCATCATTGTATTGATGTGATGCACAAGGAGAAAAATGTTTGTGATACTATAATAGGGACATTGTTGAACATACCTACAAAACAAAAGATGGTATCAAAAATAGGAAGGATATGTTAGAAATGGGCATATGACTGGAGTTAGCACCGTAAGAAATAGGAAAGCTGACATATCTTCCCCCTGCTTGTTATAAGTTCTCTAAAAAAAGAGAAAATAAGCTTTTGTGAGTGTCTTTATGGTGTCAAAGTTTCAAATGGATTTTTATCAAATATAAAAAGTCTTCTGTCAATGAAAGAATTGAAGTTGGTAGGTATGAAATCTTATGATTGCCATGTTTTGATGCAACAATTCTTACCGATTGCAATTCGATGCATACTACCAAATCATATGAGGAATGTTATTACAAGACTTTGATTTTTCTTCAATGCAATTTGTTGTAAGGTGGTTGATCCAGAGAATTTGGATGCGATGCAAGCTAATGTTGTCATTACTCTATGCCAACTTGAAATGTATTTTCCTCCATTTTTTGACATAATGGTGCATTTGATTGTTTATCTTGTGAAAGAGATTAAATTGTGTGGTCCAGTGTGTTTGAGGTATATGTATCCTTTTGAGAGATTCATGGGTATCTTAAAAAGGTATGTGAGAAATCGATATCGACCAAAAGGTAGTATTATTGAAGTACTCAGTTAATATGGGTATTGAGTTTTGCACTAAGTACTTATCAGGTGTTGAACCTATTAGCATTCCTAAGTCTCATCACGAGGAAAGAATCAGAGGTAAAGGAACAATTTCATTTAAAATGGAATTACCTGGTTCTCAAATGCATGAGAAAGCACACCTCTTAGTGTGGTACCACCTGATAGAGGTGCATCCTTATTTAGAATAGCACATGTCTAATTTAAGGCGTCTAAATCCATCCAAAGGTAAAATGTAGTTGACAAATGAATACAATCATTCTTTTATTGGATGGTTTAAAGACTAAGTGATGTGTCAGTTGTTAGAAGTACTAGAGGATGTAATTGACACCATAAAATGGTTAGCTTATGTCCCTGGGTTGAATACATGGTCTTATGAAGGATATGACATCAAAAAATATTCCTTTTACATTAAACGTCCAGATGACAAAAGAAAAATGCAAAAATAATGAAGTTACTTTGATAGCTTCATCAAGAGAATTCTCTAGTGCTAAAGATGTCATATTATGGTGTAATTGAAGACATTTGGGAGCTTGATTGTAAGGAATTCAGGATTCCTCTCCTCTGATGTAAATAGATTGAAAACTAACGTGGTATTCGAGTGGATAAATTAGGATTGACTTTAGTTGATTTTAGTCAGTTAGGTTATTAAGATGATCCATTCATTCTTTCTTCACAAGCCAAACAAGGTTTTTACATTATTGACCCTGATGATAGTAAGTGGTATATTGTTCTTCAAAGTAAGAGGCGTATTGTTGGTATCGATGATGTGGTAGATGAGGAAGAGTATGATTAGTTTAATGAGAATCCCCATTTTCTATCGGGTTACCTATGCTAGTTGGGAAATATATTTTAGATTCAAATTGCATACGTGTTGATCATATTGAAGGCTTATGGATCGACTTTCGTCATTAATTGATGTACATGTGTCTATGGTAAGTTTATTTATAAAATACTAATTTTTTATAAATGTGTAATATCATTAATGTGGTTTATGCTCATAATTACTAACGTTTGTGATTATTTATCAAATAAATATCATGTTTTTATTTCATATAAGAATAAATTGTTATTATTGTGGATTATACTAACATGTTTCTTTGTTATGCTTATGTTACATGATATCATATCGAATGAGCAAGAAGATTTGGAGCCATCAAGTAGCACGATAAAAAGAAAGACTAAAGGAGTTACCATGTGCAAGAAAATGAAAAAGAAAGGAGATGAACAAAAGACAATAGAGTTTGATGAGTTTGATCGCCTATGTGGAATATACACCAACATATTTGTTCATACGTCGGCCTTGTAGCACATTCCCATGTATACATCACAATAAAAAGTTGGGATATGGTTGATAAGGGTATTAAAGATACAATTTGGGAAGATATCAAGGTAACTTTCTTTCAAAATTATTAACAAATTTGATAAAAATAATTAAGTTATGATTAAAACTAATGAATTTAAAATATTATTTTGCAAAAAGAGTTCAACATTCCTAATGATAAGAAGAACATTGTATTAAAAACTGTTGGAATGCAATGAAAGGATTTTCAGTACCGCTTGGTGGTTAAGTATATAGAGAATAAATCTAAGCAGAGGTCACTTTTTGAATTATATGACTTCATCACTGAGAAAGATTGGGAGGAGTTTAAAGAAGCACATAAATCAAAAGAATATGAGGTACTAATTATTAAGTATAATGCAATTTACATTCATATTTATACAAGACATGATAATGAAATATTCACCCTTATTTTGGTTTTTGTTAACAACAAATCAGTGCCAAGGAGAAGGTGAAGCAAGCAAAGAATGTGCACCCACATTTCTTAGGTCATATAGGCTATGCCAAGAAAAAAACCCAATGGATTATTGAAGATCCTATCTCTTCTTTTTCATCATAACCATCTATGAGCTCCGCCATTACCTCATCATATGATCGAAGTCTCAATTAGGTAAGAACTAGAATGAAAAAGATAGAGGAAGGAAATTATATAATCTTGATGGAAAAGACAAAATAGGTGGCAAAAAAAAAATGGAAAGTATAACTTGTTAAACCAACATTAATTGCAATTACCTTTGTTTATCTGTGATTGCTGATTAACATATTGTTTACATGGTGAAACATTATAGGAAGAAGTCACCCAAGGTAGTTAAGTACTAGAGAGGCATGATGACATATTGTCATGTGTGTTTGAAAAAACCGAACATTCTAGCTTTGTGAGGGGTGTTGGAAGTGTCGTGACTATCAAGAAATTTTATGGTTGTTAACCTTGAGGGGTATTTCTGTCATTTTGATGGTAATAAATAATATAGCAATATTATTTAACATACTTGTTTTTGTAAGTATATTATACAGGACATGAATTAAAATAGCAAGAATGGAGAATTGGAAGAATAATCCTTGACAAACAAAAAGCAAGAAGTAGCATGTTCACTGTCGTGACTCTAGGAGTCACCCCCGTGAAGGAAGCTAACCGTTACCAAAACCAACATTTGAAGTTCATGGCCATGAAGGAAAACCAAACCGTGAAGTAAGCATTTCAGTCACCCCCGTGACTAAAGGTGTCACCCCCGTGAAGAGTCATGTAATTTCAACCAGAGAGTTTCACAACCAAAGTCACCACTTGGGTCACGGCTGGGAAGATGTTCACCCCCGTGTATAAAGGTGTCACCCCCGTGAATGATTCATTCAATTTCATCCAGAGAGCTTCACGACCTGAGTCACCACTTGTCTCACGGCTGGGAAGAGTGTCACGCCCGTGACCAATTAAAGTCACGCCCGTGATGCCATATGTCAAAACATACCAGAGAGCTTCACGACCAAGGTCACCACTTCAATCACGACTTCGGAAGAACTGTCACCCCCGTGATAGGAATACTCACGCTCGTGAACAATGAAAGAGAAAAGTGTCAGTCCTGAGTTTTTGGTTGGTACAACGGCTAGTTTCTCAATTAATGCCCCCCCAACGGCTATATTCAGCCATAGGAGTATAAATGGAAGTCATTTAGGCATTAAGAAAAAAGAGAATGATAAGAAAAACAAAATATTAGCATATACTTAAAAATCACAAGCTATCTTGTACTTTTATACTTTGAGAACAAATTCATTCTCTGTAAAAATCTTATTGCTCCTCATAATTGAGCAATAAAGATTTATAAGTGATTCTCTCTGTAATCTTTACTGAAGTGAGCATTGGGTAGTTCTGGGTTAAGAGAAGAACACTTGTAAGGGTTAGTTGTGTGAACCTCCAAAACACAAATTAAAAGGTTGTTTGTGTGAGCCTGTAAAACACAAAGGAATTGGTTATTATGTGAGCCATTAAAACACAAGGGATTTCTGGGTTAGGTGTGAGCCATTGTGAGAAACACCATAGTTGGGAGTTAGCTTGTAAAACTCCATTGTAACACTAAGTGTGTTAGTAAAACTCCCAATTGCGATTGGGGAGAGGAGTAGGGTTTGTTAATACCCGAACCTCTATAAATCTTTGTGTCTGATTTTCTCTATCCCTTATAAAATTAACAATTTTATTTCTGCACTTTAAAGTTTAATTTTTGAAACTCCAATTCAACCCCCCTTCTTGGTCTAATATCTGGGAAACAATTGGTATCAGAGCTTTGTCTAGCATCGAAGCCTAAAGAGCGCTAGTAAAGAGTTAGATATGGCCAGTGAAGGATTCCAAAGTCTCAAACCTTACTTTGATGGAACAAATTATGCCCATTGGAAGTTTAGGAAGGAGACATATTTGGATAGTGAAGGAATTGAAGTCTGGGATAGTGTACGAAAAGAATGGACACCACCAACCAGAAGAGGAGCTGATGGTGAAGAGGAAATCCTATCAAGAGATGATTGGACTAAGCCCCAAAGAAGAGCAAATTTTAAAAACAAGAGAGCAATGACAATTCTATCAAGCTCATTATCTATTGAAGAATGTGGGAGAGTACAACATTGCTCAAGAGCATATAGTATGTGTAAGACATTGGAGAACTATCATGAGGGAACTAAGCAAGTCAAATCCAAGAAGATTCAACTTCTAACCTCAGAATATGAGCTCTTCAAGATGAAATCAAATGAGTCAATCACCGACATGACCAACTGTCTTCTATCCATTATAAATGGAATGAGGAAACTTGGGAAGCATATGAGCTTGGAAGATGTAAACAATAAAATCCTGAGAAGTCTTCCTCTTAAAGACTATGGTTCAAGAGTTGCTGGCATAGAAGAAGCAAATGAAGATATGAGTATCATGAACACCAATGTGCTGATTGGCAAGCTTCTCACACATGAGATGGCAGTAAAGAGAGATAGAGAGCTTGAAGAAGAGCCAGAGAAAAGAAAACCCTTAGCACTCAAAGCCTCTACTTCAAAATCTCAAGAAGAAAGTGAAGATGATGAAGAGATGAGTGATGATGAAAATGAGGACATCACTATACTTTCAAGGAGATTAAAAAGAATCATTGAAAAGAAAATGAGCAATTCCAGAAAATTCAGGGAAAGAAACCTCAAACAAACTTCAAATGATATACACAGAAGTAAGGAAGAGGTAAAATGCTATGAATGTGGAAAGAAAGGACATATCAAACCAGAATGTCCAATGCTCAAGAAGCATAAGAGCAAAAACCAAAGAGACAATGGGGAGAAAGGTCACAAAGCCACATGGGATGACGAAAGCACTTCAAGTGAAAAAGATGATAATGAAGGTGAAAAGGTCAACCTATGTTTCATGGCTATTGAGGATAACGTCTCGGACAAGGTAAGATCACTACGCTCATACTCTTTCAATAATGATAGTAGCAATAATGATAGTAATAGTGAAGATGATGATAATGAGCAAAGCCTAATAGAAGAATTAAATATAGAATTAGAGAAATATAGAACAAAATTTAGTATCTATAGAAATAATATCTCTAATTTGAAAAATAAGATAGATGGCTTAGAATATGAGAACATAAAGCTTAAATCATCTAATGAATCACTTCAAAAGTCATTAGATGAATACTCATCAAAACCCTCAACAGCTTCACTGTTAAAAGAAAATAATACTTTGAAAAATGAAGTTGAAGAACTTAGAAATTCCATTTCTAAATTTCACAAGGGTAAAGAGAGCTTAGATACTCTCATTGTGTCTCAAAGACAACCTTTAGTTAGACATGGTCTAGGGTTTAAGGACACATCATCATCTTCTAACAAAACTGTATTTGTTAAATCTAAAGAACATAACATCTCCACACCTATTAGAACAACACCAAAAAATAAGAATGATAAACCCTCTATACAGAAAGAGAATCATGCCTTTATGTATAAGAAGCATGCATCAAGAAAAACACAAATTATTCATGAATGTGCATGCCATTGTTCTCAAAATTAGTCTAATAGAATTATGGCATTTAAACACAGTATGAGACCAAAAAACAAGTTTAGACCTAAACAATGTAATTATTGTATGGAAATAGGTCACATAAATAAACATTGCTGGATAAGGAAGGCTCATTGGCAACCTTTATGTGCTAACCCCCAAGGACCCAAACTCATTTGGGTACCTAAATATCATACTTGATTTGTAACTCTGTAGGTATGCCTCAAGTCCACAATAAACAAAAATGCATGGCTAGTAGACAGTGGATGCTCTAGGCATATGACAGGAGACAAAGAACTCTTCAATGAAATCAAAAGTATTGATGGAGGTAAAGTTACCTTCGGAAACAATGCAAAGGGTAAGGTAATTGGCATTGGTTCTATTGGTGTTAATGGTACTACTCTTATTAAGGATGTTTTACTTATTGATGGCTTGAAACATAACTTGTTAAGTGTAAGTCAATTATGTGATAAAGGAAACAAAGTAATCTTCACTTCAAATGAATGTCTTGTAATCTCTATTGATGATCAAGAAATATTTAAAGCAAATAGAGATATCAATACGTACATAATAAACTTACATGAACTATCTAATCATTCATCTAAGTGTTTTGTGACTACTAGCGATGAATCTTGGCTGTGGCATAGAAGACTTGGTCATGCTAACATGGATTTAATACAAAGTCTTAGCACATGAGAGCTAGTAAAAGGATTACCAAGAGTTAAATATGAAAAAGGCAAGACATGTGATCCTTGTCAAAGAGGAAAGCAACACAAGTCATCTTTCAAAGCCAAAAACATAGTAAGTACTTCAAAACCCCTTCAACTCCTACATTTAGACTTATTTGGACCTACTAGGGTTGCTAGCTTAGGAGGAAAACATTATGCATTTGTCATCGTAGATGATTACTCTAGATTTACTTGGGTAATTTTCTTAGCTCAAAAGAGTGATGCTTTTGAAAATTTCAAAAACTTTACTAAAAGAGTTCAAAATGAAAAAGGGTATTGCATTTCAAAAATAAGAAGTGATCATGGGAAAAAATTTAAAAATGAAAACTTTGAAAGTTTTTGTCTTGAACATGGCATTTCACATAATTTTTCATCTCCTAGAACACCTCAACAAAATGGTGTAGTTGAAAGGAAAAATCGAAAATTAATTGAAATGGCAAGAACAATGCTTAATGAATATGAATTACCAACTTATTTTTGGGTAGAAGCCACAAACACTGCATGTTATATTTCAAATCGAGTTTTCAAAAGACCTCTTTTAAACAAAACCTCATTTGAGCTATAGAATGGAAGAAAGCCCTTGGTATCATACTTTAGAGTATTTGGATGCAAGTGTTTTATATTGAACACCAAGGACAATCTTGGAAAATTTGCCTCTAAGTCTGATGATGGTATCTTTTTAGGATACTCTACAACCAGCAAAGGATATAGAGTATTTAATAAGAGATCATTAATAGTGGAAGAATCCATGCATATTGTTTTTAATGAATCTAGTAGACTTGATCTTGTGAAAGGTAGTGCTCTTGATGATGTTGTAGATAATATGGAAAAACTTGTCATTGAAAATGGAAATGAAGAAAACGATCAAGAAAAACTACTACCTCAAAATCAAGAACAATTGGAGCAAGAACTTCCAAAAGAATGGAGAATGAACATAAATCATCCAAAAGAGCAAATAATTAGAGATCTATCAAGGGGAGTAAGTACTATATCTCATTTTAAGCATTTAGTCACTGACATTGCTTTTATTTCACAAATTGAGCCTAAAAACATTGATGAGGCTCTTAATGATGAAAGTTGGGTAATTGTCATGCAAGAGGAACTTAACCAATTTGAGAGAAATAAGGTATGGAACCTAGTACCAAGACCTAAGAATCATCCAATCATAGGCAGCAAATGGGTATTTAGAAATAAGTTAGATGAACAAGGGTTAATAACCAGGAATAAAGCAAGACTAGTTGCAAAAGGATATAATCAGGAAGAAGGTATAGACTATGATGAAACATATGCACCGGTAGCTAGATTAGAAGCTATAAGAATACTCTTAGCATATGCATGTCACATGAATTTCAAACTTTTTCAAATGGATGTGAAAAGTGCATTTCTAAATGGCTATATGGTTGAAGAAGTGTATGTAGAACAACCACCAGGTTTTGAAAGCTATAATTTACCAAATCATGTTTTTAAACTTTCAAAAGCTTTGTATCGTTTAAAACAAGCTCCAAGATCTTGGTATGAAAGACTAAGTTATTTTTTACTAGAAAATAGCTTCACAAAGGGAAATGTTGACACTACACTGTTCATCAAAAAGCATAAGCATGAGATACTAATTGTTCAAATTTATGTTGATGATATAATATTTGGTTCTACTAATGAGCTGCTTTGTCAAGAATTTGCTAAGTGCATGACTAGGGAATTTGAAATGAGCATGATGGGAGAACTTAAGTATTTCCTTGGTCTACAAATCAAACAAAGCAATGAGGGCATATTCATCAACCAATCCAAATATGCCAAAGACTTAATCAAATAATTTGGTATGGAAGGATGCAAAAATGCCAAGACTCCTATAAGCACATCAACAAAATTGGACAAAGATGAAAAGGGTAAGAGCATTAATGAAAAGCTTTATAGAGGTATGATCGGATCACTTTTATATCTCACTGCTTCTAGACCCGATATTATGTATAGTGTTTGCTTATGTGCGCATTTTCAATCATGTCCAAAAGAATCTCATCTAAATGCTGTAAAAAGGATTTTAAGATATTTACATGGTACATTGCATCTAGGTTTATGGTATCCTAGAAATTCATCTTTCTATATTATAGGATATTCAGATGCAGACTATGCTGGTAGTCTTTTGGATAGGAAAAGCACTTCAGGTACTTGTCATTTCATCAAAGAATGTTTGGTTTCTTGGTTTAGCAAGAAACAAGTTTCAGTTGCTCTCTCAACTGCTGAGGCTGAATATGTAGCAGTTGGATGTTGTTGTACACAAATTCTTTGGATAAAACAACAACTTAAGGACTATGGTCATGAGATGAACCATATACCTATAAAATGTGACAACACCAGTGCTATAAATCTTTCAAAGAATCCTATTCAACACTCTAGAAGTAAACATATTGACATTAGACATCACTTTATTAGAGATCATGTTCAATATGGAGATATTGAATTAGAATTTATATGCACAGAAAAGCAATTAGCAGATATTTTCACTAAGTCTCTAAATGAGGAAAGATTTAATTTCATTAGAAGAGAACTAGGTATGATTGATGGTTTAACCTTGTGATTACAAGAATATGAATTCTCACAAGTTATAAGATAAATTTTTTTTTTAGAATTTATGTTTTATGAAGTAAAATCTTTGTTGAAATAATTAAGTCTTGTTGAAGAATTAAAATTCAATCTGATGAAAATTATAGGGGTGTCACGCCCGTTACTTATACGCACGCCCGTGACTTAAGTGGCCCAAAGAGGCAGTGTCGTTCACAACTTCGGTTCACGACATGCTTCACAGCTTCACATAGTGAAACATTGTTTCACAGCTTGAGTCACGCCCGTGGATAAGAATATTCACGCCCGTGACGCTTTTTCACTCCCGTGAACCATTACGCCTCAAAAACTCACAGAAGCTTTCACGCCTTAGGTCACGACATGAGTCACGGCTTCAAGTAGTGAAACATAGTTTTACGGCTTAAGTCACAACTGTGGCAGAGATATGTCACGCCCGTGACACCGTTTCACGCCTATGAATCAGTACGCCTCAAAAACTCACAGAAGCTTTCACGCCTTGTGTCACGGCTTGCTTCACGGGCATAAGTAGTGAAATTCAACAGTTCACGGCCGTGACACCCTATTCACCCCCGTGATGGATGATCATTCACGGCCATGAGGTTCATCGATCACGCCCTTGAACGCATTCACGCTTTCATTCACGGGTGGAACACTACTTCAGCAAACCGTGAACACGACGATTCACGCCCGTGAAACCTTAAGCCACGCCCGTGAATGTATCGAATATATAAGAAAATAACCGGTTACAATCTTCATTTCAACTCTCCATCTCCCAAAACCGCTCTCATTTACTCTCATTCATTGAGACATTGAAGATTTCGACCCCAAAGCCTTGATATTTCACTATAAATTCCATCAAAAGTTCGAATCTTCAGCAGAAAATAGACATTCCTAGGGTATTTCATCATACTTTTTTCTGTCAAAAACAATCTTCTTCAAACTAAAATTCTTCAAACAAAATGGAGTCTGCTTTGTCAAAAGGGAAGAGAAAGAAGTCCCATGCACCGAAGAGGTATTCAGATTACCTCATGAACATCATACCCGAAAGTTGCCATCCTTGGTATGCAACTTTGAAGAAGAGACCAATTTTATCATCAAGGTCCTTCGAATGGCAGACAGTCCATAATCTCGGACTCGAGATGGCTATGACAGAGCAACGTCAAGCCTGTCATCTACGAGAATTTGTTGAAATTCATCTGCCAACCCTACGGGAGCCAACGCTGGAATTTCTCAGCACCTTGCAGGTTTCACCAACTGGAGTGGTGAAATTTCAACTCTGCAACAATGCAAACACCCTAAGCGCCATCGCATTTGGAGAATTGTTCAACCTACCATCAGATGGCGTTCTGAATGAGATTGAGGTAGAATTCTCTGCCCCTGCAGCCTGGACTCATTTTGGATATAACTGTAGCTGGGACGTAAAGAAGACGAAGAGCACTCATCTCGTGGCCCCAGTACACATGTATTTGCATAGGTTTCTAACCTATAGCATTTTTGCTCGGGGAGAGAGCAATGGTACTATAAGGAAGTCAGAACTCTTCTTATTCGAGATGGCTCGCCGGGGAGTTACAGTGGCGCTTTCCAGATGGTTTGCAAACTATCTTCTCTCCATCGTCACCAAGCCCACAGGAGATATCTTGATTGGGGCTTATGTCACTCATATGGCAGTAAAGCTCAATTACTTGAAGCTGGATAATCACCACTTCAACATCATTCCTGCACACCCACGAGATAGGCTGGATATCGAGTCATTCATCAAGATGGGAGCAGCAGTGAGAATCGTTTACCAGAACGATATCTTTTATCGCTTCACTGATACTGCTGGAGAGATTATCTGGGAAGATCATGACATGGAGGATTTTAAAGCAGGCCTCCAGGGAATCCAGCAGAAAAAGAGGGCTAGGATTGAGGAAGCCACTCCAGCCATCGCTCAGGACATTAGACAATCCTCAGCCTCCACACCGTCTTTAGTGTAGCAGGTGGTCGACCTCTTGGCACCACATTTCGAGCAGCTGCAGACTTCCATGGATGAGAGGTTGGAAAACCTCAAGGACTTCATGGAGTCTCGGATCGATAGTCTTGAGGCTGAAGTAGCTAGGCTTCATAATAGGATGTCTAGCTGGGATATAGGCTAGAGAGTAGCCTAAATTTGTTATGTTTGATCTTTTTTTTTTTTATGTTTGCTTATGTAGGAAATCTTAAAATTTTCTTTCTTAGCTTGTATCCTTTCCTTTATAATACATAATTTGCATTTGTTTACTTCAATCTACATATTCTTTTTGATTGATGACAAAAGGGGGAGAAAACTAGCAATATATGATAAGGTAATATATGATCAAACTAGAAATATAAGAATTGTGAATCAACTTTGAATTGATTTTAAAATCTTGATTCAACTTTTCAGATGCAAAGTAGATAATTACTTTAAAAATACCCTAAGTATACTTTGCATATACCTTAAAAAGCAAGTTACAAATAAAAACATGCCATGATATACCCTAAACATACCTTACATATACTTTATGTCTTGAAAAGAAATTATGGTATGAATTGGATATACTTCTCATATAACTTGCATATATCCAGTTTAAATGCTACATCTTTATTCACTATTCTTGCACATTATAATTTTTATCCTAAGTATATTTTGAGGGGGAGACTTCTCAAAATCACTTATTGCTAGATTATTTGTCACCATCAAAAAGGGGGAGATTGTTAACCTTGAGGGATATTTCTGTCATTTTGATGGTAATAAATAATATAGCAATATTATTTAACATACTTGTTTTTGTAAGTATATTATACAGGACATGAATTAAAATAGCAAGAATGGAGAATTGGAAGAATAATCCTTGACAAACAAAAAGCAAGAAGTAGCATGTTCACTGTCGTGACTCTAGGAGTCACCCTCGTGAAGGAAGCTAACCGTTACCAAAACCAACATTTGAAGTTCACGGCCATGAAGGAAAACCAAACCGTGAAGTAAGTATTTCAGTCACCCCCGTGACTAAAGGTGTCACCCCTGTGAAGAGTCATGTAATTTCAACCAGAGAGCTTCACGACTAGAGTCACCACTTGGGTCACGGCTGGGAAGATGTTCACCCCCGTGTATAAAGGTGTCACCCCCGTGAATGATTCATTCAATTTCATCCAGAGAGCTTCACGACCTGAGTCACCACTTGTCTTACGGCTGGGAAGAGTGTCACGCCCGTGACGCCATATGTCAAAACATACCAGATAGCTTCACGACCAAGGTCACCACTTCAATCACGACTTGGGAAGAACTGTCACCCCCGTGACAGGAATACTCATGCCCGTGAACAATGAAAGAGAAAAGTGTCAGACGCGATTTTTTGGTTGGTACAACGACTAGTTTCTCAATTAATGCCCCCCAACGGCTATATTCAGCCATGGAAGTATAAATGGAAGTCATTTAGGCATTAAGAAAAAAGAGAATGATAAGAAAAACAAAAGATTAGCATATACTTAAAAATCACAAGCTATCTTGTACTTTTATACTTTGAGAACAAATTCATTCTCTGTAAAAATCTTATTGCTCCTCATAATTGAGCAATAAAGATTTATAAGTGATTCTCTCTGTAATCTTTACTGAAGTGAGCATTGGGTAGTTCTGGGTTAAGAGAAGAACACTTGTAAGGGTTAGTTGTGTGAACCTCCAAAACACAAATTAAAAGGTTGTTTGTGTGAGCCTGTAAAACACAAAGTTTAGGTTGTTTGTGTGAGCCTGTAAAACACAAAGGAATTGGTTATTGTGTGAGCCATTAAAACACAAGGGATTTCTGGGTTAGGTGTGAGCCATTGTGAGAAACACCATAATTGGGAGTTAGCTTGTAGAACTCCATTGTATCACTAAGTGTCTTAGTAAAACTCCCAATTGCGATTGGGGAGAGGAGTAGGGTTTGTTAATACCCGAACCTCTATAAATTTTTGTGTCTGATTTTCTCTATCCCTTCTAAAATTAACAATTTTATTTCCGCACTTTAAAGTTTATTTTTTGAAACTCCAATTCAACCCCCCTTCTTGGTCTAATATATGGGCAACAATGGTAATACTGAAAAAAAGAAACCATCAGCATCTATTTCACAGGAAGTTATAAAATAGCTTGAGAATAAAATAGAGGCCAAATTATTTTCTAGATTCTCGGCACATATTGCTCATCTTGAGAGCATGATAGAGCAACGAACTAGCAAGGCATCTCAATTTTCCCCTAAGATAGAGGTGGAGATGGGTCCTATATATGCTCACCCAAATCCTAGTAGTTGCCACTCTGTGGACCCAGCGATTCCAATATCAGAATTAAAGGTAAAATTTTGAATTTCATTGCTTCCACTTCCACTTTAATCTAACTAATATTGACTTTTTATGTTTTTATAGACACCTACATCATGCAGACTTGCTACTATTAATGAGGGTAAGCATGTGATTGTGGAAAGGGGGATGGTTTATCCATCTCTTAATGATGCTATGGTGCATAATTGACCTATAATGCCCAATCATGTCAAGGTGTCTATAGATGAAGTATTTTCTTGCTTCCATAAAGCCCAACTTCCTGTGCCTATTGGAAACCTCACTATAGTTGGGGAAGTCGAGGGTAGCTTTGTTCAGTGGCCACAATATTTTACGGTTCTTGGAGAGGTAATAATTCCTAAACTTATAGAACAACAAAAATCAAAATTTCACATTTCATATATCATAATATGTCATAAAATATTATTAATTGATAGGAAAAAAAATCTAACCCATTAAAGAAGGCTCCAAAGAATAAAGAAAATAACGGTTTATCAAAAGAATCAGTTACAAAACAATATGGGCCTTTAGTTAATGATAAACTTTTAGCAAGTTTGAGGGGTGACATGAGATTGATGCATGACATGGTTGCTAAATTGCCTACTGGGTACATTATTGAAGTTGATGCATGACATGGTTGCTAAATTGCCTACTGGGTACATTATTGAAGTTCATGCAGACATTACGGTGTTTAATTATCCAACAGATGATATTAATATTCATGTTGGTATGGAAGACATTGCTCAACTCCTCTCCACATAATGGCTTGATGTCTCAGTTATTCGTATATTTATGATGTAAGAATATACTATTTATTATTAATATTATAATATCGATATTCAATATTGGAAAATAATAACTTATATATGTATGCTTTGTGATTCATGCATGTAGGTACCTTCATAACTTGTACAATACATTCTTTATATCATTTATTAGAATTTTTTTGTCCAAGGATACTTCTTTTGATGTTCACAGAGATTGATGCAGCAGAAAGATATATTATAGAAGTTTTGAAGGAACAAAGAGACAAACAATTCATTCTACTACCATACTTCCGAGAGTAAGAAAATATTTACACTCATGTTTGCTTAATTTGTTATTTTTAACATTTTTACTAACTTCAACGTATTTGTATATCTCTAGTAACCATTAGATGTTGATTGTATTTTGCTTTGAACAGAGTGAGGTATTTTTCATGGATCCTCTAGCTCGTGGCAATCGTGATATAATTCTGAAATCTCATCTTAACATGTAAGTTATAATTCTACTAATTAATAGTTTTTATAGTCTTTGTAGAGTTTTCAATATTAATGCCTATTTTATTTTCCAGAGCCTATAGAACTTATACTATCAAAGGTGGAAAAAATAAAGGTGCTAGATTAAAATGGAGTGACATTTCGGTAAGAATTTTATATTATTAATTACTAGTTAGAATGAAGTTTTTATGATTTTATAATCTTTTATTTGACTTTTTCTTTGTCATTTTTTTTTATTTTTAGTGCTCTCAATAAAAAAGAGGTATAGAATGCAGATATTACATCATGAGGTATATGTACGAAATTGTTGTATATTATAATAGTGATACAATATCTCTTAAGGTATGTTGTTTCAAATACTAACTAATCATAAATCAATTTATATTACAAATATGATATATATATATATATATGTATATATATATATATATATATATATATATATATATAACTATTAGTTTATTAATTTTTAACGTGTATGTTTTCTACTCTTTGTTGAATTTGTTTTGTAGGTATTTGAGAATGAATCATATAGTCAAAATCAAATAGATGAAATTCGACATATGTGGTCCAATTATTTTATAAGAGAATGTATATAAGTGATCAAATGAATCATATTGTCTTTAAATTGTTTTAGATATATTGTGATAGATCATGTTGATCATATTATATTAGTCCAATTGTTTTAATTATTTGAATTTTTGTCGTTTATATTGTATTGTATTGTGAATTTTTGAGAATTATTGATTGTCCGGTGTATTTATGAACTTGTGTGTTTGATAATTATTGTGACTTGTGAATTGTGTGTTGGATGTCTATTATGACTTGCAATATTAATATTGAAATATGTTATGAATTTTGAAGCAAATTATGGATGATTGCTACATAATATGAGCTCAAATTTAAAAAAAAATCATAGATGTCTGTCATTTCTTTGTGACAGAACAGACGCGTATAACTTGATTATACATGTCTATCGTTAAGTAAAAGCAGACACGTATAATTTGATTATATGAATATGTTGTTAAGAAATAACATATGCGTATAACTTGATTATATGTGCTCGATGACAGACAAGTATAATCAAGTTATACACATTTGTCAAAACAACAATTATATAATATTTATATTATGTGTTTTCTACATATGTCTATTATTTAATAGACACGAATAACTTTTTTTTTACTTGTGCCACTTGATAATCCAATGAGATATTTTGAGCTATTCTTTATTTAATTTTAGCCCTCTTTAATTTGATAAATTTGCCAAAAGATTGAACTTTATTGAAATAAGTCTTGAATCAATGTTGAAATACGAGGAGCAAGGCGGGAAGCCATTGAAAACGACATCAACGTGAAGATATCGAATCAAGATAGGTGACAAAAAAATCTAGGATGAGAAGACGTGAATCCATTGAAAATAAGAACAATATTGAGAATTAGAATCCAAACAAGAAGAAAAATTGGGACAATATTTTTCCAATGAATGAGAAGAAATCAGAAACCCAAATGGAGACTACTGTTTTTAATGAATTAGAAAATTTTAGAAACCCTAATAATATTGGTAAAAAAACCCATAGATTTAAATGATGAGTTATAGATACATTAAAACACTCTTATTTTGGAAAATACTTAAAATTTAGCTATTATTTTGAAGAAGGCGTTAAAAAGTCCAAAACCAAAAAATAGTGTAAAAAAAGTCTTTTTTATAGAAAAAAATGAGTTCGGATGTACTTTCCACATACTTCATATACTACTCAAGATTTTATTTTCTTTTGAGGGGGTATATGGCCCATTGCCCCAACTATGCTCCACTGTTTGTATATACTAGATTTCAAACAAAATTCCTCTTCTATATTTAAAAATCAAAATCAAATAGTGGCGAATATTTAAATAATTCAAATTCTCAACAACCCATCAATAAAATTCTGCCTCATGAACTTTTAAAAGAAAAAAAAAGGTATACGAATTTAATAACAATATATTCACTGTATATAAATAAAAAACGACAAATAAAGTTGGTATTGTTAGTTAAACAAATTTTTTTTCTTCATAATAATCACATAAGCCAAAGTCAAATTAAAAAAAAAAAAGAAAAAGTTTTTGTCTCAAATTGCAAACCCTTCTTCATTATCATCACAAAATGGATGTTTGTTTTTATTCTTAATTTATAGGCTTTGACATTTTATTTGTAAAAAATAATAATAATAGTAAATTTTTTATTTTAATTTTTTAAGCTTTAAAAATTACTTTTAACAAAATCAAATAAATAAATTTAAAAAAATAATTTATAAAAAAATTAAAAAAAAATATATTAATTTAATTATAAAAAATTTAATTTAATTTTTAACACTAAACAGCTATTCCAAATATATATATATATATATATATATATATATATATATATATATATATATAAGTCATTTTCCCATTAAGATTTAGTAAACAGAAGGAGAGGTCATAGAAATTATATGATTAAAATAAATAAATAAATAAGGAAAAAGAAATTGTCATGCTTTGATTCTAGGGTAGGGTAGAGCAATGTGACTAATGAGGCCACAACAATGACAACTTCAATTCTAGCACTGGGTGATTCACAGCTAATAATGGGACCGATACAAGTAAACCTAAAAGCTTAGTTATTATGACTTATGTGGTTATTTGATATATTCCATTGGTCGGGTAGAATTGAATGTTTTTTTTTTTCCTTTTGAAAATTGATATATTCCAAAAACCTAAAATTTTAAAGAAAAATTTATTAAATATTACAATTAAGAAAAAAACTATTTAGATATCTAAAATAAAAAAAATATCTCCTATAAATCAAATCGAATGAATAATTGAATTATGGTTCCACTTGTCAAAATCGAATCAATCAATATTGATAAAAAAAATTAATGAAAAATTAGAGTACTTTTAAATTTGATAGGACAAATGTAAAGACAAATGTAAAATAAAGGCTATACATGTTCTTTATATACTAAATTGTTTCAATAATTAAAATAGATGAATTATTATTAGTCTTGATTGATTTAGTTGACGTTTTTCACAACCAAAATTTAATTGCTTTGTTAACTTAATTAGTTTAAAACTGGTTTAGCATTGAACAGGCACGATAACTGCGCTATAGTTCAATCGATTGACTAAATGTAATCGGATTTTTTTCTTCCCTTAAAATTAATAATTATTCAATAAAATTATAGTATGATCATAGAAAAAACTGTAAAAATATATTTGTAAAACTCATTCATCATCAAATATCAACTTAAAACTTATATCAAATAATAATATTTTATATAATTTAATTTTCAACAATATTCAATTTAATATAATAAGTTTTATTTGATAATAAACATATACACTGTTTAATAGAGTAAAATTAATATCATAATTACAATTTTCATATTAAATTGATATTATTACTATTATAATAATTATATAAAAAATAAATTTTTATTATTAATAAAATGATACATTTAATAATAATTTTTTAAATCTTTTTTATTGTAGAAATTATAAGTCGTCGATATTTGATTATAAATTCAACATGTTAAAATTTTAAGTTTTCAAATTATGAAAAAATTCATCTCTACATAAAAAATTCATATCCATAATTTAATTTTCTTCCTATTTGAGATTCAATTTTGATTTAGGAAGATTTTTTTATGATTTTTAAAATGTAAAAATTATAAGAATGGTAGTTTTAAGGATTATAAACTTAAAAAGGAGGTTTTTAACTAGAATTTGAAGTATTTTTTTAATTAAACTTCCAATAATTCAATTCCTTTATCTATTAGAACTAGGATTCTTCACCTATAAAAGAGAACAACCTCTGCCATTGGGAGACATGAAATTCTTAACGAGAAAATACTCTTAGAAAAGATTTTAATATGCTAGTAATACTTCTAAGCATATTTGGATAATAATTAAAAACAATTTCACAAACAAAAGTGAGAGTTTTTAAGCCCTTTAGGCTAGTTGGAGATTGAAGCCGCTTCAAGTGAGTTTGATGCTGTCTTTGAGCAATATTGAGATCCCAAATTGAGGTTTCTGCCATGTTCCAACCCTCTCGAAGTAAAAAAATGATTTTCTTTTGTAAAGCATTCAAAAGGTGTTTCATGATCAATCAACTTGTTAAGTTATGAGGACATATATTCTTCTTCTTCTTCTTCTCTTTTAATAACAATATATGCATGAAAATTGAGTAATTAATCTTCCATAAAATATGTAAAAAACTTCAGTAAATTTATTTTCTTGTTCTTTTATTTTTGTGCATTAATTCTTCTTTTCTACCTTTTTTGTGGATGAAGTTTAAGTTTACATAAATCATGGCTTGTGATGTAATGAGTGTTAGGATGAATGCATGTTACGTGTGTTTTAGATCACCTTGTTTATTCATTTTTCAGGTTTAGAATAAGATTTTCTTTTTATTATTATTTCCTTATATTAATATTTCAAGGAATGTAATTTTATTAATTTTATGCTTTTATTATTTTAAGGACATAACCAGACATTTTATACTTTGTTTGAATTTGAATGCTTGATGTGTTTGTTTTGATTTGAATGGAATATATTATATTATATGCCTTAGTATCTAAAAACAATTATTGTATGACTGTGACTTATCTGTGGCATGTATCTATGTTGATTATTAATGCCAAAATAACTTCATCTTTGAAGATTGGTAGTCAGTGCTATTCACAAGGTTGAATTAATGTCCAATTTCTACTAATAGTATGATTACAACACCATCATAAACCATGATTTTTATCATCTTGAGTGGTGACTTTGGCCGTGAAGCATTTTGGAATGATTTGAAATGTTTGATCATGGACGTGACATTATTCTTTCACGAGCGTGAACATCCTTCCAAGCCGTAGTTCAAGTGGTGACTCTGGTCGTGAAGCTATCTGGAGAAATTTGATATGTTTTCTCACGGGCGTGACTTTATTTCACGGGCGTGATTGATATGATCATTCACAGTTGCTATGATCCTTCATGGCTGTGAACTTTAAATATTGGGTAGTTGGCGCTAAGCTTTATCACGGACGTGACATTAAAGGTCACAGGCTTGAACATGCTATTTCTTCAATTTTTATATTTTTAAGGTTAGTCTTCCATTTTCCATTCTTACATCATGTTCTATACCCTGTTCAATAAACTTAGAAAACAAGTATTCAGGGGTTCATAGGTGTTATGGGTTATAAACAAAGATTGAAAAGAAAAAGAACCATGAATTGTGATATGAATAATAATGATGATTTGATAAAGTAAAACAAATATGAGATATAATAACATAATTTGATGTTTATGTATGCTAGAATACTATAAAATATATGTTTGCATGAAAAGATGATTGGGTGTTGTGTGCATAAAAAAGTTACGAAAAATAAGTGGAATTATAACTTGTGATATGATTAATTATGATGAATTATATAATGATGTGTTAATTAAGTAAAACAATTATGAGATAAAAGAATATAATTTGATGTTTATGCATGCTAAAATATTATGAGATGCATGAAAAGATGATTGGACATAAATTGATATATGATATTGCATGTTGCATGAAATATTTTATTATCTTATTTATATACACCACTAAGCTTAGAACTTAGTGTGAAAGTTTCTCTCGTGCAAATTTAGTGAGGAATAAGCAGATGATAGTAGATAACAGTAGCGCTGGCCTGATCTAGTAGAGCAGCTTGTATCAAATACTGTGGGTCATACAACTGTTGTATTTATGGTTTGAGTTTTATTTTATAGTACTTGTAAAATAAGTACATGTTTTGTAAATAATATTTTATTACATAAAATGTATTGTGTTTCTTTATTATGATTTCTTTTACACTGCAAGTAAATAAATAGTAAATAAAGAAAAAAAATATACGAGTGATTTTCATTTATACATAATTTAAAAATAATATTTCAACCGATGAAGTCAGTATAGCACTCCCTTATCCAAGCACTGCTGTTGGGGTAAGAGAGTGTTACACATAATCACTGAAATAGACCGTCATTGGCCTACATAAGCGAGTCGCCATGACCCGCACTGCAGTAATAGTATCCCTATGGCTAGCCAATTATATCCTAGACTTGATTTAACCATAAATAAAATAACTAAGGGTAATATATTATTCCTTTAATTCAATTTCCATTAATTTCATTAATTTCATTATTTTGACATTATTAATTACTTAACATTCTATTCATTCATAACAATTTTATCTCTACCATAATCTTTTCCACACTTTCAATTCTAATATATCAATATTTTATTATGAATAATCATTTAAGTCATTTAGCACACTAAACACATTTTATTCATTATTTTTTCTTCTATGCATAAAATAATCAATAATTAGAAAATTATTCAATATATATTTTAAAAATTTGCAATCAATTTATACACACTCAAATAATGTTTTCTTATATTTTATGACTTAATTTTCATTTAACTACCAAATAAAATAATAATTTCTTCTTCTTCATATTTCGGCCTATTGACCTTCTAAATGTTAGAGGAGTGCTCTAAAGGCAATCACCTTTAGTTCTTATTGTACAAATTTATTTGATTAATAAAAGCCTTTTTCATTAATTTGATGTTCATTTGATAAATGAATTAATAAGTGATCTTAAATCAATTAATGAAGTCCTTGATACATAACATAGCATGAAGAAAATCATGATGAGATCATGATATTGAGATTCTTATCATATGTAATTATGTTAGTATCAAAATTATCCCTAGTCATAGGATTAATGAGACGAGACATTATTAATCCAGACAGACTAGCACATGTTACACTCTTTGATTGGATCGAATAGTAGATCTCATAATCTATAAACATGAGATGTTTAGAGTTAACATGTGGATGCTTGCTAAGTGTAGCTAAGTACATTAGATGACCAACTATGAGACAATCATATGGATAATCTATTCAAATGCAATGATAGTCGCATCATAGTAATGGTGCAAGTATCTTTAGACTTGAGGTACTCAAGGATATGTTGAATATTGATTATGTATTTTGACGCTATTCCTTGTTGCCTCAGAGAGGTAGCTCATAAGGTGGTGATTGGATACAGCTTGAGGTATTCGAAGGTAATTGGGTAACCAACAAAGGATTCACCACTCTTGATAGAAGAAGTGTATACCCATGGCCTCTTGTCGTGGTCATTACTCAGAAATCTCTGCCCGGAGTGGAAATGTCATAAAGATAGTCTTCAATGACATATCTAATAGAGTAATGAGCCTCAAGGACAAGAACTAACATTACTTGGACTAGACGTGATATAGTCAGTCTAGTGGGAGTTGACACATGTCCATACTCTAAACCAAGTGGGGTATAAAATGGTGAAAGGAATAATTACACAAAAATTGTCTATGGAAAGGTTCGTAGTCAAACCACTGACTTTCCGGTCAATTGGAAGTCATGATGTGTTGCTAGATACCGCTCATGATCTGTTTAAATTAATTGTTAATTTATGTGGCCAACATAACCGGGAACCTAATGGGTCACACGCATTGAATATATGGATAATGAGTAAAATGGTCTTGGATAGGATCCAAAATATGAGAGAATTATTTTAGGATGGATCGCGATGAGATCGCACGAAAAAATTGTTCGGGAGTGTCACGGCCCCGTACGGGCCTGTGTGGGCCCTCGAGGGCTAGGCAGGCTGCTGGCCAGCCTTGCGGGTCAGCTGGGCTGCCCAACAACAGCTCGCAACAAGCCTAGCGCTCCTGCAGTTTCCCATTCTTTAGTTACCATTTTCTCCATTTTTGACTTTTCATCTTGATTTTGAATTTGATTCAAATTGAAAAGACATCAAATGGTAGAAAATAGACATTAAAATATTTTTTGTGAAATTTTTTTTTTTTTAAGACAACAAAAATTATCTCAAGAACACTTTCAAAGCTAGCACTTTGAATTTGTTCAAACCATTTTTCCTTGATAGTTTCTTCTTTATTTTTCATTTGGATTATCATTAGAGACATCCTAATGTGAATTTTTGTGCTTTTTTACAACACAACAGAGTAAAGATTTGAAGAACAAATAAAAATTACAAGGTATAATTTTTAACATTTACATTTATATAAATTAGTTTTAATGGTACAAGTATGTCTTTTGTTTTGGGTTTTGAAAAATTTTATTTTTCACTGCTTTTATGAATATAATTCATTCTTCAAAACCCAACATTGTTATCAGAGGCTCCTTGTATCCATTAAAATTAATTTTAATTGAAAGTGCAATGGGATTGCATGTTTTTGATGATTTTGGATCAATAGTTTTTGAAAAATTGAAATTAATTTGTAAAATATAATTTACACAATTTGCTTTCTTGAATATGATCATGGAATGATTAAGAATGATTATTTCGATTGAAAAATGATTTGAATGTGATTCAAATAATTAATTTCGGATTTATTTCAAAAATACCTAAAATTGTCTTGTTTATGAACTTGTGTTGTTGTTCGGCTTAATTGATGGAGCTGGTTGCATTTTTCTTGTAATTTAATTATGAAAAAAATTATTTAGACATATTGAGAATATATTTATGCCTCTGTAAATGTCTAATAATTAATTAAAAATTATTTTAATTAATTTTTTAAACAAACACAAAAACGAGACTGTTTTAGCTTACTCGGTGGGGCTGTTTTATTTGATTTTTTTGTATGTGTTTATTTTATTTCCAGCACCTTGAAATAATTTTTATGTGATTAAAAATATGTTATTTTAATGTTAGATACATGCCAAAATTATTTTTCAAGCAATTGAAATTTTAAAAATTCTAGATATCGAATTAGTCATTTTGAGCGTTTAAGTGTGTTGGTTCGTTTGTCTTAGTAATTTTGGCTTGTGTCGAAAATATTTTGATAAACTTGAGCTGAACTAAAGATAATTAAAATGGTGATTTGATGTTTTAGAAATTTTTAGAATTTTTAGAAATTAATTTTGAATTAATTTAAGTTGTGCAATTGTAATTCTAGTATGACTAGAAATTGGTATGTTTATTAAAATTAAATTGTTTAATTTTAACATCATAATATTCTGATTTTAAGGAGAATTAATTTTGAATTATTTCTGGAAATATGGAATCTAATTTAATTTGATTAAATATTAAATTCCACTTTAAAATGACATACAAAATTAAATTAACCGAAAGAACATATATAGGCAATTTCAATTCAAGTGTTGAATCGATTTATAAATTGAAATCCAAAATTGTCAATTTTATTTTGTGTATTAGAGAATGCATGTTAGGGGTGTATGAAAAGGCATGGTGGATGATTATGGACTTAGGCCCAATGTGATTGAGCATGCATGTAATTATTTTGTTTTATGGTAAATAGGGTATGCGTGTCCCTACCTCTTTTTCTTTTTTATGTATTTTTCTTCTCATCTTACTACCCTCAAATGTAAATTGAGGTTTTCTATAATTTGAAATATGTAAGTAGATTACATAAGATTAGGATAGAATGAAGATACAAAGGAGCAAGAATCAAAAGAGATGGTACCATAAACAAGAAGACTTAGAAATAGGAATTTGATTTCTATTTTGAGTTGTAAATTCATGCATATACCTAGGTAAGACCTAGTCAGTCTCTCTTTGGCTCAAGAGATTGACTTTAGTGTGTCCATAATCATGCCATATAGTTAATGTAACTATCTTTATATATCAATGTGATGAATGTATGATATATAAAAGCATGAAATAATAACATGATGAGACTTAACAAAGAAATCCCTCACTAAATAAACAATTAAGTCTTACGCCTTCCATTAATATGGGGAGAACCAGAGTTCTTCTAGAGTTAGGGTTGTTGAGTTACCTTAAGCTCACTCTATAAGAATATGTTCAATCCATTGAAATTAGATTTCACGATTAATGGGTTAGACTTAACCGATATTATTAACTTGTTGGATTTGCGCCAAGGTTAATGTGTATTTGAGGTGAAGTTGGGTTTGTATACATGAGATGTACACATATTAAGAGCCGATAGCCCAATGTATGTGCACACATCAATAAGTTGATAGCACAAGATTCGATAGTTGCATGATTAATGCAATTGGTATGGATTAGATACCTACCAACCAAACTAAGGATAACTTGTTGATTTGCCTCAAGGTTATTCTTAGCTAGTTGGATATTGACCCACTTGGAGAACTTCCATATAAGTTCTCTCGGGTTCATAGTGAGGGCTATGGATTCGCAATAAAATAGTGGGAGCCATAATGCGATTTATTAAAGACCTAATAAACATGCATTTTATGTACATTCTAACATGTTGTATTTTACATCTAGGTTGCTAGAATCATCATCATGACAAGTGTGAATTTGCGATCGCTAATGGAATCAAATAAGTTGACTGGGCCTAATTTTTTGGATTTGCTAAGGAATCTGAGAACTCAAATCCGAAAAGATTGGCTATGTCCTAGATGAGGCACTCCCTAATCCCCCTACTACTAATGCTTCTGAAGATGTTCAGAAGGCATATCAAAAGCATCTCGATGATAGTGAGATGGCAAGCTGCATTATGCTTGCTACTATGTCAGCTGAGTTGCAAAAGCAGCATGAGGCTATGGATGCTAATTCCATAGTATACCATCTAAGAAAGTTTTTTGATGAGCAAGCACATTTTGAAAGGTTCAAAACTTCAAGGTTGCTCTTCTGCACTAAGATGGTTGAGGGGACATCTCTAGTGCAATATGCATTGAAGATGAATGGCTATATTGAGAGGTTGGCCACTTTGGGATTTGTGATGGACCATGAATTAAGTATTAACTTAATTCTAGCTGGTTTGTCTGATAGTTATTCATATTTTGTGCTTAACTATAGGATGAACAAAATCTCTACCATTATTCCTGAGCTGATTAAGTTGTTTAAAACAGCTGAGCCATCTGTCAAGAAGGACAGTAAGGTTTTGATGCTGGTGGACTCTTCAAGTTCTAAAAGGAAGAACCTTAAGAAGAAGAACCTTAAGAAGAAGAAGAAGTCCATGAAGCCTAAGGGAGGTGTGGCCAAGAAGAAGGCCAAGGAGATTGCTCCAAAAGGAACATGCTTCCATTGTGGCAAGGATGGCCATTGGAAGAGAAACTACAAGGCTTACTTAGAGTCCTTGAAGAAGAAAACATCTAATGCCCCATCTACTTCAGGTATTTTTGTCATTGAAATTAATATCGTTTCCAATAATAATATATAGGTATTAGATACCAGTCGTGGCTCACACATATGCACTGATATGCAGGGCGTAAGGAACAGTAGACAACTCAATAAGGGAGATGTTGCCCAGATATTAGACCAAGAAAGAGGGTTGAATTGGAGTTTCAAAAAAATTAAACATTAAGGTGCGGAAATAAATAATTAATTTTAGGAGGGATAGAGAAAATCTGACACAAAGATTTATAGAGGTTCGGGTGTTAACAAACCCTACTCCTCTCCCTAATTGCAATTGAGAGTTTCACTAACACACTAAGTGTTACAATGGAGTTTTACAAGCTCACTCCCAACTGTGGTGTTTCTCACAATGGCTCACACCTAACCTAGAAATCCCTTGTGTTTTAATGGCTCACAGAATAACCAATTCCTTGTGTTTTACAGGCTCACACAAACAACCTTCACTTTGTATTTTTTTACAGGCTCATACAATAACCTTTTGATTTGTGTTTTGAGGCTCACACAACTAACCCTTACAAGTGTTCTACTCTTAACCCAGAAATACCCAAAGCTCACTTGAGTAAAGATTATAGGGAGAACCACTTACAATCTTAATTGCTCAATAAATAAAGAGCAAAAAGATTTTTTACAGAGAATAGATTTTGTTCTCAAAGTATGAATGTACAAATAGCTTGTAATAAGTTTTTGATTCAAAGTAATTGCTATTCTACTGTTATTCTCTTTATTCTCTTGTTCTGAATGCATAAATGACTTCTATTTATACTCCAATGGCTGAATATAGTCGTTGGGGTGCATTAAATACGAAACTAGCCATTGTACCAACCAAATAATCGCATCTGACATTTTTCTCTTTCATTGTTCACGGACGTGACTATGTTTGTCATGGGAGTGACATTGCTTCCCAAGCCGTGACTGAAGTGGTGACCTTGGTTGTGAAGCTCTCTGGAATGTCTTGACATATTGAGTCACTGGTATGACATACATATTCACGCGCGTGACAAACTTCCCAGCCGTGATCCAAGTGGTGACTTTGGTCGTGAAGCTCTCTAGATGAAAATGCACGAACATTCACGGGGGTGACATTTTTATTCACGGGGGTGACTGAAATGTCCACTTCACGGTTTGTTCTTCCTTCATGGCCATGAACTTCAAATGTTGGTTTTGGTAACGGTTAGCTCTTTCACGGGCATGACATATAGAGTCACGACAGTGAACATGCTACTTCTTGAATTTTTTCTTTCAAGGATTATTCTTCTAATCTCCATTGTTGCTATTTTAATCCATGTCCTATATAATAGACTTAGAAAACAAGTATGTTAAATACAATATTGCTATTATATTTGTTATTATCAAAATAACGGAAATACCCCTCAAGGTTTAACAATCTCCCCCTTTTTAATGGTGACAAATAATCTAGCAATATGTAATTTTGAGAGGTCTCCCCCTCAAAATATACTTAGGATAAAAAATTGTAAAGTGCAAGAATTGTAAAGAATGATGTAGCATTGAAATAAACTTACTAGATTTTAAGTATATGCAAGTTATATGAGAAGTATATCCAATATATACCATAATTCCTTTTTAAGGCATGAAGTATATGTAAGGTATATTTAAGGTATATCATGGCATATTTTTTTTTTGTAACTTGCATTAAGGTATATGCAAAGTATACTTAAGGTATATATAATGTATATAAGGTCAATTTCTCAATTTTATACTTTGCATATGAATTCTTGAATCAAAGTTTCTAATCCCTTTTAATCTATATTAATGTCAATTCCTAATTCAATTTTAATTTTTGATTCAAAATTAATTTACTTAATATATATTGCTAGTTTCTTCTTATGTTGCTAGTTTGATACTATTTTCCATATATTATATTGCTAGTTTTCTCCCCCTTTTGTCATCAATCAAAAAGGAAAGAAAAAAATATCAATGAGATAAGAAAAAGCAAATACATTAATTAAAGGAAAAGATACAAGCAAAGGTAAATGTTTAGAAAGGAAATTTAAAATTTCCTACAATAAAAAAACAAACATAAAAAAATAAACAAGCAAATTTAGGCTACACTCTAGCCTAACTCCTAGTCGGACATCCTATCACGAAGCCTAGCTACTTCAGCCTCAAGGCTGTCCATCCGAGACTCCATGAAGTCTTTGAGGTTCTCCAACCTCTCATCCATCGAAGTCTGCAGCTGCTCAAAATATGGTGCCAAAAGGTCAACCACCTGCTGTGCTAAGGTTGGTGTGGAAGCCGAGGACTGTCCGATGTCCTGCTCAGCCACTGGTGGTGCTTCCTCAACCCGAGCCCTCTTCTTCTGCTGGACTCCCTGAAGGCTTGCTTTAAAGTCCTCCGTGTCATTATCTTTCCAAATGATCTCCCCAGTAGTGTCAGTGAAGCGGTAGAAGATATCGTTCTGGAAAACGATTATGACAACCGCTCTCATCTTTATAAAGGACTCGACATCCAAGTGATCTCGAGGATGTCCAGGGATGGGATTGAAGTGATTCTCATCCAGTTTCAGATAATTAAGCTTCACAGCTATGTGGGTGACATATGCACCAATCAAGATATCTCCCGTGGGCTTGGTGGCAATGGATAGAAGATGGTTTGCAAACCATCTAGAGAGTGTCACTGTGAGTCCTCTGTGAGCCATCTCAAATAGGAAGAGCTCTGACTTCCTGATAGTCCCACTGCTTTCTCCCCTAGCAAATATGCTATAGGTCAGGAACCTATGTAGATACTTGTGCACTGGAGACCTGAGATGTGTGCTCTTTGTCTTTTTGACATCCTAGCTGCAATCGGTGCCAAAGTGAGTCAAAGCTCGAAGGGCAGAGAATTCTACCTCACTGTCGTTTAGGATGCCATCTGATGGTAAGTCGAACAATTCTCCAAATTTAGTGGCATTTAGGGTGTTGGGATTATCACAGAGTTGGAATTTCACCACTCCAGTAGGTGAAACCTGCAGGGTGCTGAGGAATTCCAGTGTTGGCTCCCTCAGGGTTGGCTGGTGAATCTTCATGAATTCTTTCAGATGAAAGGCTTGGAGTTGCTCTATCATAGCTGTCTCAAGCCCGAGACTTCGGACTGTCTGCCATTCGAAGGACCTTGATGACAGTAGAGGTCTCTTCTTCAAAGTTGAGTATCGAGGATGACATTGCTCCAGAATGCAGTTCATTAGGTAATCTGCATACCTCCTGGGAGCATGGGACTTCTTTCTTTTTCCCTTAGATGAATCAGTCTCCATTTTTTTTTGAAGAAATTGGTTTGTGATGGATTGGGAAGAATTTTGACAGAAAAGAAATTTTTTTTTATGGAAAACCCTAGAAATATATGATTTTTGATGAAGATTTGAACTTTTAGTAGTATTTATAGGGAAAGATTGAGGCTTGGGGGTCGAAATCTTCAATGTCTCAATGAATGTGTGTAAATGAGAGCAGTTTTGGGAGTTGGAGAGTTGAAATGAAAAATGTAACCGGTTGTTCATTTATATACTCGATACATTCACGGGCGTGAAATGTGTTTTCGCGGGCGTGAATGGTCGTGTTAACGGTTTGCTGAAGGAGTGTTCCACCCGTGAATGAAGGTGTGAATAAGTTCATGGGCGTGACATTTGAATATCACGGGCGTGAATGATGAACTGTCACGGGGGTGAACAACTAGTCACGGGCGTGAAATGTTGAATTTCACTACTTTCGTCATTCTCCATTCTTTTGGAAGTTCTTGTTCATTTTCTTCTTGATTTTGAGGTAGAGACTCATTTTGATGTAAATCTTCTTGATCATTTTCTTCTTTCCCATTTCCAATATCAAGTCTTTCCATATTACCTACAACATCATCAAGAACACTACCTTTCACAAGATCAAGTCTGCTAGATTCATTAAAAACAACATGCATAGATTCTTCAACAGTTAGTGATCTTTTATTAAATACTCTATATGCTTTGCTGGTTTTAGAGTATCCTAAAAAGATACCTTCATCAGATTTAGAGGCAAATTTTCCAAGATTGTCCTTGGTGTTCAATATAAAACACTTGCATCCAAATACCTTAAAGTATGATATCAAGGGCTTTCTTCCATTCCATAGCTCAAATGAGGTTTTGTTTAAAAGAGGTCTTTTGAAACTCGTTTTGAAATATAACAAGCAGTGTTTGTGGCTTCTGCCCAAAAATAAGTTGGTAATTCATATTCATTGAGCATTGTTCTAGCCATTTCAATTAAAGTTCAATTTTTCCTTTCAACTACCCCATTTTGTTGAGGTGTCCTAGGAGATGAGAAATTATGTGAAATGCCATGTTCATGACAAAAGCTTTCAAAGTTTTCATTTTCAAATTCTTTCCCATGATCACTTCTTATTTTTAAAATACAGTACCCTTTTTCATTTTGAACTCTTTTAGCAAAGTTTTTGAAGTTTTCAAAAGCATCACTCTTTTGAGCTAAGAAAATTATCCAAGTAAATCTAGAGTAATCATCTATGATGACAAATGCATAAAGTTTTCCTCCTAAGCTAGCAATGTTAGTAGGTCCAAATAAGTCTAAATGCAGGAGTTGAAAAGGATTTGAAGTACTTACTATGTTTTTGGCTTTGAAGGATGACTTGTGTTGCTTTCCTCTTTGGCAAGGCTCACATGTCTTGCCTTTTTCATATTTAACTCTTGGTAGTCCTTTTACTAGTTCTTCTGTGCTGAGACTTTGTATTAAGTCCATGTTAGCATGACCAAGCCTTCTATGCCATAACCAAGATTCATCACTAGTAGTCACAAGACACTTAGAGGAATGGTTAGATAGTTCATGTAAGTTTATTATGTATGTATTTATATCTCTATTTCCTTTAAATATCTCCTGACCATCGATAAAGATCACAAGACATTCATTTGAAGTAAAGATTACTTTGTTTCCTTTATCACATAATTGACTTACACATAACAAGTTATGTTTCAAGCCATCAACGAGTAAGACATCTTTAATAAAAGTAGTACCATTAACACCAATAAAACCAATGCCAATTACCTTACCCTTTGCATTGTTTCCAAAGGTAACTTTACCTCCATCAATACTTTTGATTTCATTGAAAAGTTCTTTGTCTCCTGTCATATTCCTCGAGCATCCACTGTCTACTAGCCAAGCATTTTTGTTTATTGTGGACTTGAGGTATACCTATAGAATCACAATTCAAGTATGATTTTTAGGTACCCAAATGAGTTTGGGTCCTTGGGGGTTAGCACTTGAAGGTTCCCAATGAGCCTTCCTTATCCAACAATGTTTATTTATGTGACCCATTTTCATACAATAATTACATTGTTTAGGTTTAAATTTATTTTCTGGTCCTACAATATTTTTGAATACCATTTTTCCATCAAATTTATTTTGAGAATGATGACATGCACAGTTATGATTAATTTTAGATTTTCTAGATGCATGCTTCATATATATAAAGGCATGATTATTCTTTTTATGTATAGAAGGTTTAACATGCTTATTTCTTGGTGTTGTTCTAATAGATGTGGAGATGTGAGGTTCTTTAGACTTAACAAATGTGGTTTTGTGAGAAGATGATGATGTGTCCTTAAATCCTAGACCATGTCTAATTAAGGGTGATCTTTGAGACACAACGAGAGTATCTAAGCTCTCTTTACCTTTGTGAAATTTAGAAATGAAATTTCTAAGTTCCTTAACTTCATTTTTCAAAGTATTATTTTCTTTTAGCAAGGAAGCTGTTGAGGGTCTTGATGAGTATTCATCTAATGACACAACGAGAGTATTTAAGCTTTATGTTTTCCTTTTCTAAACCATCTATCTTATTTTTTAAATTAGAGATATTATTTCTATAGGTACTAAATTTAGTTCTATATTTCTCTAATTCTAAATTTAATTCTTCTATTAGGCTTTGCTCATCATCATCATCATCACTATCATCATCATTATTACTACTATCATCATTATTCATAGAGTATGAGTGTAGTGATCTTACCTTATTCGAGACATGATCTTCAATAGCTATGAAGCATAGGTTGACCTCTTCACTTTCATTATCATCTTTTTCACTTGAAGAGCTTTCGTCATCCCATGTGGCTTTGTGACCTTTCTCCCCATTGTGTCTTTGGTATTTGCTCTTATGTTTCTTGAGCCTTGGACATTCTGGTTTGATATGTCCTTTCTTTTCACACTCATAGCAGTTTACCTCTTCCTTACTTCTTTGTGTATCATTAGAAGTTTGTTTGAGGTTTCTTTGCCTGAATTTTCTAGAGTTGCTCATTTTCTTCTCAATGATTCTTTTTAATCTTCTTGAAAGCATAGCGATGTCCTCATTTTCATCATCACTCATTTCTTCATCATCTTCACTTTCTTCTTGAGATTTTGAAGTAGAGGCTTTGAGTGCTAAGGGCTTTCTTTTCTCTGGCTCTGCTTCAAGCTCTTTATCTCTCTTCACTGCCATCTCATGTGTGAGAAGTTTGCCAATCAGCACATCAGTATTCATGATGCTCATGTTTTCATTTGCTTCTTCTATGCCAACAACTCTTGAGCCATATTCTTTAAGAGGAAGACTTCTCAGGATTTTGTTGTTTACATCCTCCAAATTCGGATGTTTCCCAAGTTTCCTCATTCCATTTATAATGGCTAGATGACAGTTGGTCATATCAGTGATTGACTCATTGGATTTCATCTTGAAGAGCTAATATTCTGAGGTTAGAAGTTGAATCTTCTTGGATTTGACTTGCTTAGTTCCTTCATGATAATTCTCCAATGTCTTCCATATGCTATATGCTGTTGGGCAGTGTTGTATTCTCCAAAATTCTTCAATAGATAATGAGCTTGATAGGATTGTCATTACCTTCTTGTTTTTGAAATTTGCTATTCTTTGAGGCTCTGTCCAATCATCTCTTGATAGGATTTCTTCTTCACCATCAGCTCCTCTTCTGGTTGGTGATGTCCATTCTTTTCATACACTATCTCAGACTTCAATTCCTTCACTATCCAAGTATGTTTCCATCTGAAACTTCCAATGGGCATAATTTGCTCCATCAAAGTAAGGTTTGAGACTTTGGAATCCTTCACTAGCCATATCTTAATCCTTACTAGCGCTCTTTAGGCTTCAATGCTAGACAAAGCTCTGATACCAATTGTTGCCCAGATATTAGGCCAAGAGTTGAATTGGAGTTTCAAAAAAATTAAAATTTAAGGTGCAGAAATAAATAATTAATTTTAGGAGGGATAGAGAAAATCTGACACAAAGATTTATAGAGGTTCGGGTGTTAACAAACCTTACTCCTCTCCCCAATCGTAATTGGGAGTTTCACTAACACACTAAGTGTTACAATGGAATTTTACAAGCTCACTCCCAACTATGGTGTTTCTCACAATGGCTCACACCTAACCCAGAAATCCCTTGTGTTTTAATGGCTCACAGAATAACCAATTCCTTGTGTTTTACAGGCTCACACAAATAACCTTCACTTTGTATTTTTTTATAGGCTCACACAATAACCTTTTTATTTGTGTTTTGAGGCTCACACAACTAACCCTTACAAGTGTTCTACTCTTAACCCAAAAATACCCAAAGCTCACTTGAGTAAAGATTACAGAGAGAACCACTTACAAATCTTAATTGCTCAATAAATGAATAGCAAAAAGATTTTTTTACAGAGAATAGATTTTGTTCTCAAAGTATGAATGTGCAAATAGCTTGTAATAAGATTTTGATTCAAAGTAATTGCTATTCTATTGTTATTCTCTTTATTCTCTTGTTCTGAATGCATAAATGACTTCCATTTATACTCCCATAGCTGAATATAGCCGTTGGGGTGAATTAAATACGAAACTAGCCATTGTACCAACCAAATAATCGCGCTAGACATTTTTCTCTTTCATTGTTCACGGGCGTGACTATGTTTGTCGCGGGAGTAACATTGCTTCCCAAGCCGTGACTGAAGTGGTGACCTTGGCCATGAAGCTCTCTGGAATGTCTTGACATATTGAGTCATGGGCGTGACATACATATTCACGGGCGTGACAAACTTCCCAGCCGTGATCCAAGTGGTGACTTTGATAGTGAAGCTCTCTAGATGAAAATGTACGAACATTCACGGGGGTGACTGAGATGTCCACTTCATGGTTTGTTCTTCCTTCATGGTCGTGAACTTCAAATGTTGGTTTTGGTAACGGTTAGCTCTTTCACGGGCGTGACACATAGAGTCACGGCAGTGAACATGCTACTTCTTGAATTTTGTCTTTCAAGGATTATTCTTCTAATCTCCATTTTTGCTATTTTAATCCATGTCCTGTATAATAGACTTAGAAAAAAAGTATGGTAAATACAGTATTGCTATTATATTTGTTTTCATCAAAATGACGGAAATACCCCTCAAGGTTTAGCAGGAGAGTCAGACCTACGCATTGGAAATGGAACAAGGGTTGTTGCATTAGCTATAGGAACATATGTATTGACCCTCCCTAGTGGGCTTATATTAAATTTGGAGAATTGCTATTATGTACCTGCTTTGACTAAAAACATTATTTCTATTTCATGTCTAAATAAAGATGGTTTCCTTTAAGCTTTTAGTAACAATTTTTGTTCTATTATGTTGAATGGAATTCTTTATGCTAATGGTACATTATGCAATGGAATATACATATTAGATATGTCAAATTCAATTTTAAACATCAATGATAATAAAAGGAAAAAACAAGATATGTTGAAATCTTCTTATTTATGGCATTATCGTCTTGGTCATATAAGTGAGAAACGCATGGCTAAGCTACACAAAAGTGGCAGTTTGGGGTCATTTGATTATGAATCATATGACACATGTGAATCTTGTTTACTAGGCAAGATGACTAAATTACCCTTTAAGGGAAAGGGTGAACGTGCTAATGGACTTTTAGACTTAATACATTCAGATGTATGTGGTCCAATGTCTACATACGTTAGAGGTGGTTTCATCTATTTCATTACTTTTATCGATGACTACTCACGATATGGATACGTGTATCTTATGAGATACAAATCTGAAGCTTTTGAAAAGTTCAAAGAATTCAAAAGTATTAAAACACTTCGATAAGATCGATAAGGTGAATACTTGAGCCAAAAGTTTCTAGATTATCTTAGGGATAATGGGATTTTATCTCATTGGACTCCACCTCACACTCCACAACACAATGGTGTGGCTGAAAGAAGATATCGAACCTTGTTAGACATGGTAAGGTCTATGATAAGTTTTGCAGAATTGCCTAAATCCTTTTGGGGTTATGCACTAGAGACCACCATTTATATATTAAATGGAGTACCTTTAAAGTCAGTTGATGTTACTCCATATGAGATATGGTATAACAAGAGGCCCACATTTTCTTACATGAGAATTTGGGGTTGTCCTGCTTATGTGAAGCGGACAATGTCAGATAAGCTAGAAGCTAAGTCTGACCGATGTCTGTTTGTGGGATATCCAAAAGCATCATATGGATATCAATTTTACCACCCTTTGGAACAAAAGGTTTTCGTTTCAAGACATGCTATCTTTTTAGAGAGAGAATTCCTTCTAAAAGGAGATAGTGAGAGCAAAATTTAACTTGAGGAAGTTCAAGATGCTCAAATAGATGCCGATCAACTGCCAGAACCCGAGCTTGTTACTCATACAGATGATATAACAGCTCAACCTTATGAAGCATAAGAGCTTCGTAGGTCATGTAGGATATGTATTGTTCCAGAGAGATATGGATTTCTCATTAGTGAACAAAACGACTTATTGCTCATAGAAAATGATGAGCCTACAACCTATGAAGAGGTTCTGAATAGTTCAGAATATGACAAATGGCTTCAAGCCATGAAGTTAAAAATGGATTCCATGTATGAAAACCAAGTATGGACTTTGGTTGACCCACCCGAAGGAATAAAGCCTATAAGGTGCAAACGGGTTTTCAAAAAGAAAATTGACATGGATGATAATGTGATTACCTATAAAGCTAGACTTGTTGTTAAAGGTTATCATCAAAGACAAGGAATTGACTACGATGAAACTTTTAGCCCAGTAGCTATGCTTAAATCTATAAGGATACTCCTAGCAATTGCTACTCATTATGATTATGAGATATGGTAAATGGATGTGAAAACATCTTTCCTTAATGGAAATCTGACTAAGGATGTGTACATGACATAGCCAGAAGGTTTCATATCCAAAGATGGAAAAAAGGTATGTAAGCTTTAAAGATCCATTTGTGGATTAAAGCAAGCATCCAGGAGTTGGAATATTCGGTTTGATGAGACAATCAAACAGTTTAGTTTCTTACAAAATCTGGATGAACTTTGTGTCTGCAAGAAGGTTAGTGGGAGTGCAATTGTATTTCTTGTGTTATATGTAGATGACATATTGTTAATGGGAAATGATGTCTTAGCCTTACAATCAGTTAAAATTTGGTTATCCAAGAATTGTTATACGAAAGACCTTGGAGAAGCAGTCTATATTTTAGGGATAAAGATCTATAGAGATAGATCTAAAATATTGCTTGGTCTTTCACAGTCTGCATACATAGATAAAATGTTAAAGCGATTTAGCATGGAGTAGTCCAAGAAGGGATATATTCCCATGACCCATGGGATTACTCTCTCAAAGTCTTTGTGTCTAAAGACACAAGATGAGAGGACACACATGAGTTTGATTCCTTATGCTTCAGCTATAGGATCAATCATGTATGCTATGATATGTACAAGACTCAATGTATCATATGCTCTGAGTGTCACGAGGAGATACCAATAAGACCCTGGTGAGGGTCATTGGGTGGCTGTCAAGAATATCCTTAAGTACTTAAGAAGAACTAAGGATGTATTCTTGGTATATGGAGATGGAGATATTACTGTGATTAGGTATACCGATGCCAGCTTCCAATCTAACAAGGATGACTCAAAATCTCAGTCAGGTTATATATTCACACTAAATGGTTGAGCAATTAGTTGGAAGAGTTCCAAATAGAAAACGACTGCTGATTCCACAACCGAAGCAAAGTACATTGCAGCTTCTGAAGCAGCAAAGGAAGTAGTTTGGATAAAGAAATTCATCACAGAACTTGGAGTGGTTCCCAACATTATTGATCAAATACAATTGTATTGTGATAATAATGAAGCCATTGCGCAAGCAAAGGAGCCACGGTCTCATCAGAGATCTAAACATGTACTTAGAAGATACCATTTGATTAGAGAAATCATTGGTAGGAATGATGTAAATATAGAAAGAGTGCCCACTAATCAGAATATTGCTGATCCTTTAACTAATCCACTTCCCCAAAAGAAATATGATTCTCATGTACTCGCCTATGGAATTAAAAACAAAGGCGATTGGCTTTAGTGCAAATGGGAGCTTATTAGAGGAGTGTTCTAAAGGCAATCACCTTTAGCACTTATTGTACAAATTTATTTGATTAATAAAAGGCTTTTTCATTAATTTGATGTTCATTTGATATATGAATTGATAAGTGATCTTAAATCAATTAATGAAGTCTTTGATACATAACATAGCATGAAGGAAATTATGATGAGATCATGATATTGAGATTCTTATCATGTGTAATTATGTTAGTATCAAAATTATCCCTAGTCATAGGATTAATGAGATAGGACATTATTAATCCAGACAGACTAGCACATATTACACTCCTTGATTGGATCGAGTAGTAGATCTCATAATCTATAAACATGAGATGTTTAGAGTTAACATGTGAATGCTTGCTAAGTGTAGCTAAGTACATTGGATGACCAACTATGAGACAATCATATGGATAATCTATTCAAATGCAATGATAGTCGCATCATAGCAATGGTGCAAGTATCCTTAGACTTGAGGTACTCAAGGATATTTTGAATATTGATTATGTATTTTGACATTATTCCTTATTGCCTGAGAGAGGTAGCTCATAGGGTGGTGATTGGATATAGCTTGAGGTATTCGAAGGTAATAGGGTAACCAACAAAGGATTCGCCACTCTTGATAGAAGGAGTGTATACCCATGGCCTCTTGTCGTGGTCATTACTCAGGAATCTCTGGCCGAAGTGGAAATGTCATAAAGATAGTCTTCAATGACATATCTAATAGAGTAATGAGCCTCAAGGACAAGAACTAACATTACTTGGACTAGACGTGACATATTCAGTCTAGTGGGAGTTGACACATGTCCATACTCTGAACCAAGTGGGGTATAGAATAGTGAAAGGAATAATTGCACAGAAATAGTCTATGGAAAGGTTAGTAGTCAAACCACTGACTTTCCAGTCAATTGGGGGTCATGATGTGTTGCTAGATACCGTTCATGACTTGCTTAAATTAATTGTTAATTTAAGTGGCCAACATAACTAGGAACCTAATGGGTCACACACATTGAAGATATGAAGAATGAGTAAAATGGTATTGGATATGATCCAAAATATGAGAGAATTATTTTAGGATGGATCGCGATGAGATTGCACGAAAATATCATTCGGGAATGTTATGAGCCTGCGCGGGCTAGGCAGGCTATTGGCCTGCCTTGTGGGCTAGCTGGACTGCCTAGCAGCAGCCCACAGCAGGCCCATCACACCTGCAGCTTCCCATCTATTGGCCAATGACTGTTTTTTTGCCATAATTAGGCCAATTATTACCAATTACTATTTATTAGTTACCATTTTCTCCATTTTTGACTTTTCATCTTATTTTTGAATTGATTCAAATATAAAAGATATCAAATGGTAGAAAATAGACATGAAAATATTTTTTCTGCAAAAAAATATTTTTAAGACAACAAAAATTCTCTCAAGAACACTTTCAAAGCTAGCACTTTGAATTTGTTCAAACCATTTTCTCTTGATAGTTTCTTCTTCATTTTTTGTGTGGATTATCATAAGAGATATCCTAGTGTGGATTGTTGTGGTTTGCTACAACCCAACAAAGTAAAAATTTGAAGAACAAATAAAAATTACAAGGTATAATTTTTAACATTTACATTTATATAAATTAGTTTTAATGGTACAAGTATGATATTTTGTTTTGGGTTTTGAAATTTTTTTTTTTTCGCTGCATTTATGAATATGATTCATTCTTCAAACCCAACACTAAATATTCATTGCACTAATTTATACATTCATTATTTCATATGTATCATAATATTACACTAAAATGTAATTATGCCTTAATATGCATTTTTTTCCATAATATGATCATATTTTCAAAGTTCCACTAAATAATATTTTAATTGAATTTAACCATTATAATTCACTTTTTATAATTCCTTAATCATGTTTTAAGCATCAATCATCAATTACATGCAAAACATACAAAGTTCCTAATTTTCATAACCCTAATTCATGTTGTAACAATGAAAATAAATAAATTTTGAAATCACTAACCTTATTTTCTTCCTTTGGCCTTCCTAGGCTTCCTTTTCCTTAGCCTTTTCCTTGGAACCACCTTCACTTCTTTTTGAACCTACCATGGCCGAAAATTACACTACATTAATCCACCATTATTTTTCTTTTCTAACTCAATTTAACTTCATAATTATCATCTACATACCTTAAACTATCTATTTGAACCCTTAAATAAATTTAAAACTCTCAAATTCTCTTACCTCAATTTTGTGTCCCAACTTGTATCCTTTGATTTCCTTCCACTTCTAGCTCTTCAATGAAGATTAGAGACTTCAACTAGTTAATAGAGGGGCTGAAATAATATTAGGGTACTTGATTTTTGTGTAAAAATAAGGAGAAATAAGAGAAATTGGGAGAGAAAATGGAGGAAACCCATTTGGCCAAGGGGAAAGCATGAGAGGAAGAAGAAGATGCTGAATTTTCTAGAGAATTATGATATTTGGAGCTTATATAGGTGGCTATAATGGGTTGGGATTTGGCCAATACAAGTGATTCAATCCCATTAGGCCCATTTGTGAAATTTAGGCTCAAATTTGATTTCATAATTCATAAAATATTTTTTTATGTCTACAAAAACATTTTTAATTTAATTGCAGTCTATTTTTTGTCAAGCTCACTCAAACCGGACTAATAATTCAATTTTTGGTGTTACTATAAAAGAACTATGAAGTAAACCTTAGGTCTTAGTCTGATATGATGGAAATTAGCATTCCATGTAATCTGACAATCTCGTTCACATGCAACTCAGCTAGTTTGTTCAATGGATAATCTCTTCTAATAGGTATAAAATGAGCCAACTTACTAAGTTCATCAACAATAACCCATACTGCATTATGCATCCTTGGAGTTAATGGTAGACTAATTACAAAATCTATGGTGATTCTCTCCCACTTCCATTATGAAATGGTAATCAGTTGTTACAACTCAAATGTTACTTGATGTTCCATTTTGACTTGCTGACAAGTTAGGCATTTGGTGGTGAATTATGTGATAACTTTCTTCATTCCTGACCACCAATACTTTTCCCTCAAATCTTGGTACTTTTTGTTACTTGTTGGATGTATGACATACTTGGTGTCTTGTGCCTCTATCATGATCTTCTATCTTATAATAAACAAAGAATTGAGAGAATTTTTTATGATTTTATTGATAGTAGGATGTTGTGTATATATATATATATATATATATATATATATATATATATATATATATATATATATATATATTCAACCTTAATCTTGCTTACCCTTACCTACCTCACCTACCACTAATTACACACCCTCACTTTACATAACTTCACTTATCCTTAATTACACAAATTAAGTTAGTATCTTAAAACACTCTCTTAAGTTGGAGAATATATATCAATCATGCCCAACTTGTTACAAATGTAAGATACCCAAGCTCCATTCAGAGCTTTTGTGAAAATATCTCCAAGTTGTTCTCCAATCTTGATATATTATGTAGAAATTAAATAATGTTACATCTTCTCATGAACAAAATGACAATCAATCTCTATATATTTAGTTTGTTCATGAAAGATTGGATTAGAAGCAATACGAATTGCGACTTCATTATCACACCATAATGTTGATAGCATTGAGACCTTGAAACCAACTTCTATTACGAGATGTGAGACCCTCATTACCTCACATGTGGATTGGGCTATTACTCTATACTCTGATTTAGCACTATACCGAGATACCACATGCTTCTTTTTTACTTTTCCATGAAATCATATTGCCTCCAACAAATACACAATAACCAATAATGGATCTTTGATCAATCTTAGATCTTTTCCAATCTGCATCTAAAAAATACTCAATTTGAGTGCAACCATAGTTCTTATACACTAAGCCTTGTCTCGGGGCCCCTTTCAAATAAAATAAAATATGTTCTAAAGTTGCCCAATGATGAAGTGGCTTACAAAACTTACTACATAAGCTATATGTGGTTGAGTAACTCTGAGATAATTAAGTTTACCAAACAACCTTCTACATCTTTCTAGTTATTCAAATAGGTCTCCATCCTTTATGAGTTGAAAGTTATAAGTCATTGGAGTACTACATGGCTTGGCTCCCGATTTTCCTATCTTAGTTAATAAATCTATGAAATACTTTCCTTGAGATAAAACTATGCCTTTCTTTCTTCTTAAGATCTCAATTCCCAGAAAATACTTTAGCACTCTAAATCCTTTATATTAGTTTGACTTTGAAGAAATTCCTTTAGAGATGAAATCCCTTGACCATCACTTGCACTGATAATAATATCATCTACATATACAACTAGGAGTATAATCCCAAAAGCAGATTATGTATAAAAGACTGTATGATAAAAGTTGCTCATATGCATCCTAAATGTCTCAATTGCTTGACTACATTTACCAAACCAAGCACGAGAACTCTGTTTAAGGCCATACATTTTGGAGATAACATCTGCCTAAAAATATTTTGGAACATTCATTTGAAATAATAATGCCCTTGTAGTTTCTAGAAGGTGTTTATTTTTCAACTCAACACTCCATTTTGAGATGGTGTATCTACATAAGAAGTCTGATGAAAAATACTATGTTGAATCATATAATTTTGAAAAGCGGTAGATAAATATCTTTAGCATTATCATTTCTTAAATTTTGGATAATGACATAAAATTGAGTCTTAATTTCAGCACAACAAGCAGAAAAATGAGAAAATACCTCAAAATGAGTTTTCATTAAATACAATCATATCATTAGAGAATAATCATCAACAAACATAACAAAATATTGAAAACCTTATTTTGGATGTAACAAAACAAGACCCCAAACATTTGAATGAACTAACTTTAAAGGAGCACTAGCTCACTTATTGATTATTGGACTTGAAATAAGATGATGATGTTTTGCAAATTGACATAAGTCACAATCTAAAGAAGACAAACTTTGAAACTGATGACATAATATTTTTAACACAGAAAGAGAGAAATGACATAACCTACAATGTGTTTCAAAAAGGTTGACTAGTCTAGAATAAGCTTTAGATCTTGACACTTTTGTATTAATGATGTAGAGGTCCCCAAACTCATGTCCTTTACCAATAATTTGTTTTGTTGAAAGATCCCGAAACAAACAATAATTAGGAAATAATAAGATGCAACAATTTAATGTACGCATAAGTTTACTGACAAAAATAAAATTGAAAAATAGGTGAGGTAAACTAAAAACAGATGACAAAGGAAGTGATATAATGGGAATAGTTGTGCTAGATCCAAGGACAAACGATGTGGATCCATTTGCTAAGTAAAACTAGAGTTAGATATGTATTTATGAAAGGTAAATAGAAATACCTGTCATGTGACATGTGGTAACAGAATCAATAACTCATTTGGAAGAGGAAGACACAAGACATACATTAGATTTACCTGATTCGACAAGTGTACTGATAGGAGTAGGCTAACTAGGCTAAGATTTCAAAAACTTTTGGTAGTTAGCATACTTATCAGTAGATATCATGACAAAATTTTCTATATTTGGTCAAAATAATTAAACTAAGCACTCAAAATTATATTGAATACTAAAAGAATGGAAAAACAATACTTGTAATACAAAAGGCCTCACACCACACCAATGTAGATCCAACTAGATAGGAAAACAATTTAACAATTAAACACACACAAACTCCTAAACAGTGGCAAATCAATCACCCAAATAATAGTAAATGTAAACTGACAACAGTAGATTATAATGATAGTACTAAAAATCAGTGTATACAGATGATAAAGAATAAAAAATTTTGATAGACAAACAATCACCACTATAGGGTCATCCAGAGCAATTGTTAGAGAAAAATTCAGTGAAGATGGGTCTGCTACATGTGTCGGAATATGGAGAACTAGGGACAAGATGGCAGCTACATATGACGCTTACACACTAGGTTTTTGATGATCAAATTTGGTGGAGAAGCTAATTTAGAGGTGCATACTCATTGGTATGGACAGTGATATAAACATGACTAAAAAAAGGTGACCTAAAAAATCAACGGGTTTACACTCTAGAGAAAAACAAAAATAAAATTAAAAAAAATTTCTAACGCTAGAAATATTGAAACCAACTATGATACCATATAATAAACAAAGAATTGAGAGAACATTTATGATTTTATTGATAGTAGGATGTTACATATATATACAACCTTAATCCTACTTACCTTCACCTACCTGACCTACCTTCACCTACCTACCATTAATTACACACCCTCACCTACCTTTACCTACCTACTATTAATTACACACCCTCACCTAACTTGCCTACCTTCACCTATTCTTAATTACACAAATCAGGTTAGTATCTTACAACATATGTCAACTCTTCCACACTAGGCACACATGATCTATCTTGGTAATATAGACTCCCATCTATTTCAACCTTGAAGCTCGACCTCTCCCCCTTAGAAACTAGCTCAACTATTTCCATAATCTTAGTATCCTATTTTTGGGCATCCTTTACCTCCTAATTCAAAGTGAGACAAATGCAAAATTCTACCAAAGATTTTCTGCTCAAGGCATTGACTGCCACATTAGCTTTGCTTTGATAACGGAATTGTAGTCCTTGATCAATTCTAGCTATCTCATTTGCCTAAGGTTCAACTCCTTCTATCTAGGGAGATACTTTAAGCTCTTATGATCAGTGAAGATGTAACACTTCCCCCTATAGAGATAATGGTGCCATATCTTCAATGCAAATGCTATGGTTGCACACTCTAGATCATATATCAAGTAGTTTTTCTCATGAGGTTTTAGATGTGGTGAAACATAAGCTACTAGCTTTCCTTCCTGCATCAAGACATAACCCAATTTTTTGTGAGAAGTATCACTGTAGATGACATACTTCTTATCTGGAGTTGGCTGTGTCAAAACTGGATACTTTATCAACATACATTTTAAGTTGATCAAAACTAATATGATACTTATCATTCCATTCAAATTGACATCTTTCCTCAATAACTTGGGTAATAGAGAAGCAATGAAGGAAAACCCTTTGATGAATCTTCTATAGTACCTTACTAAGTAAGGAAAACTCATCACTTCAGTCACATTTATGGGAGGCTTCGAATTCAAAATTGCCTTAATCTTGTTGGGGTCCACTTTAATACCCTCTGCTGATACTTTGTATCAAAGAATGCCACTTCATCTAGCCAAAATTCACACTTCAATAGCTTTGCATACAACTTTGGTTCCATAAAGGTCTGTTTGAAAATCTTCAAGTGCTGATATATTCCTCCCTATTATTGGAATATACTAAGATATCATCTATAAAGACACACTACAAACTGGTCTAAATATGGCCTGAAGATCTAGTTCATCAAGTCCATGAATGCTATTGGGTCATTGGTCAATCTATAGGGCATAACCAAGAACTCCTAGTGACCATATTGTGTCCTAAATGTTATCTTAGCAATATTTGATCATTTGATCCTCAACTAGTGATACCTTGACCTCAAGTTGATTTTGAAAAACATTCTAGCACTCCTTCAACTAATGTAACAAATCATCTATCAGTGACAACAAATACTTATTCTTAATGGTCATCCTATTCAACTATCTATAGTATATGAACAACCTTATAAACCTATCCTTCTTAATAAACAACACTAGTGCACCCTATAAAGGTATACTCGACCTTATGAATCCCTTATCCAACAACTTTTGCAACTGGGCTTTCAACTCTTTTAGCTCTGTAGGTTTCATTATGTATGGTGCAATTGATATAGAGGCGGTACTTGTAGTGTGCTCAATGGAGAAATCTATGTCTCTTTCTTGAGGTAACATTGGTAAACCCTTTAGAAACATATCTAGGTATTCATTCACTATCAGAATACCTTTCAAGTTCGGTCCTTGTGTTTATTATATGGGATAAATAAGTTTCACGTCCTTTCCTAATCATTCTTCATGCCTTCATTATGGAGGTGACTCCCTTTATAAAGTTTATAGTTTGACTGTTTTCAACCTATAATGAGGTCTCCAACACTCTCTTCTATAATTTGTATGATCTAATGAGCACCCCAATGCAGCTTACCTTAAAGTTTGTGTCTGATTTCTAATAGTGGTAAAGGTGGCTCTATAGAATGGTCCTTGTCTGGTGGACACTGACCAGCTCCTGTTTTGATTTTGTCCCCTATGCAGGAAGGGTCTGGAGCTAGTACAAGCTCTCTTGCTCAAAATCTATGTGGCACTAAATAAGGACCTTCTGAAGTCTTTCCTAAGTGTCACCTCTGTTTTCTTCATTTTCTTCATTTTTTCCACACTGATAGAAGAAAAGTCCAACTTGGTGAAGTCCTCATGTTGGTGAAAAGCCACTTGGAATCTGATGTCCTCATTCAGGCCACCCTCTAATCTTGTGCATCTATCAGCTTTATCCCATATGATGTCGACTGCATACTTATTTAGATTGGTGATTCTTTTTCATACTTTACTACAATCATCCTATTCTACTTCAGGTTAAGAAACTCTTGTTTCTTCTCATCTAAATAGGCATGAGGTACATACTTCTTATTGAACTCTATTAAGAGGAATTCCCATATCGATGGCTTAGGAGTCTATGGCTTCACTATGACCATTCTCCACCAATTGTATGAATGTTCTTGTAAAAGGGGGATGACATATGGAACTTTGTGCTCATCTGGGCACTGTCATTGCCCAAAGACTTTTTCTATCTTTTCTAACTAGAATTCTGCTAAGGTAGGTCATCATCCTTCTTTCACACAAAATCATGGCCCCATACTTTCTTAGCTTATCAAACATCAATTTAGGCTGAAATGGTGGTATTAAAGCTAGAGGTGGCATTGCCTGTGCTATTTGCTGCAATAAATCTTCCATCTACTACATGAAGGGAGCTTAGGCCTGGTCAGTGGATTTTGTTGCAAGTGACTAAGAAGTTAGTGAGCACTTAGCCTAAGGATGCTAGCTAGGTTCGATTGGTTATAAGCTTTGGTATCTTCAGGGGTGTTACTCTTAACCATATTGTTGGGTTCGATTTCTATACACTTTATCAATACGTATATGTTATTAAAGAATAACCCATACAAGAGTCGTATAGGACAAAACTTGTATGTGTGATATAACCCTTAATCCACTTAGGTATAGAAATGCCTAAATCCAAGCTCTAATACCACTAAATATGACACCCACTTATATAATTAGGATTGCCTAACTATATAAAAGAATGTCACAATGCACATGATGAAAAATACGATAAATTTAAAATCTTTTTTTACCTTGATCATGATGACTACTTTAAATTCTTCAAAAGAGTTATGCAAATTAAAATCTTCATATAAGTAATATTGTTTGGGCTTTCACTAGTCATAAAGGTTTTTTTTTTAAAAAAAAGAAAATCTATAAAATTACATGTCATTTAAATTAAAAGCATGTACATTAATGTAACTAAAAACAAATCTCAATGATATAAACAAAACCAAAAAAATCATGGTATGTATCACCAAACCCAACCCGATTTTGTCCTTTGACTCTTCTTTGGGCTACTTCTCTTATCAACTTCTCTGTATGACTCCAACCTACATGTGAGGAGAGCACACCCACACACTACGCAAAATATGATTAGTGGAACATAATAACATGCAAAGTGTACAAATAATAACACAGATATGGCATGTCACATGCAAATTAACATAAGATGTACCTACCAAACATAGTCTCGAACCTTCAATCGTATACCAATTCATAAAATAACCTTCATGATTACCATCACATGACAATAATCTTTATACTAACCATACCAAGGTAAAAAGGAAACCAACATGTCAATTCATCATGTACATCATTCATTATGAATACAATACACCATTGAACCATAAAATCATACAAGAGTTCACCAAACCAATTATCTTAAATAATATGCCCACATTACACTACCTAGACTAAACTAGATACTCATATGATGTATATGAAAGCTCTCACCTAAGCCCTTTAGGTCACCTATGCATACATCTCTAAATGAAAAGTGCTCACCTCAGATTAAAGCCCTTATCCAAAATTAACTAACCAACTCATAAATTTTTATCTCTCAGTACCTTTCTCCCCCGTAATGGAATATCATCTATCTTAACTGGATATAAAACTCATTTTCAACTCTAAGATTCTGAGGTGTGATCCAAGCTATGAATATAATTGTGAAAGGGTCTGTCATGTTGGTTAAGTAGGGTTTAGTTTAAAAGATAGTTTAGAGCTAAATGTGTGTTTAAGGGTTGGTTTAAGGAAAAGAGTTAAGAAAAAGATAATAAAGTGAAGAGTTATATGCTCACGCATGTGACTTAAATGTCACAATCGTGAATGATATTTTCAGATGGTTCATACCCGTGAATGTTGTTAGGTATAAAATGTGAACAATTCGTTCTTTCTCTCTCACATGACCTATTCCTGAAAGAAACCCTAGATTTCAATTTTCTTTCATACCAGTGACCAAATGCCCTTGTTTTTCTTTGATCCTAAGGTCTAAAAGACCTAAGCCATAATCAAAGATTTAAGTTTATCAAGTTTTTGAGTGAATAAGATGAAAAAGATTTTGCTCTAAGTTGTGTTTCCTTCATCTCTAGTAAGGAATCACATTTTTCCCTCATCTTTACAAGTTTTCATTGTCTTTTACATATATATCTCATTTTTTGTAGACTCGAAATGGGTTAGGTTTTAGTTCAAGTTTGAGTTTTTATGGGTAAAGACTCTTATTTAGGCTTGATTAAAGGTTATGATATGTTTTAGAAAGGGGTTAAGTGAGATTAAGGTTGTATAGAGGGTTTAAAGTTACATTTTTTTTATCTTTATGGCTTTAAGTTAACATTATTGTTTTAGATGTTGATAGAGTTATGTTATATAATAGAAGTTGAAAAGAAGGTTGGTGAAACCCACTATGAGGACAAGCAAGCTTGAGTAAAGCTTGATTTTGAGGCTCTATTAGAGGTATGTACATATATGCATTTCAATTCCAAATTGTGGCATATTGTGTGTTAAATGTGTGATAAATGCTTTGTATGCTTCAAATGTTAGTTTATGATCAAAATGAGATTGAAAGTAGTAATTAATGCCATTATTATATAAGTGTTTGAATATGAAATATTCAGTATGCCTTATATGGGCATTTATGATTCTTTGATGGGAAACTTGTATTTAATAAGCCAAATATGTATTAATGAGAACATTGAATGATGATGGTTATGGTGGAAAGAAGTAAGTTAAGTATACATAAATGCATGATATGGGAATTTATGGATATGAATGTATTCTTGAGATTCATGGATTCAATTATGATGGAATGAACTCTTGTATATCTAATTGATGTTATAGCATGATAAATGCACAATTGTTGAGAGTGTTGATAGGGAGAGGTTGCTATTGGACAACCATTGGAGCCTTTTTTTATTATGTATTTTGCATTAAATGCCTTGTTTTTATGGTTGAGTTGCCAAAAAACCCATATTCATGTCCGTGACATAGGGTTCACGGTCGTGAATCATGAACCCAGAACTGCCCAATTCAGGTAAGATGTTTCACGACTTGAGTCACCACTTGGCTCATGTCCATGAATCACAAAAGTTACACTCATGACTAATTTGTCATGCCCGTGAAGAAATGTAAAATTTATTGATAAAAGCTTTCATGACTTAGTTTATGATTTGGTTCATGGGTAAGGGTACCCGTCAATGAACCTTCACGGTCATGAACATGTAGTTCATGCTCATCAATCATGTTTAATATGTTATATGTTATTTTCTTATATGTTTTTAATATAATGGATATGCACTTGTTTCTATAATGGTATGATATGAATAGAAAACACATGATTTTATGATTGTTCATGCATACATGATACATGGTGAAATTTTATATGTTCCAAATGTTATGTTATAATATAAAGTCTTATTATATAAGTATAACAAGGGAATATGACCAAGTAAAGCCCAAGCTTAATACTAGGACTAGAAGTAGGATGGGTGACATGTCATTAAAGGGGTGTACAGTACCGTAGTGATATGTTATATTATTATCTTTTAAGGACAAGGTTGTTTAAGTTCGGGGAGCGTCATTAATCCTATATGCATGCAAAATTATATGTTTTACTAAGTCAAGGTGGCCTAAGCTTGGAGAGTTCTCTTAACTTAAGGAGCTCGGACGAGCACACATGATCATAGATAGTGGTAGGATGGCTTAAGCTCAAGGAGTACCCCTGTTCATAACTTGTATCTGAATAATCCATGTAGATAGTAGTTTGGCGAAAATGTTAAAGTAGTTAATGATTATAATGAATTAAAAAAGGTTTTAATGACATAGGTATAAATGATACACTATATTATGTTGATATGTTATATGTTATGAAAACGATGATGGTTTCCTTATGCATGGTTTAAAAGCTTAATTCTTATCAATTCTAGAAGGTAAAATATGTTGCATGATGTGATGGTTTCATTACCATGCTATGATGAATATGATAAGATGCCATGAAATGTATTGTTATGTCTTGTGTGAATGCATGTTGAATTTTTATACCTATATGTACTACTAAGATTTTAGTAGCTTAGCGTGTGAGTTTCCTTACAAGCAAGTTTAGAGCTAATAAAGAGTATAAGTTGATCCGACAAGCCAACCCATATAGAGACAACAAAGCAGACCCAATAATGGTTAGTGATATTTTGCATATCATCATTTTGTAATTTTTGCACACGACGTATGATTTTTTTATTGTTTATGCTTATACATGTCTTTAAAGTTCATGAACACATGTAATTTCTACAAGTCATGTATTTTTGTAAACATCGGACCATTTGAGCCAAACTTGATATTTTTATATAGGATGATGATGCTCCTTTGGATCAAAAGATTTCATTTGAACATGTGATGTATAAGTTTAATAGGTTTTACATGCATAGTTTATATGATGAAGGGCTTTTAAAGAAAAAAAAGTTTCACAGGTTTTCTACAATAGGTACATGTGACACTCACTCATTTAGTTGAGTTAATGTTGATTAAATGAGAGGGCACTATATTTAATGGTATCAGAGCTTAGGTTTAGCCATTTCTAAACCTGAGTGGGTTAAGGGTTATCATGCATGCATAATTCATCTCATATGTCTTTAACATCGGTTACCTCTCTGTCGACTTGTAGGAGTAGAAAGATATAAATGGAGTTAGAAGCATACAATGTTGCTAAAAGCAATAATTCTCCAAATCTGAGAGCTCCTAATCAGAGCTTTAAGTGTAGAGGTTCGAGTGCTACTGTAGTTCCCTAGTAGCAACCAGTCAGACATACATATTTAGGTGTTATACCATCATGTAGTAGATGGCCGATATTTTGCAGCAGTTGGCACAGGCTATACCATAGGTACGGCACAACCAGAACCACAACCGCCAGCATAAGAGAAACCCAAGACATAGATTGATAGGCTCTGAAAGTATAGGGCTACTGATATTCTTGGTAGAGGAGAGGATCATTGAGCTGCAACTGAGTTTTGTCTTGAGAAGACAATGATGTATTCTTATTTGTTATAGTTTTTATTAATATTTTTCATATTTAATTGTAGGCTTTTGTAATGTTTTAGGTATTTAGCGGATTTAATTTTGTGTTTCCAAGAAGTGAAGATAAAATACATAATGGACAAAAAGCCTCATGCACTTGAAGGAATCCCACAGGCGATAGGAGAGGAAGAAAGCATAAAGCTCTCATGCATGTCACAATATGTCACACATGTGAGGCTTTGTTATTGGCTATGAGGAGTTTCTTTTTTTTCTTGTCACTGGCACAAGACTGCTATTGCAGGTGCAAAAATTTTAGAGTCTGACCTTCTGTCACAAGCGTGTCAATTCTATATGGGTGCATCATTTACATATCTCTATTTTTTGTCATGAACATGAAGAATCAAAGTGAGAAAAAAGATTATTGGACTTAAAGAGGAAGCCTGTCATACACGTGACACCCCATTTTTGCTGTAGACTCTAGCCATAATCCAACTCTTATTTTGATCAAGTGGAGCCTAAAGCTTGAAGATAGAAGCCGATCTCAGGAGCACCTATGTGAAAAGTTATCTTTTAATTATAAGATTTATATCTTTAGAAGTACAATTCAAGTAGGACTTTTAGGTTATAAATTCTAGGTTTTATTTTATGTAAGTAGAGAGAAAAAAAAAGAATAGATAATCAGTGGAAAAAGAGTATACAATTTACTTTGTTAAATTACAGGGAGTTTTTAATCTTTATTTTCTTTAAGTGTAATTTAGTCATCGAAATATACATGACCATTATTATTAAGATGTTAGGTTAAACACTTTAATAGGTACTTAGTGAATAACCCCAGTCTGTATGACTATTTTTCTATCGTTTCAATGAATGAATGATTATTTTCAGTTTCAATTGTGCTTATTAGGTTTTTAGTTTGGCAATTTCTTGATTACCAATTATTCAACTTCAAATGAACATGTAAGGTTTTATTATTAGACATACCATCTGTAATCTAATCTAAAAATTAGACTGAACACTAGTTGATTCATTAGCTTGATTAATTGATGCATTAAAGGAGAAAGCCATAAAATCTACATTCATCAGTACTTATATTATTAAAGAGCATGCAAGTGGTGAGTTGTGAGCTAAGTTCTTTTTTCTTCTCTTATTAATTTTCTCTTTCACTTTTTACTGCAATTTAGTTTTTAATAAGTTCTCTTATTTTAGCTTAATTAAATTTAACATACTTGGCTAAAGTGTTTAGTATTTTATAGTTGTTGACTTTATTTTTATGCCAGGTACTAGTATATGAGAAAAATTAGGAAAAACATCCACTCAAAGAATTACTAACTAAAATCCAAAACACAGAGACAAGAAGAGAGACCCTTTGAAGATAAAGAAGAAAATTTTGAGAATCTTGAAAGTTTGGAAGAACTGGTGATAGAACTGATGGCAATTCCACCAAGAGAAATTGAGACATAAAGGCAACTGGCTATGAAAGACTATGCTAGACTTGTAATTGGCAACACTACCTCGAGTATCATTTTAGGAGAGGCAACAAGAAATTATGAGCTGAAAAACATACATTTGAACATACTTCCATCCTTCTATGAGCTACCTAATGAAGACCTTCTGACATTTATAAAGGAATTTTATGTAAGCATCAACATTTTCCCTTTGAACGAGCTGAATGAAGACCAATTATAAATGAGGTGTTTTCCTTATACCTTAAAAGATAGAGTGAAGGCATGAATTATGAATTTATCCCTAACTCTCTCAACAACTGGGTTGAAGTTTATCACAAATTTATGGGTAAATTCTATTCCCACAAGAAGGCGAAGGAGTTAAGAGCAAAAATTACAAATTAAAGACTGTGAAACATTCTATAAGGCATGGGATAGGTTTAAAATGCTTCTTTTATAGTGCCCTCACCAAAGCTACCCTTTGCCAGTAACAAATCAATCTCTTTATGATGGGTTGAGCCAACAATATCAGTGTATGGTTGACAATGCATCTAAAAGAGCTATGGGTGAAAAGACAGCAGTGGAGATATATGACATCTTTGAACTACTTAAGGGTAATTCTCAACAAAAGAGTGTGAGAGGAAGGAAATTGACAGTACATAAAGTTTTTAGTGGTAATGAGTTGGCGCTACAAATTGCTAAACTCCCAAAGCAAGTCTGAATGTTAACTAATAAAGGACCACATATGTGAATGAGGTATACAAAATTTGTGGTATTTATGGACATGGAGCTAATATGTGTTCTTCTTTTTGTTCTTTAACAGGAACTAAAGTAGAGCAAGCTAATGCCTTAAGTTCCTTCTAGCTTGGCAATAAAATAATCCTCACTTAAATACTTATAATCCTGGCTAGATAAACCATCTTAATTTCTCTTGGAGAACTTAAATCCTTAGAAATCAAAATCAAAATTCACAATACCATTACCAATAATCTCCAAATCAGCCCTCACACCGATATCCAAACTAAATTGGACCTACTAGTACATCTAGAAAACCATTGCTAGAAGAAACATTAAATAGTTTCATACTATCACCTTTAGACAAACAGGAAAGATTGATAATAGGGTTGATTCAATAGAAGCTTCATTTTAAAGGCTAGAAATTCAAATTGGGCAAACAACAGAGGCAAAATAAGAAAATAAAAAGGGGAAGTTACTAAGACAAATAAAATAAGACAAGTCCAAATCTATGAATGGTAACACTTTTAATGATGAAGTAAATTCTAAAACCAATATAGAGTACTCTGCTCTTGTAGGTACATGTGAATTACAGACCAAAGAAGTCAAGTTTTAAGAGATAAAAGTAAAAAGGGTGGAAAATATGGAAGAAGTCCCAATACCCTAATTACACATAACAAATAAGCCCTGTAAGCCACAATTTCTCAAACAAAGGGAATATAAGAAGGGTAAGACATCTTCTCAATGTGAGAATGACTTATCTTTGATTAATTATGAAAAGAAATATCTTCAACACCAAAAGCTATGAAAGAGGAATCTACAAACATAACGGATAATGGAAAAACCTACAGTAACTTCACCATTACTTGAAAAGAAAAAAGACCCTAGAAGTTTTACTATTGACATTACCTTAAGAGAGGGAATAAAAGCAAAGGCTTTGTTAGATTTTGGAGCTAGTGTGAATTTAATGTCCTAGTCAATTTATAAGCATATAGGTTTAGGAGAATTAAAGTCAACCAATATAGGGCTTCAGTTAGCCAATAGTTCAATAAAACTTCCCTTAAGTATAATAGAAAACCTCAGGGTTCAAATTGGTAAGTTAATAGTGCTTGTTGATTTTATGGTCATGGACACTGAAAATGCTAGCTTAAAAGAAAGTTCTGTAATACTTTTTGGTAGACCTTTTATGCCACAATAGATACCTCTATTGATGTTAAGTATCAAAAACTAAACAAGACAGTATTAGATGAGACTAATGAAATTAAGGTACATGACTTTTCATCTCTAATTATTACAAATAATTATTATTTCTTGTTTATGGTTAATAAGTTTGTCTATGAAGGAAACTCAAATATTAATGAGTATGGTGCAATTGTGAGAAGTGTAGAAGTGGATATGAAACTTCAAATAATTTTCCATCCACCTTAAGAGGACTATATTCCACAGTGTCTTACCTAGATAATAATTGTGGTGCTTCTCAGGAGACTGTTGGGTTTTGAAGAATAAATCATATTTATAAACACAACGAAAAATAAAAATTTTCAAAACCCAAAACAAAATATCATAATTGTACCATTAAAACTAATTTATATAAATGTAAATGTTAAAAATTATACCTTGTAATTTTTATTTGTTCTTCAAATCTTCACTTTGTTGGGTTGTAGAAAACCACAACAATTCACACTAGGATGTCTCTAATGATAATCCACGCGAAGAATGAAGAAGAAACTATCAAGAGAAATGGTTTGAACAAATTCAAAGTGTTAGCTTTGAAAGTGTTTTGAGAGAATTGTTGTTGTGTTAAAAATATTTTTTTCACAAAAAATATTTTCAAGTCTATTTTATGCCATTTGATGTCTTTTCTTTTTGAATCAAATTCAAAAATAAGATGAAAAGTCAAAAATGGAGAAAATTGTAACTAATGAATAGTAATTGGTCATAATTGGCCTAATTAAGGCCAAAAACAGCCGTTGGCCAATGGATGGGAAGCTGCAGGTGCGTTGGGCCTACTGCTGGGCAGCCGAGCTGGCCCACAAGGCAGGCTACTAGCCTGCGTTGGCCCGTACGGGTTTGTGACACTCCTAAATGATTTTTTTGTGCAATCTCATCACGATCCATCCTAAAATAATTCTCTCATATTTTGGATTATATTCAAAAACATTTTACTCATTCTCCATATCTTCAATGCGTGTGACCCATTTGGATCCCGATTATGTTGGCCACTTAAATTAATAATTAATTTAAGCAGGTCATGAGCGATATCTAACAATACATCATGACCTCCAATTGACCGAAAAGTTAGTGGTTTGACTACGAACCTTTCCATAGACAATTTCTGTGCAACTATTCCTTCTACCATTTTATACCCCACTTGATTCAGAGTATGGACATGTGTCAACTCCCACTAGTTTGACTACATCACTTCTAGTCCAAGTAATGTTAGTTCTTGTCCTTGAGGCTCATTACTCTATTAGATGTCATTGAAGACTATCTTTATGACATTTCCACTCCGGCCAGAAATTCCTGAGTAATGACCACGACAAGAGGCCATGGGTATACACTCCTTCTATCAAGAGTGGTGAATCCTTTGTTGGTTAAACAATTACCTTTGAATACCTCAAGTTGTATCTAATCACCACCCTATGAGCTACCTCTCTGAGACAACAAGGAATAGTGTCAAAATACAGAATCAATATTCAAGATATCATTGAGTACCTCAAGCCTAAGGATACTTGCACCATTGCTATGATGAGACTATCATTGACATTTGAATAGATTATCCATATGATTGTCTCATAGTTGGTCATCCAATGTACTTAGCTACACTTAGCAAGCATCCACATGTTAACTCTAAACATCTCATGTTTATAGATTATGAGATCTACTACTCGATCCAATCAAAGAGTGTAACATGTGCTAGAATATCTAGATTAATAATGTCCCATCTCATTAATCCTATGACTAGGGATAATTTTGATACTAACATAATTACACATGATAAGAATCTCAATATCATGATCTCATCATGATTTTCTTCATGCTATGTTATGTATCAAGGACTTCATTAATTGATTTAAGATCACTTATCAATTCATATATCAAATGAACATCAAATTAATGAAAAAGCCTTTTATTAATCAAATAAATATGTACAATAAGTGCTAAAGGTGATTGCCTTTAGAGCACTCCTCTAACAAGCTCGCACTTGCACTAAAGCCAATTGCCTTTGTATTTAATTCCATAGGTGAGTACATGAGAATCATATTTCTTTTTGAGAAGTGGCTTAGTTAAAGGATCAGAAACCAAACTATTTGATTCTCTCATCAAACCAAATATTCCAACTCGTGGATGCTTGCTTTAATCCATAAATGGATATTTAAAGCTTGCATACCTTTTTGCCATTTTTAAATATGAAGCCTTTTGGTTATGTCATGTACACATCCTCAGTTAGCTTTCCATTAAAGAAAGTTGTCTTCATATTCATTTTCCATGCATAATTATAATGAGCAGCAATGGCTAAGATTATTCTTATTGATTTAAGCATAGTTACTGGGCTAAAAGTTTCATCATAGTCAATTCCTTGTCTTTGATGATAACCTTTAGCTACAAGTCTATCTTTATAGGTAACCACATTACCATCCATAATAGTTTCTTCTTCAAAACCCACTTGCACCCTATAGGATAAACCAAATATTCTGACCAGTGGGCACTCTTTCTATCTTTACATCATTCCTACCAATGATTTCTCTAATCAAATGGTATCTTCTGAGTACATATTTGGATCTCTGATGAGACCGTGACTCCTTTGCTTGCACAATGGCTCCATTACTATCACAATACAATTGTATTGGACCAATAATGCTGGGAACCACTCCAAGTTCTGTGATGAATTTATTTATCCAAACTGCTTCCTTTGTTGCTTCAGAAGCAGCAATACATAGTCAATTACTTGTCTTTGACGATAACCTTTAGCAACAAGTCTAGATTTATAGGCAATCACATTACCATCCATGTTAGTTTTCTTTTTGAAAACCCACTTGCACGATATAGGCTTTATTCCTTCAGGTGGGTCAACCAAAATCCATACTTGGTTTTCATACATGGAATTCATTTCTGACTTCATGGCTTGAAGCCATTTGTCAGATTCTAAACCATTTAGAACCTTCTCATAGGTTGGAGGCTCATCATTTTCTATAAGCAATACGTCGTTCTGTTCACTAATGAGAAATCCATATCTCTCTGGAACAGTACGTATCCTACTTGACCTACGAAGCTCTTGTGCTTCAGAAGGTTGAGCTATTATATCATCTGTATGAGTAACAAGCTCGGGTTCAGGTAGTTGATCAGTATCTGTTTGAGCATCTTGAACTTCCTCAAGTTCAATTTTGCTCCCACTATCTCCTTTTAGAAGGAATTCTCTATCTAAAAAGATAGCATGTCTTGAAACAAAAACCTTTTGTTCCAAGGGGTGGTAAAATTGATATCCATATGATGCTTTTGGATATCCCATAAACAGACATCGGTCAGAATTAGCTTCTAGCTTATCTGACATTGTCCGCTTCACATAAGCAGGACAACCCCAAATTATCATGTAAGAAAATGTGGGTCTCTTGTTATACCATATCTCATATGGAGTAACATCAACTAACTTTGAAGAAACTCCATTTAATATATAAATGGCGATCTCTAGTGCATAAGCCCAAAAGGATTTAGGAAATTCCGCAAAACTCATCATAGACCTTACCATGTCTAACAAGGTTCAGTTTCTTCTTTCAGCCACACCATTGTGTTGTGATGTGTAAGGTGGAGTCCATTGAGATAAAATCCCATTATCCCTAAGATAATCTAGAAACTCTTGGCTCAAGTATTCACCTCTTGAATCTGATTGAAGTGTTTTAATACTTTTGCCAAGTTGTTTATCTACTTCATTTTTGAATTCTTTGAACTTTTCAAAAGCTTCAGATTTGTATCTCATAAGATACACTTATCCATATCGTGGGTAGTCATCAATAAAAGTAATAAAGTAGATGAAACCACCTCTGGTGTGTGTAGACATTGGACCACATACATCTAAATGTATTAAGTCTAAAAGTCCATTAGCATGTTTACCCTTTCCCTTAAAGGGTAATTTAGTCATCTTGCCTAGTAAACAAGATTCACATATGTCATATGATTCATAATCAAATGACCCCAAACTACCACTTTTGTATAGCTTAGCCACGCGTTTCTCACTTATATGACCAAGACGACAATGCCATAATTAAGATGATTTCAACATATCTTGTTTTTGCCTTTTATTATCATTGATGTTTAAAATTGGATTTTACATATCTAATATGTATATTCCATTGCATAATGTACCATTAGCATAAAGAATTCTATTCAACATTATAGAACAACAATTGTTACTAAAGCTAAAAGGAAACCATATTTATTTAGACTTGAAACATAAATAATGTTTTTAGTCAAAGCAGGTACATAATAGCAATTATCCAAAATTTATATAAGCCCACTAGGGAGGGTTAATACATATGTTCATATAGCTAATGCAACAACCCTTGCTCCATTTCCAACGCGTAGGCCTGACTCTCCCTTATTGAGTTGTATACTGTTACTTAGGCCCTGCATATCAGTGCATATGTGTGAGCCACAACCGGTATCTAATATCCATATATTATTATTGGAAATAGTATTAATTTCAATGACAAAAATACCTGAAGTAGATGGGGCATCAAATGCCTTCTTCTTCAAGGACTCCAAAGTAAGCCTTACAGTTTCTCTTCCAATGGCCATGCCACAATGGAAGCATGTCCCTTTTGGAGCAATCTCTTTGGCCTTCTTCTTGGCCATGCCTCCCTTAGGCTTCATTGACTTCTTCTTCTTCTTAAGGTTCTTCCTTTTAGAACTTGAAGAGTCGACCAGCATCACAGCCTTACTGTCCTTCTTGACAGATGGCTCAGCTGTTTTAAGCAAGTTAATCAACTCAGAAATAGTGGTAGAGATTTGGTTCATCCTATAGTTAAGCACAAAATGTGAATAGCTATCAGACAAACCGGTTAGAATTAAGTCAATACTTAATTCATGGTCCATCAAAAATCCCAAGGTGGCCCATCTCTCAATATAGCCATTCATCTTCAATGCATATTGCACTGGAGATGTCCCTTCAACCATCTTAGTGCGGAAGAGCAACCTTGAAATTTTGAACCTTTCATAACATGTTTGCTCATCAAAATGCTCTCTTAGATGGTATACTATGGAATTAGCATCCATAGCTTCATGCTGCTTTTGCAACTCAGCTGACATAGTAGCAAGCATAATGCAGCTTGCCATCACACTATCATCGAGATGCTTTTGACATGCCTTCTGAACATCTTCAATAGCATTAGCAGTAGGGGGATTAGGGAGTGCCTCAACTAGGACATAGCCAATCTTTTCGGATTTGAGAACTATTCTCAAATTCCTTAGCCAATCCAAAAAATTGGGCCCAATCAACTTATTTGATTCCATTAGCGATCGCAAATTCACACTTGTCATGATGATGATTCTAGCAACCTAAATGTAAAATACAACATGTTAGAATGTACATAAAATGCATGTTTATTTGGTCTTTAATAAATCGCATTATGACTCCCACTATTTTATTCTGAATCCATAGCCCTCACTATGAACCCGAGAGAACTTATATGGAAGTTCTCCTAGTGGGTTAATATCCAACTAGCTAAGAATAACCTTGAGGCAAATCAACAAGCTATCCTTAGTTTGGTTGGTAGGTATCTAATCCATACCAATTGCATTATTCATGCAACTATCGAATCTTGTGCTATCAACTTATTGATGAGTGCACATACATTGGGCTATCGACTCTTGATATGTGTACATCTCATGTATACAACCCAACTTCACCTCCAATACACATTAACCTTGGCACAAATCCAACAAGTTAATAATATCAGTTAAGTCTAACCCATTAATCGTGAAATCTAATTTCAATAAATTGAACATATTCTTATAGAGTGAGCTTGAGGCAACTCAACAACCCTAACTCTAGAAGAACTCTGGTTCTCCCCATATTAATGGAAAGCGTAAGACTTAATTGTTTATTTAGTGAGGGATTTCTTTGTTAAGTCTCATCAAGTTATTATTTCATGCTTTTATATATCATTCATTCATCACATTGATATATAAAGATAGTTACATTAACTATATGGCATGATTATGTACATACTAAAGTCAATCTCTTGAGCCAAAGAGAAATTAACAAGGTCTTACCTAGGTATATGCATGAATTTACAACCCAAAATAGATATCAAATTCCTATTTCTAAGTCTTCTTGTTTATGGTACCATCTCCTTTGCTTTTTGCTTCTTTGTATCTTCATTCTATCCTAATCCTATTTAATCTAATTACATATTTCAAATTATAGAAAATCTCAATTTACATTTGAGGGGGGTAAGATGAGAAGAGAAATACATAAGAAAGAAAAAGAGGTAGGGACACGCAGTCCCTATTTACCATAAAACAAAATAATTCCATGCATGCTCAATCACATTAGGCCTAAATCCATAATCATCCATCATGCCTTTTCATACACCCCTAACATGAATTCTCTAATGCACAAAATAAAAATGACAATTTTGAATTTCAATTTGTAAATCGATTCAACAGTTGAATCGAAATTGCCTATATGTGTTCTTTCGGTTAATTTAATTTTGTAAGTCATTTTAAAGTGGAATTTAATATTTAATCAAATTAAATTAAATTCCATATTTTCAAAAATAATTCAAAATTAATTCTCCTTAAAATCAGAATATCATGATGTTAAAATTTAACAATTTAATTTTAATATACATACCAATTTCTAGTCATACTAGAATTACAATTGCACAACTTAAATTAATTCAAAATTCATTTCCAAAAATTCTAAAAATTTCCAGAACATCAAATCACCATTCTAATTATCTTTAGGTTAGCTCAAGTTCATCAAAATATTTTTGGCCCAATCCAAAATTATTAAGTCAAACGAAACAACACACTTAGATGCTCAAAATGACTAATTCGATATCTAGAATTCTTAAAATTTCAAATGCTTCATCTAACATCAAAATAACATATTTTTAATCACATAAAAATTATTTCAAGGTGCTAAAAATAAAATAAACACATACAAAAATAAATCAAACAAAACAGCCCCACCGGGTATGCTAAAACAACTCCATTTTTGTATTTGCTTGAAAAATTAACTAAAATAATTTTTAATTATTTATTGGACACTTCCATAGGCATAAAAATATTCTCAATATGTCTAAATAATTTTTTTATAATTAAATTACAAGAAAAATGCAACCAACCCCATCAATTAAGCTAAACAACAACACATGTTCATAAACAAGACAATTTTAGGCATTTTTGAAATAAATCCAAACTTAATTATTTGAATCACATTCAAATAATTTTTCAATCAAAATAATCATTCCATGATTAGATTAAAGAAATAAAAATATGTATATTATATTTTACAAATTAATTTCAATTTTTCAAAACCTATTGATCCAAAATCATCAAAAACATGCAATCCCATTGCACTTTCAGTTAAAATTAATTTTAATGGATACAAGGAGGCTATGATACCAATGTTGGGTTTTGAATAATGAATCATATTTATTAACGTAGAGAAAAATAAAATTTTTCAAAATCCAAAACAAAAGATCATACTTGTACCATTAAAACTAATTTATATAAATGTAAATGTTAAAAATTATACTTTGTAATTTTTATTTGTTCTTCAAATCTTCACTTTATTAGGTTGTAGCAAACCACAACAATCTACACTAGGATGTCTATAATGATAATCCACGCGAAGAATGAAGAAGAAACTATCAAGAGAAATGGTTTGAAGAAATTCAAAGTGCTAGCTTTGAAAGTGTTCTTGAGAGAATTTTTGTTGTCATAAAAATATTTTTTTTTCACAAAAAATATTTTCATGTCTATTTTCTGTCATTTGATGTCTTTTCTATTTGAATCAAATTCAATAATAAGATGAAATGTCAAAAATGTCAAAAATGGTAACTAATGAATAGTAATTGGCCATAATTGGCCTAATTAAGGCAAAAAACAGTTGTTGGCCAATGGATGGGAGGCTGCAAGTGCGCTGGGCCTGCTGTTGGGTAGCCGAGCTGGCCTGCAAGGCTGGCCAGTAGCCTGCCTAGCTTGTGTAGGCCCATGACACTCCCAAACATTTTTTTCATGCGATCTCATCGCGATCCATCCTAAAATAATTCTCTCATATTTTGGATCATATCCAAGACCATTTTACTCATTCTCCATATTTTCAATGCGTGTAATCCATTAGGTTCCCGGTTATATTGGCCACTTAAATTAACAATTAATTTAAGCAGGTCATGAGCGATATCAGCAACACATCATGACCCCCAATTGACTGAAAAGTCAATGGTTTGACTACGAACCTTTCCATAGACAATTTTTGTGCAATTATTCCTTTCACCATTCTATACCCCACTTGGTTCATAGTATGGACATGTGTCAACTCCCATTAGACTGACTACATCACGTCTAGTCCAAGTAATGTTATTTCTTGTCCTTGAGGCTCATTACTCTATTAGATATGTCATTGAAGACTATTTTTATGACATTTCCACTTCAGCCACAGATTCCTGAGTAATGACCACGACAAGATGCCATGGGTATACACTCCTTTTATCAAGAATGGTGAATCCTTTGTTGGTTATCCAATTACCTTCGAATACCTCAAATTGTATCCAATCACCACCCTATGAGCTACCTCTCTAAGGCAACAAAGAATAGTGTCAAAATACATAATCAATATTTAAGATATCCTTTAGTGCCTCAAGTCTAAGGATACTTGCATCATTGCTATGATGAGACTATCATTGATATTTGAATAGATTATCCATATGATTGTCTCATAGTTGATCATCCAATGTACTTAGCTACATTTAGCAAGCATCCACATGTTAACTCTAAACATCTCATGTTTATAAATTATGAGATCTACTACTCGATCCAATCAAGGAGTGTAACATGTGCTAGTTTATCTGAATTAATAATGTCCCATCTCATTAATCCTATGACTAGGGATAATTTTGATACTAACATAATTACACATGATAAAAATCTCAATATCATGATCTCATCATGATTTTCTTCATGCTATGTTATGTATCAAGGACTTCATTAATTGATTTAAGATCACTTATCAATTCATATATCAAATGAACATCAAATTAATGAAAAAACCTTTTATTAATCAAATAAATTTGTACAATAAGTGCTAAAGGTGATTGCCTTAAGAGCACTCCTCTAGTAGGGACAACCCAAATTCTTTCTATTATTTCAGTTTATTAGCTTCAATTTTAGTTTTTTTTTTAATTTAGTTTTTATAGTTTCTATTTGAATTCTATCTCTAATTATGTTTAGGAATTCATATACAAAGGAGAAAGGGTGATAAAAAGGAACTAGGGAAAAAATTGGAAGACAAAAAGTGTGCAATATTCGATAATTTAGGCCACAATCACAGGTGACTGTAATCCGATGCTCTGAACCGATTGGAGTCTAAATTTGGATATAAAATAATTAATATAATAATAATAAAATATGAGAAAAATATCTTGGGATATTATTAATCAAGAATTTTATGGTTTGAAGCTAAAATTTAGAAAATAATAAATTTTTAGAAGGAATAAGAAATGAATATTCTTTGTGTAAGAAAGTGAATATTCTTTGGATTAAAATAAAGTCAGATTGATTGCAATTAGTGGACCAACGAGAGATAAAATTATCTAATTAATCCTAACTACGCACCTAATCTAACTATAAAAGTCAAACTTTCACTTTATGCCTTAATTTTCTTCTTCTTCCTCATCTTAAATAAAATTTCTCTTCCATTTTCTCTCCCATTGTCATAACCTTAAGCCCTTTATTCTTTTTCTTTTTCTTTAATTAAAGCCAAGATTTAGATAGAAAAATATGGATTAAAGGAAGAACATCAAGAAAGTGAAGTAAAGTGAGACAAACAAAGGAAAAGGAAGGAAGAAAAGAAGAGAAAGAAAATGAGGAAATTCAGCCATCTTGCTACAAATGTGAGGTTAGATTCTTCATCTTCTTGCTTTTTTCTTCCTCTTTATTCCCATATTGAGGTTAATTACCATTAAAATTGGTCATTAGAGTTATTAGTATATTAATGGTGGTTAAGGGTTAATTAGTATATTATGTTTGATTAGTGTGAGTTAAGGGTTAATAATGGATTAGAGGAGTAGTTTATGGACCTAAGATGGGATAGAGGTGATTATAAGTTTAAGTAAGTTTTATGTTCATATATAACATTAAGGTATAAGGCATAAATTGAAGTACATGTGACTTTATTGTTAGGCTACGGAAGTAAGAAAAATTTGAACCAAAATCAAAAAGAAAACGAAGGAAAGGAGAAAGCTAATTAGGATATAGATAAGGGTGAAGAAAAGATGAATTTTTGAGGTAAGTACTTTTAGTAAAAATTCAATATGGTAAATGAATGTTAAATGTGATATTATTGTTGATTTTTTATTGTATTAAGTAAGGTGTTATGTGTAATTATGTAGGTAATTATTGACATTTTAATTGAATGATGACATTGGTAATTTGATGCATGAAATTGTAATTAAGTGATGTCATGACTGTGGAAATAAATTGAGTTTGAGTAATGATGCATGAAGATAGAAATGAGTGTGATTAATTGAAGTTGCTAGAAATTTGCCTTATGAACAATGTTGACGTTTTAGGTTACAAATTGAGTTATGGATTTGATTTTTGAGTATTTCTTATTAGATTGGAAATTTAACACATAAGAATTCAAGTTTCATTTAGATATCAGACCTAAATATGATTGCATTTGAGTTTAAATTTGACTCAAATTTTGGATTGATAATCTGTCCATTAAAATATTGGGCAGAATGAGTATGAATGCTACAAAATTCGGTTTGATGTGATTCTAGTTGGTCATTAAAGATAAGACATAATCTACATTTCTAAGTTGATCAATTGTCTTGATTCCATTTAAAGATGGATGACAAATGCAGTACAATATAAGGATTCAATTTTGCCCAAAACAGGGTTGGTTTAAATGGCTATATTGTTGAGTTTAATGATAGAAAATATTTTATTTGACTTTTCTTATGTTTGTAATGATTAAATGAGTGAATATGATGTTGAAATATATTTAATAAAAATTTATTTTATTTATATGAATTTATATTAGCATTATATATATATTGTTGATGTAAATAATAATAAAAATAATAATTATGATTAAGCCCTAGTACATCTAGTCGATAACTAGAAATTAGAATAAGTTGGCATTTCAATAAAGGGATGAAGATGTAGATACTAGAATATAGTACTGAGATTAAAATTATATAGGCACTAAAAAATAGCATTAAATTTAAAATTACGTAAACACTGAAAAAATGCTAAGTTATTATTAATTATGTAGGTAATAAATGCTGAGTTACTAATGAATTAATTAATTAAGTGTCGAGGATTCTGCCGAAGAACATAAATCCTATATCCAGTATTTAGTTCTGGTCTAGGATGTTATGGGCTATCAAATAAATAAGGAGAAAAATAATATAAATTATTAAAATGAGATTATAAACTAGATGTCTTGCCTTATTATTAATGAATTTCAGTATGCTTAATGAATAAAATTTTATAATTGATCAATTATATAATTTGTATAATTTCAATAGTTTTTGATTTAATTTGAATATTTTAGCATACTTAGAAAATTACTTGTAAATGATAAAAATTTTATTTCAGATATAATTATATAATTATTGAATAGTTGTCAAAAGTACCACTAAGCTAGTAGTTTAACGCGAGTGTTTTATGCACAGGTTAGTAGAAGTAGTTGTTGCATTAGTATCGACCGAAAAAAGAGGAATCCCAATATCAAATTACAACAATTTTCTTTTTGTGTATTTTGAGTATTATATTGTACTAATAAATTTTAAGATTTTTTTTTGTTGTAAATATATGGCATGTTGGATTTATAAAAATGTAAATTTGTAATTAACATAATTAGTATTATTTTGTAAATGTAATTCTAAATATTTTTTTTATCTTAATGTATGAGTGTTGTTTAAATCAATAAATTTTATGATTAAGATAATTTTCATCACTAGATATATATTTAAATAAAATGAATAAATAAATAAATAAATAATATACTTGAAGTTTCAATGAAAAATAAATCAAGTATCAGTTTTCAAATAATAAGCTAGATAACACTTTCTTGCACTATTACTGGCCAGTAGGGTAAGAGAGTGCTACAAGGTGTCACGCACGTGAGGATTGCCTCACGTATGTGACACCATAAGTTAACATAATGTCATGGACATGAGGAATCCCTCACGTGTGTGACCCTAAACCCTAAACCTCCAGTAAAAAAATATGTCAGTCATCGAATATTAGAAAGAGTTCACACAATTGTGTAGATATGCAACTGGTCTCATAATGGATGAGGGTAACAAGTGTTGCCGCTTTGAATATGGCTTGAATGATAAAATTGGGTGTCATGTCATTTCTCTTTGCTTGAGGACTTCTTTACACTTTTTCCATTGCCATCAATATAGAGAAGAGAAGAAAGAGAAGAGCAGAAGAAAAATATTAGAGACCCACAACTAGTGTGGTATAGACAACAGGCAAAAAGGTTGATTTTTTTCTGGACAGTCCTAAGGCAAGGAACAAAATCATTATCAGCCCAGTTCTTTTAGGAGGGGATCGCCCTCTAAGACTACATTAGCCACCATTAGCATACAGACAACTAGGGATTTCGCTCCCTTATGTGAGATATATCGAACAAACCACAGAAAGGAATGTCGGCTGGCTACAAGGGCTTGCTTTAAGTACAAAGTCTGAGATAATATGGGAAGGAATTACCTGTTGCCCCGATATTAGGCCAAGAAGGGGGTTGAATTGGAGTTTAAAAAAAAATAAACTTTAAGGTGCATAAATAAATAATTAATTTTAGGAGGGATAGAGAAAATCTGACACAAAGATTTATAGAGGTTCGGGTGTTAACAAACCCTACTCCTCTCCCCAATCGCAATTGGGAGTTTCACTAACACACTAAGTGTTACAATGGAGTTTTGCAAGCTCACTCCCAATTATGGTGTTTCTCACAATGGCTCACACCTAACCCAGAAATCCCTTGTGTTTTAATGGCTCACACAATAACCAATTCCTTGAGTTTTATAGGCTCACACAAACAACCTTCACTTTGTGATTTTACAGGATCACACAAACAACCTTCACTTTGTGTTTTTACAGGCTTACACAAATAACCTTTTAATTTGTGTTTTGGAGGCTCACACAACTAACCCTTACAAGTGTTATACTCTTAATCCAGAAATACCCAAAGCTCACTTGAGTAAAGATTACAGAGAGAACCACTTACAAATCTTAATTGCTCAAATATGAAGAGCAAAAAGATTTTTACAGAGAATAGACTTTGTTCTCAATGTATGAAAGTACAAATAGCTTGTAATAAGAAATAAATTCAAAGTATATGTTATTCTATTGTTATTCTCTTCATTCTCATGTTCTTAATCCATAAATGAATTCCATTTATACTCACATGGCTGAATATAGCTGTTGGGGTGCATTAAATATGAAACTAGCCGTTGTACCAACCAAAAAATCGCGCCTGACATTTTTCTCTTTCATTATTCACGGGCGTGACTATGTTTGTCACGGGGGTGACATTTTTTCCCAAGCTGTGACTGAAGTGGTGACCTTGGTCGTGAAGCTCTCTGGAATGTTTTGACATATAGAGTCACGAGCGTGACATACTCATTCACGGGCGTGACAAGCTTCCTAGCTGTGATCCAAGTGGTGACTTTGGTCGTGAAGCTCTCTGGATGAAAATGCATGAATCTTCACGGGGGTGACACATTCATTCATGGGGGTGACTGAAATGCCCACTTCACGGTTTGTTCTTCCTTCATGGCCGTGAACTTCAAATGTTGGTTTTGGTAACAGTTAGCTTCTTTCACGGGAGTGACTCATAGAGTCACGGCAGTGAACATGCTACTTCTTGAATTTTGTCTTTCAAGGATTATTCTTCCAATCTCCATTCCTGCTAAAATTCATGTCCTGTATAATAGACTTTAGAAAACAAGTATGTTAAATACAATATTGCTATTTTATTTGTTATCATCAAAATAACAGAAATACCCCTCAAGGTTTAACAATCTCCCCCTTTTTGATGGTGACAAATAATCTAGCAATATGTGATTTTGAGAAGTCTCCCCCTCAAAATATACTTAGGATAAAAAATTTATAATGTGCAAGAATAGTAAATAATGATGTAGCATTGAAATAAACTTAACTAGATTTAAGTATATGCAAGTTATATGAAAAGTATATCCAATATGCATAATTCCTTTTTGAAGTATATCTAATATGCATAATTCCTTTTTAAGGCATGAAGTATATCTAAGGTATACTTAAGGTATATCATGGCATATTTATTTTTGCAACTTGCATGAAGGTATATGCAAAGTATACTTAAGGTATATCTTATGTATATAAACCTCAAATTTTCAATCATATACTTTGCATATGAAACTTTGAATCAAGATTTATAATCCCTTTTAATATATATCAAAGTCAATTCAATTTTAATATTTGATTCAAAATTCATTTACCTTAATATATTTTGCAAGTTTCTTCTTATGTTGCTAGTTTGATACATTTTCCCTATCATATATTGCTAGTTTTCTCCCCCTTTTGTCATCAATCAAAAAAGGATAAAAAGATAACAATGAGATAAGAAAAAGAAAATATATTAATTAAAGAAAAAGATTCAAACAAAGTTAAATGTTCAAAAAGGAAATTTAAAGTTTCCTACACACCAACAAATATAAACAAAATACATAAGCAAAAGACAAACAAATTTAGGCTACACTCTAGCCTAACTCCTAGCCGGACATCCTATCACGAAGCCTAGCCACTTCAGCCTCAAGGTTGTCCATCCGAGACTCCATGAAGTCTTTGAGGTTCTCCAACCTCTTATCCATCGAAGTCTGCAGCTGCTCAAAATGTGGTGCCAAGAGGTCAACCACCTGCTGCTCTAAGGTCGGTGTGGAAGCTGAGGACTATCCGATGTCTTGTTCAGCTGCTGGAGGTTCTTCCTCAACCCGAGCCCTCTTCTTCTGCTGGACTCCCTAGAGGGCTGCTTTAAAATCCTCGTCATTATCTTCCCAGATGATCTCCCTAGCAGTGTCAGTGAAGCGATAGAAGATATCGTTTTGGAAAACGATTTTGACAGCCGCTCCCATCTTGATGAACGACTCGACATCCAAACGATCTCGAGGATGTCCAGGGATGAGATTGAAGTGATACGCGTCTAGCTTTAGGTACTCAAGCTTCACTGCTATATGGGTGACATATGCCCCAATCAAAATATCTCCAGTGGGCTTGGTGGCAATGGAGAGAAGGTGGTTTGCAAACCATCTAGATAGTGCTACTGTGAGTCCTCTCCGAGCATCTCAAATAGGAAGAGTTCTGACTTCCTGATAGTCTCGTTTCTTTCTCCCCTAGCAAATATGCTATAGGTTAGGAATCTATACCTATGCACTGGGGCCCTGAGATGTGTGCTCTTTGTTTTCTTGACATCCCAGCTGCAGTCGGTGCCAAAGTGTGTCCATGTTCGAGGGGCAGAAAATTCTACCTCAGTATCATTCAGGATGCCATCAGATGGTAGGCTGAACAATTCCCCAAATTCGATGGCACTGAGGGTGTTGGGATTATTGCAGAGTTGGAATTTTCACCACTTCAGTAGGTGAAACCTGCAAGGTGCTGAGGAATTCCAGTGTTGGCTCCCTTAAGGTCGATTGGTGAATTTCCACAAAATCTTTTAGATGACAGGCTTGTAGTTGCTCCGTCATAGCCATCTCAAGCCCGAGACTTTGGACTGTCTGCCATTCGAAGGACCTTGATGACAGAAGAGGTCTCTTCTTCAAAGTTGCATACCAAGGATGGCAATGCTCCGGAATGCAGTTCATGAGGTAATCTGCATACCTTTTAGGAGCATGGGACTTCTTTCTTTTTCCCTTGGATGAAGCAGTCTCCATATTTGTAGAAATTTGTTGTTGATGGAGTTGGAAAAATTTTTTTTACAGAAAATTCTTATGAAACCCTAAGAATGTAAGATTTTTGATGAAGATTCGAACTTTTGGTGGTATTTATAGGAAAAATTTAAGTCTTTGGGGCTGGAATCTTCAATGCCTCAATGAATGTGTGTAAATGAGAGTGGTTTTGGGAGTTAGAGAGTTGAAATGAAAGTTGTAACCGGTTGTTGTTTTATATATTTGATACATTCACGGGCGTGAAGTATGTTTTCACGGGCATAAATGGTCGTGTTCACAGTTTGCTGAAGGAATGTTCCACCCGTGAATGAAGGCGTGAATAAGTTCACGGGCGTGATAGTTGAATATCACGGGCGTGAATGATCATCTGTCACGGGGGTGAATAAAATGTCATGGGCGTGAAATCTTGAATTTCACCACTTATGCCCGTGAAGCAAGCCGTGACTCAAGGCGTGAAAGCTTCTGTGAGTTTTGGGGTGTAATTGTTCACGAGAGTGAAAATTCGTCACGGGCATGAAAGTCTCTTTTCACTGGCGTGACTCAAGCTGTGAAAATAAGTTTCACCACTTGAAGCCGTGAATCATGTCGTGAACCAAGTCGTGAATGACACTGCCTCTTTGGGCCATTTAAGACACGGGCGTGAACATATGTCACGGGCGTGACTCCCCTAAAATTTTCGTCAAATAAAATTAAGTCATAAAACAAGACTAAAACATTTCGACAAAGATTCTATTCCTTAAAACATGAATTTTCATCAAAATTTCTATCTTATAACTTGTGATATGATTTAAGATCAACAATTAAAATTTCATATTTTTGCAATCACAAGGTTAATCCATCAATCATACCAAGTTCTCTTCTAATGAAATTAAATCTTTCCTCATTTAGAGACTTAGTGAAAATATCTGCTAATTGATTTTCTGTGCTTATAAATTCTAATGCAACATCTCCTTATTGAACATGATCTCTAATAAAGTGGTGTCTAATGTCAATATGCTTACTTCTTGAGTGTTGAATAGGATTCTTTGAAAGATCTATAGCACTTGTGTTGTCACATTTTATAGGTATATGGTTCATCTCATGACCATAGTCCTTAAGTTGTTGTTTCATCCAAAGAATTTGTGTACAACAACATCCAGCTGCTATATATTCTCCTTCAGAAGTTGAGAGAGCAACTGAAACTTGTTTCTTGATAAACCAAGAAACTAAACATTCTCCAATGAAGTGACAAGTACCTGAAGTACTTTTCCTATCTAAAAGACTACCAGCATAGTCTGCATCTGAATATTCTATAATATAAAAAGATGAATTCCTAGGATACCATAAACCTAGATGCAAAGATCCATGTAAATACTTTAAAATTCTTTTTACTGCATTTAAATGAGATTCTTTAGGACATGATTGAAATCGAGCACACAAGCAAACACTATAAATAATATCGGATCTAGAAGCAGTAAGATATTAAAGTGATCCGATCATACCTCTATACAACTTTTCATTAATGCTCTTACCCTTTTCATCTTTGTCCAATTTTGTTGATGTGCTCATAGGAGTCTTGGCATTTTTGCATCATTCCATACCAAATTTCTTAATTAAATCTTTGGCATATTTGGATTGGTTAATGAATATGCCCTCATTGCTTTGCTTTATTTGTAGACCAAGGAAATACTTAAGTTCTCCCATCATGCTCATTTCAAATTCCCAAGTCATACACTTAGCAAATTCTTGACAAAGCAATTCATTAGTAGAACCAAATATTATATCATCAACATAAATTTGAACAATTAGTATATCATGCTTATGCTTTTTGATGAATAGTGTAGTGTCAACATTTCCTTTTGTAAAGCTATTTTCTAATAAAAAAGAACTTAGCCTCTCATACCAAGCTCTTGGGGCTTGTTTTAAACCATATAAAGCTTTTGAAAGTTTAAAACATGATTTGGCAAATCATAGCTTTCAAAACCTGGTGGTTGTTCTACATACACTTCTTCATCTATATAACCATTTAGAAATGCACTTTTCACATCCATTTGAAAAAGTTTGAAATTCATGTGACATGCATATGCTAAAAATATTCTTATGGCTTCTAATCTAGCTACAGGTGCATATGTTTCATCATAATCTATACCTTCTTCCTGATTATATCCTTTTGCAACTAGTCTAGCCTTATTCCTGGTTATTAACCCTTGTTCATCTAATTTGTTTCTAAATACCCATTTTCTACCTATGATTTGATGATCCTTGGGTCTAGGTACTAGGGTCCATACTTTATTTCTCTCAAATTGGTTGAGTTCCTCTTGCATGGCAATTACCCAACTTTCATCATTAAGAGCCTCATCAATATTTTTAGGCTCAATTTGTGAAATAAAAGCAATGTCAGTGACTAGATGTTTGAAATGAGATCTAGTACTTACTCCCCTTGATAGATCACCAATTATTTGCTCTTTTGGATGATCTTTCGTCATTCTCCACTCATTTGGAAGTTCTTGATCATTTTGTTCTTGATTTTGAGGTAGAGTGTCATTTTGCAATAAATTTTCTTGATCATTTTCTTCTTTCCCATTTCCAATATCAAGTCTTTCCATATTACCTACAACATCATCAAGAACACTACCTTTCACAAGATCAAGTCTACTAGATTCATTAAAAACAACATGTATGGATTCTTCAACCGTTAATGATCTTTTATTAAATACTCTATATGCTTTGCTGGTTGTAAAGCATCCTAAAAAGATACCTTTATCAGACTTAGAGGTAAATTTTCCAAGATTATCCTTGGTGTTCAATATAAAACACTTGCATCCAAATACTCTAAAGTATGATATCAAGGGCTTTCTTCCATTCCATATCTCAAATGAGGTTTTGTTTAAAAGAGGTCTTTTGAAAACTCGATTTGAAATGTAACATGCAGTATTTGTGGATTTTGCCCAAAAATAAGTTGGTAATTCATATTCATTAAGCATTGTTCTAGCCATTTCAATTAAAGTTCGATTTTTCCTTTCAACTACCCCATTTTGTTGAGGTGTCCTAGGAGATGAGAAATTATGTGAAATGCCATGTTCAAGACAAAAGCTTTCAAAGTTTTCATTTTCAAATTCTTTCCCATGATCACTTCTTATTTTTGAAATGCAGTACCCTTTTTCATTTTGAACTCTTTTAGCAAAGTTTTTGTAGCAGAATATGTTTCCAAATGCTTGACATGTCAGCAGATTAAAATTGAACATCAGGCACCAATTGGTAAGTTACATCCATTGCCAGTGCCAGAATGGAAATGGGAAAGAATAACGATGGATTTTATCTATGGATTGCCAAGAACTCCAAGGAAAAATGATGCAGTATGGGTAATTATTGACAGATTAACCAAGTCAGCACATTTTCTACCTATCAGATGGGGTTGTACACTTGAGAGTTTGGCCAAATTATATGTGAATGAGATAGTCAGATTGCATGGCATTCCAGTGTCCATTGTGTCTGATAGAGATCCACGGTTTACTTCACGTTTTTGGGTGGCTTTACAGAATGCATTGGGAATAAAATTGAACTTCAGTACTGCATTCCACCCACAAACTAATGGACAATCAGAAAGGACTATACAGACATTAGAAGAAATGCTTAGGGCATGTTCTATGGAATTCAGAGGTGCTTGGGATGAATATGTAGCATTGATTGAATTTGCTTACAACAACCAGTATCATAGCAGTATCCAGATGGCACCATATGAAGCATTGTATGGCAGAAAGTGCCGAAGCCCTATCATTTGGGATGAAGAAGGAACACGTGCATTAGAAGGACTAGAGATAGTGCAAGACACAGTGGATAAGATCAAGGTTATCAAGAACAAGCTAAAGGCAGCCCAAGATAGACAGAAAAGTTACGCTGATCAGCATAGAAGGGAGATGGAATATGAGATAGGTGAAAAGGTATTTCTTCGTGTATCTCCATGGGAAGGGATAATTCGATTTGGCAAAAAGGGTAAATTGAGCCCAAGGTATATAAAGGCCATATGAAATTCTTGAGAAGATTGGTCCATTGGCTTATAGGTTGGCTTTACCACCCGAGATGGCTCAGATACATAATGTGTTTCATGTGAGCATGCTTAGAAGATATAGGTCAGATCCTACACATGTACTTAAAGATCAAGCCATTGAGATTGCAGAGAACATGAGTTATGTTGAGGAACCAGTGCAAATCATTGGATACAAGACTAAACAGCTAAGAAATCGAGAAATACCTTTGGTTAAGGTATTATGGAGTAACCATTTACAAGAAGAGGCAACATGGGAAACAGAAGAAAATATGAAAAAGCAATATCCACAACTGTTTTCAGGTATTAATTTTGAGGAAGAAATTTTAAAAGGAGGGGAGAATTGTAACATCCTTGACCTTCCCCCACATGCATTTCATTGAACATAAGCATCTTGCATACAATTCAATTGAACAAATGCATTTCATATGTATTTTAGTAGGAACAAGTTTATGACACGCACTAGCTACGTGTCCTAGCATTTGGCACTTGTATCGAGTAGCACATGTGTACTTATAACCTATATGAGGATTATGAAGTATTAGAAATAAATTGAATAAGTGACCAAATTAAAGTAAGCAAAATGATTAGATTAAGATTAGTAAACATTTTGCATTGTTAATTTAGTTAAACCGGGCCAAAAAAATTAAGCGGTATTATTGTGTAGATTAGTCGAATTATATATATATGTAAATAATAATAATAATATAGATAAAATAAAATGAAAATGACACAAAAGATAAATAGAAGAGAAGAGAAGAGAAAAGAGAAGAGAAATGAGAAATGAGATGAGAAAAAGATAAAAAGACAAAAACATAAATCTGCCTTTATCTTCATCTTTTCCATTTCTGCCTCCTCACTCCAGCCCGACTTCTACTTCAATTTCCTCCATTTTAGACTTCAATTCTTCCTTGTTTCACCTAGTTTTTTAAGCTAACTGATCCCTTGCAAGTTGTTCTTGGTAAGTAATCAATTCTTATTGCTATAGGGTTGATTTGAGTTGCTTAGGTTCAATATTAGGCACTGAATTACACCCCGATTTTGATATTAATATAAATTGATTCTGGAAATGTGTAAAACACAAAATTTCTTCCTTTATATCTTATATTTGTGGATATGTAAACATTTTTTCAAGATGTTATGTATAGGGAGAGATATCCTCTTCGTACTGAAACTGGTCCAGATGTAAACCCTAACCAAGTTAGCTACTGTGTGGTTTGATTTATAATATGTTAAAGCCATTATTTGAAGTCTCTCAAAACATAAAAGTTGTATATATATGTGTTTTGTATCTGTATACCAAATTTCATATTCATAGGCCTTGTAAATTGTGAGTTATGGTGAATGGAACCATGACTGTTCCATGGTTTGAACTGCCTATTGAGTGCCCTGGGCAGATACAGTAACCTGTTTGGCTAATTTGAGCTTGTTCGAGATAGATTATGTACATGATCAAAACATTAAAGTTATAGGTATATGTCTTAGCTAAAGTTTGGTACTCATTTTAGCGTAATTGGTTATCTATAGACTAAGTTATGGCCTTTGGAAGTCATACTGGTCCGGAAGCCAATTCTATTCTGGAACAGTAATATGTTTGGTATAATTAGAAGACCTTAGAGACATAATTGGTAAACATTGTAAACATGAAACATGTTCCATATGAACCCATATAATTTTCTGTAAAGTTTCATTAAAATATGACTTATAGAGTATAAGTTATGATGAACCCAAATGAGTACCCTGAAACTGCCTAAAGGCAGAAAACAAGGCAGAAAACAGAATACTCTTAGAAATTCCACCAAATATTGTACAATGATCCAATTGGTCTGAAATTTGAATATGTACTATATATATATATGTGTTATTGTTAATGAGGAACAAGAATCAGAGTAATTGGTCAATTATAGAAAAAGTTATAGGCTAAACAGTCCCATAAGGTCACACTACCTCACAGGAAAAATTTTAACTATTGACATGAACAATGCATATTAAATTGTTTAAGCCACATTAAGTCTCCCTAATCATGAGCTAATCGATTATGTTTTCATATTAGGCTCGCAACATATTGGAGAACCACAAGGAGCGGATAGACAATAAGTTAGGGGTCGGAATCAAAGGAGAACGGTGAGTCTAATTATCGATTGAATTCTTTAGTGCAAATGATTGTTGCTTGCTATATGATTGTCATGATTTGCCCTTGATAATATGATGATGGATAAATTGTGACATTGTGGTATACATAAGTGGTATACTTGTGATATATTTGAGGTATATGTTTGACATATGTGATATATATACAGGGTATATGTATAGTATATGCGAGGTATTCTGTGGCATATGAGGCATATATGCGGTATATGTATATTATATATGATAAGATGCATTGGTTGATGAATGCTTAAATACAAGTGCATATGCATATGGGCTAAAAAGGCGTTGTGACTAGTTAATCGACATTGTAAAGCAAAAGAAGAGACCTATGGCCCAACAAATGTGCAAAGCAAAAGAAGAGGCCTATGGCCCAACAAATGTGCAAATGAAACAAATGATCAAGCTAGCTAGCAAATGCAAATGCAAATGTTCACATGGAAACCCAGGGTAATGTTCGTTTAATCTGGTCACAACAAAATAAAATGTACAAGCAAAGCATAAGTAAATAACAATTATTGAATACTTGATTTTATCTATATTTATATGTTATTGACTGATGAATGGAATGGAATACATGGTATATATTGGAATTATGATTTATGACTATGAGTTGTTTGGTACTTTAGAGCTCATTGGATGGTTATTCTCACTGAGCCGCAACTCATCAATTTGCATCATTTTTCAAGTAAAGAAAAGTGATAGCTCATTTTGAGTAGCGTATAAAAGACATGGAGCACAGGTCACTGGCCGAGCCTCATCACTCTCTCTCTCCTTGCATTCCACACAAGCATGAAAATATGTCATATGTGTTTTTGTATTTATGGGCTTGAATATGTATAGTCATTTTGGAATGAGTCTAAGTATGTATAAATGAAATCAACTCGAAAATACTTATGTGTAAAGTTTATGTTTTGATATATGTGATATATTATATTGTGGTGAAAACCTCAGTGGTAACTTTGCAAAGTCAGTGAATAATATTACTGGATATGAGACTTGCAAGTCATTGAATAAAATTATAGGATATGAGACTTGCAAAGTCATGGAATTATATTACAGGATATGAAAAAAAAATTTTACTACTATTGTTAACAGGGTATTTTACCTTTCCAGTACGTCATGTATGATTACTTGATATTTGGATAGGTTATACTTAAATGCATAAGAGGTGTGACGTTACAGACATTGCCCCGGGTTTCCATGTGAACATTTGCATTTTCTAGCTAGCTTGATCATTTGTTTCATTTGCACATTTGTTGGGCCATAGGCCTCTTCTTTTGCTTTACAATATCGATTAACTAGTCACAACGCCTTTTTAATCCATATGCATATGCACTTGTATTTAAGCATTCCTCAACCATTACATCTTTATCATATACAACATACATATATTCCATATATACCTCATATGTCACGCATATACCTTGCATATACTATACATATACCATGTATATATATCACAAATGTCAAACATATACCTAAAATATACCACAAGTATACCATTTATATGTACCACAATGTCACAAATTATCCATCATTACATTATCAAGGACCAATCATGACAATCATATGAATCACATAGCAAGCAACATTCATTTACACTAAAGAATTCAATTGATAATTAGACTCACCTTTCTCCTTTGATTCTGACCCCTAACTTATTGTCTATCTGCTCCTTGTGGGTCTCCAATATGTTGTGAGCCTAATATGAAAACATAATTGATTATCTCATGATTAGGGAGACTTAATGTGGCTTGAACAAATTAATATGCATTGTTCATATCAATAGTTAATAATTTTTTTCCTATGAGGCAGTGTGATCTTATGGGACTGTTTAGCCTATAACTTTTCCTATACTTGACCAATTAATCTGATTCTTGTTCATAATTAAAATTAACATATAATTATATAACATATTAAAATTTCAGACCCATTGGATCATTGTACAATATTTGGTGGAATTTCTAAGTGTGTTCTATTTTCTGCCTTGTTTTCTACCTTTAGGCAGTTTCAGGGTACTCACTTTGGTTCATCATACTAAAGTTCAAGTCATGAAACAGTCATGGTTCCATTCACCATAACTCAAAATATACAAGTCATATGATCCTGAAAATTGGTATACTGATACATAACACATATATCTACAACTTTTATGTTTTGAGATACTTCCAATAATGGCTTTAACATATTCAAAATCAAAGAACACAGTAGCTAACTTGGTTAGGGTTCACACCCTGACCAGTTTCAGTAGAGAGAGGATTTATATTCCTATATACTAAATCATGAAAAATCATTTATATATACATAAATATAAGATATAAAGGAACAATTTTTGTATTTTTCCTGAATCAATTTCTATGTGCATCAAAATTGGGTTGCAAATCAGTGCCTATTAATTAACCTAACCAACTCAAATCAACCCTATAGCAATAAGAATTGATTACTTACCAAGAACGACCTTACAAAGGATCAATTAGCTTGAAAAACTAAGTGAAACAAGGAAGAATTGAATTTTGAAATGGAGGAAAATGAAGAAGAAGTCGAGCTGGAGAAGAAGGCAGAAATGAGGAAGGAAGATGAAAATAAAGCCAACTTGTTTTTTGTCGTTTTCTCTTTTTCTCTTATTCTCTTCACTTTTCTCTTCTCATTTTTCTTTTCTCTTCTCTTCTATTTCTCTTTTGTGTCATTTTCATTTTATTTTTTCTATATTATTATTATTATTATTATTATTTACATATATTTATAATTCCACTAATTCACACAATAATACAACTTAATCATTTGGCCCGATTTAACTAAATTAACAATGTAAATGTTTACTAATCTTAATCTAATCATTTTTCTTACTTTAATTTAGTCACCTTATTCAATTTATTTCTAATGCTTTGCTATCATCATTTAGGTTATAAGGATACACGTGTGACTCGATACAATTGCCAAATACTAGGACACGTAGCTAGTGCGTGCCATAAACTTGTTTCTAAGAAAATATGTATGAAATGCACGTGTTCAATTGGATTATATGGAAGATGCATATGTTCAAATGAAATGCATGTGGGTATGCATATGGAGAAGGTCAAGGATGTTACATAGAGTGTCGGTCTTTATCATATCAAACAATGATCCAAGGTTCACATCTCAGTTTTAGGGAAGTCTACAGTGAGCTTCAGGTACTAAGCTCTGTTTCAGCATGACTTTTTACTCACAGATAAATAGTCAATCAAAAAGAGTGATACAAAATTTAAAAGACATTATGAGAAGTTTGTGATAGAGATTGAAGGTAGCTGGGAGAAATATCTATTATTTATAGAGTTTGTCTACTATAATAATTATCATTCTAGCAACCAAATGGCTCTGAATAAGGCACTATATGATAGTAAGTGTTGGACACTGTTATGTTGAACATATCTCAGTAAGTGGAAGTTAGTAGGGCCAGAGTTGGTGCAAGTGATAGAAAAAAAGGTAAAGATCATTCAAAAAAAGGTTAAAGACTAGACAAAAATCATATGTAGACCTTAAGAGAAGAGATATAGAGGATGAAGTGGGAGATAATATGTTTCTTAAAGTTTCTCTATGGAAGAAGGTCCTAAGGTTCAAAAAGAAGGGCAAGTTGAGCCCTAAGTTCATTGGACCATATGAAATCTTAGAGTGGATTGGACTAGTCATCTATAGACTTGCCTTACTGCCAAAGTTGAGTGAGATTCACAATGTTTTTCAAATCTCCATGTTGAGAAGGTATAGGTAAGATCTTTCACACATCATCACAACCGAAAGTATAAAGGTGAGACCATATCTTTCATATGAAGAAGAACCAGTTGAGATATTAGCTCGATAAGTTAAAGAGCTTTGGACCAAATGAGTATCATTAGTCAAAGTTCTATAAAGGAACCATGCAACAGAAGAGGCTATATGGAAAAACGAAAAGGTGATGATGGTATAGTACCCCCAGTTGTTCCAACACACTACTACAAGTAATTTCAACGATGAAATTCTTTTAAGAGAGAGAAATGGAATGCATGTTAAGTAGGGCCAAGTTAAAAAGATGGTTCAGAGAAGCTATAAGTGTGTTGAAGGGTTGGTATAAGGAAAAGAGTTAAGAAAAAAATGATAAAATGAAAAGTTATATGTTCACACTCATGACCTAAATGTCATGGTCATGAATGATGTTTTGGGATACTTCACGCCTGTGAATGCTGCCAAGTATAAAATACAAATAGTTCATTCTTTCTCTCTTACATGACCTATTCATGAAAGAAACCCTAGATTTTGATTTTCCTTCATACCAATGACCAAATGCCTTTGTTTTCCTTTGATCCTAAGGTCTAAAACACCTAAACCTTAATCAAATATCTAAGTTTATTAAGTTCTTAAGTGAGAAAGATGAAATGGAGTTTGTTCTTGAGGAGGCTGACCCAAAAAAGAATATAAGAGTTCAATATCTTGCATATAAGTTGTGTTTCCTTCATATCTGGCAAGAAATCATGTTTTTCCCTCATATTTACAAATTTTCATATACATGTATATCTCATTTTTGGTAGAGATCCATTTCCAAACGGGTTAAGTTTTAGTTCAAGCTTGAGTTTTTAAGGGTAAAGACTCTTGTTTAAGCTTGATTAAAGGTTATGATATGTTTTAGAAAGGGGTTAACTAAGATTAAGGTTATAAAGAGGGTTTAAAGTTAGGGTTTTTATCTTTATGGCTTTAAGTTAATATTATGGTTTATTAATATTACTAAAGTTATGTTATATGTGATAGGAGTTGGAAGAGAAAGTGGTGAAACCCACGAAGAGGACAAGCAAGCTTGAGTAAAGCTTGATTTTGAGGCTCCATTAGAGATATGTACATATATGCATTTAAATTCCAAATTATGGCATGTTGTGTGTTAAATGTGTGATAAATGCTTTGTATGTTTCAAATGCTAGTTTATGATGATAATGAGATTGAAAGTAGTAATTAATGCCATGATTATATACGTATTTGGATATGAAATATTAAGTATGCCTTATATGGGCATTTATGATGTTTTGATGGGAAACATGTATTTAATAAGCCAAATGTGTATTAATGAGACACCGAATGATGATGGTTATGGTGGAAATAAGTAAGTTAAGTATACATAAATGCATGATATGGGAATTTTTGGATATGAATGTATTCTTGAGATTCATGGGTTCAATTATGATTGAATGAACTCTTATATGTCTAATTGATGTTATAGCATGATAAATGCATGATTGTTGAGAGTGCTGATAAGAACAGGTTGTCATTGGACAATTATTGGAGTCCTTGTATATGTTTTGCATTAAATGCCTTGTCTTTATAGTTGAATTGGTTGAAAACATCCAAATTCACACTTGTAACATATGGTTCACAGTCATGAATCATCAACCCAAAACTGTCCAACTTAGGTAAGATGTTTCACAGCTTTACGGTCGTGAATCATGAAAGTCATGCTCGTGACTAATTATTCATGCCTGTGAAGAAATGTGCAAGTTATGGACATAAACTTTCATGACCTAGTTCACAGTTTGGTTCATAGGTATGGGTACCCATAAATAAACCTTCACGGTAGTGAACATGTAGTTCACACCCGTGAATCATGTTTAATATGTTATATGTTATTTTCTTATATGATTTCAATATAATGGATATGTACATGTTTCTATAATGGTATGATATGAATAGAAAACACATGGTTTTATGACTATTCATGCATATATGATACATGGTGAAATTTTATATGTTATGAATGTTATATTATAATATAAAGGCTTTTTATATAAGTATTACAAAGATTATGATTAAGTAAAGTCTAGGCTCGATACTAGGATTAGAAGTAGGATAAGTGGCATGCCATTATGGGGGCGTACAATACCATAGTGATATGTTATACACTTATCTTTTAAGGACAAGGTGACTTAAGCTCGAAAAATGCCTTTGATACTATATTGCTTGCAAAATTATATGTTTTACTTAGTCAATGTGGTTTAAACTCAGAGAACGTTATTGACTTAAAAAGCTTGGATGAGCACACATGATTATAAATATTGGTAAAATGGCTTAAGCTTAGAAAGTACCCATATTTACAACTCGTATTCGAATAGTCTATGTGGAGAGTTGTTAAGCAAAAAATGTTAATGTAGTTAATGATTATAATGAAATGAAAAAGGTTTTATTGACACAGGTATACAATGATACACAATAATATGTTATATGTTATATGTTTTGAAAACAATGATGATTTCTTTATGCATGGTTCAAAGGCTTAAAGCTTATCAGTTCCAAAAGGTAAAGTATGTTGTATGATGTAATGGTTTCATTACCATGCTATAATGATATGATAAGAAGCCATGAAGTGTATTGCTATATCTTGTGTGAATGAATGTTGAATTTTTATGTCTATATGTACCACTAAGCTTTTAGTAACTTAACGTGTGGGTTTCCCTACATGTAGATTTGGAGCAAGTAGAAGTTGATCCGAGGAACCAGCCCATATAGAGATGTTGAACCTTAAGGGGTATTTCTGTCATTTTGATGCTAAAAAATAAAATAGCAATAAGTTATTTAACATACTTGCTCTTTAAGTTTATTAAACAGGGTATGGAATATGATGCAAGAATGAAAGACTAACTTTAAATGTCAAAAATTGAAGAAATAGCATGTTCACGTCCGTGAGTGTGTATGTCACACTCGTGATGTAGCTTAGAGCCAACTACCCAACATTTAAAGTTCACGGACATGAAGGATCATAGCAACCATGAATGATCATATCAGTCACACCCGTGAGAAAACATGTCAAATTCCTCTAGAGAGCTTCATGGCCAAAGTCACCACTTAGACCACGGCTTGGAAGAATATTCACGCCAGTGAAAGAATAATGTCACGTCAGTGATCAAACACTTCAATACATTCTACAATGCTTCATGGTCAGAGTCACCACTTGCATCATGGCTTGGAAGAACATTCACGACCGTGACACATATTCACGACTGTGAAAGAGGAAAGAGAAACATGTCAGGCACGAAATTAAGAGTTAGTGCAACAATTTTTGCAGTAAATGCATTCAAATGGCTATAATTTGCCATAGAAGTATAAATGCAAGTCATTTATGAATCCAGAACAAGAGAGAATAGCAATTACTTTAAATCAAAAACTTGTTGTAGCCATTTGTTCATTAATTTCTTTCAAACAAATATTAATTCTCTGTAAAAATATTTTTGCTTATAATTTCTAAGCATTATAGATTTGTGAGTGTTTCTCTTTGTAATCTACTACTCAAGTGAGTTTGGGTATATTGGGTTAAGATTAAAGCACTTGTAAGGGTTATTTGTGAGAGCCATTAAAACACAAGGAATTGGTTTATTGTGTGAGCCATTAAAAAACAAGGGATTTCTGGGATAGGTGTGATCCATTGATAGAAACACCATAGTTGGTAGTGAGCTTGTAAAACTCCATTGTAACACTTAGTGCGTTAGTGAAACTCCCAATTGAGATCGGGGAGAGGAGTAGGGTTTGTTAACACCTGAACCTCTATAAATTTCTTGTGTGATATCTTCCTATCCCTACTCTACTCTAAAAGATAAGAATTTTTAATATCCAATTCAACCCCCTTCTTAGTTCATTATCTAGATAACAATTGGTATCAACGCTTAGTTTAGCATCGAAGCCTAAACAGTGCTAGCAAAGATCAAGAAATGGCCAATGAAGGATTGCAAAGTCTCAAGCCTTACTTTGATGGAGCAAATTATGCTCATTGGAAGTTCCGAATGGAGACATATCTGGGTAGTGAAGGAATTAAAGTCTGGGATAGTGTTCGGAAAGAATTAACACCACCAACTAGAAGAGGAGTTGATGGTGAAGAAGAAATCCTATCAAGCGATGATTGGACAGAGCCTCAAAGAAGAGCAAGTTTCAAAAACAAGAAGTCAATGACAATTCTCTTAAGCTCATTATCCATTGAAGAATGTGGCAGAATACAACACTGCCCAACTGCATATAGCATGTGGAAAACATTGGAAAACTATCATGAAGGAACATAGCAAGTTAAATCCAAGAAGATTCAACTTCTTACTTTAGAGTATGAACTCTTCAAGATGAAACTCAATGAGTCAATCACCGATAGGACGAACCATCTTCTAGCCATCATAAATGACATGAGAAAGCTTAGGAAACACTTGACTTTGGAAGATGTAAATAACAAAATTCTGAGAAGTCTTCCTCTCAAAGATTACGGTTCAAGAGTTGCTGGTATAGAAGAGGCCAATGAAGACATGAGTGTCATGGATATCGATGTGCTTATTAGCAAACTTCTAACACATGAAATGACAGTAAAAAGAGATAGAGAACTTGAAGCTGAGTCAAAAAAAAAAAGAAAACCTCTAGCACTAAAAGCCTCTACTTCAAAATCTTAAGAAGAAGTTGAAGATGATAAAGAAAAGAGTGATGATGCAAATGAGGACATTGTTATGCTCTCAAGAAGGTTGAAAAGAATAATTGAGAAGAAAATGGGAAACTTTAGAAAATTCGAGTAAAGAAATCTTAAGCAGGTCTCAAATGACTCTCAAAGGAGTAAAAATGAGGTAAGATGCTATGAATGTGGAAAGAAAGGACATATTAAACTAGAATGTCCAAGGCTCAAGAAGCACAAGAGTAAATACCAAAGAGACAATGGGGAAAAAGGCCATAAAGCCACATGGGATAAAGAAAGCTTTTCAAGCAAAAAAGATGACAATGAAAGTGAAGAGGTCAACTTATGCTTCATGGCTATAGAGGATCACGTCTCGGATAAGGTAGGATCACTTCACTCATACTCATTAAATAATGATAGTAGTGATAATGAACATGGTGATGAGCAAAGCTTAGTAGAAGTATTGAATCTTGAACTAGAAAATATAGAAGTAAATTCAATACTTATAAAAATAACATTTCTAGTTTGAAAATCAAAATAAATGTTTTAGAAAAGGAGAACCTTGAGCTTAAATCATCTAATGAATCTCTTCAAAAATTATTAAATGAGCACTCCTCAAGACCCTCAACTAAATCCTTGCTTAAAGAAAACAATATTTTGAAAAATGAAGTTGAGGAACTTAGAAACTCCATTTCAAAATTTCACCAGGGAAAGAAGAGTTTAGATACTCTCATTGTATCTCAAAGACCACCCTTAATTAGACATGGTCTCGGATTTGAGGGTACATCATCTTCATCTCACAAGAATACTTTTGTTAAATCAAGTTAACCCCACATATCCACATTAGTTGTAACATCCCCAAGGGCTAAGTGCACAACATACACTAAACCTCCTATACATAAGAGGAATGATCAAGGGTTAGTAAGCCTAAGAGGGAAATCTCAAAAGGCTAATCATGCTTTTATGTGTAAAAAGCATGCACCTAGAAAAGCACCAAGTCATCATGCATGTGCATGCCAGTGCTCATAAACTCTACCTAATAAAAAAAGGGCATTCAAAAGCATAGTAAGACCAAAAAGCATATTTAGAGCTAAACAATGTAATTATTGCATGAAATTTGGACATATAAACAAACATTGCTAGATAAGGAAGGCTCATTGGGAACCTTCATGTGCTAATCCCTAAGGACCTAAGCTCATTTGGGTACCTAAAAACAATACTTAAATTGTGATTCTGTAGGTATGCCTCAAGACCACAATAAATAAAAATGGTTGGCTGGTAGATAGTGGATGCTCAAGGCATATGACCGGAGACAAAAAAAATTTCAATGAAATCAAAAGTATTGATGGAGGTAAAGTAACCTTTGGAAATAATGCTAAGGGTAAGGTAATTGGCATTGCCTCTATGGGTATTAATGGTACTACTTTCATTAAAGATGTCTTACTTGTTGACGATTTGAAACATAACTTGCTAAGTGTAAGTCAATTATGTGATAAGGAAAACCAAGTAATTTTACTTCCAAAAAATGACTTGTAACCTCTATTAATGGCCAAGATATATTTAAAAGAAGTAGAGATGTCAATACCTACATAATAGACTTACACAAAATATCTAACATTTCCTCTAAGTGTCTTGTGACTACTAGTGATCAATCTTGGCTGTGGCATAGAAGGCTCGGTCATGCAAGCATGGATTTAACTCAAAGCCTCAGCAAAGGAGAGCTGGTAAAGGGACTACCAAAAGTCAAATTTGAAAAAGACAAGACATGTGAACCTTACCAAAGAGGAAAACAACACAAGTCATCCTTCAAATCCAAAAATATTGTAAGTACCTCAAAACCTCTATAACTATTCATCTAAATCTTTTTGGACCTATTAGGATTGCAAGCTTAGGAGGTAAACACTATGCATTTGTCATCGTTGATGACTACTCTAGATTCACTTGAGTAATTTTCTTAGCTCAAAAGAGTGATGCTTTTGAAATTTTCAAAAACTTTGCTAAGAAAGTTCAAAATGAAAAAGGATATTGTATTTCAAAAATAAGAAGTGATCATGGCAAAGAATTTGAAAATGAAAACTTTGAAAATTTTTGTCTAGAACATGGCATTTCACAAAATTTTTCATCTCCTAGGACACTTCAACAAAATGGGGTGATTGAAAGGAAAAATCGAACTTTAATTGAAATAGCTCAAAAAATGCTCAATGAGTATGGTTTACCAACTTAATTTTGGGCCGAAGCCACAAATACTGCATGGTATATTTCAAATCGAGTTTTCAAAAGACCTTCTTAAACAAAACTTCATTTGAGTTATGGAATGGAAGAAAGCCCATGATATCATATTTTAGAGTATTTAGATGCAAATGTTTCATATTGAATACCAAGGACAACCTTGGAAAATTTCCCTCTAAATCTGATGAGGGTATATTTTTAGGATACTACATAACAAGCAAAGCTTATAGAGTCTTTAATAAAAAGTCATTAGTTGTTGAAGAATCTATGCATGTTGTTTTTGATGAATCTAGTAAGCTTGATCTTGTGAAAGGTAGTGTTCTTGATGAAGTTGTAGGTACAATGGAAAGACTTGATCTTGAAAATGAAAGAGAAGAAAAAGATAAAAAAAAAAAATTCACATCAAAAATACTCTCTACCTCCAACTCAAGAGGAAAACAAGCAAGAGCTCTTAAAGAAATGGAGATTGGCAAAACATCACCCCAAGGAGCAAATTATTGGTGATCCTACAAAGGGAGTAAGTATTAGATCTCATTTCAAACCTTTAGATTCTAATCTTGCCTTTGTCTCTCAAATTAAGCCTAAAAATATTGATGAGGCTCTTAATGATGAAAATTGGGTGATTGTCATACAGGAGGAACTTAACCAATTTGAGAGAAGTAAGGTATGTACCTTAGTTCCTAGACCGAAGGAGCATGAAATCATTGGAAGCAAATGGGTATTTACAAAATAAACTAGATGAACAAGGTTCAACAACCAGGAATAAAGCTAGGTTAGTTGCAAAAGGATATAATCAGGAAGAAGGAATAGATTATGATGAGACCTATGCTCCTATAGCTAGATTAGAAGCCATAACAATACTGTTAGCATATGCATGCCCTATGAATTTCAAACTCTTTCAAATGGATGTCAAAAGTGCTTTTTAAATGGTTTTATAGAAGAAGAAGAAGTTTATGTAGAACAACCACCAGGTTTTGAAAGCCATAATTTGCCTAACCATTTATTTAAACTTTCAAAAGCTTTATATGGTTTGAAACAAGTCCCAAGAGCTTGGTATGAAAGACTAAGTTCTTTTCTTTTAGAAAATAATTTTACAAAGGGGAATGTTGACATTACTTTATTTATTAAAAAACATAAGCATGATATTCTAATTGTTCAAATTTATGTTGATGACGTCATATTTGGGTCTACTAATGCATTGCTTTGCCAAGAATTTGTTAAGTGTATGACTATGGAATTCAAAATGAGCATGATGGGTGAGCTCATTTTCTTCCTCGGTCTACAAATAAAACAAGGCAATGATGTCATATTCATCAACCAATCCAAATATGTCAAAGACTTAATTAAGAAATTTGGAATGGAAGGATGCAAAAGTGTCAAGACTCTAATGAGCACATCAACAAAATTGGACAAGAATGAAAAGGGTAAGAGCATTAAAGAAAAGTTTTATAAAGGTATGATTAGATCATTCTTATATCTTACTGCCTCTAGACCTGATATAATGTATAGTGTATGCTTATGTGCTCACTTTCAATCATGTGCTAAAGAATCTCATTTGAATGCTGTGAAAAGAATTTTAAAATATTTACATGGGTCATTGCATCTAGGTTTGTAGTATCCTTGAAATTCATCCTTTCACAAGTTTCTTGGTTTAGCAAGTGTTGTCCAAATATTGAACCAAGAAAGGGGGTTTAATTGGATATTAAAAATTTAACTTTTAAGTGCGAAAAGAAAAGTTAAGTTTAGTAGGGATAGAAAGATATGACACAAGGATTTTTATAAAGGTTCGAGTGTTAACAAACCCTACTCCTCTCCCCAATCTCAATTTGGGAGTTTCACTAACACACTAATGTGTTACAATGGAGTTTTACAAGCTCACTCCCAACTATGGTGTTTCTAACAATGGATCACACCTAACCCAGAAATCCCTTGTGTTTTAATCGCTCACACAATAAACCAATTCCTTGTGTTTTAAAGGCTCACACAAATAACCCTTACCTTGTGTTTTAGAGGCTCACACAAATAACCTTTACCTTGTGCTTTGAAGGCTCACACAAATAACCCTTACCTTGTGTTTTAGAGGCTCACACAAATAACCCTTACAAGTGTTCTACTCTTAACCCCAAACTACCAAAAACTCATTTGAGTAGATGATTACAGAGAGAAACACTTACAAATCTATAATGCTCAAAGAATGATGAGCAAAAAGATTTTCATAGAGAATATCAAATGCACAAAATGGCTTGCAATAAGATTTTGATTCAAAATATTAGCTATTCTCTTATTCTCTTGTGCTCTTCTTGTTCTGGATGCATAAATGACTTGCATTTATACTTCCATGGTGAATTATAGCCGTTAGAGTGCAGTTAATATGGAACTAGCCATTGCACCAACCCTTATTGTCACGCCTGACATGTTTCTCTTTCATCTTTCACTATCGTGACTATGTGTGTCACGATCGTGATTATTCTTCCAAGTCGTGACTTGATTGGTGACCTTGACCGTGAAGCATTCTGGAAAGATTTGAAGTGTTTGATCACTGGAGTGACATTATATCTTCACAGGCGTGACATCCTTCCAAGTCATGGTCCAAGTTGTGGCTCTGGTCTTGAAGCTCTCTGGAAGAATTTGTCATGTCTTCTCACGAGCGTGACTTTTATTCACGGGCGTGACTGAGATGTTCATTCACGGTTGCTATCATTCTTCATGGCCATGAACTTTAAATGTTGGATTGTTGGTGTTAAGCTTCATCACGGGCGTGACATATAAGGTCACGGGCATAAACATGTTATTTCTTCAATTTTATCTTTTTAAGATTAATTTTCCATTCTCCATTTTTGCTATCATATTTCATACCCTGTTCAATAGACTTAGAAAATAAGTATGTTAGATACATTATTGCTATTTTATTTGTTAGCATCAAAATGATGGAAATACCCCTCAAGGTTCAACAATCTCCCCCTTTTTGATGGTGACAAATAATCTAGCAATATGTGCTTTTGAGAAGTCTCCCTTCAAAAGATGCTTAGGATAAAGAATGCTGAAGTGCAAGAATTGTAAAGAATGATGAAGTGTAGCATCAAAATATGCTTCCTAGTTTTAAGTAGATGCAAGTTATATGTAAAGTATATCCAATGTATACCAAAAGTTTTCCTTAAAGCAAGTTAAGTTTATGCTAAGTATATCTAAGGTATATTCAGAGTATATCAAGTGCATATTCATTCATGTAACTTGCATCAAGGTATATACAAAGTATACTTGAGATTTATTGAAGATGTATAAAGCTCATTTGCATAACTCTTAACTTTAAACAAATATATTGCTAGGTTTTCCCCGTTTTTTCATCAATAAAAAGAATAACAAAAAGAAAAAACATAATGGAAAACAAAAGAAAATATATTAATTTAGGAAAATCAAATACAAAAGTAATTGAAATTCTGAAAGGAATTTAGAATTTCCTACAACAAACAAGCTAGAAAATATAACATCTAACACAAAATATATTCGGACATCCTATCTCTAAGGCGAGCTACTTCCGCCTCGAGGCTCTCCATGCGAGACTCCATGAAATTCTTGAGGTTCTCTAACCTCTCATCCATCGAAGCTTGCAAATGCTCAAATTGTGGTGCCAATAGGTTAGCCACTTGTTGAGCCAAGTTTGGTGTGGAGACAGAGGGTTGTCCCATTTCCTGCTCAACCTCTGGAGGCACCACCTCAACTCGAACTCTCTTCCTCTGCTGGATTCCTTGGAGGTCAGCTTTGAAGTCATCCGAGTCATTGTCCTCCCAAATGATCTCACCAACAGTGTTGGTGAAGTGGTAGTACATGTTGTTCTCAAACACTATACGAACAGCCGCTCCCAATTTGATGAAAGACTTAACGTCTAGTCAGTCTCGAGGATGTCCTGGTATGAGGTTGAAGTGGTGTTCATCTAGCTTCAAGTATCCGAGCTTCAAGGCAATGTGAGTCACATACCCGCCAATCAGAATATCTCCTGAAGGCTTGGTGGCAATTGGCAAAAGATGGTTTGCAAACCATCGAGATAAAGCCACTGTTAAGCCTCTTCGGGCCATCTCCAGGAGAAAGAGCTCTGACTTCCTAATCGTTCCATTGCTATCTCCTCTAGCAAAAATGTTATAGGTTAGAAACCTATGCAAGTACTTATGCACTGGGGATCGAAGGTCGGTGCTTTTCGTCTTCTTGACGTCTCAGCTGCAGTCAAGCCCGAAGTGAGTCCATGCCTGAGTAGCATAGAACTCCACTTCAGTGTCATTCAAGATGCCATCAGAGGGAAGGTTGAATAAGTCTCCAAACTCTATGGTAGAGAGGGTGTTCAGATGCTTGCAAATTTGGAATTTCACCGTGCCTGTAGGAGAGACTTGAAAGGTGCTCAGAAATTCTAAGGTTGGCTCCCTCAGAGTTGGTTGATGGATATCAACGAATTCTTTCAGATGACAAGCTTGGAGTTGTTCCATCATACTTGTCTCTAGGTTGAGTGTACGGATGGTTTGCCACTCAAATGATCTAAAGGAAAGGAGTGCCCTTTTCTTGAGCACTGAGTATCTAGGATGACAATGATCCAGAATGATGTTTAGAAGGTAATTCGTGTAACTTTTTGGAGTATGAGACTTCTTCCTTGTACCCTTGGAGGAACCAGTTTCCATTTTGATTGAAAAAATAAACTTTTGAAGAGTGAGAAATTGATAGAAATTTTGAGTAAACCCTAAGGTGATGTGATTTCTAATAATGGAAATGGTTTTTGAAGATATTTATAGATGGAATGAGTGGCTAGCTGGCCGGAATCTTCAAAATGGTATTGAATGATGATAAATGAGAGAAGCTGAGAGAAGTTGGAGAGTTGGAATGAGAGAAATAACGACAGAAATGTTATATAGTTGACATCTTCACAGGCATTAAAAACTAAGTCACGGGCGTGAATTGTTGTGTTCACAGTTTGCTAAAGAGATGCTCTACTCGTGAAGAGAAATGTGAAATTATTCACGGTCATGAAATTTAAAGGTAACGGGCGTGAAAGATGAACTATCACGGTGGTGACAGACGAGTCACGGGCATGAAGTATAAACTTCACTACTTGTGGTTGTGAAACAAAGCGTGAATGCTTCCATAAGTTTTTGGTAGAAATGTTCACGGTCGTGAAAAAGTGTCACGGGCGTGAACAAAGAGTTTCACGAGGGTGAATGAAAAAGGTTATGGTCGTGAAACATAGTCTTCACTACCTTAAGCCGTGAAACATGTCGTGAAGCAAGTCGTGAAAGCTACTGGTTTTTTTGGCGATTTAGTTCACGGTCGTGAATATATGTCACGGGTGTGAATTGCCTAAAATTCTCATTAAATAAAATTAAGTCTGAAACAAGACTAAAACATTTTTAATGAGCTTCTATCCCCTATAACATATATTTCCATCAAATTAGCTACCTTATTTCTAGTAAGATGAGACAAAAACAAGATTATCAATCAAGGTTTGACAATTTTGGCAATCACAAAGTTAATCCATCAATCATACCAAGCTCTCTTCTTATGAAATTAAATCTTTTCTCATTTAGAGACTTAGTAAAGATATCTGTCAATTGATTGTATGTGCTCATAAATTCCAATACAACATCTTCATATTGAGCACGATCTCTAATAAAATGATGTCTTATATGAATATGCTTACTTCTAGAATGTTGAATGGGATTCTTAGATAGATTTATAGCACTTGTATTGTCACATCTAATAGGTATATGGTTCATACTATGACCATAATCCTTAAGTTGTTGTTTCATCCAAAGGATTTGTGTAAAGCAACATCCTGCTGCTACATACTCCTCTTCAGCGGTAGAAAGAGCAACTGAAACTTGTTTCTTACTAAACCAAGAAGTTAAGCAGTCTCTAATAAAGTGACAAGTACCTGAAGTACTTTTTCTATCTAAAAGATTGCCAGCATAATCAGCATCTGAATATCCTATAATGTAAAAAGATGAATTTCTAGGATACCACAAACCTAGATGCAATGAGCCATATAAATATTTTAGAATTCTTTTTACTGCATTTAAATGAGACTCTTTTGGACACGATTGAAAGAAAGCACATAAGCATATACTATACATTATGTCAAGTCTAGAAGCAGTAAGATATAAAGTGATCTGATCATACCTCTATAGAGCTTTTCATTAATGCTCTTACCCTTTTCATCCTTGTCCAATTTTGTTGATGTGCTCATTAGAGTCATGGCATTCTTGCATCCTTCCATTCCAAATTTCTTAAGTAAGTCTTTGGCATATTTGGATTGGTTGATGAATATGCCCTTATTGCCTTATTTTATTTGTAGACCGAGGAAATATTTTAGCTCACCCATCATGCCCATTTCGAATTCCCTAGTCATACACTTAGCAAATTCTTGACAAAGCAATTCATTAGTAGACCCAAATATGACATCATCTACATAAATTTGAATAATTAGAATATCATGCTTATGCTTTTTAATGAATAATGTAGTGTCAATATTCCCCTTTGTAAAGTTATTTTCTAAAAGAAAAGAATTTAGTCTTTCATACCAAGCTCTTGGGGCTTGTTTCAAACCATATAAAGCTTTTGAAAGTTTAAATACATGATTAGGCAAATCATAGCTTTCAAAACATGGTGATTGTTTTACATAAACTTCTTCAATAAAGCCATTTAAAAAGGCACTTTTTACATCCATTTGAAAGAGTTTGAAATCATGTGGCATGCATATGATAAACGTATTCTTATGGCTTCTAATCTAGCTACAAGAGCAAAGGTCTCATCATAATCTATTCCTTTTTTATTATACCCTTTTGCAACCAATCTAGCCTTATTCCTAGTTATTGAACCTTGTTCATCTAGTTTATTTCTAAACACCCATTTGCTACCAATAATTTGATGATCCTTGGGTCTAGGTACTAAGGTCCATACCTTACTTCTCTCAAATTGGTTGAGTTCCTCTTGCGTGGCAATCACCCAACTTTCATCATTAAAAGCCTCATCAATATTTTTAAGCTCAATTTGAGAAATAAAAGCAAGGTCAGAAACTAAATGTTTGAAATGAGATCTAGTACTTACTCCCCTAGTAGGATCACCAATGATTTGCTCTTTGGGGTGATCTTTTGTCAATCTCCATTCCTTTGGAAGCTCTTGCCTGTTTTCCTCTTAAGCTTGAGGTAGAGAATCATCTTGACGTGAATCTTCTTGATCATTTTCTTCTTTTCCATTTTCAGATCAAGTCTTTCCATGGTACCTACAACATCATCAAGAACACTACCTTTCACAAGATCAAGTCTACTAGATTCATAAAAAGTAACATGCATAGATTCTTCAACAGTTAATGACTTTTTATTAAATACTCTATATGCTTTGCTAGTTATAGAGTATCCTAAAAAGATACCCTCATAAGATTTAGAGGCAAAATTGCCAAAGTTGTCATTGGTATTCAATATGAACCACTTGCATCCAAATACTCTAAAGTATGATATCAAGGGTTTTCTTCCATTCCATAGCTCAAATGAAGTTTTGTTTAGGAGAGGTCTTTTGAAAACTTGATTCGAAATATAGCAAGCAGTATTTGTGGCTTCTGACCAAAAGTAAGTTGGTAAACCATACTCATTGAGCATTGTTCTAGCCATTTCAATTAAAGTTCAATTTTTCCTCCAACTATCCCATTTTGTTGAGGTGTCCTAGGAGATGAAAATTTCTGCGAAATTCCATGTTCAAGACAAAAACATTCAAATTTTTCATTCTCAAATTTTTTTTCCATGGTCATTACTTATTCTTGAAATGCAATATCCTTTTTCATTTTGAACTCTTTTAGCAAAAGTTTTGAAATTTTCAAAAGCATCACTCTTTTGAGCTAAGAAAATTACCCAAGTAAATCTAGAGTAATGATCTTTGATGACAAAGGCAATTCTAGTAGGTCCAAATAAATCTAGATGCAGGAGTTGTAGAGGTTTTGAGGTACTTACTATGTTTTTGGATTTGAATGATGACTTGTGTTGCTTCCCTCTTTGGTAAGGTTCACATGTCTTGTCTTTTTCAAATTTGACTTTTGGCAGTCCGTTTACTATTTCTCCTGTGTTGAGGCTTTGAATTAATTCTATGTTCGCATGACCAAGCCTTCTATGCCACAGCCAAGATTCATCACTAGTAGTCATAAGACACTTAGAAGAATGGTTAGATATTTTGAGTAAGTATATTATGTAGGTATTGACCTCTCTATTTCCTTTAAATATCTCTTGACCATCAATAAAAGTTACAAGACATTCATTGGAAGTAAAGGTTACTTTATTTCCATTATCACATAATTGACTTACACTCAACAAGTTATGCTTCAAACCATCAACAAGTAAGACATCTTTAATAAAATAGTACTATTAATACCAATAGAACCAATGCCAATTACCTTACCCTTAGCATTGTTTCCAAAGGTAACTTTACCTCCATCAATACTTTCGATTTCATTGAAAAGTTCTTTGTCTCCTGTCATATGCCTTGAGCATCCACTGTCTACTAGCCAAGCATTTTTGTTTATTATGGACTTAAGGCATACCTATAGAATCACAATTCAAGTATGGTTTTTAGGTACCCAAATGAGCTTGGGTCCTTGGAGGTTAGCACATGAAAGTTCCCAATAAGCCTTCCTTATCCAGCAATGTTTATTTATGTGACTAATTTTCATACAATAATTACACTGTTTAGGTCTAAAATTGCTTTTTGGTCTTACAATGTTTTTGAATGTCATATTTCTATTACACTGAGTTTGAGAACAATGGCATAACAGTCATGATTAATTTGTACTTTCTAGAAGCATGCTTCTTATACATAAAGGCATGATTAGCCTTATGAGGTTTCTTTCTTAGGCTTACCAATCCTTGATTATTCCTCTTATGTATAGAAGATTTAGTGTATTTAGTACACTTATCCCTTGGTGTTGTTTCAGCAAATGTGGAGATATGAGGTTTACTTGACTTATCAAAAGTAGTTTTGTGAGAAGATGATGATGTGCCCTTATACCCTATACCATGTCTAATTAAGGGTGGTCTTTGAGACACAATGAGAGTATCTAATATTTCCTTTCCTTTGTGGAATATTGAAATGGAGTTTCTAAGTTCCTCGACTTCATTTTTCAAAGTATTATTTCTTTAAGCAAGGATTTAGTTGAGGGTTTTGAAGAGTATTCATCTAATGACTTTTGAAGAGATTCATTAGATGATTTAAGCTCAAAGTTCTCCTTTTCTAAAACATCCATTTTGTTTTTCAAATTAGAAATGTTAGTTTTATAAGTATTGAATTTACTCATATATTTCTTTAGTTCTAGATTCAATTCTTCTATTAGGCTTTGCTCATCATCATCATCTTCACTATGACTATCATTATCACTACTATCATTATTGAAAGAGTATGAGTGAAGTGATCTTACCTTATCCGAGACGTGATCCTCTATAGCCATGAAGCATAGGTTGACCTCTTCACTTTCATTGTCATCTTTTTCACTTGAAGAGCTCTCGTCATCCCATGTGACTTTGTGGCCTTCATGATAGTTTTCCAATGTTTTCCACATGCTATATGCATTTGAATAGTGTTGCATCCTGCCACATTCTTCAATGGATAATGAGCTTGAGAGAATTGTCATTGCCTTCTTGTTTTTGAAATTTGCTCTTCTTTGAGGCTCTGTCCAATCATCTCTTGACAGGATTTCTTCTTCACCATCAACTCCTCTTCTAGTTAGTGGTGTCCATTCTTTCCGAATACTATCCGAGACTTCAATTCCTTCATTATCCAAATACGTCTCCATCCAAAACTTCCACTGATCATAATTTGCTCCGTCAAAGTAAGGCTTGAGACTTTGGAATCCTTCATTGGTCATATCTTAATCTTTACTAGCGCTGTTTAGGCTTCGATGCTAGACTTAGCTCTGTTGGGTTTTGAAGAATAAATCATATTCATAAGCATAGCAAAAAATAAAATTTTTCAAAACCCAAAACAAAAGATCATACTTGTACCATTAAAACTAATTTATATAAATGTAAATGTTAAAAATTATACCTTGTAATTTTTATTTGTTCTTCAAGTCTTCACTTTGTTGGGTTGTAGTAAACCACAACAATCTACACTAGGATGTCTCTAATGATAATCCACACGAAGAATGAAGAAGAAACTATCAAGAGAAAATGGTTTGAACAAATTCAAAGGGCTAGCTTTGAAAGTGTTCTTGAGAGAATTTTTGTTGTCTTAAAAATATTTTTTTTCACAAAAAATATTTTCATGTCTATTTTCTTCCATTTGATGTCTTTTCAATTTGAATCAAATTCAAAAATAAGATGAAAAGTCAAAAATGGAGAAAATGGCAACTAATGAAAAGTAATTGGCCATAATTGGCCTAATTATGGCCAATTACAGCCTTTGGCCAACGGATGGAAGCTATAGGCACGCTGGGCCTGCTGCTGGGTAGTCCAGCTGGCCCCCTGTCTAGCCCGCACGGGCCAGTACAAACCCGTATGGGGCCATGACACTCCCGAACAATTTTTTCGTCCGATCTCATCGCAATCCATCCTAAAATAATTCTCTCATATTTTGGATCCTATCCAAGACCAGTTTACTCATTCTCCATATTTTCAATGCGTGTGACCCATTAGGTTCCTGGTTATGTTGGCCACTTAAATTAACAATTAATTTAAGCAGGTCATGAGCGATATCTAGCAAGACATCATGACCCCCAATTGACTGGAAAGTCAGTGGTTTGACTACAAACCTTTCCATAGACAATTTCTATACAATTATTCCTTTCACCATTCTATGCCCCACTTGGTTCAGAGTATGGACATGTGTCAAATCCCACTAGACTGACTATGTCACGTCTAGTTCAAGTAATGTTAGTTCTTGTCCTTGAGGCTCACTACTCTATTAGATATGTCATTGAAGACTATCTTTATGACATTTCCACTCCGGCCAGAGATTCCTGAGTAATGACCACAAGAAGAGGCCATGGGTATACACTCCTTCTATCAAGAGTGGTGAATCCTTTGTTGGTTATCCAATTACCTTTGAATACCTCAAGTTGTATCCAATCACCATCCTATGATCTACCTCTCTAAGGCAACAAGGAATAGTGTCAAAATACTGAATCAATATTCAAGATATCCTTGAGTACCTCAAGTCTAAGGATACTTGCACCATTGTTATGATACGACTATCATTGACATTTGAATAGATTATCCATATGATTGTCTCATAGTTGGTCATCCAATGTACTTAGCTACACTTAGCAAGCATCCACATGTTAACTCTAAACATCTCATGTTTATAGATTATGAGATCTACTACTCGATCCAATCAAGGAGTGTAACATGTGCTAGTCTATCTGGATTAATAATGTTCCATCTCATTAATCCTATGACTAGGGATAATTTTGATGCTAACATAATTACACATGATAAGAATCTCAATATCATGATCTCATCATGATTTCCTTCATGCTATGTTATGTATCAAGGACTTCATTAATTGATTTAAGATCACTTATCAATTCATATATCAAATGAACATCAAATTAATGAAACATGCCTTTTATTAATCAAATAAATTTGTACAATAAGTGCTAAAGGTGATTGCCTTTAGAGCACTCCTCTAACAAGCTCTGATACCAATTGTTGTCCAGATGTTGAACCAAGAAGGGGGGTTGAATTGGATATTAAAAATTTATCTTTTAAGTGTGGAAAGAAAAGTTAAGTTTAGTAAGGATAGAAAGATATGACACAAGGATTTTTATAGAGGTTCGGGTGTTAACAAACCCTACTCCTCTCCCCAATCTCAATTGGGAGTTTCACTAACACACTAATGTGTTACAATGGAGTTTTACAAGCTCACTCCCAACTATGGTGTTTCTAACAATGGATCACACGTAACCCTGAAATCCCTTGTGTTTTAATCGCTCACACAATAAACCAATTCCTTGTGTTTTAAAGGCTCACACAAATAACCTTTACCTTGTGTTTTGAAGGCTCACACAAATAACCCTTACCTTGTGTTTTAGAGGCTCACACAAATAACCCTTACAAATGTTCTACTCTTAACCCCAAACTACCCAAAACTCACTTGAGTAGATGATTACAGAGAGAAACACTTACAAATCTATAATGCTCAAAGAATGATGAGAAAAAAGATTTTCACAGAGAATAAATGTTTGTTTTGAAAATATCAAATGCACAAAATGGCTTACAACAAGATTTTGATTCAAAATATTAGCTATTCTCTTATTCTCTTGTGCTCATCTTGTTTTGGATGCATAAAAGACTTGCATTTATACTTCCATGGCGAATTATAGTCATTAGAGTGCATTTAATATGGAACTAGCCATTGAACCAACCCTTATTGTCGCGCTTAACATGTTTCTCTTTCATCTTTCATGGTCGTGACTATTCTTCCAAGCCGTGACTTGAGTGGTGACCTTGGCCTTAAAGCATTCTGGAAAAATTTGAAGTCTTTGATCATGGGTGTGACATTATATCTTCACAGGCGTGACATCCTTCCAGGCCGTGGTCCAAGTGGTGACTTTGGTCGTGAAGTTCTCTGGAAGAATTTGTCATGTCTTCTCACGTGCATGACATTTATTCAAAGGCGTGATAGAGATGTTCATTCACGGTTGCTATCATTCTTCATGGTCTTGAACTTTAAATGTTGGATTGTTGGCGTTAATCTTCATCACGGGCGTGACATATAAGGTCACAGGCGTAAACATGCTATTTCTTCAATTTTATCTTTTTAAGATTAATCTTCCATTCTCCATTCTTGCTATCATATTCCATACCCTATTCAATAGACTTAGAAAAGAATTTTGTTAAATACATTATTGCTATTTTATTTGTTAGCATCAAAATGACAGAAATACCCCTCAAAGTTTAACAACAAGGAACAAGTTTCAGTTGCTCTTTCTATCGCTGAAGTGGAGTATGTGGCTGCAGGATGTTGTTGTACACAAATCCTTTGGATGAAACAACAACTTAAGGATTATAGTCATAGTATGGACCATATACCTATCAGATGTGACAATACAAGTGTTATAAATCTATCTAAGAATCCCATTCAACACTCTAGAAGTAAGCATATTGACATAGGAGATCATTTTCTTAGAGATCATGTTCAATATGGAGATGTTGTATTGGAATTTATAAACACAGAAAATCAATTGGCAGATATCTTCATTAAGTCTTTAAATGAATAAAGATTTAACTTCATAAGAAGAGAGCTTGGTATGATTGATGGATTAATTTTATGATTGCCAAATTTGTCGAATCTTGATTGTTAATCTTGTGTTATTGTCTCATTTTTTAAGGTATGAAGTGGCTAACTTGATAGAAAGATATGTTATAAGGGATAGAAGCACCTTATAAATCCTTTAATCGTGTTTTAGACTTAGTTTTATTTAATAAGGATTTTAGGCAGTTCACGCTCGTGACACTTTCACGGCCGTGATCATAATCGCCGAAAGCTCCAGTAGCTTTCATGCCTTGCTTCATGACATGCTTCACGGTTGAAGGTAGTGAAGACTATGTTTCACGCCCATAACTTTTTCTGTCACTCCCATGAAATTCTTTGTTCAGGACCGTGACACTTATTCACGACCGTGAACATTTCCACCAAATACTTACAAAAGCATTCACGTTTTGTGTCACGGTCACAAGTAGTCATGATTGTACTTCACGACCGTGACTCATTTGTCACCACCGTGAAATTTCATCATTCACGCTCATGACCATTAAATGTCACGACCTTGAATCATTTCATATTCTTCATCATGGGTAGAGCGCCTCTTTAACAAACCATGAACATGACATTTCACGCATGTGACTTAGCTTTCATGCTCGTGAAAATGTCGGCTATAAAACATTTTCTGCCGTTATTTCTCTCATTTTTAACTCTCCAACTTCTCTCATTTATCACCATTCAATACCATTTCATAAATTCCAACCCCCTAGCAACATTCTCCATCTATAAATACCTTCAAAAACTATTTCAATCATCAGAAATCAAAAATCACTAGGTACTCTTCAAACATTCTATCATATTTTCTCTCTTCAATAATCAATTTCAAAACCAAAAATGGAACACGTCTCCTCCAAAGGCACCGGAAAGAAGTCTCATGCTCCAAAAAGGTACACAAACTACCTTCTCAATATCATTCTAGAGCACTATCATCCGAGGTACTCGATTCTCAAGAAAAGACCACTCCTTTCCTCTCAATCATTTGAATGGCACGCTGTCAGGACCCTTGGTCTTGAGACAAACATGATGAAACAACTCTAGGCTTGTCATCTAAAAAATTTTGTTGATATACATCAACCAATGCTAAGGGAATGTACCCTTGAGTTCCTTAGCACCCTGCAAGTCTCTCCGACCGGCACCGTAAAATTTCAACTCTGCAAACATCCAAACACCTACACTGCAACGAAGTTTGGTGACATGTTGAACCTTCCCTCTGGCGGTATACTCAATGAAAGTGAGGTGGATTTCTAAGCCACTCAGGCATGGACTCATTTCGAACTCGACTGCAGCAGGGACGTCAAGAAGACGAAGAACACCCACCTTCGATCACCATTGCACAAGTACTTGCATAAGTTTCTGACCTATAACATCTTTGCTAGAGGGGACAACAACGGTTCAATTCAGAAATCTGAGCTCTTTCTCCTGGAGATGGCCCGAAGAGGCATAACCATAGGCTCTATCTCGATGGTTTGCAAACCATCTACTATCAATTGCCACGAAGCCCTCAGGAGACATTCTAATTGGTGGGTATGTGACTCACCTTGCTATAAAGCTTAGTTATCTGAAGCTAGAAGAGCACAATAACCTCGTACTAGCACATCCTAAAGACCGGCTAGGCGTCGAGTCTTTTATCAAGATGGGAGCAGCGGTTTGCATAGTTCATGAGAATAAAATCTACTACCGCTTCACCAATATAGCTGGTGAGATTATTTGGGAATACAACAATTCGGACGCCTTCAAAGCTGGCCTCCAAGGAATCCAGCAAAGAAAAAGAGTTTGAGTCGAGACAGGGACCCCAAAGGTTAAGGAGGAAGCTGGACAATCCTTGGCCTCCACATCAAACTTGGCTCAACAGGTGGCTGACCTTTTGGCATCTCCTTTTGACCAATTGCAGGCTTCGATGGATGAGAGGTTGGAGAACGTCAAAGATTTTATGGAGTCTCGTATGGAGAGCCTCGAGGCAGAAGTAGCTCGCTTTAAAGATGGGATGTCTGGCTCTAAATCTAGCTAGAGCTTTAGTTTTCTTTCTTTGTTTTTTGTTTTTTTTAATTTCATCTTGCTTATTAATTTCTAGTATTGAAAATGTAGGACTTCAATTTACTTTTCAAACCTTTGTATTTTTCCTTTTGGTATATATATAACATTAGTTTTCCCTTATGATTTATCTTTTATGTTTTTTTTGTTGATGACAAAAAGGGGAGAACCTAGCAATACAATTGAATTAAATATGCAAGTTACATGAATGAAAATGTAATGATACTTTAAATATACCTTCAATATACTTTGCATATACTTAACTAGTTAAAAGCAAACAACTTGATATACTTTGAATATACCTTCGATATACTTTGCATATACCTAACTAGGTATGAGTAAAAATTTGGTATACATTGGATATACTTTCCATATACCTTGCATATACCTAAACTAGGAAGCAAGCATCCATGCTACACTTCATCATTCTTAAAAATTCTTGCACATTAGTTTTTTTTTTTATCTTAAGCATCTTTTGAGGGGGAGACTTCTCAAAAGCATATATTGCTAAATTATTTGTAACCATCAAAAAGGGGGAGATTTTTGAATCTTGAGGGGTATTTCTATCATTTGATGCTAATAAATAAAATAGCAATAATGTATTTAACATACTTGTTCTCTAAGTTTATTTAATAGGGTATGGAATATGATGCAAGAATGGAAGACTAACTTTAAATGTCAAAAATTGAAGAAATAGCATGTTCACGCTCGTGACTCTATATGTCACACCTGTGATGTAGCTTAGCGCCAACTACCCAACATTTAAAGCTCACGGCCATGAAGGATCATAGCAACCGTGAATAATCATATCAGTCATGCCCGTGAAATATAGTCACGCCTGTGAGAAAACATGTCAAATTCCTCTAGAGAGCTTTATAGCCAGAGTCACCACTTGGACCATGGCTTGAAAGGATATTCACACCCGTGAAATAATAATGTCATGCCCGTGATCAAACACTTCAATACATTCCAGAATGCTTCACGGTTAGAGTCACCAGTTGAGTCACGACTTGGAAGAATATTCATGACCGTGACACACATATTCATGACCGTGAAAGAGGAAAGAAAAACATGTCAGGCACGAAATTAAGACTTGGAAGAACATTCACGACCGTGACACACATATTGGGTTAAGATTAGAGCACTTGTAAGGGTTATTTGTGAGAGCAATTAAAACAAAAGGAATTGGTTTAATATGTGAGCCATTAAAACATAAGAGATTTTTGGGATAGGTGTGATCCATTGATAGAAACACCATAGTTGGGAGTGAGATTATAAAACTCCATTGTAACACTTAGTGTGTTAGTGAAACTCTCAATTGAGATTGGGGAGAGGAGTAGGGTTTGTTAACACCTGAACCTCTATAAATTTCTTGTGTGATATCTTCTTATCCTTACTCTACTTAACTTTTCATTCTGCACTTATAAGTTAAGAATTTTTAATAATCAATTCAACCCCCCTTCTTGGTTCATTATTTGGACAACAAGAGACAATAGAGCAAACTCGATAAAGGTCTGTGATATTTTGCATGTCATCATTTTGTAATTTTTGTACATGACATATGGTGTTTTTTGGTTTGTTTATGCTTATTCATGTCTTTAAAGTTTCAAGAAACATGTAATTTTTACATGTCATGTATTTTTGTAAGCATTGAGCTATTTGAGCCAAACTTTATATTTTTATATAGGATGATGATGTTCCTTTGGATCAAAAGATTTCATTTTCACATGTGATGCATAAGTTTAACAAATTTTCTATGCAAAGGAGTTTATATGATATAGGTTTTTCAAAGAAAAGAAAAACTTTTAAATTTTTACAGGTTTTTTGTAATAGGTACATGTAACACTCACTCATTTAGTTGGGTTAATCCATTTAAATGAAAATGGCGCTACAAGGTTTTATCCATTCAAACAGTTGTGCATCAAGGCATTTATGATTGTGAATAATGATTCAAAGCTATGAATATGGAAAATTTTCACATATTCAACTAGCAAAAACAGAACATTTCAATCACACACAAAGGCTCTAAAGATTGACTAATGTTAATTTAAATTCACATTAATGCAACCAACAACCAAATCAAATCCCATCCATTACATTTAAAGAATGCCATAACAAACAAAATGCACTAGGTTACTTTGAATGCTAGAATGTACATACCTCAACAAAAAAAATCTTTAAACCTTCCTCTTTCTCTAACTCAAGCTCTTTTCCTCTCTTAAGGGTGGTTGTCTCACCACTAAGGCTCTCTGTAACATCAAAACACATCCTTTAAGAATAAATTTTTAGATTTTAGTTAAATCTTCCTTGTTTATAGTCTTATTAGCATCATAGTAAAACCCTTTCTCATAGAAATCCTCTTCTACACAAAAATGGTAGGAGAAATGGATGCTCTCTTACCTATACCCATGAATCCCAGAATGTGTTCTATATATATCCAGCCTCTCCTTAATTTTTCCTCTTCAAAATTGCTTCTTTAGATATCCTTCAACCTTTTTTCTTTGGTTTCCAACAACAATATCAACTTTTAAAAAGAAGTGAATTTTTTGGTGTTGGTTGATGAGGAATGATGGAATTTAGTGGAGGAGTGGGGGTTGGTGTCTAAGGAGGGTGAGAGGTTAGAATTGTAGAAAATGAGGCATGGGAGAGACAAAATAATCCTTTTATAATCTCATGAATTATGAGATTCACGGCTGCAAAACCTTAATCATGAACATGAATCTAGTGATTTCCATTTTTTCTCACGCATCCTTTCATAAACTTATATAATCATTCCTATCATGATTGACCACCCTTTTATTACATTTTTAATTGACAAAGTATTATTTAGGCCCAATTTCACAGGTATTATAGTAAACCACAAATGTCAATATGTATTAATTAGACTGGTTTTACAAAGAATGAAACACTAATAGGAAATGGTAACTTTCTATGCATTGCCAAATGACATACATCACATGTTTTGTTGGAATGAAAAAATTAAAAGGATAAACTTGCTTGAGAGATTCAAGTCTTGGCACATATGGAGGACCCAATCTATAGTGCTAAAGATCAATAGACGAAGTTGCATGTTATGTGTTGACAAAAAATGTGGAAGATGGAATTGAATGAAAGTGCAACATAAATGGAGTTGGATGAATTAGTTTGTATAAGTCTTGACTTTGCACAACTAAATTAATCTTATTAGTTTTGAGATCATAAATAAAACACAAATTAGAGGTAAAAGTTAAATGTAAAATCGGAACAAGTGGTTAACTTGCTAGTTGATATTAGGTTAAGGGAAAATTGCAAGACATGTAAAATATTGCATAAAATTAGTTTTGAACTTAATTGGACAGTTCCTATATGTGAAACAATAATGGTTTGGCCATTTGGTATTTTGACAGAAGAATTAAGCATAGGACTTAAAAGAAAGCTAAAGAACAAGCGATATGGTCATTAGCACTAGTATTTATGATCCATGTGGATCTTGAATGTGATCCATTTACTGAAGAAAATAAAAAGTAGCAAATTCTTAAGTAGGGTTGAAAGAGGCTGTCAAGTTACCAAAATGTGCTTATTTGTAATACCTCTTACCCTCCTATATACTCTACCATATATTAGTTGGGTAAGAAATGTTATAGTTTTTTTTTTAATTTCTTGCTTATATATAAAAAGAAATTAATACAATATATACCTAACAAAAAGAATATAATATATAATTATATACACTATTTATTCTCACCATAGTTAAATATTTACATGTCATAATAAAAAAACTTTTAAAATTTTAATATACATCAAAATATATCAAAATAATTAAAATACATATAAAAGAGCCACCCACTCTGAGCGACTACACTGTTGCTACTCGATTCTATTTGGTAGGGCCACTAGTTAGCTATGCCTTTATCAATACAATTATTGACTCAACCTACTCTTCTGATATCTACACGAGAGAAAACAAACTTATGCGCTGAGTCATAAACTTAATGGTGCTAAAACTTACAATAACAATCATTTCAAAATAAAAATATTGTTTAATATCATAAACATTTTCTAGAAATAATTTATTCTAAATATATCCATAAATAACATTTTTTTTCCATTATTCATTTAAAAAGTACATAAATGTTTTTATTGAATTTGGATATGTTTCATCAATATGTCAATCAAATAAAAAATTAAAATTTTACTTAAATTACTATTCTCAGAAAATTTGTAGAAAACCATATCCATAAATACTTAAATCTTCATATAATGCCTGCATTATTACAACACCATAGAGTTGCCCATAGAGAATCAAGCTAGTCTCATATAACATACCACTAATTCACCTGGTCCATAGATATGCACATGAGTCAGATACATAAATCATGCAACCCATGAATATACATAAGACTGATAATATTATGATCCATAAAATCCATCAATATGCCTAGAATCCATAGATAATTACCTTATTAACATACCAATAATACTCTAATTCAAGGTGTAGGCTAATACGTGAGCTAAATTCATAATTTCCACAATTAAAATTTTCAAGACAATTTTAGCATTTTCAAAATACTCACAATTCCCCAAATACTTTTATAATTCATAATTTATCTATTTATAGTATAAAATATATTTCATGCAAAAATCATACCAAGTCAGATAAATAATTTTTTTTATAAATTATAAATTTTATTCCATATTTATTAATAAAATTCTTGTAATATTTAAATTAAATTAAATACACTTATATCACAAATATGTTTAATATTTCACTTTAATTATATATATATATATATATATATATATATATATAAAAGCATATATATCGACATCGCACTGAATAAAAAGAAAATTTAAATTAATTATCAAGTCACATAAAATATATAATCTAGCTAAATTAAAATCTCTCGACTAACTTCTGCTCTCACATAGATCGAATCCTATTATGAAAAATTTCGTTATTACATGTGTTTAACGTGCAGTTCAAGATTTCGGTCGCCGACACACTTTTTGGTATGACCAAAAACTTTAAATATTATTTTATTTTATAATATTAAAATTTTGTTATTTGTTTCTCCTCCATAACTATTTTTCTCAATTTGTTTCTATTTTTCTCTAATTTCTATTTTTTTCATAATTCTCATAAATTCAATAAATGCTCTAAAAATTCTAAATAAATTCTTATAATCATTTTAACTCATTTTTTTTAATTTTCCATTACTAATTAAATCAAAATTTTTCATTATTTTCCATTATTTTTTTTCATTCATTAAGAGTTGCCCAACTACCATGGGAGCTTATCTAAGCTTTTCTTTTGCTCAAAATTTAAAATATTTCAATCATTTAAGTCTTTGGAGCAATGAAGAAAAGACTTGAATGATTGAAATGTTGTGAATTTTGAGTGAATGAAAAGCTTGGATAAGCTCCTATGGTAGCCAGCCAACTTTTCGAAAATATGAAGTAAATTTTAGTTAAATTTATTTGTGAGATAATTTTACAATTACGACATTTGTCTTATATAGTCCAATTAAAAATAATTAATCTTTAATACTATTAGTTAATTAGAGATTAATTATGTATTAGCTGTGACGACTGACCCAATTAAAAATTAATAGGATTAACTTCCCTACTAATTCCACCAATTATAAATTTTCTTCAAATTAATTCATAATTAAATTTAATTCTCCAAAATCAAACCTCCAAACAAATTAATTTCATCAAATTAAATATACTAAAAATTATAAAATAAATTTCTCTTCAAAACGGTATCTTTGATTTTGCGAAATGACCATCGATGCAAAAATTGTATTTTTACAGTTTAATATTTTTTCTTAATTTGGTGTATAAAAATTCATTCGTTATCCGATTTATAAATTATCACTTTTAAAAATTTTAGAATTCAATTTTGATCATATTGGCACCACTGCGATCATGAATGCATATCTCTAACTCTGAGTTAGAAAATCATATGACAAATTTGCATAAGGGACCATGTTTTTATAAATCGGAACTCTTAACCTTAAAATCTCACCTTATAACTCAACATATAGCCTTGAAATAATATTCTCTATACTTAGATATGCTTAACTCGAATTCTCACATCGCGAAAAAAAATCCCGAATTTCGGTTAGATCCGTTGCCTTTATTTGCATACATGGTACAAAATCACAATGTTTACATTAATTCAAATATTTACATTAATCTTAATATAATCATATTAAAATAAATTTATCCTATTTATTTATCCGTATTTAGACTCTGATTGGTACGACTCTATATTGCGGTAAAAACGACAATAATACATATATACAATCACAGTCTAAATCATAGACATGACAATTTTAAAGATAAGTAACAATAATATAAGCCTACTTTCTATGAGAGGTGAAACTGTCTCTATTACTGAAGGCTTGAATATAATTTAAAAAGGCAAGTAGCCACTGGCTCTATTATGGAGTAAAAGAAAAACTAAAACTAATAATAACTATATTAGTTCATGTATCATAAGAGATTGATTGACTATGGCTATGGTTTTTTGTTCATGTAAAAATCATCAACAAACTAAACTTGATTCACATAGGCTCTATTGTTTTTTTTTTCCTTATATTCAGAAGGAAAACCATGTTTTTTATAACACCAAACAATTGTGTCCCAAAATGCCACAAAAGGTACATAATGGTTTTTTTATTGTTATCAAAATTATTATAAGTTATATCCCCTAACTTTATATTGTAATTGATTTCCACCAAAAGATTCATTATTCTTGGAATTTAATTGAAAATCTTTCTTATGCTATTTAGTTATATCATTGTAAAATCTATTTCCTGAGATATTGTTATTATTGTCGACAATTATACTAGCATCGACAATGTGATCATTTAATAAAGCATCACAAAAAAACAATTATAAACAACCTTTTATGCTAAGCAACTAGTGAGAAGACTTTGTTTATATAGGTCTTCCAATATCAATAGGTTGATTGTTTTTCTCCTGTATCTTCCAAAAAGAAAAAAGACTTATGAGAGCTCTTTTTTGGATCTAAATGAGAGTACTTGCATTCTCCTAATAACTGAAAGTTGTATCATGTCTAAATCTAATTGGGTTCATAGTTATGAAACCCTTGGAAGAGAAGGATGAATTGAAATATAACTACTACACCAAAATTAGAAATAAAAAAAACCAACCAAACTGGCTTACTGGATAAATCAAGAATATTAAAACAAAAATAGCAATTGGACCAGAAGATGCAATTGCAATATAGGTAATAATTAGTGGGGAATGGATCCATAAGCATGATTTGAGAATGAACAATAGCAAAGTTCTCATCAAGTCTCTTTAGAAATATAATGACATAATTTAACTCATAATGCTTCTTCATACTTTGAAAGACACCACATGAACAATGAAGATTACAATTACAAATAGGCAATGGCCTAATATTCATTAATTTATCCCATAAAATTTTTAGTTGAGTAAAATAATCAGTGATAGACAACTGACCTTGTGAATGATAATGGATTTCTTGTTAAAGATCAACAATGTGAAAAGTGATCTTTAACATCTTTCCACACATCTGCTGCATTAACCACCCTTATTACACTTTGAGCAATTGATGGTGAAAGAGAATGAAGGATCCAAGAAAGCACCATCATGTTATAGCACTATCAAATAGAGCACAAATGATCTATATTCTATGGCATAAGAATTGAACCATCAACAAATTGAAATTTGTTCTCAAAAAAAAGCATTATCTTCATTTATTAATGCCAAAAATGATACTTGGGACAATAAATTGTAAGAGAAACCAATACAAGTGAAGGATTTTCATTAGCATGAAGGAAAAAAAAGACTAATAATTGATTCTTCAGGTGCAATAATGTTTGTGCTTTTGAGGAAATAAAAAAATAGAAGAAAATGACCTTTTCAAGAAAGTGGAGGAAAAGTAAATCAAGAAGTTCTAATAATGCTTTGATACCATATCATAATTGAGAGAAAAATTGAAAATGAATCAAGTAAAACTTGCATTGAATAAGCACAATTGAGCTAAAGAGTATTAATATGCAAAAGAAAGAAAATAATTGCTCCTAGAATCCAAGGAATTAATTGACTAACTATTGACTAAGCCTAACAAACATGTAAATGAAATAATAAATAAATAATGAATTTGTATAATGAGACACGTGAGAAGAATAAGATGGAATTATGATAATGCCAAGTTAGTTACAAACCCAGGTAATTGAGTAGCTAAGTTTGTAGAAGAAAAACTTCTTCCTCATTAATTATCTTTAAATGGGTTTTTTGAGTTAGAATCATATTCAAACTAATCAAAAAATGAAGAAAAAAAGAAAGAATATTTGTACTTCTAAGCTAATAAGCTACTTTTTGATCCTTCTCGTTGTATTTTTTTTTTTGAACTATGGGGTATGAATCCACCATTGCTCCGAGACTATGTAGATTTGATTGCTACTTCAAAGGTGTCAACATAGTTTATAGCATATTTGGCATGATCTTGATAATTATGTGTAAGAGCAAGTCCCACAAAAGGTTTTTGTACGTTGCACATCTCCTTACTTGGACTTCAACTGGTATAATTGTTTAGATTTGTGATATGAGATATTCATAATTGGCACCTTATTTGAATAAATATCTTATCTAATAATTGAAAGTAAGTTTAAGTTTCAAGTGATTCAATTTAGTTTTATCACAATCACTAATTTAGGCCTGAGTCGCGCATGTCATTACAATCGATGCACCAAATTGATTAAAGCCTAAATTCAAAATTTAGTGAAAAATAATAAATAAATAATGAAATAATTTATGGATATGCAAAAAAAATGATATTTTAGGTGGAAAAAATTGTGTAAAATAGTATAGGACTTAACTGCAAAAGATTGGAAGTTTTGGAGCAAAAATATAAATTTGGCAAAATTAAGGAACCAAAATGGATATTTACCAAATTAATTTAAAATAGGGCAGATTTTATTCATCACATGGCCAACCGCATTAGGAGGAATTGTCCTCCCATATGCATCCTTTAACTAGATTTAATGGTGATAAAAATCAAAGTGTAGTCAAAATTGGTGGGATCCATTTTAATTTTTAGATTTCTCCCCAATTTTCTCCATTTCTCTTCCATTTAAACACCAATTTTCTACCTAGAAATTCCAGCAACATGTCCTAAGCTTCTCCTCCATGAAAATCATTATTTTCATAATGCTTTAGAGTGAGAAAGTGAAAGAAAGATAGAGATAGTGTAAAGAAATGCAAATGTGTGCATAAGGGAAGCCAAAGATGCAAAAAGAAGAAGAAAAGAAGTGACTAAGAATCAAAAAGAAGTGAGAAAGAGCTCATAAGGGGCTTTCCATGAAGGGTAAATGAATGGAGTAAGTTGATTCTCTAACTTCCACCCATGTTCTCTTTAGAACTAGTCTTGAAAGTAAATTAAAAGGTTGGAATTTAAATAATGGTTAAAAAGGGAGGAACTAGGGTTTTATGTAGAAAAGAGAAAATAGGTTTATGATGGACTAGTTAATGAGTTTTGATCTATTTAATGATTAATATGTGCAACTTTGGAAAGGAAAAGCTTACAAAGTGAGAAGGGAAATAAAAAAGAGGAGAAAGAGACTTGAAGGTGTAAATAGGTATGTGCATATTTTTTGTTAATAAACAATGAAATTTCATAAATAAAATGATAATAAGATTATCTTATAAGTTTTTAATGTTAAAGATTTAAGGAAACTTCAAAATTCATTTTTAAAATTGATCATGTGATTAAATGTAGCTATATGTGTTATGCTGGAAATAGTGATGATATTCTATAAACAGCCTAAAGAAAATTTAGCAGAACTCTAATTCTAAAATTCAAAATGGTATAATTCCAATTGGGTTGAAATTTTAACTTATTGAACTTTAATTTTAAGACTGTAAAATAAGATTATAAATGTTATTAGACCTCAAGTACATCAAAAAATATGACTTAGAAAGTTGACCCATAAATCCTAAGCAAAAAGGTCTGCGAATACCCTATAAAAAATTGAATTGGTCATAACTTTGTATCTGAATTTTGAATTTTTATAATTCTAATTAGGTTAAAAACTAGACATTTAAAGCTAAAACTTCCATGAGACTGTGAATTTATATTTAAACATAGTTATGCTTAATTTGAGTTTCAAGTTAGGACCTGAAAGTTATCTAATATAATTCTGGACAAAATTAACTAGAGCAACTAAGAGAAAAATTATCATAACTTTCTCATTTTAAGTCGGGTTTAACTGATTCAAATTGCATTGGTTAGCTAAGATCATAGCATATAACTTTGTAGAAGGTCATATAATGAAATTCAAAATTGATCTGGGTAAAACATTTAGGGCAAAACAGAGCATATATGTTGCCCAAAAATTTACCATATTTTTGTGGCATTCAATGTTATGATTGGATATTTATATATGATTGAAATGATAAAAGAATAAGTAACATGTATAAATTTCCATGTAATTGTGGTTAAAATCTCGTATATGAATTTAAATGCTTACAAATATGTATAAGAAAATTTGTTGTTTAATTTTGGTTAGTCGTGTTACCATGAGTTGAATTTTGTGTTATAATTTATATGAAATAAAAGAGAACTGATAAGAAATGTATATATAAGCCCATGAAGTATATTTTTCTATACTAGAGTAGGGAACACAAGTTGGCATCCCAATTAGGGAGGTAATGACTTTTATAGCCCATTCTAATGCCCAATACATAGGCAGGTAGCTTCCCAATGATATTATGATGCAATATGTCTCATTATACAAATGCTTATTAATAAGGAAGTATGTTCATAATGCTCTTTTATGTCTCATAGAGTCTGGTATGAGTAATAATGGATAATGAAATGAAGGATATGAACTGAAAAAGAGAAAAAGGAAGGTATGTATGGAATGTATATATATATATATATATGATCATCTTCATAACGAGTAAATTAATTAGTTGACTAAATAATTTTGTTAATGTTCTACAATTGAATGAATGTGGGTACGTCTTCATTATATGCAATGATTCACATTATGGCATGCACATATGGATGATTGTATATATCTTATTTTCTTATAACAAATTATTATTCTTTATTTCCAAAGAGTATGCACCACTAAGAAAATTTTGCTTAGCGCAAGGAGATTATTTATTTTCTCTCGTATATGTTAAGAAGTAGAAAGTGGTATGTAAAAGTTGTAGATATGACAGTAGAAATCCTGGGAATATCATAGCTACAAAAGCAGCCAAGAACCTAGATTGTGGATTACTGTCTTTTTGTACTCCATTTAATATTTTATCATGTATGTTGTGTATACATATTGTAGAAAATATCTAAAATGCAAGTTGTAAATTCATGACATAATACACACACTCACAAGGGTGGATGTTTCATATTGATGCTTGAAGTTGCAAAAAGAAGTATGTATAAAAAAAATTACATTTTATTCTAGTTATATGACAAATTAAATAATATATAGTCAGGTAGCATCTCCTTAATTGGTTGGCTTCCTATTGAGTCAAGAGGTGTTACAGGTTTGGGTAAAATTTTCAAAATAGGTGGTTTAAATTTTGGTTCAATTTAATTTTTTATAGCATTGGGAGTAAAAGAAAAGAAGTATGATTTGCCTAGCACATATGTCTATTAGGTCAGTTTTTCATCAACTTTTAAATGAAAAGAAGATAAAATGTTTTATTTTTAAAGATTTTGAAATTGAGGATCTTTTTTTCATGCAGTTTAAATTTAAAAATTAGAAAAAGGTTAGGGTTTAATATATATATATATATATATATATATATATATATATATATATATATATATATATATATATATATATATTTCATGCAGTTTAAATTTAAAAATTAGAAAAAGGTTAGGGTTTAATATATATATATATATGTGTGTGTGTGTGTGTGTGTGTGTGTGCGCGCGCGCGCTAAAAGGGCAAATTTTGAAGTATACCCAAAAGAACGAGTTACACTCTAAACTATAACCTAGTACAATTAAAACTCTTAACTTTCAACTCAATACAATTAGACCCCTCAAATTTACCTTTATTAGTCCCCGTTTTCGAGTTCCATTGAGTTAACTCAGTGTATTATGTTATCCAATAGAATAATGATACGTGGCTTTCTTCAAAAAAATTTCTAAATATTAAAATAAGAATTAATTTTCTTTTCTAATTTTTTTCATACAAAGAATAAAAAACTAAAATCCCAAATCCCTATCATTCTCCCTAATCCCTAATTTCAATAGCCTCTTTCCTCAATAGATTCATTAATGCAATCATCACTTCCTACATTGCAGTGGAGCCACCATAAAGTCTGAATTTAGAATCTAGATTCTTAGTAGGTCTACAGCCATACACTTGATTTTATGCTCATTTGTGCTTGCCTTGACTCTTTTAGTTGTCCCTTTAGTTCAAATCCTTTCTAGGCTTGACCCAATGCTGCTCAATTATGTGAACTTTCATTCTGAGTTGATTTGTGAAACCCATTTTGAACTCATTTGAGTGTAATGAAGATGTGAATTTGACTATAAATATTGTTAGAGAGCTAATGGGTAAGTGATTGTTGGATTATAGTACTAAAACTCTATATGTGGGTGAAGGATAGGCCTTTGTCGTTTATGTACAGTAAGAGCTAGGATTTGCAAAGGCTTATGGGGCTTATAGACACACCTTTCTCTACTTAGACAAAGGAAGTTCATTTATGAGCTTTAATTTACAGACAACGCCTTTGATTTTGTATTACCTAGGGACCAAGATAAGAGTTTTGTCCCTACAATTTTAGTGCTAGAGTTTGAGTTCATTCTTAAGCCTAATGGAGTTGAGGCAGTGCTTATGGGTCTTAGTGGTTTGAACACAAATGGCTTTCATTAGGTCCGCTACATCATTTCATCATTGTTGAAGGCTTCTAATGTGGTAGATGTTGGTTATGTTAATGGTTATACATTGGTTGCTTTTAAGAACAAAATTAAGAAAGTTAGTTACTTTTAGAAATTTGTTCAGTTGTTTGTGTGTCGATCAATTGTGAATAATAGACATTTCATGGAACATTTAGAGCCTTTTATGGAAAATAAAGAAATTGGGTTTGAGAAAAGCAACTAATACCTCATTTCTGCTTTCCTGTATTAAAAAGCATGTCATTAACTTCATTTACTACTTAGAACGAACTGGAGACAAGGCTACTACTTCAACTTATGATGATAAAGATTTGGATCAATTGGAAGATGATGGATTTGATTTTCTTGCTTCGTTAAAAATATGAGAGCGGCTCAAGTGAGTCATCAATGATTGTTTTGAATTTGATTTTAGTGTTGTACTATAATTAATGAAACTAATAGAATTTGAAAATTATGAAGTATTTATAATCACTTTTCTGGGAAAGCTGATTATGAAACATGTGTTTGGAATTAATAAATTTTTTAATTTCATTTTCATTCTAGTATTTTTTTTTATTTTATCTCTCTGGATAATTATATTAAATAGAAATAAAAAAAAGCAAAGGGTAGAGTTAAAAAAATTTTAAAAAAGTTATGTAAACTGGACAAACTCATTGAGATGGAGAGAGTAATTTGATAGAGATAAAAATAAAAAAATCTAATAGATTTTTTAAAAAAAAATTATAATCTTAAATGGGTTGAGTCATATTTGTATTTTGTATCCAAACTAGATTTCTACATATGTACTACAGAAAAATGAAAGCATTTACAAATATATTTCTTTATTTATTCTCTTTAAGAAATTCCTTTTGTTGCCTAAATAATCACCCAGAATAAGGGATAAATTGGTTGATTAATAAAAATTATTGCAAAGACAGAACAAATAATGATCAAAGAGATAAGAGAAGAGAGAAAAACATATAAGAATCATAGTGTTTCAGGCAAAAAAAAAACAATTAGAATTTTTACTAGCTCACTCTAGAGTTGTAAGGGAGTTTCAATAGCTCTTTCTAAACTAGGTGTTTTCATGTTACTTGTACCAAACCCAATTTTCTTGTATTTTGATAGCTAACACAACCAATTTCCTATATTTTAATGACTCATACAATAATCTAACAAGAGTTTTAATATGACTCACTCTTATAACCAAAAATCCAAGTGTTTAAGGCTAACAATAGAACCAATACTCACAAAACAATACAAAGAAAGTTGAAAATTAATTTAGCAAGAGTTCTGGCACTTTTGAGTTGTTGTTCTACATTCAATGGCCTTTTAGGGGGCTATTTATAACATTTACTCACTAACTAGCCGTTACAAATAAGTGTTAACTCTATTTAACATCAAGCAAAGTTGCATTAAATGCACTTTGCAAAAGCAGAATCGTAGTCACTATTCCCTTATTGTGGTCTCGATTTTCGTATGTCTAGCAGCCAATGACATATGGATGACTTAGATTGGCTTTTGCTCCTGATGGTTGAGTTTGGTGAGGAATCATATGTGTCCTCCTTACATTGCGATCACACTTAATATAGTCGATGTCATCCTCGTGAACCTCTCCATAATTTGAGAGGTCTTTGCTTGAGAAAGTCTCGATCTCACTCCTTGGTGGTGCAGTCACGAGAATTGAATATTCAAAAACCCTTGTTAAACCTTGAATCTAGTTAAGACACATGGTAACTGTATGTTAAGGCATCTTTCAATAGTCATACCTCTTCTTGTATATGTAAAGTATAGCAGATTGCTTGGTTTCCTTCCATAGTCATGACATGTTGTTTACCAATTCAAGTCAGGACTGTGTTGGGGAAGCACATATATCCTTTTAAATCCACCATTTTTCATTTCCTTTCGCAAAAATTTTGAATTGAATTCTAAAATGTAGTAAGCATTTAAAGTCTATTCAATAAAGTTTGTTTGTCTTAAGTGTACTGGTTTATATCCAAAACATTGTTTTTATTAATGATAAGGAAAATGGATAAAGTCTTTCTACACCAATTATTGATTTATTTGTGTATCTCATTTTATAGAAATCATATATTCTGATGGCATATGTCTAATTAGGATAATCTCTAAGATCTTACAAGTAGAGTTCCTGATACAACCTTTGTAGTCATCCACCCAAATATCTCATTTGCAATGTCCAATAACATTTACTCGGCTAAAGGCATGGCTACTAAAGATTTTGTTAAACACATAGTCAATTTTGGCATTGGAGTCGATAGATGATAAGAGGCTATCAAGGTTTCTTCTATAGGTGTTGTTGGCTATATAATTAGCTTTATCATTATAATACCATTGATGCATGAAATTATGGTTGAAAAATCTAGTTGTGAAAAACCAAAAGAATAGGAAAATAGATATGCCAAGAAACTTATTGTTCCTATTTGTTGTTGTTCAAGATTAGTTTTTACAGTTATGTTGCCTTTTAAAATCAGTCGTTTATGGAGGGACATTAATGGTTTTTTTAATGATGTTTTAACAACTTATGAAATGGAATTTTCAATATAGAACATGTCATGCATGGTGTCACAAGGATAGGTTGAACCTACGCCTTGAGGGTCTATGTGGCATTAAGACTTTTTAAGTCATGGCCAGAAAACCCGTATTATATGGATGTCATCTCCCATTCTAGTATTCTTCCAAGCCATAAGGAGTAAAACCCAACCCAAGCTTGTACTCTTTATTTGTTCCCCAATGGCATCCAATATGGTCTGCCTATATTGAAACCTCTAACATATTAAGAGCATGCATTGTGAGCTGTTCCATGCGATTTGTTAATAGTAATTTGGAATGAAAGGGTTCGCTTTGACCGTTAAGAGTAGGTAACCCCCTGGCTAAACCTATTGACGGTCGAGGTGAAATTTCAGCTTCTGAATCTCCGTTAATTAAAATGAAAATAAAAGGATGAATTTGTTCACGAATTCACCACCGTATGGCTGACCGGCGATTACTAGCGATTTCGACTTTATGCAGGTGAGTTGCAGCCTGCAATCGGAACTGAGGACGGGTTTTTGGAGTTAGCTCACCCTTACGGGATCGCGACCCTTTGTCCTGACCATTGTAGCACGTGGAGCGGTTATTTAGGGGCCTTAGCTGGTGATCCGGGCTGTTTCCCTCTTCGCTCCCCTAGCTTTCGTCTCTCAGTGTTAGTGTCGGCCCAGTAGAGTGCTTTCGCTGTTGGTGTCTTGCTGATTCACATGGGATTCCACGTGCCCCATGCTACTCGAGTCACTTATCAATTTATCTGGTAAACTTCTGGGAGCTCATGTAGCTCATGCTGGATTAATCGTATTCTGGGTCAGAGCAATGAACCTATTTGAGGTGGCTCATTTCGTACTGGAGTTATTTATATTTTTATTTATTTATTTTTATTATTTTTTTATTATTTATTATTATTATTTTATTATTATTTTATTTTTATATTTATTTTATTTTACTTTTTATTATTATTTTATATTTATTTATTATTATTTTATATTTATTTTTTCTTTATTTTCTTTTTCCCTCTCTTTTCTTTTTTTATTTCTTTTTTTATTCCGTCATTCCCCATAGGTTTGATCCTGTAGAATCTAACCCATTTTCTCATTGAATGAAGGGTACGAAATAAATCATATTGATTTTTCGATCAAAAGTACTATGTGAAATCTTCTATCTATAATTTGATAATCGAGTCAATTCCATGATTATAAGTTCATTCCATACCGGGCCAGACCGGAATAGGCTTATTTATATACATTCTCATTATGAGAAAGAAGGGGTTATTCGAGCGTATCTAAATAGATACTATGTTTATATATGGATCTCTCTGTCGTTACATTCCATTTCGGATTAGGAATAGGTGTAATCGGACCACTTTTTTACATATATATATCTCCTTATTTGTTATTTTTATTTTGGACCCTATTCTATTCACCTCTTTGGGCTTCTATTGAATCGAGAAATGGGTTCGATTGTCCATTTTTTTTATTTTTTTGATATAATATAGAATTTGATATAATATATAAGATATAAGGCATCTTCTGGATAATTCAAATCGAAGCAATTGCGCTCAGTGATAAAGGAGGTAGGGGTACAGAGACAGCCAGGAGGTTTGCCTAGAAGCAGCCACCCTTGAAAGAGTGCGTAATAGCTCACTAATCGAGCGCTCTTGCGCCGAAGATGAACGGGACTAAGCGATCTAGTTTGAGCACCATGCCAAATGTGTCCGAAGAAAAAGAGCAGAGCAAACGAAGCATGTCCAAAAGTCAAATCCTGGATTTTCGAATTGAGAGAGATCGAGAATTCTCACTATTTCTTAGATTCATGGACCCAATTCAATTCAATGGGCACACAAAAGTCTATATGGTCTTTCCCTATGCAAATGCCTCCCATTTTTACAGAAGTATAGTGCTCGTCGCCTATGGGGTTGGCCTATATGGAGCTCACTTAGGTCAGTCTTTTGGCATCAGTCATGGGGTGGTGGAGAGATTGACATCAAATACCCCTTTAAAGAGCTTAAAGAGAATTTTCACCTCTGGTAAGAGGAGACATATATATGTTCCACCCATCACATATCCTTGATATTTTTCATATTTATGAAAAGTTTTTGCCAATTTAAACTTTCTTATTAGTTAGCCCTTGTACAACTTAGTTGGTGTACTAGATGGCATGGTTGGCCTATTGTCTTAGCTGGATTGTTACATTCTAACCCACTTAGACAAATTGATGTCCTTATTGATTGTCTCATTGCTTGTTGTCTAATCTTTTGAATACTTGGACTTTGTATACTTCTGCATTTATATTTGTCCACTATTTTTTTTATTCTAGTTGTGATAATCTTCATTGCCCTAACAAAAAGAAGTATCCTTCAAACTCATGTCACTTTTTGCCATGAAAAAAATTTCATAATGAAGTGTGTAGAAAATTTATGTATGGACTTTGTATGGACATCTTCATCATAAAGGTGCTCATCCATAAATAAGCGTATGGTCATTGAACATGTTCCCAGACATGTCTTCTTCTGTACTGATGTCTTTTCATACACACTTGTTATCTAATTCTCTCCAATATAGACTATATATGTATATATCATATGGGTATTATTCCATATATGTATATTTCATATAACATATATACCCATTGTACTCTACCCCACTTAGAAAGTAGACGACCTCTTCGATGTATCATTGTTACTTTCTCACTATTTCAGAAGTTAGTTTTTTTGTGGTTCTATACTATAGTTTTTTTTTACCCTTTGACTCGAACAAGTTACTCATGCGATTGATTCATGTTTTTGTATCCCCATATATAGTCAAGGTGTATCTTACTTTCATGTCACTTCTTTGATTTCTACCAAATTGTACTAATAGAATTTGTACCAATGGATAACTTAACTATAATCATGCCAAGTTAAAAAAAAATTACAAAGATTTTATGTTATACTATGTGTATAAGTGTTATCAATAACATAAGAAAATGAAAATTTTGATATGTTTACACATGAAAAATAGTAATCTTACACATATCATAATATTGGAATAATTATGCCTTGTAATTAACACACCTTTGCCCTTATCTTTTTGCGCTATTAATGGTATCTCAGATTTTCTTCTCTAATCTTGACCTACAACTTGTTTTGGATATGTGACTTAGTTCTTGTAAATAAAACTCTTTATGTGCCACCCTTAATTGATGGGTCTTAATACTTATTACTAGAACTAGTTCTTCATGCCACCATCTCACTGGCTTACTCCATATTGTTATCTCTTCAAGTCACCATCTCCTGTAATTATTTGTTGTTTGAGTAGTCTTCCATTCCAACTTATTTCATTAATCCCTTTTCTTTAATAGGCTTTTTAGTTTTATACTAGGATCTCCACATTTGTTCGATTATGCCTCGACTATTATGCTTATCACTTGTCTACCACTGCATCTCCTTTGATGGATTGTATCTTTTTTCACTCGACTGTGATTGTTATCACTTCATGTCATTTCTTATTGGTGATATGGACTTGCAAAATATCATGTTAGTTATACTTAAGGATTGCCTTTAGCTTTTGCTTTTGGCAACTCCTTTAAGTACCTTATGATTACCACAACTACTATCATAATAACTTTGGCTACCGCAACCATACATAATGTGACTACCACAGTAACAAAAAAATTTCAATTTGAGTGCCTAGTATATAATTGCAACTATGACATCACATATTATTTTAAATTCTATTGCCAACACATTACGGTTAACAACCCAAAGTTGTGTAATTATTAAAAAGGGACAAATAACTCTCTAACCAACTATTAGCTAGCATAGTTGGCTAGTCATTCTTTTGCCCACACATACTCTGTAACACCCATTGATATAGTGAGGAAGACCCCAACTGTACCTATAGATGCTATGAAAACTTTTTTTGCAAAAAATTGGTTAAATTAAAACTTTTTTCTTTTTAATATATCATTATAACAATTAAAACCCATTTAACAAAACTATTTAAACATTAACAAATGCATAATATAATAAAAACCATATTATGCTTACACTAGTCTTGTGTTACAAAATACATCATAATAATCAATTACATATTCCTAATTTAAAAGACATATATAAAAACATCCCATATCGCATGACATAAACAAAGGACTAAAAAATATGTCATGTACGAAAAACCAATCCAAGGAAAAGTTTGGTCTAACTGAACTCTATTTGGGCACCACTTTTCAACTTGTCAACTTCGGTCTACTGATTTCAAATATGCATACAGAAAATTCACATACTAAGCAATCTAATGCTTAGTGGTACATATGTATATAAAAATTTTACACACTATCATGTCATGTCATACCATCACTATGTTATGTTCATATCATAACTCGTGTTCATGCCTAGAATATATATTTTAGATGTTACATACTTTGATGCCATATTAACATGCTTATTGTATCATAGACATAACATACATAAACATGTATCCATAAATCATTTCTATAAACCATATTCAAAAACTATATATAACAAATCATAAGTTTCCTTTTAATTTCCAAGACTTTATATATCAAAGTAATGCATCCCTATTTGGTTCATTTCTATATTCCCAATTACCATTCATTTTAACTTTCGTGTTTCTATCCAAAGCTTTAAGCCTAACTATCCAGATGCGGGTAGTGAAATAATAGCGCTCATAACCCGAGCTTAAGCCATATTGATTGAGAAATATAAACAGATTTTCCAATCCAAGATAAAAAAAATGCTTATAACCCGAACTTAAGTCATATTATCTTTATAACAATATCAAATATATCCTACGATATAGTAACCCCTCAATGACATGCCACATATTTTATGTCAAGTCTAAGATTAGATAACTAAGCATTTAGATCATATTCCACTGCCATATTATTGCCATTATCACATTACATGCTATCAAGTATTTACCATAGGCACATTGACTCAATAATATCATGCACATGTGATTAATCATACTTTCAAGCATCTCATATCATGTTATTATATAAGCCCATCACATAACATCAAAATCATAAAACTGCATAATAATAAACTACATTGATTTATGGGTGTGAATACCCATTCAAGGCTATGAAAAGTATCTTTCACGGGTTACCTTGTCCGCGAATCCAAGCGTGAAAGCTAATTTTCTGTCCCTTATTAATGTGATCGTCTAATGTAGATCCACAAAGCCAATATGGCAACAAAAAAAACCATTAGTAAATGTTTTAAAATTTTGTGATGCTAATAATTTTAAAATCGGTAAATATTTAAATATTTTAAAAAATAATAAATTTTGTTCAATTAACACTACAATCAATTTTATAGTTAAAAGTGCCATCAAAATTATAAATTATATAGATTTTCTCTTTTTTTTTTAAAGAAAGTAGAAGGGAAAAAATCCCTAATTTGTCTACAAAAATACTAATTTTTGTACTTTTTCAATAACCATTTAATTGATTTTTTTTTGCAAATATAAATCCATCTTCTTTTCATAATTTTTTAATGAAAAAAATATAATATTACTTTTGCCATTATTAAAAATATAATATTATTATTTTTTAAATTATGAAAATAGAGAAAATCTGTCATGACTGATTATATTTTACAAATTATTGAATATTTCATGACTGATTATATTTTACCATATTGGCTTTGGTAGGCCATGGTCACGTCAATATTTCATTAAATAAGTGATGGAAAATTCCGGAAATGGTCCAATTGAAAACAAAAAAAATATATTGTGTGCAATTGAAAAAAATAAGTTGTCTAATTTAAAATAGAATGAAATGTTAGTATTATTTTTAAAATTATCTCAAAAAATTTTATTTAAAAGATAAATATTTAAAAAGAGATATTTTTGAAATATTTTAAAAGCAGTGGTGTGTTTTTGAAAGAAAAAAAAAATTAAAAGGTGACAAATTATATAATTTTTTCAAAATATAAAAGGGAGTATAATACAACTATGGATTGGGCCTTGAGCTTCGTCTACTAAACCCAAAGTTACCGCATGCAAAGGAAAACAAGAAGACACCTCCGCTACTTGTGTCCGTCATAATTACAGCTTCACTGTCTGTCTACGGTTACAATTGCAAGGCCAGACATGGCTGACTTGGCCAAGGTAAGTTCAATTCCTTTCTTGGGTTTACTTCGTTTCTTCTATTTTCGATCGATTATTACTTGTGTCTCTTCTTTTTATGCTTTTATTTCTGTTTTTTTTTTTTTTATGTTATGCTTGTAGATTTTCACAGAGAGAGGTCCTTTTCAATCTCTGAGGTTTAGAACCTTGGGAGTCGGGATGTATCTTTTCTAATCAATTTCACACCAAGATGAAGCAAGCAAATTCATTTGAATAAATTTCCTTGGAGAACATTCACCAAGAACCTTATCCAAAAAATTTGCAAATCAAGAGAAAATGATAAAACAGTCATTCTCTCTTTTTTCCAATAGCTTAATAGCTTTTTTACTTATAGGGCTTAATAGCTTTTTTATCTTCTTGCTTGAAAAGTGTGAAAATGTCCTATTCAATTTTGGATTTGCAAACACTATAATTGGGGAGAAATATGAGTGCATAAATCCAATATTTGTATTTATTTTTATTGCAATGGTTTTGCTTTTCATTTCTGAGGAACACATATCGTAATTATGCATATGGCTTGGTTCATGTAGCTGCATGATGTTAACTTCTGTTTATATGCCTATTTTAGCATGTTAGAACTTTCTTTTACACTACTAATCAAGCTTGTTGCGGCTACGCTAACTGGCTTGATATAGAGAGCAAGTATTTTCAATTTGAATATTATTATGTTAATTTGTAAATACTGCTGTTGACATAGCAGACAAATGCATCAGGACAGGTTTTAGAGTTATGGTGGTGCTCTTTTTACGGCCTCAGTCTGATTTGTCTTCTTTATTGTCTTTTACATCCTGGGTATTTGAATTTGGCCTAAGTCTAAGAGAATATTTATGCTCTTAGATAAGGTTAATATCCTTTAAGATTTATTATTGTTAGATGAATATATATTTCCAGTCTGCTTGCAGGAATCTGTCATTTTAAATCTAAAAAAGAAATTCTCATTCTGAAAATATGAAACTCCTATATGTTATTTTATATATGGAATACTACTTTGTCCCTATGCTAATATGTGTCCTATTTCCCTTTCTCAGTTTTTCTTGTCAAAAAAATTTGATTGAGTTTTCACTTTTCAGTTATTAGTTGGCTTCCACTTGAAAAAGAGCACACATCATATTGAGAGCATAGGATAATGTGAAGTTGCAACTTTACTTGGTCATCTTTTAATTGATAATGCTTGTCGTATTAAGAAATTTAAAACTTGGATGGTTGCTTCATTGATCAATCTAGTGTGTTGCTTTTGGTTTTATAACGGTCAATTAATTAGTTCTATGGCCTGTGGGCCAGTTTTAGTATCATGTTTCAAACAGCCATTGTTCCTGGTGTATCTGTCTTTGTTATTTGTACCCTGTTCCATACAGGTCTGAAGAAGCCATAAAGTTATGCTGAAAATTGCTCCCTTAGAGACTTCTCTGTGATTTATCCTTCTCATTCCCTCATCTTTTCTTCTTTTTTTCTTTCTCTGCTGCTTAATATGTTAAAGAGATTTTCAGGATATTTCAACTATTCCTCTCTCTCTCTCCGGTTCTTTTTGCAGACAAATTATCTTTTTCAATTTACCCAAGATAATGTTGTAAAGAAAGAAAAATGTGCCCATTTTACTCTCTTGTTTTATTTTTTATTTTTTGATAGCATTAAAAAATGTGAGCCAATTTAAATATGTAGAAAGGAAGATTCATGCCTAATTTTCCACTAAAGATACTATATCTAAAGTCTCCATTTTGGGTGGAAGAATTCCCTTTTTTTTTTTGTTCTCCCTCTCGTTTGACCACTATATTTTTTGAACTTAATCAAGTGTACAATAATAAGATGCTTGGTAGGTGATGTTTAAACCTCCAAATTCTCTCAACCTTATGTCATTTGTATGCATATATGGGTGTGGATGGGCATATGCAATCTCTTTACCCTTTGGCCTTTTGAATCATGTACATTTGAGTTTTCAATTGGTCTTATTGCCTACAAAGTTTGTTTGGAGTTCAATGACTTTTACTTTATGACCACCTTTGACATATGCTTAGATAAAATGGTTTAAGTTTACGAAACATATTTGGGTCTTTCTTTTAACACCTTGTGATATTGTGCAGTGGTATTAATCAAAACTTTAGGAGTAAAATTTTTTCCTAGGGTTCAAATGGAAACTTCTTACCCGTTTGGAGTTGGAATTTTAATATTTCAAGAATAAATAGGACTTCATATCTGATTAATCCTATACTTATTTTTTTGGGGCTTAACTCTTTGAAAAATTCCAGTATGTTCCTTTTATAGTATAACAGTTTACAGAGAGTTAATAAAAGGCTATGATGCTGAGAATAATAAATTCAAGAAAATTAGGGATCCACTTATTATATGGAGCTTAATTAGGACGTTGTTGATTACCTTTTTGCCTTCGTGGTTTCTTAAAGCATTTTAATTTTGTGAATTAATTGCTGCTGATTTGTTTAGTAGGGAATATTTTTGTAATTTACGACTATTGGAGTTTCTAATTTATTTATTTGAGTTTCATTTGAGTGCTTGCTTGTTTTAGATAACATTAGTTTTCTAGTTTTTGTTTTGGAGTTCAAATCTATGGAGGATTAAGACTACTTTGGGGGTTCCAATGTCTTCAATGTGTAGCATAAGTGTTTGTCATGAATATCCATGCTTGTAATATTTCTGGTCCAGTGTGATGCCTAAGGACTTCTATTTGATGGAATCTTTTACATCTTTGTAGCATTTATATTGACTCAAACTCCTGTTAAGGAAAAGGCTCTGTGCTGTCACTCATCGATTCTCTTCTCAAGTGCTGAAGTTTAATTAGCTCTTTGAGTTTCAAACTGAAATTTTGGAGCTTGCAAATGTTATAATGTCTGGCTTTACATATATGCAAGTGATAATTAAAATATTGATGCTGTAAAAGCCTAGGTACATGATATATAACCTTGATCAATTTATCGGCAAAGCAATATGCTGAAATACCTTGGGAAAAAAATTTCTAAAAGGATCTCAAATTTCAGGAAATGTAAGGAAGTTGCGAGTGTCCAATAATATCTCAAAGGTTGAGATAAAAATGGAAAACCATGATACTGAAGATTATTGAACTTAATAGTGTTGTTTTTAATTTATTTTTTGTATTCACAAGTGGAATGGGTTCATTTACTTCACAAATGATGGGACATGGTATGAGAAAAAGTGGTTCTCATAATAAGTAATCGAAAAAGGGAAAGTAAAGCTGTTTTTCATTTTGAATTTTTTCTATTAACTTGCAGGAGATTTTTGTGACAACAATTGCTGAAGATAATGAGACAGCATGCTGGGGTTGTGGACTACGCCTTCTTCTTCCCTCTTACTCGCCTGTTTTCAAATGTGGGTGGTGTGGTGCAATAACAGATCAAAATGAACAAAAATGTGAGAACAAGGGCTTTTGGTGGAGGCGTGTGCGTGATCGCAGTTTTGTATGTGTCCTCTTCGGATTCATGCTTTTTGTAATATGTATGTCCTTTTTCATTTCATACTTCATAATCCATCCATTCTTCCCCCTTGTCTCTCTCCCTGTGTGTTGATCAATAAAGAGACAAAAGTGCATTCTGATACTGCCCATGGTTGGAAGCTTATTTGACTTCCTGCACATGGAGAACATCTTCTAAATGCTAAGTGCTATACTATCTGACTCCAAGAGCCAGGAAAACAATTATTGGTTTTTCGCCATTACGCCTATATGTTTATTGTGATTTGATTCCTGTGTTGCTCTTTCTTTTTGAAATTAGTTTGGTTGGTTATGTGAGTTTCAGTTACATAAAGAAGTTAAAGTTCTTTTAGTATTCTCTAACTGAAGCCTTCACTGTTTATTCTATGAAGACGACATGGAAAATTATTTTATGAGAAAAAAGAAACTTTTTGAAATGATTGCGAGATGTTAATTAACATAAGTTGACCAAGTCGGAGACTTCATACTAGATATATTGATGTTGATAGTTTAATTTAATGAAACTATAGGGCTTTGATTATAGAAAATCATATAATGGAGTAGGTTCACTTAAGTTCCATGATGGACTAATTGTAAATCCTAAACTGACTGTAAGATTGGGTAGGATATAATTCATTAAACTTTCTCAAATTAGTTTGCTTCACATAGATCTAATTTCTTTCTAAAAGACCATCACTGCTATGATCATCCTGCTTTGCCCGTTAATATCAGATATTTTATGTTGATGCTGAATCCTGAGTCCATCTTCTGCTATCCTAAAATATGTTGCATTGAACAACCTATGTGTCTGACTTTATCGGCTGATATAGCCCTTAAATTGGAGCAATTTTGGGGTGGCTGTTGTGGATGTTCTTGTTCTTACTCAGGCTGCACTGGATGGGTGTTTGTAGAAATGACTTCCTACATCAGAAACAAACCAAATTTATCTCCAAACTGACCATTCTCATTATCCAGCCTTCACAATCAGGAATTCTGTTTCCAAACTTCAATCCTAACATCTCTACCAATATTCTGATTCTAAAGGTATTTAAAGGAATTTTACAATATGAGATAAAAATTTAAATGTTTTGATTGCCAAGTATCTGAAATCATGTTATTATTTTCATGATTAGTTTTTAGGTGTTGAAAGTATAGTATTTTGCCTACTTAATTAAGATTTCTTAGTTAGTCAAATATCACTTTGAGTAATACTATTTTCTGAACAAATTCTGCTTACTTTGAGTGATGTCTGCATCATTTACAATTTCCTGATAAGTCTTTACCTGTATCATTGTGAAATTTTCTGAAAGTGCAGGTGGTGGTGTATGGGCTGTGTATCCTGTTGTCTTCTCAATGAGCTTTTTCTGTCGGATTAGCCACTCAATCATAACATTAATCTTGTCCATAACTACTGTTTCCATGTTTAGTCTTGCGGCCTTTAGATGTGCTGGAACACCACCGATCATACAATGGGGTAGCTACCCAAATGTGGGAAAAGGTTACCTTGAAAATTACACCTTCTGTCATTATTGTTCGATGCCGAAGTCACCCAGATCCCATCACTGCCGTTCATGTGGAATTTGTATATTGGACATGGATCATCACTGCCCTTTTGTAAGTATTTATTATTGTAAACATACAGATATTTTAATGCCGTTCTAGATATATGTTTATCAAATCACTCTGTTAGTTTGAAACATGTAATGTGTTATAATTTCACATTTCTATCCGGTGAAGGTTCATTTAATAGAAGAAATAAGCTTCTGGCTAATGTTTCAATTTATTTTTTCAGAGGGTTTATTTTATTTTATTTTTTTAATTTTAACTAAAGGATGACTGAAAGAAGATGGAAGCTGCAATGTTTTTCAATCTTGGCTTGCTAATTTGGGCCCTTAGACTAGTTTACTTTCTTTCTGCAATGCTTGTATTGTAGGCTCTCTTTTTCCTCTTCTTTTTGGGAGGTCTGCGTATCTTATGCATGCATGCAGGGGAAAATAATTTACACATACTCTAGCTATAAATTTTTCAATATTTAAATGACATCTTGAACTTCATGAGGACTTCTCATATCAATATACTTCTTAATTAAAATTGAGTCAAAAAAACTCCTAAAAATCCTATGATCTTCAAAATTACAGGGTTCAAAATTAAATTAGGGAGGGAGCAGATTGGCCATGAAGTGCCTTGTATTCATTTTATATAAGTTTCTATCCTCAAGAGCTTTGGCTGCCATCTAGATTATGTCGGGCCTTTGACTACCCCAAAATTTGCTATATTCAATCATGTTATGGCTATGCGTTAGGGTGCTGTAATTATTTTGAGAGTACAGAATTGTTATTCTATCGGGAAAAGAAAAAAAATGTATGTTTTGCTTATCAGATGTGCACAATTATCCAACTAGACGGTAGTAGCACCTGTACTCATATGTGCAGCAATAATTTCATCAAATATTTGTTTGACTGCTTGTCCCAGCTAGGATTGAAAAGTTGTGCATCCCAGTTACTGTGCAATATTCTAAATTTTTTATTGTGTAAATAGAGTTTTGGGATCATGTTTTCATGCTAAAACTTGTATGGCTGATTTTAAAATGCACGTGCAGATTGGAAATTGCGTTGGTGCAGCAAATCACCGGCACTTCATCACCTTCCTTATTTCTGCTGTCATCAGTACTTTTTATGTTTCCATAATGTCTGCATATGTGGTATTACATATGTGGCCCCCATTACCATCCAAGTCTCTTGGCAATGTAAGTGGAATTGACAGTTACGTAGTTTGGAGAACATTGAAGGAACTAATTTTTGCATTTCTGAGTTCGGCCCTGCTTCTTTCCACAAGAGGGCTTGTGCTTGTTTATCTGTTTCTTTCTAGCGTTTCTGTGGAGATAGGGTTAACTGTGCTTCTGTGGCAGCAGCTTTGTTACATTTACCAGGGGAAAACTTATTTAAGCCACTTGAGTTCCCAGGGTACTGATGAGGTTGGGGAAAAAGATTGTGAAAATCTTTTGCGTTTCTTTGGTTGTCCTTATTTTGTTTCGAGATACTTGCCTAATGTTCGGAATTCTCGTAAGAGACACAATAAATGAAATGAATGGTCAAAGTATATCATCATTGTTTTTCCTAAAAGATTAGTCTGTTACTCAGGCTTTTCCTCAGAACTTCCTAAATTAATCTCTTGTTCTGGACAACCTCGGCCTTTGTCAGATTACTTGGACTGGAGGCCTCTAAAATATTTGGTGGAATGATATTCTGGTAAATGTAGCGACCGAATTATTATGTATAGGAGGCGATGGATAGTGAATGTCAACTTATGTTTGCGCAGGCGTTGGGGGCTAAAACTGTGCTGGAGATACTGTGGAGGAACAGGAAACTTTTGGAGCTTAAAATTGTGCTTGGAGAATTTACAGGAATAAATGTTCATTTTATTCGTTCCTTTGCATTCTTCCATTTCTTTTCTATGATAGGCAATGTTTGGGCTAGAATTTTGGAGTTGTTTATTCTGATACAGGTTGAGACTGGATTAGGTGACAGAGAATCTCAATCTGTCTTGAAATTTTTATATTTAAATTCTTCAGCTGGAATTTCTGGCTTTCATTTTAGAATTATGGATAAGAGGAATTTTTTAATTATTTCACCTTTTAAATGACTTTTTAACTCATGTTGTTGAGGATAGATAAAAGAAGTTTTCTCCTAAAAAGGGTGGTTCTTGAGAAGGTGACTTAACATTACTCTTCTATATATGCTCATGTCTTGTTTGACATCAGAACAAAAATGTTATATTTATTTTTTTTGTATTTTGAGAAATAAATAAAATTTTTTTGAAATGTAGTTTGAAAAAAATATTTTATAAAATATTAAAAAATCAATCAATTAAATTAAAAAAAATTTAAATCTATTTTTTTTAATTTATATCCAATAGTAATTTCAAACACTTTCTCAATATTTAAGTAAGGTTTGGTTTTGAATAAGAAATCAGATTAAAAATATAACTTGTCCGACAATCATGATTCTAAATTAAGACCGAAACCTTCATTTTTAAGTTGCTTTTTTCTTCTTCATATAATAAAGCATTTATAGAATCAAATCGACAATTTTGATTTGAAATTATATATATATATATATATATATATATATATATATATATATATATATATATATATATATATTAATTCCTATAATCATATATTGGTATTACATACCAGCATATCAAATATCACGTGACATATAATCTGAATACTAAATAATTATTTATATTTTACCTTTACCCAAAACTCTCTAATGAACAGGGGTGCTCTCTGAACTGAAGTCATCTTGCTACTATTTATGATCATGTGTGTTCATTCAGGCTCCTCAAGTCAAGAGCACTTTTTAAAGTTAAGTCACTTTGTCTGAGTAAAATATACATATCTTGTGTGTAATATAGGATCAAAGGCACTCTTGAGCTTAATTCACATTGTCCTTAAAAGAAAAACTTGTATCATAATTATACGAAAACGTAAACCCCTTAATGACATATTATCTATCTTACCTCAAATCCTAGTATAGAGTTTGGGCATAACATATTCATATTCTCCCTTTTTACATTTCATCATTTATGTGAATCATATGATTCACATAATTAATATGTTATACACATTTAGGCGCTCATATAAGTTGTACACAGTTTCTCATCATTTCATGACCTCATGCAACTAGATGAGTCATGCATACATAATTATATCATCATGATCTATTACATGCTTACACATAAAGATTCATACAATAGTTTCATTCATCACTCATATTACTACAACATAATACATACTCATAGCAAGTCATGGTTTTGTGGTTGAGTTGGTATCAAAGCCTTTGAGCAAAGGCTGTGGTCACGAGTTCGATCCGCGAAATCCTCAAAAATGGGGTTCCGCATCCTGCCAGTGAAAGATAAGTTGTGTCGGATGAAAATATCACGATAAAGCAGATTCAGTGGTGAATATCTTTCCATCAGCCCTAATCTTTATACATAATATCTATCTCCATATGAACACTTAATACCAAACATCATGCCGCAACATTTTTTAATCGTATACTTTATCATATAACACCTCTTATTACATATACCTTTCAATCATCATATAAATAATCTTCGTGTATTAATCACATGTAAAACTTCATGTAAACATATTGTTCATACATGTGGTCTATTATAGAAAGTACATGTGCACAACCATCATATAGCAACATGTTGAAAAACTGCCTATTATCATTCAAACAAGATTCACATGTGTGAATTCCATGTTCATGGCCGTGAAGGTGCCATTCACAGATGTCTTACTCGTGAACCAAACCGTAAATGTGTTCATGAATGTTTCTAGCCGTTAAGTGCACATTTTTCACAGGCTTGAAGAAAATGACACAGGTGTGACTTTCATAATTCATGATTGTGAACTCCTAGTCATGAGGGCGAATCTAGGTTTTCCAACAGATTAAAGGTGCAAAACAAAGTATTTAATACAAGTCACATGCAAGGCTCTAATTGTTGACTATTTGCAACATCTTTCTATCAACATTCTTAATATTACATGCCTAAAATGACGCCTCTACATCAATATAACATCATCAACCATAAATGGACACATAAACATCATAAATTATATTTATATACTCATTAATCACCTAATAAGCATTTATATTACCAAATAGCACTTATATCATCTAACCTTTATCTCTTTCTATATTGTATGGAAAAATGACACTAACTTGCCTTTAAGACGACATGAATATCCAAGTGTCCTTTTCAAACCTATTTATTCCACATAAACATAATTTTCATATGAACATTTCCAACATCAATTAAAAGAATATCAATTTCATGACACCATAATTGCCAACTTTCTTCTTTAACGCTCATTGTATCCAAGACTAACATTTATGACATACATAACACTTATGACCTTTAGCAAATTATTTCATTCTATAATTAACACATTTTTATGCCATTATTCACACATTAAATTCATTTAACATGTAAACAAGCCATTCGGAATTTAGATGCATTCATATATACATACATCTATAGAGCCTTAAAATTCGAGCTTAAATCAAGCTTGTCTTTCTCTTTGGTGGTCTTTTCTACCCTCTTTTGTAACTCCTAACAAATAGAAATGCAACCTTTAACATCTTTGAGTCATAAACATAAATATAAAACTATTAGATACCAAATCCTAACATTAAACTTTCAGGCTAACCCTTTTATCAACTAATCCCTTTCAAGGTCATACTTTTGTTATTAAGTTGATAAGGGAATTTTTTAGCCATAAAACTCAAGATTGAACTGAAAATCTAACCCATTTAAAATGGTCTCTACCCAAAATGGAAATGATATGAAAAAAGGGCATGAATTATGTAAAAGAAAAGGGAAAAATGTGATTTCCTTAACAAGCTTTGAAGAACGAAGGCGTAGGTCAGGGATTCATACTCATTTTCTCCCAAAAGTTATGCCCTCAAAAAGGAAAAGCTTATTTAAGTCTCTTTCTTTAGAAATTGGTCAATCTTAGCTTTTCTACTCAAGATCTTGTGGTTAAAGTCTTTAAATCAAATGGGAAATAAAGGGATGGTAATGTCACTATTGTGTGGGAAAACTTTGGTTTTTCTGGGTAATGGGCGAATGAGAGAGAGTAGAACAACTTACACCTTTTTATACCCTACGATGTTCACTCGTTTGACATATCTGTCACGTACATGAAACACCATCATTCATGGGCTTGAATGCAGAACACTTTGTTTTTTTTTATTCTCTTTTATTCTCTTTCTCTTAAACCAAATCCTTAAACACACTTATATCATCTCTAAGCCATCTTATTAACTAGGCACTGATTAGCAGGCATTACACATATATCAGATATATATTAGACATATACATATATAAAAAGTTATACTATCATTGCCTTATTTATTTTTTTGCTTTAATGACCATTGTCATAAAGTTTGTACAAACAATGTTAGGCTTCTCTATTGTCAATATGGTCCTTGCCTCCTAGTCGTATTGGCCTCTCACGGCATCGATGCACTTGATATAATTTTATTTAACAATCAATTGTTATGTATAAATTTGTCTAATAACTTAACTGAACTCAGCAACTTTTTGGGAGTAAATAAACGTTTCTTTGATTTATTCAATTTTCAATCGTATGTCATTTAGGTATGCAATCCTAGTAAAACCCCTTTTCCTTCACTTCTTCTCGATATTTATATGTATTTATCATTCGTCCAGTGTCTTTCAATGCTAGGTTCAACTAATCCATAGTGTATGGTTCATGTTACTACTCTCCTTTCTATCACCACCTTAATTGAACTTTTGGGCTTATTTATTTATTTATTTATTTCCTATTTTTTTCTCGATTACATAACACTTACTGATTCTGACCATTTATTCTTTCATAATTTTAGTTTATTAGTTTCAAACACTTATGCTACCACTCTAACTCCCAAAAATCAAGTCTAATTTCACATACCATAGTCAAAATTAGTTTTATACCCAATTTTAAATTTCATTTTATCTAATTTCCATCTATTCTTTTAAATAAAGATTTGTTTCATTAATTCTTTACTTAATTAGCCTAACAAAAAATTTCTTTTAATCAAATTTAATTTTTTAATTTCTTTTAAATCCAATTCCCTTTTTGTTCTAAACTTAGCCATTTCTAACAAGTTCAATTCTCCATCAACTCACAAAATTCATAATTTTCCTTCTAAAGTTCTCAGCCAATTTATGTTCAATGTCCCTTATTCTTGAACCCAATGCAAACATAAGGATTTCTTTAAATAGTTTGGCCAAGACTAAATTTCCCCTTGCAATTTCCTAATACCAATTCAATAAAAGAAATGAAGGAAATGGGCAAGTAATAGATTAGATTCATCACCAACACAATGAAGAAGGAAAGAAAGAATTGTAAACAATATAAAAGATGGTCATGGCCAATACAAATTTGGGCTCACCTCTCTATTTTTCACAAGTAATAGAGACCCTCTTATTTGTTCTCTCTTTCCTTTCTTTAACTTGCTTTAGACCTTACATGTAATCATTCTTTTCCTTCATATTAGCCATAGCCAACCCACTTATTCCTCCTTGCTTTCTTGATTGTCTCAGCCATACAAGCTTAAGTTGGAAAACAACCTTTTCTTCAATAATACTTTCTTTTTAATCATAATCTTCACTGATAAGTGCTAGAAAAGTATTTGGTTAGTGAGAAAATAAAAGAAAAGGGAGAAAATGGTAAGAATGTGGTCCGATCAAAGAAAAATAATAAAATTTATGGTTTTATGAATCTATTTTATAAAGATCAATAACGAAGAAAATCATAAGTAAAATATAGCAAAACATTTATTGAAAATCTTTTTGGAGAAGAAAATCAATAAGAGTATTTATTGAAGATCCTATGAAGAACAAAATTAAGATAATTGAAGATCTTAGGACTAAAATATAAAAATCAAGATTTGAGGAGTGCATCTCATGCATAATGTTTTCTAATAAAATGATTTCCATGCATGAAGAAATTTCATATAACAAAAAGATTTAACATAAAATGATTTCAAGACAAACTATTTTTTCTATGAAGAAGTGAAGTAGAAGTAGAACTATATTCTACTAGGAGTACTTAAACATACAGCTTAAAGACAAAGTTGTCGTAGGTAGTTCAACATTAAATGCTTTGTCTGACAGTTGTATTCAAATGGTTTTACTGGCTAATATCTAACTTAAATATGTGCTTTAAAGTTCAAATTAAGTATAGAAAATTGTGAGAGAAAAGTGGAATTCGAATTTTCAAAAGTGCTTTAATGTTTTCACTTTTACTTTTTAGAACTGAGCTTTTCATTGCATACATCCTCCTCATTCCTTGATTATAGATTATGTTGTGATTCATTTGGAAAGTGAGGAAGTGTTATTATGTATTTGAGTGATTGATAGGTTGTCCTTTAGCCTTCAAAAAGGGGGGGGGTGTTGGTTATCCTTTAGCCGTGTAAAAAGGAAGAGGTTTTAGGTGAGTGTTTGAAACCTAAGCAGTTATCTTTAAGCCCATGAAAAAGAAATTGATTAAAGGTGAGCTATTAAAACTTAGGGTTATCCTTGATCCGTGAAAAATGAAGAGGTTAAAAGTGAGCCTTGAAAACGTTGAGTTATCCTTAAGTAATGAAAAAAGACCTTATGAAACCTAAGATTATAGTGATGGTTGGACTATGGTTTATGTAATGTCCCATCATTTAGACACTAATTGCGCATGACTGAGTTAGGCATACCGAATCGATCAGAGTTTAAATTTGGATACATAGAAATATGACAATATTTGAGAGAGATTTATTAAAGACATTATTAATTGAAAATTAAAAAGTTTAGTGCAAGAACTGAAAAACATAAAATCAATCTATGGACTAAATTGGGATTTATGAATTTGTTTGGTGTCATTTTGTAAAAATAGCGAATTGTGGGCTAAAAGATTAATTATTCGAATATTAAAATTAATTATGATTAATTAATTAAATGGATTGATAGGATGGAAGATTAACCATAATCTAATCAAGCAAAAGCAAAAAATGAAAGTTAAAAGAGAGAAATACAGAAATCTCTCAAAATGGTATAGAACATTCAACAAAAAAATCTCCCCATTTTCATCCACATTTGGCCATCCATCTCCCTCACCCATTTCCACCATTTTTACTTCATTTGAAACTTGGAAGAGGATAAAAAAATAATCCAAGAGAGAGAAAAGCCAAGAAAGTGTAGAACAATCACCTAAAATGGTGGAAGAAAGGAAAAGAAAGGAAGAAAAAAAAAATGAAATGGTGAAAATTTTCTTAAGGCGAGTTTCTTCTTTAATTTCCTTATTTTTCTTTATCATTTAAGACTTAATTTGATGTTAATAAAGTTGGAATTGAGAAAATAGAGTTGAGTAAGGATTAAATGAGTTAGGATTGTTAGGTTTTGAAATGATTTGGGAAAAAAGAGAAAAATATTCTAATTAGTAAAATAAATATTCTCTAATCTAAATTTAAGAAATGATGAGTAGAAAGGAGGGACTGCCAATGTGATAGAGGATTGAGAAAAAAAATTAAATTCACTAAAGGAAGAAGGAAATGAATGTAAAATATTTGAATGTTTTAGGGCAAACCAAGGATAAGGGTGGCAATAAGCTTGAGAAAAAAAAAAGGAAAGAAAAGGCCTTTTAGGAGGAGATGAAACTAATAAGGTATGTGCTTGTATGGTAAAATTTTAATATGATAATTTATGTGGAATTATGACTTCGATAATTTTTAGATTGAGTAAATTGCATGAAATGGGAAATTTAGTAGAGATAATTGGACATTTTTGTGTATTGATGAGTTAATGGTAAATAAGTGTAAGTGGATAAAATTAAATTGAAAACAAATAATGAAATAATAATAGTAGTAGTAGTAGTTGTTGTTGTTGTTGTAATAGTAATAGTAATATTAACATATAAATAACAATAATATAAATAATAGTAATAGAAAAAATATATAATATAAATGTGGTTTAAGGTTAGACAAGTGAGTTATTGTATTTGAGAAATATTTTAAAATGTGTGGATCTCAGGTGCTTACCATTTCACCTAAAACCAATTAGTAATAGAAAAGACGCTACCATTAGCCTTATCATGTACAACTCAAGTACCCATGACATTTGATTGTGACTTAACCCCATATTGGGACCTCCACCATGGGACAATTGTTGCCACACCATGGCCAACAATCTGCCTCCTTGCAGTTGCTTTTGCTAGAAATTGAACCCGTGACCTCAACTATGATATCAGTTGTAGACCTCAGACACTTACCATTTCACCTAAAACCAATTGGTGATAGAGAAGACGTTATCATTAGCCTTATCCTATATATCCTAAGTGCTTAAGACATTCAATTGTGACTTGACCCCACATTGGGGCCTCCGCTACGGGACAATTGTTGTCACACCTTGGCCAAAAAAATGTATGGTCTAAATTGGTGTGCATTAAAGAAATTTGGATTTTGAAAGTAGGTTTCTAGTCTTAATTCATGGACTTATATAGAGAAGGCACAATTTTAAATGCCCTGCTTTGAACAAGAAATTCATTTATAAAACATTGAGTACTAAATTGAAGTTCAAGGATAGATATAAAAAGATTTAAGTTAAACTGCATGAATTGAATGAAGATAAAATGGAATAACATGAATTAGTAGATAAATAGAATAAATGATTTGACAATGTATGGAAATAAAAAAATAAAAAAAATGAATGAAAAGGGAAACTTATAATAATAATAATAATAATAATAATAATAATAATAATAATAATAATAATAATAATAATAATAATAATAATAATAATAATAATAATAATAATAATAATGAGAACACCTAGCCTAAAATTAGAACAATGGATAGTTTGGCATATCAATTAAGAGTTTTTATAATACCGATAATAACACATTTACAATGCCAATGGTGGCACTCTTATAGTAATCGTGAGACACATTTATAATATCGGTGGTATCACCTATATAATGTATGGATGACCAACCTTATTATCTAATCAGTTAATTTAGCTAGAGGTGTTATGAGCATTAAACAAATTGAAAATCATGTGAAGTATTTAATAGTATTAGTCTAGTTTAGAGTATATAGTCGAATTAGTAAAATTAAAATAAAACAATAATATGAGTTAAATGTTAAAATTATTAAGTGTAAAAGTAATTATGAGTTAATATGTCCGATGGAATGCATAGTTTAAATGAAGAATAAGTGAAAAAAAAATAACTTCACCTTTACTTAAATATTGACAATTGAGCATGAATTTTAGTATGCAGGTATGAATGTGTGTGTGTGTGTCTATATATATAATGGTGTAAATTAGATGTATGCTGAAAGTAGGTGAAATAAAATACTATAGATAAGTAATATTAATTTATGATGTCATTATATATAATGCATTAAAAGAAAAGTGAATAATAAATGCTACATGAAAATATGAAATAATTAGAAGAATAAAATTTGTATGTGGTAATATATTATACTTATATAACTTGAAATGCATAATTATAGTTTGGTATGATAATAATATATTAGGATTTTAAACAGTAACAAGAGTAATTAACAAACATAGACTTATATATTAAAAGAGATAGTATTGCTAAATACAATCATATATACATGATAGGTAAAGATTAGTAGAAGCATAAATGAAAAAGTAAGCTATATACTTGTTAGCCTTATAGTGATTGCTCTTTATTTTGATCTTGACAATAAAATTAAATATATCTAGTGTTGTTTTCATAACATATAAAGTTTCAAGCCTATTGGAAGTCAAACACATGCTGAAAATTTGAAGAATTCTTTTATGGCATGTAAGTCACGACCAGGACATAGATTTTGCACTAGCAACACATTGATACCAATAACTCGCGATTGCAACTTTAGACTCATGTCCGTGAGATGTCAACAAAAACTTCTAGAGAAGTTCATGACGTCCTTCACCCCCGCGAGAAAGCTTTCATGCTTGCAATGATCATTCTGCAACTACAAAATTCAAATGAAAGTTGCTGTTGTGTTTCAGTCAATGCTAACACGTGTCCTAGGCTAAGCTAGAAAATTGGAGGGATTTTGTACAATCAACACTTGTGACCATGACATTTTTACTAACTACAAAAAGATCATCACCAAAATACTATTCATTCTACAAAGGTTCACGACCATGAATCTCATTGCAAAGGAGTTTTGCGGCCACAAAGATATTTTAGTGACTGCTTGATTCAAGCAGACACTACCATTGTACAAACAACCAACTAGAATCTGTTATGTGTCACAGAAGCATAAATTATTCAAAATTCGAGACTGCAAATTAGAAATCATTACTGCGAATTGACTACATAAAGCAACTTTCAATTCAAATGTTTTAGAACATTAGGATTAATGATTGTCACTATTTGTAACGGCTAATTGGTGGAAAACTCTTTAAATACCTCACTAAATGTCCATTAAAAAAAAGAATAACTCTCTCTAAGTGGAAATACTCTTTTGGTTTCATTTCCCTGCAATTTTTGTATTCAATTGTGATTAAAGTTATTGTTTGAGTCATCAAAAGACAAGAAATTAATTTTTGTATTAGCCAGTTAAAACACAAAGGAAATTGAATTCAGTATGATCTGAGAGTGAAACATCTAGTTTGGAGTGAGCTAGCAAAATTCTAGTGTGTATCTTGTTAAGTGAGATAGTAAAAATACCCAATTGATATTGGGGGGATAACTAGGATTTGTTAACACTTAAATCTCTATAAATTGTGTATTCAATCTCTCTTCCCTTACTCATTTTATATTTTGTTTATGTGCCTTTACGATAAATTTTTTATTATCTACCAATTCATTCCCCTTTCTTAGTGATTGTCTGGGCAACAATTGGTATAAGAGCTAAGTGTATCAAAACTTAACAAGCTCTAGTAAAGATCAAGAAATGGCCTACGAATGATTCAAAAGTATCAAACCTTACTTTGATGGGAGCAATTATGCCCATAGGAAGTTTTGAATCGAAGTCTATCTAGACATGGAAGGCATTGATGATTGGAATATGGTTTCAAAGGAATGGAAGCCTCTAACAAAAACTAACTTTGATGGTATATAAGAAATCATTCTAAGGGATGATTGGAACAATCAACAAAATAAATCAAATGGAAAAAACAAGAAAGCCATGACAATTCTTTTGAGCTCCCTCTCTTCTGAAGAATATGGTAGAATTCAACACTGCTAAAGTGCTTATGCAATTTATAAAACTTTAGAAAATTACCAGAAGGTACTAAGTAAGTCAAATCCAAAAAGATTCAACTTTCTTGTGGCAAAATTTGAACTCTTCAAGATGAAGCGCAACAAATCCATAATCGACATGAAAAATCATTTTATTGCTATTGTCAATAGCATGAAAAAGCTCAGAAAACATTATAGCTTTGATGACATCAACAAACAAATCTTGAGAAGTCTTCCATTGAAAGATTATGGATCAAGATTGGCATGGATTAAGGAAGCCAATAAAGATCTAAGCATTATTCCTACTGATGTACTCATTAGCAAGCTCTTTACACATGAGATGACCTTAGTTAAAAAGAGATAACTTGAAGTAATCTCAAGAGGAAACCTTGAGTGATAAAGAGAAGAGTGAAGATAAAGTTGAGGAAATTGCCATGATGTCAAAAAAAAAAAAAGAATGGTCAATAAAAAGTGTGGCAACTCCTAAAACTATAAGCAAAAAACTTTAAGATACTCTTCAAATGATTCATCACAGAAAAACCAAATGAGGTAAAATGCTATGAATGTGGGAAAAGAAGGCACATCAAACTTGATTGTCCAAAGCTCAAGAAGCACAAGAAAAAGTTCTACAAAAAAGATGGAGACAAAGGCCATATTGATATATAAGATGATAGCTCCTCAAGTGAAAATGAGGACAACGGATAAGAGGTTGCCAACTTGTGTTTCATAGCTTTAGAGGATCACTTCATAAATGAGGTAAGTCATTCTTATCATTCTTGTGATGATATTGATGACGAAGATGAATGCATTATTATAGAAGTAATAAACTTAGAACTAGAAAAATATAAAAAGGAAATTAAAACTAACAAAAATGATAATTCAAAGTTAAAAATTGACTTAGAAGTTTGGCAAAAAGAAAAATTTGAACATAAAACCTTTAAATATTCTTTAAAGAAATCATTAGATGAGATTTCATTAAAAATTTCAACCAATACTTTATTAAAAGAAAACAATTCCTTAAAAATGAGTTTGAGGAACTCAGAAATTTAATTTCAAAATTTCACAAAGGGAATAAAAACTTGGATATGCTTATTTTTTTCACAAAGACCTCCCTCAGTAAGACATGGTTTAGGTTTTAATGGAGCATCATCATTATCCTCCCATTCAAATATCAGTTTTGTTAAGGCTAGTACATCACAAACATCTTCCATTGAGGTAATAGCTTTAAATGTAAAAAATAAGGCACACATAAAATCCCATATTCAAAGAAAGAATATTGGAGGGACACATGGCTCAAAAGGCAAATCTCAAAAAGTCAATCATGCTTTTATGTACAAAAGGCATGCACCAAGGAACTCACTCATATCATAAATATGTTTAAGTTCTTGTTCTAATTCTAATAAAATGGTTTGACTTAAACCTAGTGCAAACTAGCAAAATACTTTCAAATCTAAACAGTGTCATTATTGCATGAAAATTGGACATATTCATACTCACTATTTTATTGGAAAAGATCGCTAGAGATCTTCCAAAACTAACCCTAATGGACTCAAATATAAATGGGCACCAAAAAGAAATTTTACTTAAATTTTGCAAGTATAAGCACAACAAATGGTATTCCCTCGATAAGTTCAAAATATTTCAAAATACAACATTTGAGGAGGAGCAATCTTGTGCTAAAGGAGAAAAAGTGTTGAAAGTTCAAAACAATTAATATCATGGATTAAGAGGGAGCTAATCAAAATAAAGCATCACTAAAGCAAAATCGCCAAAATAGATAAGAAATTCCTAATTGTTTTAATATATATATATATATATATATTATTGATTCCTTGATTTTTTATTTTTTTAAGCTACGTATGTTTATGTTTTCATAAGTATGTTTAATTGATCATGTTTTGTGAGTCTATGCATTTAAAATTCAAATAATGTGTTTAAAACCTTAAATTGTTGAATTACATAAAAGTTGATCATATTTTATGTGCCAAAACTCATTTTATGATTTTTAATTTGTCAAAATAGTTTTCGCATAAAGACCTATAATTCGCAGTTGCTAATATTTGCTCGCTATCGTGAACGGTGCATTTTTAAGACGTTGGTAGTTAGGCGCATTTCCACTCGCAATAGGTAATCTTGTGCTTGCAAAATTTCAAACATTTTATGACCATTACATTTGTTGATCTTGCACTTGCAAAAGTTGAACATTTCTCTTGACCATTACCATGTTTTGTATTCACATTCGTGACACTACTTTTTATGGTCGCAAGTCATTCAAAAATTTAAATTTCACGACTATTACATCGCTCGCAATAGTGAATTTCTTTTCGTGGTTAAATATCATGCATCAACAGAAATTTTTTAAATTCTTACAACTTTCAAGATTTTGAATTTTTAACTACTTTAATGGCTTCTATTTGTTGGCAACCTCATCTATTACTATAAAATAGGTCACTTTTTACTATTTTAACTTTTATACACTCAAATTTCTCTCCTATCTTTCACTCTCTAAAATTCACTCATTCTTCCAACATATTTTCATCTCCTACTCACACTTCATCATCCTCCATAGCACTAAAGCCTTCAACTCATGCTTCAAAGGGAAAAGCACCTGCCTTCTCATCACAAGCATAACCTCTCGTATGAAGACATCTTTAACAACTTTTCAAACAAAAAGGTAGATATAGATGACATGGAAGTACTTATTTTGAAATAAGAACTCATAGATACTCTTACTCAAGTCGGGTGGACAAAATTTATGTTTTCCAACATTGAAGGCTACAATCAACTAACCACTGAATTTCTTTCCACTCTCACCATTGAAAAAGATGCCAACAATGAGTAAGGCTATTATGGGGTAAGATTTTCTATGTTTGGAAAGAGACATGCTATGACAAGAAAATAGTTTGACCAAGCCTTTGATTTCTTCATTACCGATTATATAAATGATACTAAAATGACTATGACCTATTCTAATTTTTGCAATCCATTTATATTGAAAAATCCTTAGACAAATACTCAAATTCCAAATGCATCAAATCCTTCTTTGTACTTCATAGGATTCTTACTTTCACAATTAATGGTAGAAGGGAAGGGAATGAGAAAGTAACCTAAAATGATATCTTTTATCTCTATGCTCTAGTAAACAAAAAGCCTATTGAGACTTCTTCTCTTCTGATTGATCATTTTTATTATATAGGAACTATTAGAAGATGGGTCATTCTTTTAACTTGTAACACTCCTTTATCTTATGTACCTCAGTCAGGTAAAGTGGTATCTCCAACTAATTAACTGATGTTCATGCATAAGACTTATAGACATACAATATATATTAAACAACTCATAACTCATAATGAGCCTAAAACGAAATCATTGTATATATATACATGTAGCACCCATTGATATAGTCGAGAAACCCTCACCAACTTTACTGATGGATACCACGGTATTGTTTTGTAGAAAAACAGATTAAATTAAAACTTTCACATTTAAAACCTATTTAAATATCATAATGCAATTAATGCATAAAATCAATATAAATAAAACCTTGATCCAACGATGATATCATAACATAAAATCTGTTTCCAGCTTCACTAGCCTCATATTACAAAAATATTATAAGATAATATTACATGTTCTTAAAACCAAAAGACATGTGAAACGTAATTCCAAAATATCCCATGACATAAAGAAAATATAAATATGCCATGAATGTACACACCCTAACTAGGTGCTCTCTTAGTGAACTCTGGTGGCTTGCTGCTCTTTCAGTCAACTCCTGTCTACCAGCTCCAAACCTACATGTAGAAAGCCCACACGCTAAGAAAACTAATTCTTAATGGTACATAGGTGCATAAAAATTCTCTATTTAACTCGTGTCACACCATATCATGCAATTCACCTCATGATCATTCCTATAATCATACATTCTAGTTGTTTCATACATCAACGCAAGTTTACATGCCTATTAATACCATAGACATCATATGACATTACCATGTATATTATACACATATACATATTTAATGCATCATATATCTAATATCATTATCAATAAATACATGTCCATATAAGTTTCCATCTAAACTTTCAACCAATATATTTTATTTCATTCAACCCTAGACTTTCTATATTTAACTATCCGGATGCAGAACATAAGTCAGGGGTGCTCATAGCTGAGGTTAAGCCATCCAAATTACAACCTATAACTACTCACACCGAGCTCTTCAAGTCAATGGCATTCCACAACCCAAGCTTAAGCCACATTGACTGAGTATAATAATACATTATAGGATATCCAAGATCAAGTGCTCATTATACTGAGTCACCTTGTCATTATATAAAAGTATCTCATATAGTACCATTTACCTTGCTCAATGGTATACCATATATGCTATGTCAAGTCCAAGCCTAGAGAATTGGGCTTTTTATCTCATAACCATTTATCTTTCAATTCATTTTTAAACACATGCTACTACCAGCATTCATTTTATCACATGTTATTACCAGCATTTATTTTTCCATTTATGCATTATCATATCCAATATATAAATATCATATCATGTCATTCACACATTATTTTCCATGTATACGTACATTTATAACATTCATTAAGTCAATCTATCACTATAGGTCATAATATAAACTGTACACATTTAACACTCAAATAGTTTTATAGGTATGAACTATTTATTCATAGCTGTGAAGGAACCTTTCACGGTTACCTTACCCATGAACCATCATGTGAATCACCACATAATCATCACGAGCGTTAATTACTTATTCACAGTCATGACACCATATTATCACGGTTTTTCAACCATGACACTAAACCGTGAAATTCAGGGTTCATGTAGTTCATACCAGCTCGACATCACAACCATGACACCCCTGTTCATGAGGGTGAATCATGTATTTTCAGCAACCTCAAAACAGAGTCATTCATACATTAACATAAAATCTCTAAGATTAACGAGTGTTAATCACTCCTATTAACACTTACATACTCATACCATGTTTGCAACACATTTAAACCATATTTAACTCATCAAATCCGTTATTAGGTTATATTAAACCATGACATAGAACATAGGTCATTTTTACACATAAACCATTTTACCATGTTATTTATCATTCATTCTCATTTCCAAAAATGTAATATACATTAACATGCATGAAAATCAAATTAATATGCTTATATGTACATACCTTTCACCAAAATAAAGCCTTAACTATCCCTTCAAGCATTTCAAGCTTGGTTTCCTCTTTTGTGATATGTTTGCTTGCCTTCTGGCCGAGCCTAACATCACAAACATGTTCTTATTAGAACCTTATAACTATAAACAAACTAATAAAAATCCTAATAACTAAATTCTACCTCAACTATGGCAAAACTATAACAAAACTCCATGTTTCTCAAGCTTTCATGTTTCAACAATGGTGTTTAGGGTTATTTGAGGGTGAAAAATATGACTAACAAGTCTTGGTGTGTGTCAAAGGATGATAAGGGGCAGTAAAAAAGGTTTTAAAGAAAGATTTGGTGCAAAAGAAAGAGAAAAGTTCCGTTGGTCATGGCCAACCGATTTGCATTTCATAGGCATTGCCTTTACTTCACGGGTATGAAATACCTTTCAAGACCGTGAAACACCTTTCATAACTGTTACTAAACTATTCACGAGCGTGAAAGTTCTCTCTTCTCAAACACTCCCACCATATCTAAAACTTTGCCTTTTGAACCATAGCATGACCTTTCATGGGTTTTCCTTTTTAAAAATTTTACTTAAATTTTAACACACCTTAAACTCTATCTTTTCCCACTCGAAACACGTATATAACTTATAGGTCCTATTTTACGGGCGTTACATTTCTCTCCCCCTTAAATAAATTTCATCCTAAAATTTGCCTATGGTGTCGGGTTGAGACAGCTGAGGATACTAAGCTTTCATAACATCCTCACTCTCCTACGTCACCTCTTTGGTAACATAATTCTGCCATAACAATTTGACTGGTGTTATTTGTTTGTTCCTCAACTTTTTGACTTCTTGAGCCAAAATCTTAATTGGTTCTTCTTCATAGGATAAGTCTAGTCAAATCTCTATACTTTCGACTAAAATGACTTGAGAAGGATTTAATCTGTACCTCCTCCATATAGATACATGAAACACATTATGTATCCTACTTAATTATAGCGGTAACCCTAGTCTCTAAGCAATTGGCCCAATCCTTTATAGGATCTCATAAATTCTAATGAACCTAGGACTTAACTTGCCCTTCTTTCTGAACCGAAGAACTTTCTTCCATGGAGAGACTTTAAGAAATACTTTGTCTCCCACATTGTACATGACATCTATTCTCTTTAAATTTGTGTATGGCCTTTGACTATCTAAAGCTGCCTTTAAACGACCCTAAATGATCTTTACTTTCTATGTTGTCTCTTACGCTAGCTCTGGTCCTACTAGTTTCCTCTCGCGAAGCTCGGTCTAGCATAACAGTCTTCGACACCTCCTACCATAAAGTATCTCATAAGGAGCCATCTGAATTCTTGAATGATAATTGTTATTCAAATTTCATCAATGCTAGGTATCTTTTCCAACTACCCTCAATTTTTATCACACAACTCCTCATCATGTCTTCTAGAATCTGAATCACCCTTTCTGACCAACCATCCATCTGTAGATGAAAAGTTGTACTAAAGATGAGCTTCGTATCTAAAGCTCACTATAGACTTCCCCAAAATTATGATATGAACCTCATATCTCTATCCAATATGATGGAAATGAAACTCCATGAAGTCTTACCACTTCATTCACATACAATTCTACTAGTCTATTCATCTTATAATCTTTTTTTATAGGCAAGAAATGAGCTAATTTTGTTAACCTATCAGCAATGACCCATATGGCATCATACTTTCTAGGTGTCAAAGGTAAACCAATCACAAAATCCATTATGATTCTTTCCCATTTCCATTCCAAAATGGTGATAGGTTATAGTAACCTTAATGGTATTTGACATTCTGCCTTGACTTGCTGACATTTCATACATCTTGTAATGAATTCTATAATTTCTTTCTTCATTCCTAACCACCAATATCTTATCTTAAAATCTTGATACATCTTGTTGCTTTCTGAATCATCACATATCTAGTCTCATGTGCTTCCTTCAATATCCTTTGTCTCAAATCTGGTATGTTCGACACATATAACCATCCCTGATAGTACAACCCATTATCTGACTCAATTGAGAACTTAGGTCTCTTACCCTTTGAGACTAGCTCAATTCACTCAACTAATCTGGCATCAGGTCTTTGTGCATCTCTAATCTCTTGATTCAAAATAGGTCGAATATGCAACTCTGCTATGGCTTTTTTACTCAACGCATCGGCCACAACATTGACCTCTCCTAGATGATAATAAATTATGCAATTGTAATCCTTGATTAACTCTAACCGCATTCTTTGGCTAAAATTCAACTCCCTTAGAGTAGGAAGATATTTCAAACTCTTTTAGTTGGTGTAGATGAAACATTTTCCCCATATAGATAATGACACTAAATCATTGATGCAAAAACTATAGTTGCCAATTTTATATTATGTGTCGGATAATTCTTCTCGTGAGGTTTTAATCGTCTGAAAGCATAGGCAACAACCTTTCCTTCTTACATTAACACACATCCTAATCTAGTGTTAGAAGCATCACTATAAACAACAAACTCCTTATCAGGAATTGGTTGTGTTAGAACTAGAGCTTCTGTTAACAATGTCTTAAATTAATCAAAACTATGCTAACGCTTGTTGGACCATTCAAATTTCACATCTTTCTCAAAAATCTAGTCAATGGAGAAGCTATCACAGAGAATCCCTTAACAAATCTCCTTCACATTCTGTGTATTCCAATTGAATATCGCCTCAATCTTACTAGAATCCTTAGTGTTTAACCAACACTCGCCCCTATGACCCTTTTTGCAAGTCCCACATACTGGAAAAAATCCTTTCGTGTTCTATGGCTGTGAACTAGCAACGATAGAAATAGCTCTGAAAGATGGTCACCTCTTATAACAATTTGACTATGAAAGCCCTGGCTATTTCCCTTATACTGTGACTGTCCAAAGAAAAGGCAACCCTTCTTACCTGAAGGTTTTACCATGCTAGCTGATGGCTTTTTGGAAAACTCTTATATCTTCTTCCTCTTTTTCTTCTCAACACTGATGGCTACGGATACCAACCTTGTAAAGACCTCAATCTAACGAGTTGTAACCTAATAGCTAATATCCTCACTTAAACCATCCTCGAATCGGTGACACTGATTTGCCTTATCCCCAATAATTTCAGCTGCATACTTACATAGCCTAGCGAACTCTCGCTCATACTCTGTAACAGTCAGATTTTTCTGCTGCAAATGCTAAAATTATTTCTTCTTTTCGTTCACATATACTCGTGGCATATATTTCTTCCTATATTCTGCCACAAAGAAAACCCATATAAGTGGCTTCAACATAATTGCTTTCCACCAATCGTATGCATGATCATAAAGGACAGAAATTGCATACCTCACCTTGTGCTCATTGGCATACTCTATCTCTTTGAAGACTCTCTCAATCTTCTCTAACCAAAACTCAATAGTTGCGGGATCATCCTTGTTCTTACTAGCAAAATCGGTGGCCCCATAATTCCTAAGCTTATCTATTTGTATTCGTGGCCTCGATGGTAGAGATGGTGGCACTAGTGGTGGTATTGGCTGTGGAGCTGCCTGCGGCATATTCTATACCACATGTTACAGTAAGCCTATTATCTGTTATATAAACTGCATCTGGCCTTGTTCGACCTTTCCTACAGTGTGCTGTGAAGGTAGTGGTGCTACACCTGGACTATGTATGTTAGCAACACAAAGCAGATCTTAAGCCCGAGCATTGGTAGGACTGTTGCCTTCTGCAACACAATGAGGATCTACTTACTCAATCTCCATAATCTCTCACTAAATCCTACAATTTGACAAAAAAGTAGCCCATGTCAGAGTCAGATAAGACACAATGAATGCATCATAAAAAATAAACCCCTTTACCCCACTTAGGTTCAGAAATGCCTAAACCTAAGCTCTGATACTAATAAATATAGCACCCACTGATACAGTCAAAAAATCCTCACCAACTGTACCAATAGATGCCATAGTGTTGTTTTGTGGAAAAACTCATTGAATTAATACTTTCACTTTTAAAACATATTTAAATATCACAATGTAATTAATGCATAAAATCAATATAAATAAAACCTTGATACAATGATCAATAGCATAATATAAAATTTGTTTCCAGCTTCACTAGCCTCATATTACAAAAATATATTATAAGATAATATTACATGTTCTTAAAATGAAAAGGCATGTAAAATGTTATCCCAAAATATCCCATGACATGAAGAAAATATAAATATGCCATGAATGTACACACCCCAACTAGGTGCTCTCTGACTGAACTCTTATGGCTTATTGCTCTTTTAGTCAACTCTTGTCTACCGGCTCAAAATCTGAGTGCAGAAAACCCACACACTAAGCAAACTAATGCTTAATGGTTCATATGTGCATAAAAATTCTACATTTAGCTCGTGTCACACCATGTCATGCAATTCACCTCATGATCATTCCTAGAATTATACATTCTAGTTGTTTCATGCCTCAATGCAAGTTTATATGCCTATTAATACCATACACATCATATGACATTACCATGTATATTATACACATATACATATTTAACACATCATATATTTGATATCATTATCAACAAATACATGTCTATATAAGTTTCCATCTAAACTTTCAACCAATATATGTTATTTCATTCAGTCCCAGACTCTCTATACTTGACTATCCAGATGCGGGACATAAGTTAGGGCTGCTCATAGCCAAGCCTAAGCCATCTAGCTTACAATCTGTAATCGTTCACATGGAGATCCTTAATCCAATGGTGCTCCACAACTCGAGCTTAAGCCATATTGACTGAGTATAATAATACATGCTAGCATATCCAGGATCAAATGCTCATAATACCTGAGTCACCTTGTCCTCATATAAAAGAATCTCAAACAGTACCATTTACCTCCTTCAATGGTATACCATCTATCCTATGTCAAGTCCAAGCCTAGAAAACATGGTTTTTTTTCATCTCATAGCCATTTATCTTTATATTCGTTTTAAAACACATGTTATTACCAGCATTCACTTTATCACATACTATTACCAACATTTACATTGCCATTTATGCATTATCATATCCAATATATAAATATCATATCATGCCATTCATACATTATTTTCCATGTATACATACATTTATAAAATGCATTGAGCCAACCTATCACCATAGGTCATAATTTAAACTGTACATATTTTGCACTCAAATATCTTCATGGGCGTGAACTATTTATTCACGGTTGTGAAGGAACCTTTTAAGGTTACCTTACTTGTGAACCATTATATGAATCACCATATAATCATCACAGGCATGAATTACTTATTCATGGTCGTGACACCATATTATCATGGCTTCCCAACCATGACACCAACCTGTAAAATTCTTGGTTCATGCAATTCATACCAGTTTGACACTCACAGTCATGACACCCTTATTCACAGGGGTGAATCATGCATTTTTAGCAATATCAAAATATAGTCATTCATGCATTCCATGCAAAATCTCTAAGATTTACTAGTGTTAATCACTTCTATCAACCCTTACATACTCATACCATGTTTGCAAACCGTTTAAACCATATTTAACTCATCAAATCCATTATTGGGTCATATCAAACCATAACATAGCACATAGGTCATTTTTACACATAAACCATTTTACCATATTATTCATCAACCATAGCATGCCATTTATCATTCATTCTCATTTCTAGAAACACAATATACATTAACTTGCATGAAATCGAATTAATATGCCTATATATACATATCTTTCACCAAAATGAAGCCTTAACTATCCTTTCAATCTTTTTAAGCTTAATTTCCTCTTTGGGATGTGTTCCCTTGGCCTCTAGCCGAACCTAACATCATAAACATGTTGTTATTAGAACCTTATAATTATAAACAACCTAAAATAAACCCTTCTAACCGAGTTCTACCTTAACTTTGGTAAAACTCTAACAAAACTCCATGTTTCTCAAGCTTCCAAGCTTCAACAATGGTGTTTAAGGTTTTTTGAAGGTGGAAAAGATGACTAACAAGTCTTGGCATGTGTTAGAGGATGATAAGGGGTAGTGGAAATGGTTTTAAAGCAAGATTTGGTGCAGAAGAAAGAGAAAAGTACAGCTAGTCATGGCCAATTGACCTGCATTTCACTGGTGTGAAATGATTTTTACAACCATTACTAAACCATTTACAAGTGTGAAAGTTCTTTCTTATCAAACACTCCCACCATGTCCAAAACTCTGTCATTTGAACTATAGCATGACCATTCACGAGCGTGCACAATTGTTCAGAGGTGTGAAAGCTTTCCTTTTAAAATTTTAACTTAAACTTCAACAAACCTTAAACCCTATTTTTTTCCCACTCTAAACATGTATATAACTTATAGGCCCTATTTTACGGGCATTATAGTACAAGAATTATACTTTTATAGACCATAAATTGGCACATGATTTATTTATAACAAATACTTTCACTTTTCAAAATATACATGATGCATGTAATATTTGTTTTATGAGCATGACATGACTATCACTGTTATTGATACAACTGCATTCTTTTAGTGGAATCACTGGATCTGTAACTCTCTTGACGTGTATGTTGTCATCTATTTCTTACTTACTATCTATGTGAGAGAACAACTTTCACGCTTAATTTTAGCTTAGTGGTGCAAATCTTATATTAATAGTCATTTAAAAATATAATTTCGAAACAATAATTCATTTCAATAAAATTTCGCAGCAAGAAATAATTATAAATAAATATTTTTTTCTAAAATATGGAATTAACTGTTTATAAATGGATGCAACTCATTGTAGTCTAAAACATAAAAATCTCACTTTAGAAGTATATAACATGTAATAATTTATACTTAAAAGATCATTTAGTCAATGGCATCACAAATCATAGAAAATCCACCTAAAAACCACATTTATTCACTTAACAAATCTTTCATCATACCTATATATAAGACACTGTAACCCTACCCTTAGGGAATCACTAGGGTATCAAATAATAAAGACACCAGTTACATGGTCAAAGGCATTCACATGACCAAAGTCTATTTTATATGGCCCAAGACCATCACAAGAACAAAAATAATTTCACATGGCTAAAGTCCTTCACATGGCCAAAAAATAATCACCCTATTAGCATGTTAACAAAACTCTAGTTCATGTCTAGACTAATATATGGGTTAAAATTAGAAAATCTCAAGAATCATTCCATTTCATTATAAACATCTACAAAGTAACAAATTTTCAATAATCAATTCATAAATTCATTTCAATTCATATAATCATATCTTAAAACAGAAATTCATTTCATAACATATTTTATTTTATAACACAAGACATATTCAATATCATAATCAAATTAAATACATATAATCGTTTACACAAACCTGATTTACGTTTTCCCCATATCTATTAGATCATTGCCCTTATCCAACTTGGTCGATCATGGCATCAACATGCCTGACATAAATTACTATTTAATAAGTTGTCATCAAAACACATACTATACTTAAATCCTAATGCGAATTAATTATCTAATTATTTATTTGTTTATTTATTTTACCAAAATTAATTAGTAATTCAATTAAATCATTTTCACAAAAAGTTATTTTCCTTTCTTATTCAACTACATCATGGCCCCATCATATCTCAATTCCTTTTTCAAATTCTAACTCAATTTGTACTACTTACATCTTAAGCCCATTTCTCCCTTTACGAATTTTATTTTATCCATTCAATTGACATTTTAAATGGCCATAAGGTTTTTTTTCCTCTGTCACGATTTAGAATCAATACACCACTTTACTTCTTTTTCACTCACCATAGGTTAGGGTAGCTTTTAGATTTATTTTACTTCTATTATTACTTCCTTTACCCAATTACCTTTTTAGCATTTTAATTCAAAAGAATTCTGGTCCAAAGTTCCTCCATCATGCTTCCGCCAAAAGGTTTAAAGGCCAAGTTAAAATTCAATATTAGTTTCCTTTTATTTCTTATGGCTTAGATTTTTTTCTCCATCTACTTGTCTTATGTACACTTCCTTTGGAACAAATTTTGAATCACCATTCATCCATTCACTTTGGTGATCTCAAGGTCTAACACATTGAAATTTTCTTCTCTTCATGCTTCGGTTAAAAGGGCAACCAATTCACCAACTTTATTTTATTAAACACATGACAACTCCAAAATTGTTTAAATGGTTTTGGCCCACTTTACACTTAACTGAACATATTTTTATTATTTATTAAATTAATAATAATTAATCATAATTAAACATTAATTAATAATTTAGTTGGTTGTCCCTAATCAATATTCATATTTCCTCATAAGTTTAGAGCTAATGCAGTCCTATCTCCTCCCATAAGCTACGGTTTGGAGTCAATCACAATTCAAGTTTTGATTTTCTTCCAATTACTACGGTTGAAGTTGATTGTACTTTATCAATTAATCTAACATCCAACCATAATTTTCTCCTTTTAGTAGTCCACCCAACACTACATTCACTCAAGATTTTTACCTCAAATTAAATAGAATAAAAGATTGGTTTACATTACTAAAGGTTACAGATACACAAAATTAAAGAATTAAGGTAGATTGGCTCACCTTATTATCTATTGCTCCACAACCTTATTCCACCAAGTTTTACTCTCATTCACTCCCTCAATACCATTGTTCTTTTCAGACTTTCATTTATTTCTCTTTATCAATCTTCACATGCAAGGTCATTTTGCATCTAATAACACACATAAGCCCTCTTTTCATCAACTCTTTATCAAGGCCGCATCATCCATGCTCTCCCTTCCTTTAGTCAAGCCTTACAATAGGTATTCTCTTCATGAAACGTTTTGTCCTCAATTGGTTTATCTCCAAATGGCTCTTTTTCTTTGAGACTTATGGCTCCTAGCTTGAATGTGGTGTTTAGTGACCAAGAAAACAAAAAAAATAATGGAGGAAAATAACTAAAAAATGAAGATTAAGTAAGATATATGGCTTGGGTACAAACAATGAAGGAAGAAGAAATAAAGGAAAGAAAGGAAGGAAATGTGATTTTGGCACTTTTGATTTTTTGTCAACATCCAAAGGAATGGTCATTCTTTATGTTGCCCAAAATAATAACCAAGAAGGGGGGTTGGATTGGTAAGTAATGAAAAATCTTGCTTTAGGAAATTTTACCAATAAATGATTTGTGAGAGGTTCGGGTATTAACAAACCCTACTCCTCTCTACAATTTCAATTGGGTATTTCACTAACTCTCAAAGTGTTAAAAATGGAGATTTTCCTAGCTCACTCCCAACTATGGTGTTTTACACTATTAGCTAACACCTAACCCAGAAAAACCCTTTTGTTTTTGTTGCCCAGATATTAAGCCAAGAAGGGGCGTTGAATTGGAGTTTTAAAAATTTAACTTTAAAGTGCGAAAATAAAAATTAATTTTAGGAGGGATAGAGAAATTTGTCACAAGGATTTTTATAGAGGTTCGGGTGTTAACAAACCCTACTCCTCTCCCCAATCGCAATTGGGAGTTTCACTAACACACTAAGTGTTACAATGGAGTTTTACAAGCTCACTCCCAACTATGGTGTTTCTCACAATGGCTCACACATCTAACCCAGAAATCCCTTGTGTTTTAAAGGGTCACACAATAACCAATTCCTTATGTTTTACAGGCTCACACAGACAACCTTTATCTGGTATTTTACAGGCTTACATAAACAACTTTTACTTTGTGTTTTTACAGGCTCACACAAAACAACATTTCTTTGCGTTTTAAAGGCTCACACAACTAACCCTTACAAGTGTTCTACTCTTAACCCAGAAATACTCAAAACTCACTTGAGTAATAAATGATTACAGAGAGAAACACTTACAAATCTTTATTGCTCAATAAATGATGAGCAAAAAGATTTTCACAGAGAATAGATATTTGTTATGGAAGTATTAAATGTACAAATAGCTTGTAATAAGATTTTGATTCAAAGTATTTGTTATCCTCTTATTTTGAATGCATAAATGACTTGCATTTATACTCACATGGCTAATTATAGCCGTTAGAGTGCATTTAATATGAAACTAGCTGTTGTACCAACCCAAATAATCGCGCCTGACATTTTTCTCTTTCATCTTTCACAGACGTGACTATGTTTGTCACGGGCGTGACTGTTCTTCCAAGCCATGAATGAAGTGGTGACCTTGGTCGTGACGCTCTCTAGAAGGTTTTGAAACATTGGGTCACGGGCATGACATATTTCTTCACGGGCGTGACAAACTTCCCAACTGTGATCCAAATGGTGACTTTGGTCGTGAAGCTCTTTGGATGAAATTGTCATGAAGGTTCACGGGTGTGACATTTTAATTCACGGGCATGACTTAAATGTGCATTTTATGGTTTGTTGTCTTTCTTGATGGCCGTGAACTTCAAATGTTGGTTTTGGTGACGATTAGCTTTGTCACGGGCGTGACACATAGGGTCACGGGTGTGAACATGCTACTTTCTTAATTTTATCTTTCAAGGATTAATCTTCCATTCTCCATTCTTGCTATTTTATTTCATACCTTGTTTAATAGACTTAGAAAACAAGTATGTTAAATACAATATTGCTATTTTATTTGTTATCATCAAAATGATGGAAATACCTCTCAAGGTTTAACAATCTCCCCCTTTTTTATGGTGACAAATAATCTAGCAATATGTATTTTTGAGAAGTCTCCCCCTCAAAAGATACTTAGGATAAAAAATTGATGAAATGCAAGAATTGTAAAGAATGATGTAGCATTGAAATAAACTTTCTAGTTTTTAAGTATATGCAAGTTATATGCAAAGTATATACCAAAATTCTCTTTAAGTCATGAAGTATATGTAAGGTATATTTAGAGCATATCAAGACATATTCATTTATGTAACTTGCATTATGGTATATGCAGAGTATACTTAAGATATAACTAATGTGTATAAAGCTCAATTTCATACTTGCATATTCGTTTTGAATCAAATTGTTAAGTATTGCATTTAAACTCAAAAATATTCCTACTTATCTCAATATATTTGTAGATTCTTCATTTTGATTCAAAATTAAGTATTATATTGCTAGTTTCTCCCCCTTTTGTCATCAACAAAAAGAATATAGAGACTAAACCATAATGGAAAAACATAGCAAATATATTAATATTCAAAAATAAGTAAAAACCAAAGTAAATAAAAGCCAGAAAGGAAATTTAAAATTTCCTAAAAACAAGCAAAACAAGTAAATAAACAAAAGAAACAATCATATTAAGGCTACCATCTTGCCTAACACCTAACCGGACATCCTATCCCTAAGTCAAGCAACCTCTACCTCAAGGTTATCCATCTGAGACTCCATAAAGTCTTTGAGGTTCTCCAACCTCTCATCCATCGAAGCCTGCAGCTACTCAAATCATGGTGCCAAGAGGTCAACCACCTGCTGTGCCAAATTCGGTGTGGAAGCCGAGGATTGTCCGATGTCCTGCTCTGCTGCTAGAGGTGCTTCCTCAAACCGAGCCCTTTTCTTCTGCTGGATCCCTTAGAGGCCAGCTTTGAAGTCCTCCGAATCATTATCTTCCTAAATTATTTCACCAGCAGTGTCTGTGAAGCGGTAGTAAATATTGTTCTTATGAACAATTCTGACAGCCTCCCCCATCTTAATGAAGGACTCGACATCCAATTGATCTCAAGGATGCTCGGGGATGAGATTGAAGTGATGGTCATCCAGCTTCAAATAGCCTAACTCCAAGGCAATATGGGTGACATATCCACCAATGAGTATATCTCCTATGGGCTTGGTGGCAATGGATAGAAGATGGTTTGCAAACCATCTAGAAAGTGCCACTGTGAGACCTCGTTGGGCCATCTCAAAGAGGAATAGCTATGACTTCCTAATGGTGCCATTGCTTTCTCCCCAAGCAAATATGATATAGGTTAGAAACCTATGCAAATATTTGTGCACTGGGGACCAGAGATGAGTGCTCATGGTCTTCTTGACATACCAGCTGCAATCCGTGTCAAAATGAGTCCATGTGCGAAGAACTCCACTTTGTTGTCATTTAGGATGCCTTCTGAGGGTAGATTAAATAAGTCCCTGAATTCTGTGGCATTAAGGGTGTTCAGATTGCTGCAGAGTTGGAATTTCACCACTCCAGTGGGAGACACTAGCAGAGTGCTCAAAAATTCCAGGGTTGGCTCCTTAAAGTGGGCTGATGAATATTCATGAACTCCTTCAAATGACAAGCCAGAAGTTATTCTATCATAGTTGTCTCAAGCCTGAGAGTGCGTACGGTTTGCCACTCAAAGGACCTTGATGAAATGAGAGGCCTCTTCTTCAAGGTTGAGTACCGAGGATGATAATGCTCCGGGATTCTGTTCATGAGGTAATCTGAGTACCTCCTGGGAGCATGAGACTTCTCCCTAGTTCCCTTTGATGAGCCGGTTTCCATTTGGATTGACGAAATGAACTTTATAGAGTTTGGAAAAGTTTGACAAAAAATTTGAGGAAACCTTAAAGAAGTATGATTTTTGATGAAGGAAGTGACTTTTGATGGTATTTATAGGAAAAGTTTGTGACTTGGGGGCCAGGATCTTCAATATCTCATTGAATGTGTGTAAATGAGAGCTGTTTCAAGGAGTTGAAAGGTTGAAATGTGAAGAATAACCGAATGATTTCTTAAATACCCGATGCATTCACGGGCGTGAATTATTTAGTCACGGGCGTGAGTGGTGTTCACGGTTTGCTGAAGGGGTGCTCTACCCATGAATAAAGGCGTGAAAAGGTTCACGATCATGACATTTTAATGTCACGAGTGTGAATGATGAACTATCACGGTGGTGAAAGAATAGTCACGAGCATGAAAGGTTGAATTTTACTTCTTATGCTCGTGAAACAAAATGTGACTCAAGGCGTGAATGTTTATGTGAGTTTTAGGTGAAAATGTTCACGGGTGTGAAAATTCATCACGGGCATGAACAAGGATTTTTACGGGAGTGAATGAAGTAGTGAACATAAGCTTCACTACTTGAAGTCGTGAACAATTTCGTGAATCAAGTCGTGAAAACACTACCTCTTTTGGCTATTTAATTCATGGGCGTGAACATAGGTCACAGGCGTGAATTGCCTAAAATTTCCATCAAATAAAATTAAGTCCTAAAATAAGACTAAATCATTTCTATGAAGATTCTATCCCTTAAAACATAAAAGTTTCATCAAATTTACTACCTTATATCTAGTGATATGATACAAAATCAAGATTATCACTTAAGATTTGATAGTTTAGCAGTGACAAGGTTAATCCATCAATCATACCAAGTTCTCTTATAATGAAATTAAATCTTTCCTTATTTAGAGACTTAGTAAAAATATCTGCCAATTGATTTTCTGTGCTTATAAATTCTAATGCAACATCTCCATATTGAACATGATCTCTAATAAAGTAGTGTCTAATGTCAATATGCTTACTTCTAGAGTGTTGAATGGGATTCTTTGAAAGATTTATAGCACTTGTATTGTCACATTTAATAGGTATATGGTTCATATCATTACCATAATCCTTAAGTTGTTGTTTCATCTAAAGAATTTGAGTACAACAATATCCTGCTGCTACATACTCTGCTTCAGCAGTTGAAAGAGCAACTGAAACTTGTTTCTTGCTAAACCAAGAAACTAAGCACTCTCCAATAAAGTGACAAGTGCCTGAAGTGCTTTTTCTATCTAAAAGGCTACCAGCATAGTTTGCATCTGAATTTCCTAGAATATAAAAGGATGAATTTCTAGGATACCATAAACCTAGATGCAATGATCCATGTAGATATCTGAAAATTCTTTTTACTGCATTTAAATGAGATTCTTTTGGACATGATTGAAATCGTGCACACAAGCAAACACTATACATTATGTCGGGTCTAGAAGCAGTAAGATATAAAAGTGATGTGATCATACCTCTATAGAGCTTTACATTAATGCTCTTACCCTTTTCATCCTTGTTCAATTTTGTTGATGTGCTCATAGGAGTCTTGGCATTCTTGCATCCTTCCATTCCAAATTTTTTAATTAAATCTTTGGTATATCTGGATTGGTTGATGAATATTCCCTCATTACTTTGCTTTATTTGTAGACCAAGGAAATACTTAAGCTCTCCCATCATGCTCATTTCAAATTTCCTAGTCATACACTTAGCAAATTCTTGACAAAGCAACTCATTAGTAGAACCAAATATTATATCATCAACATAAATTTGAACAATTAGTAGATCATGCTTATGCTTTTTAATGAATAATGTGGAGTCAACATTTCCCTTTGTAAAGTTATTTTCTAAGAGAAAATAACTTAGTCTTTCATACCAAGCTCTTGGGGCTTGTTTCAAACCATATAAAGCTTTCGAAAGTTTAAAAACATGATTTGGCAAATCATAGCTTTCAAAGCCTGGTGGTTGTTCTACATAAACTTCTTCTTCTATATAACCATTTAGAAATGCACTTTTCACATCCATTTGAAAGAGTTTGAAATTCATGTGACATGCATATGCTAAAAGTATTCTTATGGCTTCTAATCTAGCTACAGGTGCATACATTTCATCATAATCTATACCTTCTTCCTAATTATATCCTTTTGCAACTAATCTAGCCTTATTCCTAGTTATTGAACCTTGTTCATCTATTTTATTTCTAAATACCCATTTGATACCTATAATTTGATGATCCTTGGGTCTAGGTGCTAAGGTCCATACTTTACTTCTCTCAAATTGGTTGAGTTTCTCTTGCATGGCAATTACCCAACTTTCATCATTAAGAGCCTCATCAATATTTTTAGGCTCAATTTGAGAAATAAAAGAAAGGTCAGTGACTAAATGTTTGAAATGAGATCTAGTACTTACTCCCCTCGAGAGATCACCAATGATTTGCTCTTTTGGATGATCTTTTGTCATTCTCCATTCTTTTGGGAGTTCTTGCTCGTTTTCTTCTTGAGTTGGACGTAGAGAATCATTTTGATGTGAATCTTCTTCATCATTTTCTTCTTTTCCATTTTCAAGATCAAGTCTTTCCATGTTACCTACTACATCATCAAGAACACTACCTTTCACAAGATCAAGTCTACTATATTCATTAAAGACGATATGCATAGATTCTTCAACAGTTAATGAGCTTTTATTAAATACTTTATATGTTTTGCTAGTTGTAGAGTATCCTAAAAAGATACCTTCATCAGATTTAAAGGAAAATTTTCCAAGGTTGTCCTTGGTATTCAATATGAAGCACTTGCATCCAAATACATTAAAATACGATATCAAGGGATTTCTTCCATTCCATAGCTCAAATGAGGTTTTGTTTAAAAGAGGTCTTTTGAAAATTCGATTTGAAATATAACATGTAGTATTTGTGGCTTCTGCCCAAAAGTAAGTTGGTAATCCATACTCATTGAGCATTGTTCTAGCCATTTCAATTAAGGTTCGATTTTTCCTTTCAACTACCCCATTTTGTTGAGGTGTCCTAAGAGATGAAAAATTTTGTGAAATGCCATGTTCAAGACAAAAATTTTCAAAGTTTTTATTTTCAAATTCTTTACCATGATCACTTCTTATCTTTGAAATACAATACCCTTTTCATTTTGAACTCTTTTGGCAAAGTTTTTGAAATTTTCAAAAGCATCGCTCTTTTGAGCTAAGAAAATTATCCAAGTAAATCTAGAGTAATCATCTACGATGAAAAAGGCATAATGTTCACCTCATAAGCTAGCAATTCTAGTAGGTCCAAATAAGTCTAAATGCAGGAGTTGAAAAGGTTTTGAGGTACTTACTATGTTTTTGGCTTTGAAGGATGACTTGTGTTGCTTCCCTCTTTGGCAAGGTTCACATGTCTTGTCTTTTTCAAACTTAATTCTTGGCAGTCCTTTTACTAATTCTCTTGTGCTGAGGCTTTGTATTAAGTCCATGTTAGCATGACCAAGCCTTCTATGCCATAACCAAGATTCATCACTAGTAGTCACAAGACACTTAGAGGAATGGTTAGAAAATTCATATAAGTCTATTATGTATGTGTTGACATCTCTATTTTCTTTAAATATTTCTTAACCATCGATAGAGGTTACAAGACATTCATTTGAGGTAAAGATTACTTTGTTTCCTTTATCACATAATTGACTAACACTTAACAAGTTATGTTTTAAGCCATCAACAAGTAATACATCTTTAATAAAAGTAGTACCATTAATACCAATAGAACCAATGTCAATTACCTTACCCTTAACATTGTTTCCAACGGTAACTTTACCTCCATCAATACTTTTGATTTCATTGAATAGTTCTTTGTCTCTTGTCATATGCCTTGAGCATCCACTGTCTACTAGCCAAGCATTTTTTTTTATTGTGGACTTTAGGCATACCTATAGAATCACAGTTCAAGGTCGATTTTTAGGTACCCAAATGAGCTTGGGTCCTTGGGGGTTAGCACATGAATGTTCCCAATGAGCCTTCCTTATCCAACAATGTTTATTTATATGACTAATCTTCATACAATAATTACACTGTTTATGTAACACCCCCTCACCCCAGCAGCTCGTGCCCGAATAAGGGAGTGCTACCTCTTACTTCATCGGTTAAAAGATCATTATTAAATTTTTGTACACATGAAAATCATTCATTTTTTTATTTACTATTTATTTACTTTGCAGCATAAAAGAAAAGTCATAATATTAAAGATAAAAATCCATTTTATTTAATAACATCTTTTTTATAAAGTGTACCATTTATTTTACAAATACTACAAAATAAAATTTAAAAACATAAATACAACAGATGTGTGACCCACGGTGGTTCAAATATGCTGCTTTACTGGGTCAGGTCGCCGCTAGCTTTATTTATTACTGTCTACTTATTCTTTGCTATACCTGTGCGAGAGAAACTCTCACGCTAAGCTCTTGGCTTAGTGGTGCATATAAATAAGACAATAAACTATTTTATGCAATCATGCATTATCATATATCAACTCATGCTTAATCATATTCTCATGCAAATATACATATCATGGTATTATAGCATGTATAAACATGAGATCATATTCTTTTATCTCATACTTGTTTACTTCACTAAAACATCATTATATAACATGTCATAATCAATCATGTTACAAGTCATTATTTCTTTTATTTTCCATGTCACAATTCGTAATTCCATTTTAAATTCCAATAATTCATTTATGTTCCCCAACTTCTTTATTTATATCCTTATTTATGCCCAAGACACCTATGAACCACTAACTAGGATAACGGAGTTGCCATCCCGGCACTTAGGAGTGCCACCCGGGCAATATGATGTGCGCATATAAGTGCCAAACCCGGCGTAGATAACCGTGCCAAACTCGGCGTAGATAACCGTGCCAAACTCGGCGTAGATAATAATGTCATACCCGGCATAAATAACAATGCCAAACCCGGCATAGATAACAATGCCAAACCCGGCGTAGATAATCATACCATTAATGGATTTAATCATTTTCATCATACTCCCCCCCTATTTGGCATGCCAAACTATCCTAAGTTGGTTCGGTGTTCTAGGGCTTATACAATCTCATTAAAATTCACAACAATTATATTCACACTTTTCATGCATTTAATGTCTCAAAATAATTACATAATCACTCAATCAAAATAATATTTACATAATATAACAAGGTCCACATCATTTTACTCATTTCATTCCTCATCTTATATGCTGTCCTGCCACTGGCAGATTCTGTTCTCAGTATTGGACCTTAATTTTGGTCCTGTTAAGTTCTAAATTTAGTTTCGAGGTCTTCTTACCAATTTTATATCTGGATCTGAGCTTTAACATGAAGCTAGAATCACTTAATTCTAAGTTCTGTATCAAAAGATATGATAAAATTACCACTGACTGGTCACTAAACAATTCTGCCCGGAATTTCTGGACAGATTCTATATTTGAAATTCATGAATTTTTCTGGAAAATTACAAACATATTCAGATTTTATGGTCTCAATAAAAGTTATAGCCCTATATCTCATCTTTCAAACCCAACAAACAACATACAAAACCGAGTTCCAGAAAATAAGTTATAATAATTTAAGTGAACACTGCTCATCAATTTTCAGCAAAGAACATACCAACCAATCACATTCAATTTTTTTCCAAATTAAGTCCTAAGTCTAGCAAACATGCATCCCCAAGATTTTTCATCACCATTAATATTAATTCAAAATCATCAACATGCCAAATAATTAAATTATGCAATTAAAACAAAATTAAAATAGGCTATTGCCTTAGATTATGCACAAACCTCTCTTTTTCTCTTTTCTTTCTCTTTACTTTTATTTCTCCTTTCCTTTGCTCCTTTGAGCCAAATCCTTGTCACTTTGAGTTCCTAAAGTTCATAAACAGATTATTAAAATTCATAAACCTAATTTTCTCCCTTTCTCCTTACTCTCTTAAGCTTCCTTAAGCATGAGAATGGGATTTTACCTTACTTTTTCTCTCTTTTCTCACTTTCTCTTTCTAAAATCAAGCTTTAGCTATGGAGGAAGAAGGGAAAACGTGGCTGGTTTGAGAGAACAGAATTTTCCTAAATGAAAATGGTTAAGGAAGAAGAAGAAACAATCAAGAACAAAGTGACAAAAGTCATTAAAATGGGGGACACATAAGCCATATTCTAGAAACCTTAATTAATGTCATATGCATGTATCTACATTAGCTTATTAAACTTTGCCATTTGGTGTATTGGACTTCAAGAAACGTGGGAGATACTTAATGATGGAAAAATTCTAGATCAATGGTGATAATTAAGAAAGGATAAGCACTTAAGAATAAAGTGACAAAATTACATAATTATTGGAGACACCTAAGCATTTTCTAGAAACTTTTCATTAATTTCTAATTCATGTATGTCAATTGACTTCTAAAAATGTGCCACTTGGTGTGGCTGGCCTCCATATGCATTTTATGTCCCAATTCATGCATTTAATTTATGATTATCCCCTTTAAATCCTCCAATTTTCGATAAATTGCAAATTAACCCCTAAACTTTTTAAAATTTGCAATTTAGTCCTTTACCGAAATTTAACATCTTCAAATATTTAGACCACTTTATTAGGTATTTTCCATACCTAATTGTCGTTATTTTCATTATTTTTCGATAAAAATCCAAATTTAGACTTTGGTCAACCCAACGAGTCGATTTAACCACTCGCGTGACTTAGGTCTAAATTAGCGGATATGACAGTTTAGGTCTAACATTGTTTTTTGGTCTTACAATATATTTGAATGTCATATTTCTATTTAACTGATTTTGAGAACAATGACATGCACAATCATGATTAATTGATGCTTTTCTAAATGCATGCTTCTTACACATAAAGGCATGATTGTTCTTTTTATGTATAGAAGGTTTAATATACTTATTCCTTGGTGTTGTTCCAATAATTTTGGAGATGTGAGGTTCATAGACTTAACAAAAATGGTTTTGTGAGAAGATGATGATGTGTCCTTAAATCTTAGTCCATATCTAATTAAAGGTGGTCTTTGAGACACAATGAGAGTATCTAAACTCTCTTTTCCTTTGTGAAATTTAGAAATGGAATTTCTAAGTTCCTCAACTTCATTTTTCAAAGTGTTATTTTCTTTAAGCAAGGAAGCAGTTGAGGGTTTTGATGAATATTCATCTAATGACTTTTGAAGAGATTCATTAGATGATTTAAGCTTAAGATTCTCCTTTTCTAAAGCATCCATTTTGTTTTCCAAATTTGAAATGTTATTCCTATAAGTACTGAATTTACTCCTATATTTCTCTAGTTCTAAATTTAATTCTTCTATAAGGCTTTGCTCATCATCATCATCATCACTATTACTATCATTATCATTATCACTACTATCATTATTGAAAGAGTATGAGCGTAGTGATCTTACCTTATTCGAGACGTGATCCTCAATAGCCATGAAGCATAGGTTGACCTCTTCGCTTTCATTATCATCTCTTTCACTTGAAGAGCTTTCGTCATCCCATGTGGTTTTGTGACCTTTCTCCCCATTGTCTTTTTGGTATTTGCTCTTATGCTTCTTAAGCCTTGGACATTCTGGTTTGATATGTCCTTTCTATCCACACTCATAGCACTTTACTTCTTACTTACTTCTTTATGCATCATTAGAAGTTTGTTTGAGGTTTCTTTGCCTGAATTTTCTGGAGTTGCTCATTTTCTTCTCAATGATTCTTTTCAGTCTTCTTGAAAGCATAGCAACATCCTCATTTTCATCATCACTCATTTCTTCATCATCTTCATTTTCTTCTTGAGATTTTAAAGCAGAGGCTTTGAGTGCTAAAGGCTTTCTTTTCTCTGGCTCTGCTTCAAGCTCTCTATCTCTTTTCACTGCCATTTCATGTGTGAGAAGTTTGCCAATAAGCACATCAGTATTCATGATGCTCATGTCTTCATTTGCTTCTTCTACGCCAGTAACTCTTGAGCCATAGTCTTTAAGAGGAAGACTTCTCAGGATTTTGTTGTTTACATCTTCCAGACTCAGATGTTTCCTAAGTTTCCTCATTCCATTTATGATGGTTAGAAGGTGGTTGGTCATGTCAGTGATTGACTCATTGGATTTCATCTTAAAGAGCTCATATTCTGAAGTAAGATATTGAATCTTCTTGGGTTTGACTTGCTTAGTTCATTCATGATAATTTTCCAATGTCTTCCACATGCTGTAGGCTGTTGGGTAGTGTTGTATTCTTCCACATTCTTCAATAGATAATGAGCTTGATAGGATTGTCATTGTCTTCTTATTTTTGAAATTTGCTCTTCTTTGAGGCTCTGTCCAATCATATCTTGATAAGATTACTTCTTCACCATCAGCTCCTCTCCTGGTTTGTGGTGTCCATTCTTTTTGTACATTATCCCAGACTTCAATTCCTTCACTATCCAGGTATGTCTCCATCCGAAACTTCCAATGGGCATAATTTGCTTCATCAAAGTAAGGTTTGAGACTTTGGAATCCTTCACTGGTCATATCTTAATCTTTACTGGCGCTTTTTAGGCTTAGATGCTAGATAAAGCTTTGATTCCAATTGTTTCCCAGATATTGAGCCAAGAAGAGGGGTTGAATTGGAGTTTAAAAATTTAACTTTAAAGTGTGAAAATAAAAAAGTTAAGTTTAGGAGGGATAGAGAAATTTGACACAAGGATTTTTATAGAAGTTCGGGTGTTAACAAACCCTACTCCTCTCCCCAATCGTAATTGGAAGTTTCACTAACACACTAAGTGTTACAATGGAGTTTTACAAGCTCACTCCCAACTATGGTGTTTCTCACAATGGCTCACACCTAACCCAGAAATCCCTTATGTTTTAATGGCTCACACAATAACCAATTCCTTATGTTTTACAGGCTCACACAAACAACCTTTATCTTGTGTTTTACAGGCTCACATAAACAACCTTTATCTTTGTGTTTTAAAGGCTCACACAACTAACCCTTACAAGTGTTCTACTTTTAACCCAGAAATACCCAAAACTCACTTGAGTAATAAATGATTACAGAGAGAAACACTTACAAATCTTTATTGCTCAATAAATGATGAGCAAAAAGATTTTCATAGAGAATAGATATTTGTTATGAAAGTATTAAATGTACAAATAGCTTGTAATAAGATTTAGATTCAAATTATTTGCTATCATTTTGTACTAAATGCATAAATGACTTGCATTTATACTCTCATGGCTAATTATAGCCATTAGAGTGCATTTAATACGAAACTAGTCGTTGCACCAACCCAAATAATCGCACTTGACATTTTTCTCTTTCATCTTTCACGGACGTGATTGTTCTTCCAAGAAGTGACTGAAGTGGTGACCTTGGTCGTGAAGCATTCTGGAATGTTTTGAAACATTGGGTCACGGGCGTGACATATATGTTCACGGGCGTGACAAACTTCACAACCGTGATCCAAGTGGTGACTTTGGTCGTGAAGCTCTCTAGATGAATTTCTCAAGAAGGTTCATGAGCGTGACTCAAATATGCATTTCACGGTTTGTTATCTTCCTTCATGGTCATGAACTTCAAATGTTGGTTTTGTTGATGGTTAGCTTTTTCACGGGCGTGACACATAGGGTCATGGGCGTGAACATGCTACTTCCTTAATTTTATCTTTTAAGGATTAATCTTTCATTCTCCATTTTTGCTATTTTATTCCATACCCTGTTTAATAGACTTAGAAAACAAATATGTTAAATAAAATATTGCTATTTTATTTGTTATCATCAAAATGACAGAAATACCCCTCAAGGTTTAACAATTTCCCCCTTTTTGATGGTGACAAATAATCTAGCAATATGTGCTTTTGAGAAGTCTCCCCCTCAAAAGATACTTAGGATAAAAATTGATGAAATGCAAGAATTGTAAAGAATGATGTAGCATTGAAATAAACTTTCTAGTTTTAAGTATATGCAAGTTATATGCAAAATATATCCAATATATACCAAAATTCTCTTTAAGTCATGAAGTATATGTAAAGTATATTTAGAGTATATCAAGTGCATATTCATTTATGTAACTTGCGTTAAGGTATATGCAAAGTATACTTAAGATATATTTAAGGTGTATAAAGCTCAATTTGCATACTTGCATATTTATTTTGAATCAAATTTTAAGTATGGCACTTAAACTTAAAATATATTTTCTCCCTACTTAACTCAATATATTTGTAGGTTCTTCATTTTGATTCAAAATTAAGTATTGCTTGCACTTATATTAATATATTGAAAATTAAGTATTGCTTGCACTTATCTTAATATATTGCTAGTGCTACAACCTAACAAAGTAAAGATTTGAAGAACAAATAAGAAATTACAAGGTATAATTTCTAACTTTTATATTTATATAAATTAGTTTTAATGGCACAAGTATGATCTTTTGTTTCGGGTTTTAAAAATTTTATTTTTCCGCTGCATTTATGAATCTGATTCATTCTTCAAAACCCAACAATAAATAATTTTGCTATATGTGCCTTGAGGAGAAATGAATTTCTCCCCCTTAAAAGGTGCTTAAAAAATATAAACTATAAAGAGCATAGGAATGTCACATTTTCAAGCCATAAGCATATAAGAGGTGAAGTAAAGCATTTAATCATAACATTTATGCCAAATATATGGAAGGTATATTTCAAGTATATTTTATGTTAAATGGAATTTACATGTAAATAATATTGCATATCTTTTCCCCTTTTAACACAATCAAAAAGAGACAAACAAATAAACATAATGCAAATCTTATATTCCATTATAAAAATAAATTACATATGGAAGTTTAAGTACAAAGAAGATTTACCTAATGATCCTAAGGATCCTAATGAACCTAAAAGAAACATGATCCTAAGGCAGAAATATAAAACCAAAGAAAAGATAACTCATGGCTTGAAGCCAGATACTTGCTCGTGAAGATGAGCTACCTCCTCATCGATGCTATCAACTCTTAGCTCTATAAAGTCCTTAAGATTCTCCAACTTCATATAAATGGAGTACTGAAAAGAATCCATGCTTGCTTGAAGCAAGTTGAGACGAGGAGTGATAAGTGCCATAAGCAGTTGAGCCATGTCTGGTTGGGATGATGATGTTTCACCAACTGCTGGGGCAACCGATGTTTCAATCGTAACTTGAGGAAACTTAACTCTGTCTCTCTTTCTCTACTGTGGCCTTTGAAGGCCAGCTTTAAATTTTTTTGATACATTTGATTCCCATGCAATTTTACCTGCAAGGGTGATACACCAATAGTAGATGTTATCTTGAAAGAGGATTCTCATAGTAGCTCCTTCTAAATGAAATATTCTATGTCCACTCGATCTCTAGGGGATGTCGGGATGATGGTGAAGTTATGATCACTAAATCCATCAACTTGAGTTCAATTTCCAGATAAGTAATGTAGCCACCTACCAGAATGTCACCTGATGACTTTGAGGCAATTGACTGAAGATGGGATGCCAACCATCTTGATAAGGCTACTGGCTCATTCTTCTAAACCATCTCGAACAGAAGCAACTCTAATTTCCTGACTGCCCCGTTGCTATCTCCTCGAGCAAAAATTGAATAAGATAGGAATCTATGAATTTATCGGAGACTCGGGTTCTTCAAGTGAGTACTCTTCATCTTCTTGACATCCAAGCTACAGTCACTACCAAAGTTATGCCAATCTACTGAGGGATTAAAATTTGTTGATGCACTCTCATTGATCAAGCCCTCATATGGCAGCTTGAAGATTTCTATGAATTTTAAGGTGGTGAGTGAATTCTTTTGTCTGCTGAGCTAAAAGGAGACCTTGCCAATAGGAGAAACTTGCAAGGTGCTTAGAAATTCCAAGGTTGGCTCCTTGGACATGGGTTTATAGAAGTTTACAGATTCCAACAATCCACAATGTCAAAGCCATACTTTGATATCTAATTCAAGGCTAAAAACCTTGATGTAATCCCAATCGAAAGTCCTAGTGGACAAAATAGGTCGCTTCTTCAGAGAAGCATACTTATAATGGAAGTGCTGGGGTAAAACATTGAGAAGATGGTTGGCATAAATCTTTATGGTTGTGCTTTTTATCTTCCCTTTAGAGGAACCGGCTCCGGAGGCCATATAGGTGGTTGAAATCCTTAAAGGAAATTGAAACGAATGAAAAATACCTGGGGTTTGATTACCGCCTGAAAACTCATAGAAAACTTGAGGAAAAATGGATGAAATTGATGATTTTGATGCTTAGATGATGAAACCGATGAAGAGTGAAAAGATGTTTAGAATGTCAGATTTAGCTGGAAAGAGGGAAAGGGGTGAGGCTTTTGTGATTTTGAAGAGAGAGAAATGAAAGAAATAGTGAAATTTCAAGCTAAATATTGATCGATTCACGACCGTAGATGTATGTTCATGGGCATGAATAATTGTATCCACGGGAAGACCAAATGGAGACCCATCCCATGAATGAAGATATGAACACTTGTGTTGTTTGAAGTATGTTAAGTTCACGACTATGATATAAAATTTTCATAAGCGTGAAAAGGGATATTCATGACAACAAACCATGACCCAAAACATGAATGCTTCTACCATTTTTAGCCACTATTTTCATGACCGTGAAGTTATACTCACAGGCGTGAAGACCTAAAATATGGTAAAAAAGAAATATGATCCAAACATAAGGATGTGATATGCATTTTCTTCCTAAATAAATTAGGCATACCTTTTCATGACAAATAATCGTTCATCATTAAGGGGCTTAATGAAAATATCAGCCAATTGATTGTTTGTGTCAATAAATTCTGACACACTATAACCATTTTATACATGATCTCTTCTAAAATGATGCCTAATGTCTATGCGTTTGCTCCCAAAATGCTGAATGGGATTTTTAGAAAGGTTTATAGCACTTGTATTGTCACATTTGATGGGAATGTGATCAATGTCTTCACCATAATCGTTGAGTTGTTGTCTCATCCAAAGAATTTAAGTGCAACAACAACCCACTGCTATATATTCTGCTTCAGTAGTGGATAAGGCAGTCAAAACTTGTTTCTTGCTAAACTAAGAAACTAAGCATTCACCAATTAAATGATAAGTTCCGTATGTGCTTTTTCTATTTAGAAGACTTCCGACATAATCAGCATCCAAAAAACTAATGATATGAAAAGAAATATTTTTAGGATACCATAAGACTAAGTGAATTGTGCCATGTATATATTTTAAAATTTTTTTCACAGAATGCAAATGAAATTTTTTAGGACATGATTGAAATCTAGTACATAGGCATACACTATACATTATATCAAGTCTAGAAGTGGTAAGATATAAAAGAGATCTGATCATACCTCTATAAAGCTTTTCATATATAGTTTTACCCTTCTCATCTTTATCCAATTTGGTTGATGTGCTCATTGGAGTCTTAGTACTCTTACATCCTTACATTCCAAATTTCTTTAATTGCTTTTTGGGGAACTTGGATTTGTTGATGAAGATGCCATTTTTCTTTGCTTGATTTGAAGACCAAAGAAAATTTTAAGCTCTCCCATTATGCTCATTTCAAATTCTTTAGTCATACATTTAGTAAATTCTTAAAAAAGTAATTCATTAGTAGATCTAAAGATAATATCATCAACATAAATTTGAACAAGTAATATGTCATGCTTATGCTTTTTAATGAAAAGAGTAGAGTCTACATATCTTTTTGAAAAATTATTTTCTAAAAAAAAATGCACTTAGTCTCTCATACCAAGCTCTTAGAGCTTGTTTTATACCATATAATGCCTTAGACAGTTTAAATACATGATTTGGCAATATATGGCTTTCAAAACTAGGAGGTTGTTTAACATAAACTTCATCCTCTATAAAACCATTTAAGAATCACTTTTGACATCCATTTGAAAAATTTTAAAGTTCATATGGCATGCAAAAGCTAAAAGAATTCTAATTGCTTCTAATCTAGCCATTGGAGCATAGGTCTCATCATTATGTCTTTCTCTTGGTTGTACCATTTGCAACCAATCTAGCTTTACTTCTAGTTATATAACCATGCTCATCCAACTTGTTCCTGAAAACCCATTTACTACCTATGATGCGATAATCCTTAGGTCTTGGAGCTAAGGTCCAAACCTTATTTCTCTCTAATTAGTTGAGTTCCTCTTGCATAGAAATCACCCAACTTTCATATCTAAGAGCCTCATTAATATTTCTAGGATCAATTTGAGAGACGAAAGCTAGATTAGAGTCTAAAAACTTAAAAGTAGATCTAGTGCGTACACCTTTGGCAGGATCACCAATGATTTACTCCATGGGATAGTTTTTTTATGAATTTCCATTCCTTTTGAAGCTCTCAGGTGTCTTGCTCATGAGCTTGATGTAGTAGATTATCTTGATGTTCCTCTTGTTATTTCTCTTCTTGATCACCATCCTCTTTATGATCAAGACCAAGCTTATCCACAGTTCCTATAATATCATCAAAAGCACTACATTTCACAATATCAATTTTACTATATTCATAAAAAAAAAAAAAAACAACATGCATAGACTTTTCTACAACTAATTATCTTTTATTGAAGATTTTTTAAGCTTTGCTAGTTATGGAGTATCCTAAGAAGATACCTTCATCGAATTTAGAGGCAAATTTTCAAAGGTTATCCTTGGTATTTAATATAAAACACTTGCATCCAAATACTCTAAAGTATGAGATAAAGGTTTTCTTCCATTCTATAGCTCAAAAGAAGCTTTATTTAAAATAGGTCTTTTGAAAACTCGGTTAGAAATATAAAAAGTAGGTTAGCAAATTATACTCACTGAGCATTATTCTAGCCATTTCAATTAGAGTTCTATTTTTTCTTTCAACAACCCCATTTTTTTGAGGTGTTCTAGAAGTTGAAAAATTGTGAGAGATACCATATTCTAAAAAACATTTTCAAAATTTTCATTTTCAAATTCTTTGCCATGATCACTTCTTATTTTGGAAATAAAATATCATTTTTTTTATTTTGAATTCATTTGGCAAAGTTTTTAAAGGATTCAAAAGCATCACTCTTTTAAGCTAAGAAAATTACCCAAGTAAATCTAGAGTAATCATCAACAATGACAAAAGTATAGTGTTTACCTTTTAAACTAGCAACTCTAATAGGTATAAAAAGATCTAAGTGCAAAAATTGTAAAGGTGAGGTACTTACTACACTCTTTAACTTGAATGATGTGTTGTGTTGTTTTCCTCTTTGACATGGTTCACATGTTTTATCTTTTGCAAATTTGACTTTTTGAAGTCCATCCACTAGCTCTCATTTACTAAGGCTTTGAATTAAGTCCATGGTTGCATGACCAAGCCTTCCATGCCATAGCCAAGATTCATCGCTAATTGTCATAAAACACTTAGAGGAAAGGTTAGATAACTTGTGTTAATCTATTATGTAAGTATTGCCATCTTATCTCCTTTGAACATCTCTTGACCATTTGAGGTACTCACAAGACATTCAATAGAGGTAAAGGTGATTTGGTTTCCCTTATCACATAATTGACTTACACTTAATAAATTATGCTTTAATCCATCAACTAGTAAAACATTTTCAATTAAAGAGACATTATTTAAACCAATTGAGCCAATGCCAATTACCTTACCCTTGGTATTGTTCCCGAAGGTTACCTTACCACCATCAATTCTTTTGATTTGAGTGAAAAGACTTCTATTTCCGGTCATGTGCCTTGAGCATCCATTAGCCAAGCATTTTCCTTTGATGTGGACTTAAGGCACAACTACAAAATGACAATTTAGGTTTGATTTTTAGGTAGCCAAATGAACTTGGGTCCTTGGGGGTTAGCATTAGAAGGTTCCCAATGGGCATTTCTTATGAAACGATGTTTTTTTATATACCCAAGCTTCATGCAATAGTGGCATTGTTTGGATTTAAATATGTTTTTCCACTTTGCTATTGGTTTAGACTTTATTACTCTCATTAGAGGAGTATGTGCACAATGACATAAGCATTTATGTGTTATGGGTGCTTTCTTAGGTGATTGCTTCTTATATAAGAAAGCATGATTAGCCTTTTGAGGTTTCCCTCTTTACTTTTCCTTTGAGTAGTGAATTTTATGTGTGCTTTGCCATTAACCCTTGGGGCTATTACTTCAATAGTGGAAGTTTTTGTTGTGCTTGATTTAACAAAGATGGTTTTTGAAGATGATGATGCTCCATGGAAGTCTAAACCATGCCTTACTAAATGAGGTCTTTGAGATATAATTAGAGTGTCTAAACTCTTTTTCCCTTTGTGAAATCTAGAAATAAAGTTTCTAAGCTCCTCAACCTCATTTTTCAATGCATTATTTGCTTTTAAGAGAGAACTTATTAAGGGTTTTGAGGAAATCTCATCCAATGACTTCTTTAAATAGTCATTTGAGGTTTTTTAGCTCTTCAACTATCTTTTGAAGGTCATTAAAATTATTTTTAAGTTTAGAGCTATTTTTCTATAAAGATCAGGTTTTATTTTGTATCTTTCTATTTCTAAATTTAGCACTTCAATTATATCATCATCATCATTATCATCATTAATTAAATCACATAAATCATCACAATATTGAGAAGTAGAGCATAACTCATCATCAGAATACTCTTTAATGACCATGAAGCATAGGTTAGCCACCTCATCTTCTTCTTCTTCAATAAGTGATGAAGTTTCATCATCCCAAGTGGCTTTGTGACCCTTTCTTCATCTTCTTTTTTGGGTCTCCTCTTGTACTTTTTGACCATGGGCACTCCGATCTAATGTGTCACTTCTTCCCACATTTATAGCACTGACTTCATATTTTCTTTTGTTAGATAAGGAGTTTCTATGAGGGAATCTTGAGGCTTTTTGCTTATAGTTCTTAATTGAGTCATACTTATGAGTGATCAACCTTTTGATTCTCTTGGAAAGTAAGGCTATTTGATCATTTTCTTCAACTAACTCTTTATCACTTAAAAGATCTTCATTTATAGGCATTGAGATTGAAGCTTTAAGTGCTAGAGGCTTTCCTTTCTCTTTTTCTCCTTTAAGCTATTTTTCTCTTACTAAATCCATCTCATAAGTGAGGAGTTTGCCAATAAGTTCATCGGTAGGAATTACGCTCAAGTCCTCATTGGCTTCCTCAATATTCGCAACCCTTGAGCCATAATATTTCATAGGAAAACTCTTTAGAATATTGTTATTTACAGCTTCCAAGTTATAGTGCTTTACAAACTTCCTCATGCCATTGATAATAGCAAGAAGTCGATTAGTTATTTCGGTTATGGTCTCATTAGGCTTCATCTTGAAGAGTTCATATTCGATGACAAGAAGTTGAACCTTTTTGGACTTGTTTCATGCCTTCATGGTAGTTTTCCAATGTTTTCCAAATGGAGTAAATGGTTGGACAATGTTAGATTCTACCACACTCTTTAAGAGATAAAGAGCTTATTAGAATGATCATGGCTTTCTTGTTTTTGCCATTAGCCCTATTTTGGGGCTCGGTCCAATCATCTCTTGGAACAATCTCATCTTCTCCTTCGGCATTCATTCTTGTTGGAGATGTCTATTCCTTTTGAACATATCCCAAACATCTACTCTTTCATTATCAAGATAGGTTTCCATCTTGTATTTCCAATTCACATAATTTGCTCCATCAAAGAAAGGCTTGGGATTGTGAAATCCTTTGTTGGCCATAATTCGATCTTTGCTTGCGCTTGTTAGATTTTGAATGCTTGACCCACTTTAATACTAATTATTGCCCAAAATAATAACTAAGAAAAGGGAGTTGAATTGGTTAGTAATAAGAAATTTACTTAGTGCAATTTTACTAAAGTATAATTTACGAGAGAGAGAGAGAGAGAGATTATATTCAACACACAAGATTTATAGAGGTTCAAGTATTAACAAACCCTACTCCTCTCTCCAATCTTAGTTGAGTATTTCACTAACACTCAAAGTGTTACAAATGGAGTTTTCTCTAGATCACTCGCAATATGGTATTTCTCTCTTGGCTAACACCTAACCCAGAAAAACAATTGTATTTTAATGGCTAACACAAGAAATAAATCCTTGTGTTTTAATGGCTTACACACAAAAAAACCATTACAAATATTTCACTCATAACCCAACTCACTCAAACTCACTTTTGAGTAATTGTTTACAAGAATGAAACACTCACCAACTAAAAAGCTCAACAATTATGAGCAATTATGGTTCTTACAATAAGAATGGTGAAAAGAATTAAATGATCAAGGCTATATAAGATTAGAAAATAGAATGCATGTTTTTCACTTGTTCTCTAACTTTTGGAAGTCATAAATATGTTGTATTTATATTTTTCTTAACAAAAATAGCCATTTGGGATACATTTAATGCAAAAATATATGTTCAACAACTTTCCCATTCATGCCTGATAACTTTCTCTTTCTAGGTTCACAAGCATGACTTAATCTTCACAGATATAGTTGTTCTTCGTAATCGTGAATGAAGTGATGAAGCTGGTCATGAATGGTTTTGTCTAGAAATGAAAAGACTTTCACAGGTGTGACATATTTTTTCACAGGCATGACTTAATCAAGCTTCATGGGTGGTCTAATACTTAACCGCCATGAATGTTTGAACGAATAGTCTTTGGAACTAACTATCTCACAGTCATTACCCAAGAGTCACAGACATGAAAGGTGCATTTCACGATTGTAGCAACTCTTCATCATAGGTGTGTCAATATTCACTATCGTGAATATTAGCTTCATGGGCATGAACCTTTATTGATTGCTTTCTTTTGAACTTTGAACAACTTGAATCAACTTGCTTCATAGTCTTAGGAATATGTAACCTGTCTAATACACTTAGAATATAAAATGTAGTTAAATTTCTTATTGTCTAATTATTTATAATCATCAAAATGATAGAAATACCCCTTAAATGTTCAATAATTTATATGCAAAAATATTCGGTATGACATGAAATTTAATAATAAGTTTAAGAAACGATATATGTATGTTACATGATAAGGTACATTTGGTCACCTGTAAAATAAGTTAGTTTAGTAAACTACAAAGATGGATGACATCACTTTACTTGGCTAATAATGCAAAAGGGTATGGGGTGTTATATTATACTAATTTTTATTTTTAGTTTTATCATATGCTATTAGGAATAAATTATAATATACTATCGATCATCACAAATTACAAAACTATCATATCTAATGCTAGCCTAAGTAAAGCAATATAATATTAGAACCACATATACCATGTATAAGTATAAACTAATTTATTACTTTATTTGCCGCTATAATAATAATAATAATAATAATAATAATAATAATTATTATTATTATTATTATTATTATTATTATTATTATTATTATTATTATTATTATTATTATTATTATTATTATTATTATTACATTTAGATTACCATTATCAATAATAGCTATTTCTAAATATATTGTTAGTAGGTATTATACCATTAATTAGGTATCAATATATTATTGTGATACTATATCTAAGCAACTAGGTGTGACACTTTTAACTATTAAGTGTAATTCTAGCAACAATTATAATATCATATTTTGAAAAAGAAAAAACCAGCATTATTTATAGTTATATTATTAATTACTACTGCAAGTAGGGGTGACAATTCGTGTTAGTGGATTGTATTCATGTCATATCTTGATATACCAATAATACGATAAGTTAATTATTTTTAAAATTCAAATATTAATGCGATCAAATTAATAAATAAGTTAACACGATATGACACATTTTAATATAATTAATCTGTAAATCAAATTGAATTAATATAATACGATCTAGTTAATGTATATATGAATTATAAATATAACGTGTTAATCTGATACGACACAACACGTTTAATACTATTAATCTATAAATTGAATTGAATTAGTATAATACAATCTAGTTATTATATATATGAGTTATAAATGTGACAGATTAAAAGTATTACTCCGTGTTAAACCTTAAGGGGTATTTCCGTCATTTTGATGATAGCAAATAAAATAGCAATATTGTATTTAACATACTTGTCTTCTAAGTCTTTTATACAGGACATGGATCAAAATAGCAAGAATGGAGAATTGGAAGAATAATCCTTGAAAGACAAAATTCAAGTAGTAGGATGTTCACTGTCGTGACTCTATGAGTCACTCCCGTGAAAGAAGCTAACCGTTACCAAAACCAACTTTTGAAGTTCATGGCCATGAAGGAAAAATAAACTATGAAGTGGATATTTTAGTCACCCCCGTGAAGATTCATGGTCACCACTTCAGTCACGGCTTGGGAAGAACTGTCACTCCCGTGACAAGCATAGTCACGCCCGTGAACAATGAAAGAGAAAAATGTCAGGTGCAATTTTTTGGTTGGTACAACGGCTAGTTTCATTTTTAATGCATCCCAATGGCTATATTCAGCCATGGGAGTATAAATGGAAGTCATTTATGCATTAAGAACAAGAGAATGAAGAGAATAACAATTGAATAGCATATACTTTGAATTTAAGCTATTTGTACTTTCTTATTTTGAGAACAAAATCTATTCTCTGTAAAAATCTTTTTGCTCTTTATATTTGAGCAATTAAGATTTGTGAATGGTTCTCTCTGTAATCTTTACTCAAGTGAGCTTTGGATATTTCTGGGTTAAGAGTAGAACACTTGTAAGGGTTAGTTGTGTGAGCCTCCAAAACACAAGGAAGGTTGTTTGTGTGATCCTGTAAAACACAAGGAATGTTGTTTGTGTGATCCTGTAAAACACAAGGAAGGTTGTTTGTGTGATCCTATAAAACACAAAGTGAAGGTTGTTTGTGTGATCCTGTAAAACACAAGGAAGGTTGTTTGTGTGAGCCTGTAAAACACAAGGAATTGGTTATTGTGTGAGCCATTAAAACACAAGGGATTTTTAGGTTAGGTGTGAGCCATTGTGAGAAACACCATAGTTGGGAGTGAGCTTGTAAAACTCCATTGTAACACTTAGTGTGTTAGTGAAACTCCCAATTGCGATTGGGGAGAGGAGTAGGGTTTGTTAACTCCCGAACCTCTATAAATCTTTGTGTTTGATTTTCTCTATCACTCCTAAAATTAATTATTTATTTCCGCACTTTAAAGTTTAATTTTTTGAAACTCCAATTCAACCCCCTTCTTGGTCTAATATCTGGGAAACAATTGGTATCAGAGCTTTGTCTAGCATCGAAGCCTAAAAAGCGCTAGTAAAGAGTAAGATATGGCCAGTGAAGGATTCCAAAGTCTCAAACCTTACTTTGATGGAGCAAATTATGCCCATTGGAAGTTTAGGATGGAGACATACTTGGATAGTGAAGGAATTGAAGTCTGGGATAGTATTCAAAAAGAATGGACACCACCAATTAGAAGAGGAGTTAATGGTAAAGAAGAAATTCTATCAAGAGATGATTGGACAGAGCCTTAAAAAAGAGCAAATTTCAAAAATAAGAAGGCAATGACAATTCTCTCAAGTTCATTATCTATTGAAGAATGTGGCAGGATATAACACTGTTCAACTGCATATAGCATGTGGAAAACATTAGAAAACTATCATGAAGGCCACAAAACCACATGAGATGATGAAAGCTCTTCAAGTGAGAAAGATGATATTGAAAGTGAAAAGGTCAACCTATGCTTCATGGCTATTGAGGATCATGTATCGGAAAAAGTAAGATCACTACACTCATACTCTTTCAATAATAATAGTAGTGACAATGATAGTAATAGTGATAGTGATGATGATGATGATGAGCAAAGCCTTATAGAAGAATTAAATATAGAATTAGAGAAATATAGAACTAAATTTAGTACCTATAGAAATAATATCTCTAATTTGAAAAATAAGATAGATGGATTAGAAAAGGAGAACATAAAGCTTAAATCATCTAATGAATCTCTTCAAAAGTCATTAGATGAATATTCATCAAGACCCTCAACAACTTCATTGTTAAAAGAAAATAATACTTTGAAAAATGAAGTTGAGAACTTAGAAATTCCATTTCTAAATTTCACAAAGGTAAAGAGAGATTAGATACTCTCATTGTGTCTCAGAGATCACCCTTAATTAGACATGGTCTAGGATTTAAGGACACATCATCATCTTCTCACAAAACTATATTTGTTAAATCTAAAGAATCTCACATCTCCACACCTGTTAGAACTGTACCAAGAAATAAGAATGTTAACCTTCTATACAGAAAAAGAATAATCATGCCTTTATGTATAAGAAGCAAGTATCTAGAAGAATGCAAATTAATCATGATTGTGCATGCCATTGCTCTCAAAATCAGTCTAATAGAATTATGGCATTTAAATACAGTGTAAGACCAAAAAGCAAGTTTAGACCTAAACAATGTAATTATTGTATGAAAATGGGTCACATAAATAAACATTGCTGGATAAAGAAGGCTCATTGGGAACCTTCATGTGCTAACCCCCAAGGACCCAAACTCATTTGGGTACCTAAAAATCATACTTGATTTGTGATTCTATAGATATGCCTCAAGTCCATAATAAACAAAAATGCTTGGCTAGTAGACAGTGGATGCTCAAGGCATATGACAAGAGACAAAGAACTTTTCAATGAAATCAAAAGTATTGATGGAGGTAAAGTTACCTTTGGAAACAATGCAAAGGGTAAGGTAATTGATATTGGTTCTATTGGTGTTAATAGTACTACTTTTATTAAGGATGTCTTACTTGTTGATGGCTTGAAACATAACTTGTTAAGTGTAAGTCAATTATGTAATAAAGGAAATAAAGTAATCTTTACTTCAAATGAATGTCTTGTAATCTCTATCGATGGTCAAGAAATATTTAAAGGGAATAGAGATATCAATACATACATAATAAACTTACATGAACTATCTAACCATTCCTCTAAGTGTCTTATGACTACTAGTGATGAATTTTGGCTGTGGCACAAAAGACTTGGTCATGCTAACATGGACTTAATACAAAGTCTCAGGACAGGAGAACTAGTAAAAGGATTGCCAAAAGTTAAATATGATAAAGGCAAGACATGTGATACTTGTCAGAGAGGAAAGCAACACAAGTCATCTTTCAAAGCCAAAAACATAGTAAGTACTTCAAAACCTCTCCAACTCCTGCATTTAGACTTGTTTGGACCTACAAGAATTGCTAGCTTAGGAGGAAAACATTATGCATTTTTCATCGTAGATGATTACTCTAGATTTACATGGGTAATTTTCTTAACTCAAAAGAGTGATGCTTTTGAAAACTTCAAAAACTTTGCTATAAGAATTCAAAATGAAAAAGGGCACTGCATTTCAAAAATAAGGAGTGATCATAGGAAAGAATTTGAAAATGAAAACTTTGAAAGTTTTTGTCTTGAACATGGCATTTCACATAATTTCTCATCTCCTAGGACACCTCAACAAAATGGGGTAGTTGAAAAGAAAAATCGTACTTTAATTGAAATGGCTTGAACAATGCTTAATGAATATGATTTACCAACTTATTTTTGGGCAGAAGCCACAAACACTGCATGTTATATTTCAAATCGAGTTTTCAAAAGATCTCTTTTAAACAAAACCTCATTTGAGCTATGGAATGGAAGAAAGCCCTTGATATCATACTTTAGAGTATTTGGATGAAAGTGTTTTATATTGAACACCAAGGACAATCTTGGAAAATTTGCCTCTAAGTCTGATGAAGGTATCTTTTTAGGATACTCTACAACCAGCAAAACATATAGAGTATTTAATAAAAGATCATTAACGGTTGAAAAATCCATGCATCTTGTTTTTAATGAATCTAGTAAACTGATCTTGTGAAAGGTAGTGTTCTTGATGATGTTGTAGGTAATATGGAAAAACTTGGTATTAGAAATGAAAAAGAAGAAAATGATCTAGAAAATTTACTGCAAAATGACACTCTACCTCAAAATCAAGAACAAATGGATCAAGAACTTCCAAAAGAATGGAGAATGACGAAAGATCATCCAAAAGAGCAAATAATTGGTGATCTATCAAGGGGAGTAAGTACTAGATCTCATTTCAAGCATTTGGTCACTGACATTGCTTTTATTTCACAAATTGAGCCTAAAAATATTGATGAGGCTCTTAATGATAAAAGTTGGGTAATTTCCATGCAAGAGGAACTCAACCAATTTGAGAGAAATAAGGTATGGAACCTAGTACCTAGACCCAAGGATCATCAAATCATAGGTAGCAAATGGGTATTTAGAAACAAATTAGATGAACAAGGGTTAATAACCAAGAATAAGGCAAGACTAGTTGCAAAAGGATATAATCAGGAAGAATGTATAGATTATGATGAAACATATGCACCTGTAGCTAGATTAGAAGCTATAAGAATACTCTTAGCATATGCATGTCACATGAATTTCAAACTTTTTCAAATGGATGTGAAAAGTGCATTTCTAAATGGTTATATAGATGAAGAAGTGTATGTAGAACAACCACCAGGTTTTGAAAGCTATGATTTGCCAAATCATGTTTTTAAACTTTCAAAAGCTTTGTATGGTTTAAAACAGGCTCCAAGAGCTTGGTATGAGATATTAAGTTCTTTTTTATTAGAAAATAACTTTACAAAGGGAAATTTTGACACTACACTATTCATCAAAAAGCATAAGCATGATATACTAATTGTTCAAATTTATGTTGATGATATAATATTTGGCTCTACTAATGAGTTGCTTTGTTAAGAATTTGCTAAGTGCATGACTAGGGAATTTGAAATGAGCATGATGGGAGAACTTAAGTATTTCCTTGGTCTACAAATAAAGCAAAGAAATGAGGGCATATTCATCAACCAATCTAAATATGCCAAAGACTTAATCAAGAAATTTGGTATGGAAGGATGCAAAAATGCCAAGACTCCTATGAGCACATCAACAAAATTGGACAAAGATGAAAAAGGTAAGAGCATTAATGAAAAGCTTTATAGAGGTATGATCATATCACTTTTATATCTTACTGCTTCTAGACCCGACATTATGTATAGTGTTTGCTTATGTGAACGATTTCAATCATGTCCTAAAGAATCTCATTTAAATGCTGTAAAAAGAATTTTAAGATATTTACATGGATCATTGCATCTAGGTTTATGGTATCCTAGGAATTTATCTTTTATATTATAGGATATTCAGATGCAGACTATGCTGGTAGTCTTTTAGATAGGAAAAGTACTTCAGGTACTTGTCACTTTATTGGAGAATGCTTAGTTTCTTGGTTTAGCAAGAAACAAGTTTATGTTGCTCTCTCAACTGCTGAAGCTGAATATGTAGCAGTTGGATGTTGTTGTACATAAATTCTTTGGATGAAACAACAACTTAAGGACTATGGTCATGAGATGAACCATATACCTATCAAATGTGACAACACAAGTGCTATAAATCTTTTAAAGAATCCTATTCAATACTCAAGAAGTAAGCATATTGACATAAGACACCACTTTATTAGAGATCATGTTCAATATGGAGATGTTGCATTAGAATTCATAAGCACAGAAAATCAATTAGCAGATATTTTCACTAAGTCTTTAAATGAGGAAAGATTCAATTTCATTGGAAGAGAACTTGGTATGATTGATGGATTAACCTTGTGATTGCAAAAAATATGAAATTTTAATTGTTGATCTTAAATCATATCACAAGTTATAAGATAGAAATTTTGATGAGAATTCATGCTTTAAGGAGTAGAATCTTTGTTGAAATGATTTAGTCTTGTTTTAGGACTTAATTTTAATTTGATGAAAATTTAAGGGAGTCACACCTGTGACATATGTTCACGCCCGTGACTTAAATGGCCCAAAGAGGCAGTGTCGTTCACAACTTGGTTCACGACATGGTTCACGACTTCAAATGGTGAAAAGTTATTTTCACAGCTTGAGTCACACCCATGAAAATAGCCATTCACGCCCGTGATGAATTTTCACTCCCGTGAATAATTACACCCCAAAACTCACAAAAGCTTTCACGCCTTGAGTCACGGCTTGCTTCACGGGCATAAGTAGTGAAATCCAAAAGTTCACTCCCGTGACCATTTATTCACCCCCATGACGGATGATTCTTCATGCCCGTGATGTTCAAGGATCACGCCCGTGAAAGTATTCACGTCTTCATTCACGGGTGGAACACTCCTTCAGCAAACCGTGAACACGACCATTCACACCCGTGAATTCCTTCATCACGCCCATTAACGTATCGAATATATAAGAGAACAGTCGGTTACAACCTTTATTTCAACTCTCCATCTCCCAAAACTGCTCTCATTTACTCTCATTCATTGCGACATTGAAGATTATGACCCCAAAGACTTGAAATTTCCCTATAAATACAACCAAAAGTTTGAATCTTCAGCAAATATCATAAATTTCTAGGGTATTACATCAAATTTTCTGTCAAAATTATTTTCAACTCCATCAACAACAAATTTCTTCAAAAATGGAGTCTGCTTCATCCAAGGGAAAGAGAAAGAAGTCTCATGCACCAAAGAGGTATGCAGATTACCTAATGAACCGCATTCCGGAGAATTGCCATCCTCGGTATGCAACTTTGAAGAAGAGACCTCTTTTTTCTTCAAGGTCCTTCGAATGGAAAACAATCTGAAGTCTTGGACTTGAGATGGCTATGACAGAGCAACTACAAGCCTGTCATCTCAAATATTTTGTTGAAATTCATCAGCCGACTCTGAGGGAGCCAACACTGGAATTTCTCAGCACATTGCAGGTTTCACCTACTGGAGTGGTGAAATTCCAACTCTGCATCAATCCCAACACCCTCAATGCCATTGAATTTGGCAAATTGTTCAACCTACCATCTGATGGCATCCTGAATGACACTGAGGTAGAATTCTCTGCCCCTCGAGCTTGGACACACTTTGGCACATATTGTAACTGGGATGTCAAGAAGACAAAGAGCACACATCTCAGGGCCCCAGTGCACAAGTATTTGCATAGGTTCCTAACCTATAGCATATTTGCAAGGGGAGAAAGTAATGGCACAATCAGGAAGTCAGAACTCTTCCTTCTTGAGATGGCTCGCAGAGGAGTCACAGTGGCACTTTCCAGATGGTTTGCTAACCATCTTCTCTCCATAGCCACCAAGCCAACAAAAGATATTTTGATTGGGGCATATGTCACCCATATCGCAGTGAAGCTCAACTATTTGAAGTTGGATGCCCATCATTTCAATACCATTCCTGCACATCCTCGAGATTGCTTGGATGTCGAGTCATTCATCAAGATGGGAGCGGCTGTCAGGATCGTTTTCCAGAATGAGATCTTCTACCGCTTCACTGACACTACTGTGGAGATTATCTAGGAAGATAATGACACAGAGGATTTTAAAGCAGGCCTCTAAGGAGTCCAGCAGACGAAGATGGCTCAGATCGAGGAAGCATCTCCAGTAGTCGAGCAGGACGTCGGACAGTCCTCAGCTTCCACACTGTCCTTAGCGCAGCAGGTGGTTGACCTCTTAGCACCACATTTTGAGCAGCTGCAGACTTCAATGGATGAGAGGTTGGAAAACCTCAAAGAATTCATGGAGTCTTGGATGGACAGCCTTGAGGCTGAAGTGGCTAGGTTTCGTGATAGGCTATCTGGCTAGGAGATAGGCTAGAGAGTAGCCTAAATTTGATTGTTTTTAGCTTGTTTGTTATTTTTTTATGTTTGCTTGTGTGTAGGAAATTTTTAAATTTCCTTTCTGAACATTTTAACTCAGTTTGTATCCTTTCCTTTATGTTATATATATTTGCTTTTGTTTACTTCAATCTTCATATCCTTTTTGATTGACGACAAAAGGGGGAGAAAACTAGCAAAATATGATAGGCAATATATGATAGGGAGAATGGTATCAAACTAGCAACATAAGATCAAATTAGCAATATATATTAAGGCAAATGATTTTTGAATGAAATAATCAAAATTGAATTGACTTTGAAATGGATTTCAAATCTTGATTCAAAATTTCATATGCAAAGTATATAATTGGAAAATTAAGCTTTATATACTTTAGATATACCTTAAATATACTTTGCATATACCTTAAGTATACTTTGCATATACCTTAAAGCAAGTGACAAATATAAATATGCCATGATATACCTTAAATATATCTTACATATACTTCATGTCTTAAAAAGGAGTTATGGTATATATTGGATATACCTTCTCATATAACTTGCATACACTTAAATCTAGTTAAGTTTATTTCAATGCTACATCATTATCTACTATTCTTGCACATTATAAATTTTTATCCTAAGTATATTTTGAGGGGGAGACTTCTCAAAATCACATATTGCTAGATTATTTGTCACCATCAAAAAGGGGGAGATTGTTAAACCTTAAGGGCTATTTCTGTCATTTTGATGATAACAAATAAAATAGAAATATTGTATTTAACATACTTGTCTTCTACGTCTTTTATACAGGACATGGATCAAAATAGCAAGAATGGAGAATTGGAAGAATAATCCTTGAAAGACAAAATTCAAGTAGTACCATGTTCACTGTCGTGACTCTATGAGTCACTCCCGTGAAAGAAGCTAACCGTTACCAAAACCAACTTTTGAAGTTCACGGCCATGAAGGAAAAACAAACAATGAAGTGGATATTTTATTCACCCCCATGAATAATGGTGTCACCCCCGTGAAGATTCATGCAATTTCATCCAGAGAGCTTCACGACTAGAGTCACCACTTGGATCACGGCTGGGAAGATTGTCACGCCCGTGAATGAGTATGTCACGCCCGTGACTCTATATGTCAAAACATTCCAGAGAGCTTCACGACCAAGGTCACCACTTCAGTCACGGCTTGGGAAGAACTGTCACTCTCATGACAAGCATAGTCACGATGTCAAACGCGATTTTTTGGTTGGTACAACGGCTAGTTTCATTTTTAATGCATCCCAACGGCTATATTCAGCCATGGGAGTATAAATGGAAGTCATTTATGCATTAAGAACAAGAGAATGAAGAGAATAACAATTGAATAGCATATACTTCGAATTTAAGCTATTTGTACTTTCTTATTTTGAGAACAAAATCTATTCTCTGTAAAAATATTTTTGCTCTTCATATTTAGCAATTAAGATTTGTGAGTGGTTCTCTCTGTAATCTTTACTCAAGTGAGCTTTGGGTATTTCTGGGTTAAGAGTAGAACACTTGTAAGGGTTAGTTGTGTGAGCCTCCAAAACACAAGGAAGGTTGTTTGTGTGATCCTGTAAAACACAAGGAAGGTTGTTTGTGTGATCCTGTAAAACACAAGGAAGGTTGTTTGTGTGATCCTGTAAAACACAAAGTGAAGGTTGTTTGTGTGATCCTGTAAAACACAAGGAAGGTTGTTTGTGTGAGCCTGTAAAACACAAGGAATTGGTTATTGTGTGAGCCATTAAAACACAAGGGATTTCTGGGTTAGGTGTGAGCCATTGTGAGAAACACCATAGTTGGGAGTGAGCTTGTAAAACTCCATTGTAACACTTAGAGTGTTAGTGAAACTCTCAATTGCGATTGGCGAGAGGAGTAGGGTTTGTTAACACCCGAACCTCTATAAATCTTTGTGTCTGATTTTCTCTATTCCTCCTAAAATTAATTATTTATTTCCGCACTTTAAAGTTTAATTTTTTGAAACTCCAATTCAACCCCCCTTCTTGGTCTAATATCTGGGCAACACTCCGACATAACACGAATTATTAGTGGGTTAAACGTATTTTTTGTGTGTTGATAGATTAACCTGTAATATGACACGATAATTTTTTTTATCTTTATCAAGTTGATAAGAACATTATAAACCTCAACCTTAACCTATAAATCTCATGTTAGATTCATGTTGTGTTCATTATTGTCACCCCTAACTTTAAGTTAGAAATACAGAAGATATAATGATAATTCTAGATTTTTTTTAATCAAATACATATTTAGGGGGAGAAAAGTGGCATTCAAACCATCACCCCCTTTACCATCAGCTTTTAATTATTCAATTTTTGAGTTCAATTAACCTTACTAATTTAACAACGTAATGATATAACGTTTGATTTGGTAAACATACACGTTTGTTAGTGTTACTTCAGCTTATTGTTGTTAATTGAAATCGAAATTGAAAAATTAGAAAATTGATTTTAATGAAAAGAATTACAGAAAGACAATGTATACCAAAGATGAGTAAAGGCGGACAAAATGACCAATTATAGCAAGTACGAGGGACTTCATATGTATTAGATCTTATAATTAACATTTACAGTATTTTCTATTAATAGTAGCTATCATTAAAATATATTGTTATTTGATATTATACCCATTAATTAGGTATCATTGTATTATCATAATAATATATATAAGTAACTAAGTGTAATACTATGAATAATTGTAATATCATTTTTGGAAAAAAGCACATTGTTTATAGTTGTATAGATTTTTTTTTTTAGATAGTAGATACAAAGATAATTATAGATTTTTTTTTATTTTTTAACTAAACACATATCTAGGGGAGAATGGTGACATTCGAATCGTGTTTGCTCTAAAATTCCAAGAATCCTTAACCAACTAAGCAAAAGATGATTTTTGATAATTCCATATTTCTAATTATTAACTTATGTTTAGTCATAAATTTATCATCACATATGTTATTATGATTATAAAAATAGCCATTTCATATTGGAGTTAATGACTCAAAATATCAATGCTTTCTATTGAAAATAAATTCTATGTATGAACCATGAAAAGTCCTATTAGTTTTTTTTTCTTTTAAAAAAAATTACAAAATTCCTACTAGTTACAGCTTGACATACCTATGTCTTGTGTCGATGAACATGTAATGTATGGGTTATTTTTTTAAAAAAAAATTGCTATGAGAAATTTTACAATTTTTTATGTAACCTTATGTGTTATGTCAAAAAAAATGATGCAAAGGAATATTATGGAAGAAAATCAAATCTAGATCGAAATGAAGAGAATGACAATATTGAAAATGGTAATATGGTCAACGTATGTTTGATGCCTGTGATTTCAAGCAAAATAAAAATAGCGTTCTGCATATGCATTCCTCCTGTGTAGTCCATTGAGCTCTTATATAGGTTTCTCTATTTCTCCTTTCTCTCGCTGTACTAGATATCAAGGAACCAAAGAAAAGAGTAACACAACTACCGGTGATCCCTTTTTATTGCATATTTTAACTTTTAGTCCATAATGAGAATTTAAATTGCAACATCATACCCTATAAAGTTATCACTATATCAAATAATCACACATGAGATACAATTAAGATATAGGATCCTGTTAACATTAATAATAAAATTTTTTTCATCATATATTGTAATATTTCTGGATGAATCTATAAATCAACATTAAAGTTTTCACCGCAACATAATATATCAAATATATTAAGACTTAAACTTTATATATGAAAGATTATGAGTTGCACTCATTTATATATTTTAAAACCAATTTTGAGTAACTATGCATGTACATTCATATAAGTCCAAAATGTAGATGTTATGATTTCATGTTCGTGTGGAATGCAAAAAGAGAGAGTGGTGAGACTCAGCTGGTGACCTTTATTTCCTGTCTTATATATGTCAACCAAAATGAGATATCACATTTCTTTATCTGAAAAATAATACAAATTGATGATTGCAGCTTAGTGAGAGTAATCATCAAACAAGTTTTAAAGTATCAAGTAAATCATAGTAGCAAAATCACAAATCCAATGCATACTACATATTTTATTTCATTCATCGATATCATATAGTTACCAGTAAAATTAAAGCATATGATCAATATTCTTTGCTTATGCTTATGTTTTGCTCATTTTATTTTGTTGTGATCAAGTTAAGCAGACATTGCTTCAAATTTTCATATCAAAATTTGTCATATCAACATTTGCATTTGCTACATTGCTTGATCGTTTGTTTTATTTGCACATTTGTTGGGTCATCAGCATCTTCTTTTGCCTTGTAGTATCGGTTAACTAGTCACAACACATTTTTAAGTCCTTATGCATATGCATTTGTAACTAAACATTTATAAACTATTGTATCCTTATTACATATACTATACATATACCTCATATATACCTCATGTGCCATGTATATACCTCACATATATTACACAAATACTATACATACATCACGTATGTCATATATATACCTCAAATATATCTCAAATATATCATACATATGTTACATATGTCACAAATTATTCAACAACTCATTATCAAGGTCAAATCAGGACAATCATATGAATCATCACTAGTCAATTCACATTTCACATAGCAAACAATGTCCATATGCACTAAAGAAATCATTTAATAATTAAACTCACGTTTCTCTTTTAATTCTGACCCTTAACTTATAGTATATCCCCTCCTTGTGTATCTCTAATTTATTGTATGCCTAATATAGAAATGCAATTGATTAACTTATGACTAGAGAAGCTTAATATGACTTAAACAAATTAATGTGCACTCTTCATATAGATAGTTAGGGTTTTTCCTACACGGTAATATGACCTTATAAGACTGATTAGCTAATAACTTTTTCTAAAATTATCCAACTTATATGATTCTTATTTCTAATTATATTTTACATATAATATATAACATATTATAATTTCAGAGCAATTGGAGTATTGTACAATATTTGGTAAATTTTCCAATTGTGTTATGTTTTCTACGCTATTTTTTGCCCTTTGACAGTTTTAGGGTACCAAAATTGGTCCTTCATATCTTACATTCTATAAGTAATATTATAGTTAAAATTTATAGATATTTAGATAGGTTAAAATGAAACATTTACAGATTTACAACTTTTATTAATTATGTCTCTAATGTCCTCAAATTATAAGAAATATTTTACTGGTCTCTAACAAAGTTGGCTTCTAAACCAGTATGATTTCTGAAGGTCATATCTCACACTATAAATAATATGTTAAGGTGATATTTTTACTAAAATTTTAATAAATAAAAACCTATAATTTTTATGTTTTGACAAATTATAGATTTCATCTATAAGGAGTTGAAAATGACCAAAAAACCTGCAAGACCTGCCCAGGATACTAACCAGACAGCTCAAACTATAGAACATTTATGGTTTCATTCATAATAACTCAACATACACAAGATTTATGAACTTAAAATTTGGTATACATATATATAACACATGTATCTACAACTTTCATATTTTAAGATACTTAAAATAATGGTTATATCATATTCAAAATAAATGAACACAGTAGCTAACTTAGATAGGGTTCATACCCATACCAATACCAATTAGATGAAAATATCTTTTTATATACAATAAATCTTCCAAAATATTTATATATCCATAAATCTAAGATATACATGAACACCTTTTGTGTTTAAAACTTCTCCAAATTCAATTCATATGGTCATCCAAATTAGAGTGCAATATATTGATGCAACACAACTCTAACAGTTCAAACAACATTAGAACAATGAAAAGAATATTACTTACCAAGAACGAAATTGAAATGGAAGAATTTACTGCAAAACTTATGTGAAATAAGAAAAAAATAAGTCTAAAATGGTGGAAGAAGAAGAAGAAACAAAATTGGAGTGAGGGAGGCAAAATGGTGAGGAGGAAGACAAGGTCCACCTCCCACCTCCTCACTTTTGTCATCTTCTCCCTTTTGTTTTTTTTTTCATTCCTTTTCTTTTTCTTTCCCTTTTTTTATTTTTATTTTGTTTCTTTTCATTTTTCTTTGTTAATTCAATCTAATTATTTTATTAACATAAATTTTAATTTCATATCATCCTCAACTAAATTATAAAATGGACACGTGCAATTCAACACAATTGCAAAGTACTCAAACACGTAGCAGTGCGTGTCGTGAACTTGTCCCTATAAAAATACATGTATAATGCATATGTTCAAGTGAAATATATATAAATGCATATGTCCAAATGAAATGTATGTATAAATTCATATGTGGGAAGTCAAGGATGTTACAATTCTCCCCTCATTTTAAAACTTTTGTCCTCAAAATTTAATACCTGGGAACATGTAAGGATATTGCCTCTTCATATTTTCTTCTTTTTCCTATGTTGCTTCTTTTTGTGAATGGTTTCTCCATAATACCTTAGCTAAAGGTATTTCTTAGTTTCTTAGCTTTTTAGCCTTGTATCCAATGATTTCCACTAGTTTCTCAACATAACTCATATCATTTGCTATCTCGATGGCTTGATCTTCTAGTAAATGTTTAGGATCTGACTTGTACCTTCTAAGCATGCTCACATGAAAAACATTATGAATCTAAGTCATCTCTGGTGATAAAGCCAACCTATATGCCAGTGAACCAACCTTCTCAAGAATTTCATAAGGCTCTATATACCTTGGGCTCAATTTACCCTTCGTTCCAAATCAAATTATCCCTTTCCATAGAGATACTCATAAAAATACCTTCTCATCTGACTCATATTCCATTTCCCTTCTATACTGATTAGCATAACTTTGATATCTATCTTGTGCTGCCTTTAGCTTGTTCTTGACAACCTTGATTTTATCCACTGTGTTTTATACTATCTATGGCCTTTCTAATGCACGTGTTCCTTTTTCATCCTAAATGATAGGGCTTTGGCACTTTCTGCCATACAATGCCTCATATGGTGCCATCTAGATACTATTGTGATATTGGTTGTTGTATGCAAATTCTATCAATGTTATATATTCATTCCAAGCTCCTCTGAATTCCATAGAACATACCCTAAGCATTTCTTCCAATGTATATATAGTCCTTTATGATTGTCCATCAGTTTGTGGGTGGAATGCAGTGCTGAAATTCAATTTTATTCCTAATGCATCTTATAAACTCACCCAAAAACGTGAAGTAAATTATGAATCTCTATCAGACACAATGAACACGGAATACCATGTAATCTGACTATTTCATTCACATATGATTTCGCCAAACTCTCAAGTGTAGACCTCCATCTGATAGGTAGAAAATGTGCTGACTTGCTTAATCTGTCAATAATTACCCATACAACATCATTTTTTCATAGAGTTATTGGCAATCCATAAAAAAAATCCATCATTATCTTCTCCTATTTCCATTTTGGCATTGGCAATGGATGTAGCTTACCAACTAGTGCCTGGTGTTCAATCTTAATCTGCTAACAGGTTAAGCATTTTGAAACATATTCTGCTATGTATATCTTCATTCTAAGCCACCAGTAATGAGGCCTTAAGCTGTCATAAATCTTAGTCATCCCCGGTGCATTGTATAAGGTGCATTGTGTGTCTTTTCTATTATTTCCTGATGCAAATTATCGGTGTCTGGGACACATATGTGCAGCTTCAACATCAATGTATCATCCTACAAATAAAACTTTGTATTGTCTCCCTACTTTACCATCTCAATTTTCTCACACAATGGAGGATCTCTACCTTGTGCTTATTTGATCTTCTCCTTTAGTATAGGTTTGACTTGAAGAGTAGTAATCAATGATCCTCCATCATGCATATTTAATTCAATATTCATATATCGTGATTGAATCAAATATGGAAAAAATGATGCTTACAAGTGAGCTACACTACTATTAGACTTCCTACTCAATGCATCTGCTACTACATTGGCTTTCCCCGGATGATATTCAATTATACAGTCATAATTCTTTAATAGCTCTAACCATCATCTCTCTCTCATGTTTACCTCTTTATGTGTCAACAAGTAACTCAAACTTTTATGTTTTGTAAAGATCTAGAATGTCTCACCACATAGATAATGCCTCCAAATCTTCAATGCAAATACAACTGCAGCTAGTTCTAAATCATGCACTGGATATGAGATCTCATGTGTTTTCAATTGTTTTGATGCATAAGCTATCACCTTACCATATTGCATCAATACACATCCTAAGCCTTAGTGAGAAGCATCACTATATACCATAAATCCATATGTATATAGGAATAGCTAACACTAGTGTTGAGGTTAACCTCTGCTTTAGCTCATCAAAACTCCTTTGGCATTCTGGACCCCATTTGAAAGACACATTCTTTCTAAGTAATTTAATCAAAGGGTTGGCAATCGGTGAAAATCCATCAATAAATCTGCTTTAGTATCCTCTAAACCCAGGAAACTACGCACTTCTGAAAATATTTTTAGGAGCTTCCCAATTTACCATGGCCTCTATTTTCTTTAGGTCTACCTCTATGCCCTTACCTGATACCACATGTCCAAGAAATACCAAATGATCTAACTAGAATTTGAATTTACTAACTTTAGCATACATTTGTTTCTCTCTCAAAGTTTGCAACACAATTTTTAAATGTTGTTCATGTTCTCCCCTATTCTTTTAGTACACCAATATGTCATCAATAAATACTATCACAAATTTGTCCACATATGGTTGAAATACTTCATTCATTAATGTCATAAATGCAGCTAGAGCATTAGTCAACCCAAATGGCATTATTAAGAATTTATAATGTCCATACCCGGTTCGAAAGGCAATCTTCAGGACATTTGCCTCTGCTACCCTTAGTTAGTAATAGCTTGATTTCAAGTCAATTTTGGAAAATACCTAGGCTCCCTGCAACTGGTCAAACAAATCATTTATTATAAGCAATGGATATTTATTCTTGAATGTCATTTTGTTAAGTTGTCAATAGTCAATGCACAATCTCATGGTTCCATCTTTCTTTTTAACAAATAATACTGGAACTCCCCAAGGAGATACACTAGGTCAAATATACCGTTTATCAAGAAATTCTTACAATAGGATCTTCAATTCTTTCAACTAAATTGGGGTCATTATATAGGGTGACATTGATATTGGTTATATTCCTGATACCAGTTCAATAGTGAATTCAATCTCTCTATCGGGTGGTAAACTAGGTAGGTCATCTGGGAATACATTAGAAAATTCCCTCACCACTGGTAGATTTTCAAACAAGCTATCAATGGTTCTAGTATCAATCAGATATGAAAAATATGCCTCACATCCTCCTTTGATTATTCAAAATGCTTTTAAAGTTGAGATTAAACATGTAGGCACAAGTTTTCTTTCACCTAGAAGTACATCCTTTGGCTGGTTCAGTGATTTTAGAATTACTTCTTTAGTAAAGCAATTCACTATTGCATGATGTTTAACCAGTCCATTCCTAATATCACATCAAATTCATATAGTGGCAATAAGATCATATCAGTTATCAATTTGACCTTATCAATGCGTATCAAGCACTCACGACATACATTATTCACAACTACTACTGTCCCCAGTGGAGTACTCACATTTATGTCAATCCCCAAAGGCTCATGCTTTTGATGCAATTTGGATGTCATATGCAATGATATAAGTGAATGAGTGGAACCAGGGTCAATCAATGCATATGATATTATATCAAAAACATAAATATTACAAGTGACAACTTCAGGAGCATCAACTACCTCGTGCCTAGTCATGGCAAATACTCAAGCTTGTGTAGGGGGTCTAGAACTTTGACCTTTAGATTTGGTTACTCTTTTACCTGTTGTACCAGTTCTACCTCTTCCTCTACCCTGTGTCCCACTGGTAGTGCTAACCCTTAGTGCTTCAACTATCATCTCTGACACAAATTTGCCTCTACTATTCTCTGCTAATTTGGCTCTTTTCTGGATAGTCTCTATACATATGCTCTAATGACCCACATAAATAACATGCTTCTATAAGCCTTTTGCATTCGCTAGTATGTTATCTACCATAATGAGTACATGTAAGCCTTTATTCTGTATATTGGCTTTGTCCTCTGCCTGGATAAAAAAAAGTCGTGGCACAACCTTTGGAGCTCAAGATCCACCTCTGTCACCAGATTGTTCTAGCATGTATCTTTCTCTCTTTCCCTACCTTCTGCTGGACTCTCTATAAAACTCTAATGCTGCCTTTTTAAATTGTTGTTCTCCAGCTTATTTCATCAAACTTTCATCTCTAATTGTTGCAGCTCTAAGTCTGGTATAACTGTCAAGATCAGTAGTTATAATTCTATTATGATCTCATATTTGAGGCCCTCCTCAAACTTCCTGCATTTGTCTCTTTCATTAGAGACCATGAAAGTGGCATAGTGAGAAATTTTGTTGAACTGTACCACATACTCAGCAACAAACATGTTCTCCTATTTTAGGTTTAGGAATTCTTTTTTCTTTTCATCCTTATATGCCTCAAGCATGTAATTATTCTTAAAATCCGAGAGAAAATCATTCCATATCAGAACTTATAGTTGTGCATCACTATCTAGGATTGTCTCCCACCATTCATAAGCATTGCCTTGAAGCCAAGACACTACATAATCAAACTTCTCCTCTGGAGTGCATCTCATCATATTCAGCACCCTTTGTGTCCTTTTAAGTTATGTCTCTGCTTTTGTTGGGTCTGTTGTGCTATTGAAATCAACTGCGCCTTATTTTCTCAACTTGTTATAACATCTTTCCCTATATATTTCAAGCCCCTTAATACCTGTTTGGGTTTTCATAGGGTACTTCTACATGTGATGATTGTGATGCATGTACTGGAGCCCTAACTCCTAGTACTCCTAGTACTAGTTGATCTCTATGCAAATGAGGTGATGCCTCATGAGAATGCATTTCAGCCAGCCTCTCCCTCTTTGGTGAATTATGTCTTATGATGGTCCTAAAATTTATAGAAATGTGTCACCACATAATGTTCAACATATATGATGCATATGTTTTCATGATTTTATGCAAATGCATGTTCCCATGGAACTTATCCCTGCTTTGATACTAAAAATGTAACATCATACTTTATAAACCTATCCCTATGTCAAATAATAACACATGGCATAAAAATAAGACATAAGACTCTATTAACATTGTTGCTCAGACAATGAACCAATAAAGGGGTTGAATTGATTCGTAAATAAAATTTCTTAACCTTAAAATTAAATAGAGTAAGGAATAAGAGATATCACACATAAGATTTATAGAGGTTCGGGTATTAACAAACCCTACTCCTCTCCCCAATCTCGATTGGGTGTTTTACTAACACTCTAAGTCTTACAATGGAGTTTTACAAGCTCACTCCCAACTATGGTGTTTCTCTCAATGGCTAACACCTAATCCAAAAATTCCCTTGTGTTTTTCAATGGCTCACACAAAAAAAAACAAAAACCAATTCCTTGTGTTTTATGGCTTACACAATAAACCATTACAACTGTTTCACTCTTAACCCGAAATACCCAAACTCACTTTTGAGTAATTGGTTACAATGAAAAACACTCACCAACCTACAATGCTCAGAAATTATGAGCAATTAGGTTTTTGCAAAGAATAGAGTTTCATTGAGAAAAATAATCAATGCACAAAGCTACAACAAGATTAATGATTCAAAGTAATTGTTATTCCACTTTTGAGATTCATAAAATGGCTTGCATTTATACTCTCTCTGTGAATTATAGCCGTTTAGGTGCATTTAATGCAAAAATAGCCGTTAAGCCAACTCTTAACTTCGCACTTGACATGTTTCTTTGTCCTCATTCACGAGTGTGATTATATGTGTCACGGTCGTGAATGTTCTTCCAAGTCGTGGTCCAAGTGGTGACTCTGTCCGTGAAGCTCTCTAGAAGAATTTGAAGTGTTTTCTCACGGCATGATTAATGTTTTTCATGGGCATGAATATTCTTCCAATTCGTGGTCCAAGTGGTGACTCTAGTCATGAAGCTCTCTAAAAGAATTGGCATGTTTCATCACGGGCGTGACTGTATGATCATTCACGGTTGGTATGATCTTTCATGGTTGTGAACTTTGAATGGTGGAGAGTTGGTGCTCTTCTATATTCACAGGTGTAAAATAATTAGTCACGGGCATGACTTTGCTAATTCTTTGATTTTAATCTTCATAAGTTATCTTTCAATTTTGCTTCATGTTCTAATCAATATATATCTTGTTTAACACACTTAGAACAAAAAAAATTGTTAAATACATTATTGATATTTTATTTGTTAACATCAAAATGATAGAAATACCCCTCAAGGTTCAACAATCTCCCTCTTTTTTATGGTGACAAATAATCTAGCAATATGTGCTTTTGAAAAGTCTCCCCCTTAAAAGGTGTTTAATATAAAATAATGGAGTTCAAGATTTGAAAGACGTATAGCAAAGTAATTTGCTAACCAGTTAGGTATATGCAAGGTATATCCCAAGTATATCAAAGTTATTTGCTAACTAGTTAGGTATATGCAAGGTATACCCTAAGTATATCTCATCACTTAACACATACATAACAAGTATATTCAAGGTATGTGTGAGATATATGTTAAGTATATCTTTTATATTAATCTTGCAAAGTATATGTGAGGTTGATGTGAGATATATGTTATGCATATTATCAGTTAAAATTTTTTTACATATTTCACACATTGCATAATAGTACTAACCATACAATTACATATATTTCTAAGTTATCCCCCTTTTGTCATCAACAAAACTAAACAGAAAAAATGAATTGATAATAAGATAATTGTATTAAAAAAAAAAGGAGAAGGATTGCAAAGATTCAAAAACATAAAATAAAGTTCTATAACATTAAAAATAAATCTACTACATGAAACCTAGGATTCTAGTTAGGCTTTAAGCCTGACATATCATCCCTAAGGCATGTTACCTCCACCTTGAGGCTATCTATATAAGATTCCATGAAGTCTTTGAGGTTTTCCAACCTCTCATCAATGGAAGCCTGCATTATGTCAAGGTGAGGTGCTAAAAGATCAGCAACCTACTGCGCCAAGCTGGGTGTGGTAGAGGCCAATGGCTGACCAACATCTTCTGCTATAGCCGGTGTCAATGTCTGGTCATGGGCTCACTTCTTTTGCTAGACAGACTGGAGACCAGCTTTGAAGGCATTAGAATTATGATCTTCCCAATCTATTTCACCAGCTGGAGTGGTGAAACGATAGTAGACATTATCTTCATGAATAATGCGGATAACTGCTCCCATCTTGATAAATGACTTGACATTGATTCGATCTCATGGATGAGCTAGAATAAGAGTGTAAATGAGCTCTTCAAGATTCAAATACCTTAGCCTAATGGCAAGGTGAGTTATATACCTGCCAATCAAAATATCTCCTAATGGCTTCATTGCAATAGAAATGAGATGATTTGCAAACCATCGAGATAAAGCTTTAAATAATCCTTTTCATGCCATTTCCAATAGGAAGAGCTCCGATTTTCTAATTGCCCCGTTACTATCTCCTCTAGTAAAAATACTATAGGTCAGAAACCTATGTAAATACTTATGCACGGGAGGCTGAAGGTGGGTGCTCTTTGTTTTCTTCATATCCCAACTACACTTAGTACCGAAATGTGTCCAAGTTAGATGAGCATAAAATTCAACTTCACTCTCGTTGAGAATTCCATCGGAGGGAAGCTTGAAAATAGTGCCAAACTCCGCTGCTATGAAAGTGTTTGGTTGCTTACAAAGTTGGAATTTGAAAGTGTCGGTGGGAGAGACAACTCGAGAGTTGGTTAACTTAGCATTGGCCAATGAATGTCCATGAACTCTTTGAGATGACAAGATTGCAACTATTCAATCATGCTTGTCTCAAGACCAATAGTCTTGATAGAATTCCACTCAAAGGATCGAGATGAAAGTAGGGTTCTTTTCTTGAGAATGGCATATTGCAAATGGCAATTTTCTAGAATGATGTTGAGAAGATAATCCATGTGCCATCTTGGAGCATGTGATTTCTTCCTTTGCCTTTGGAATAACCAAGTTCCATTTTGATAAAGCTTTTAATGAAAGATTGGGGAAGAAAGTTTTGGAATAAAATGAAAAACCCTTGAGAGAAGTTGTGATTCTTCAAAGAGATGTTTGAAAGGGTTTTTATAGATTGAAATGAATATAAGGAGACCGAAATTTGTGAGAAATATTGAATGAGGGTGATAAATTAGAAAATTTGTAGAGTTGGAAATGAGAAAACGATAGAAATTTTGTTTTATTGTCAATAGATTCACGGCCGTGAATACATAATCACGGGCGTGAATAATCATGGTCACGATTTGTTGAAGAGACTCTATAGCCGTGAAAAAGGAGATGAATCGAGTCATGGGTGTGACCTAGGATTTTCACGGGAGTGACAGAAATAGTCCCGATCGTGAAAGATTAGGCTTCACTATCTCTAACCGTGAGGTAAAGCATGAACAGTTTTGGAGTTATTTGCTATCAATATTCACGATCATGACGCGATGTCACGGGCGTGAATCAGGCTTTTCACGGGAGTGACAGATATTGTCATGGGCATGAAACTTAGTTTTCACTACTTCTTCTTGTGAAGCATGTTGTGAATTAAAGCGTGAAAGCTACTGGAACTATTTGCTATTTACTTCCTCACTATGAATATATGTCACAGGTATGAATCATCTCAAATATTAAAAAATAAAAAATAAAATTAAGCCTAAAATAAGGCAAAAGGATTTCTAAAGAAGTTTCTATGCCCTTAAACATATATTTTCATCATGTCAACCACTTCATATTATAAAATTAGTTAAGTAATGAGCATCATATGAAGGAAATAACATTCAAGGTTAATGATTCATCATACAATTGGCAAGAAAATAATTAAGACAATGTTGATCCATCAAGCATACCAAGTTTTCTTCTTATGAAACAAAAACTTTCCTCATTAAGAGGTTTGGTAAGAATGTCTGCCAATTGATTGTTTGTATTAATGAATTCCAACACAACATCTCCATTTTGAACATGATCCCTAAGAAAGTGATGTCTAATGTCAATATGTTTACTTTTAGAGTGTTGAATGGGATTCTTAGATAGGTTTATGGCACTTGTGTTATCACATTTGATGGGTACATGGTCCAAATTATGACCATAACCTTTAGTTGTTGTCTTATCAATAGGATTTAAGTGCAACAACATCCTGCTGCCTCATATTCCGCTTCAGCTGTAGATAAGGCAATTGAAACTTGTTTCTTGCTAAACCAAGAAACTAGGTATTCACCAATAAAGTGGCAAGTGTCTGTGTACTCTTTCTATCCAAAAGACTACTGGCATAATCCACATCCGAAAATCTTATGATATTAAAAGATGAATTTCTAAGATACCATAAGCCTAAATGCATTGTGCCATGTAAATACTTTAACATTTTGTTTACAGCATTCAAATGTGATTCCTTAGGACAAGATTAAAATCTAGCATATAAGCATACACTGTACATTATATCAGTGTAAGATATAAAAATGATCTGATCATACCTCTATAGAGCTTTTCATTAATGCTCTTACCCTTCTCATCTTTGTCCAATTTTTTTGATGTGCTCATAGGAGTCTTAGCATTTTTTGTATCCTTCCATTCCAAATTTCTTGATTAACTCTTTGGAGTACTTGGATTGGTTGATGAGATTTGCTTGATTTGTAGACCAAGGAAGAACTTAAGTTCACCCATCATGCTCATTTCAAATTCCCTATGCATACACTTAGAAAATTCTTGGCAAAGTAATTCATTAGTAGATCCAAATATGATGTCGTCAACATAAATTTGAACAATTAAAATATCATGCTTATGCCTTTTAATAAATAAAGTAGTGTCAACATGTCCTTTTGAAGAATTATTTTCTAAAAGGAAAGAACTTAGTCTTTCATACCAAGCTCTTGGAGCTTGTTTTAACCCATACAAGGCTTTTGAAAGTTTAAAAACATGATTAGGCAAATTATGATTTTCAAAATCTCGAGGTTATTCTACATAAATTTCCTATTCTATAAAGCCATTTAAGAAGACACTTTTGACATTTATTTGAAAGAGTTTAAAGTTCATATGTCATGCAACTGTTAAAAGTATTCTTATGGCTTCTAATATAGCTATCGAGTCATAGGTTTCATCATAATCTATACTTTATTCTTGATGATAACCCTTTGCAACCAATCTAGCTTTATTCCTAGTTATTGAACCTTGTTCATCTAACTTATTTCTAAATACCCATTTACTACCAATGACTTGATGGTCTTTGGGTCTAGGAACCAAGGTCCATACTTTGCTTCTCTCAAATTGGCTGAGTTCCTCTTACATAGCAATCACCCAACTTTCATCATTAAGATCTCATCAATATTTTTAGGCTCAATTTGAGAGACAAAAACAAGGTTAGAATCTAAAAGTTTGAGATGAGATCTAGTACTTACTCCTTTAGTAGGATCACCAATTATTTGTTCCTTAAGATGATTCTTTGTCATTTTCCATTCCTTTGGAAGCTTTTGGTTGTCTTGCTCTTAAGCTTGAGGTAAAGATACATCTTGTTGTTGTTTCTCTTGATCATCATCTTCTTTCTCATGATCAAGATTAAGTTTCTCCATTGTACCTACAATGTCATCAAGAACACTACCTTTCACAAAATCAAACTTACTAGATGCATCAAAAACAACATGCATAGACTCCTCAACAATTAAAGATCTTTTATTAAAGATTTTAAAAGCTTTACTAGCTGTAGAATATCCTAAGAAGATACTCTCATTAGATTTAGAGGCAAATTTTCTAAGATTGTCCTTGGTATTTAATATAAAACACTTGCATCCAAATACTCTAAAGTATGATATCATGGGTTTTCTTTCATTCCATAGCTCAAAAGAAGTTTTATTTAAAAGCGGTCTTTTGAAAACTCAATTTGAAATATCACATGCAGTATTGGTGGCTTCGGCCCAAAAGTAGATTAATAACTCATACTCATTGAGCATCATTCGAGCCATTTCAATTAAAGTTCGATTTTTCCTTTCAACTATCCAATTTTGTTAAGGTGTCCTAAGAGTTGAAAAATTGTGTGATACACCATGTTCTAGACAAAAGTTTTCAAAGTTTTCATTTTCAAATTCTTTTCCATGATCGCTTCTTATATTTGAAATAAAATATCCTTTTAAATTTTGAACTCTCTTAGCAAAATTTTTGAAAGATTCAAAAGCATCACTCTTTTGAGCTAAGAAAATTACCAAGTGAATCTAGAGTAATCAACAATGACAAAAGCATAGTGTTTACCTCCTAAACTAGCAAATCTAGTAGGTCCAAAAAGATCTAAATGTAAAAGTTGTAGAGGCTTTGAGGTACTTACAATATTTTTTAGATTTGAAGGATGACTTGTGTTGTTTTCCTCTTTAGCAAGGTTCACATGTTTTATCCTTTTCAAATTTGACTTTTAGAAGTCCACTTACTAGTTTTCCTTTGCTAAGGCTTTGAATTAAATTCATCCTTGCATGACTAAGTCTTCTATGTCATAGCCAAGATTTATCACTAATAGTCATAGGACACTTAGAGGAAAGATTAAATATTTTGTGTAAGTCTATTATGTAAGTATTGACATTTCTATCTCCTTTGAATATCTCTTAGTCACTTAAAAAGGATACAAGACATTCATTTGAGGTAAAAATTAATTGGTTTCCCTTATCACATAATTCAGGTACACTCAACAAATTATATTTCAAACCATCAACAAGTAAACCATCTTTAATAAAAGTAGTATTATTAATACCAATAGAGCCAATTCCAATTACCTTACCCTTAGCATTGTTTCCAAATGTTACCTTACCACCATCAATACTTTTAATGTGATTGAATAGTTCTTTGTTTGAGGTCATATGCCTTGAGCATCTACTATTCACAAACCAACCATTATCTTTTATGGTGGACTTGAGGCATATCTATAAAATTATAATTCAATTTTGGGATTTAGGTACCCATACGAACTTGGGTCCTTGGGGGTTAGCACTTGAAGGTTCCTAATGAGCCTTTCTTATCCAACAATGTTTGTTGATGTGACCGAATCTCATACAATAATTACACTGCTTAGCACTAAACATATTTTTCGGTTTGGATATACTTTTTGATCTCAGCATCCTTTTAGAAAGTGTTTGTGTGTAGTGACATACACATACATGATAAGCAGGTGCTTTTCTAAGTGCATGCCTTTTATACATGAAGGCATGATTGGCCTTTTGAGATTTTCCTCTTAAGCCATGTGACCCTTGACCATTCTTATTATGAATATGGGGTTTTGTGTATGTTGTGCTCTTAGCCCTTTGGGCTATTACCTCAATTGTGGAGGTTTGAGGTGCACTTGACTTAACCAAAGTAGTCTTGTGAGATGAAGATGATGTTCCATTAAATCCTAGACCATGTCTTATTAAAGGTGGTCTTTGAGAAACTATGAGAGTATCTAAAATCTCCTTACCTTTATGAAATCTTGAAATAGAGTTTCTAAGTTCCTCAACTTCATTTTTTAAAATATTGTTTTCTTTAAGTAGAGATTTAGTTGAGGGTCTAGAGAATACTCATCTAATGATTTTTGAAGAGTTACATTTGAAGTCTTAAGATCAATATTTTCTTTTAGTAAAACTTCCATTTTTTTTTCACATCTAAAATATTCTTTTTGTAAGCATTGAATCTACTTCTATATTTTTCTAACTCGAGGTTCAATACTTCTATTAAGTTATGCTCATCATCATCTTCACTATCATCATTATTATCACTACTATCATTATTAAATGAATATGAGTAAGAATGACCTACTTCATCCATGAAATGATCCTCTAAAGCCATGAAACATAGGTTGACTTCTTTTCCTTCATTCTCATCTTTTTCGCTTGAGGAGGTTTTGTCATCCCATATGGCTTTGTGACCTTTCTCCCCATTATCTTTTTGAAATTTTTTTCTTATGTTTCTTGAGCTTTGGACATTGTGGTTTGATATGTCCTTTCTTCCTACATTCATAACATTTTACTTCCTCTTTATTTCTTTGAGAGTCATTTGAGAAGTGTTTGAGGGTTCTTTGTTCGAAGTTTTGAGAATTGCCAAGTCTCTTTTCAATTATTCTTTTTAATCTTCTTGAGAGCATAACAATGTCCTCATTTGCATCATCACTCTTTTCTTCGTCATCTTCAATTTCCTCTTGAGATTTTAAAGTAAAGGCTTTAAGTGCTAGAGACTTTCTCTTTTCTCATTCGGCTTCAAGTTCTTAACTCTTTTTACTACCATTTTGTGCATTAGAAGTTTGTCAATAAGCACATCTGTAGGCATGACGTTCATGTCTTCATTGGTTTCTTATATACCTGCAACTCTTGAACCATAATCTTTGAGATGAAGGCTTCTCAGAATTTTGTTGTTCACATCTTCCAAGCTCAAATGCTTTCCAAACTTTCTCATGCCATTAATGATGGCTAGAAGATGGTTCGTCATATCGGTGATAGATTCATTGGATTTTATCTTGAAGAGTTCATATCCTGAACTAAGAAGTTAAATCTTTTTAGATTTAACTTATTTGGTTCCTTCATGATAATTCTCCAATGTCGTCCACATACTATATGCGGTAGGACAATGTTAGATTTTGCCACATTCTTCAATAGATAGAGAGCTTGTGAGGATTTTCATCGCCTTTTTATTTTTGAAATTTGTTCTTCATTGAGGCTCTACTCAATCATCTCTTGAAAGAACTTTTTCTTCACCATCAACTCCTCTCTTGGTTGGTGGTGTCTATTATTTTCAAACACTATCCCAGACTTCAATTCCCTTACTATCGAGATATATCTCTATCCTGAATTTCCAATGAGCATAGTTTGCTCCATCAAAGTAAGGCTTGAGATTTTGAAATCCTTCACTGGCTATTTATTGATCTTTGTTAGCACTTTTTAGGCTTTGTTGCTAGACAAGCTCTGATACTAATTGTTGCCTAGACAATGAACCAAAGGGGTTGAATTGGTTCATAAATAAAATTTCTTAACTTTAAGGCGCGAAATAAAATTAAATAGAGTAAGGAATGAGAGATATCATACATAAGATTTATAGAGGTTCGGGTATTAACAAACCCTACTCCTCTCCCCAATCTCAATTAGGTGTTTTACTAACACTCTAAGTGTTACAATGGAGTTTTACAAACTCACTCCCAACTATGGTGTTTTCTCTCAATGGCTAACACCTAACCCAGAAATTCCCTTGTGTTTTTCAATGGCTCACACAAAAAAAAAACTAATTCCTTGTGTTTTATGGCTTACACAATAAACCCTTACAAGTGTTTCACTTTTAACCTGAAATCCCCAAACTCACTTTTGAGTAATTGGTTACAATGAAAAACACTCACCAACCTACAATGCTCAAAAATTATGAGCAATTAGGTTTTTATAAAGAATAGAGGTTTGTTGAGAGAAATAATTAATGCACAAGGCTACAACAAGATTAATGATTCAAAGTAATTGTTATGCCACTTATGAGATTCATAAAATGGCTTGCATTTATACTATCTCTATGAATTATAGTCGTTTAGTTGCATTTAAGGAAAAAATAGTCTCTATCCTCATTCACAGGCGTGATTATATATGTTACGGTCGTGAATGTTCTTCCAAGCCGTGGTCCAAGTGGTGACTCTGGCCGTGAAGCTCTCTAGAAGAATTTGAAGTGTTTTGTCATGGGCATGATTGATGTTTTTTATGGGCATGAATATTCTTCTAAGTCGTGGTCTAAATGGTGACTTGTTCGTGATGCTCTCTGAAAGAATTGGCACGTTTATCATGGGCGTGAATACTGTTTCACGGGCGTGACTGTATGATCATTCACAGTTGGTATGATCTTCATGGCTGTGAACTTTGAATGATGAAGAGTTGACGCTCAGCTATATTCATGGGCGTGACATAATTAGTCACGGGTGTGACTTTGCTAATTCTTTGATTTTAATCTTCATAAGTTTTCTTTCAATCTTGCTTCATGTTCTAATCAAGATATATCCTATTTAACACACTTAGAACAAAAACATTGTTAAATACATTATTGCTATTTTATTTGTTAACATCAAAATGGCGAAAATTCCCCTCAAGGTTCAACAAACATTGACAGTAAATTTTTTTTCGTCATATCCTACAATATTTCTTGATGAATATATAAATTAACATTGAAATTTTCACCACAACATAATATATCAAATATATTAAGACTTAAACTTTACATACGAAGGATTATGAGTTGCACTCATTTATACATTTTAAAACCAATCTTGAGTAACTATAGATGTACATTCATATAAGTCCAAAATGTAGATGCTATGATCTCATGTTAGTGTGAAATGCAAGGAGAGAGAGTGGTGAGGCTCAGCCGATGACCTTTGTTCCATGTCTTCTATATGTCAACTAAAATAAGTTATCACTTTTCTTTACCTGAAAATGATGCTTATTGATGAGTTATGACTCAGTGAGAATAATCTTTGAATAAGTTCTAAAGTACCAAGTAACTCATAGTAGCAAAATCACAAATCCAATGTATACTGCTTATTTCATTTCATTCATTGATATCATGTAGTTACCAGTAAAATTAAAGCATATGATCAATATTCTTTGTTTATGCTTATGCTATGCTCATTTTATTTTGTTGTGACCAAGTTAAGAAGACACTGCCCCGAGTTTCTACATGAACATTTTCCATGTGAACATTTGTATTTACTAGCTAGCTTGATCGTTTGTTTCATTTGCACATTTGTTGGGCCATAGGTCTCTTCTTTTTCCTTGCAATGCCAGTTAACTAGTCACAATACATTTTTAAGTCCTTATGCATATGCATTTGTAACTAATCATTTATCAACCATTATATCCTTATTACATATACTATACATATACTTCATATATATTTCATATGTCACGCGTATACCTCATATATACTACACAAATAGCATGCATACATCACGTATGCTAAATATACACCTCAAATATACCATACATATGCCACATATGTCACAAATTATCTATCATCTCATTATCAAAGTTAAATCAGGACAATCATATGAATCACATAATCACAAGTCAAATCACATTTCATATAGGAAACAATATCCATATGCACTAAAAAAATGATTTGATAATTAAACTCACCTTTCTCCTTTAATTATGACCCTTAACTTATGGTATATCCCCTCTTTATGGGTCTCTAATTTGTTGTATGCCTAATAAATAAATGTAATTCATTAACTCATAACTAGAGAAGTTTAATGTGGCTTAAACAAATTAATATGCATAGTTCATATATATAGTTATAGTTTTTTCTATAAGGTAGTGTCACCTTGTGAGACTAATTAGTCCATAACTTTTTTCTAAAATTTTCCAATTTATGTGATTCTTATTTATAATTAAATTTAACATTGAATTATATAACATACTAAAATTTCATAGTAATTGGAGCATTGTACAATATTTGGTGGAATTTCTAATTGTGTTATACTTTCTGCCATATTTTCTGCCCTTTGGCAGTTTTAGGATACCAAATTTGGTCCTTTTATATCTTACATTCTAGAAGTAATATTAAAGTTAAAATTTATAGATATTTATATAGGTTAAAATGGAATATTTTTCATGCTTACAATTTTTATTAATTATGTCTCTAAGCTCTTCAAATTATAAGAAATATTTCACTGGTCTATAACGGAGTTGGCTTCTAGACCAGTATGATTTGTGGAGGTCATATCTCACACTATATATAACATATTAAGGTGATATTTTTACCAAAATTTAGCTAAGATATAAACCTATAATTTTTATATTTTGATTAATTATAGATTCCATCTATAATGAGTTCAATATGACCAAAATATTTGTTGGACCTGTTCAGGGCACTAAGCAGACAACTCAAACTAAGGAACAGTGATGGTTTCATTCACAACAACTCAACATCCACAAGACGTATGAACCTAAAATTTGGTATATATATCTATAATAATGTATCTACAACTTTTATATTTTGAGATACTTAAAATAATGGTTCTATCGTATTCAAAATAAAGGAACATATTAGCTAACTTAGCTAGGGTTTACACCTGGACCAATTCGAATTAGATGCCAATAGATTTTCATATACACCAAAGTTTGCAAAACTATTTATATGTCCATAAACTTAAGAAAAAGGCACTCATCAGTCAGCTCGGCCCCTTTCCTATTCAGCTTTGCCGCCTAAAAAGTATACTAGAAGGGGAGAAGTCGACTCACTTCACTCCGATTGACCCAAGGAAAATCATAACTGCAAATAGTGTATAAGAGAGAAGGGTAACAAATTTTATGCTAAAACTTCTCAAAATTCGGTTCATAAGGTCATACAAATCAGAGTGTAAAATATTGATGCAATACAACCCTAACAGTTCAAACAACACTGGAACAATGAAGAAAATATTACTTACTAATAACGAACTTAAAAATGATGAATTTGCTGCAAATTTTAAGTGAAATAAAGAAGAAAATAAGGCTGAAACGGTGGAAGAACAAGTAGAAACAAAATTGGAGTGAGGGAGGCAAAATGGTGAGGATGAAGATAAGATCCACCTCCCACCTCCTCACTTTTGTCATTTTCTCCCTTTAGTTTTTTTTCCTTTCTTTTCTTTTTCTTTCCTTTTTTTTGTTTTTATTTTTTTTTCATTTTTCTTTTATTAATTTCATCTAATAATTTTATTAACATAAATCTTAATTTCATATCATTCTCAACTAAATATAAAATAGACACGTGTAATTCAGCACAATTACAAAATACTCAGACATATAGCTAGTGTGTGTTTAAACTTGTTCATATAATAATACATATAAAATGCACGTATTCAAGTAAAATATATGTAAATGCACATGTATAAATAAAATGCACGTATATGGAAAGGCAAGGATGTTACATAAATACCTAATTTATCATTGAAAATTTTGGATCATTGAATTAATAACTTTAAAGGGTAGTTTAAAGATTGATGGAGTATTCATTTCTTTTTCTTTTTTTTGCGATAATCAATTTAATCTAATATTATTTTTTTGGCTAATTTTAGAGTGCACATGATTTATCTATAAATTTGTCTTTTAACATATTATTATAGTTAATAAATAGATAAAAGTCAACTTGTTACATATATTGCTCTTTTATTTAAAAATATGTACAATGAATGCTAGTAACACTTTTTTTCAATACTCTCTTTTAATTTTTTTTTCTATTGGTCTACTATTTTCAATAAAAAAAAAATATAATATTTCTTTAGGTAAAATTAAATATAATAATTTTTTTCTATCATAATAATGACTAAAACATTATAATATAATTTTTTTTATTTATCATTCTCTCTCCTCTCTTCATTTGCTTATATTTTACACCACTCTTTATTTTTTTAACTTTTTTTATTAAAATTTAAAAAATATACAGGAAATATTAAGAGAAATATTTGGATTGATTTTTATACTAAGAACAAAATTTGTTTTAAAATTATTAATAAAATAAAAATAGAATAAATGATAAAGAAAAAAAATTGATAATTAAGAGAATATTAAATTTTTTTTAAGGAAATAAAAAACCACAAAGAAATATAATATAAAATATAATCAATTTTCTCTTCATTTTAGATTTTTCATTGCTAAATTTATTTTATTTTTTCTATATATTATGTTTGGTTTCTCTAGATTTATTTGTTTTATATTCTTCATTGCTTAAATTATTTTATTTTTTCTATATTTTTGTTTTGTTTCTCTTTATGATTTTAATTTTCTTTTATTTTCTCTTTTGGTTGGTAAATTGTATAGTTTTCATTTAAATAAGTGACTTATTATTTTTAGCTTACAAATTAATTCATATATAAATTTTATTTTAAAACCTAAAAAAAAATCATATTATATATCATAATAAATATTATTTCCTTCCTTTTGGCTTAAAAATTAATTCATTTTATAAATTTATTTTTAAACCTAAAAAAATTTAGATTTTACAAGATAATAGTAATAAATATCATTTTCTTAATTTTAACTTATAAATTAATTCATCATATAAAATTTATTTTTAAACCTAAAAAATTAGATTTCACAAGATAATAAATATATTATTGTTTTATTTAATCTTTAGAAAATTAATCATTAAAAACTTGGACCTCTCTCTATGCTTGATTTTCTTTTTTCTTTTTAATTTTCTCTCTATCTATTATAGAATGACATATATATATATTTCTTTAAATATTAAAAAAATTATCATAATTTAAAATAAAAAATTTATTGGTTATATATATATATATATATATATATATATATTATTGAATAATATAGATAACTTTAGTTAAGTTCACCTTTAGAAAATACTATACTAATAAATACTAAAATGATAATCTATTTTAGAATTTTTTTTATTTATATTTTTATTTGTAAATAGTTAGTTAATGATGTAAAATAAAATTATCAAATCAAATGAGAGATAACTTGTTAAACAAATAACATGTTAAACTAGTGAAATTTATTTACAACTTCAATAGCTAACTAGTGATTTCATTTAACTGTCAAAATTAAAAATAAGTGATCTAATGATTTTAAAATCTAATATTTATCTATAAATTAGGTACACTCTAGAAGACTTCTTATTTTTTTGAATCTAATTAGTGAGTTATTTCTAATTTGTGGTTTACCTAGCTTCATCATTAAAAAAAACTTTCAAATTTGTCATTTATCATTAATTTTTATTGCAACATTAGAGTAAATTACAAAATTATAGATACAATTAAAATAAAAACGAAAAATATAATGAATGATGAAATGAGTAAATAGTCGCAAATCGAAAGTTGTATATATTTAGACTTAAAAATTAATTTTGGGGTAAATTTAGTGTTTGTTATGACTTAAGATATTTTTTTTAAAAAAATAAACCTAAATTAATATCAAAGTGAAAGTAGTGTTTAATTAGATCCAAAAATTAATTATAAAATATTTAAATTGTCATGGGAAAAAGTTTAGAAGAAAAATTGAGGCTCAATAGGAAGATTTATACTTTGAATTATTACTGGTGTGACAGAACAGAATCATGCGGATGCCTTATAAGAAGAAAGAAAACAAGAATACCCCTACCTTGTCGTAGACTTGCCTGATACGTGTAAACAAGTCACATGGAGTTGGAGGCTCACTCTGGACACATAAAACGAGCACCAATTTCCCCTCTTACTTAACATGCCCCCGCGAGCGGTGGACAGCCCATCGCGCGGCGCCACCGCCTCTCCCGTCCCAACTCCCAAGTCAATTTCTTCTTTACTTGTTTTCATTGTGTTTGTCCCCTACATCGCCATTGACTAGGAAAAATAAACAAGATCAAATTCATTCCAGCATTTTATACAAAAATCAATTAAAAATATTGTATTTATTAACTCTCCTTTTAATTTAAAATTAGTAATATTCCACTGGTGTCTCAGGACAACTTTCATCTGACACAACTTCTTTAGTAAATGCGGGAGGAATATACGGTGGGCGTGTACATCTCAACAATGCCCAATTGACTCCTTGAAAGAAAGGATGGTGCTTAATAGCAGAAGCACCCATGGTCGAACCCAATCTCCTTGCGGGATCCTTCACCAATAATTGTGAAATTAGGTCCCTTGCCATGGCAGGTACGCCAGGTTCTTTAGGAAATTCGAGGGCTCGAGCTACAATATTAGCTAAGGTTAATTCATGGTCCACACCTCTAAATGGTGTGACCCCATAGAAGAGTTCAAACATAAATATTCCTAGTGTCCACCAATCCACAGGGCTACCATGGCCTTCCCCGGACACAATCTCCGGTGCCAAGTACTCGTGGGTCCCGACGAAAGACATGGACCTGACATCGATAGGCTCAGCCACAAACTCGGGGCCACAATGGTGGCCTGTCTTCTTCTTCCTTTTACGTTTTGGATGGAAGCATGATACAGCTGGAACTATGCAGTTAGGAATAATGCATGAAGATGAAGTGTAAGGAGGCTGATCAATAGGGTAATCATTTTTGGGGGCTGCAGTTGGTGGGTTTTGGATAGAGATGATCTGAGGAGTTGATGTGGAATCATCACATTTTAACGAGAGGTCAAAGTCAGTGAGCATTATGTGACCGTCTGATCGAACAAGCACATTTTCCGGCTTGAGATCACGGTAAACAATCCCCATCATGTGAAGATACTCCAAAGCTACAACTACCTCTGATGCGTAAAACCTGTAAAAATAATCAGGAGCTTAATCAACATTAAATATATAACTTAATAAATACTAACTAATAAACTTATTCTGATCATAATATTATCATTTGCTTAAATAAATCTATTTAAGATTAGCAAAAACAGAGATTAGTACGAGCCCGGAATATATTAACTAATGCAAATGTAATAATGCGTTTGAGTAAGAAAATAATTGAGATGCTTCAAGAAGTACTGAAGGGCAAAAGGACCTACTATAACATTGTTGTTAATTTGTTTACTGGCAACGTGGTCTTTTTTTTTTTCATGACCATATGATTATAAAGAGACAGTCGATTTTTTTATTGCATGATCATGACGCATATATAAGGGACCAACCAACCCAATATGCATATCCTCTAAATACAACAAATCAAAATAATGAAGGGAAAAACAGGGGGAAATCATGGAAAGAAGATATGTTGACATGAGAGGTGGAGAAATAAAGCAAAAAAGTTTCTGAACTTGTTTCCTCCAGTATGTGCACAAATCGTATAATTTATACTAGCTTTTTCTTTTTTTTTTTCTAGTATTTTACTGGAATCTGAGGAATTAGAAAACAATTGTTAAAAAGCATGCACTGGATAATATAAAAGCATCAACTATTGGAACTAATAGATTTGATGTGTGCTTTAATTATTATCTTTAAACTTTCACTACTTACTAGTCTCTCGTGCGTCTACTTTTATTTATCATCACTGCAAAAGGAGAAAGTACCAGAAAGAAACATAAAATGACTATATAAGAACAAGGGTAGGAATAATAGGATGCCTGTTTCATAATTGGAGAAAATAGAGAGAAACTGATGGTGTCCATTATTACAATAGCAATAAATGGAACAAAAGCTTCTATAGACAGCAATATCTGTTTTAGTTTATTGGAGGGGTAGGCTAGGGAATCTTGGAAATTGAGTTTTGACTTGTGATCTAACAGCACTCTAATTCTATAAACAACAAGAAACACCTCATGTGCCTTACAAAAGCTACAAAAGAAAAAGGAAATATTTCTGTACTGTAAACTGCGATGTCAAATTACATTTTCTATACCGGTGATCGTATCTTACAATCCGTTTGTTTCCTTTTGTTTCCAAAGCGAAAAAAAATATTTCAGAAATAAAACTTACCTTATAAGAATAAAAAGTCATTTTCCAACATTTATCAAATATAAAAAAAAATATTACTTCATTTTTTTTTAGTGTTACAGCTAAAAAAAATCAAAAGACAAATTATTTTTCCGAAACAAATAAAATCTTTAGGATTAAATTCGTTCTTATTATTAAGAGGTTGCTAGTTAAAATCCTAAACTAAAAAAGAAAATAAATCAAAATTTATTCGTCCATTGTTTATTTTTCTCCGAATTCGCGGTGACAGGCAACGTTAATCAATGACCAACTTGTAATGTAAGATGACAGAAAACCTCCCGCAAAAACTCTTTTTTTCAAATGCAGAGAATGTTTTGAATATTAAACTACATGGGCCCATTTTAAGAAGTATATATATATATCTACAAAACTGTATAAACATCTTGAAATTGAAGTTGCTTTGCTTCAAATACCAACTGCGCACTAAAAGATAAAAAGCACAATTAGTCCCATTACTCAATTGACAATGACTGTACACCATATATTAATATCTGATAACTTCAACCCACCTTTTCTATCCATGCAGTACTGTTAGGTTGGGTTAAAGACATGCATTTTTCTAAGCTGGACTCCAAAATTATCAATTATCGCCATTATAAACAATTAATACAGCTGCATGCTACCAAAATTCAGAACCAACAATTGCAGATTTTGAAGTCGACATCAATCCCTCACATTACAGATTCCTCTATTATCGTTTGAATTAGGGAAATTTATTGCACATACTAAGTCCATGGATTTATTCGTGAACAAAGCAAATAATACAGTCATGTTAAAAAGTTTGATTTTACTTTATTGATGAAGGGTTTTTTTTTGGGGTGAATGGTGAAAGGTAATTTTTTATTATGAAAATAAATTATTAATTTGATTCATAAATTGACAAATTAACTTAATATGGTGGCATCAAAGTAATATTAGTATCATCTAGACCTTATTTCATCTCTAGAAAGCCCAATCCCACATGCAGCTGCCCCTGCGACATAATTTACGTTGCTCGTAAAATATGATTGTACCTCGCTAGGAAAATTTTTTTTAACAAAAAGTCAAACCTCAACAACGTGGACATCGCTGCACATGATCAATCCCGAAGGCAAATGATCCAGTGTACAGCGACACACCATAAATCCTGACGACGGTGACCAATCCGGTGGGGTCACCACCTGACAGCAACCGTGCCCTCTCCAGGTGGTGTGGTCCCACATATCGATCTATCACTCTCGTCGTCGGCGTTTCCCCTAACTGTTCGATGTTAGGCACATCACATCATCCAAAATATTATTTAAAAAATAGCTTCAACTTATGAAAAGAAATTTTAAATTAAAATGTACGAGTGGCTAACGTGCGCACCTTACGGCGGTTTCCTCAAACCGTTTAAGAGGCTGACGTTGGCGGAGAACGTGGAGGTCACCGCCGGGACAGAACTCAGTGAGCAAACAGAGCCACCTCTGAGAGTCAATAGTAGCGTAGAGCGTAGGCAAGAAAGGATGATCCAGCATTTCCAATATTTCCCTCTCCGTCTTAGCTCTCCCTTCTTTACTTCTACTGACCAACTCCTTCTTATCCATTACCTTTGCCGCGAAAAGCGGCGACTCAGGGTCGCCGGAGTCAGATTTCTTCAACTCGGCCAAGTAGACGGAGCCTATGTCGCCAGAGCCGAGGCGAACGGAGAAGCGGAGATCGGAGAGAGAGAGACACTGTTGATGTTTAGCGGATTTGGAGGAAAATGAAGTGTGAGTGGAGGGGGCAGGTGTGAGGGTGGCGGAGGAGGAGCCGGAGCTTGTACTACGATGGAGGGTGGTGGTGGTGGTGGCGGTGGAGGCAAAGCTTAAGCTCTGAAGGTCGTCGGCTAAGTCGTCAACCCATGGCTCCATTGTACAAATTCAGAGATAGGAGGGGGGAGAAGGCAGTGAGGGGAAGGGGGGGTTGTCTAATTTTTGAAGGTGAGCGTGAGGTGGGGAAATGGGCCGGATATGGGCTGGTAAATGAAGGGTAATTTCTGGAAGTCGGGTGAAAATGGTGGGCCGTGCTTTTTGGAGACAGACTTCCCCTTTTTATAAGGAGATTATGGTATAATCAAGGGGATTATGTCTATATTTGGCTTCTATTTTTATTATGTAATCTTGTTTTTATTTGTTATTTTTTTTATAGAGGGATACGTGTATATATTATGTTTATTAAACTTTGCAATCTTTAGAAAGTGATAAGATTGAGGGAAAAATTAAATTTATTTTCGATTTTATTATTGAAAATTTTTGTTTACTTTGGATTAATATCTTTATTTATTAATCGAGATAATTGTTTTTTATGATGAAAATTTTTAATTTTTACAATTATTTTCAAAATAAAAGTAAATTTTAAATGAAAATATCTTAACTTAATTAAGGAATGAATATATAAACATGACTTTATTTGAAGATGAAATAATGTAACTTAACAACTACAACAAATTAGCCTTAATGGCATACTAGATGAGATTGATTATATAGATTCATTGCCTCCAAACTCTTCTATCTAAAACTAGGTCAATATCAATATCTAGTAATTTTAAGTCCTCAAGAACTATTTTGTTCCACATGGATTTAGACCCAATTCTACCCATATTTCTACTTGGTACAACTAACCTATCATATTTTCGAATTAGGACATTTGAGGTATACATTGTATGTGGCAATACAATCTTAGATTTCCTTCCTTTATTTTATCTTTGATTTGTGCAACATATATCTTCTGTCATATGCATTTCTCTTCTATCTAGTCTAATCATGTATGACCACACATTTATCTTAACATTCATATTTCTACCATAGTCATCCTATGGTTATGTTAAACTTTAGTTGTTCAACATTTGCTCCTATATAACATAGTTGGTCTAATCGTTCTTTTATAAAACTTTCTCTTCATTTTATTCAATATCTTCTTCTTACATATTATCCTTATTGCACTTCTCCATTTTACTATCCCATCTTCTTAGAAATATAACCTAAAATTTGAAAATGGTTATCTTTGGCACCATTACTCCACCCTAATCTGACTTCTCTATCATTCCTCTTGCTTAGGTTAAAATTATAATACATATACATCATTTTACTTCTGCTAGTCTAAAACTTTTACTTTCAAAAGTATCTCTCCACACTTTTAACTTATGGTTAACTCTCACTCTAGTCTCATCAACTATGATAATATCATTTGCAAATAATATAGACCAAGTGATATCATCTTATATGCTACTAGTTAATTCATTCATAACTAAAGTAACCAAGTATGGGTTTAAGGTCGATCATTGATGTACACCCACTGTTATAGGAAACTCCAATGTATCTCCTCATGCATTGCACTAACTTATAATTACTCTTTCGTATATATATATAATAACATTTAGGAAAAGTACAAAAAAAACATGTATGTGGTTTCACCTTTTGACATTTTTAAGTATGAGCTTTTTTTCATTGCAAAAAGGATTGTGTAGTTCACGCCATTAGTAAATTTAAGTTTTTCCCTATTATGGTGTTAGAAAATTGTGATGTAGTCTTTTTCTCTCTCTTACATGACATTGTTCTACTTTTCCAAAAAATTTCAACTGAAACGCCTATTTTTTTAGTTTTTTATAAGGAACCATATGGGAAGGTGGATTTAAGAGTAAGAATGGTTAGGTGATGATAATGATGTTGATAAACATAAAAAGAGGTAATTGAAATGTAAAAAATAATGGAAAGAAGTAAAGAGAGCCAAATAAGTGGGTATGAAGAATAATGACTTGAAAGAAGGGGAAATCGATAGTGATTGAAGTAGTAAAGGAGTAAGAAAATATTGGTCACTGAAAGAAAAGAGCGATTTGATCCCTCTCTCAAGTAGCAGCTGCTCTTTGCATACAAAAGTCAATAAAAGGGACAAAACTTTCTTTCAATTTTAAGGCTATTTAGCCTTTGCCTCATCTGATAATTGAAACAAAATTGGATCTTTTAAAAAGTTTATGAGTTGGAATCTCAAATCTATATTGGTGCAGAGTATGAATGGATGGGTAAAGAGAACTATGGTATTCGGGATTGTAGCGTGATTTATAGAAATTTGGTTTTGGGTTTTTATGGAATTTGTTAAAAAATCAATTCTCTCATAATTTATGGCTTTTTTTGGAAGAATTGGGTTTTTGGTTTTCTCAAATAATTGGATTTCTGGTTTGTTGCGTTTTCCTAATTCAAAAATCATTGTTATGGAACTTGATCTTAGCTCTCTCAACATTATTCAAAATTTTGTTACTGAGTTCAAATATCTGAATTTGCCTCTCAATCTCCTTATGTAACAAATTAATTTTCTCTTAGGTTGCTTCAATTTTGCATTTAGATCTTTGTGATTTACAGGTTTTGAAATTTGATTTGTTTATCTATGTTCATGAATTCCAATAACAATTGTTTGCATGAGGAAAATTCTGGTGCAAATGGAGAGAATTCTTCAAATAGAAATGCTTCATTAGGTTCTGGGAAGGATATGTGTTCATGAGATATGGTTCTTTGGAATTCTTCTAATTAGTGAAAAGATTTTTTTTTCTTTTTTGTGCTGAGTTTTATTTTAACAATAAAAATTTTAATTTAATTTTGGAAAAGTAAAGTATTGTGCCATGTAAGAGAGAGAAAATGGCCACATTAGTACTTTTTAACGTTGTAACAGGGAAAATTTTAAATTTACTAACTACATGAACTACACAACTCTTTTTGCAACGAAAAAAAGATCATACTTAAAATTGTCAAATGGTGAAGTCATATGAAAATTTTTTGCACTTTCTCCTAACACTTATATATTTAACATGGACATATTTCTTTAAAGCCACCAAAAAACTTCTCTTAGCACTTTATCATATGTATTTTCTAAGTCAATCAAGACCATATGGAGATTCTTCTTCTTTTTTTCTATATATTTCTATCAATCTGTTTAACAAAAATATAAATTATGTTGTAGATAAACCAAGAAGGAAGCAAATTGGTTCTATGACACATTTGTATTATTCCTGAATTGATGATTTAATACCCTCTCCCAAATTTTCATCAAATAGGTCATTAGTTTAGTTCCACGGTAGTTGTTACAACTCTAAATATCCCATTTATTCATATAAATAGGAACTAGAACGCTCTTCCTCCAATCCTTTGGCATATTTCCCCTCTAAATATTGAGTATAAGAGTTTGGTTAACTACGAGACTCCATTTTCTCCCAAACACTTCCAAACCTTAATAAGGATATCATTTAGACCATATGCTTCTCCAATCTTCATCTTTTCCAAGGCCTTCTTGACCTTATTAGGCTTAATTATGCAAGTGCAGCTAAGGTTCTTTTTTATAGTGGATGTATAGAGATTTGAGAGGTCATCATCATGGCTTGTATTGAAAAGGTGATCAAAATAGTTTATCCATCTCTCTTGGATCTCTTTCTAGTCAAGAACTGTTGAGACTCGTCTTTACTGCACTTAACTTGATTCAATTCCTTCCTTTTTTTTTTCTCTCTTTGTCATGCTAACTTGTATGTATTCCTTTCCACTTCTCGCAATCCTAATCTTTGATACAAATCAATTAAGGATTTACCTTAAACCTCACCACCACCTTTTAATCTCTTTCTTTTCCCTCTTATATTTGTCAAAGGCTTATCTATCTATAGCTCTGTGTAGCTTTTTATACTAATATTTTTTCTCTTGATAGCCTTTTATACCTTTCTATTTCCATCACCATAATTCTTGTGATCGAGGTCCTAATCTTTTAGACTTTTGTGAGATCTTCCTTTAAACTTTCATTTCATCATATATTTTCATAAGGTGTCAAAATTAGCTTTCGAGTCACTGACTCCTTTTTCCTAAAGTTTATCCTTGAATGCTATTTGGTTAGTGTCATTAAAGCCTAATCCTAGGTTGTCCAGTACTCCTATTCTTTTTCACTCTAATTCCTTCATATCATAAATCACCAACCTATGTTGAGTAGCTAGGGATTTTCAAAGGATAACTTTACATTATTTACATATAGACTTGTCATTTCTCTCGATAAAAAAGAAGTCTATTTAACTATGGTTACCTCTGCTCTTAAAGGTAATAAAGTGTGATTCCTTTTTCTTAAAGCCATTGTTAGTTAATATCAAGTCATGAGCCAAAACAAATTCTAAAGTGGCATCACATTTGTCATTTATGTTACCATATTAATATCTTTCATGCACTCTCTCGTATCTGTTATTATGATAAATGCTAAATTGGATATATTTTCTAATATTTAATTTCTCCATATTTAAGTTAAAAATAATTTATATTGCATAAATTAATCTTATATTTTGTTTTTATAAAGAATTTTATCAAAAGAGGAAAGATTAAACTAAATTGGAATATTTACATGAGTCAAAAGAGAAATATTATATGATTGTATGCAGTTTATCAAAAGAAAAAAGTTTTAGTGTGCTCACGCCCTAAGGAGAAATGAAAAGAGATAAAAATCTCTCCAAATCAATTCCAATTTTTTCAGAGATATTTTATCAGATCAGTGTGACCACATTTTTATCTGTTACCTTGGATATAAATAATTTATATTTGGTTCTTTTTAGAAGTCTAATTAGTTTAGGACTCTTTCTCTATAAATAGAAGAATGAATTAAGCAGGAGAATCATCTAATATATAATTTTTCATCTTTTAGTTTTCTGTAATTTTATTTTACTTTAGTATTTTATTTTTAGTCATGTGTGACTAATTTTATTCTTATAGTCAAGGTAGTCAAAATTTAATTTTAAATAAATTGTAAGATTATTTTTCTTCATCTATTTTCCATTTTGAATATTTGAATATTTTATGTTGTTATTTATTTATTCACTTAATGAATGAATCCTGCTATTTGGGTATTTAAATTCGTACATATTTATTTGATCCAATAGAGTAGTAAATCAATACTCTTAATAAATAAATCGTTAAAAAGTGTTGATGGAAATATTCAATCAATTTTAAATAAATGAGCTTGTATTTTATTGAATAGAATTGGTGGTTTTTCTTATTCTTAATGTTATCTACAATTTAAATCTTAAGAGCTTGTTTAAAGTTGATTGATAAATAAAGCTTAAGTGTAGAGCTTGCTTATTTAAATTACAGTTATAGAAATGCATAATATTAGGGCTTATTAATATTCATAACCAATAATTTAGAAAATTATTTTTTATTCAATGATCGAAATATTTTAAACGAATTTTAAGATATATGTAAATTTTTCTTGATTGATTTGATTAGATTAGTTTGAGTTTTATTTTCACTATATTTAAATTCCCCCAATTTTATTTCTTTATCCTTAAAATTCAGATTTGATAATTGAACAATCCCTATGGATTCGATCATACTCTCCCTATTTACAAATTTAATATTCGAAGAATATGAATTTATTTTTGATTAATTTCGACAGCTATCAAATTTTTGCGTTGTTACCAGGGATTGACAATAATTATTTAATCTAAATTTTTGTATTTATACCACGATCTTCTCACATGGATAAACTAATATTTGATTCAGAAATTGAGAAAATAGCCCACATATTGAGGAAGGAAACCAAACAAAATCAATAATTTCTTCATCTAATATGCCATCTGAATATAATATTATTCATATTTCATTATGAGTGACTCAAAAGAAAAAATTATGGATGGTGTTGAATGAACTTTAAAGTGAGTGACCAATCCAATAGTGCATCAATAGCCCATGTGTATTGAACTCCCAAATCTTGAGGTAAGTTTTGAATTATAATTTGATTTAATTCACTTACTATCTATTTTTCATGGCTTTATAGGAGAAGACCCTCACAAACATCTCAAGGAGTTTCATGCGGTGTGTTCCAGCATGAAACTGCAAGGAGTAACAAATGAACAAATTAAATTGAGAGTTTTCCATTTTCATTGATTGAAAAGAGCAAAAGACTAGTTGTATTATCTTTCTTTGAAATCAATTACAACATGAGATGAATTACAAAGGTAATTTATTGAAATTTTTTTCTTACCTCTAGAGCCACAGTAATCAGAAAAGAGATCTGTGGAATTCGTCAATATGATAGAGAAACCATTTATGAGTATTATGAATGGTTTAATCAGTTTTGTGCAAGCTGTCCTCACCACAAAATTCTGATAATTTACTAATTTAATATTTTTAGGAAGGTTTGATACAAATTTTTAGGAATTTAATTAATACTGCAAGTGAATGAACACCCAAACTAAGGATTTAATATCCAAAGTTGTTGCCAACAATCAATAATTTGGCACTAGATAGGAACCACCAACCAAAAAAGTAAATGAGGTAAGTATTAATGCTATTGAACAAAAATTTGATAATCTTGTTTCTCTTATGCATAAAATGGTGGTAGAAAATCAACAACAAGTGAAATTTTGTAGGGTTTGTTCAAACTATAGTTGCCCAACTGATAAGTGTCCTACTTCCAAGAAGAATCACATATTAATGTTATATGAGGGTTTTAAGGACAGTAACATCAGAGAAAATATGATCCATATGTCTTTACCTACAATACCAGATGAAGAGACCATCCAAATCTCAATTATGAGTAGACATCTATTAACTTCCATCAATCTAAATTTCAATCGAGATCATTTGCCCTGCATCTCAAACATCTCAAAAGTCAAGATTGTCTTTGGAATAAGTTGGATGTACTTTAGCTACTAACATTCAACAATTTCAGCAGAGTACTCTTACATTCCAACAAGAGACCAAAACCAGTATTCAAAACTTGAAAAATCATATGAGTCATATTGGATAATCAAATTTCTAGATATTTACCTTTTTAACCCGAAGTGAATCGAAAGCAGAATGTTAGCACAATTGTATTGAAGAGTGAAAAAAAATTGAAGGAGCCAGCAAAAAAAAAGTTAGAGATATGTTGTAGAAGAAGAAATAGAGAAAGAAATAAAGTTTCTTCAATCAAAAATTTCAGGTAACACTCTAGCAAAACTATCCATAGTTATCTCTCCTCCATTTTCTAGTAGATTGGCAAAATTGAAAAAAACAAGGAGAAAAAAAACTTTAGATGCCTTTAGAAAAGTTGAAGTGAATATTTCCCTTCTTAATATTACAAAACAGGTGCCCCGATATACAAAATTCCTTAAGAAATTATATACCAACAAAAAAAATTGAAGAGAGATGAAAAAATTCATATGGGAGAAAATATATTTGTTGTTCTCTAAAAGAAGTTGCCTTTCAAGTGTAAAGACCCAAATATACTTATTATCCCTTGCAAATTAGGTAATTTAAAGATCAAAAGGGCAATGTTAGATTTATGAGTTTTAATTAATGTTATGGCTCGTTTCATTTATGCATCTTTGAATCTTCGACCATTGAATTAGGACATCTAAGGTATATGTTGTATGTTGCAATACAATCTTAGATCTCCTTCCCTTATTTTGTCTCTGTTTTGTGCTACATGTATCTTCTATTAGATGCATATTCATCTTAGCATTCATATTTCTGTCGCAGTCCTCCTATGGTTATATTGAACTTTAGTTGTTCAACATATGCTCCTATATAGCATAGTTGGTCTAATTGTTGTTCTATAGAAATTTTCTTTCATTTTGTTCAATATCTTCTTGTTACATATTATCCTTATGGCACTTCTCCACTTTAATCATGTTGTTTTAATTCTATAAGGTATATCCTTATTTACTGTCTCATCCTCTTAGAAAACAAAACCTATATACTTAAAGTGATTATTCTTTGGCACCACTACTCCCCTTAATCTTGCTTTCTTATTATTCCTCTTGCTTAGGCTAAAATTACAATACATATAGATCATTTTTATTCTGCTTAGTCTAAAATTTTTACTTTCAAGATTATCTCTCCACACTTCTAACTTTTAGTTAACTTTCACTCTAGTCTCATCAACTAAGATAATATCATTTGCAAATAATATACACTAAGGGATATCATCTTATATGCTATTAGTTAACTCAGTATGGGCTCATGGTCTATCTTTGATGTACACCCACTATTACAGGAAACTCCAATGTATCTCCTCTTGCAATGCACAATTTTGCAACTACTACATCATACATATCCATGATAACATTTATATATTTAACATGAACATCTTTTTTTTAAAGCCATCAAAGAACTTTTTTTAGCACTTTATCTTATGTTTTCTCTAAGTCAATCAAGACCATATGAAGATCTTTTTTTTTCTATTGGTTTCTATCATACATAACAAAACTCATGCATTTCCCGGATGCTGGAAAGAGATTGCTAGTCTAGACTGGCACACTCACAAGAAGGATTACATTTACCTCTGGCTACCCTAGCTTATTTATTACATAACATTAGATAGGCCTATCCCCGCCTTATATTGCAGATCAACCAAGGTTGACACAAATTGGTTCTCTAACACCTTTGTAATATTCCTAAATCGATGTTTTATTATCCTCTCCCAAAGTTTTATCCTATGGCTTATTAATTTAATGCCACAATAGTTACTACAACTGTAAATATCCTTTATATTCATATAAATGAAAACTAAAATACTTTTCCTCCAACCCTTTGGAATCTTTCCCCCTTTAAATATTGAGTTAAAGAGTTTGGTTAACCGTGAGACTCCCTTTTCTCCTAAACACTTTCAAACCTTAATAAGGATATCATTTGTACCATATGCATTCCTAATATTCATCTTTTCCAAGGCCTCATTAACCTTATTAGCCTTAATTATACAGGTGTAGCTAAGGTTCCTTTTCTATAGTGGATGTATAAAGATTTGTGAAGTCATCATCATGTCTTGCATTGAAAAGTGTTCAAAATAGTTTTTCTATCTCTTTTGCATCTCTTTCTAGTCAAGACCTATTTAGACTCATCTTTAATGCACTTGATTCAATTCCTTCCCTTTTTTTTTTCTCTTTCTTAGTCATGCTAGCTTGTATATATTTCTTTCCTTTTCTCATATCCCTAATCTTTGATACAAAGTCAATTAAGGATTTAGCTTAAGCTTCACTAAATGCCTTTTAGCCTTTTTCTTTTCCCTCTTATATTTAAAGGCTTTGCCATTTATAGCTATGTGTACCTTCCTATACCAATATCTTTTCTTTTGATAGCCTTTTGTACCTTTTCATTCCATCACCATGATTCTTGTGATCGAGGTCCTAATCCTTTAGACTCCTGTAAGACCTTTCTTAAAACTTTCATAATACATTTCATCATTTATTTTCATAAGGTGACAACATAAACTTTTGAGACACTGATTCCCTTTTTCCAAAATTTATCTTTGAATGTTATTTAGCTAGTGTTCTTTAAATCCTACCATTTAATACTAGGTTGTTTAGTACTCCTCTTCTTTTTCACTCTACCACTTTCCTTCACATCATAGATCACCGACCTATATTGGGTAGCTAGGGCTTTTTGAGGTATAACCTTACAATATTTACATATAGACTTGTCATTTCTCTTGATAAAGGAAGCCTATTTAACAATGGTTACCTTTAATCTAAAAAGAAAATTCAATTAATCAGAGTACAATCAAGTGTGATTCCTTTTCTTAAAGCAAGTGTTGGCTAATATCATGTCATTAGCCAAAGAAAATTCTAAGATGGCATCACATTTGTCATTCATGTTACCATATCCATATCCTTCATGCAATTTCTTGTATCTGTCATTGACTTTTCCCACATGCCCATTAAGGTCACCACCTATAAAAAGTTGTTTCTCATTTGGAATCCCTTGAACAACCATGTCCATATCTTCCTAGAACCTAATCTTTTCTACCTCACTTAAGCCTACTTAAGAGGCATATGCACTTACTATGTTGGTTGTTTCTTTTTCTAATATTAACCTCAAATGGATGGTCCTATCTCTCTCTTTTTACTTCAACTAGTTTGTCATTGAGTCCTCGTTCAACAATAACACTAACATCATTTCTTTGTTTATCTCCTATGGCATATCATAACTTATAACCAGTGTTACTAATCTCTCTAGCCTTGTATCTTTTCTATTGAGTCTCTTCCATAATAATATTGATTCTTCTCCCTTTCATAGCATCTACTAACTTCATAAACTTGTTGAAGACCCTATGTTCCAACTACCTATTTTGATTTCTACTCACTTAGACTATCTTCTTTACTTGCACTCTTCTATTATGATGAAAGGGCCCTTTCTTATCACAAACCAGATAAAAAAGCCTCGATGTGGTGGGACTAGCCTTTTTACCCACACTTATGATGTATGAATCCTTGCATATACTCCCTTACACCCAATGACGATGTGATGGAACCCCTTGCTCATATAACATTATAGGCAGAATGTAGCAGATGCTAAGTGAGCACATCCTAACGATATATATTAGAAAATCTATATCATGAGTATTGACTGAGTTTTACATTAACTATCAATCAATCGTATCCCTTCTCCTTTTACCCTGGCTTGGGACTGGCTACACTCATTACATATATGAAGTTAAATAATATGACATAATTGATTTTAAAAATTCATTTAAATAAAAAAAATTGTACATATATCTTTTTATTTTTTTCTTGAAAAGAAAAATTCATGTAACCAAAACAAAGTACAAACTAGAAGCAAATTTTAGACTTCAAAAACTAGTTAACCTAGGCCATCCGTAATGCACCTAAAATTTTGGATAGATAACTTGACTTACCACAATCAAGAATGCAAACTTTGCTTGATAGATTTTTGGATTTAATAGCAACTATCAGGCATAAATAGTGCTAAATTATTGCTTGATAGATTTTGAGATTTAATTAATTTAAATTAAAAAGTGAGTATTGGAAAATTAATTTAATACTAAGTACTGTTAACTACTAATTTAGTAATTTAATTCAAAATTAACTCTTCTGAACTAGTAATAAAATCAAAATTAAGAAATCTTATTGCTAAATAATTAGTAAGTTAGGGTTTGATTAATTAAATTGGACTCAAATTCAATAAATTGGACTCAAATTTTAATCAATCAAATTCAATTAATCAATTGACCATTTTAAATTCAATTTAAATTTAACTTAATCTATTGAATATCAATTTAATTGATTTAAGTTTAATTAATCAATTGAACCTCACGTTAATTCAATAAAGCTCAATTAATCAATTTTTATTTAATAATTTAAGTCCAATTTAATAAATTTAAATACAATTAATCAATTCAATTTCAATTTAATTAATTGAATTTCAATTTTAACTCAATATAATCAATTTAATTACAATAATTAATCAATAAATTTAAATAATAATTTAATCCAATTAAGTTCAATTAATTATTTTCATTTAATCAATTGAATTAAATTTAAGGTCAATTAACTAATTAAAATTTAATTAAACCCTAAAGCTTAAACTCGAACTTCCTATGCAATCAATAACTTGAAATTGACCCAAAAATACGGATCAAAATTCGAAATAACATAAATTTGAACTAAAATTTGCTCCATCCGATTGTCATGTCTAGACCGATCAAAATTCGAAATAACATGAATTTGAACTAAAATTTGCTTCATCCGATTGTCATGTCTAGATTTGAGTCTATCTAAAATCCACTTAAAGTCAATCCAAAAAAGCATTGTCCAAACTCGAAAGTAATCCAATAAGACTAATCTAAAGATGATCCGACCTACCAACCTAACCCAGTTGCTATATCTAATCATTTTTATAAACAAATTAGCTATATGTAAGTTGCCTTATAATTGAGTTTTTAACTCGAATGACAATAAGTTAAAGTTTCAATCCTTGTTATCCTCCAATTTTTTTTTTCTTTTCTCCTTTTTTCTTTTCTTTTTGAAAAAAAAAATGAAAACAAACAAATTTAAACATTGGGTCGAAGTTCAACTATGCATATTCTTTAGTTCTGATTTAGAATTATACATCTAGCTTTTTAACAAAAGCCAATTATACGGTAAGGTTTGACTCAATTGAAACTACAATTTCCCAACTTCTTGAATTACTTCGGAAAAATGGCGCATTTGTTATCTATAGCCTATAGGTTTTTGAAAAATTATTCTATTGAACTCTTAGATTTCTAATAATTTTTATCTATTAAATATTTTATTTTTATTTTTTACTCTATTAAGTATCTATTGAAAGAATAAATTATATTTTCTGAGCAAATTAATGAATTTAAATAGAAGATATAAAAATTAAAAATTATATATGTTTTAGCCTCCAAACCTTTTGAGTTTACTTTTCTTTAGCTTATTAATTTCAACTTTTATTCTATTGAGCCTTGAACTTTAATTTTTATTCTACTAAACCCTTGAAATATATATATATATATATATATATATATATATATATATATATATATATATATATATATATATATATATATATTAATATACACAATTCTCATACGCGTATGGTACATATTAATATTTTCTGTAAAATAAGTTTTCAAAAGAATGAAGTTAGAAGTCTGGTTCTTAATATAGCAAAATTAGAAGTTTTTTTTTATCAATTTAAAAAATAAAAATATAGAAACTTAATAAAATAAAATTTCAGTTGAAAATCTCAATATAAAAATTTTGACAAATTTAAGGGGCCAGAAAAGTGAATTTTCTAGTCAGTATCAAATATATATTTAAGATTTTTTTTTAAAATATCCATGATAGAAGTTTTGTGTTAACTATCAGTTATCAACTATCAAAAAATTGATTGTTAATTATTAACAATCTAAGGATTAAGAATGAACAATTTATGTTCATTAAAAGTAGGATGATGCTTCAATTTGCCTCTCTATTTTCTTAATGATGATCAATTCGAACCTTCAATAAATCAAAAGGTATTCGATATCTGAATGATTAAAGTTGCAGCTAAATAATAAAATTACTATTAAAATATTCAAAATTTCGAATTTAAATTTAGCAAATTAATAATGTAAATGTTATTGATAGTAAATAATATATAAACAAATTTAAATAGTTTAACGAAAAATGAAATTTTAATCAACAATTTAATTATTATAGTCATTACTCCAAAAAAGAAAAATAAAAGCAAACAAAAGCACATCTATTGTTCTTTAGGCAAATACAAATGACCATTTCTTTTACTCTTTGAATTTGCATTTGCCGCCTACCAGCCACAGCCTAGCCAGAAACAAAAGAAACACTTTTAACTTGTCACCATCCTTGTCAATTATTGTTCACATCAAGTAATTAAAGTGTACTAATTGTAATTACGCAAGAAAGAAAACTTAATTAATTGTGGATTAAAAGCTATGATTAGTCCATGTCAAATAAAGAAGTTCATTGCATAAGACATTATTCTTCCCTTCTTATTTTAAATATTGAAAATGACCTGCAACATAGCAAGCCACATCCTTTTTTTTTTTTTTTTCTCTCTCTCTCTCTCTTTTTTAGAAGGGAAAACAGAACAAATTAGAGGGCAATATTACAGGAAAACATTGCTCCAACAATATCTCCTCATAAAATAAATTTTAGACTACTCCGTGCCATATCAAGCCAAATAAATTTATCATTTTGGCAAAAGGTCAAATAAGCTAATATCAGCTACAAAAGTTAGCTTCTATGAAAATTTGCATTATCTTGACAATTCAATGATGATTCAACAAGTCTTTCGTACAAATTATTGATAAGCTTCAATTTTCGGTATTGGATTTTATAATTCCATTCAAAAAATCTGCAATGTAGTCTGTTTGGATATTTTATCAGGTCTATATTGGAAGCGGAGGGCAGGGGCCAATGGGCCTTCTGCACCCCGACGTATGGACCAGTATAAATATTATATTCTTACTCGCAGGATTGTGAAATTTGGAAAATACTATTTTCTCTTTCGCAACACAATTTTTTCTCGTTGTCTTGCCAATAGATGTAATTAAGTTACAAAATCAATCCACATAAATATTGTATTCCTTTTTTTTTTTTTTTTTGCTAGAAATCTTGTGTTCCATCTTTAATTTCTCTTATATGTGCATATGTTTGATATGTTGTGTGTTTCTGTCATAACAAAAATGATGTCCATATAACCAGAAAAGTCATATCTTATCTCATTCATCTTACGTTAATAAAAGAAAAAGCAAGGGAAATTTTGTATAAAAGGCCACACTTCATCCACACTGATAATCAGTTTGTGCAGGAAGAGCAGTGATTTGCTCATGGTACAAAAGAAAGATTAAATACAAAAGAAAACCTAAATACAAGATTAGGAATGTGTAGAAAATATAAGATATCGATCAAGCTAATAAAGGGTGTTATAGAAGAAATGATTAAGAAAATGTTGAATAAGGAAAGATATATTTTCATTTGATATATCCCCGCAAGATAGGCATGGATTTAATAAAGCCAACTTTGATATGATATGCATGACAGAGTGTTGCTGGAACAATTCCAAGTCAACAAGTTGATAATGACATTAGGAATTTGCTCTCGAATAAAATGATAACGATGAGAACATAATTCAATCAATTGTGACATACCAAATTCTGAATTGAGAAAGTGTCACCAAGATTATCGCAACACACTTATGATCTGTACAAATTTTTGCTCATATCGATTACAAGAGATCCTGCACTCTTGCCATTAAACGTATAGATCAAACACCATAAAAGAAAACAAGATACTTCGCTTTTTTTCATGTTCTTATTAAGATTTATACTCATTTATAATAATTTTGCTATTGGATAAATCAATATGGTAGAAGAATAATGTGTTGGAAAATTGATGGAGATTTTCGGAATTAATGCATATGAGTAATCGGTAAATTTGACTTTTTGTGCTTTTTAGAATGGAATTAATGCTTTTAGGGAATTGAAAAGTCTTTATCTATATATATATATATATATATATATCAGATATGGTATATAATTTGTGTGTAGAAATTAAAGTAAAGAAAGATATATGAAATAAAATAAGGAATTTGATATTCTCTCTTCTCTTTCTCAATTAATATTTCACTACAAGATTTTAAGGATATAGAAAAGGCAAAAAATTGTCAATAAATGAAAAATGAAATGCTCCACGTAGCACTTCACAATAGCAACGCCGGCAAAACATGCATGACTAAATAACGACGACTCTTATTGCACCGCTAAATAGCGATTCAGTGAAGGCGTTGCTAATTAGGAAAATAGCGTCAATAAGCTGGAGACCAAAAATCACGACGCAATGAAGTTAGTGACTCTTTTAACGACAAAAAAGTGTCGCTATATTAAAATGACGATCTTTAATTTTTTTAATTATAAATTAAATTAATTATACTTAGCGATATCGCTTAATATTACTAATGGAGTTGCTATATTTTTTATGTCAAGCAAAATGTACTCACAAATGTACGGGTCAATTGTAATACTGGTAAGTTCATCCTAAGATCGTTCCCCATGGAATTGTTCGGTTTAAATTCTTAATTAATTTCAAATTACCAATAAATAAGAAAGTAAATCCCAAAGATTTTAATCAAGTTTCAGTCATTTTGTTAAACTAATAACAATAAACTAACAATAAATAAAATGCAATAGAAGTTGATAAATGTAACCAATGAGAGTAAACATGTACTTAAATTGCATCTCCTAGCTTGTATGACTCTTGCTTTTAAGCACTAATTAATCAAGTCAATGATTTAACTAGTTTTCAGTCCAATTTTTAGGTTAAATCAGAGGTGATGTTCCTAATAAATAACCCTAAGATTTTCATTTAAAGATTAACAATTGGTGATCATACAACTATCAAACAATAAATTAAATAAGCACAATTGAAACTAAAAAAATCATTCATTTATTAAAAGAAAAATAAAGTTCATACAAACTTTGTTGACTAAGCAAATATAAAATAATTTTGCATAGTATCATAATAATAATAATCATGCTAATATTAATAACTAAGTTAAACATTACAGTAGAGAATAAAAATATAAGAAACTAAAAATTGCTCCTTGAATTGGATCTCAAGCTAACAGGTTGTTCTGTTGAAAATCCAAACAAGAAAAATAAAGTTTGCTGCTAACAAGAACCTCTCTTCTAATTGTATTATAAGTCTAAATTTATACCCTAAAAGTCCTAATTGTAATCTAACTCTAAAAAGACAACAATTTCTAAACTTAAGATATCATAATCATTTCCCAAAAAGTCATTCTTCCCAAATCAATATATATCTCGAAAGTCTAGGTCCCACTTGATTCGAAAAAATGTTTGAACACAACTAAACTCTATTGCTCTACATGCGTAGAGTTGGCATGCTTGCAACACTCCTGCACGACATAAAAATATAAAGTCCGTGATTTTTTAGCATGCTCATGACAATAGATTAGAGTCATGGCATCGATGCACCCACACTACATCTGCGTGCCCACGACATAATATTGAGGTTCAAAATCATCGCACCCATATAAAATCTTCATGCCTACATTGCATTGGAAGAACAATGTGTGCCTGTGATAAGGTTGCATGTTAGTGATAAAAGGATGTTATGGGTGGCATCCTCATAGGCATGACACATTATCATGCGCGTGACACTCTTCTCATATCTACATTATTTTCTACAATACCTGTAAATGCAAAAAGAAAAATCTAAATGCCTAAAACATGCTAAAAACCTACAATTAAAACTTTAAAAATATAAATAAAAATTATACTAAATAGAGATAATTCACATTCCCCCACACTTAAATACTCCTCATCCTCAAACAATACCTAAACACAGAGAAATATTCAAAACAAATAGATAGACTATTAAACTCGACTCATATACTCAATTTTAATTTTCATCATCTCTAAGTCTCACTATTGCACCAACCTGACCTATAACAGAATTTACATATTCAATTATATTCAAGACCATCCTAATATCAATTCCATACTCAAATTCAAAAACAAATCAACTCAATCAAAACATCGCCTCACTAAAAAGCAATATGGCCAAGCAACATACCATAAATATGTATAAAAAAAACTCATACATTAAGCCCCAACACTTATTTTTTTGTAGTCCTTTTTTTATACTTTTACATGTCATTTTATTTTTACTTAGAGTTAACAATTCTTCTCTAAGTCATAGTTCATTTCTCTCTTTCTTAGAATGTTTAGTTTTTTTTTGTGCAAGAAAAATACACTACACTTATTCAGGATACTTTGTATACTCATATCTCTGACTACTTAGGCAATCTAATGATAGCAGAGTACATAAGGCAAGTGTATTTTATGCTCCATTTCACTAGTTTTATTAACTCTATTATTCCACTTGAGTTTTTATTTTTACTTTATCATGTCTCAGGACTTAACATACTAGGAGCCAATATTTACTAATTCCTAATCTAATTAGATTACTAACTCTGTTTATATGGGCTAACAAACAATCAAACATAAATGTCTTTAATCATAAGCATGTCACTAGCATTAGATGATTCATATGATCAAGGTGTTGCATCACTCGCTACATCTTAGGTATAGAAGAATGTGCATTCCCATTCGATTGTTGAAAAAATTGGTGTGCATTTAGTTATGTGCCCTCAGCTTGTTATGAAGATTCTCCTCTTTCACTTGGTACCACTACCCATATGATAATATCTCCTTATTTGATGACAAGGTTAGATTGTTGTAGAGCACTACTAACGAAATATCATTTACTAGGTATCATTGTTAGAGTTTGACAGAAATATCAAAAGCACAAATGTATATAGTAATGGCAATTTCAACAAGGCCTAAGTCGAGGGTAGCCTTAGAATGTCTGATGGTGTACAACATATGCCTAAAAATAAAACTATAAGTGCAAGCTCTGGTCCTATAATGCATACACCATAATAGAAATAATTCAACTTTAGAAACCTTATTTCTTTAATATTTTCCAAATATAGCATGACACATAAACTCATGAAAAAGAGCAATATATGAATATTTAAGGCTCATAGTTTATGAATTTCTAGGATTGTAGTAGGATTCCCTTGTCAACACTTGCCAAATTTCATCAGGATTAAAATTGTCTGGCACATCCTTAGTTTCTTCCATAAAGAATTGATTCTTTAAAACTAGGGTATGACATATTAATAAAATCCAACCATCCTAATTGCCTATAATAAGCTTGCATAGTATCTAAACTATTCAATTATTCTAAAGTTGCAAAATCAAGGAATCTACAGACATTTAATGGTCTAGTCACATAATGCTCATATCTTATGCCTTTTTCATCTGAATCAATGGGAAACAAGGCATCATACTTGAAAGAGATATCAATATCTGAATCCTTTAATGCAGCTTTAGTACTATCATGAGTAGTTTTTTCTTCATAATGATCATAACTTAGTGGAGGCATGGGTTCGTGCACTCGTGAGGATTCTTCAAGCCTTTGAGAAGAGCTTATTGTCCCAAGCATCCTGAAGTTGATGAAAAATGGGAAAGAAAAACCAAAATTTGGATCGGTTTCTGAAATGTTATGCTAATTAAAGATGAAAATGAAGATTAAAGAAGAATTTGGGGTTAGGGCTTGGTGGAAGTTAAGAGAATTGGGGAAAAAAAAGAATATATCTGAGGAAAAGAGCATGATTGTGAGAAACAAATGAGGATAACTTGCTTTTCTACATATTTAAAAAGAAACACATGAGAGTACAATGGAAAAATCCTATGTCATGCACGTGACACCTCTCATTGTCATGCACATGACACTTGTGAAGAACATAAGAGAGCTCATTTCATTCCTCTGCTCCATTATCTAAAATGCCTTTTCTTTTATAATTAGTCCCTAAACAAGATTAATAGTTAGAATTCAAATAAAAACTCATAAATTAAACATAAATAAAACAAACATAGACAATTAAAGAATTAACATGGGTTGCCACCTAAGAAGCACCACATTTATTATCTAGGTAAGACATTATTAGCTATAGCTGGTCATCCACCCCTACACAATTATAGTTTCACCTTATTTGTTTCCTAATATATGCAAATTCACTTCATAGACAAACAACTCAACCTTATTAATGTACAAACACTGATTCATAGTGGACTTAGAAAAATAAGTTAAAGAATCATTCACCTCAATTTCATCAGTCACACTAAACTTTGTCATGGTAAATTTTCTATGCTTAATATCAATACAAATGTCAGTTGTGGCAATAAAGGGCCTACCAAGAAGGATTACTGAATCATTTTCTTTTCAACAAGCATTTTCAATATCAATTATTGCAAATTCTACAAGTATTATCAACTTGCCAATTTGCATCAAAAGGTCTTCTATTATACCTGTAGAATATCCTATTAAACTGTCAGCTAACTAGAGGCCTATGTTGGTTGGTTTTAACTTCCTCAAACTTAGTTGTTTATAAATAGAGTAAGGTATCAGGTTAATACTAACAACTAAATCCAACATAGCCTTTGCCTTCTTCATTTCACCCAAGGTAATGTCAATTGTGAAGCTCTCAAGATCTGTCTTCATTTTAGGTAACAATTGCTCACATTGCACTAGCTAATGTTATTGGTATTACCTTAGGTATCTCACATTGCTCACTCTTATTAAAGCGTAGACATGCCTTTTCCTTGTTATGTTCCCTACATTTGAGATGGCGTGGTTAGTAAGGCACTGTTGCCTTATGCAATTATGGTGCAGAAATTTTTTCCTTATTCACCTCATATTTTGTCTTTTTCTCCAATTGTTCCAACTTCTTATGTTGTGCTTCATGTTTCCCTACAAGAGAACAATTATCCAAGTCAATTTCTAAATTTATTTCATCATTACAAGTATTACCATTTTTAAGCCTAGTTATTGATTTTGCTTGCCCAATATGGCTTGGTAGCTTTCCTTTTTTATTTTCTTGTATGGCTTTCACTATCTAACCAATATGAATATCTAATATTTTGAATGAAGATTCAATGGAATCTGTTGCCCAGATAATGAACCAATAAGGGGGGTTGAATTGGATATTAAAAAATTCTTAACTTTTAAGTGCGGAATAAATTTTAAATAGAGTAGGGATAGAAAGATATCACACAAGAAATTTATAGAGGTTCGGGTATTAACAAACCCTACTCTCCCCAATCTCAATTGGGAGTTTCACTAACATACTTAGTGTTACAATGGAGTTTTACAAGCTCACTCCCAACTACGGTGTTTCTATCAATGGCTCACATCTAACCCAGAAATCGCTTATGTTTTAATGGCTCACACAACAAACTAATTCCTTGTATTTTATGGCTCACACAAAAAAGCCTTACAAGTGTTTTACTCTTAACCCAATATACCCAAACTCACTTGAGTAGTAGATTACAAAGAGAAACACTCACCAATCTATAATGCTCAGAAATTATGAGCAAATAGATTTTTATAGAGAATTAGAGTTTTGTTGAAAATCATTAATGTACAAATGGCACAACAAGATTTTGATTGGAAGTAATTGTTATTCTCTTGTTCTGGATTCATAAATGAATTGCATTTATACTTAGCAAATTATAGCTGTTTGGATACATTTAATGCAAAAATAGTCATTGCACCAACTTTTAATTTCGCACCTGACATGTTTCTCTTTCCTCATTCACGGTCGTGAATGTGTGTTACAGTCATGAATGTTCTTCCAAGCCATGGATCAGGTGGAGACTCTGACTGTGAAGCATTCTGGAAGAATTTGAAGTGTTTGATCACGGACGTGACTTTATACTTTCATGGGTGTGAATATCCTTCCAAGCCATGGTCCAAGTCGTGACTCTGGCCGTGAATCTCTCTAGAGGAATTTGACATGTTATCTCACGGGCGTGACTATCTTTCATGGGCATGACTGATTTGATTATTCACAGTTGCTATGATTCTTCATGGCCATGAACTTTAAATATTGGAGAGTTGACGCTAAGCTACATCACGGACGTGACATAAACAGTCACGAGCGTGAATATGCTATTTTTTCATTTTTTGACTTGCATAAGTAGTCTTCCATTCTTGCATCATATTCCATACCCTGTTCAACAAACGTAGAACACAAGTATGTTAAATACATTTTTACTATTTTATTTGTTAGCATCAAAATGATGAAAATACCCCTCAAGGTTCAACAATCTCCCCCTTTTTGATGGTGACAAATAATCTAGCAATATGTCCTTTTGAGAAGTCTCCCCCTCAAAAGATGCTTAAGACAAAAAAAAATAATAGAGTCCAAGAATTGAGGAAGTATAGCATGGATCTTTGCTTGCTTGTTTAGGTATATGCAAGTTATATTCAATGTATATCAAAATTTTGTTTTTAACTAGTTAAGTATATGCAAAGTATTAGCAAAGTATATTGAAAGTATATCTCAACACTATATTCAAAGTATATAAACACATGTACTTGCATATTCATCTATATTTCTAATGAGCTCTAAAGTATTGAACAACTCATAATAATAACTCACAAATCCAATACATACCATGTATTCCATTCCATTCATCAGTATCATATAAATATCAATAAAGTTGAAACATATAATCATTACTCCTTACGTATGCAAATGCTTTGCTTATTTTATTTTGTTGTGACTAAGTTAAACAGACATTTCCCTGGGTTTCCATGTGAACATTTGCATTTGCTAGATAGCTTGATCATTTGTTTCATTTGCACATTTGTTGGGCCATAGGCCTCTTCTTTTGCTTTACAATATCGATTAGTTAGTCACAACGCCTTTTTAGTTCATATGCATATGCACTTGTATTTAAGCATTCTTCAACCATTGCATCTTTATCATATACATCATACATATATTCCATATATACCTCATATGTCACGCACATACCATGCATATACTATACATATATCATGTATATATATCGCATATGTCGAACATATACCTCAAATATACCACAAGTATACCATTTATATATACCACAATGTCACAAATTATCCATCATTACATTATCAAGGACCAATCATGACAATCAGATGAATCACATAGCAAGCAACATTCATTTGCACTAAAGAATTCAATTGATAATTAGACTCACCGTTCTCCTTTGATTCCGACCTCTAACTTATTGTCTATCTGCTCTTTGTGGGTCTCTAATATGTTGCGAGCCTAAAATGAAAACATAATCGATTAACTCATGATTAAGGAGACTTAATGTGGCTTAAACAAATTAATATGCATTGTTCATATCAATAGTTAAGATGTTTCCTATGAGGCAGTGTGACCTTATGGGACTGTTTAGCCTATAACGTTTCCTATACTTGCCCAATTAATCTAATTATTGATCCTAATTATATTAACATATAATTATAGAAAATATTAAAATTTCAGACCAATTAGATCATTTTACAATTTTCGGTGGAATTTCTAAATGTGTTTTGTTTTCTGCCTTTAGGCAGTTTCAGGTTACTCATTTTGGTTCATCATAACTTATAATATATAAGTCTTATTTTAATAAAAATTTACAGACCCTTATATGGGTTCATATGAAACATTTTTCATGTTTACAGCTTTTATCAGTTATGTCTCTAAGGTCTTCAAAGTATAACAAATATTTTACTGGTCAAGAATAGAATTGGCTTCCGGACTAGTATGATTTCAAAATGCCATAACTTAGTCTATACATAACATATCAATCTGAAATTAGTATCCCAATTTAGCGAAGCCATATACCTATAACTTGTATGTTTTGATAATATACATAATCTAGCTCTAAGGAGCTCTAATTAGCCAAACAAGTGTTTAGATCTGCCCAGAGCACCCCGTAGGCAGTTCAAACCATGGAACAGTCATGGTTCCATTCACCATAACTCAACAGTTACAAGACCTATGAACCTAAAATTTGGTATAAAGATACATAACACATATATCTACAACTTGTATATTTTGAGGTACTTCAAATATTGGATTTAAAATATCCAAAACTAATAAACCCAGTAGCTAACGTACTTAGGGTTCACATCCAGACTCGTTTCATTACGAAGAGGATATCTCATTCTATACACCACAACGTGTAACAATATTTATATATCCATAAATATAAGACATAAAGGAACAACTTTTGTGTTTTAAGTTTTTTTAGATACGATCTCTAAGATCATGAAAACTATAGAACAAAATACTGCCTATTAATGAACCCTAAACACCAAAATCAAGCTAAACACAAAAATAAATGTTTACTCACCTATAATCACTCTTGGCTAATCTTGTTGCTGCAATCTTTGGAGTAAAAGAGGGAAGAAATGGTGGCCGGAACTTGAGAGAAAATAGGTTGAAGAAATGAAGCAAGGAAGAAGAAGAAGGTGAGAATGAAAATGAATATAGTGGCTGCCTAATAAGTTAAAAGGCACCACCATTTCATTACCCGTCCATTTCCTTTTTTTTTTCTTTTTCTGAATTTTTCTTTTTATTTTTTTATTTTTTTTTCTAATTATTCTTATTATTCTTATTATTATTACACAATTCAACACAATATCCAATTTAATCTTAATCTAGTCATTTTGCATACTTTAATTTGGTAACCTTATTTCATTTATTTTTAATACTTTTTATCCTCATTTAGATTATAAATACACATGTATGACTCGATACAATTGCAATGTACTAGGACACGTAGCTAGTGCTTGTCATGGACTTGTTCCTATGAAAATACGTATGAAATGCATGTGTTCAATTTAATTATATGCAAGATGCATATGTTCAAATGAAATGCATATGGGGAAGGTTGAGAATGTTACACTCAATCACCATTGATGCATTAGATTCAAAAACAACTACCTGAAAGTCTCTATTGATAGTGAATCTGACCGCCTCCTTTAAAGCCAAAGTTTCAGCCGTAAGACTTGATATGCATACCACTTTTCTTCCTTTAACATGCAAATCTACCCACTTTCATTTCTGCAGACATATGCTATATGACCCCTACCTTCATCTTGGCTAAAAGTAGCATCACAATTAATCTTCAATTCTCCTTGAGCTAGTGGATGCCACTTCTCTGCAATTAAATATGCTTTTTCAAAAGCAATGTCTCTATCACTGAAAGAAAGCCACTCCCTCCAATAATAATACACCTTCACTAATACTTCTTATGGGCTTTCATTCACTCCTTCCATTACTCTCTTGTTTCTATCCTTCCAAATACTTCAATATGGAATAATAGCATTCTCTAAGATCAAATCCCTTTTTCTATCTTTAAAAGTTTCAATCATAACCAACCACCAATCAATAAAAGATATAAAGCCCCTATCATTAGGACAATATCCTAAGCAACTAGCAAACTGGATTACCTTAGCTTTGCTACAAAAAAATGCTCAAAAGACTTAGCTACATTACCACAACAACAACAAACATCATTTGCCTCACATCCTTTCTTAGCCAAGTTAGCTTTAGTTGCTAAAACATTTTTGATACATTTCCATACAAACATCTTAATTTTCATAGAGTTTTAGGCTGCCAAATGCTTTTCCAAAGGTTTTTATTCAAAAATAAAATAGTAGATGCTACTTTTTCACTCTTCTCTTCCTCTATCACTTTTTTTATACCTAGACTTCACAGAATAAGAACCCGATTTTTCATGGTGCCATACTTTATGAACACACCTTTTCCTCATACCAATAACTATACTTTAGATAGTTTTCATCTCTTTAACTCTAAAGAGATATATCAGAAGCTCTCTATTCCAGCTCCTAGAAAACTCATTGAGCAAATCCTCAATTAGAGTATTCTGAATCAGATATAATTATAAAACCACAAAGATTAGGAACCCAAGCTTCTCCATAAAGTCGAAACTTGACTTTCTGACACGAACTTTTAAAAGCAACTCTCTCCCAACAACCATACTACTCCAAACCTACAAAGGTTTAAAACCTTTTTTATCACTCAAGAAAACATCTAGAAAATAAACACCTCATATTATCTTGGCCCACCAAGCCTGAGGATCTTTGACCATCCTCCAACACTATTTTGCTAGTATAACAGTAGTAAACAACTCTTTAAATCCCATACCTCCCTCTTCCATATTGAGAGTATTTCCTTCTAGTTTAACTAGCAAATTCCTTTCTTTTCCTTTGTGTTGCTCCACCGAAATGCTTTTATCAAACTTTCCATCTTCCTAATAACTCTCCTAGGTATATGAAAGATTGCCATAATGTAACTAGGAAGAACTTGCATTACTGATTTGATTAACACCTCCCTACCTCCTTGATTAAGAAACTACCTCTTCCAACCTTGCACTTTTTGTTGAACTCGCTGCAAAAGATAATCATAGAGTTTTATCTTTGACCTTCCCCAATCCATAGGCACCCTCGGGTATTTTGAAAGTGTTTTAGACTTTCTAATACCAAACACTTGAGAAAACTTGCCTTTTTGCTTCAGTCTATGTATTTTTGCTAAAAAGAATTTCTAATTTTGAGTAGTTTATTTTCCATCCTAAAGCTTCTTCATACATTCCTAACACTCCATTAATTTCCTTTGCTTCCCTCTTTATTGCTGCTCTAAAAAGCATAATATTATTTGCAAACAAAACACAAGTAAGAGCTGAACATTGTCTACTTATTTTATATCCTTTGATTTTCCCTTTGATAGCTTAAGAGCTCAACATTCTTAACAACACATATATAACAATGATAAAAAGGTAAGCCCTTGCCTCAAACCTCTCCTTAGATAAAAGAATCTCAATGGAACTCTAATTGTCTTCACTAAATATCTAATAGTAGTGACATATTCCTTTATCCACTTGATCCATTGTTCATCAAAACCCTGTCTCTCCAACACACAAACAAAGAACTTCCATTCTATCTGATCATATGCTTTCAGCATATCCACTTTAACCTCCATGTACCATATCACACCTTTCTTCTTACCATTTAAACCATGAATAGCTTCATGAGTCACAAGAATATTATCTTGGATACTCCTCCCTGGTATGAAAGTAGACTAATAAGGAGTTATAAGATCTGAGAGCCAAGACTATAACCTATAAGCCAAAATGTTAGCCACCAATTTATGGAAAAAATTACTACAACTAATTGGTATGAATTCTAAGAATTGGTCTGAGTTATAAGAGCTGAGATCTCTTTCTCCTCTATTGCTTGAACCAAATCCTAATTCATTTCTCTTGTAACCAAGCTCGGGATACAATCCTCCACTTCATGATGAAATGCACCCTCTCATTTTTATACAAGTTCTTGAAAAACTGCAAAGCTTTTTTTGTTATTCTCTTTTGATTAGAGAACCAAACTTGGTCATCCTCATGTTTCATTCTCACCAACTGATTCCTTTGTCTCCTTTGGATCATGGAAAGATGAAAGAATCGAGTATTTTGATCTTCATCTTTTAACCATAGAATTTTTGATCTTTAGAGCCAATACATCTCTTTTTGCTTCTATCTCTCTCATATTTCCTTAATAATGTGTTCCATCCCCACCCTCTTTGCCTCAAGGCCCATTGGGTATTACATTTGGGAAAAGCGATTTTGGAGAAAAAAAATTTATTTTTAAGTTTTGAAAACTACTTTTGGAGAGAAATATGTAAATAGATGAGTTTTCCAAAAACATGTTTGACAAAAGCAATTTATAAAAAATTAAAAAAAATCAGTCCATTAAATCAAAAAAATTCTAAATACATTTTTTGAACATGCAATAACAATCTCAAATACTCTATCAGTGAACAACCCATTATGAATACTTTCTAGTCTCAAACTAAGCTCATCTGTGCATTTTTTAGGGTTGACATACTTTTCTCTACTCCACTGCTAGAGCAATTCTATAATCATGAAGCTTGTGTTTAATACTTCTACTTCTCTCCCCCTCCTTAACTCCATTCCACACTTCTTTAATCAACTGCTTACAATAGTCTTCCTCCTCCTGATATCGTAGTATTTAAAATTTGTTTGTTTAGGTTCTCTAATTCTAATAAATAGTGTCAAAGTATTTAAAATATAGATTTTTAAATGAATAGTGAGAAATGGATATGTAAAAAATTGAAGAATGGGGAGGTGAAGAATTGTGCTCATTGCATAGTAATTAATAATAGGCATGTTATTATAATTGGTAGTTGGGATGTAGGTAAGATTTTAATCAAGAGAGAATGGAAATTCAACTCTAAATATGAAATCTCATGAAGGGCATATTTGCAATCAACATGCATGGGTTACCAAAATCGCCTTCTTCAATCAACATACATGGGTTACCAAAATCATCTTCTTTTTTATGGGCCTTTTAGGCATTTATTTGATTATTTAGTAGGGTACTTTTCAGATATAAGGTGCTATATAATGACATTCTGTATTCAAATAATTAAAATCTGAGCTAAAGCCTAAAATCTTTGACTTGCATTCAATTCAAATATAATGAGCCCATAAAGGAGAGAAGAATGAGTACTTCAAGGCAACTACTTCTATATTCTCTCCGGCTTAATTAGGCATATGGCAATACGACTAAATGGGCTCGATCCAAAGCAGTATGTGATGTATAAGCACCAAGTAAGCAATTATTTTCCTTTCGAATTATGAGCTTTTAGAAAAAATATGATAAAAAAATAAAAAATAAATCTTTTTGAATTAATTACTAATGAATCCCTAAATTAGTTTTAACTAATAATATTTGAGTTTGATTTTTTTTTTTTTCATAAAATGGATTCATATATTTGCTCATATGTCAAGTGGACAACAAACTTGTTATATAAGAAACTTCTTGTTTTATATGTATAAATGGATTTTAAAAATTATTTCATTTTTTTACATGATATATAAATTATTATTTCATTGAATACATTGTTGGATCTAGGTACAAGTTTTCTTTGAATTTTGACTGTTTTAAAAATTATTAAACAAAATTTCTTTTGTATTATCAATACGAAATATGCAATTTTTCAAGGCTAAAATGTTTTATACTATAAAGACTCAGATATTACGTTACGATTAAATATAAATATTTTTTTGGACAACAATTAAATATAAATATTTTAAGGATTATAATCCATACTGTTGTGATTAGAGTATTAGACTTAGAGTATTAGATATATAATAAAGTTTAGGTTTAAATTCCAATATTTGAAATAATAAAAAATATTTTTAATATCAAATTTCATAAGACTTTATCAATTAACTCTTTTCTTCAATAACTCTTGAAAAATTAGCTACAAGATTAAATATTTATTTGGTTGAGCTTTTGAAATATAGCAGCTAACAGTAAGACATTTGAGACATTTGATTGTCAAGTGCTTCATAAAATTAAAATAAAAACCAACGATTAATAATTTAAACTTTCTAAATTATAACTCTTAAAATTATATATATATATATATATATATATCAAAAGTTAGTTTTTTTTTTTGTAAAAACTTATAAGTCACAATCGAAAGAATATCTAAAATATTATTTTATTGTTTTAATTTTTATTTACATTTATCCAATCTATAGTAATTGAAAAATATATATCTAAAATCTAAAATGTTGAATTTGATATTAGTATAGGTAAAAGTACACATATATAATTCTATATATAATTTTAATATGTAATTTTTTATATTTAATAAATCATTTCTAGCTAGAGAAATATATTTTTCAATATTTTTTAGTTAATTTTATATATATATATATATATAGTGCATATTATGATAAATAAAAAATTATACATGTATTATACAAACAAATAAACAATATATATAATATACAAGCCCTTTATATTCATTTTTAAATTATAAAATTTTCAAATATCAAGTTATCAAATATTTTACAATTAATTATAAATTACGGACTATAGGCTATTGACAGCTAATTTTCATCATCGATTGCTGATTATTAAAAATTATGGTTGAAGAAAAATAGATGCTAGTTAGTATCAAGGTATTGCAGCTATTGAGTGGCATTTCTTTTTCAAAAGAGAAAGCTCAAGAAAGTTTGATTTTATGAAAATAATTTTTAAGTTCTCCTGCCCATCGGATGAATACATTTTGAATAAAAGATATTCATGAAGAATATGCATAAACTATGTGCATTTTTGCATTATCTGTAACCAAATTCAGTAGACATTCAAAGAGAATTTACATTACCCTTAGTATTCATGATGATAGTTAAAACAATAAAGGGTGTCCACCCACAAAGTAAAAGGCAAGAAAATTTATAGTGTTGTTTTTTGGCCAAAAGGCACACTTTTGAATTCTTGGGTTTGATTATTTTTTTGTAGTGTTATAATAATTATTATAGGATAATAATCAACAAACTTTTTCTTTCCAAGGTAACATGGAGTTCAATGGATTTTTATAGGCAAAATGTGGCAAGAAAAGGAGACAAATCTTAAAAACTTTTTATATAATAATTCACGTGTTATTCACTTTTCTTGGTCAACTTTTTGTTTATATATATGTATATATATATATAAGAAATTTATGAGCAGGAAATAAAGAAGTTGGGTTACCCTGCATCACATGCTAGAAAAAGAAAAAGGACAACCCTAAATTTGCTTTGTTCTTTGGCAGTACATTTTCTTGTGCTAAATGATTTCTTGTTCCAATTCCTCGTATTGCCTACTACCCCATTAGAGTTATTCATATAATTATTAAAATTTGTGAGTCAATAATGAGTTTTGAATATACTTCTAATAACAACAAGCTCTTGTGAGAAAAAGTTTACATATAATGAGTGGTGGAAGAGAATGTAGGCCCAAAAGCAAATTGGGCCAGCCCAAAAAAGAAATATAGTTCTTTTAAAATTTTGATATAAAAATTAATACATTTATTATTTATTTATTTGCTTGCATAAATACTTTTAAAAGGAAGAAACAAATGCATAGATGCAAAACAGGGGCATGCATATTGATTTTTGTATCAAATTTAGAACCTATTTGCAAATAAATTTTATAAATTTTATTATAGAATTAAGTAAAAGACAATATAAACTTATAAAAAACTGACTCAAATGAGAATAATTGTCAAAACTATTATAAATAGTACTTTAATATGGAATAATTTGAGCAACTAAACTTATTGTAGAGATAGAACTCATTAAGAGATAATATGGAGCATGAAGGTAGCAAACTCAATATTGCCTCTCTTGTACAATGTAGAATTAAATAAAATATATAAATTTTAAATTTAGCTTTTCTCCAAAAATTAACTTAAATAAAAAATAAATAACTTAAATAAAAAAATTGAGAAATTGTATAAATCATTATAAAGTGTACTTTAGCATTATATGAACCAATATGAAATAAAATCCATGCCAATTCACCAAATATAGTCTTTGAAAGAGTATCATGGAGTGGAGGGTGCGAACTTCTAAAATCAAAATCAAATTTATTAGACTAGCACTTTACTCGTTTGCAGTATAAATGGAAGTTTCAAAACATGTAATCATTTCAACAAAAAGACAAGATTTAGGTTACTTTAATTGAAGGGCAATATGCTTTAAGTTTTTCTATTATTATTATTATTATTATTTTGGATTGCCATTAATTTAGTTTATACGAGTTTCCTACAACCACTCTACAACAAAATCTAAAACAAAATTTCTCTTATATTTGCAAAATTAATGCTGAAGAGAAAGTACATATGAATTTCTCTTATATTTGCAAAAATTTTCATCTCTTTTTATTTTAACAATTCAGACTGATTGAAAATGGGCTTAGGAGTTGGGATGGTAATATAGTTAATTGCGAAATGTTAAATAGCTTATTCATATATTTTTTCGTCTTTTAAATGGTATATATTCTCAGTTTATTATTATGGGATCTTCATAAAACAATATAAGGTAGATATCACTTAAAGGTTGGAAAAAATAATAGAGAAAGTAATATAGATAGGTAATGTTCACAATTTTAAACTCGTAATTGCATGAATCACTTGTAATATGACAAATTCACTTTCGAGATCATTCTCATAAAAATTTGTTCAGCTTAAACCCCTAATTAATCTAATTAATTGTCAAATTAATACACAAAATAAACATAAATACTCTACACCAATTGCGAGATTAATTATGGAACTAAATAAATTAAACTAAAATCTGGAAATAATAAACATGCAATTTAAACTAATTAATATAACAAATTATATGAGATAGATATTTAGTTTTGGTTTCCTAATTCTATATTTTCCTTTTAAATCAATTAAACATAATGAACAATAATTTTAAGGTGATCACTTATATTTACTAATTAAATAAACCAACAAAATAATTAGTGTCCAATCCAATTTTTAAATTAAAGCTTAATATTTTCAAATCAAATAACTGATGGTCAATCAATCATTCAACTTGAAATCAAATAAAGCACAATTAGAAAAGAAAGAAAAATTATTCATTCGTAAAAAATATAAAAAGATCCATACAAAATTGGATAGCTAACTAAATAGCCAACAAATATTTAGTCTAATATCGCTAAGACAATTATTATGTTAATAATAATATCAAATTTAAATATATTACAACATAAAGGAAAAAAAAAAAGTAAAACTATAAGCTTTCTTGAAACTTGATAACTTGAACTTATATAAAAGGTTGATCCCCAATTCCAAAGTTTCAAATTAAAACAATCTTCAAGAACTCAAATAGTAAATCAAAAGTAAAGTCGCAATTTGCTAGAAGTAAATGGAAGACACGCTCAAGAGCTCCATTGAAGTATAATAGTTATCCACCCATATAGTCAGGAAGAACCTAACTACATACGAGAATGCAATGAAACTTTTTTGCAGTAAATCAGTTAAATTAAAATTTTTTCTATTTTAAATACCATTATTAAAATTAAAACTATTTTAAAACATAATAACCAATTATAAAACATACAACATAAAACTTGATCCAAAAGATCGATATCATTAAAGGTGTTTGCAGATCGGTTTGGTGCAGGTTAGACACAACATTCAATTAAATCCATAATTTACGGATTGAAAATTTATCAATCCAATTCAATCCATGAATATAAAAAAAAAACAATCCAAACTAAACCACAATTACAGATTGGATCAGATCGGTTTGCAGTTTTATTTTATATATTTTTTACTTTTTATTTAATAATAATAATAATAATAATATATCACAAGCATTCATTAATATCTCAAAAACTTTTAGTCTACTAAATAAATTACTTAATAGCAAGTTATAGTATAAAAATTACAGTAGAAATTTTCTTTTAAAAAATGTAATAATAAATTATTAAAATATTTCATTCAAAATCAAGAATCTACATCACCAAGAATTCAACACCACAAATGAGATTATAGTAGTAGAGCCTACAACAAAAATAAGCACAAGAAATGCATATTTTTAAAGTTGAATTAAACATAAAATAATAGTAAAAATGACTTTTACCATTGTAATGTACAAATTCAATTTAATTTGAAAAATATCGTTTATCTCTTTTACCATTTATCCATCCATCATTATCATCATCTTCAACTTCATATAATGAACTTCATTAATTATACTATGTACAAAACATTCTTTTTAAAAAAAAGTATTGTTAAGATATCTCTCGCAATTTTCGAAAGTATAGAAAATTTTGAACAATTAAGCTTCCACTAATCTAATATATTGTGTCTTTTAACTAATTGTTCACAATAGTTTATCAAATACATATCCAACTTCATTTTAATATCAATTAATGACTCATCTGCTAATATTTGAAAATTTTATGATTTCAATTTTACATATTTAAAAAATTATTACAAACAAATGCATATTTAAAAATATTAGTATATATATATATATATATATATATATATATATATATATATATATATATATATATATATATATATATGCAGGTTATGCGGATTGCGGATTAAAATATAAATAACTCAATCTAATCCACAAAATGGGGTTTGAAAAAAAATATAAATCAATTCAATCCACTATAATTATTAAACCACGGTTTGATTACGGATTGGTTCAGATTAGGTGATTTATTAATACCCCTAGATATCATAGGATAAAACTATTTTGGGCTTACACTAGCCATACGTTTACAAAAAGTATATCAATATCAAATACGTGATTTTTGTAATAAAATACATAAACAAAAAACAAATGTATCCCATATCCTATGACATATACCTTATCTGGGTCTGCTCTAATTGATCTATGTATGAGCACTACTTCTCGATAGGAGTGTGCAAAACCGAACCGAACCAAACTGATTTCAATTTATTCAGTTTGATTTTCGATTTAATCAGTTCGGTTATTTATAAAAATTTCGGTTTATTCGGTTCAGTTGGAAATATTGAAAAATCGATTAAATCAAACTAACTAAATTTTTTCATATATATATATATATATATATATATATATATATATATTAATTATAATTTTTAGATAAAAAAATTATAGTTTATGATAAATAATTTTGATATATGATAGTTGATAAAATCATGAACTATGACACTTTAGTTTAATTTTTATTAACTAAATTTAATTCATGGTAATTAATAAAATTATGATAATTTTTATACTAATTTACAAAATTTTGATTTTAGTTATGGTAATTTATAAGATTATGATAATTGATTTTTAATTTATGTTAATTGATAAAATTATTGTGATTGATTTTAATTTCTATAATTGATAAATATGGTAATAATTATAGTTTATGGTAATTAATAAATTAATTTATAAAACCGATTAAACCGAACCAAATAGGTTTAGTTCTAAATATACTTCAGTTCGGTTTATTTAAATTCAATTCGGTTTTGGACCGAATTGAACCGATGCTCACCCCTATTTCTTGACATGTCAACTTCTATATATCGGATCCAAATCTGTGTGTAGAAAAACCATCCACAGGTTAAGCAAACTAATGTTTAATAGTACATATGTGCAAAAAAATTCTACATATTATCATGTCATGTCTACTATCACTACGCCATGTTCATATCATTAAAAACAGGGGTGTGAAAAGCTATTGCCCATCATATTTGGATAGAGGTTGTGAAACAGTGGTGCTCACAATCCAAGCTTAAGTCACCCTGCTCATTATCTGTATATGTATATCTGAGCCCCTAAAGTCAATAGCGCTCACAACCTGAACTAAGTTATCTTGATTGAGTAAAAAATAATTGCTAGTATATTCAGGATCAAGGGCACTCACAACTCGAGCTTAAACTATTTTGTCCTTATATCAATTTATCTTACTGTACCGTAACCCCGTAAATGGCATGCCACCTATCTTATGTCAAATTATAGATTAGAGAAATGGGCAATTAGATCATATCCTTTATCTTTTTAATTATGTTATTACCACATTACATGCTCATAACATTAATACAAGTATATTCCCTTATTATCACCCTCACACATGTGAGTATCATGTACCCACACATAACATAACATGTGATTGTTTAAAACCATCACAAAGAATCAAAATCAAAGTACACATATTGTACATTCACTGTGCTTTACAGCTGTGAAGTCACGGGTGCCTGACCCGTGATCCAAACAGTGAAAGCTATTGCATACAAAATACACATTATTTGCGGCCATGAAATCTCCTTCATGGGCATGAAACCATGCATCACGACTTCCTAACAGTGAAACAAACCCGAAACATTTGAGTTTGAAATATATAAAATGGGTATCGATGTTAGTAGTGTTGAATTTTGAACATGCATCTCATATATATGGCAGTGAAAATATAAAATTTTATTAAAACCAAAATCCAAGGATTGCTCTATGTATATTAAAATTGGATTGAACCATATAATGGGAGAACTTGATTGCCTTTTGATTGTTCTTTGTTCTTCTAAACTTGTAAGCCTTTCCTTAAGCTGGGTTATTGCAAACCACAACAATCCAAATGTTAGATTGTGCTTAATAGTAATTCACATGAAGGAAAGAACAAAATAACCACAATGGTAATAGGGTGATCAACCAACAAATTGCTAGCAATGGTGGTCAATCTTTTGAGAGAGATAGAAAAGAGATTAACTTTTATTTCTCAAAGTTGGCAGTCATGAATTTGGTCCTTAAAAGGTTATTTATATGTCCTTTAATCATAAATAAGGTTGGACATAAGTTTCTCATGCATAGGAGTTCTGTTCAAAATAGAAAACCAAAAATCACAATTGCTGCTATCTGGGCTTTCACGTCCAAAACTCAAATGTTGTCACGGTCGTGATACATGATGCTTGGCCAAATTGATTCTTTCTCATGTCTTAGATCCAATCCAAGGCTCATTTGACATTTCCTTCATTCCTTCTACGCGTGAGACCCATTAGGTTCCTGACTATGTTGGCAGCTCAAATCATCACATGATTTCAAGCAAATCATGAACGGTAACTAGCAACACATCATGATCCCCAATTAACTGGAAAGTCAGTAGTCTTTAAACCCTTCCATAGACAATTACTGTGCAATTTTTCTTTTCACTAAGCTATAACTCATTTGTTTCAGAGCATAAAATATGTGGTAACTTCCACTAGACTGACTATATCATATCTAGTCTAAATAATAATAGTTCTTGTCTATGAGACTCATTACTCTATTACATGTTCTTGAAGACCTTCTTCAAGATGTATCCACATCGGCCAATAAATTTTTGAGTAATGATCTCTACAAAATGTCATAGGTATACTCTTTTTCTATCAAGAGTAGTGAATCCTCTATTGACTACTAAACTACCTTTAAATGCCTCATGTTATACCCAATCACCACCTTATGAGCAACCTCTGAAAGGCAACAAGGAATGAAGTCAAAGTATAGGATTCAATATCCAAGATAACCTTAAACATATCACGTCTAAGGATACTTACGCCATAACTATGATCAGACTCTCACTGACATTGAATAAATATCTATATGATAGTCCCATAGAAAATCATCCATTGTACTTGGATACTCTAGCAAATATCCACATGTTAACTCAAAAATATCTCATGTCTTTAGCTTATGAGATCGGCTGTTATGCCTAGTCAATAAGTATAACATATGCTAGTCTATCCAGATTAACAATGTCTCATTGTGGTAATCCTATGACTAGGAATAATTTTGGTATAAACACAATTATATATTATGGGAATCTCACTATCATAATCTCATTATGATTTTTTTTTCATTTTGTGTTACATACTAAAGACTTGATTAAACAGTCTAAAATCTATATCAATTCATATGCAATGAATACCATATAATGAAAATGTCATTTTATTAATAATAAATGAGTACATCAAGTGCCTAAGGTGAGTGCCTAAGGTGATTGCCTTTAGAGCATCTCTCTAACAATCTCCCACTTGCACTAAAGTCAATCACCTTTATACATTATACCATGGCAAGTACATTATTATCATGTTTCTTTTGAGGAAGTGACTTAATGAAAGGATCAGTGGAAACTCTCTTTATCATTACATCATGTCTAATAATGATTTCTCAAATCAAATAGTAATGTCTGAATACATATTTGGATCTTTAATAAGACTGTGACTCTTTTTCTTGTGCAATGGCTACATTATTATCATAATACTGGGGTATTAGATCAACAATGTTAAGAACTATTTCTAACTCTGTGACGAATTTCCTTATCCAAATCATTTCCTTAGCTACCTCAGAGGTTTTAATGTACTTTGCTTCAGTTGTGGAATCTGGAATTATCTACTGTTTGGAACTCTTAATTAACTACACCACCATTTAATGTGAATATATAGCATGACTAGGATTTAAAGTCATCCTTATCAAATTGAAAGTTAGCATCTATATACTTGTTCACTTTAAGCTCACCATCTGCATAAACTAAAAATATATCCTTAGTTTTTCTCAAGTACTTAAGGATGTTCTTGATAGCAACCCAATGCCTCTCATCGGGATCTAACTAATATCTGTTCGAGACACTCAGGGCATATAATATATCGGGTCTAGTACATAACATAGCATGCATGATAGATCCAATAGTCGAAGCATATGTGTGTTCGTTCATCTTGTGTCTTTGGACACATGGATTTAGAAAGAGTAATCCTGTGAGTTTTAGAAATTAATCATCTCTTGGACTATTTCATGCTAAACTCCTTTATCATATTATCTATGTATATAGACTGAGAAAGATTAAGCAACCTTTTAGATCTATCTCTATAGATCTTAATCCCTAGTATATTGGTTGCTTCTCCAAGGTCTTTCAAGGAAAAATTCTTAGAAAATAATATTTTGACTGATTGAAGAACTGAGATGTCATTTCTTATAAGAAGTATGTCATCTACATACAATACTAGGAATACCACTGTACTCCAACTAACCTTATTGTAAACATAAGGTTCATCCATATTTTATGAGAAATCAAACTCTTTGATTGTCTCATCAAATCAGATGTTCCAACTCTTGGATGTTTGCTTCAATCCATAAATGGATTTTCGCAATTTGCATACCTTTTTTCCATCATTGGATGTAAAACCCTCAGGTTATATTATGTACACATCTTTAGTCAGATTTTCATTAAGGAAAGTTGTTTTTACATCCATTTTCCAAATCTCATAATCATAATGAGCTGCAATGGCTTAGAGTATCTCGATGGATTTAAGTATGAAAATTGGAGATAAGGTTTCGTCATAGTTAACACCTTGTCTTTGACGATATCTTTTAGCTACTAGCCTAGCTTTATAGGTAACTATGTTACCTTCCATATTGGTCTTATTTTTGAAGATCCATTTCCACCCAATGGATTTTATCCCTTCAGATGGATCAACTAAAGTCCATACTTGGTTTTCATATATGGAATCTATCTTTGATAGCATGGCTTTCAGTCATCTGTCAGATTCTGAACTATTCAAAACTTTTTTATAGGTAGTAGGCTCATCATACTCTATAAGCAATACGTCATTTTGTTCACTTATTATAAATCCATATCTCTCAAGAACAATGTGTATCCTACTTGATCTATGAAGTACTTGTGTTTCAGAAGATATAGTTGTTATTTCATTTGTATGAGTAATTGATTTGGGTTCTGTTAGTTGATTTACATCTGTTTGAGTATCTTGAACTTCATCACGTTTAGAATAACTCCTATTATATTCTTTTAAAAGAAACTTTTTCTCTAAGAAGACAACATGCTTTGAAATAAACACCTTTCGTTCCAAAGGATGGTAGAATTGATATCCAAATGATTATTTTGGATATTCCATAAACAGACACTTATCAACTTAGCTTTTAGCTTATTTGACGTTGTTTACTTCACATAAGCAAGACAACCCCATGCTTTTATGTATAAACGAATATGTCTCTTGTTGTTTCATATCTCATATGGAGTACTATCAACTGACTTAGAAAAGAATGTATTCAATATAATAAACATCAGTCTCTAGTGCATGACCCTAAAAGGACTTTAGGTAGTTCTTTAAAACTCATCATAGACCTTACCATATCTAACAAGCTTTCGTTTCTCCTTTTAGCCACACCATTGTGTTGTGGCATGTAAGGTGGAGTCCATTGAGATAAAATATCATTATCTCTTAGATAACTTTGAAACTATTGGCTTGAGTATTCACTATATCGATCAGATCTAAGGGTTTTAATACTTTTGTCAAATTGTTTCTCTACTTCATTTCTAAGTTTTTTGAACTTTTCAAAAGTTTCAGATTTGTATCTCATTAGATACAAGTACCCATATCATTAATAATCATTAATAAAGGTAATAAAGTAGATAAATGATCTTTGGCATGCACTGAAATTGGTACACATACATTTGTAAGTAAAATGTCTAATAGCCCATTGGCACATTTATCCTTTTCAACTAAAAGGTGATTTTGTCATCCTTTCTAACAAAAAGATTCACATATGTCATATAATTAATAAACAAATGACTCTAAGTCACCATTATCGTGTAACTTAGTCATGCACCTCTCATTTATATGGCCAAGGTGACAATGCCATAAATATGATGGTTTTAGATTATCCAATTTTTGTCTTTTATTATTGATATTGAGGATTGAATTAGACATGTCAAGAATGTAAATTCTATTGCATAATGTGTCAATTCCATAAAGAATATCATTCTACCATATATAACAACCATTGTCATTAATAGTTAAATGAAAACCTTTTTTATTTAAACAAGAAACATAAATAATATTCTTTGTTAAAACTAGAATATAATAAAAATTGTCTAATTCTAAAACAAATCCACTAGGGAGTGTCAATACATAAGTTCTTACAGCTAATATAACAACTGTTGCTTCATTGCCGATACTTAGGTCTGGCTTTTTTTTTTCTTGAGCAGTCTACTATTCCTTAGGCCTTGCATATTTGTTCATTTATGAGACCCATATATGGTATCTAATACCCATGTATTATAATTAGAAATAGTACTAACCTCAATAACACAAAGACTTAAAGTAAAAGGTGCATTTAATTTCTTATCTTTTTTCTTCTTAAAGACTCAAGATAGGTCTGTAGTTCATCTTCCATTGGCAACTCTTTCCACAATGAAGAGAAGTTCCTTTTGATGTTATCTCTCTGCCTTTCTTCCTCATCTTCAATGCACATTGCATTAGAGATTTCCCTTCTACCATCTTAATGCTGAAAAGCAATTTAGATATCTCATATTGCTCAATGCAAGCTTGCTCATTTATTAGCTCTCTTAGATGATATACAATGGTATTTGCATCCATAGTCTCATGTTGCTTTTAAAGCTCAAGTGACATAGAGGCAAGCATAATAAAACTGCCAACTCACTATCATCCACTTGTTTCTTATATGCCAACTGTTCATCAACAGATGCATCACTAGTAAAAGAGAAGGGAAATGGCTCTTCTAAGACATAGGCTATCTTTTCAGCTTTGAGAATTATTCTCTAATTCCTTAACCAATCAAAGAAGTTTAGGCCAATCAATTTGTTGAATTTGAGAATTGAACGTAGGTTCACATTTAATGACATGATTTTAGCAACTAAAAGCAAAACAAGATCATTTTTAGAGAATGTACTAAATAATAATTATTAGGTCTGTAATAAACATACATAATTACTCCCATTATTTTATTATGAACCCATAACGCTCATTATGAATATGAGAGAACTCGTTGGAATCTTTCCCAGTGGATCAATATCCAACATCACTAAGAATGATCTTGGGTGTGTCCAACAAGCCATCTTAAATCAATTGGTAGGTATCCCATACCAATTGCATCATATCATGCAACTATTGAATCATTAGGCTATCAACTCTTGATATATGCATATCTCATATACACTTACCTAATACTGCCTCTAATTCACATTGACCTTGGGTGTGCCTGACAAGCTAATGTAACTAGTGAAATCCAGCCCACTAATCATGAAATTTCATTTCAATGTTTTGAATATATTCTTGTAGAGTGGGTTTAGGTGTGCCCAACAATCCAAACTCTAAAAGAACTCTAGTTCTAGCCATATTAATGGACGATATTGGTCTTAATATTATTATGAGGGATTTTCTTTAATTTAGGTATCATCATGGCAATTTGGTATGCATAATATAACGGCTCGAATATCAGGTTAGTCGTAAACTGTAGTTTTCGAAATTGATAAGTATACACGGGAAACAAAAATACACTCGTGGGTGAAAAATATTTTATTTAATCATCAAAAAATAGAGATTATGACTAGTCCTTGAGTAAAATTTGGAATGAAAATGAGGTCAAATAAGTCCTCAAAATTCAAAACTAAGAAAAAAGGGATATGGTTTAATTAATAAAGTAGTTGACCGTACTTTGATTGGACTATAAAAAATTGTAAACGATATATAAAAATTTATTTTAAGATGTGAATAGACTCTAAATAAAATTTAGGATTATTTGACAGTGAATGAAAGTAGGGGCAAATGTGAATGAAAGTAGTAAAAAAGATAAATATAAAAAAAATAAAAGTGAAAAATATGATAAAAATGAATAAAGTGAAAAAAATGATAAAAGTGATAAATATGGTAAAAATGATATAAGTGAAAATTATGATAAATATGATATATGTGATAAATATAATAAAGTGATAAAAATGGTATAATAATAATAATGATAAAAGTGATTAATATGACAAAAATAGTAAATTTGAAAAATGAACTTTAAGTGGAAGAAAAATGTTAAGTTATGTAGTTAAAAGGAAAATAAATAGAAAATAAAATGGTTAGTGGCATGATTGTAAATTATTAGAAATTTAGGAACCAAAATAAAATTTGTAGCTAAACAAAAATTAAAAAAAAAAAAGAAAAGCAAGAAAAGAATGGTTAATTAAATAAGTGAAAAATAATTAAATTGAAAGAAAATGAAAGTTCAGGAGTAAATTTAAAAAAAAAACTATAAGATTAATTGAGAAAAATTGTTAATTGAATGAATATATTAAATAGTGAATTAAGGGTAAATAATAGTAAAATATTGATAAAAATAATAATAATTAGAAGTTCTAATTTGGTTTGGAGTTGGGTAGGTAAGCGAATTTTAGGGCTCTATGTGGTAAATTGTGGGTTCGAGTTCTAATTTATGAGGATTTGGGGTGGGTTCTAGTTGGTATTTCTCTAAGAGAAGTTTGGATGATTCCTCCAATCTGGGTTATATATATTAAAATAGGGGCTATTTTGTTGCCTAGACTGAAAAGAATGCATCATATTTGCTTGTTCCAATTCGTTACCTGCACATAAGTCAAAAGATGAGCAAACATTAGCCTCGTGTCTATAAATACCATAAAAATAACATACCCCATTTGTAAGGGAATTTCTATTATTAGCTAGCATATGCACTTGCCTTGTTAGCTCAAATATCTATAAATTCAACTCATTGCCACTAGAAACCTCATTTACAACCATTTTTCTCCCCTCACACACTTTTGCTAAGAGAATTAGCTCCCAATATCTCAAAAATATCATATACCTCTTTTACTGTCTTCTTTTCTATAGCTCTGCCAGCTACATCATTGACCATACCCTAGTACTATTACATTAAACCATCATAAAAAGACCAGTTAGTTACTAGAAAGGGGTTATCTATGGAGAGGACATTGAAGGAAGAGCATTTTGAACCTATCTCCTGCCTTTATGGAATGTCTGAGTCTTTTTGATACAAAGTAGTAATTTCATCTCTAAGTTTTTTCATCTTCTAAGGGGAGTAAAACTTGCTCATCAACTTGTGGTATACTTCATCCCAATTATACATAGTATTTGGAGGAAAAGTCATTAACCACGCCTTAGCTCTATCTTTTAGTGTGTAGGAAAAATACCTCATCCTTAATTGATTCTTTTGAAGTCTATTTAATGGAAAAGTACTGATGCTTGCATAAAACTCTATGATGAAAGCAAGGTGATCTTCATTTGGGAACCTGTAGAAGGATGGAAGCATCTACAGGTGTATACTTTTCAGCTCATAATTCATTGTTGCTTCCTTAAGAACTATGATAGAGGTAGTATTGCCAATAATAGGCCTAACATAGTCCTTCATAGTCATCCACCTCTCTACACCGACTTTTTCAGGTAGATTAGCCATCTCCTCGTTTATTTCCTTAACTTCTTCTTCTTTATGCTCAGGATGTTGAGGTAGTTCTTTTTTTTTTCAGATGTCTGCTCTTCAGATCTTTGAGCACTTAATCTAAGCTCATAGGGTCTTTGAGTGGATGAATCACTAGATTTTTCCTTATTACTAGTACCTAGCATAAAATCAACAATCAACAATCTAATTTAATACTAAAAATGGAAAACTAAAATAAAAATAAAACAAAACAACATAAAGCAATTTAAACTAATTGAAATAAACTTAAAATTACTAAAATATGTTTGCAACCAAAATTAACTAATAATCTAATCAACAAATTCTCAACAACAATGCAAAAAACCGATAATTAGGGCCTAAATGACAAGACATATTAAGAAAATATAAGTATACGTTTAAAGGTTATGGTAAGTGGAAAGATTTAAAAAAATAAGTGAAGTGTCACAGGGTTCATACCCGTGACAATGCCTTCATGATCATGAACTATAGTGAAAGGGAATTCTGGGTTTAAGTAGATTAATGGCCATGACAATTATTGTCACACCCTTGAACATCACCCAATATAAAAAGAGTCAGTTCAATTTTTTCCTTTTTCCTCACGACTTTTCTAAAAATCCTGCCCTCCATTCTTATGTTTACACACTAAAAACATTATTCTATCAAATTTTTTTAATTCCTAGCTCAAAAACATACGACTATAAGTCAAAAACAAATATTTAACCAAGCTCATTAGAGATTGTGGCTAGAGGGAGTTTGTTCTAGAGATGATTGACCTATAGGAAGAGGAAAAAAGTTCAAAAACTCTAATCCGTATTATGTTTCCTTTGATTTTAGTAAGGAATCACGTTTTACTTTTTTCTTTTACATCTTTCATGTAGTTTTCATATCATTCCCGTTTTGGACAGAGACCCGTTTAATATGAGTTAGGGTTTTAGTTCAAGTTTCAGTTTATAGCTAAAAACTTCCCTTGAAAGCATTATAACAAGTAAAAAATGATCTTGAAAGGGATTAGTTGATAAAGGGTAGCTTAAAGGTTTAATGTTAGGGGTTTGGTATCTAATAGTTTTATACTTATGTTTATGACTCAAATATGTTAAAGGTTATATTTCTATGTGATAGGAGTTACAAGAAAGGGTGGAAAAGACCACTAACGAGAGAGAGAAGCTTGATTTAAGCTTGAGTTTTGAGGCTCCATAGCGGTATGTATATATGTTACATCTAAATTCCATATGGGAAGTCTTTGTACGTTAAAATGCATTTAATGTATGAGTAGTGGCATGAACATATGTTAATTATGAGATGGAAAATCTAATTGTATAAAGTGATTGGCTAAAGTTCTTAAGTTCTATGTATGTCATAAATGTTAGTTATTGATCATAATGAGTTTTAAAGAGTAATGAATGCCATGGGAAATTGAGTATATAATGAAAAACGTCATGATGGCTAAAGATGTTTAGAATGAGTTATTGTGAATGATATAAATGTTGATTATTGGTTATAATGAGAACATGAGAAATGAATGCTATATGAACAATTACTAAGTTAGGCATGATATGTTGATAAGAAGGTTTGGAAGAAAATCTTGTAATAAGTACAACAAGAGTACAATTATAACCATGTTGAATGAGAATGACTCTAATGGTCAAATAAGGCAAGTACGGATGCATAAATGCATATGGAATCATAAATACTTGTTAGAATGATTAATGAGTACAAAAAGTTAAATTGGAATTATTATAGGTTTAACTGATGTTTGAATATGTCTAAATGCATGAATTGATGAAAGTGATGATAGGACAAGGTTGACACTGGATAACCATTAGAACCCTTATGTGTAACATATACTAAATGCCTTGTTGTATGGTTTTATTGCTGGAAAATTCAGATTCATGCCCGTGACATAGGGTTCATGGTCATGAATCAACAACATGAAATTTCCTATTTTAAGCATAATGAGTCAAGGTTTGAGTCATCACTTGACTCACAACCCTGAATCACGAAAGTCAGACACGTGAATAATTCTTCACACCCGTAAAGAGATGTGCAATTTATGGACAGAAGCATTCACGACCTAAGTCACAGTTTGGTTCACGAGTAGGGGTACCTGTGAATAGACCTTCACGGTCGTGAATATGTAGTTCATGCCTGTGAACCTATTTCAAATGCCACATGTTTTTCTCTAACAATGCTATATGAGGGTCATGTACATGTACTTGAAAATCCATATTCATGCCCGTGACATAAGATTTACAGTCGTGAATCATCAATCTGTAACTGCCTATTTAAGGCAGAATATGTCACGGCTTGAGTCACCACTTGACTCACGACCCTAAATCATGGAAGTCATACACGTGACTAATCTTCATACCCATGAAGAGATGTACAATTTATGGAAAGAAGCATTTACGACCTGATTCACGATTTGGTTCACGGGTGAGAGTACCTGTGAATAAACCTTCATGGCTATGAACATATAGTTCACTCCTATGAAACCTGTTTAAAATGCAACATATATTTCTCCAATAGTGCAATATGATGGTTATGTACATGTATTGGAAAATCCATATTCATGCCCATGACATAGGGTTCATGATTGTGAATCATCAACCTATAACTGCCTATTTCAGACATAATGTGTCACGACTTGAGTCACCACTTGACTCACGACCCCAAATCACGGAAGTCACGCATATGAATAATTCTTCACGCTCATAAAAAGATATGCAATTTATGGACAGAAGCATTCACGATCTAATTCACGGTTTGGTTCACGGTGAATAGACCTTCATGGCCGTGAATATGTCATTCATGCCCATGAAGCCGATTTTAAATGCCCCATGTTTTTCTCCAATAATGCAATATGATGGTCATGTACATGTTCTTTCTATGATGAATCATAATTACAAAGATTATTACTTGAAGGTAGTTGTTGTGTATAAGGTTTATGACATGAATTATGTTATGATAACATGATTTGTGTGACTAAAAGATAAATGTAATAAGATGTATTATGTGGTAAAGAATTTTATTGAAAGGATCTGGAGGCATGATGTTGGTGTTAAGTGATTCATATGGAGGTATCGATTATGTAATAAGATTGTGATATAATTATGCTTGAAATCCTAAGGCTTGCTGCAAGATGTTACAAATATTTATGGGTATGTGTTATGTTGTAATAACATAATTGATGAATGAAACTATTGTATGACCATTTATATGTGAGTATGTAAAGTCGTGTATGCATGACTCATCTGGTTACATGAAGTTATGAAATGATGAGAAACTGTGTACAGCTTGTGTGAGCACCTAAACATGTGTAACACATTAAATATGCAAATGATATGTTATAAGTAAAAGGCACATGCTTCTATATATGTTTATACATGAATGGGACATAGAGAATTTTCATATGTTCAAAATAAATATGTTATATGATGGATACATAATAAAAAGTATAATAAGGGAAAATATGAACAAGTAAAACCCTAGCTCGATACTAGAACTAGAGTATAATAGGTGGCATACCATTAAGAGGACATATGGTATTGTAATTATATGTTACATAGTTATTTCTTTTAAAGACAATGTGGCTTAAGGTTGGAGAATGCCCTTGATCAATATTGCATATAAAAGTTATATGCTTACTCAATCAATATGGCTTAAGCTCGAAGAACATCATTGATTTGAGGAGTCTGGACTGACACATATAATGATAGACAATGGCTTAAGCTTAGAGAACGCTTTTGTTCACAACTTGTATTCGAATAGTCCACATAGAGAGTTTTGGAACAATATATATATATATATATATATATATATATATTAATGAAATATGATACAATGGAGAAAGGTAAAAGAAAATTGATTATTTGGTACTTGAATTACATAACACATAATATGTGATATGCTAATGAGCAATATCGATGCATGATTAAGATAAGTGATATATAAATATAAATGAGTATATGATGGTTTGATTCTCACATAACATAAGATATAGTTATAAGGTATCACACTTGTTTTTTATGTCATAATTCAAACAATTATTATTATGACACAATGATATGAACTTGAATCATATGGTTTGCCTGGTATGAATCTGTTACGAATATTATAAGATTTGTGTTAGATGATCTATGAGGATTATCAATTGGGCATGTTAATAACAATGGGTATAGTAAATTCTAAGTTATGGTACAAGATGATGCATACTCATATGCTAAGCAAAGGGTATTATCATTGTATGTATATATGCATGATGGGTTAAAAAGGCATGGTCACATAATTGCGTGTTATAAATTCATAAATATAAATTAATTGATGTAAGAAAATGTAATGTGTATTCATATGTTAATGATGAATATAGAAAGAAATAATCTAGACATGACACATATATATGGCATGCATGAATAGAAATTATTGTGATTATGTTGTTATATTCTATATGCACATATATACCGATAAGCACGAGTTGCTTAGTATGTGAGTGTTTCTCACATGCAGGTTAGAGTTGATTAGGTATTTCTAATAGAGAAATAGAGCCCAAAGAAAGAGTCATAGGACAAAACCTAATTTGGGATGGATGATACACCAAATAGTCTTTAAGTTTTGTTTTCATGTTTTAAAAGATTTGAATTTTTCCTTAGGGGAATGTTTGTAAACTTGGGGACTATAGCAAAACCTATACAATATTTTAGTATAATGGAATAATCACGTATTTTCTCTCTTTTATTATTATTCTTCTTCATTTTGAATTTTAAAATATTTGGTCATGATGCAAATAATGTGTTTTAATAAAAAAATTTATTTGATTATTTTTTACAAAGAAATGTTTGTAACATTCGCTAATATAATTCGTTGATGCTAATTATATTTGAAGATGTTACATGATGCTCACAAATTTAAACTCACAACTGCACAGACCAATTTTAATATGGTAAGCTCACCCCAGAGATCGTTTTCGTAGAGACTTATTTAGCTTAAATCCCTAATTAATTTAATTAATTACCAAATTAACACACAAAATAAATCTAAACACTCTAAACCAATTACGAGATTAATTATGGGACTAACAAAATTAAACTAAAAATTGAAAATAATAAACTTGCAATTTAAATCGATTAATATAACCAATTATATGATATAGGTATTTAGCTTCATTTTTCCAATTATGTATTTCCCTTTCAAATCAATTAAGCTCAATGAACAATAATTATAAAGTGATCACCTATATTTATTAATTAAACAAACTAATTAATTAATTAGTATTCAATCAAATATTTAGACCAAATTACAAATAGTTTGTTTAATAATTAAACCTTAATATTTTTAAATCAAATAAATGGTGGTCAATCAATCATTCAACTTGAAATCAAATAAAACACAATTAGAAAGGAAAGAAAAATCATTCAATCATAAAAATATAAAAAAATGTCCATACAAAATTGGATAGCTAACTAAATACTCAACAAGTATCTAGTCTAACATTATTAAGACAATGATCATGTTTATAACAATATTAAACTTAAACAAATTACAGTAAAAAGGAAAATAAAAGTAAAACTATAAGCTCCCCTAAAACTTAATAACTTGAACTTCTGTTAAAGGTTAATCCCCAATTCCAAAGCTCCAAGTTAAAGCAATCTCCAAAAACTCAAATAGTCAAATAAAAAACAAAGTCACAATATGTTGGAAATAAATAGAAGATACTCCCAAGAGCTCTTTTGAAACATAAAAATAAATCTAAAGTTGTAGAGAAAGATTGTAAATCTAATTCTAATTAAAAACTAAATTTATACTAAATTTAGAGTTGTAATTAGTTTTAACTTCCCAAAATACATAGAGTCCCTTTTAAAAATAATGAAGAGACTTATTCAAAGTTGAATTTTCTAGTCCGGGATGTCTTCGTGTAATTTGCAGAAATAGAGTGTGTCGCGCACGCGACAATGAGGTACTCTCTTCACCTTCAAGTGTCACGTGTTCATGATGCTACCCTCGCACACACAATAGTATACTCTTCTTCTATTCTCTTCACTTGTTCGTGATGAGTCTCACTTGCACGCAACAAACTTCATCTGAAAATATCTTAAATCCTCTTTAAATGCTCACTCAACCTTCAATCAAGCCCAAATATATCTTATTTGCTCCCAAACTATTTCCTTTCACCTCTCTCGCCATCTTTTACCTAAAAAGATAAAACTATGCCTAAGTATCACATTAAACCAAAAATCAACGTAAAACACACAATGCAAATATTAAAACACCAAACAAAATATATCACAATATTTGACACATCAATAAGGTAACTACTAGTCCTCTCAATTTCAAATGAAGTTTCTAAAAGAAAACTGAAAAAAAATTCATGAGAAATTTTAAGTGAGAAACATTTCATGCTTGTATCAATCAATTTTGAAGATTTGTGTATAGACTTATTTTAATGTAATTATTTGATATTCTTCATCTAATAAAATTTATAACAAAAGCAAAAAACGAGTAATTAATTATTTTGAAAATTTTCTCTTTCTCGCTAACTAATAAACTGATGAATATTTATTAAAAAAATAAGTTGATGAATATTAGACAGTAATTTACAAAAAATGAATATAGTTATCATTATACTTGGTAATTGGATTGGATGGGTTTGAATTCAATCAATTTTGAGTCTCGAGACAAGTTAATCATATAGATAATTGAGTTGACTCATTTTTTTAAAACTAAATACAAATAATTTTTTTATTCAAATTAATTTTAAGTTGAGCTATTCAGATTTTACCTCAAATTAAATTTTCATATTGATCAAAAATTACCACATCTAATTATCATTGATCATTCAAATTTTGAAAGTTTCGTGCAAGTAGTGAGTTAGGCTTCTTTTAATCAATTAATTCCTTAAATGTTGACATTACAATTACTTTTTTGTAAGTTATTGATAAGAATAGACAAACCATTTTATATTACTCAATAAAATAACAATATTTTAATTGTTTTTTGCAACAAAATTTTTCTTATTTTGATAATTTGGTCGTGAAAAATAGAAGTGCAAGTTGCTAATCGACGCTTTGCAAGGATATATTTAATTTTTCGTTTTAGATTATTTTTATTTTACATATGTTGATAATTTATTGCAAAAAATTAAAAAAACAATTCCCAAGACAACCTTTATATCTTTCTAAATAACAAATGTTATTAATAGTTAAGATATTTGATTAAAATAGAAGCTTTAAAAAAGTTAAAATATGAATAAATAAATATAACGAAGTATTTGATAATTTTTAAATCCTTAATACACTTTTTAAGCTTTAACCACAGTATAAGTCATTATTTTTAAAAGAAATGATAAAATACACAGTAGTAAATATTTGTAATTAGAGCTATCAATTTATAATTTGATTTGAATTTGTCCAAAACGAAATATGACCTAAAAATAGGATGAAACCTATGGAACAATATGAAACTTTTAAATTTAACACAACTCGAGACCTGAAACGGGTGATTTAAAAATAACCTAAACCCGAATAAATCAATTCAAATCCATTTGATCGGACCAAATTGTTTAATGTATGTACAATAGCTCATTGCAAACACATTGAATGTATTATTTCCCAATTTCTTGCTCTATTTTTGTCATTTTTCGGAAACATATTGTGTGTACTACGGATCATAAATCCAATAATGCATTAGTATTACTTTAAATGCTACTACAAAAACATAATATAAAAAGTACAAGATGTGCCTATATTTGTCGTTTAAAAATCTGATTCAAATTCATTTGAAAAAAAAAAACTTAAATTTCTATTATTTTAGTTTGAATGAATCAGTTCGAAATTAATTCATATCTGAATAAATTGAGTAAAAATCAACTCATTGACCTAATTTATTAAACATATATTTATATTTTCTTAAATAGAATTATTATTTAATTATGAATTATAAAATTAGTAATTATTCAAAAAAATTAATAATTTTTTTAATATTTAAAGAAATTGGTAGAGATGAAAGTTATTTTTTAAGTGGAATTATGATTTAATTATGAATTAATAATTAGTCTAAAATTAATAAAATTTGTGTCAATATTTGAAAAAAGTTGGTGGAGGTGAGCCAACTTGACTTTGAAGAAGAGTGAAGAATTCACTTACCATATAGCAACTTTAATATTTTTTTTAATGATATGATATATAAATTATATAAATCATATTTGTAATGCTAAATATATTGCTTTTTTTTTTTTAAATCAAATATATGTTAAAGGTAAGGAATAGTGGGATTCGATTTTAGATTATTTGAAAGACTTCAAAAGTTTTCAAATCACAAGTGATTCTACATATTATATAACTAAACTATAGTATATATACATTAAATTTTTAAATATTTTAGCACTAGTACTAATGTGGTTAATATATATATATATATAAATTATTAATTATTATACATAAATAACAAAATCGTTATTTTGTAATTATTATAATATTAATGTATAATTTAGAGATAATTTCACAAAAAACCTAACTTTTAGTTAATTTTCTAATTGGACACCAATTGTTTTTTATTTTTATTTGACACCATCTATTTTTTTCGTCAATTACTAACTGATTGCTGATGTGTCGCAGTGAGTCCACTTCTTTCCTCCCTTTTGTCTCTCTCTTTCAAGTATCTACCCATATTTCCTTATAATCTCTCTCCTCCCACTTTTTTCGTTCTCCCACTTTTGATTTCTATCTCGCTTTGAAATCCCTAATCCAAGTTTGGAAATTAGCAAATAAACTAGCCTTTTGGTAAAGAGGCTCCAACAATAAGTTCTAGTGACTTCTTTTTCTCTCTGTCCTCCCTCTAATTTTCAATCGCACAGTAGGAAAATCCCTAATCTCCTTGTAGCTACATTAATGACATATCAATGCCTTGATTTATCTTGTGCACTGTAACTTCTAGTAAAGAAGGATAAGATTGTTATTATGCTAGAAGTGAAGGGAACTGAAGAATTGATAGGTTTCGTATAGGAATTAGTATCTACTTTGTTGTTGTTGCATCAATATACATAGATGATAACTGATGATATATTCAATAAGATTAAAGAAGGCCGATTGGTCGTAATATTTTGATTTAATTGAAGTGGCCTCCTTATGTCTCTATCTCAACCACTCCGGTAGGGTGATCACTCTTCTCCACCGCCATTTATAAATAGGGCTACGAAGAAATTCCAATTTTGAGAAAGTCAATGGTGAAGATGCCAACATGGAAAAATATATTCTGAATAGCGGCTCCTAAACAGTCATTTAAAGAAACCCTATTGAATGGTAAGGTTTCTGAACACTTTGAAGCAGCTGATTTCACTAATGATGATGAAGTATGATGCACTGAGAAGAATTATACTATTCAAGATAGGAAAGGTATTAGTTAGTGAACAAACTGAATAAAATCATGGAGCATGTTATGGTTATTAAACTCCTAGAGGTAATTGTTGGGTATAAAACACTTGTGAATGAATAGATTAAAGATGATGTGGGATCCTGTTTCTGAATTTACAGTGATGGAATTTGGTAATGGTTATTATTTAGTGCAACTTAAAGCGCTTAAAGATTACATGCATATCCTAACTAAGGGACAATGGCTTATAAATGGGCATTATATGACAGTGGAACCATGGATGGATTATTCCTTTTCAAGGTCTACTTTATGGCCTAAATTCACAACAATGTGGGTTCATATGCCAAGGTTGTTGATTAAGTATTTTCAAAAAAGTACCTTGAGGACAATTGCTCAAATGATCGGAAAGACGATAAAGATCGATTATAATATTGAGTTAGGAACAAACAGAGGTAGGTTTGCTCTTATGGCAGTAGTATTGGATCTTTCCAAGCCATTAATTACTAGTATTGAAATACAAGGGAAAGCTCAATAATACGTTATGAATACCTCTCAATAATCTATTACAAGTGTGGGATTTATAGCCATAATGAAAAGGATTTCATTGAAAAGAGCAATGTCCAATTTAATCATTCACAACATGATATTGTCAATCACCCTAACCGAATGGAATCGGCACTGGAAGACCAAAATTTTGGACAGTAAATGTAGGTGCACAAGTTTCCAAGTAGATCGAATAATCAAGGAAAGGATATGTGAAAATCTAGCAAATGTACTAATTAAAAAAATCCCTACTTCTAAGTCAGAGGAAACGAGTTCTTGGTATGTGATGTTATTGGATGAGAATAAGGGCGAAGATATAGACACTAATGACACAATAGAAGGGAATCTAGTTGGGTAGGATGTTCCAAGATTCTAATATTGGATACACCAAGTCATGTGTCAGGCATAAAAAATCAGTTTCATTTTATATTAATCAAAAAGGGAATAAAAAGGCGCATCAACATATTCGAGTGAAAGATAATAGAAAATATTTGTTAAACTTATACATCGGGGCAAATAAAATCTTTTGATCCAAAGAAACATTATATATATATATATATATATATATATATATATATATATATATTTATAAAATATATGTCTTTTAGCAAAAAAAAAATATTTTTTTTTAAATACAAACATGTATACAAGTAAATAACCCAATAATTCATATGTCATGTACAAAAATTACAAAATGATGACATGAAAAATTATCATTGATCCTTATTGGGTTTGTTTTGTTGTCTTCGTATTGGGCTAACTCTTCTAATCAACTTCTACTATCTTCTAAACCCTGAACTGCATGCGGGAAACTCATACACTAACCTATTGGAAGCTTAGTTATACATATAAATATAAATATTCAACATACATTCACACAAGGCATAACAATGCACTTCATGGCATCTTATCATATACAACATGCCATTACAATGAAACAAACAACATATAATATATTTTACCTCAAGAAAATTATTATAGCATTATATTCTTATAACATGTATAAGTGAACATTTATCGTTTTCATAACATATAACTTATTAACCGTATATCAATGTTTACTTGTGTCATTAAAACCTTTTCATTATACTATATTCATTAATTACTTTAGCCTTTTTTTCCTAACTTTCTATATAGGCTATTCGGATACAAATTGTGAATAGGGATACTCTCTGAGCTTAAGTCACACTGCCACTGTCAATGATCATATATGCTCATTCGAGCTCTTTAAGTCAAGAGCATTCTTCGAGCTTAAGGCACCTTGTCCTTAAAGGATAATTGTATAACATATAACTACGGTATCGTACGCCACCTTAATGACATGTCACATATCCTACTTCTAATCTTAGTATAAAATATGGGCTTACTTGTTCATATTCCTTCGTTACACTTATATAATAAGTCTTTACCTTATGCCATGACATTTGAAATATATGAAACTTTACCATGTATCATATATGTATGAAAAATTATGAAATCATATTTTTTCTATTAATATCATGTCATTCTTGAAACATGTGCATAGTCATTATATTACAATCACAGAAGAAAATAACATACAATATTTTTAACAGGATTCATGGGTACCCATATCCGTAAACCAAACTGTGATCTAGGTCGTGAAAGCTTTTGTCCATAAATTGGACATTTCTTCATGGACATAACTATCATGATTCATGGCTATGAGTCAAGTGGTGACTCAAACTGTGAGACATTCTGCCTGAATTGGACAATTTAGCTTTGATGATTCACGATTGTGAACTTTATGTTACGGGCATGAATTTGTGTTTTCCAACAATTCAACCATAAAAATAAGGCATTTAATACAAAACAAATACATGAGCTCTAATGGTTGTCTAGTTGCAACCACTTCCTATCAACACTCTTAACAATCATGCATTTATCATGCTATAATATCAATTAGACATACAAGAATTTATTCCATCATAGTTGAATCCATGAATCTCAAGAATACATTAATATCCATAAATTCCCATATCATGCATTCATGTATACTCAACTTACCTATTTCCTCACCATAACCATCATCACTGAATGTTCTCATCAACACAGTTTTCCTATTAAATACAAGTTCACATCATAGCATCACAGATGCCCATATAAGACATACATAACATTTCTTACCAATTACTTACATTACCATGGTATTAATTACTACTTTCAATCTCATTATAATCATAACCAACATTTATCACATATTTAGCATACAACATGCCAAAATTTAGAATTTAAATATATTTATGTACATTCCTTTATTGGAGACTTAAAAATCAAGTTTTACTCAAGCTTGTTTGTCCTCTTGATGGGTTTTACCACATCCTCTTCCAACTCCTATCATATATAACATAACTTTATCAACATCTACAAACTATAAACTTAATCTTAAAACAATAAATGATAAAATTCTAACTTTACACCTTCTTAACAACCTTAACTCATACAACTCCTTTCTAAAGCATACCATAACCTTAATCAAACCTAAAGAAAAGTATTTTACCATAAAAACTCAAGTTTGAACTAAAATCTAACCCATTTGGAAATAGGTCTCTACCAAAAACAAGATATATATGTAAAAGGATATGAAAATTTGTAAAGATAAGGGAAAACGTAATTTCTTACCAAATATGAAGTAAAAACACAATTTAGACACAAAATATCAAACTCTTCCCTTCTTCTTTCGGTCGACCTCCTTAAAAATAATGCTCCCTTTCATCTTTCCCACTCAAGAACTTGATGAAATCTTGATATTTGCTTTTGATTGGTGTTTTGTGTATTGGAGTCAAAGAGAAACAAAAGATATTGTCTCTAGTGAGAAGAAAAATCGAAGACTAAAGAAAATCAAAGAGAGAACGAACTATTTGTGTTTTATACCTGACAATGTTCACAAGTATGACCTGATCAGTCACGGGGCATGAACCAATAAAAACAACATTCATAAGCGTGAACACATAACTCTTCACTTTTTTCATATTCTTCTTAACTTTTTTTCTTAAACCAAACCCTGAAACATATTTATGGCTTCTCTAAACCATATTATTAACTAGGTCCTACTTAATAGGTGTTACATTTCTCTTCCCTTTAAAATAATTTTATCCTCGAAATTACCTGATGTGTTATGTTGGAATAGTTGGGGGCACTAAGCCATCATCACTTTTTTGCTTTTCCATGTAGCCTTTTCATTTGCATGACTTCTCCATAGGACTTTGACTAATGGTACTAGCTTGTTTCTGAGCTTATTGACTTCTCAAGCTAAAATCTCAACTGTTTGTTTTTCATATGAAAGATTTGGTCTCACCTTTATGCTTTCGGCTGTGATGATGTTTGAAGCATCTGACCTATACCTTTTCAACATGGAGATATGAAAAGTATTATGAACCTTACTCAATTCCGGCGATAAGGCAAGTCTATAGGTGACTAGCCCAATCTGCTATAAGATCTTATATGGTCCAATGAACCTATGGTTCAATTTGTTTTTCTTTCTAAACCTTAAGATATTTTTCCTTAGAGAAACCTTAAGAAACATTTTGTCTCTTATTTTATACTCTATATCCCTTCTTTTGAGATATGCATACGATTTTTGTCTATTTGAAGCTGCCTTTAATCTTTCATGAATGATTTTCACATTTTCTTTTGTTTCTTACACATATTCTAACCCCACTAACTTTCGTTCACTAAGCTTTATCCAATGTAACAGTGTCTGAAACTTCCTACTATAAAGTACCTCATAAAAAGCCATCTGGATACTAGATTGATAGTTATTATTGTAGGCAAATTCCAACAACGATAGATATTAAATTTGATCACACAAATTTTTATCATGTCTTCCAAATTTTGTATTACCCTTTCTAACTAACCATTTTTCTATAGATGAAAAGTCGTGCTAAAACTGAGCTTGGTGCTCAAAGCTTGCTTTAAACCTCCTAACAACTAGGATGTGAACCTTGGATCTACGTCCAATATGATAAAGACTGGCATTCCATATAGCTATACTATCTCATTCACATATAACTCTATTTGCCTATCTAAATGATAGTCTCTTTTGATAGGTAAGAAGTATGATGACTTCGTTAACCTTGTAACACCCAAATTTTAGGGTCTATAAGTTAGTTAGGTTGGTTAAGAGAGAGTGTAGTGGGATTAGAGTTTGAAAGGTTCAACATAGTGAAAGAGATGTTGTTCACTCTCGTGAATAAGGGTTTCACAATCATGAACATCATGTGTTAGATTTTCCCGTGAAAGGTTTGTCACGCCTATGACAAGAGTGTTCACACCTGTGAAAGATAATCAACAGAGTTATTTAGCAGTTATTCTTTTCTCTCTTTCATATTTTTAGCTACTTCACCGCCCTTATAACCCAAGTCTACACGTCATATTCATCTTCTTCAGCTTATGCTTCCCCTATTATACAAAAATCACCATTTTTAATCCTTATGGAAGCTTGTACCTAAGAGATAAGACAAAATTCTTGAGGTTTAAACCAAATGTTGGTTTAAATGTGAGTTTAGTGATTCATTTTTTTGTTCTATAGTTCTAAGATAAGACATTTTCTTGATGATAGGAGCTAGAGGCAGAGGTGAGGATCAACCAAGAGTTAGGCAAACTTGAAAAACTTGAAGAGCTTGAAGAGTTTAGGCACCATTGTTAAAAGTTAGTACATATAAGCATATTTGTAACACCCTTCGATATAATTAAGACTAAACTAAATTATAACAAAAGATGTTACAATGCACATGAGTTAAAACGTCAAAATTTTTAAAAACTTTTATGCACCATGGCCATGATGACTTAAAAAAATAAAAGCATTCTTAAATCATGAAATTGAGCTCAATAAAATAAAAGTTTAAAACAAATCATACAGGAATACACAAGCCAAAAGTTTTACAAAATAAGTAGTTATAAAACTACATATCTTTGAAAATACAGGATGTAAAGCTATAACTACCCAACCCATAGCAAAACAACCAAAAATAAGATACAATAGTGTAATACCCACCCAACTGTATATTCTCAACTTTGATCACTGGGCGTTCTCCTATGTCGGTCCTCCCCTACGCTCTAAACTTGCACATAGAAATTTCATACACTAAATAACTCGTGCCTAGTGGTACATAACAATGTGCAAGGCATACAACAATATATTGCATGTTGTTATGTACCACTAGGCACGAGTTTTTTAGCGTATGGACTTTCCATGCGCAGGTTTGGAACATAGGGGATGATCGATAAAGGAGGACATCCAATGATCAGAGTTGAGGATATACAGTCAAGGTGGGGTGATACACTGTTATATCTTATTTTTGGTTGTTTTGCTATCGGTTGGGTAGTTATAGCTTTACATGCTATATTTTCAGAGACATGTAGTTTTATAACTACTCATTTTGAAAACTTTGGGCTTGTGTATGTCCATATGTTTGTATTAAACTTTTATTTTATTGAGCTCGATTTCATGATTTAAAATGCTTTTATTTTGTTAAGTCATCATGCCATGGTGCATGAAAGTTTTTTAAAATTTTGATGTTTTGACTCATGTGCATTGTAGCATCTTTTGGTATAATTGGGTTTAGTATTAATCATATCAAAAGGTGTTACATTTAATGATATCAGAGCCTAGGTTTAGGCGGTTCTGAACCTAGGTGGGATGGGTGTATCGCGTGTGCAAGTGTTATCATGTATGACTCTCATGTGGGCTATTCTTTTTCAATGTGTAGGCTAAAAAGTGAATACTAAATTGAATCGTATGACGCGATCGAGAGTAACAGTCTTCCAGATGTTGAGGCTCAAAATCAGTTAAGCCAGACTAGTGTGTAAGGGCCAGCTAGTGCACCTCCTTTACAACAGCCGATGGCTAGTCAGTTGGATTAGACACAAGATCCGTTAATGCAGAATCTTACTACTCTGCTGCAGCAGCTAGTACAGGCTATGTCGCCGCCACCTCTTCCTCCACTGCCACCTTCTTAGTCACCATCGAGACTTAGAGTTTGGATAAACCAACTGAGGAAGTATGGGGCCACAGACTTCACTAGTGGTATTGAGGATGATCCGGAAGCTGCTAAGTTTTGGTTAGAGAGGACCGAAAGGGTCTTCGAGGAGCTGGATTGTGCCGATGAGCACAAGATTATGTATATTATTTCATTTCTTTATGAGCATGTTTATGATTAGTGGAAGTCAGTTTTATAGAAACCATAGATTCCATAGCCGATTACTTGGGAGTTCTTCATAGCAGAGTTCAAGAAACGATATGTGCCGAAGGTGTATAAAGATGAGAAGAAATGATAATTTCTGAACATATGATAGGGAAACATGACTGTGATAGTATATGCGAGAGAGTTTACCTAGTTGAGAAGGTATGTGACCAGTATTATTGAGGACGAGGCAGACAAGTGTTGCTAGTTTGAGGACAGTCTGAGAGATGAGATCAGGTTCCATATGATCTCACAATAGTATGAGAACTTCGCGAGGTTGGTATCTTCTTCCATTTTCTATAGAGAATAAGATAAAGCTGAAGAATGTAGAGAAGTCTTCTAGAAGAGACTTTAGAAGGTCAGTGTATAATGCTGCTTACTCATTCAGCAAAAAGGCTCGGACTAGTTCTGGATCCTTCTAGTCTAGAGGATGTCGATAGGGTCAGGGTCAGACGGGGTACACCAGACAGTTACCATCTTCAATGATAGTTTCCATTAATGTCAATAGTCAACCCTAGACACAGAGAGAAATAGTACCACAATGTATAGTGTGTGAAATGAGGCATAGAGGAGAGTATTGGGGATGCACTAGGTCTTTCTTCAAGTGTGGGTCCCGAGATCATTTTAAGAGAGACTTCTCATTACAAATGGTGGAGGATCCCACTCAGACTCAAGGTTTAGTGTCGACACAAGCCAAGGGTTGGGGACATGTCATTTCAGGCAGATGTGGATCTAGACTAACCATATCAAAGATAGTGAACAGGCTAAGGCCTAGTAGAGCATCAGCGAGGGCTTATGCTGTACGGGCCAGAAAGGACTCAAGTGCATCAAAAGTAGTTGTTGGTACATTTCTTCTCTTTGACCCATTTTTAATTTCTTTGATAGATCCAGGCTCTACACATTCTTATATATGTACCAATATAGTTGAGTGGTATAACATGTTAGCAAAGAGATTATATTATGAGAAAGAGATGACTAGCCCTTTAAGGCATAACACAGTGGTAAACTGGGTGTATAAGAATTGTTTGATTATGGTTCGAGGAAAAGAGTTTGTAACAAACTTGATAGAGTTGCCCTTTTATAAGTATAATGCTATCCGGGGTACGGATTGGCTATCGTGGCATGGTGCAGTAGTGGACTGCAATATGAAGATGGTAAAGTTGAGAATGATTAAAGATGAGATAGTGGTTATTCAATAGGAGAGATCCTCACTACAAACAAGGATCATCGCTCTTGTGAAAGCACAAAAGATGATAAAAAAGGGGTGTGAGGCATATTTGGCTCACGTAATCAACATCATGAGGGAGAGCATAGATCTTAGGGATATTCTAACAGTGGAAGAGTTCCCAAATGTGTTTCTAGATAAGTTACCAGGATTACCTATGGAAAAAGAGATAGAGTTTTCAATTGAGCTTACTTCGAGTATAACTCATATATCAATGGTACCCTATCGGATAGCTTCATCAGAAATGAAAGAGTTAAAGGAACAGTTATAGGAATTATTAAATAAGGGCTTCATATGACCGAGTGTATCTCCCTAGGGTGCACCAGTGTTCTTTGTCAAGAAAAAAGACGGGTCTATGAGGTTGTGCATAGACTAGAGGCAATTGAATAGGGTGACCGTTAAGAATAGGAATCCATTACCACGGATTGATGATCTCTAAAATCAATTGAGAGGTATAGGGGTATTCTCTAAGATTGAATTGAGATCGGGCTACCATTAGTTAAGAATTAAGGCGAGCAATGTAGAGAAGACATATTTTGGAACTAGGTATGGTCATTATGAATTTTTGGTTATGCCCTTCAGATTAACCAATGCTCTGACAGCTTTTATGGATCTGATGAATCAGATCTTCATACCATTTTTGGATCATTTGTTGTGGTGTTCATAGATGACATCTTGGTGTATTTGAAAAACAAGAATGAACATGAGCAGCATTTGAGAACAATTTTGCAAACTCTTAAGGAGCAGAAGCTATATGCCAAGCTCTTTAAGTGTGAGTTTTCGCTCGAAGAGGTTGCCTTTCTTAGGCATATGATATCGGCCCATGGGATTAGAGTGGATCCAGGCAAGGTCAAGGCGATCTTGGATTAGAAACCTCTGTGGAATGTTACTGAGATTATGAGTTTTCTCGGCTTAGCAGGGTACTATAAAGGTTCATCAAAGGGTTTTCCATGATTGTTTCTCCATCGACTAGATTGTTGCAGAAGGATATCGAGTTTGACTGGATAGACAAGTGATAGAACACCTTTGATTAGCTTAAAAGTCTTCTGAAAAAAGCTCTAGTGTTGACACAGTCGATTCTGGACAAGGAATATGTGATTTACAGTGACACATCACACAACGAGTTGGGTTGCATGTTAATATAAGAAGGGAAAGTTGTCGCATATGCATCCAAATAGTTAAAGCCTCATGAGAAGAACTACCCAATGCATGATATAGAATCAGCAGCCATTGTCTTTATATTAAAGATATGACATCATTATCTATATGGAGAGAAATATTACATCTACACTGATTACAAGAGTTTGAAGTATCTTCCTACACAGTGAGATTTGAATTTGAGGCAGAGAATATGGTTGGAGATGATAAAGGATTACGACTGTGTGATTGATAACATTCCAGATAAGGCCAATATGGTGGCCAATGTGCTTAGTAGGAAGACCATGGCAGAGTTACACATCCAACCAACTTTGAGTCATGAGATTATAGAAGCACAGAAGCTTGATGGCAAGCTAGTGGAATTGGTCGTTTCATTCTCCAAGAGGGAGAGATTGGGTTTCTTAGTTGAACTAAATGGTAGTTTACACTACCAGGGTAGGTTATGTGTGCCAGACATCTCAGAGTTGAGACAAAGGATTATAAGGAAGGCCTATGAGACAAGATTTGCATTACACCTAGGCAGTAACAAGATGTATTAGAACTTGAAAGGGGTGTATTGGTGGTAAATGATGAGGAAAGACATCACAAAGTTAACAACTAGATGTCTTACACATTAGCAGGTAAAAGCTAAACATCAAGTACCTTTAGGTTTGTTATAGCCAATCACGATTCCAAAAATGGAAATGGAAGAGAATCACTATGGATTTCATGATTAGATTGTTGTTGATGTCAAGGAAGTACGATGTCGTATGGGTGATTATAGATAAGTTAACGAATTTGGCTCACTTCTTACCTATTCTGAGAGACTATCCTTTGAACCAGTTGGTAGAGTTGTATGTGAATGAGATAGTGCGTCTTCATGGAGTTCCAATCTCCATCATTTTAGATAGAGATCCGTAGTTCACATCTCAGTTTTGAGGTAGTCTACAGCAAGCTTTGGGTACCAAGCTCAACTTCAGCATGACTTTCCATCCCTAGATGGATGGTTAGTCAAAGAGAGATATCCATATCCTAAAAGACATGATGAAGTATTATGTGATCGAATTTGAGGGAAGTTGGATCTATCTACCATTAATGGAGTTTGCATACAACAATAGTTACCAATTCAATATTCAGATGGCTCCATATGGGGCATTTTATGGTAAAAGGTGTCGGACACCATTGTGTTGGACTGAGCTCAGTGAGAGAAAGTTAGTTAGGCCAAATCTAGTACAAGAGACAAAAGTGAAAGTGAAGATCATTAGAGATCGAATAAAAATAGCTTTCAATAGACAAAAATCCTATACAGACCTCAAGAGAAAGGATGTTGAGTACTTAGTGGGAGACCAGGTGTTTCTCAAGGTATCTCAATGGAAAAAGGTTCTTAGATTGGGAAGAAAGGCAAGTTAAGCCTTTGGTTCATTCGACCTTATAAGATCCTAGAGAGGATCAGACTAGTGGCGTACAGACTTGCCTTGCCACCAAAGTTGAGTAGGATACACAGTGTCTTCCATGTATCCCTATTGAAAAGGTATCGGTCATATCCTTCTCACATCATCACAGTTGAGAGCATAGAGTTGAGACCGAATTTGTCTTATGAAGAAGAACTAGTTGAGATCTTAGTCAAGAGATTAAGGAGCTCAAGAACAAGCGATTTCCACTAGTGAAAGTGTTATGGAAGAGTCATACTGCTGAAGAAGCAACATGAAAAACTAAGAAAGTGATGAGGGCATAATATCCTCAATTGTTCCGAGACATCATGACAAGTACTTTAGAGGATGAAATATCCTAAATGGAAGAGAAATGTAATGCCCATAATTTGAGCCTATAAATTATGTTATTGGTTAGTCGAAATGGGGGATTAAGTGGATTTTTGAGATGTTAAGAGTGGCTGAAATCTTATGTTTCATGCCCATGACAATGGGTGTCACGACCGTGAATATCGGATTTTAGTACATAGTCGTGATGAGGTTCTTCACGGTCGTGAAGAGTTGCTTCACTACCGTAAAAAAGAGGCTCACACCTATTTAAAAGGAGTCACGGTCGTGAAGTATGGGTAGACAGAGCTGGTGAGAAAAACACATTTTTCTCTCTACCATTCCCTTTAAATCCACTTCTCACTCCCTATTAACCAACAAAACATGCAAACTTCATCTTCTTCTTCCTCCATACTCTATCTTCTTCCATTAGAGAATATTGGAATATCAGTGCTTCATAAGGAAAAAATGAGAAAGAAGAGCGAGAAGAGGGAGGTTGAGAGTTTAGAGGAAAACTTGGTTTCTTTTCTGGTTATTGGTCATATTCCGGAAGCTAAGAAAAGGTTTATCCATTTTGCTAGGATCTGGAGAGAATGCTAGAAGTCCATCTCTAAGGAGAGGACAAGTTTGAAGAGATTAAGCTTTAGCCAACCTCCATCCTAGGTGTAAATTTTGTATGCATAATATGCATGATATACTCACTGAACTACTATAAGGACTTACCTCGAACTCCACACATCCACTAGCTTGTATACTACATGACATGACATCCGAATTATATATATATGATGCACATCACTACATGGTATATTAAGCAATCTCACAGTGTCATACATGTATTTATCACATATAACAATTTATAAATTTTCTTACATAACTAGACTAAAATGGATATAGGTAACTCAACCCACTGAGGGTCTTTGGCCGCTAATCTCTGGGTTGTAAAATATATAACCCACTGAGATGTTCTAATCCTCTAACCTTTGGGCCTTCAAATATATAACCCACCGAGGAATTTTAGTCCGCTAACTTCTGGGCCTTCAAATATATAGCCCACTGAGGCACTTTGGTCCGCCAACCTTTGGGCTTTTAAATATATGACCAACATAGGTGACTTGGTACCGAACTCTCCCTTCAATGTCATGCCATCTATCCTAGCTCTAGTCCTAGTCAGAGTATTGGGCTTACAATGTTATCATACACATATTCATATTATCCATTACCATATTTTATATAATTCTCATGATTTCCACAATCATATTTACAACATATATTTCCATACCATGCTATAAGCATACAACTAAGGCCTACTAGCTCCCAACGAATCAAATTCGATTCAAAACCAAACATATATATTTTTCATCATAAACAGCTTCACGCCCATAAGTAACCATTTATGGCCGTGAAGCACCACTTCATGGGTAGTCCCCTCCACCCCCGTGACACAAGTTATGATTCAATTTGTGAATTAGCATACGTTCACAACCTTGATCATTCCTTCACGGGTGTGAACCTAACTGTGAAGCTGCCAATGAACGGGTCAACTTCAGCAATAAGAATGCATCTCACACCATTCAAGCCCGTGACCCACCCTTTACGACCGTGAATTTAGAAATTTTTCTGAAAAAAAACAGAGCATCACAAATCATGCCAATTCCACATGTAATACTCATTACAGTTGACCAATGTCAACCACCCTATCAATATTCCAGCATGAATTCAAGTTATCTATCACGACTATATCATCCCTAATCATCAATAATAATTAGAATTGTTCCACAAATATGTCAATCCAACCATGTTCGATGTCCCATCATGCACATTAATCCCATATTTTACCATTTATCTACTCATTTATCATCTAAAACATGCCTTTAAAGTAAATAACACATAAAATATAAAGTTATGGTCTTAAGTATTGTTATGTATAAACCTTACACCTAGGATGGAGGTTGGCTAAAACTTGATCTCTTCAAGTTTGTCATCTCCTTAGAGATGGACTTCCAGCATTCTCTCAGATCCTAGCAAGATGGAGAAACATTCTCTTAACTTTCAAAAAATGACCAACACCTAAAAAGAAAAACCAAGCTTTCCTCTAAACTCTCAAACTCCGTATTCTCTCTCTTCTTTCTCACTTTTCCTTTATGAAACACTAACATTCCAATCTTCTAAAAACCTCATCACGGTTGTGTACTAAAATCCGATATTCACAGTTGTGACACCCTTTGTCACGAGCATGAAATATCATATTTTAGCCACTTTCAATATCTCAAAATTTCACTTAATTCCTTATTTCCCACTAACCAATAATATAACTTATAGGCCCTAATTACGGGCGTTACAATATTAATTCCCCAATCTTGCATGTTGACGTGTTTTAAGTTATAAAATGTGTTACATGATGTGAATGAGCTTCTGATATGTATAAGTATGAGGATTATGTGATATATTTATTAGAAATGCCATTGAAATAGGTTATGTTATTATGATATTTAAGAGAGATTTAAGCATGATATGTGTTATGAATGTTCCAATGGATGTTAAAGGCATGTTCCTAACTAGATAAGTGATTGAATATTGATAGGAGTGATTGACATCATTTAATCTTAGAAACCCTTGCAGATGGCTTTATTAGGCTCTATTTTTGAGTCTAGAAAACCTAGAAATTCATGCCCGTGATAAGGTCATCACGCCTATGAATGTGTACACAGACACATTTCACACCCGTGAAATATGAACCCAAAAAAGGCCCAAAAGGGGAAAAAACTTTCACACCATATGTCATGACTAAGGAAGTCGTGAATGTATGGGATCATGCCCGTCAACATATAGTCACAATCATTAACATATATTTCCAATTTTTTACCCTCAATTGTATCGTAGAATATTTTTAATAAGATGCCTTGGTAGTTGAATATCAAGTTAGAGTGACCTTGGTCCTCAATTTCATATGATTTTAAGGACAATGTAGCTGAAGCTCAAGTTAAAGTGCCCTTGAATTGATTTATACTCAATCAAGGTAACTGAAGCTCTAAGAACACCCTTGATTTGAGGAGCTCAAGTGAGCTTTTATAGATAGTGGGTAAAGTAGCTGAAGCTCTAAGAGCGCATCTATTCCACAACCCACATTTGAATATTCCAACTTAGAGTTTTGGATGAAAATAGATTAAAAATTAAATAATTGTAAGTTTTGGTTAAATGAAAAATAATTATAAAAAGAAGGAATCAAAAATTTACAAAATGGTAAGTTATGAGTAGAATAACATGAACTAATGGAAGAGGTAAGGTTACTATGAACCCACTGTATGAGAAAACTAATTATGTTTAATGATTTTGAATGATATGGTGATTGTATTGTCATGCATTAGAATAGTATTTATGGTATGTTAGTATCTATGAACATGCAAAAATATGTCATGATATGAATTGTATGGTTGCATGCTTGAATTTTTATGCCTATATATATAACTAAGTTTTCAGTAGCTTAGCATGTGGGTTTCCTGCACATAGGTCGAAACCTAAGGGATAACAGGAGTTGACTAAAGAGAATAAATGTCCATTTAGAAGAGACAGTGCATATGTCATTTTTGTTACTTTTTGTACATGACATGGTTTTGATTTTTATGTTTTATATAAGTTTTTATATTAAAGAATATGTATTAAATTTTAAAGTTGTATTTTTGTGAACAGTTGGCTAGTAAAGGCAAAATGGACATTTTATGAAAGAGATCTTTAGGGATCAAGGTTTATGAAATTTGCTTTATAAGAAAAGTTTTAATTTCACAGATTTTATAAAATAGCAATTGGTAGTACCCGCCTAATTAGTCGGAAGTAATCTTAATAAGTTAGGTGGGTGTTACATTTTTTTTATCAATCTTAGGTTTAGGCATTTCTAGACGTAAGTGGGGAAAGTGGTTTTTCATACATGCATAGTTCATCTCATTTGACACTGACATGGGCTAATTCTCTATCAACTATAGGATTACAGTGAGGGTTATGGAGATAGAACCACAAGACATTGCTAAGAGCAACAGTCCTCCGAACATAGGCGCTTAAGACCAGCCCAATGTTGTGAGTGTATGAGGTTTAGGTGCTGCACAAGTTCCTTCACAGCAGCAGCCGATCAGGTTCAAGATCCATTAATGCAGAATCTAGTTGCTCTTCTACAGAGGTTAGCTCAGGTAGTACCTCAAGTGGCACCATAACTAATTCCACCACCGCCATCACAAGAGGCATCCAGGATGAAGATTGACAAGCTCTAGAAGTATGGGGCTACGAATTTCCTTAGTAAGAGTGAGGATAATCCAGTTATAGTCGAGTATTGGTTGGAGAAGATTGAAAGGTATTTGACGAGATATAGTGTGCCAAAGAGCATAGAGCCAGATATATTGTATCTATTCCATAAAAAGACGCTTACGATGGGTGAAAGACGGTTTTACTAAAGCCAAAGGTTCCTTAACCGTTGATATAGGAGTTCTTAATGGTAGAGTTCAATGAACAGTATGTCCTTAGAGTCTATTCGATAAAAAGAAGAGTGAGTTCTTGAACCTTAAGTAAGGAAGGATGACGGTTATCGAGTACCAGTGAGAATTCATTTACTTGAGTAAGTATGCATCCAAGTTAATCACGGACAAGGTTGACAAGATTTCATGATAGCCCTTCAGAATGTGAGTTTCTCCAAGTTTGTATCCTCTATCGTTAGTATAGAGAAGAGAAAAAGAAAGAGAGTTGAAGAAGCCCTAGAAAGCCAGCAGCTTCAGTGCTCAGACTGGCGACAGAGGTCATTTCTCTTCAGGGCATTCATAAGGCAGAGGATCAGAATAAAGCCATTCCCAATCTAGTTCGTTTAGGAGGGGACCACCCTTGAGAGCTCCATCTGCTGCAACTAGTACTCAGTCGGTCAGAGATATTACACTTTTGTGTGAGACATGTCACATATTCCACCGAGGATAGTGTCACATGTTGTCAAGATCTTGTTTAAAATATGTAATCCAAGGCCACTATAAGAGAGATTTTCCTTCACAGTTTAGTGAGGTTCTTACATAGACCAGAGGATCAGTGCTGACAAAAGGCTAGGGTCAGGGACAAGTTAGGAGTGGTGCAAGCCAGACCATTTTTGAGATGGTGAATAGGCTAGGATCAAGTAGAAGCCAGTAAGAGTCTACCATATGAGGGCCATAGAAGAATCAGAGCCTACAGATGTTGCTGACAGTATGTTTCCTTTTCATAGTTACATATTCCCCAGTTGTTCATCAAAAGGAACCAAGTAAATTTCGAAGATGAAATTTCTTTAAAAGGGTAAGAAATTTAATGCCCATTTTAGGATATATAAATTAGTTCGGTTGGTTAAGAGAAAATGTAGTGGGATTAGAGTTTGAAAAGTTTAACATAGTTATAAAGAGGTTGTTCATGGTCATGAACGTCATGTGTTAGGTTTTTGCATGAAAGGTTTGTCACGTCTATGATAGGAGAGTGTTCATGTTCGTGAGGCATACTTCACACTTAAGAAAGATAATCAACAGAGTTGTTAAGCAGAGCCCTTCTTTTCTCTCTCTCCTATGATTTTTCAACTACTTCACCGCCCTTATAACCCAAGTCTACACACCACATTCATCTTCTTCAACTTCATCTTCCCCTATTACAGAAATATCACAATTTTTTATCCTTATAAAAGCTTGTACCTAAGAGATAAGAGAAGTTCTTGAGGTTTAAACCAAAGGTTGCTTTGAGAGTGATTGTAGTGATTCATTTTTTGTTATATGGTTCTAAGATAAGGCAAATGATGATAGGAACTAGAGACAGAGGTAAGGATCAACCAAGTGCTAGGCAATCTTGAAGAGCTTAGGCTTCATTGTTAAAGATTAGTACATATATGCATATTCATTCCCTTATCTTGCATGTTGATGTGTTTTAAGTTATAAAATGTGTTACATGATGTGAATGAGCTTCTGATATGTATAAGGATTATATGATATATTTGTTAGAAATTCCATGAAAATAGGTTATGTTGTTATGATGTTTAAGAGAGATTTTAATATGATATGTGTTATGAATGTTCCAATAGATGTTAAAGGCATGTTACTAGCTTGATAGGTGGTTAGATGTTGATAACAATGATTGACATTGGTCAATCTTAAAGACCCTTGCATGTAACTTTGTTATACTCTATTTTCGAATTTGAAATTTCCAAAAATTCACGCCCGTGATAAGGTTATCACGCTCATGAATGTGAACACAAACACATCTTCACACATCTGACAAAGGGAGTCATACTCGTGAAACATGAATCCAAAATATGCCATAAATGGGCATAAGCTTTCACACCTTGCGTCCCGACTAAGGAAGTCTTGAATGTATAGGTTCACATCCGTGAACATATATTTCCAGTTTTTCACCCTCAGGTTTCACGATTTGAACCATAGTCATGAATGTTTGGTTTTTATGATTGTGAACATATAGTCACGACCATGAATGAAATGTATTTTTGGGACAGAAGCTTTTACCTGAATGGTTACTGTTTGGTTCATGGGGAAAGAAGTACTTGTGAATTCCTTTCACGTCTGTGAACAAGTAGTTCACGCCAGTGAATCCTGGTAGTATTAATATATGTAGTTTTGGTTATCAATGCTATGTGATGGGTGAATAGATAACATATTAATATTTGCATGTCAGTATGAGTAAATCACATTTAAGTGATAATGATGAGGTAATATACCGGTATTGATGCTATAAACATGGTTAAATGTGATGGTGCATAGGAAGTAATATGATGATATCATAAAAATGGTTCTATGTATATATGGTATTAAAAAGAAATGAAAGATAAAGGTTAAGGCTTTAAAAGCCATTTTCTCTAATCTAGGACTTGGCCTTTAATAGGTAGTATACCATTGAAGGGATTATGGTACTGTAGAATATGTTCAATAAAAGGCCTTGGTAGCTAAAGCTTAGATTAGAGCTCCTTTGGTCTTCGGTTCCATGTGATTTTAAGGACAATGTGGTTGAAGCTCAGGTTAAAGTGTTTGTGATCCGGTACATAGTTAGTCAAGGTGGCTAAAGCTCGCTCTTGATTTGAGGAAGTCAAGTGAGGTTTTATAGAAGTTTGCCATGCATTTTCACTTTCTCTTCTCCTCATATAGCATCAATCTCCATTTTAATAGGCTTTTTGTTAAACAACTCATCCATTTACCTTTTTGTTAAAAGCCATCAATATGAAGAATAATAGTAATTTTTTAAAATATATAAATATTAAATATTTCTCCAACATAAGCCAAACCAACTTAGACCAATCCACCTTATTTTTTCTTGGTAGAATAAGTTTATTAGAAGCACACAAAGAAAAAAGAGTAACACAAGTAGAAAACTCCATAAATATCATGTAAAATCCAAAGATAGAAACCAATCTAGTACTGCTCTAAAATTGTAGTGTCGATTGCAAAATTCCTTATTTTATTAGCTAGGAAGTCTTCCATATAGTTGGTTTCTCAAAATATTTTGTGAAACATGACTTTTTCAAATTTCTTCGCAAATTTTATTATAGCCCAACTTAAAGAGTGACAATTCACCAATTCACTCTAATTGCCCAAAATAATTTTGATGACATATTTGTTATCAAATTCAACTATGAGCTTGGGAACATTCAAAGAACTAGCAAGTTTTGATGACCTTATGCATCGCCTAGAGTTTTTCATAAATAATATCACAAAACCCAATATTCATGACATACTCATTAATCCATGGTCCATCACAATTGTATAAAATACCTCTACTAAATGCACAACACATGCCATGATTGAAAGAGCCATCAGAGTTCAATTTAACAAAACCATTGGGAGGTACTTGCCAAGATAAATTATACTACTGCTTTACACATATACCTAGTTTGATACCCATTTTCAGAAGGGCAGTAACAATAGTGAGGCCATGGCACCAGATTTCCTTTAAAAATTCATTTGTTGAAATAACTTCATGATTAAATAAGAATTTGTTTCTTCTATGCCAAACATACCAGCAAGTAAGCCCAAATAAAATATTCTAATTAACACCATTATATTCACTATTATTTAATAAATTTGCAGCAATCCAATATTTTAAATGTACCCCATCAAATGTAAATTGTAGCCAGTTCTTAAATGGAACAATACTTTTCCAAATCTACCTCATTTAAGCACAATCTCTTAAAACGTGAAATGTTATTTCATCCATTAAACCACAAATATCACAACAGGTATTGGAACATAAATGACAATGGAATTTTTCCCTATTAGTAAGTAACCCATTATGCTAACAAGCCACAAGAATATCTTAATTCATTGTAGCCTCCTCCATTGCAAACATTCTACCAAATAGGATTTAAATCCATATGTCCCTCATTTGATTCAAACTGGTACACTATTTTGAGAAAGAACACACCCAATGAAGTCGTAGCCTAATAAAAAAGTCCTCTGCATTACTGACAAGGGCAAGATAATAATAGCTAAATGTAAGGTACTTCATTTGGGAATTTAGAGGCTAGGATCTCCCAATTTCATTTGTCATTGGGCAAGATGTAATGTGAAACTATGAGCTTAATTTTCATTGTATCTATAGAAGAAATAGCCATATCTTGCAAACTTGGGAATTTTGGAACCCAATTATCACTTTAGAATTTCACTTTGGTCCAATCTCTAAAAAACCAATAGTTACTACACATCTTATCCATATTGAACAAATATTGTACCAAATGCCATAGCAACTTTGAAGGGTTTGTATGGTATCAAAAAAATTAGAATTGATTCTATATTTGGGTTTTAGGATGCATACCTATATATCATCCCTCTTAGTTAGAATCCACCAAGCAAACCTTATAAAAAGTGTTGTATTCAGCTTAACAAAAGATCGCAACCCAAGGTCACTGGAATCCTTGAGCCTAGTAATCACTTTCTTATATAAAATTTATGATAATCTTTTCAATCACCTGACAAATAGACTCTTGAAGCTTGCCATTGGCATTGTATAAATTGGGAGATTACATAACACTGATTGAGCTAAAGTAACTCGAGTTGTAAATGAGAGTTGTGAGACACTTCACTTAGCCAACTTATCTTGCACTTTTTAAACCAACTACTTATAAATTCTTCTTCTTGCCCGAGCATATATTAGAGGCACCCTTGATATTTCCCAAATTGAAGGTCTATTTAAAATCCATTCGCTTACTCATAGTATTCCACAAAGGTATGACAACATTATTTGAGAACAAAGCCTAGGCCTTATTTTGATAAAAGTTTGCATGGAACCCATCACTCCCTAAAGCCTTATATGGCTTCATCTCGAAAAGAGCCCTTTTAACTTCATAATCCTCAACTGATTTAAGTAAGGTTTTCATTCAGTTTTGATCATAAGCTGGAAATTTGTTTAGGAAAGTGGGGAGTTTGCTATGTTTTCTTCATACAATGTGCTGAAAAATGATGTATCCACGATACATAAGACACTTTGATCTTCTACCTAGCTACCGGTAAAAAATTTAGTAGACTCTATATCCTTTAATAACCCCACTTTTTCGTTCCTTTATGCTTATGATAACATTAAAAGTCCTTAATGAGAAGTCATTTATCATATATAAAGGCTTGAATTCCACAAAGCTAGCTCCATAAATACTTTCACCTAACTGAAGTTGGACTTGCATAAATAAAAGTGAAATAAAAGGACCTAAAGTTAAAAGAAGAGATTCTTATATGAATGTATTAGAACATTATTCTTAGGAATTTCCGTACTCTAGTTGTTCTTCCATAAACTCCAAATTCCATTTGAAAAACCTAGAGCTTTAGCAATGAAAACATTAAAAATTCAAGCATTGAATAACATTATCTGTTCATTTACCACTAATCCTTATTTATACTAGAACCAATATTCTTTTGTGTATGTTGATGGATAAGAAAATAGTGATATCCATAAGAGTTATTAAACTCATTGGTAATTCCACACCATGATTGACTTAATTATAAAAAAGTATTAAAAGTAAAGATAGTCAATTCTTTAATAAGGGTCTTAAGCCCAATTGAATTTTGTAGAGGAAATTTCCTCCTCAACCACTTCTTTAGAGTGAATTATATTTGTGTCAATATCACAATTTCGCTACTGCATTTCACAATTCATCATATTTGGGAATAGTTGTTCACCTATAAGATCACCAAATTTTTTTATCAATTTTCTCAATATAAGGTGAAGCAATAAAGTTTGGCACTATTATTTCTTGATAAGACATTTCCACAAAACATCTCACTACTGAATGCCAAGAAGGGTAAAAAATGGTAGGTAATATTTTAACATCATAATTATCCATAAGATTCTCGATAGTTTAACATAAGGTATCAACGTCAAGAATAATAATTTTATTCCCTTTATTTTGCTTTGGGTCAACCCCATATTATCTTCCACTTGAATAGGTTGATGTGTCTTTTTATTCCTTTTTTGATTAATATTAAATGGATCTGACTTTTTATACTTGACATGTGACTTGGTGTATTCAATATTAGAATCCTGATGATTCCTTACATCTTTCCTAACTAGATTCCCTCCTATTGTAATGTCCATTAAATAGGATAATAACATGATTTAGAAAAGCCATAAGTGTGTTTAAGGGTTTGGCTTAAGGAAAAAAGTTAAGAAAAAAAATGAGAACAGTGAAGAGTTATATGTTCATACTCGTGACATGAATTTCACGACCGTGAATGATGTTTTGTGTTGGTTCACACCAATGACTGATCGAGACATGTCTGTGAACATTGTCAGATATAAAATGCGAATAGTTCATTTTTTCTCTCTCACATGCCTAAAACTTAAAAGAAAACTCTAGCCTTCGATTTTCTTTCACACTAAAGACAATATATCTTTTCTTTTTCTTTGACTCTAAGAAAGATGAAAAATAGTGTTGTTCTTAAGGAGTCTAAACCAAAGAAGTATATAGAAGTTCGATATTTTGTGTCTAAGTTGTATTTTCTTCATATCTGGTAACGAATCACTTTTTTCCCTCATCCTTACAAGTTTTCAGATCATTTTATATGTATATCTCATTTTTTGTAGAGACCTATTTCCAAATGGGTTAGATTTTAGTTCAAGCTTGAGTTTTATGGTTAAAGACTATTCTTTAAGCTTAATTAAGGGTATGGTATGCTTTAGAAAGTAGTTGTATGAGTTAAAGTTGTTAAGAGGGTTTAAAGTTAAGGTTTTATATTTTATAGTTTCAAGGTTAAGTTTATTATTTGTAGATGCTGATAGAGTTATGTTATATGTGATAAGTGTTGGAAGATGAAGTGGTGAAACCCACTAAGAGGACAAGCAAGCTTGAGCAAAGATTGATTTTTAAGGCTCTAATCGAGATATGTACATATATGAATTTTAATTCCAAATTTTGGCATGTTGTGTGCTAAATGTATGATAAATATTAGTTATGATCATAATGATATTGATAGTAATTAATGCCATGATAATGTAAGTAATTGGTAAGAAATTTTAAGTATGCCTTATATGGGCATTTATGATGTAATTATTGAATAAGAAAATTGTGTTGATGAGAACATTGAATGATGATGGTTATGGTGAGGAAAGAGGTAAATTAAGTATACATGAATGCATGATATAGGAATTTATGAATATGAACGAATTCTTGAGATTCATGGGTTCAATTATGATGGAATGAATTATTATATGTCTAATTGATGTTATAACATGATAAACGCATGATTGCTGATAGTGTTGATAGGAAGATGTTGGCATTAGACAACCATTAGAGCCCTTATATGTGTTTTGCATTAAATACCTTATTTTTATGGTTGAATTTCTAGAAACTCTAGATTGACACTCGTGACATAGGGTTCACGATCGTGAATCATCAAAGCGAAACTGCCCAGTTCAAGCAAAATGTCTTATGGTTTGAATCACCAGTATATTCACGACTATGAATCACGATAGTGATGCCCATGACTATTTCCTTACACCCATGAAGAAATGTGCAATTTATAGACAAAAGCTTTCATGACCTAGTTCACGGTTTGGTTCACAAATAGGGGTACCTGTGAATGAACCTTCATAGCCGTGAACATATAGTTCATGCTCGTGAATCTTGTTAAAATGTTATATGTTGTTTTCTTCAGTGATTACAATATAATGGCTATGCACATGTTTTGATAATGGTATGATATGAATAAAAAATAGATGATACATGGTAAATTTTTATATGTTTCAAATGTTATGGCATAAGATAAAGGCTTATTATATAAGTCTAACAAAGGAATATGAATAAGTAAGCCCAGGCTTAATACTAGGATTGGAAGTAGGATAGGTGGCATGCCATTAAGGGGGAGTATGGTACCTTAGTTATACAGTTATCCTTTAAGGACAATATGGCTTAAGCACGGAAAGTGCCCTTGATCATATATTGTATGCAAATACTATATGGTTTACTCTGTTAAGGTGGCTTAAGCTCAAAGAGCGCTTTTGACTTGAAGAGTTTGAACGAGCACACATGATCATAGAAGTGATAGTGTGGCTTAAGTTTAGAGAGAGCCCCTATTCACAACTTGTATCCGAATAGTCCATGTAGAGAGTTGTTGGGCTAAAAATACTAGAGTAATTAATGATTATGGTTTAATAAAGAGGTTTTAATGACAAGGTAAACAATGATATATAGTTAATAAGTTATATGTTATGGAAATGGTAAATATTCACTTATGCATGTTATAAGAATATAATGCTATAGTAGTTTCCTTGAGGTAAAACATGTTATATGTCATTTGTTTCATTTCCATGCACATTGTATATGATAAGATGTCATGCAGTTCATTGTTATGCCTTATGTGAATGCATGTTGAATTTTTATGTTTATATGTACCATTAAACTTTCAGTAGCTTAGTGTGTGGGTTTCCTACATATAGATTGGAGCCTAGTAAATCGTAGAAATTGATCAAAGGAGCTAGCCTAATACAAAGACAACAAAACAGACCCAACAAGGGTCAATGATTTTTTTTGCATATCATCATTTTGTAATTTTTGTACATGATATATGGGTTATTGGATTGTTTATGTAATACCCCTTTACATTTCTATACCTTAGTCAGATAAAATTGTGACTAGCTTATGTGCCTATGCATGATTTATGACATACAATGTATATAAATCAACTCATAACTCATAATGAAACTAAATAGTCATTATATACATATATGAACTATACATTTATAGACCATAAATTGGTAATGACTTATTTATAAACATATATTTTATAGTTTTAAAAATATACGTGATGCATATAATATTTGATTTATGAACATGACATGACTACCGTTGTTACTATTACTGTTGCGCTCCTTTAGTGGAATAACTGGATTACTCTCTCAACTTGTATATTGCTATTTGTTTCCTGTTTACTATCTGTACAAGAGAAAAATAACTCCAAAATCGAGTTTTAGCTCAGTGAAGCAAAATTTGATCGTAATAATCATATATATAAATTAATAACATTTACCATTAGACTTTAAATTCTTTCATACCAATATATATATAGTATTATAAAAATACATTTCAAATTTTGCAACCACCATCTGTCTTAATTCTCATAAAAACCACATCCATTTACTTTACAATACCTTCCAAGCATATAAATTAAGACATCATAGACATGAACCTAAGAAATCAAGGGGTACAATCAATCGACGGAAATCTTAAGGTCAAAGATAATTACATGACCCAAATAATATTATCTAATCCAAGATAATCACATCACCAATATATAAATAATATGTATGGTCCAAGATAACCACATGATTCATACAATACCTCTCATGACTAAAATAACCATAGGTCATAGAGTTCCTACCCTATTGGCATGCCAACAATCCCTAAATTATTGTCTATATTCTTATATGAGCTAAAGATAGTAAATTCCATAAAAATACCTATAAATATTTTAATATTAAAAAGCACAATATGTAATCCATATTCCAAATGAAAATTATTTAATATTAAATTTGGATATATATATATATATATATATATCTTTTTATTTGTTCACCACTAAAAATATATTTAATATTTGTTGCCTAAAACAATAACCAAGAAAGGGGAAGGGGTTGAATTAGTTAGCAAATAATTTTTTTTCTTTCAAGCAAATGATTAAGAGTAAATAGAGAAGAAGTAGAAAGATGGAAACACAAGATTTATAGAGGTTCGGGTATTAATAAACCCTACTTCTCTCCCCAGTCTCAACCGGATATTTCACAAACACTCAAAGTATTACAAATGTAGTTTTCTAAGCTCACTCTCAACTATGGTATTTTACTTTCTTGGCTAACACCTAACCTAGAAACTCTTATATTTTAATGACTAATACAACAACCAAGTCCTTGTATTTTTGTTGGCTCACACAAAAACCCATATAAGTATTTCACTCACTATCCAAATCACTCAAAACCACTAATGAGTATTTGATTAGAAGAATAAAAATGCACATTAGCCAAAATAGCTCAAAAAATTAAGCAAAATGGTTTTAACAATAAAAATTATAAAAGTCATATTGAATAATTGCACAAATGGCTTTACAAATATTGAATGTTTGATTTATTGTTGTCTAACCCTGGAAAGTTCATAAATGAGTCGTATTTATACTGCTTGATAAAAATAAAGTCGTTTGGGGTGCAATTAATGCAAAACTAGCCATTGAACCACGTTTCCATTCTCACTTGTCAATATTAAATACACAAGTTCATAGGCATGACTATTCTTGATGAAGTTATGATTGAAGTGGTGAAGTTGGTCATGAACGCTTCTGTCCAAGAATGCACAATCTTTTATATGCATGACTTTTTCTTCGTAGACATGACTAAATCTTGCTTCACGGTTTGCCTAATACCTTATAGTCATGAACATTTGAATCTGAGAGAATTGGTCTAAGTATTTCATGGGCATGGCTATACAAGACATGGGTGTGAAACTAAAGTTTTATGATGCTAGTGATTATTGATCACGGGTATTACATCATTCACAAGCATGATGAACTTTGTCACTGACGTGAATCTTTGTTGATTTTCAATCTTTCAACTTCAATTGATTTGAATCAACTTGCTTCAAGGTCTTAGAAATATATAACCTGTCTAAAATACTTAGAACACAACATATAATTACATTTTTTAGTGCTCAATTATTTGTGATCATCAAAATGAGAAAAATACTCCTCAAGGTTCAACAATATTGATATTTTTATTTTTATTTTCATGGCCATTAGGATAAGGATTTTGCATAAACCTAGATATACAATTTGGTCTTTGTATCTACCAAATCCTTTCCCTTATTTCACTCAGCCTTCTATGATGTCAATGTGTCTGGTATAAATTATTTGATAATTAGTCGTCATATTCATGCTTGCTGAGTGCCTAGCTTAAATTTATCCTTCTTTCAAGAATAGTAAATAATTTTCCTAGTGAAAAGCTTCCAGCCTGATCCTAATCCTATTTAACTCAATTGTTCACCTCATAATTTTGTAAGGATCGTATTTAGGGCCTATAAGTTATGATACTGGTTAGTGAAAATTGGGGGTTAAGTGAAATTTTGGAGAGTTTGGGAGTGTCTGAAATCATATGTTTCACACCGTGATAATGGGTGTTATGGCAGTGAATATCAAGTTTTAGTACATGACCATGATAAGGTGCTCACGGCTGTAAAGAATTGCTTCACGATATTGAAGGAGAGGCTTATGCCCGCAAAAGAGGAGTCACGACCATAAAAGAGGAGTCACAGGCATGAAGCCTGGGCAGACAGAGCAGACAGAGCAGGTGAGACAATCACATTTTTCTTTCTGCCATTCCCTTGAAATCTGCTCCCCACACAAAACATGCATTTGGGTCATCTTCTTCCTCTAGACTTCATCTTCTTCTATTGATGAAGCTTGGAAGATCATATTTTCTTGAAAGAAAAGTGAGAGGGGGAGTTTGTTAGTTTTAGAGAAAAGCTTGATTTTTTTCTGGACATTGGTTTGAATTCCAGAGGCTTAGAGGACTTTTTCATCTTGTTAGGATCAGATAGAGGTGCTAGAAGTCTATCCCAAGGGAGAAGACAAGGTTGAAAAGCTTAAGCTTTAGCTAATCTCCATCCTAGGTGTAAGGTTTGTACATAACCACCCTTAAGGCAGATAAATTGATGTTTCTATGTTAATGACTTCAAATACATGATATAAATGATCAATGTGTAGTTAAATGACAATATATGGAGTTGATATGCATGATTATAATTTGTAAGAATATGGTTAGATTAAGATGTTTGAGGATCGACTCTGATTTATGTTGATGATTAGGAAATTTATGGTCGTGATAGATAGCTGAAATGCATGTTGGAATGTTGATAAGGTGGCTGACATTGATCAACCGTAGATAGTATTGCATGTGAAATGGCATAAATTTGTGATGCTTTTTTTTGGAAAAATTTTCAGATTCACGGCTGTGAAGGGTGGGTTCACAGGCATGAAGGTGGTGAAAATATATTTTTGTTGCTGAAGCAGATCCGTTCACGGGCAGCTTTACAATTGGGTTTATGGTTTGGTTTACGCTCATGAATAGGTGATCATGGTCGTGAACGTGTACTGATTTACTGGTGGAATCACGGCTTGATTCGCAGGGAGACTACCCGTGAAGTAGTGTTTCACAGCCGTGAAGGGTTATTCATCGGCGTGAAACTGTTTATCTTGAAAATTTTGTATCTTTGCATATGAATCAAAAGTGATTCATTGTGAGGTGATAGACCTCAGTTGTATGCTTATAGCATGGTATGGAAATATATGTTGTGGAAATGATTATGGAAATCATGGTTTTTATATAAAATATAGTATATGGATAATATGACTATATGTGTGGTACACGTGGTAATATTGTAAGCCCAATACTCTAACTATGACTAGATCTAGGATAGATGACATACCATTAAGGGGGGAAATCTATACCAGGTGATATATATTGGTCACAATTGAGATATTTTGAAGAATTATGAGATATTTAGAAGGCTCAGGGTCTAGCTAGGTGTGCTTCCGTCACAGTTGTTCTATACACTCATTTTTTTCAGTTGATTTATGCTGAGATATTTTGAAAATTAACGAGATGTTTAGAAGGCTCAAGGTCTAGCCAGGTGTGCTTCCCTCGTAGTTGTTTCATGCACTCATTTTTCTTCGGTTGATACGTTGAAATACTTGAAGGCCCAGAGGCTAGCAGTGAGAGCTTCCTCTGTGGGTTATTTTGGCTCTAATGAGAACTATAGAGTACATGTATCCATTTTAGTCTAATTATGGGTAAGGTAGGCAAATGTAAGACAATTTATAATTTTATGTGTGGTAAACATGCGTATGATACTGAGAGATTTGTTTGAGATTCCAAGTGATGTTGTGCATTATTTATATATAATCTTGATGGTATGTCATGTAGTATACGAGCTAGTGCATATACGGACTTCGAGGTAAGTCATTTTAGTAGCTCAGTGAGTATATCATGCATAATATTTACATTTGTTGTATGTCTTGCACATTGTTATGTACCATAGGCACAAGTTGCTTAGCGTATGGACTTTCAATGTGCAGGTTTAGAGCTTAGGGGAAGAACGACATAGGATATACACTGTTGTATCTTATTCTGGTTGTTTTATTGTGAGTTGGGTAGTTATAGTTTTACATGTTGTATTTAAGAGACATGTAGTTTTATAATTACTCATTTTGTAAAATATTGGACTTGTGCATACCTATATGATTTGTAATTAAACTTTTATTTATTTGGAGCTTGATTTCATGATTTTTAAATTTTTTTATTTTGTTAAGTCATCATAGTTATAGTACATAAAAGTTTTAAAATTTATGATATTTTACTCTTAACATCATTTGGTATAATTGGATTTAGTCTTAATTATATCGAATGGTATTACAAATTTACTGTTATCTAATTTTTTCACCTTTACGTATTTAAAATCCTTTGTATGCCATAGCTAACATTAATTAATAGGGTATGTCATGTGTAAAGTAATATGTCCAATACTCCTTTAAGTTCTCAGTTTAGGTACTGCTAAAGTCTTGCAAATCTTTGTTCATAATTCACGGTTCACTTCAAGATTGCTTATCCAGCCCTCACTTAACTTCAATGAGATTTTATTATCCCTTTATAACATAACATATCTTGTTTATTGACAATTTAGTGAATTCTAATGGCTCAAACTTAAAAGGGTCCATAGCTTAAACTTAAGCCCTCTATTTATCTCAATCTTGGTTAAAAGTCTTCACATGTTGGGTTCAAATAAATAATCTCTTTCCATATTTGCAATGTTTTATTATCCTAAGTTTCAGTACTTTACAATTTAATTTATATAGCTCACAGGGTTTGAACAAGATTTTACACTCAAATTCTCAATTTACTCCATTTAATTTATTCATTCAACTAATTCTTGTCTTAATTAACTTAATTTAATTTTTCAATTAATCAAACTATAGTTTAATTTAAATTAATCTATCACTCCACTTTGGCCGAAAAACCTATCTTCAATGAATCTTATTTTCTTTCTTCAATTAATACTTAACTAAACTTTATCTTAATTTCTTAAGGCCACAAGGTACTAACAAACCATCCTAGCTCAAATTCATCTCCATCTAATCTAAATTTTCATCATTTTTTTGGACAAAATTATCAACTTTTCACTCCCATATTTCTCGGTCATATTAAAAGCTCATCACATGCAACCTTTTGTTCCCTTATCTTCTTTTTATTCTTCACCTCAATCAATAAGAAAAGCAAAAAGAAGGGCAAGATTAGACTTCATTTCACAAATTTAAATAATTAGAAGAAGATTAGAAAAAAGGAAATAAAAAATTGTGATCTTTAAGCTCATAACCACAAAGAGAGAATTTTGCTCACCTTTTAATTTAATTTTTTTTAAGGAACCATGACCTCTCTTGTCTAAATCCTCATTTTCCTTCTAAGTCTAAGATGCAACCTCTCCTTTAACTTAGCTACCATATGTACATCATTTATCTTCTTCCAAATTCCACGCCGAGCCAAGCTTTTCCTTTCTCTTTGCTTTTGATGTTTCAACCTAAACCCAAGTTGAGAAAAAAAAAAGGGACATAATTCTTTAAGGGCTCACAATTTCCTACCCTAACTTATGATTTTTAGCCTAAATAGTTATTTGGCCATGTAAAATATCAAGAAAATGAGAAAGAATTGAAAGAGGATAGATCGGGTGGATGAAGAACAAAAGAAGAGAATGAAATGTGAGGAAGACAAAAATGGATCCAAAATTTTGTAAAGTGATATGCAAGAATGCCTTTTATATTAAACTTATTGTGCATGGTCCACACATGGACAACATGCATGAAAGCTTAATTTTAATTAATCTTGCTTTGGCTTAACAAATTACAGTCTGCTTAATCATTTTCTAATTTTTCAATTTGATCACTTTTTTCCAAATTAAACCACACCCTAATTTTTATTTTTCCAATTTTCAAGCCCTAAACTAATTAATTTTCAATAATCAAACACACAAATATTCATGGTATAGTTTATTCTATGTATTGGTATCTTCAATTTCACAATTCGAGTATTGGAGCAAAAATCGTATTTTCAGATATTTTTATAGAACTGCACCTTAAATTTTATTTCTTTAATTTTGTACCCCAAATCTTGAAGTTTTAATATAAAATTATACCGACAAACTCGTCTTAATATTTTTTATATCTTGATTAGTTCGTGACTCGCTGATAGAGCAAAAATTGCATATTTGGAACTTAGTCCCATTTTTTCGATTTTTGTGCAAAATTCAATGTTGCACATTCATTGTTAGTTTTCTCACTTGTACACATTCGAATGTAGACATTGATCATCTCAACACTATATTGATCATAGACGCACTCAATCTCTAGTCGGTTAGTGCGTTTGGTCTCAAAAGACACTCGTTAATAGGCCTTTAGACTCAGGTGTGACAGTTTGCTTGTATGCATGTTTGTATTTAAAGAAATATGTATCTTTTGCTAAAAAAACCATGTAGTTTTGCAAACATTGGGCCGATAAAACCAAAATTTATATATATATATATATATATATATATATATATATATGATGTTCGTTTGGATCAAAAGATTTCATTTGCACATGTGATGTGTAAGTTTAATAGGTTTTTATATGCAAAGAAGTATATGTGACAAAGGGTTTTCAAAGAAAAGAAAAAGTTATAAATTTTCACAAGTTTTTCATAATAGGTACATATGGCATTTACTCAATTAATTGGGTTAATTATTATTAGATGATAGGGTGATACATTTAGTAGTATTAGAGCTTAAGTTTAGGCATTTTCTAAACCGAAGTGGGTTAAAGGTTATCACCCATACATAGTACATCTCATATGTCTCTGACATGGGCTACCTCTCTATCCACTTGTAGGAGTATAAAGGTTTGGATAGAGTTGGAAGCACACGATGTTGATGAGAGCAACAGTTCTCCTGACTCGAGGGCTCCTAATTAGCTCAGTGCCTCCAGTGTACAGGGTTTAGGTGCTGCCACAGTACCTCAATAACAATCTGCCAAACAAGCAAATTTGAGTGTTATACCGATCATATTGTAGATGGTCGGTATTTTACAATAGCTGGCACTTGCTATACCATAACCAGTTTCACAGCTGCCACCATAAAAGAAACCTAAGACAAAAATTGATAGGCTCTGAAAGTATGATGCCACTAATTTCCTTAGAAGATGAGAGGATGATCCTGCTGTAGTGAAGTTCTTATTAGAGAAGACCAAGATAGCCTTCAATGAGTTAGAGTGTGCTGAGAAGCACAATGCAAAGTATGCAGTATCACTTCTACAGAAACATGCATATGAGTAGTGGAAATTAGTTTTGAAAAAGCCATAGACCCTATAGCCTCTAACTTGGAATACTTTGTTGTCGAATTAAAGAAATAGTATGCACCCTGAGCCTACATTGATGAGAAGAGAAAGGAATTTCTAAACCTATAGTAAAGAAACATGAGTGTCTTCCAATATGAGAGAAAGTTCACACGGTTGAGCAAATATGCAAATGATCTTATAGTGGATGAAGGGGACAAGTGTCGTTGCTTTGAAGATGGTTTGAATGAAGACATTGGATACCATGTCATTTCCCTTCAACATAAGGAATTCTCCACACTTTTTTCCTCTGCCATCAACATAGAGAATATAATGAAAAGAATGGTAAAGGAGACTTACAACTAGTATGGCACAAACAACTGACAAGAAAGATTGTTTCTCCTTAGGATAATCAAAGGGCAAGGGACAAAGCAGAAGATAGAGTTGTTCATAGTTTAGTTCTTTCAAGAAATGACCGCTCTCTAAGGCTAATTATCCACCGCTAGTGCACAAACAGCTAGGTATCTTACTCCCTTGTGTGAGACATGCCGCACAAACCATAAAAGGAGAATGCATATTGGCTTCAAAGGCTTGCTTCTGGTGCAAAGCCTAAGATCACATAAGAAGGGATTTCCCTTTGTTAACAATTGATACACCTACTCAGATAAAAAGATCAACTCCAATCCAGAGCATAAATCAGACAATAGGAGGTTATGCAGGACTTAGGCAAGTTGTTTCAAAGATAATGAATAGGCTAGGACCTTACAAAGCTCCAACTAAGTCATATGTTATGAAGGCTTGTGAGGACCAAGGAACCATAAATGTCATAGTGGGTATGTTCTCTTTACATGGCTCTGATATATATGCTTTGATAGATCCAAGCTCCACACATTTTTATATATGCACAAGCACACTTAGTCAACACAATATGATAATAGAGAAACTAGAGTTTGAGATTGAGGTCACAGAACTTTAGGCCATAGTGTAGTTGTGAATCGAGTATACAGAAGTTGCCTTTTAGTTGTGCATGGGAAAGAGTTTCTCGTGGATCTTATTGAATTGTCATTTTATGAGTACAATGCCATATTAGGTATGGATTGACTCTCATAATATAGGGCAGTTGTAGACCACTTGTCTAAGACAGTTGTTCTTAAGACTTTAGAACAAGAAGAAGTGGTAGTAGCAAGTGAGAGGTTTCCACTGCCTCTAAAGATGGTTTCCTTGATGAAGGTTCAGAAAATGATCTGAAAGAGATGTGAGGCTTATTTGTCTCATGCAATTGATATTAGAAAAGGAAGTCCAAATCTTCACGATATTCCTACAGTAAGAGAGTTTATAGATGTCTTTCCAGACAATTTACCCAATTTACCACCAAATAGAGATACTAATTTCTCCATAAAGCTCACATTAGGCACAACACTGATATTAGCAGCACCTTATAAAATGACACCTTTAGAGATGAAAAATTTGAAAGCTTAGCAGTAAGAGTTACTAGACAAGGGTTTTATTAAGCCGAATGTATCTTTATGGGGTGTACCGATTTTGTTTATAAAGAAAAAAGATGGGTTTATAAGGTTGTGCATAAATTATAAGCGGCTGAACAAGGTGACTGTCAAGAATTGATATCCATTTCCATAGATTGATGATCTTTTTGATTAGTTGAAAGATGCAAGAGTATTCTCTAAGATTGATTTAATATCATGTTATCATCAGGTGAAGATAAAGGAAGATGATATAGCTAAGACAACCTTCAGAATAATATATATCCATTACGAGTTTTTGGTTATGCCTTTCGAGTTGACCAACGCCGAGTAGCTTTCATGGACTTGATGAATTGGATCTTTAGGCCATGCTTAGATCAGTTCATAGTTGTTTTCATCGATGACATGTTGGTGTATTCTAAAAACCAAATAGAATATGATCCACATTTAAGGATAGTGTTGTAGATCCTCAAGGATCATAAGCTTTATGTCAAGCTCTTCAAATGTGAGATTTAGCTTGATAAAATGGCTTTTCTTGGACACATATTGTCAACAGAGGGAATCAGAGTTGATCCCAATAAGGTTGAGGCAACCTTGAATTAGAGTCCTCTTTGGAATGTGATGAAATTATGAGTTTTCTTAGTTTGACAAGTTACTACATGAGGTTTGTGAAAATTATTTTCTTTGATTACTTTTCTTTTGACCAGACTTTTGAGAAAAAATGTGAAGTTCGAATGGAATGACAAGTGTCAAACTAGTTTCGATAGACTCAAGTGTATGTTGATAGAACCAGTATTAACACAACCAGTACTCGATAAAGAGTATGTCATTTATAGAGATGCATTTCACAACAATTTGGGGTGTGTCTTGTTGCAAAAGGGGAAGGTCGTTGCTTATGCTTCAACTATTTGAAGCATCATGAGAAGAATTACCCCACACATGATCTTGAGTTGGTTGCCACTGTGTTTGCTTTAAAGATATGGATGACATCACTACTTATATGGGGAAAAATATTTTATCTACACTAATTAAAGAGTCTGAAGTATCTCCTAACACAAAAGAAACTCAACTTGAGACAAAGATAATGGTTAGAATTGATCAAGGACTATAACAACATCATCGACTATCATCAAGAAAAGGCCAATGTTATGGCTGATGTTTTGAGCAGAAAGACCATAGCAGAGTTGTATATTCGACCTATGCTCAATAAGAAAATCCGAAATGCATAAAAAAAGATACCAAGCTAGTTGAGATAGCCGAGTTGGTATCCAAGGGAAAAAGACCTGATTACACGGTTGAGCTATATGGTAGTTTTTTCTATTAGGGCCATTTATGTGTGCCTAATGTTGTAGAGTTAAGACAAATGATTCTAAAAGAAGCATATGAAACTAGATTTGTTATGCATTCAGGTAGCAACAAGATATACCATGATCTAAAAAGAAGGTTTTGGAGGACAGGTAATCATAGAGTTCACAACGAGATGTCTGATATGTCAGCAGATCAAAGTAGAACATCAAGTACTTTCAAGTTTGATGCAGCAAATCACAATGAATTTTGTGATTGGATTGGCTCTGACATTGAGAAAGTATGATGCCTCTTGGATCATAGTGGATAGGCTTGTAACATCCACTCAGCTAATCAAAACTACTCCCGACTAATTAGGTGAGTGCTACCAGTTACTGTTTTATAAAACCTGTGAAATTAAAACTTTTCTTGTAAAAGAAATTTCATAAACCTTGATCCCTAAGGATATCATTCATAAAATGCCCACTTGACCTTAACTAGCCCACAGTTCACAAAAATAAAACTTTAAAATTTAATACATATTTTTCAATATACAAACTTATACAAAACATAAAATCTAAAACCTTATCATGTACAAAAAGCAACAAAAATGGCATGTGCATTGACTTCTCAAAATGGACATTTCTTCTCTTAACTTCTGTTATCCCTTAGACTCCGACCTGCATGCAGATAGTCCACATGTTAAGCTACTGAAAGTATAATAATACATATAGACATAAAAATTCAAGCATACAACCATACAATTTATATCATGACATATTATGCATGTTCATGTATTCTAACACACTATAAATACTATTCTAATTCATGGAAATACAATCACCATATCATTCAACATCATTAAACATAACAAACTTTCTCCTACAATCGGTTCATAATAACTTTACCTTTTTTCGTTAGTTCATGTTATTTTACTCATAACTAGGGGTGTAATCGAGTCGAGTAGAGTCGACACAGTGTCAGGCTCGAGCTCGACTCGATTAAAATACTCGAAACTCGAGCTCGATCGAGCTTTTTTTTTAATGTTCAAAACTCGACTCGACAAAAATTCGAACTACTCGAACTCGACTCGATAAAACTCGAATAAATAAAAAATTAATAAATAATATACTCGATTAAGCTCGACTAAGCTCAATTAAGCTCGATTAAGATCGATTAAACTCGATTAAACTCGAATATAAGGGTATAAATGTAATTTAATTGAGCTCGATTAAGCTCGCGAGTCTTACGAGCTGAGTATTATGATACTCGAACTCGACTCGACTAACTACTCGAGCTCAAGCTTGACTCGATTAACTCCGAGTCGAATTCGAGTATTTTTCGAGTCGATCTCGAGTATCTCACGAGTAGCTTGACTCGTTTACACCCCTACTCATAACTTACCATTTCGCAAATTTTTTGTTCTCTCTTTTTATAATTGTTTTGCTTTTACCCAAAACTTACTATTATTCTATTTTTAATCTGTTTTGCTCAAAACTCTAAGCCGGATTATTTGGATACGAGTTCTGGAATAGAGGTGTGCCTAGAGTACCGCTTTTTCCATTATTATACTGAAAAATAAAAGAATGTCACACTCTTCATTTAAAACATAATAGGTACAACAATCATGAGAAAATTACTCAAAAATTTGAACTGATATTTAGTTTGTATTTCATCAATCAAATTTTGTTCTAATGATAGACTCTCCTATATATATATATATATATACATATAAAATATTTTAATAATTACTATATTATTTATCCTATAATATTTTAATGATTATCACATTATTTATCTATTTATAAATACTATTTTTCAATTGTTAGATATGACAATAATTATAATAATTTAATGTTATTTAATACTATTTTTTTAATAAAAAATTCTTAAATATAAATTTAAAAAACTGATATTTTGAACAGCTAGACTTTTATATTAGTTTTATACAACACCTCTTATAAGATATTAAGTGTAGAACTATTAACCATTAAAAGTAGAATAATGGGTGAAAAACTGAAAATTTAGGGATAGTCTGATTGGTGGTAATATAAGTTCTCAATAGCCAGCGGCAGTGACTAATGACGATTGTCAATTTTCAGTTGTTAACTGTGATTGTTAATTGTTAATCAACAATTGCAATTGTCAATAATTTATAAATAATTCATAAATATTAATTCAAAAATTGAAAATTAATTATAATTTATAAAATAATAATTATATTATATTATTAATATAAGAAAATATTCAACTTTTTCGAAATTTTAAAATTGAACTTCGAATTATGATTGGAATTTTCAGGAGTTAATTTTTACTTTTATTTTACTAGATATCCAATTCACATTTTTATTTATTGAATTACTAATTTAAATTAACCAAATGACGGACTAAAAAACTGAAAGTAAACTGAGGCTTGACTAAGTCGATCAAAATTTCTTCAAACAACATTCAAAGAAAAAGAAATAAAAACAAATCAAAAAAGAAAAATAAAAAGACCGCGGTGTGGGGGGGAGAATAGCATGGAGAAGATGTAGAGAATAGCAACCCGCTAGCATAGTGTACTTTAATGGCTAAGAAAAAAAAGAAAATAAAAATAAAAATAAAATTCAGAGAATATACAGTAATGGAGTTGTCCTAAGATTTCCGCCATTACAGAGAAACAGTGACGGTGAAAGAGAAAGCAAGAAAGCAAGAAAGAAAGAAGTAGAGGATTAGGTGACACTTCTCGTGATTTTCTTCTCTTTCCTCATTCACTCTCCCACTTCTCTGTCTCGTGCCCTAACCCTAACAGTAACATCTCTCTCTCTCTCTCTCAACCTTTACCTTTTTTCTATCTCTAACTCCGCGACTTCTTTCTCTGCTCATCCATGCCCTTTCCCTTTGATTCATAACTTCATCTTGGCTGGTTCAGGTGAACAGAACTTTTGGCTCTGTTTTAGATCATTTCTCTCGACTCTGTATAAATTTATAGCCTTTGCACTTTAAAGTTTAACACTTTTTTTTATTCGTTCGTATATTTTTGATAGTTTTATCAGTATAAATAATTTTCAGATTTCATTTATTCTTTTAAATATTTAAATGCGTCGTTTTCGAATTGCTCGAGTGATTTATGTTTTTTGTCATTGATGAAATGGTGGCTCGCTCTATTCAAATTTTGAAGTGAGAAGTTTTCTTTTCTTTATTTTTTTTTCAAAAAAATAAATAAATTATTGTCCAACATTTATTTTAATGACAAATAATGCAAATCAGTTCAGGCGATAAGAGATACTATGTTAGTAGACAAGGTTGTTTGATTTAACGTTATAACATGCTTTGCTGGTTTGAAATTTGAAATAACGGCCCTTTTTTGTAATCTTGTTGCTAGTTTTTTTTTTTAATTTTAATACCATTTTATAACCTCAAAGATCTGGAAAAATTGTTCATGTCCATGACTTAAATCATTCAGTCCGCTTTATCATGGCTAATTAAAAGAGAGGGAATTACTGTATTGGGTATTTTGTTAATTATTATTGCCAAGATTACTAAAAATATTAAGGGGATTTTATGATTTTGGATTAGCTGATTGATTGAAAGAGAAGAGTGAACTTTTGTAATTATCTAAACGTCCAAATGTTAGATGTGGTGATTGTGCGATTAGTATAAGGTTTGCATAGGATAGAAAGTAGTCATGAGAGTTCTAATGAGACCAAGGGGTGCATAGCTTATTTTTTAAAAGGAAATTCACTGTTTTGTCAAACCATTGAAATTTGTAATTATAAGGAAAACAACAAACACAGATTATTTCAGTTGCACCCTTAAGGAGGTTTCAACTTCCAAGTCCAAGTGGAACAAATTTACAAATCGTTTATGAAATTTTATGAAGATTGTAAGTGTTATATGTTTTGCCTTTATTGTGTCATTGATGAGTGGTTATCATTAGATCACTTTGCTTGTATTTATCTGAAGCATGATGATTGTTGCAGGATCTGAATCGGTCATTTACGAGTCAATAAAGTGGATTTAATACGCAATTCAAACAACAAATCAGTATGATCGAAGAGATTTTCCAAGGATATGTGGTGTTTTTTCTGATTTCTGTACAACTTTACCTTAGAAATGCTTCTTTGGAAATTGGGTAGATTTGATCTTCAAGAGAGATATCAATTCCTTCTAGCATTTGAGTGAGTACAGATGGATTCCTTGCCTAGTACTTCCGAAATTGTTGAGTCGACTGAAGACTTTGATTCGATAATGGATGAGAAAGCTAGAAAGCTTTCTGTTCTACAATCAGAAAATAGGTATTCTATCGAAAATGACATAAATCGTCTTTTTGAAGCAATTGACATTCGGACTTCATCTAAGGCTCGTGGTCTATCCTATGAGAGCAGTAAAGACAGCTTACGGAAGAAAGCAATGAAAAGACCAATCGGAGTTGGTTCGCCACAAATGTCAGGAATTGGAATTTCTGAGCCTGTGAGTTTGAAGCAGGCATTAAGGGGATTATGCATCTCTCAGGCATCAGAGATGGCTGCTATGAAGCGATTATCGAGACCATCAAGTTCATCAGGGGCTTCAGAAGCAGGAACTATTAAAAAGTTGTACAGGGCAGTTGTAGTTGAGGAAAATGGATCTGGCATCCCCATGAATGCAGGTAATGGTAATTTGGTAGAAATATCCCTTGTTCCGGAAAGAGTTACATCAAATTCCTTGGAGACAATGTGCAAATCCTTACAAATGGAAAAGACAGAGTTATCGTATCAAAGTGCTCATTCTTTACAAGGTCGAGTTGTTCCTTTGCATACAGGGTCTGGTGGTGAAATATTGAAGACAGATTCTTCATGTACCTGTCATTCTAGTGAGAAACTACCAGAGCTTGAAGAAAAAAAAAATTCAGCCTTCAGTAAAGTTTTGGGCAAACCTCCAGTGCCAGAGGAGCACAAAAACCGCTTACGTACAGCATCTCTACCTCCTAGCTGCAGCATGGGTGGTGTGATTAACAATCTTGCGTGTAATAGTCCACGATTTATCAAGCCAATCTTCAGGAACAAGAGCTTTGTTAAGAAGAAAGTAAAGCAGGATTCAGCTCCTGTTTCCAGCAGTTCCATTCCATGTGGTAGCAAGGTCAATAATGATCTGGATCCTAGCACAAGAAATTCAGACAATTGTGAGTATGCTCCAGATATTGGAAGGGAAGAAGGCTTGAAAGCCTGTCCAGCATCCAGTACCCGGAATCAAAGTATTGAGTGCAATTCAGGCAATGAGGACACAATTTCAAGCAAACTGGGCTCAGTTAGTTCAGATAACAGAACTAAATCTATACCAATAAAAGTTGATGAAAGATCAAGATCAAGAGAAAAGGGGGAGTTCTCCCAAAGTTCAAAAAGTAGCATTGGTGATTATAGTAGTAGCACAAGCATTAGTGAAGATAGCAATCTAAGTGGGTCTAGTCGATGTGGCAATAGGCCTCATATGTCTAGGGACTTGAGGTGGGAAGCCATTCATCATGTTCAGAGACAGCATGGAGGTCTGGGTTTGAAGCACTTCAAGCTAATCAAGAAGCTTGGTTGTGGGGATATTGGGTCTGTTTATCTTGCTGAGCTAACAAGTACAAATTGTCTATTTGCTTTGAAAGTGATGGACAATGAATTTTTGGCAAGCAGAAAGAAGATGTCTAGGGCTGAAACTGAAAGAGAGATTCTGCAGATGCTGGATCACCCTTTTCTCCCCACATTATATGCACACTTTGTATCTGACAGATTCTCATGCTTGGTTATGGAGTATTGTCCGGGTGGAGATCTACATGTGCTGCGGCAGAAGCAACCTGGCAGGAGTTTCTCTGAGCAAGTGGCGAGGTACTTATTATCTTTTGATGTGGTTTTGTTTGGCAGGATTAGACATTGTGATAATAAATCTTACTAGTGAATGGATTCTTATGAAATGCTAATCGCTCTTGATCTAGAATTGCCCTTTTGTTTTTCTGGCTGCTATTTGATTTAATGTGATTGTTTGCAATGGATGTTTGTAGCTCTTCTATTCATAGTATGTGCTATCTATTTGAGTGTGAGTGCTATTTATTTTAATGTAGTGAATGGTGATAGTTACGTCCTTTATCTTGAGGAAAAGGAGGAGGGATTTATATTGTTGGCCTAACTGGTCCTAATAAAGGAGTGAACCCTTCAATAAATTACTTGGATTAGAATAAGTTTAATATATTACAGGATGTTTGCTTCGTCATTGATATTTCACAATTTTCATATGATTTTTGTTATTTTAAGTTGATTAATGGCATCATGTGTGCAGGTTTTATGTTGCTGAAGTTCTTCTATCGCTAGAGTACTTGCACATGCTTGGAGTTGTTTATCGTGATTTGAAACCCGAAAATGTCCTGGTCCGAGAAGATGGGCACATCATGCTCTCAGATTTTGACTTGTCACTTAGATGTACTGTTAATCCAGTTCTGGTTCAATCATCTTCACCAGTTGCAGAACCTGCAAAGAAGATGTCAAGTCCATGCTCTGAAGCTAGCTGCATTGATCCTTTCTGCCTCCACCCAGCCTGGCAAGTTTCATGTTTCACTCCTCGACTTCTCTCTGTAGCTGCCAAATCTCGGAAGTTAAAATCTGACCTGGCTGCTCAAGTCAGCCCACTGCCGCAGCTGGTAGTCGAGCCAACTAATGCTCGATCTAACTCCTTTGTTGGAACTCATGAATACCTGGCTCCAGAGATCATCAAAGGGGATGGTCATGGTAGTGCTGTTGATTGGTGGACATTTGGAATCTTCCTGTTTGAACTGTTATATGGCAGGACGCCCTTCAAGGGTGTTGGAAATGAGGAAACATTGTCTAATGTGGTTTCACGAAGCCTGAAGTTTCCAAGTACCCCTGTAGTCAGTTTTCATGCCCGTGATTTGATTAGAGGTTTATTGATAAAGGAACCTGAAAATCGATTAGGATCTGTGAAAGGGGCTGCAGAGATAAAACAACATGCCTTCTTTGAAGGCCTTAATTGGGCGCTGATACGGTGTGCAATACCACCGGAGATGCCAAAGTTTTGTGATACCGGAATTGTCACGCCTTCCATATTCTCTCAGAACAAGGAAACTGCAAAATGTAAGAAATCCAAAGGTACAGGAACAGAAGAGTACACAGAGTTTGAGATGTTTTAGAGGGGGAAATGATGATGTTTGATTTTGCTTTTCTTCAAAAGTGAGATTTCTCATCCTTATTGCACCTGATATGTATTTATAGAATATAGTGTAAATGTAATTCTGAAAATTGGCTGGCAACTTATCAATTACAAGATATATTGTATACCTTAACACTAGCTTAGATTTGGAAATCAGGAATTGGGGAAGTAGCATTCACTCCCATTTGATTGCATTCAGCATTGAAGCTTTGCCTGTGATAATTGCATTTTGCTGGTTTTTTTTTTTCTTTTTTTTTTATTATTTTTTTATTTTTTAATTTCATTCTGCTAGACTTCCGTGTATAAGAAGTACACATCATTTTAGACTTGATAATTTTTTTTTATACCAGTTCAAAATTTAACCTGAATTCAAAAATGAGTTAAAATTTCCTATTGAGATGAAGGTGTAGGATCAAATCCGAAACCTAAAATCTTAGCAACTCAAAACCGAGAGGATCTATGACCAATATTTTAAATTAAATATATGACCAAAATTTTAAATTAAATATAAAGTAATAAAAATTAAATGTATTTTATATTTTTATTTATAAACTTATATTAATTTGTGTGACTAAATCGGTATGTTTTATTCCTTTGTAACATTATAAAATAGTTAAATAGAAAAAAAAAAAGAAATTTAGGTTTTTATTGTAGACTAGTCGATAATCTAACTGCTAGTTGATAATATAGTTTTGATAATCTAATTATAACTGATAATCTAATACCTAAAAATTTAGTAGCTGATTTACTTAAATTTTTTCAGTAAACTAGCTGAAAAATATAAAATGATATAACATATATGTTTATATAATTCAAAAATATTATATAAAATCTATTTAAATATATAATACAAACAAATTATATAATATATATGCATATTAAATAATATAATAATTATATTAAATATTTCATCTCAATATAATAAATACGCTCATATTTATCATATAACATTTTATTATTATTATTATTATTATTATTATTATTATTATATTAAATAATTTTATAATTATATTATATATAATTTTACTATTCAATAACTATATTATTAATATAAAATGATAAAAAAATAAGGGTAAGAAAAAAAACCATAATCTGCTTGCTTATTAAAAAAAATTAGTTCTACTACCTTTTTTATTTTGGATATTATAATTTAGATTTTTTTTCTAAATAAACTATTTTATCAATATGAGATTATTGGTCAAATTAAATTATTTTTATAACCATATAATCTAGTTTGGTATGTTTGGTAAAACTAACTGATAGTCTAGCTGCTAGCTGATAATCTAGTCGCAGTTAATCTAATAACTGAACATTTGATAGTTAATAATTTAATTGATTCAATTAAAAGTATTTAATAAAATTAATTGAAAAATATAAAATAACATAAAAAAATATGTTTACGTTATTCAAAAACATTATATAAAATCTATCTATATACATAATACAAAATAATTATATAATATATATACATATTAAATAATATAAAATTTATGTTAAATATTTCATCACAATATAATAAAATATGTATATCTTTATTGTATATTATTATTATTATTATTATTAAATAATTTAATAATTATATTATATATAATTTACTAATTTAATAATAATATATTATTATATATTATAATAATTATATTTTTATTTTTATTTTTATTAATACTATTATTATTATAAAATGATAAAAAAAAGTAGAGATAAAAAAAGGAAGAAAAATCATAATCTATTTACTTATAAAAAAAAAACCTAGTTACACCAACTTTTGAAAATTATAATATAGTTTTTGCAAAATAAGTTAATTAGTTAAATTAGATTATTTTTATGGTAAAATTATATTATAATTTAGATTATAATTTAGTTTGGTAGTATCTTAATTTATATTTAATTATTAGAAGTTTAATTAGCAAAACCATTAGGCAAAAAATGTAAATTGCATTGTAGGTATACAATTAAAGATCAAATGGCATCCCAAGTTCCAACTTGGCTCAATTATAGATAATTAGTCTATAGTTGTTCCGCTGGGCACCCCTAATTGTCAGTTGATTAATGAAGACTAATTATAACTTGACATGTAGCTATTGAAATATATTATTATTATTATTATTATTATTATTATTATTATTATTATTAGTACCAACTTTCTCAATTTCTCTGCACTGGAACAAGATTAAAAAAAAAATCAAAAACCCTAATTCAATTCTTCGTTGCTTCACTTCTTCCCTCCCAAAACCCTACTGTCGTTCCCCTTTCATGAAGAATTCCTTAACATTGTAAGAGTCACGATTTAATTTTTAGAACCCTAGTGTCAAATCAAGCTTCTTTACACTTCTAATTAACAAATTAAAGAAATAAAAGTAAATATTGAAACAAAAAAGTCCTCTGTTAGAAGTTGTTTCCTTCTCAGAATCAGGTTATGGCTTACTAGGTTTTTGATCTTTTTAATTGATGAATGACTATTGGGCCTCAAGAGAAATAGAGATGGACAGAGACTAACAGCAGCAGCAAGACAGTGGCAAGAAAATTGAAAAGCCCATTGCACTATCTCCCTCAGAGACAAAAATATCAGCACCGTTCATAGCCAGAATGCTCATAAGGTCAGGTTCGTTGGGCATAATGACGGCCGTCCACGGTGGTGAGCTGGAGAGCATAACCATCTTGCTGAAACGAACTTTTCTCATTTTGCCCTTCTTGACCGCGTTGAGGAACTCGCTGTATCGCCATTGGCTGCCTTCGGGGAGGTCAGAGGGGGATTGGAATTGAGGTTTTGGGGCTGTAAGGAGAAGATTTTGAGAGAAAGGAGAGGACTTTGAGGAGCTAGGCTTCGTGGGTGGTGCTTCAACTACCAGTGATGGCGTAGGTGGACGGTTCAAGGCAAAAGCTTCTGGGGATAAGGAGGTGAAAAGCAAAAGTAGCCAAATTACCTTGCGATGACATTTATATCAAAGAATCTGAATTAGGCAATTTTCGTGAGAATTGCTTCAACAGTATTCATCGCTAAAGGCACAACAGCTAGTCTCAGAATGGTGTAATTTAATCCGAAATGAACAAAAAATAAAGACCAAAATATAAACTTTACCCGAAATAACCTGATTCGAAATAACTCAAATCCGAACCCGCCCTACCTGATATGCCAGGCCTAATAAAAATACCATTTTGTAGACGAACATTTTTGGTGAAGTAATATGTGTCTGCTACATTAAAATTTAGCATATGCCAATACTTTAAAAGATTCACTTTCAATTGCTAAAAAAAAAAAAAATTACTTTCAAAGAGACAGTAACTACTTCTCATGTTAATTTCCATTCACTAGCCCAGTTCAAATAAACAAAAATTTATATTTTATTCATTGTTTGGATAAAATTGAAAGAAGTTAGTAGTCCATCTTATCCATTAAATCAATTCAATTTTTTTCCAAATCCGGAAGAAGCCTCAATTTAGTTTAGGATATATAATAATGAGATAATTTTCACAAACAGTAATCCAAACATATGACTCTAATATCTAAAATATTATCTATAATATAAAATTGTTTTACTTTAATTTTATAACTAAAAATTTCATCCATCACTCTGAGTTAAATTAGCTAATAGAATGCTGACGTAACAAATAATATATCCTACCATAGAACTTCTATTTGACTTTCTATTTACTATTTTGCATCTTCTTTTCTATTCTTTTTCTCTGTATTCACCCATCGTCTCTGTTTTTAAGAATTTCACTGCCCATCTTATTCCTCTCTCTGCCAAAATTCCTTTCTATCTCAAAAAATTGATCTTCTCTCTTGTTGTTGAAACTAAAAGAAAGATCAAAATATGTTTTCTTCCCTTCCACATCTCACACAACCTTTTCTCTTTCGAAACGCATCATTCACTTGCATTGCTAGAATTGAAAACTACTCCCCTAGAACCAAAAATCATGGCAAGGACGAAAGGTATGAGGAGGAAATCACCACTTCCATCTCACGTCCAAACATGAAAATTTCTTTTTCAAGTAATTTTACATCTGATTGTGCAGTTGTGAGATTTTGAGAGAACAATAGTGCAGATTTTATAATTTCAATTGGAGTTGGATTTGGATGGAAAGGATTAGATTGGATTGAATTAAAAAGAAACATAATTTTTTTGGAATTTCTTGTGGTTTCGTAGGCTAATTGGATTGCTTTTTCACCAATTGAAGTTATTGATGGCAATTTTAGAGGATTTGCAATTTGATAGCTCAAAGTAAAGAATAGGATGAAAATAAAGCATTTGAATTTTAAGCATGGAAGAAATTGAAAAACTCAAGCAACGTGAAGAAACACTTATGCATTTGTATTAAATAACTTTCTTTAGGTTAGAAGTACCCTTTTTTTTTTTTTTTTTCTAAATGTGCCTGATTTTTGCATTTTTATAAGCAATGTGATATGGAAAAGTATTCTGCAAGATGAGGCTTGTATCTGCTATGGTTCTCATGGAAAAAGAAAATTTTAAGTTTAGACATGGGTGGTTATGAAGGATTTGTTTAGTCCCTTTAATCTTTCTTTTAGTTTCAGCAGCAAGGGAGAAGAACAATTTTGAGAGAGAAAGGGCTTTTTGGAAGTGAGATGAATAATCGAGGGGCAAAATAGTAAATAAAAAGTTAGAGATAGATTGTATGGTGGGATCTATTATTTCTCATGTTAACTCATTTAAGAGAAGGTAGGGGAAGGAGTTTTTCGTTACAACATTAAAGATAAAACAATTTTTTTTTTTAAGCAAAAATGAAACATTCTTTATTCATAGATGTTCAAAATTGTACATAAAATTTTCTTATAAATAGTTCATGATAAAAAATTGTTAGGGCCACAACAAATAAACTTTATTTTTAGATTCCATAAAACAGAAAATTAAAAATATATTAATATATCTTTTGATAATATTAATAACATTTGATTTTGCACTATATTTCCAATGAAATTGCACCATTTTTGTTTTTTTGCGTATTTATATTTGTTTTTAAAGTGTATTAGTTTTAATTCATGTTTGTACTTGAATTTCACATATTTGAAGCTGTTGGAGACTATTTTGAGCTAAGCAGCTTCAAATGAACTAAAATGGATGAATTTATAGTGAATTTCAAGTCCAAGCCCCAAAAAAGGAGCTGAAAGAAGAAAAAAAAGAATTGAGATGATATATGCACTTGATTTTTACTGTTGTTTTCATGCCATAATATCCAATGATGATAACCAAACATGCTTCTTTAGGAGAAAAAGAAAAATATTCAATTATGAGTTTAAAATCCTAAAATGGTGTTCTGAGTCAAAATGCTAGGCTTTGGCAAGAATGTCGGTATAGATATCCACATTTTTGCACAAATATAAAATCAATTTTATCTCAAAAAATAATTTTGAAAATTGAAAATTTGGTCTAAATAAATTTGAATGTCTCCGTGGGATTTCCTTTTGTCCACACGAACATAATTTCTGATTTTTAGAAAGTTCTTTTATATAAAAATAATAACGATTTTAAAGTATTCTTTATGTGATTCTGAGAAACAATTCCAAAAATTATCATTGACTAATTAGGGTTAATATTTGTTAGAGAGATCTATAAAAATGTCTGGCCACGAGCTGATTGGGCCCGTAAAATCAGTCCGATCAAATTCAGACCGAACTAGGTTGGTTTCGGGTCTAATCCAGATCATGATTTGATAGGGGAATGGTCATGTCTGGGCCTTTCCTCTGAGAACCGAGGTTCACAGTTTGACCTGGAATTAAAAAAAATAAAGCCAACGGTTATGCAACCATTTTCACTATCAGACTCCCTCCCCTGCATAGTGCACACACATCTTTTTTTAAAATTTATTAAGATATAAATTGAATGAAAAAACAAAAAAAAATATTTTATTACAGAAAAATAACAGTTATATTTAAGTGATATTATTATAATTTAAATTTTAAATTTTTTTCTTTATAAATATCAAATTCATTTCAATATTTTCATTCTCAATTTTTTTTAATTTTTTCACAATTTAATCTCAATTCTCTCTACATATATTGCTAATTTATTTCTAATTACACTTTCAATTATTGTTTTTCTCTAATTTCTTTCTAATTATACTTTTACATAATCTCAATTTTTTCTTCAATTTTTTAATTCTCTTTAATTCTCAATTTTTTTTATTCTTATAATTTTTTTTCATTATATTTCTCTAAACTTTTTTTTAATGTTCTCCAATTTTTTTTCACAAAATTTAATCATAAATAATAGCAAGCTTTAGTGGAAAGAACAATTTTTTTGATGAAAATACTGTTGATTTGGAAAATTTTATTGAAAATTTGGATAAGAAGGGGGAGTTTGAAATTCCAACTGAAAAGAGCCAAAGAAATAGGAGTGATGAACAATCGGATCTGGCTGTGGCGATAATATCATCTGAAGCAAAAATTCGAACATCCGATATTTTTCAAATTAATTTAAAGAAAATTCAAAAAAATTATAAGTCATTTGATATTATTTGCAATTATTGTAAACAAAAATACAAATTTAAAACCGGAAGTGGTTATGATACATTTCGAATGCACTTGCAAAATAAATATGATGTTTAAATTGGAATAGAGAAAAAAACAAACTCAAATTTTCGGGTATGCAAAATCTTCTTCTACTTCTCAATTATTTCAATATAATGATGAAAAAAATTAACAAAAATAAAAAGTATGAAATATTTATCTTTTAATTTTGGTAAAAAAAAAGTAAATTTTGTTAATTTTTGTCAAAATGCATTAAATACATATATTAAATGTGTACCTAAAAATACTCTTAAACGTGTTTTATATAATTTATATATATAAAAAAATTGTTCAAAATATTTTCTTCTTTAAATTGATATTTTTGTATTTGTAGTGATATTTAGAGTGGTCATTGGCAAATGCATTCTTACATGTATCTTACTTGTCATTTGAGTGATAGTTAAAAAAAAAAGATTACTTGCATTTATAGTTTTTGATGATCGACATATCGTCGATAATATTTTTAAAATGATAAAAAATATTTTGAAAAAATATAAATTAGTTCATTAAATTTTTTCAATTTCTTTTAATAATGCAGCGGTAAATACTGTCTCAATTCAAGACCTTCAATTATTATGTCAACTTAATATTAGAGGTAAATTTTTTTATATTAGATGTGCATGTTATGTGTTAAATTTATATATTCAAAATGGTTTAAAATATTTGAGTGGTATAATTTCTCAAATTAAAATAACAAATTTATTTTTATAGTCACATCCACAAATAATGAAATTATATATTTGATTTTGTCGTAAAAATGACAAAAAACCTAAAAAAATTTTAAGGAATATTCATACTCATTGAAATTCAACATATGAATTACTCAATAAATTATATGGATATAGAAAATTATTGTGCAAATTTATTTCTAATAATATACTACAAATTAATTTATATTCATAATATTGAAATGTTTGTCAACAACTTTTAGATATTTTAAATTTTTTTAATAATGCAACATATATTTTAAGTGGTATTTATTATTCAATATGTTATTTATTATTGTATGAATGTATTAATACTATTGATATATTTTAAGATTATATTAATAATCCAATTTTGGATGAATCTATATGTATGATGAAAAATAAATGTTTGAATTATTTTAAATTTATTCATTCGATTAATCTTGTATATTATGTTTTTGATCCCAAATATAAAATAAATGATTTATATGATTATTTGAACTTTTATTTTTCATTGTTAGATTTAAGTAATAATATTAGTATTGATTCTATTATTAATTATGTAAAAAAATATTTATTTATTGCATTTAGTTTGATTTATAATATTTCTACTACTAGTAGTAGTAGTGACACTACTTGTTAAAGTTCGGGTGAATCAATAAAAATTAGAAGAGATGATCGTTTGACAATGTAAAAATATAAAAAAACTAAAATCATCATCTGGTTCACTCGAACTTAACATTTATCTAATAACTACATTTGAGTTTGGTGATAGAAGGACATATAAAGATTTTTCAATTTTTAATTGGTGGAGTTAACATCAAAATATTTATTTGGTACTCTCCCTAATTGCTAAATAAATTTTTTCAAGTCTAATCTCAACAGTTGAGGTTGAACAAGTTTTTAATGCGGAAAAAAATATTTTGGATGAATTTCGATATACCTTAACTCTCAAATTGTTAGAAGCTCAAACATGTATTGATGATTCGACAAAAGCGGCATTAAGACAACAAAAAATAGAAAAAGATCAATTTGAAAATCAATATGACTTCACTATCAGAGAAACAACTGACATATTCGGCATCAGTGGTTCTAATTAAAAAAATATAAACAATATCAACAATTAAAATTTAAAATGTAAGAGAACTACGTGAACTTTAATTTCTCTAAACTCTCGGAAGATACGTAAACAACTTAATTAATAGTAAAAACAAATTAAGTTCAAGCTCAATTATTAAAATTATAATTTTTTAAATATAAGTTTTAACTTTTATAATTAATTATTTTTTAAAATAAAAAAATTAAACCGATTAAATTTTTAGCATAGTTATAATTTTTATAATTTATTAATTTATCAAATAAAAATATAATTTATTAATTTATCAAATAATCTTCACAAATTAATATTCAATATTTTTCTCAAAGTTTTCATTTTTATAACTAATATTAGTTGCACAAATTTATAATTTATACAAATTAATATTTTAAAAGTTAATTTTTTTCTCAAAATTATCATTTTTTTCTAACTAATTTATTTTCCAATTTTTTTCACTTATTTCTAACTTAATAAATTTTTTTTTCTAACTAACTTAATAAATTATTTGGTTACTCTTAATTTCAGTTCCAAAGATTGATTTTATGGAAAAGGAATTAAAAGGAGCATTTATTATATTTATTCTTGGGTTATTTATTCTTGGAGAATTTAGATCTATTGATTTAATATTTTAATTCAATTCCAAAGAAGAAAGCATATCATTTTGGTAAGCTATAAGGATGAATCTCCATCAATTTGAATTCATCTCATCTCATAGTTATTCTCATATATTTCTTGTTATTTTCATTTTTTGTGATATTATGTTTTTATTATTTGATATGATTTGATTAAATGAATTTAATTATTTTATAGATTATTATTTTCTTTTAAAATGGTTTAGTTTTAAAAATTAAGTTTCACTTTCTTCTAGAAATGTTGCAAATATTTTATTTTTTTATAAATAATTAACATGAAGGATTTCTTTAAATGATTAAAAATATTCTTAAGTTGGTTTTATTTCCTGTTGGATTTATAATTTAATATTTTTCTGAGAATGTGATTTTATGTTTGGTTGATACTTTATATTTGATTTCTATAAATGTCTCGCTTTTGTGTTTTGATATTTTATCTTTTTTTATCTGTGCGGACATCCTTAATATAGACATTCTTGATGTCTTCTTGAATATATTTTTTGGAGATTCTGAATGTCAAAATGATAAGAAATCCGAAATTGGTTACATTCCAAAAGTAATATCTCTTGAATTATTTTATTTTGCCTATCTCATTGATATTTCTTTTTCTTTTAAAGGTTTTTTTTTATTTTTAATCATTTCCTTTTTGTTTATTTTCTAATGAAGTTGAGAATGGGCTTTCTTGCAAGGGGGTTTGAGCCAATTTTTAACTTGCATTGTTTTAAAATGGGTGACGACTCCGCGTTTCTCCAAGAATCCATAAGATTTGAAGTATACTGTACTTTTTAAGGTCTTGAGCCTAATATAGTTGTGGTTGACAAATTTTTCGTATGCTTATGTAGAAATATACCATGTCTACAGTGGCGACTCCATTGGAGATAAAGAGTTGCTTTGAGAGTACCAAATTATTTTATTTTGTTCATTTTTGGAATGGCCTCACATTTTTTTTTTGCAACTTTGTCCTAATGTTTGACCTAGACACTTAATGAGCCCTTATATAAGAGACCAGTTTGTAAGGACCTTTGGCCTTTCTTGACTAGACTTTAAGCTAATATAGTAGCCTTAGAAACTTCTTCTAGGTGACTGATCCAAATGTATATTTTTAATTGCTTATGAGGTGGACCTTTGCTATTAAGCCTAGTTCAATTTGATTGAAGTGTGACTATAACCCATTAGCTGTATTTATAATTTTGGGATGGGCTTGGTCAATGCTTTGAACAAATTGAATGGCCCGAAATAACCTAAGTTGAAATTGCTTATGTATGCCTTTTTTCTTTTCTATTTTGAGAGTGTTGAACCTTGAGGGGTATTTTCATCATTTTGATGCTAACAAATAAAATAGCAAAAATGTATTTAACATACTTGTTCAGTTTATTGAACAGGGTATGGAACATGATGTAAGAATTGAAGACTAACTTTGAAAGTCAAAAAAATGAAGAAATAACACGTTCACGCCCATGACTGTTTATGTCAGGTCCGTGATGTAGCTTAGCGCCAACTATCCAATGTTTAAAGTTCACGGCCATGAAGGATCATAGCAACCATGAATTATCTTATCAATGACGCCCATGAAAGATAGTCACGCCCGTGAGAAAATACGTCAAATTCCTCTATAAAGCTTTACGGTCAGAGTCACCACTTAGACCACGGCTTGGAAAGATATTCACACCCGTGAAAGAATAAAGTCACGTTCGTGAACAAACACTTCAATTCCTTCCAGAATGCTTCACGGTCAGAGTCACCACTTGGACCATGGCTTGGAAGAATATTCACGACCGTGACACACATATTCATGACCATGAATAAGGAAAGAGAAACAAGTCAGACACAAAATTAAGAGTTGGTGCAATGGCTATTTTCGCATTAAATACAACCAAACGACTATAATTCACCAAGGAAGTATAAATGCAAGTAATTTATGAATCCAAAACAAGAGAATAGCAATTACTTCGAATCAAAATCTTGTTGTAGCCATTTTGTGCATTAATTACTTTCAACAAAATATTATTTCTCTGTAAAAATCTTTTTGCTCAAAATTATTGAGCATTATAGATTTGTGAGTGTTTCTCTTTTTAATCTACTACTCAAGTGAGTTTGGGTATATTGGGTTAAGAGTATAACACTTGTAAGAGTTATTTGTATGAGCCATTAAAATACAAGGAATTGATTTATTGTGTGAGCCATTAAAACACAAGGGATTTCTGGATTAGGTGTGATCCATTGATAGAAACATCATAGTTAGGAGTGAGCTTGTAAAACTCCATTGTAACACTTAGTGTGTTAGTGAAACTCCCAATTGAGATTGAGGAGAGAAGTAGGGTTTGTTAACACTGGAACCTCTATAAATTTCTTGTGTGATATCTTCCTATCCCTACTCTACTTAACTTTTTATTCCACACTTTAAAGTTAAAATTTTTTTAATATCCAATTCAACCCTCCTTCTTGGTTCATTAACTGGGCAATAAAGAGGAACAAAAATGTAGGTCCATATACCCCCTTTTGGAGTGAATTCGAAGAGGGCACAAACAACTTTTGGCAAATGAAGGATGGGCTTGATTTTTAGGATAGTAATGAGGAGAAAAAAAGTTGGAGGATAAAATGAAGAAAGTGAATGATGGAAGATTGAGTTTTCAAAGTGAATTTACTTATGAAAAAGGAAAAATAGAAGGGTTGACAAGAAGTGGGAGATTCTATCCAGGACTAGAAATTTCCCAAAGAAGGAGAAAAGACAGTGTAGAAGAAAGCAAGGAAAATGTAAAAAAAAAAGTGGAGAGAAAGAAAAAGAAAGTGGAGAGAAAATGAAAGGTAATGAGGGGGTAAAAGAAAAAGTGAGTAAAAAGAAGAAAGAAAAAGAGGATGTTATCATACAACACTTAAAGAAAGACTCAAAATCAAATTAGTGTGGGGGAGTTGCTTTTTTCATTTAAAAAACATAGGCAACTTTGCGTAAGACAATGAATTATGATGAATATGATTTTAAGGATACGATGAATGTGGTTAAAAAAGATAAACAAGAGTTAATCACTTTTAGTGGTGATGAGTTACCTATTGAAAGAAGGGAGCAAACTTAGCTTCTCGTCATTAAAGGTTATGTAGATGGGAAAAAAGACAACTTGAGTAATGGTCAATAATGTTAATATAACGACTCAAGCCTAATTGTTCTGTAACAACCAGTAAATGGCTAAACCGCATGAGCTAAAATAGTTAATCTAAGTTATTACTAGTAGTTGGTATATAGTCTTATAAACTTCTCTTTCTTCCCCATTCTTTCCAATATGGGATTCAGAAGCTAACACATCTCTAAGTTTGAGTTCTTACATTTATCCCAGAATCTCTTTTGTGTTTTACTGATTTAAAATTTGCCTAGGAATGTTATAATTAATCTCCTCATAGGGACTCAATATACCTGTTAAGGTTTTCCCCACTATCACTTATAGTTGCATGCAAAGTGGCTCTAATACTAAATTATAACGACTCATGTTCAATTGTCCTATAACAACCTGCAAATGATCAAATCATGAGGTCTAAACAAGTTAACTTAGGTTATTACTAGTAGTTAGTGCATCGACTTATAAATCTCTTTTCCTTACTCATTCTTTTATGATGCAGGATAAGAAACTAACACCTCTCCAAGTTTGAGCATTTACATTTGGTCCAAAATCTCTTTTGCATTTTGTCAATATGGGATTTGCCTAAGGATGCTACAATTCATCTCCCTATATGAGACTTAGCATCCTTGCTGAGGTTTGCCCTACCATTACTCAATGTTACATGTGGAGTGACTCTGATACTAAATTGTAATGGTTCATGCCTAATTGTCTCATAACAACTTGCAAATAGTCAAACCACGTAGTCTAAAATTATTAACTCAGGTTATTACTGTAATGTCTGATAATTTAGCCCACAATCATGTGTGATCATATCTCAACATGTTGAACCGATCTGAATCTAAATTCAGACATGAAAAAAATAATAAAATGATAATAAAATATGAGAAAAATATTTTGGAACATTATTAATTAAAAATTTAATGATTCAGTGCTAACATTTAGAAAATAATAAGTTTTCGTTAAACAAACTTTGAATTATGGTGTTTTTGAAACATATATTTTAAGAAAATAATATTCTTTGAATTAATTTAAGTGAGTTTGATTAAAATTAATGGAATTATGAGAGTCAAATTTTACCTAATTAATCCTAACCATCCCACCTAATCTAGGTATAAAAGTTAACTTTTCACTTTATGCATTAAAAAAGTTTTCTTTTTCCTCATCTTAAGCAAAATTTCTCTCCATTTTCTTCCTCCATAGTCGTGACTTTCAAGCTCCATTTCTTCACCATTTTCTTCAATTCAAGTCAAGAAATAAGAGTGAAAAAGATAGATTAAAATAAGATCAACAAGAAAGTAGAGGATAGTGAGCCAAATAACGGAAGAGGAAAGAAAAAAAGAAGAGATAGAGGAGTAAGGAATTTTGGCCAACTTAAGGATCTTCAAAGATGAGTGTAGATTCTTCATCCTCTTGATTTTATGTTCCTCTTTTGTTCCATTTTTGTGTTTGATTACCATTAAAAATTGGTAATTAGGGTTATTGGTATATTAATGGTGATTAAGAGTTAATTAGTATACCTTATACTTGATTAGTGTGAGTTAAGGGTTAATAGTGGACTAGAAGAGACATTTATGGACCTAAGATGGGGTACAAGTGATTAGATGTTTTAGTAGGTATTTTATTCATATATAGCATAAATGTATAAGGCATGAGTTGAAAAATATGTGACATTGTCATTAGGCTAAGGAAGTGAGTAATCTTTGAGCCAAAATCAAAAGGGAAATTGGGGCAAGGAGAAAGCCAATTAGAGAGTAGAAAAATAAGAAGAAAGGAAGAATTTTTAAAGTAAGTATTTTTGGCAAAAATTCAATATGAGAAATGCATGTTAAATGTAATTAAGTAGATAATTATAGATATTTTAATTGAGTAATGACTTTGGTCTTTTGATGCATGAAATAGTAATTAAGTGGTGCTATAAATGTGAGAAAAAATGTGTTTAAGTTGATGATGTATGAATGTAGAAGTTGGTATGATTAATTGAAGTTGCTGAAAATTTTTCTTATAAACAGTGCCTACATTTGGTGCATCATTTGAACTCTGAATGTGTTTTTTGAGAATTTTTTATTGGAATACAAAGTTAACACATATGACTCTAACTTTCATTTCGACCATGAGACTTTACTATATTTGCATCTAGATTTAAATTGGACTTAAATTCTAAACTTGTAATCTGCCCAAAACAATACTAGAAAAAATTTGCATGAATAAGGTGGCTTGTAATTACTATTACTTTTGCTACAAAATTCGAATTCATGTAATTCATGTTGCAAATTAAAGATAAGTAATTAAATTATAATTTCTTAGGTGACTATTTGATTTGATTATACTTATAAATTGTTTTAAAAAATAGTTCAATATTATGCATCAATTATGCTCCAGAATAGGGTAGTTTGTTTAAATGATTAAATTGTTGATTTTGAATTATAGAAAAATATTTTATCTAGCTTTCTCACTTTTTTCATGGCTAAATGAGTGAGTATGATGTTAAGGTGTATTTAATGAAGATTATTTCAATTTATATAATTTTCTATTAGAATTTAATATTATGTTGATGTAATGTAACTCATTTGTAATGGATTATAATAATAATTAAACCCTTGAACATATAATCAAGAACTAGAAATTTAGATAGATTGACATGATAATAAAGGGATAGAGATATAAGTACTAAAAATTAGTGTTGAGTTTAAAATTATGTAATCACAAAAAAGTGTCAAATTAAATAAATTATTTATGTAAGCACTAGAACATGCAAAGTTGATATTACTTTTATGCAGACATTAAGTGCCGAGTTAATAAAATAATTATGTAGACACTGAGTTATACTACTAAAGGGCATACTTAGAAATATACTTGTGTATAAAAATTATATTTTTGAGATAAATAGATAACACACACACATATTAGTTGAAATAGTTGTCTGCAATAGTGTCAACTGAAAGAATGAAATCCAAAGATCATATTGTAGCTTCTTTTTGTATTTTGGGTATAATTTTGTAATAAATAATTTTTAATATTTTTGTGTAAATATTTGACATGTAAGATTTATTAAAATACAAATTTGTAATTAATATAACTTGTAATATTTTATAAATGTATTTCAAAAAAATTTAGTTTATTGAATGGATGCATTTTTTTAATTATGGAATTTTATGATTGTGATTATTTTTATCAATATATATATATATATATATATATATATATATATATATATATATATATATGAATAAATAAATATATATTCTATAAATAACATAATCGGAGTTTCAAAGTTAAATAAATCGAGCATTAGTTTTCAAACAATAAACTAGATAACACTTTCCTGTACTATTATCGGCTAGTAGGTAAGGGGTGCTACAATTACTAGTAATTGGTGCGTAAACTTATAAATATTTCTTTCTTTCTCATTCCTTTCCAATGTGAGATTGGAACTTAGCACCTCTCCAAACTTGAGTTCGTATATTTGGTCCAAAATCTCTCACACATTTTATTGATATGGGATTTATCCATAGATGTTACAGTTAATGTATGTCTCTTAAAAGTTTTGATCAAGTTAGGGCAGAACAAGAAGGATCTTACACCATCTGTCATGATAATTTGCATTTATGATGAGACTAAAAATGGAATTGAGAGAATTGTCGCCAAAGTCAAGGTAATATCAATATAAAGTGATATGGAGTTTATTGTCCTTGATATTCTAATTTCCTTTGTTTTACTATTAGGAAGGCCTTGGTTTTACTAACTTGAAGGAGTATCTTATATTCTTCATCAAGTGAGAATTTTTCCTTATGAAAGTGGTGTAGTGACTATAAGACCCAAAATAGGAAATATCATAGTTATGGTAAAAATCGAACCTAGATCTTTTAGATTTTAAGTTTTGGGGATTAAGGATGAATTAAAGGATCTAAAGGTAGCTAAAATGATGAACAAAATGAAATATTCACCTGGTTTTAGTTTGGGGAAAGATGAACAAGGTATTGAAGGTGAAACTGATAGGAAGGGCTTAAGATATGATCCTTTTCTTGAAGGTGTTGAGCTAATTAAAAGGAAGAATAAGCTCTAGAATTATTTTAAGAAGGGTTTTACTAAGGGAAATTTGATGGCACATCTGAACCAATTTTTGTTAATGGAATTGTTTTCGACAAGGTTTAAGATCTTCAAATTTGTAATGGATATGGAGATTGATATGCCAAAACTAGTTGTTGAGAAAGAAAAGTAGAAAAAGGAGTTGCTCAAGATTGCCAAGATAAAAATTGAAGATCCAAAAGACAAGTTGCTTGAAATTGTTGAAAAATAAATAAATGATTTTTTTTTGTGAAGAAGTTAATATTTCTAGTATTTTTAAGATAGATAATGTGTAACATCTCCTTTCTCTTTTGTTGAGTAGATAGGTAAGACAATGTTGTTACCACTGGCTAACCAATCAACTTGCATATACAGGACTTACAAAAATGAATACTGAATTAACCTGTATAACCCATATAATAAGAAAAACTGAGACTTTATACATAGCCATAAGGAGTCATAAAATGTTTGGAATACATACTTTATACATAAATTTTAACTTTACATATAATGATGCATGTAGTATTAGATAATTTTGTACATGACATGAATTCAAAATAAAGATCCAACCCAGTTGGGCGACTATTGATATTGTTGTTGGACTCTTTTCATGGTATTTACTGTTTCTATTATATTCCCTCTCCACTCATCGATATACTATATATGTCTACTGCCTGTGCAAGAAGAAAAAAAAATTCTCATGCTAAGCTAGTACTCAGTGGTGTAAGTTTTACAAAAATAGAATAATATATATTTAATTATTTATATTTACTTATATATAGTGCACTTTTTATCCTATCATGCCTTCTAAGAAAAAGTTTAAAACACATAACATGCCAGTTTCATTCAGAATATACATTAGCACTCCCTAATACATGTCAAAAAGATTTACTTGTTGTGCCCATACACTCAATCGCCTAGGCAAAACTTTAGAGAGATACAAAGGTATTTTGTCCCAACTATACAATCATATACAAAGGTGCCTATAATATACTAGTGACTAAGTTGTATGTTATGATCTAAATTGTATGTTTCGGCTAAAGTCATATGTCTCGATCGAAGCCATATGACCCTATTGGCATGCCAATAAGTTTGCTATACTCTAATTCAAGCTTATTTATGGGCTCATGTCATACTTGCCCATACAAATTTATCTTACTCATAACATTAAACTAGATATCATAATTCTAAATATGTGTTATCATTTCCAACTTTTCTTTACATGTCATGCTTATGTTATAAAATTTCTAACATTATTGTTACATAATCATCACATACAACTCATACATAAGTCATTTCAGACATATTCATAATTTTACTAGTCTTGTCATTGAACTCATTATCATTACATTTTATTGATTTCTCTTATTAGTTATAATGCTTTTCACATGATATATACACTTATCTCATGCAATTTACAGACATGTAATAACTTATAACTCATTAACTAGTTTCATGTTTTATAACAAACAATTTCATGACACACGCACCATTTATATAAACAAAGCAATTTACTTAAAACATATCATAATAAATTCTTATGCTTATATGTTTGTTACCATAAAGCTCGTACAAATATGATCTAAGTCTCAATTGATGGAGAGATCTATAGCGGAAATCTGGCAGATCTCTCCTCATGATCTAATACATGTTATTTAGAACACAAAACAAATGAATTTAATTGAGAAAGAGGAAGATATGTACCTGATTTGGCCGAATCCATCGTCTTAGAAACGATCCGAGAAGTTTTTGCACCAAGATCTTATCTCGTTTTCTAACTCCAGAATGATGGAATTCTTATTTTTTGATTTTTCTTATCCTCTATCCTTCTTTATATAGAGGAGTTTAATCATTAGAGTTAACAACAAGAGAGACTTAGCTCACCGGTATATAATAATCATGGACTATCCATCATACCCATATTATTATCCGAGCCCATATTAATTCTCCCACATTTAATTAATAAATGAAGTCATGCCTAAATAAAGAATTAATCAAAATTTTAAGGCTATTTATTTGTAATTTGTCCTGATATCTCAATTAAAAGTCCACAAATATAAGATATTAAAATAAAATATCTTACATTATGCGTGTTAACAGATCTTAGCACTTGTCAGACATTGCGTTTGTGGGGTAGATGCATATGAGAAAACACACATATTTTAATGTACATGGGTTCATAATACTGACAAAATATCCTAATCAATAAGAGGTTGTCTCTAATATTCATTTGAAGTTTCATTTTCTAATCTACTTAGAGGTTTGTGTATCCATCACATAATATGAGGCGTTATCTCATGCTTCATTTAATGAGATATAAATCATGTTATTAGAGGACTATAGCTTCAACTCACATATTAGAACTTCGACATTCTAATATTATGGATTCATATTTATTCTCCTTTAGCCCTTAAAAAATGTGTCCAAAAGTTTTATTTAATTTCCTTAATTAAACTTCATATTGATAACTATAGGTATTGAAATGATGTCCATTGCTTACAGGCCTTCTATAACCTTTGGGTTCCAATATGTCTTAGATATTTGGTTCATTAAACTCAAATTGCACAAGTTCTTTATTTGTCTTGGGTTATTCCACATTCAAACAACACTTTAATCTTCTTCTTAAATTATTTCTTATATATTTATATCTAATTATATATATATATGGTAACAAATTAACTTAGGTTTAAAGATATTAGCTAAGTGTTTCGGTCAAATAATTGTTCCACTTCTGTCATAGGTTCACTCTTCTCTACTTAGGGATTTTATTTAATCCATTACATTAGATTTTAAAGTTTATTTTAAAAGAAAAATTGATCCCAAGTTCTTTTTATCCATTCTAGTAGCCTTTATTTATCATTATATTTATATATTTAACTTAATTTATTTCAAAGTTTAGGCTTATTCATGTCTCAGCCATGTCCTTACTTCATGGCAATTTAATTTTCTTCCCCATAATTATTCCTTAATTCACTTCTACTTAGGTCTTTAATTGAATTTTAAACTCCTTTCTAATACCATAAGTCTAAAATCCTCAATTAGGCCTAAACTTATTCTCGGTTTCAACTTCAAAGTCGCAAATTTTCTCCTTCCTTCCACAAGTGTTTTGGCCTACACATGATTAAGGTGAAATCTCACTGGTTTGCCTCGATTCCTTCTTCAATTGACTTCACAACAACAACAACAAAACACACACGTATTAGACATGAATCCCCCATTAGCTAAAAATAAAGACAGAGATGAAAAGATAGCAAGAAAATGAGGAAGAAACATGGGAAAAAAAAGCTTAAGTCTATCGGCTACCAAAAAGATCAAAGGGAAAAGTTTGCCTTTCTCCTAATATTTTTAGACCCGTAACTCCTTTTTGCTCTCCTTTAGTCTTTAATTTGTTTTATGGCAACATGCAACGAATCTTTAAGATCCATATTTATTCATAATCTCTTTAGAAATGTTGGGTTCTTTAAACTTAATGAAAAGAATTATTCCTTTTATTTTTCTTCTAGCTTTAGGTCTTCACATGTAAGGCAATAATCTTATAGACAAGTTCCTGAAAATAAAATTAAGAGTATAAGATGAATAAAAAGAGGAGAAATTATGGGGGATGGAGCTTTAGACCTCTCATTCAATAGAAGATTAAGTTGAGAACAATTTACCTTTTTCAATGATACTTTCTTCAACTAACCCAAAATTTCTTCTTCCTTTCTTGTTGCCACTTGCCTTCTATATAAGAATCACTATCTTTATGAAGAAAAGAAGCAAAGGAAATGATGAAGGACTATTATGGTCTTCGGCACAACTAGTTTAATAAGGGAGGAGTTGCCTTCTTTAAATCTAAGTCAAATTCACGCTAGTTCTTATGAGTGAAACCTTATATCAACTTTGATTTTGATTTTAATAGTCTTTGAATGAAAGAGAGAAAATGGAATTGAAGAAAATGAAGATAGAATGACTTCGGGTAAGTGAGAAAAAAAAGGGTTGGACAACAATTAGATAAAAGAATGAAGAAATGTAAAGTTGATAAAATGAAATGAAAAAAAGAAGTGATCTTTCACCTTTTTCTTGTAATATATAAATTAAGGATGGTAATTAAGGTGCATGGCATCTAAATGGCCTTCATGCAAAATATAATCAAAGACTAATGAAGATTTGTTAATATAATTTAATATACTTTATTCAAATTTTAGCAAACATCCTAACTAATCATCGCATTTTCATTTTTCTTACAAAATAGGGCCCTAAGTTTTATTTCTCCATTTTTTGGCCCTAAACGTTTAAGTTATGACATAAAAAATACACCGACAATCATATTTCAATGCATACTAGGTCACAATGTTTTCAATTTCGCAATTCATACTGGGACAAAAATTGGAAAATAGCTTTTTTGGTCATTTTTATCAGTTTTTGCATAAGACTTAGTGTTAGTCATCTAAAACTAACATATTCATTTATACTAAGTCGAGATTTAAACTTTGACCATAGCAACTCAATTCTGGTCACCAACATGCTCGATTTCCAATCGATTCAGTGCTTCTTGTCACAAAATGCACATGTCCATTAGGCTTAAACGAGCGATGTGACATAGTGCTTTTATTTCTAAAGTTAATAAGATGAACTCTAATTTTGCCTACTTGTTTGATGTTTTTCCTAATATTTGTATACAATATAATGATCATTATAAGAGTATTTTTTATATTAATTCAAATAAAATTGAACTATTTAATCTCGATACATGTGAACAACCATAAAATATAGTGATTGCACATAATGTAACTTATAAATGTTGGCTCAAAAGGCTAAAAATACCTTATTGATTTTGATGATAATAAAATAATGAGATAAATGTGTATTCTATATATGTTTGATATTATAGAAATCAAGTTAAAAGAGGAAGATTGAATAAAAGATATTTATGAAGATCAAGAAATATATATCAAGCTATTCAAAAAAGAAAAGAAAATTTCTAAGATATATTGTAATAGCATTTGAGGAATATGATTGCATTTGCATATATTTTAGTTTTATGGTTTAAAGTGAATAAGTTTTTCTAAAAAAAATAGTAGCTGACTTTGTCATTAGAAAACTAACAATGTTAGAAAAGGAACTACCCAATTGAAGGCCTAACAATTGTCACATCTGGTGCTGACACATAAACAATAGTTGAAGTCTTGTTAGCAGTAGTTATATTAACTCTCATTCCAATAGTAAAGGTGGTCTTATCATTTTTTGGTATACTTGACCCACTATCATATGTGTTACCAATTGTGCATTCAAGGGTAGTCATCTCTTCAACCACACAATTAAATTCATTCTCCATTCTTACACACAGAGGGAAAGTTAATCTTTCAGCTAGATCGGTAAAAGCAGATCACAAGGAGGAAGGGGGGAGGGATGTCAAACATACCCAAGTTCAAATTGTAGACAACTTCTCCTCTAAGTTTAAAATATTTTCTTCTTCTTCCATAGGTTGTGGAGACTCTATTTGACCTTCGCCTCTATTAGATTTTTAGAGAGGGTTGATCACATGATCGACTTAATAGCTAACTTGTCTAGTCATTTCTAGATTAGAATTAGGACTATATGAGCTCTTTGAAACCATATGAATCCTTATTTTTTTGGCTTGAGTTTTGAAGTGGTGCCTTAGCCTAAAAATTGAAAGAGGTTAGGTCATGTAAGTTTAGCAAATAAAAAGGCTTAGCAAAGACTTTACCCCAGAAGTGCCTAAAGGCATTCCTCTTTTAATGGCTATTGTTCCGATTTTTACATGTATAAGGGATGAAAGTGGAGGATCTTAAACCAGTGTCTCTTCTTCAAGCTATATGAAAAATTAGAGTTAGTAAACAATGCTAAATGGATAAAATATGAGTTAAGAAGTACCTCGGGTGTTAATGATTATTGTCATTTTCTGTAGATAAGGGGGACTTCCTTTTCTCTTCTTCATTAGTGGTTGTCTCATCGTCTTCATCTTCTATTTCCTCTTCTTGAATTCATAGGTCAAGTGTAAAATGAAAGAAAAGAGATAGGAATGGTAATGAATGGAAATATATTACCTTTCATTGTAAAACATAAAAATACTTTTTGAATGTTGACTATCTTAAATGCTTATCATTTTCCTTTCTTTTTCTTGCATAGCAGATTAGTGGCTAGTTTAGGGGTGGGAATCCTAATGTTGGCTTCACTATCCAAAGAATTGCAATTAGTAATAAAAAGTGTTAAAAGTACAAGTGTGTACGAGTAATTATAGTGATAACTCTAAGAGAACGACTTAAGGTATGGTCATTTGGGTTGGTAAGTTGTATCATCACTAGCACAAGGGTCTCAACTACTAGGTTATCATTTGTAATAACATTCTGATTAGGAAACTAGTAGGCCTATATGAGTCACCACCATTAGTCGTAAAAGGACCCGCTTACTAAGTAGGGGCCTGATTCCTTTAGATTATTTATCCCTCAGAAAACACATCTCCAATTTCCTCAACCCAATGTTTATGACTGTACTTAGGTCTTGTATGGGAAGGATTGTTCATTAACCACACCAAGGGGAGAGGCAGTCTTGAGTGAAGGGGAAATGCCATGCAATAAAATACGAGTTATACTGCTCTATCCTAGTCTTATTGTTAGAATTGTTAGTTGTTCGTCAAAGTGATAGCCTGATTAGAAGGAATCTCATACTCTACATTACTTTATTTTATCCCATTTCGAGCTGTAGGAGAAAAAAAAAGGAAAAAATGGAACTTATCTTGAGAATAATGAATAATGAAATGGAAAAACTGACAAAGGTTGTAAAGAGAGTTATCAAAAATCTGCCATAAAGTGACCTAATGGTCGTAATGATTTTAGAGGTCCAACAGAGGAGGCCAAAAGGTCACATAATGTTCTTCCAAGTACAACATAAGCCATAATTGAATTGTCCGCAAAAGGTTGATCATTTTTTTATCCATCATTTTGTCCCTATAGTTTGGTATAAGGTGATGCATTACTCAATAAATATGAGCTAGCCAATAAGGAGCAAAAGGAAGATGACTATATAGGTTAGCCAGAGAGGTCATATGCTCTTCAAGATCGGGGGCAGTAGATCCCAAATCACAGGTCTTTAAAAAGGACCCTATGCTAGATTTGAAGTCCACCTTTGCTTCTGATTCTTGGGCCTAGGCAATTTCATATTGTGTCAATATAGTTGTTAGGGTTACAAACTTAGTGATGTCTAGATTTTGGAATGAATAAGTCATAGTTGCTAAATAAGTGACTAGAGAAGAAGATGAACAATGGATGAACACTATTTTATTTTTTTAATCCTATTGATTTTCTTTAGTCGATTTTGATTACTTGGGATCCTTTCTTCATTGTAAGTGTTTGTCATTTACTTCCTTAATACTTTTATATTTTGTTAATTCAATTGCATAACATATTTTATTAGCCATTTGATCTTTTATTTTCTTTATTTCTTCTTTTTTTTTCCTTGATTAATCAATTTTATTACAGCAAAACCTATCATTTTTTCTTTATATTTTTATTTTTTTAATTTGGCCCATGTACTTTTATTTGATTATTTGAACTTTTATACTATTATATAATGTCATTACTTTCTTAATGTAATTTTTTTTTGTCCAGCTTGAAATGAATGTGATATGAATTAAACTGTATAATTAAATTGTATTTGCAGTCAAACTAAAAATAATATATAATTAAACACTTTGATTCAAATCGTATTCAATTCAAGTTGAACAAAAAAAACAATTTTATATTTAGGGAGTAACAATATTGATCTAATATTAAAAATTTGTTAAAACTAGATATAATTATGAAGAAAATAATAATACAAAGCCTCTAATTATTAAAATAAAAGTATAAGAGCCAAATCAAGAAAAAATAAAAGTACATAAATTTTCTAATTTTGGTCTATAATTTTTATCTAATTAAGCACATTATTCCAATTTAGCTCAATAATTCAATCAAGCCCACTATTCCAATTTACCCCCTTTAAATGAAGTCTTTTTTTAGAAAAATAACATGGTATTGATTATCAAGATTCAAACAATACATTGCCAAGCCACACAGGGAAAGAATCCGAACAAAAAACAGGCTCAAAGAACAAAGGAGCCAAAAAAGCTGCATAATGAGCAGAAGAATTGCTAGTTCTACTTATATGGTTAAAAGAGACCATTAGACTCTTTTTCTCTATTAAACACAACAATTACTAAGTAACGTACCCAAAATAGAGAAACAAGAATGATAGTTAGAGAAGAGAGAAACAACATTGGAATTATCGGAAAATAAGTTACAGTTCAAGAAACCCATTTCTACTACCAACTTTAAACATTCTTCCATAGCTCGACATTTTGCAAACAATATTGAGAAACACCACTTGAAAGGGACCACCCTTACATTTAGTATAAGATTATCAACATTTAACACCACAATCCCAACTCCACCAACTCTCAACTTAACATGATAAGAAGCATACACATAAGTTATAACAAATATTTGGATTTGAAGAGCTCGAACTAGAGTTATTCGCTAATGGAAACTTTTTAAGAGACATAACATTTGCCTTTTTATAGATAATAAGATAGTTATAAGCCTAGTTAACTTGTATTTTAACAGCACGAGGCTTTCACCATGAAGGACTACATTCCTTGAATTCCAATGAGACCAACAAAGAATTATGAACTTTTCCACATCAGAGAGACCCCTTTTCTTTTTAACACAAAGCAAAAGGTCCTAGAGGTTACTGAAAATATTAACTTGCCTGAAAACCTGAAAATTAGCCTCCAACCAAAACTTATCACATGAAGGACATGACCATAGATAGTGAAGGTGATCTCTTTAGCTAAACCATAAGTTTGGCAAGTGACAGAGACATGATGCTAAGCTAAGTTACTTTTTTGTAGAAATAATATTATGCATCACTCTCCAAAAGAAAATTGTTACTCTTGAAGGAAAGGAAATGGCCCAAATAAATTTCCACCAACCTTTGAGGAAATGATCTGAAACACCAGTAGATATGCAGCTCATTACAAGATGATGCATGCTTCTGAGAGAAAACTCTCCATCTATTTCAAATCTCCACTAGAATTTTTTTATTGTTTAGAGCTTGTAGGATAGCTAAAATTTTACCAGCTGTGGTTTCTCAAAAGGTATTGTAAAGGAGGAAAGAGTTCCATTTACCCTTAGGAGATAAATAGTGAACTCACTTTTTTCTATTGGCAACCTCCCCCTTTTCAAATCATTAGGATTTATTGCCAACAGAAAAAAGGGGGAAAAGGGAGTTTGCCTAAGAACCCAACAATCTTTCCCTATTCTGACTTTTAAACCATCTCTTACGGACCATCCAATTCCTTTTTTAAAAAGCTTTATTCTCTATACAATACTCCTCTACATATAAGAACAACCAAGCTAAGCAACAACTTTAAAGAAACATCCTACTTTAATATGTCAAACATATATGACCTTTGAAAGTAAGGAATTTGGATTTTTTACTATTCTCTAGGATTGTTTAGAAATAATACCCTGATTGTATTTTGAGAATTTTCTAGAACCCATACCTCCATCTTCTTTAGTGATACAAAGAGAGTTTCAAGATTTCCAATGGATTTTGCTCTTATCTAAGGTGTCACCCCACCAAAATTTGGCAGATATTCGTTCCAAATCCTCACAAATACCAGTCAAAAGTTTAAAAAGAGACATAAGGTAAGAAGGAATTTCTTAGACAATAGACTTTAATAGAACTTCTTTACCTCCCCACGAAAAGTGTTTACTTCTTTAATTTGATAATCTTTTTGCAATCTTTTCTCTAATGAAGACAAATTGGTCCCTTTTGTTTCTCCCCACCGTTGAAGGAAGACCCAAATAATACTCATGGAAAGAAACAACTTAGATCTTGAAAATAAGTTTTAACTGAGGTTGTTGAACCTTTAGGGGTATTTCCGTCATTTTGATGCTAACAAATAAAATAGCAATAATGTATTTAACAATGCTTGTGTTCTAAGTTTTTTGAACAGGGTATGGAATATGATGCAAGAATGAAAGATAATTTTTGAAGGTCAAAATAAGAAAAAATAGCATGTTCATGCCTGTGACTGATTATGTCACGCCTATGATATAGCTTAGCGCCAACTCTCCAATAGTTAAAGTTCACAGCCATGAAAGATCATACCAACTGTGAATGATCAAATCGGTCACGTTCATGAAAGGTAGTCACACCCGTGAGATAACATGTCAAATTCTTCCAGAGAGCTTCACGACCAGAGTCACCACTTAGACCACTACTTGGAAGGATATTCACGCCCATGAAAGTATAAAGTCACACCTGTGATCAAACACTTCAAATTCTTCCAGAATGCTTCACGACCAGAATCACCACCTGAGCCATGACTTGGAAAAACATTCACGACCATGACACACATATTCACAACCATGAATGAGGAAAGAGAAACATGTCAGACGTGAAATTAAGAGTTGGTTTAACAGCTATTTTTGCATTAAATACATCCAAACGGCTATAATTCGCTAAGAAAGTATAAATGCAAGTCATTTATGAATCCTAAACAAGAGAACAACAATTACTTTCAAATCAAAATCTTGTTGTAGCCATTGTGCATTAATTACTTTCAACAAAACTTTTATTCTCTATAAAAATCTATTTGCTCATAAATTTTGAGCATTATAGGTTGGTGAGTGTTTTCATTGTAATCTATTACTCAAATGAGTTTGGGTATATTGGGTTAAGAGTGAAACACTTGTAAGGGTTATTTGTGTAAGCCATAAAACACAAGGAATTGGTTTATTGTGTGAGCCATTAAAACACAAGGGAATTTCTGGGTTAGGTGTTAGCCACTGAAAGAAACACGATAGTTGGGAATGAGCTTGTAAAACTATATTGTAACACTTAGTATGTTAGTGAAACTCCCAATTGAGATTGGAGAGAGGAGTAGGGTTTGTTAATATCCGAACCTCTATAAATCTCTTGTGTGATTTCTCTTCATCCCTACTTTATTTAATTTTATTATGTACTTAAAGTTAATAATTTTTTTTAATATCCAATTCAACCCCCCTTCTTGGTTCATTATTTGGGCAACAATTGGTATCAAAGCTTAGTCTAGCATCAAAGCCTAAAAAGCGCTAGTAAAGACCAAGAAATGGCTAATGAAGGATTCTAAAATCTCAAGCCTTACCTTGATGAAGCAAACTACGCTTATTAGAAGTTCCAGATGGAGACATATCTAGATAGTGAGGGAATTGAAGTCGGGATAATGTTTAGAAAGAATGGATACCACCAACCAGAAGAGGAGTTGATGGTGAAGAAGAAATTCTTTCAAGAGATGATTGGACAGAGCCTCAACGTAGAGCAAATTTCAAAAACAAAAAGGCAATGACAATTTTCGCAAGCTCACTATCCATTGAAGAATGTGGCAGAATCCAACACTGCCCAACTGCATATAGTATGTGGAAAACATTGGAAAATTATCATGAAGGAACAAAGCAAGTTAAATTCAAGAAAATTCAACTTCTTACTTCAGAATACGAACTCTTCAAGATGAAATCCAATGAGACAATCATCGATATGAAGAACCGTCTTCTAGCCATTATAAATGGCATGAGAAAGCTTGGAAAACACTTGAGCTTGGAATATGTAAACAATAAAATTCTGATAAGCCTTCCTCTCAAAGATTATGGTTCAAGAGTTGCTGGTATAGAAGAAGCCAACGAAGACATGAGTGTCATGAATATCGATGTGCTTGTTGGAAAACTTTTAACACATGAAATGGCAATAAAGAGAGATAGAGAACTTGAAGCTGAGCCGGAAAAAAGAAAGCCTCTAGCACTAAGAGCCTCTACTTCAAAATCTCAAAAAGAAGTTGAAGATGATGAAGGAAACAGTGATGATGCAAATGACGACATTGCGATGCTCTCAAGAAGATTGAAAAGAATTATTGAAAAGAGAATAGGCAACTCTCGAAACTTCAAGCAAAGATATCTCAAACACTCCCCAAATGACTCTCAAAGAAATAAAGAGGAGGTAAAATCTTACGAATGTGGGAAGAAGGGACATATCAAACCAGAATGTCCAAGGCTCAAGAAACACAAGAACAAATACCAAAAAGACAATGGGGAGAAAGGTCACAAAGCCACATGGGATGACGAAAGTTCTTCAAGTCAAAAAGATGACAATGAAAGTGAAGAGGTCAACCTATCCTTCATGGCTATAGAGGATCACGTCTCGGATAAGGTAGGATCACTTTACTCATACTCATTCAATAATGATAGTAGTGATAATAATAGTGATAGTGAAGATGATGATGAGCAAAGTCTAATAGAAGTATTGAACCTAGAATTAGAAAAATATAGATGTAAATTCAATACTTATAAAACTAACATTGCAAGTTTGAAAAACAAAATGGAAGTTTTAGAAAAGGAAAATCTTGAGCTTAAATCTTCTAATGAATCTCTTCGAAAATAATTAGATGAGTACTCTTCAAGACCCTCAACTAAATCTTTGCTTAGAGAGAACAATGTTTTGAAAAATGAAACTGAGGAACTTAGAAACCCCATTTCAAAATTTCATAAAGGAAATGAGAGTTTAGATAGTCTCATAGTGTCTCAAAGACCACCTTTAATAAGACATGGTATAGGATTTAAGGGAACGTCATCTTCATCTCATAAGACCACTTTTGTTAAGTGAAGTGAACCCCACATCTCCACATTAGAGGTAGCAGCTCCAAGGGCTAAGTGCACAATATACACTAAATCCTCTATATATAAAAGGAATGATTAAAGGTCGGTAAGCCTAAGAAGGAAACCTCAAAAAGCCAATCATGCTTTTATGTATAAGAAGCATGCACCTAGGAAAGCACCAAGTCATCATGCATGTGCATGTCACTACTCACAAACTCTACCTAATGGGAAAATGGTAGTTAAAAACATGGTAAGACCGAAAAGCATATTTAGAGCTAAATAATGTAATTATTGTATGAAATTTGGTCATATCAATAAATATTGTTGGATAAGAAAGGCTCATTGGAAACCTTCATGTGCTAACCCCTAAGGACCTAAGCTCATTTGAGTACCAAAAAAACAATACTTGAATTGTGATTTTATAGGTATGTCTCAAGTCCACAATAAAAGAAAATGCTTGGCTAGTAGATAGTGGATGCTCAAGGCATATGACCGGAGATAAATAACTATTCAATGACATTAAAAGTATTGATGGAGTAAAGTAACCTTTGGAAACAATGTTAAGGGTAAGGTAATTGGCATTGACTCTATTGGTATTAATAATACTACTTTCATTGAAGATGTCTTACTTGTTGATGGTTTGAAACATAACTTGTTAAGTGTAAGTCAATTATGTGATAAGGGAAACCAAATAATCTTTACTTCTAACGAATGTCTTGTAACCTCTTTTAATGGCCAAGAGATATTTAAAGGAAGTAGAGATGTCAATACCTACATAATAGACTTACACAAAATATCTAACCCTTCCTCTAAGTGTCTTGTGACTACTAGTGATGAATCTTGGTTGTGGCATAGAAGGCTTGGTCATGCAAGCATGAATTTAATTTAAAGCCTCAGCAAAGCAGAGCTGGTAAGGGGACTAGCAAAAGTCAAATTTGAAAAAGACAAGATATGTGAACCTTGCCAAAGAGGAAAACAACATAAGTCCTTCAAATCCAAAAACATTGTAAGTACCTTGAAACCTCTACAACTCTTGCATTTAGATCTTTTTGGACCTAATAGAGTTGCAAGTCTAGGTGGTAAACACTATGCCTTTGTCATCGTCGATGACTACTCTAGATTCACTTGGATAATTTTCTTAGCTCAAAAGAGTGATGCTTTTGAATCTTTCAAAAACTTTGCTAAGAGAGTTCAAAAGGAGAAGGATATTGTATTTCAAAAATAAGATGTGATCATGGCAAAGAATTTGAAAATGAAAACTTTGAAAATTTTTGTCTAGAATATGACATTTCACAAAAATTTTCATGTCCTAGAACACCTCAACAAAATGGGTGGTCGAAAGGAAAAATCAAACTTTAATTGAAATGGCTTGAACAATGCTCAATGAGTATGGGTTACCAACTTACTTTTGGGCCGAAGCCACCAATATTCCATGTTATATTTCAAATCGAGTTTTCGAAAGACCACTCTTAAACAAAACCTCTTTTAAGTTATGGAATGAAAGAAAACCCATGATATCATATTTGAGTATCTGGATGCAAGTGTTTCATATTAAACATTAAGGATAACCTTGGAAAATTTGCCTCTAAATCTGATGAAGGTCTCTTTTTAGGATACTCCACCTTTAGCAAACCTTATAGAGTCTTTAATAAAAAATCATTAGTTGTTGAAGAATCTATGCATGTTGTTTTTAATGAATCTAGTAAGCTTAATCTTGTGAAAGGTAGTGTTCTTGATGATGTTGTAGGTACAAAGGAAAAACTTGATCTTGAAAATGAAAAAGGTGAAAATGATCAAGAAAATTCACATAAAGATGACTCTCTACCTCGAGCTTAAAAGGAAAACTAGCAAGAGCTCCCAAAGGAATGGAAAATGACAAAAGATCACTTCAAGGAGTAAATCATTAGTGATCCTACTAAGGGAGTAAGTATTATATCTCATCTCAAACCTTTATATTCTAATCTTGCTTTTGTCTCTCACATTGAGCCTAAAAATATTGATGAGGCACTTAATGGTGAAAGTTGGGTGATTTCTATGCAAGAGGAACTCAACCAATTTGAGAGAAGTATGGTATGGACCTTAGTTCCTAGACCCAATGAGCATCAAATCATTGGAAGTAAATGGGTATTTAGAAATAAACTAGATAAACAAGGTTCAATAAGTAGGAATAAGGCTAGATTAGTTGCAAAGGGATATAATCAAGAAGAAGGAATAGATTATGATGAGACCTATGCTCCGGTAGCTAGATTAGAAGCCATAAGAATACTTTTAGCATATGCATACCATATGAATTTCAAACTCTTTCAAATGGATGTCAAAAGTGCTTTCTTAAATGGTTTTATAGAATAAGAAGTTTATGTAGAACAACCACCAGGTTTTGAAAGCCATAATTTGCCTTATCATGTACTTAAGCTTTTAAAAGTTTTGTATGGTTTGAAAGACTAAGTTTTTTTCTTTTAGAAAATAATTTTTCAAAGGGAAATGTTGATACTACTTTGTTTATTAAAAAGTATAAGCATGATATTATAATTGTTCAAATTTATATTGATGACATCATATTTGGGTCTACTAATGAATTGTTTTGCCAAGAATTTGCTAAGTTATGACTAGGGAATTTAAAATGAGCATGATGGGTGAGCTTAAGTTCTTCCTTGGTCTACAAATAAAACAAAGCAATGAGAGCATATTCATCAACCAATCCAAATATGCCAAAGACTTAATCAAGAAATTTGGAATGGAAGGATGCAAAAATGTCAAGACTCCAATGAGCACATCAACAAAATTGGACAAAGACGAAAAGGGTAAGAGCATTAATGAAAAGCTTTATAGAGGTATGATCGGATCACTCTTATATCTTACTGCCTCTAGGCCCGATATAATGTATAATGTATGCTTATGTGCTCGATTTTAATCATGTCCTAAAGAATCACATTTGAATGTTGTGAAAAGAATCTTAAAATATTTACATGGCTCATTGCATCTAGGCTTATGGTATCCTAGAAATTCATCCTTTCAAATCATAGGATATTCAAATGTTGATTACGTTGGAAGTCTCTCGGATAGAAAGAGTACTTCAGACACTTATCACTTTATTGGTGAATGCTTAGTTTCTTGGTTTAGCAAGAAACAAGTTTAAGTTGCTCTTTCTACCGCTGAAGCGGAATATGTGGCTGCAGGATGTTGTACTCAAATCTTATGGATGAAACAACAACTTAAGGATTATGGTCATAGTTTGGACTATATACCTATCAGATATGACAATCAAGTGCCATAAACCTATCTAAGAATCTCATTCAACATTCTAGAAGTAAGCATATTGACCTAAGACATCATTTTCTTAGAGATCATGTTCAATATGGAGATGTTGTATTGGAATTTATCAATACAGACAATCAATTGGCAGATATATTCACTAAGTCTCCTAATGAAGAAAGATTTAACTTCATAAGAAGAGAGCTTGGTATGATTGATGGATCAACCTTATCTTAAGTATGATTGTCAAATTTGTCAAACCTTGAATGTTAATTTCTTTCATATGTTGTCTTTTATTGTCTAGTCTTTTAAGGTATGAAGTGGCTAACTTGATGGAAATATATGTTATAAGGGATAGAAGCACCTTAGAAATCTTTGAGTCTTGTTTTAGACTTAGTTTTATTTATTAAAGATTTAAGGAAATTCACACCCATGACATATATTCACGGTCGTGATCATAATCGCCAAAAGCTCTAGTAGTTTCCACGCCTTGCTTCACGACATACTTCACGGCTGAAGGTATTGAAGACTATGTTTCACGCCCATAACTCTTTTCTTTCACTCCCATGAAACTCTTTATTCATGACTGTGACACTTCTTCACGACCGTGAACATTAACACCAAGTAATTACAGAATCGTTCACGCTTTGTTTCACGCGTTGTCTCACGGTCACAAGTGGTGAATATTGTACTTCATGACCGTGACTAATTTTGTCACCACCGTGAAAATTCACAAGTAACCCCCTTGAATATTAAATGTCATGATCGTGAATCGTTTCATATCCTTCATCACGGCTAGAGCGCCTCTTCAACAAACTGTAACCACGACATTTCACGTCTATGACTTACTATTCACGACCGTGGCTATGTCGGCTATAAAACAGTTTTTCGTCATTTTCTCTCATTTCAAACTCTACAAATTCTCTCATTTAACAGCCTCATTCAATACTTCTCACAGATTTCAGCCCCCTCATAGCCTTTTCCATCTATAAAAACCTTCAAAACTCCTTTCTTTCTTCAAAATTCATAACATCACAAGGTTATCTACAAAATCCCTGTCAAAAAATCACTCTCCAAAAACTCGTTCTCAACTCATCAATGGAACCCGGCTCATTAAAAGGCACAAGGAATAAATCCCATGCTCTGAGACGCTACACGGACTACCTTCTCAACATCATTCCGGAGTATTTTCATCCGAGATATGTCGTTCTTAAGAAAATGCCCTTGCCTTCATCACATTCCTTCGAGTGGAATGCTATTAGGACCCTCGGTCTTGAAACAAGCATGACAGAACAACTACAAGCTTGTCATCTCAAGGAGTTTATGGATATTCATCGGCCAATGTTAAGGGAACCAACTCTCGAGTTCCTTAGCACTTTACAAGTCTCTCCCACCAGAACAATCAAATTCCAACTTTGAAAGCATCCGAATACTCTCACAGTAGCGGAGTTTGGTGCAATCTTCAAACTTCCCTCAGATGGTATCCTCAATGAGAGTGAGGTGGAATTCTATGCCAATCCGACATGGACTCATTTTAGATTAGATTGTAGCTGGGACATGAAGAAGACTAAAAGCACCCATCTTCGGTCTCCAGTGCATAAATATTTACATAGGTTTCTGACCTATAGTATCTTTGCAAGAGGCGATAGCAATGGTGCAATCCGTAAATCCGAGCTTTTCCTGCTAGAGATGGCACGAAGAGGTCTAACAGTGGTCCTGTCTCGATGGTTTGCGAATCATCTTTTCTCATTGCAACAAAGCTATCGAGAGATATCTTGATTGGTGGGTACGTGACTCACCTTGCAATTGAGCTTGGGTATCTAAAGCTCAATGAGCACAATTTCAACCTAATTCCAGTACATCCTCGAGACTGGCTAGATGTCGAGTATTTTATAAAAATTGGAGCAGCAGTTCGAATAATTCATAAGAATAATATCTACTACCACTTCACCACTCCAGCTGGTGAAATTGTTTGGGAAGACCAGGATTCAGATGAATTCAAAGCTGGCCTCCAAGGAATCCAGCAAAGAAAATGAGTCCGAGTCGAGACAATGACCCCAGAGGTTGAGCAAGAGGTTAGTCAATCCTCGGCCTCTACACCTAACTTGGCACAGCAGGTGGCTGATCTTTTAGCACCTCGCTTTGACCTATTGCAGGCTTCCATCGATGAGAGGTTGGAAAACCTCAAAGATTTCATGGAGTCTCGCATGGATAGCCTCAAGACGGAAGTAGCACGCCTTAGAGATGGATTGTCCGGTTCCAAGCCTAGTTAGAGTTCTAGTTTTTTTCTTTCATTTTGTTTACTAGTTTCTAGTATTGTGAGTGTAGGATTTTAATTTACTTTTCCAAACTTTGTACTTCCTCTTTTTGGTATTAATATAATTACATCATTTTCACTTTATGGTTCATTTTTGTTGATGACAAAAGGGGGAGAACCTAGCAATATATGAATGCAAATGTATTGATATACTTTGAATATACTTTGCATATACTTAACTAGTTAAAGCAAACAAATTGATGTACTTTGAATATACTTTGAATATATTTAACTAGTTAAAAGCAAACAATTTGATATACTTTGAATATACTTTGCATATACCTAACTAGCAAGCAAAGATCCATGTTATACATCGCTCAATTCTTATACTCTATTATTTTTTGTCTTAAGCATCTTTTGAGGGGGAGACTTCTCAAAAACACATATTGCTAGATTATTTGTCACCATAAAAAAGGGGGAGATTGTTGAACCTTGAGGGGTATTTCCATTATTTTGATGCTAACAAATAAAATAGTAATAATGTATTTAACAATGCTTGTGTTCTAAGTTTGTTGAACAGGGTATGAAATATGATGTAAGAATGAAAGACAATCTTTGAAGGTCAAAATAAGAAAAAATAGCATGTTTACGCCTGTGACTGATTATGTCATGCCGTGATATAGCTTAACGCTAACTCTCCAACATTTAAAGTTCACAACCATGAAGGATCATACCAACCGTGAATGATCAAATCGGTCATGCCCGTGAAAGGTAGTCACGCCCGTGAGATAATATGTCAAATTCTTCCAGAGAGCTTCACGACCAGAGTCACCACTTGGACCACGGCTTGGAAGAATATTCATGCCCGTGAAAGTATAAAGTCACACCCATGATCAAACACTTCAAATTCTTTCAGAATGCTTCACGACCAGAGTCACCACTTGAGCCACGACTTGGAAGAAAATTCACGACCGTGACACACATATGCACTATTGTGAATGAGGAAAGAGAAACATGTCAGGCACGAAATTAATAGTTGGTTCAAATGCTATTTTCACATTAAATACATCCAAACGGCTATAATTCGCTAAGGGAGTATAAATGCAAGTCATTTATGAATCTTGTTGTAGCCATTGTGCATTGATTACTTTCAACAAAACTTTTATTCTCTATAAAAATCTATTTGCTCATAAATTCTTAGCATTATAGGTTGGTGAGTGTTTTTATTATAATCTATTACTCAAGTGAGTTTGGGTATGTTGGGTTAAGAGTGAAACACTTGTAAGGGTTATTTGTGTAAGCCATAAAACATCAGGAATTGGTTTATTGTGTGAGCCATTAAAACACAAGGGAATTTCTAGGTTAGATGTTAGCCATTGATAGAAACACTATAGTTGGGAGTGAGCTTGTAAAACTCCATTGTAACACTTAGTGTGTTAGTGAAACTCCCAATTGAGATTGGGGAGAGGAGTATGGTTTGTTAATATCCGAACCTCTATAAATCTCTTGTGTGATTTCTCTTCATCCCTACTCTATTTAATTTTATTCTGCACTTAAAGTTAAGAATTTTTTTAATATCCAATTCAACCCCCCTTTTTGGTTCATTATTTGGGCAACAGAGGTAAAATAGAGGAATTAGTGTTGGGGATAAAAGAGAGAGTTGACTTTTGAAAATTAATTACCTGCCCAAAAGCTTTTTCATAGATCCCTAATAAGTACTTCAGTCGATAGCATTACTTAATAATTGCTCTAGGAAAGATTAAATTATCATCTACAAAGAGAAGATGGGAGACAGGGAGAACCCCTTCAGCTATAAAATACCATTAGTCCAACCATTTCTAACAGAAAAATCCAATAAAAGGCATAATCCTTTCGTATAAATCATATATAAATAGGGGGACAATGGATCCCTTTATCTTAACCCTCTCAATGGTCTAACGAGTCCTGAGATATGTCCATTAACCACAAAAGAGTAAGAAACTGATGAAAGGCATCACATTAATATCCTCACCCATTTATTTCTAAACCCAAGTTTCAACATACATTGTTTAATAAATCTCCTTTCAACCCTATCATAGGCCTTGCTTATGTCTAATTTTAATGCTAGGAAGCGTAAATGACCTTTCTTCCTATTTTTAAGCCAATGAATGCATTCAAAATCCAAAATGGCATTATCCAAAATAAGTCTATCAAGAACAAAAGCACTTTGATTCTCACTTATAATCTATCTAAGCCATCCTTTAAGTCTATTTACGAAGGCCTTTCCTACTACTTTAACAATGACATTACAAAGACTAATAGGTTTATAATGATTAATTCGTTAAGGGTTGGAAACATTAGGAATGAAAGTTATTAGGGTTTTATTCCATCTTTCTAACTTCTCATTACCATTTAGAAAAGACAAGAAGAAATTACAAAGAACATCACCCAAAATAGACAAGAAAGTTTGAAAAAAGATAGTAGACATACCATCTGGCCTTGGGGCCTTAGAAAGGGACACCTCGAAAAGGGCAGCATGAATTTCTTCTTTAGTAAATTCAGTTTCCAATCTATCCTTCATATATAAGGAGACTTTACTACTCATCAAGTCAAGAATATGAGCCATTTTTTTCATTTCCTGGGACACTGAAGAAAAAAGGTCACTGAAGAATGGTTCAATCATATAAGTTATCTCTGTCTAATCTATGGTCATGTTCCCATCATCATTCCAAAGGCTTGAGATTGTACTCTGTTTCTTTTTATGTGAAACTCTAAGGTGGAACCATTTTGTGTTTTTATCCCCACCCTTTAGACAATGATCCTTAGCTTGTTGATGTCAATATTTTTCTACCAAAGTGGAGATCTCATCGATATTTCCTTCAAAATCATCATGCCCATACAAATAATCAAGCCTCTTCCGAATCTTATTTAATCTACCTTTGTTTTTACAAAGAATTAAATGACCCCACCCACCTCCACAAACCCACTATTGCATGATCAATTTTCCTAACCAATGAGCTAATAGGGCACAAATCTAAAACTTCATTCCACCGCTTCTGGACAATTTGCTTACATTCATCAAAATCTAGCCATCCCATCTCAAAGTGAAAATGAGAAAATTCATCATCAGAATTGTGGAGTTGGTTGTCACATTTATCGAAGAATAATAAGGCTCTATAATCAGATAAATAGTACCCCAACACCTTGACTTCACAATCTGAAAAACGATTCTGAAAATCCTCATTGCAAAAGAACCTATCCAATCATTACTGGAGAAAACCACTAGAAGAAAGTTTCCTTTTCCATGTTAATTTTGGACCTTTGTACCCCAAATCCAATAAACCACAGTTATCTATAGCATTTCTAAATTCTTTCATCTGAGTAACATTAGGAGCCCCACAATTCTTCTTGTCTCCAAATAACATTGCATCGAAATTGCCACTAATAATCTACGAACAGAAAAGCCAACATAGGAAAGCCTTTTTAAGAGGGTCTAAGAGTGGTGTCGATCCGTTATATTAGGGGCCCCATAAAATTCAATAAACCTCTAGCTAACTCCTTTCTCGAAGATGATAACATCAATATGCCCTTGACTATAACTCAAAATGGCGACCAATAAATGATCTTTCCATAATAATAATAATTCTCCACTTCTTCCAACAACACTAACTAAAAGATAGCCTTGGAAGTTCAACTAGCTTTTGATAAAGTTCTCTTTGTCCATATGGAGTAATGTCTTGCATATAAATACAAGCTTGGGATCTTTTCTCTGAATTAAGCGTTTGAGCTTTGCTAATGCCAGAGGATTCCCAAGCTTTCGAGCATTCCAAACTAGGATACTCATTGCTTCCAGCATTTCCGCTTAGACACAGATACCGCCATTAAAAAATTGTCTTCTACATCCAACTTCACCCATTTTTCTCTTTCTAGTAAAATGGAGTGAATATTTGAGATATCAATTAAAGGCCTTTTCTTGCACTATTGATTAACCATTTGTATTTGATCATCAGATGAAACATTTTCTTTAAGTGTCTGGCTCTGTTTTTTTCCATTTTTTAGGCTCAGAGGACCCAAAACCCATAATGGTTTTTGCATTAATCTATAACTCCTATAGAGTTCCACATTCCTCTTAGACCATTTCATCTTTTCGTAGGTTCCCATTCACTTCAATGCTACCATTTACCACATGTGGCTTGTCTCCCCCCAATTCATAGTGTTTTTAACAAATTCCATAAGGGATGAATGTGACATATGATTATCATCTCCCACGTACTCAGATTTTTCCTTATTCCTCAATGAGGTAATCCAAGTGATTGAAATATCAGTAGAGTGATTTACACATATTTTCTTATGAACAACACTCTTTTCATGACTTTGATCACCATTAGTCGAGATATGGACCTCCTGATTCTTTTTCTTTCCCAATTTATTAGCATTCCATCCATCGCTCTCCACATCAGGTTATTGATTCTAGCATTTCTGTGTCTTTTGACCTGCGATAAAAGATGTCTTAAGCCACTTACTGTATGGCCGTTCACCATCAAGATCATAATTTTCTTTATTAGACAATATATTAGTGTGATCAATGTTACCATAAGAAAAGCAGAAATTTAGGCAATTTTTTATGCTGATAGAACCAAAGTTTTCTCATCACCAACTTTCTTTTGAACAAGCAAAGCTCTTTTCAATGGTTTAGAGACATCAATTATCACCCGCACTCTAATAAACAGTTCAAAAACCTCTTATTTCTGATCCAAGCCTCCTTGCTGCCATTTACATCATCAAATATGGGGGAAGGTTATGTAATTGGACTAAAAATTGAACAAAGTTAAAACATAAATTTGAGAATGAAGAAATCCCAACTGGATCTACAAAAGACACCAAACAATCATCTAAACGCCATGGACCATTAAATAAAACCATCTTCTTCTATTGAATCTCCTTAAATTGCACATGAACATATTATTACTGATTAATCCACTCTCATATTATCTCTGAAGCCAACTATTGCTGGAATATAAACCCTAAAAGCTTCTCTATTTACCTATTTAATAGAGTATATCTTTGCAACATAACACATCTTTAGTTTCTTCAAGCTTAGTCGATAGAGGTCATCGTTTAGCATTATCCTTCTATCATCTTCAATTGTTGATTGCTTGAGTTTTGAGCAAAGTTAGAGATTTGTTATGGGTCCATTATGATAAGGGAAATAAAGGTAGTGGTGTTGATTAACAAATCTAAAGAAGAATAAGAGGAAAATAAAAGTAAATCGAGATCTATGTTCACACTAGAGTAGAGAGGGAAGTGGTCGAAGACACTTTCTATTTCCACACTTGATTTTCAGAGAGAAGATTTAAATAGAAGAAATTTAGTTTTTTTTAGAACTTAGTTTTTTCCTATTTGGTACTATGGAAAGGAAAATGGAACCGATTTGTAGATTCAAAAGAAGAAAGAGGAGGACAACAAAAGAAAATTAAATCTAAGTTCACATTCAAAAATTTTAGTTTAGTTTTGTTTCATTTTTTGTTTTTTTGGGTCTCAAAATCTTGGTTTTTTTTACCTATTCGGTACTTAAATAGAAAGGGAAATGAAACCGATTAGCAGATCTAGAAGAAAAAAAGAAGAGGATAGTAAAAAAAGATCGAGGTATATGCTCACAATTGAAGCAGAAATGGAATTGGACAGAGCCATTTTCTGTTTCCACTATAAACTTTATAGAGAATGTTTAAAGAGAATGATATATATGCTTCAAATGAAGTCCATTAGTCCTACTAAGTCCATTAATTCTAATTTATTTTATTTTAGCTATAAGTATAATCGAGTCGAGTCGATACAGTGTTAGACATGAGCTTTACTCTATTAAAATACTCGACGCTCCAACTCGATCAAAATTTTTTTAATTGTCTGAAATTTGACTCAAAAAGCTCGAATCAACTAAAAAATTAATAAATAGTTATATTTGACTCAACTCGATTAATCTCAAATAAATTTAAACTTAATAACAATAAATTATCCATTAAACTAAATTTTCACAAATAAAATAACATCCACAATAAAAATGAAACAACCAAAATAACATCCATAAATAAATAATATTTTAGTATTTTGTGTCTTCCAAATCCATAGCCTCTACTAATTTCAATAACACCAATTTCAGCATAATCATCTTCCTCCCACTTGAAAAAAAATCAAAGTTGTTAAATGGAAAATTCTACTTGTAAATATGAAGATTATATAAATATGTGCAAAAATTGTGTAAATGTGAAGATCATAACATCTATACAAATTATATAAAAGTGAAGTCATTATTCTGATAATAATTGGCAATCTGTGCACATCATATTTAACCAAGTACAACCATATATGAAACAAACTCATAGGCACTAAAAGAGACAACATCATTAACTAGTCATGCCTAACTATCATTAACTAGTCATCTTGATACCCACAACCTATTAAACTTTCTAAATCAAATCACTTCCCAAACAAAATGAATAACATCACCATAATAATATACTTTCAAAAACCAATATAGCATAGCTATTAAAGCCTCATTGACTAAACATAAGGTCATAAGAAGACTTATAGAAAGTTGGAACAATAAAAATAATGTTTTACAATACAGATAACTAGAGAAAGGGAACCAACAAGCTCAAAGTTTTGAGATTTGAATTTTTTTTCTAGTCAAAGAGATTGAATTAGTTTGGTAGCATTAACCCCAGAGTAGCAAATTAACTAATACAGAAGCTTGAGATTGTGGCATCACCCAAGTATAGAGTTTTGTTGTCTTCCATTATGAATGTTCCCCACTCAACACTGTAGATACACAATAATAACAAATACTATCTAGCAATGAAATTAGCTATTCACATAATTCTATAACATTTATGCAACATCAATAGATAAAACTTGTAATTTATCATCATGACCAAGTTGAGGTACTTACATAATTTATGCATCAATAGGAAGGATAATCTCTAACGATTTATTCTCTTGAACAAATTATTCAACAAAAAATTTCAGTACATAATATATTATCAAACAAAAAATTATGTGAATAAAAATTAAGCAAGCTACAAAGGAATTTAATTACTTTATTATTCTTTTTGATTCCATGAAGACTGCGACACCAATCCTCTCCATAAAGAAGAACTTACTCTGTTTCCGCAGATAATGAAGTACGATATGTATCAATGGCCTTACCACCAACACTAAAGTAGCTTCAAAGGCAATAGTTATGATAGGAATGCAAGCCATCTTAGACAACATGTGATTCTTCAAAGTGTTCACTTTCCACTATTTTAAAGCATCAAACGAGTTCATATCTCCATAAATAAAACACCCATCTTTTAAATAGTTGTCTAGATAAGATTTTAGAGGTTGAAATATTTCAATTTTCTTCATAAACTTAGTAAATTTTGACCAACCTAAAGATGAAAATTGTACACCATCAACTTCTCTTCCATGACCAACTTGGATTTCATCACTTAGTTCACAAAGTGGTATTAAAGAAATCTCCACAAACTAATAAACAAATAGATTCAAATAGGAAAAAAATAATAAAAAAAAGAAACAGATTTGTTATGGTCTAATTAATTTTAAAGGATTGAGGATTGAGTTATGTGTTTTATTTGTTTAGTTTGGAAGCTAAAGGTCATAATTAATTAGTGGAATTTTGATTTGATTTTTGATGTGGGTGTATCTAAATAGTGACAGTTAATTTGTATAAAATTTTCAGTTAAAGAATGTTACTTGTAGCAATGGTAATGAAGATGAAAAAGAAAACAAGACTGAAATTGAGGTTTTGAGCCATCTCAAAGTTTATCCTTTCTCTCTCGGTGTATCTTTAGTTGGAGATGAATTTCTTATATGAGAGCTAAGGGAATGGAAGAACACGTGTTGAAGACAATGAATCTACAATTAATTGACATCACAAAAAATGTTCCTTCCTTAATTGCATATCCAACCCGTAGATACCTTATTCCTTTATCATACTCGTTATTTTTTTAGTAACTAATTTCTTTTTCCTAATCAATTTTAAAATTCTCGCTTGATTACCATTTTAATTTTTTATGTATCCTGATTTAATAACAAAGTAGCCCCTAGCTTTGCCTAGCTCCACTCATTTAGGTAGTTATTATAGTGTTACTATAAGGGGTTTAAATCCTTGTTTTTGCCTTTTTCCATTACTTAGAGCAATTTTATACCATCATTTATTTCATTTTTATTATATATTTTTTAAAAGATGAATTATTACTTTCTGACTTTTAACATTCAAGACAAGTTATATAGGTAACAAAAACGATACCAAGTATACTATTTCAGTTCAAATAAACACTCATGCATGAATGAACATCCAAGTTGCAAACAAAGCTACAATATATATATATATATATATATTTGCAAAGCCGTTATATATTTGCCTAATTCTTTCGTCAGAATTAGGATTTTTCTTCTGGAAACATCCTGCCAAAATCTATTAATTATGGAAAAAATCTAGGATTAAATTACTGTAAAATTTAATAATGTAGTACTATATAGCTACTTTAATCCCTTCAAAATACTTATCGTCAATAGTAGTATATGACTACATTTGTTAGTTTTGAATTAGTCTTATGGGATGTTTTATACAAATTAATTATGTAGAAGGTATGGTATACATAGTCTTATGAGGTGACATAAAACACAATCAAGAAGATGATTGTAGGGACTTAGAAAGTGACGATGGTAATAATAAGGGAAAGAAAAAGACTGACCATGAAAAATGAACATTATATATTCATACTATACAAAATGACGATAGTAATAACAGGGGAAAGAAGTGAGAAATCAATGCTAGAAAAACTCTATCAGAAATTGTAGTTACTTGTCAATAGAAGATGAGGAAATACATTTTCGGGTTGTTACCTCTCAACTCGAGTGAATGGTGACCGATGTTGATGGCTAATCATTGGAGAAGTGAAGAGGACAATTTGGATTGTATCGGCAGTTAAAGAAAGGGGAGCAACTTTGGAGAGTTAGGATTTAAGAACTCAATAAGAAATCTAGGGTTTTTAGGGTTATTTAAATGGTAAAGGTATAAATGTAATTTAGTAAATAAAAAATAGTCAAGCTCGAATATAATGAGTTCGACTTGACAAACAATTTAAGTTATTTGAGTTCAAGCTCGACTTAATTAATTCCGAGTCAAATTCGAATATTTTACAAATTGAACTTAAATAGCTCGCAAAATAATTTGATTCGTTTACATCTCTAATTATTTTTTATCTTGATCGATGGAGGCCTAATGATAATAATCAATTATAATTCTCTTTCTTGATTGATGAAGGCCTAATGATGATAATCAATTATAATTCTCTTTTAGATGATTAGTTTTATAATATTCTAAAATTTGTTAATATTAACTTGTATTTTTTAAAATTTGTGTTTTATTTTGTTGTATTAGTGAAAAATAATTTTAATCAATCTTTATATAAGTTTTTTGGATGAATTACATAGATGATACCTCAACTATATGACTCGTAACAACTCAGTACCCGAATTATTATTTGTAACAGAAAAATACTTAAACTATTATTTTATAATACAAAAGTACCCGACGTCATTCTCTGTTAGATTTATTAACAGTGCACTGATGTGGACTTTCCGTATCTGTAAAAAAAAAATTCACCTAAATTTCACATTTGTAAAATGAATCTCACAAAATATTTCCCTCATTTTCTCTTATTTTTATTTTATAAGCATTTAAACAAAATTTTCTTCACTTTCTCTTCAACCAAACAATTGTAAAAGAAAATTTTAAGAATCTCAATATCCATAATTGAGGGAAAGTGCATATATGGCAAGAAAAGGAAATTCAGTTCTTTACCTTTATATTGACTAAAGAAATTGGGACATTAAGAGTTAGTTGAAAGACAAAAAATCACCATTTTGAAAGAAGATGAAATAACATGCTAAAAAGAAAAAAACACTTTTAAATAATTTCAAGAAAACTTACAAATCAAAAATGGAGAAAGAGAAATTTTTAGAGTTTTAAATTGAAAAAAAATTGAATTAAAGGAGATACAGTACTTATAGAAATACATGTTATATATATTTTTAATATATTGTACATGCATAAAATTTTTGTCACTGTTAATAAATCTAACAGAAAATAATAACAGGTGCTTTGATATTATAAAATAATAATTTAAATATTTTTTTTGTTATAAATAATAATTTAAGTGCTGAATTGTTATGTTTTACATGTCGTATTAAAGCATCGGTAAATTACCCAAAATTTTTTGAACTGAATCAACATTTACATAAATTAATCAGAAATCATTATTCACTCCTCCGGTTTACGAACGAATGGCTTTTAAAATCCGGTAGTATATAAGGCCGAATAAACAATAAAAAGCGACCAGACAGGGAAAAATTGAGTTGTGAACAGCGATGGCAGCTGCGACGACAAGCGTGGTTCCGGCTGGGCGGATTGCCAGGAGAGCCGCCGCGGAGGATGACAAATTGGTTTTTGAGACCACAGAGGGTATTGAACCCATTTCTAGCTTCGACGAGATGGGCATTAACGATGATCTTCTTCGTGGAATTTACGCCTACGGATTTGAGAAACCCTCCGCTATCCAACAGAGGGCTGTTATGCCCATAATCAAAGGCCGAGATGTGATTGCCCAGGCACAATCCGGTACCGGAAAGACCTCCATGATTGCGCTCACCGTTTGCCAACTCGTTGATACCTCTAGTAGAGAGTAAGTTTTTTCATTTTTCTTGAAACCCTAATTCCCAAATTTCATCTGACTCCTATTTTCCTCTCTCTTTGTTTGAAATTTTTAAAGCTAAAATTTGTGTACGGCTAAATTTCTCTTGCGTGGTTCAAATTTGTCGTTTGTTTTTATGTTGGTTCTTGTTAATTATTATGTGTACGTTTTTATTCTGAAACATTTCCGCTGACGAAACTTCAGCTGCGACGTCTACATTATAGTTGTTTGTTATTTGATCATCGTATTTGACATAAACCCTAATTTGAAATACATATATCGTATTCTTTTTTACCACATGATTCTGCCTTCATTTGAGCTTAAAAATGAAAAGCTACTATGTTTAGTTGTTCGTGAATTTAGCTTAATTCTCGAACATGAAATATAGTAGCAATTGGCAGTCTAGGTAGTTTTTTTTTACCATTTTTTGGTTCTCGCTGGGTGTTAGTCATATATGACATGGTCTCACCGCCCAAAGGAAATACTCTACTTCATTTTCTTACTTTTCGAACTGAAGGGAATTTTTTTATATGTAAATGTTTTCTGCTCTAGGTTGATGTCTATTATTTCTATCAATGTTTGTTTATTATCTCTCACAGCTGAAAAAAGGAAATATGTATATCCGGGTGTTTCAATTTTACAGGGTCCAGGCATTGATATTGTCACCTACAAGGGAACTTGCAGCTCAGACGGAGAAAGTAATATTGGCAATTGGTGATTACATTAATATACAAGCACATGCATGCATTGGAGGAAAAAGTGTGGGTGAAGATATCAGAAAGCTGGAGTTTGGAGTTCAAGTTGTCTCTGGAACTCCTGGCAGAGTTTGTGACATGATAAAGAGGAGGACATTGCGTACTAGAGCAATTAGATTATTAGTTCTTGTAAGTTGACAATTTTGTCTCTTGCTTTTATGATCGATTGCTTTTGTTAACTTTCTTAACTTGTTATTTTGAGAATATTTTTTGGAACTTTTTCATATTATTATTATTATTGTTGTCTTTTTCTTATGTCTTGTAGGATGAATCTGATGAGATGCTGAGTAGAGGGTTCAAAGATCAAATTTATGATGTATACAGATATCTTCCTCCAGAGCTTCAGGTTCCCTTCCTTTCTTTCTCAGACAAACACATACCCGCACTCACATGCACGCATGAATACTGCTGTCTGTTTGCTGTTGTCTGTTTTGTTGTTTGACCTCACCTACATATGAGTTTGTTTATATCCTTCTTTAAACTACCATATATGTAAATTATTATGCTTTTCTTATTTCAATAACTTTCATGCAAGTTATGGAACAACAGTGCAGAATATGTTCTTCCAGTGCATAAAAATTTATTCTTCATTGACCTTTTTGTGTGCACCATGTTCTTGATTCAATTTTATTGTGGAATATGACGTTGGGATTTGTTTTCCTTATTTCTGAAGGAAATGCTTGCATTGTTGGTGTCAGAGCATGATAGTTCATTTATTTGGCATGATATTGGTTTTGTTTATCTTGGAGAGCTGAGGACTAACAGGTAACATGACGTCCTTTGTAAACTCATATGAATTACAGGTTGTCTTGATTTCTGCTACCCTTCCAAATGAAATCTTGGAGATGACAAGCAAGTTTATGACTGATCCTGTAAAGATTCTTGTGAAACGTGATGAATTGACTCTTGAGGTGTGTATTTTCTTGAGCTGTCCTTGAATCTTTTATAAATGTAAAGCTGGAATTTGACTGTAGGTTATCTTTGCTTTTTCTTCATGATGGCAGGGCATCAAGCAATTTTTTGTAGCAGTTGAAAGGGAAGATTGGAAGTTCGATACTCTATGTGACCTTTATGATACCCTTACCATCACCCAAGCTGTTATTTTCTGCAACACAAAGCGAAAGGTAAAATTGTTATTTATTTAATCTTTCTTATCTATTGTCTGAGAGTGGGATCATTATGATGAAGTGAACATTCTCAGTTTCATATCTAATATTTGGATGAAAATTGAAATTGTTTCTCAAATATGTAAATCTCTATCAGCATTAAGAAAATGTTCATCTATTTATCAAGAATTTAGGAGGGAGAGTAATATCTGGTGTTCTCACTCACTTGTTTGCTTTAGTATATAAATCAACTTAAAAAATGGATTGGTTACATTGGGCTGGGGATGTATATGTTGTAGCTGTGCACTACTTGTGGAACTCAAGCAGTAGTTTGAGATACGTGCTGGACTATATTTGTAAACAGAATCAGGCCTTCTATATGCTCTTACATAGGTGGGAAGAAAGCGGCTGTTCTTCTTCGGCCCAAAACCCTGTTTTCTGCTTGAAGTATGGAATCAGATTTTGATGCATGGCACCATCTTTATTACAAGTTAATTAAGAGTCCTAAAATATTAGATTCCTTTTGGTCAGATTTGCAGTTATAATTACCTCCAAAAAAATTGTCTAATATTTGTTAAAGGGTTTTTGAATATGATAATTGGGCCAAATAAGCTTAGAATTGAAGTGTATTTTTTATTCTAATGGATTTCAAATGCATACTGGTAGGTGGATTGGCTAACTGAGAAGATGCGAAGCAATAACTTTACGGTCTCATCAATGCATGGTGACATGCCCCAGAAGGAAAGAGATGCAATTATGTCAGAGTTCCGTTTTGGTACAACCAGAGTCCTGATCACTACTGATGTTTGGGCCCGGGGGCTTGATGTTCAACAGGCAAGTGCTTTATAATTGTTTTTGTCTTGATTTCTTCAATCAGTGCAGTTATTTCTTGTCAATGCGGAAAGTGAAGGCCAGAAGTAGTTATTTTCTAGGCTAGCATAATGTGTAACTTTTCTGTTTTTACTTGGCATTTCCACCAGTAGGCAAGCTTTTAACTACTCACCTAAAGGTGGTGATTTAAAGTATGGTTTACTTTTTTCTTCCAATCAAAGAGTATCACATAATTCTTCCTTTTAACTTATTGATCTGCCTAAGTTTAAATATACTGTCAGATCTTTCCTTGGAAATGTGTTGGCTGTTGAATCTTAAAATCATTTACACAAATGTGACAATAAAAAAAGGTTCTTGATATTTATCTTGACCTAGCTCTTTTGTTTTTTGGAATATTAAAAGCTCTCTCATCAAAATGTCAAAAGATTCAAGTCCCATTGTATTTTCTTTTAGAGCTTTGTTGTTCTAAAGCTTTCTCTGAATCTATATTCACAATATGTTGAGATTCTTGACACCTTCCACAAAAAGGAGTGGAAACATGGGTTTATTGGGGGATGTTTTCCTGAGTAAAGCACAATGATATCTTGAATTGGGCATGCATTAAAACTTGAATAATGTTCTTTATTTGAATGTTATTGTAATGTTATTGTATGCTTATTATTATAAATCTTTTGGTTAACTTGTAAATGCTCGCATCAGTGATCCTCCATGTTTAAAGCACATATATTTTTCTAGGGTGTTCTTGTCTTCTACTCTCTCTGATTGTGTGTTAGGTTGTTGCCTTGTTTTGTGGGGATAAATATGTTTGTTTATTGCTTCATTGTACTTCTATATAATAGGCTTTATCTGCTGTTTGGTCTTTCTTATCATGTCAGCTTCTTCTCTCAGGTTTCTTTGGTGATTAACTATGACTTGCCAAACAATCGAGAGCTTTACATTCATAGGATTGGTCGATCAGGCCGTTTTGGACGCAAGGTATGATTTGTTATTTTATTATTATTATTTTTTGCTCATGTTTTTCCCTTATGCTTGTGATTCCTGCTCCCAGATTATGTGAGTTGTTTTTCTTTTTATAGTGAGACCTAAAACTTAACCTGAATTCTTTCTAAAATTATTTAGTTATCTTCATGGTTCTAAAGTCTCAGCTATTCATTTAAGATTCAGTATTTGCAGAAGATACTCATTCTGTTATTCTATACCATTCTGCTCTGCTGACTTGTCGATTTAACTGCTTCTTGTGGTAACTGAAACAAATGGCTTGTGGATTTTTTCAGGGTGTTGCTATAAATTTCGTGAAAAGTGATGACATCAAGATTTTAAGGGATATAGAGCAGTATTATAGTACCCAGATTGATGAAATGCCAATGAATGTTGCTGATCTGATATAAGAAATGCTATGTTGATTGTATCACAAGCTGGGTGGTGTTTGAATTTGAGGGATTTGACTGTAACATTATTTGCTGTACTCGTCAGTTATGGGTTTGTACAATAGTGCGGCGGTGGATGGACATATTTGTGGGAATTGATTTTGCTTGAATAGAAAAATGATAGAATAGCGTTAACTTCTTTATGTTAGTTTCCTTTTTCTCTGTCTTGTTTGGCTAATGCACAAGATGGAATTGTATGAAGGTTGAATTGAATTTCATCTTGGTCTTTGTGGCACGTTTTGAAGCAGCAATAGTTTGTATTGGTTGTGTTATGCTTATTTCTTTTGTCCCCAAGTGTTGTTTTCTCTTCCCTGTTTGTGTTTTAATATCAAGTTATTGAATTCCCTGTGTCCTTATTAATGGGGAAAATCGGAAGAATGGCCAAACTATTTCAAGGGGATTCTGATACTACGTTGAATTGTGATATTTACTTACAGGAGGAGCTGTTAACCGGGAAGTATTTTAGTGAACCCATAACTATGGTTAAATGAGCAGCGGATTATATAAATCGATTCAACTGGTCCAATCGGTGGCCGGTGACGAGAGATTCTAAATTTTAAACTGGTTCCAGTTATCTTGTATAATCTATCGTAATGTTAGAAGCATAATTAGTTGTTTGGTTTCCAAACAAACCTTACTATCCTCTACTAATCCCTTGTATGAATTGACCATCACAGAACCTGGCTATAGAACGGAGACGATGTTACTGAACTCTATCAAGAAACCTTAGCTGCCCGTTGATCTGCAAAGTCATTTTCTAGATTTCACTCTACTTTCTGTTCTTTAATTTTCTTAATTGTTCTTGAGTGGCTTGTGAGGAGGAATCGGTAATTACCTGTAATGTCTGTTCTCTTTTCTTTTCTTTCCTTTGTGTTCAGATTTTTCGTTTCTTTTGATTGGTTAGGGACATTTTGACTCTTGTTTTCATTTTAAATATTTACTATTTAGCACTTTTAACACTTTGAATTTTATCTCAATAAGATTGGGTTATTACACACTTTAAATGCAAAAAAATATCTTTTTTTTTTTAAATATTAACTTTTATTACATGTTCTCCTTTATTTTTCTCAGCAACAGTATGTATATAGACACATTTTTCTTGACTTAATAATTGGGTCAGTTTGAGTTTTAAATCAAGTTAATTTTCTAATTATTAATATTATCAAGTTGGATTATTTTTCATAATTAAGTTAAGTAATTTTAAGATCATATTATTTTTTTACTCGCTTTCAAGTTACCAATTATTATTTTTAATAGTTATTCTAGTACAAGTCTACAAGAATTTGTAAAAAGGAAAATTACCTCTCGAAAGGACCTGAGTTCAATGAATTTTAAAGTATATATGTTGATGAATAAAATTTCCAGTTTAGGCCTAGATGAATGAACTAAATGATGGTTCTGCAAAAACAATACAGGTGAGAGGGCCAAAGTGGGCTTCTCCTCTATTGGCACTCTGGCGGTTTTGTCTATCAACCGGAAGTTTTGTTACAATTCCATTTATTCAGGCGTTGATAACGCTAGAATTCTACCGTTGTGCCTTTGCTTCACCATTTTCCAATTGTCATTAATGACGGCTAGTCGGAAAAAAAAACTCCTTTATTTAAGTAATTCTTTCCCTTTTGAGGTACAACATTCCTCAAATCTTTCATGCTTTAGGCCTGACTTTATTTCTACTATGGTAAGGCCTCCAGTTTTCTGTCCAAAGTTTGGATCTGTGGTGGTGGTTTTAAGGTGGTCTTGGCCTTTGAAGGGGTGTTGATCTTCTTAAGGTGGTTGTGGTCTTCTTAAGGGTATTTAAGATTTTAGGAGTTCAATTTGATTTGATTTTTGGATTTTTTGGTTGTATTTTAATCTTCTTTCTATTATTTTAATAGGTAATTATTAAAATTATTTTAATCTAGTATATATTTTAAATATATTTATTAGGTTATTTTGCTGATGTTCTTTAATAGTTAAATTTTTTGGTGTCCGAAATTTTAATAAAAGGTTTAAATTTTTAGGAATTTTTTTTGATATTTTTTTTTGTTGCAATTTGTTTTGTTATGGAGGCCATAAATTCTAATTTGGCAAATAAGGTTTTGTAGCCCTTGTACTATAGCCATTAGTTTTTCGTGTTAGTAAATTTCTTTTATTGAAAGATGAATATTTTAATCCTAAATTTTGCAGTTTTTTACAACTTTTGTGCCATTTTTACGACTTTAATAATGCAGCAAAAAAAATTTATAACTTTAATGATGGAAAAAAAATTTCCCTCTCTTTTTCTTTAAATAGCAAATTACTAAAATGATATTAATCTAGTGTTTATATCAAATGTATTTAATTTTGTCTCTCTTTTATCTTAAATAGCAAATTATTAAAATGTCAGTTAACCTAGTCTATACTTTAATTGCATTTACTAGGCTTATTTTTCAAATGTACTTTAATAGTTTATTTTCAAGTGTTTAAAGTAGTTTTATGTCAAATGTCTATAAAATCAGTGATTATATTGAAGTGGAGAAAATGAATTTTTATTATTTGAAAATTAGATCCCCATCTTGACAGTCATTTTATACCATCTTATAAGTCATTTAACGTTTGTGGCTTATTTTTTACTCATAAATTAACATCTTGGTGCAGTAAATGGCTAAGAAAAAAAAGTTTCAATGCATGTGATAAAAGTAGTCAATAGTCAGCTTTCTATTGGAGGGGAACCTTTTCAAAAGAAAGAGTCAAAAAAGGGACCCAATCCTAATGTATATTCTGAGCAAATTAACAATGTGGTAGAAAGAAATGTGAAACGAATTAAAATTACAAGTGTGCAACTAGATAATAAATTGAAAGGGCTAAAGGTATATTTTTCTCTTATTATTTTTTAAGTTGTTTATTGGGTCTTTGTAATATATGTTTAGGACTCATGTGTAATGTGATATATGAATTTACTTCACTGTTTTATTTTTAGCTGGTTAGAATTGAAGTTTATTTACATATAAATAACATATACCTTATATAAAATGTACATAAGCCTTTTTAGTGTTGGTTACACATGCTTTTTTAATGTAATTATTAGTTTTGCTTGGCTGTGGTTTTGTATTATAATAAACTCTTTGATATTTATGTTATATATAAGTTTTATATTATTTTTCATGTTTGTTTTGAGTAACATAATATGATTATGTTATACTAAATATTTTATTTGTTATATGACTTTGGGATATTAATTAGTTAATGTGTCTGACATATACCTCAATAATACCTTGCATAAACTTTATGATTAATTTAGTATGTTATATGAATATATTTCAGATACATTAAGCTGATTTAATAAGTTATTTATTATCATTTATTTTTTTAATTGGATTTTTTTTGTCTTTTTTTCCATTGTTTTGAGGTATATATTTTATATATGTTACATATCTGATTGATTGTTGTGTTTCAATTTGTGTTTTTCCAATTTATGGATTGAGCCATTGATTATGACATGTGTCATATATATTATATATAAGTTATATTTAAGCTATGTCTTTTTTTCATGTAGTTATGGGATTACAAGACAAAATCCAAACAACATTTTGTAGTGAAAGTTGGTTGTGACATGAAGAAAGATGTCATTGTTCAAATTAAATCAGGTCTTACCGAGGCACAATTTCAATTGTTTGTTGGTATGTATTTTGGTCATTTTATCAATATGTCTGAGGTGAAGTTTCAAGCATAGTTGGTTCACTATTTGCTTTTGAGAGAATAAGTTTAATTTAGGGAAGACAAGATATGGATAGGAATTAATGGTGTGTGTTTGAAGTTCAATGTTGATGAATTTGCTCTCATTATTGGTCTTAAGTGTGTGGGTGAGTGTAATAAGTTAAGTTTTGAGAAAGATTCAAATGCATTGTTGAATAAATATTTTTATGGGGTAGAGAAGATTAATAAGTAGTCAATAGATGAGTTATTTTTATCGACGTAGTGGAAAAACGATGGAAATGCTGTGAAAATTGTCATTTTGTATTTTGTGCATTTATATTTATTTTCTTCTCCCAAAATGAATTTGGTTCAAAAGAAGGATTTTGACATCATTGATAGCAATGATTTTGGTGACTATCCTTAGGGGAAAGAGTTGTTTAATATTACGCTTGACTCGTTGAAAAATCAGGAGGTAGGGAAGAGGAAGCAAGGTGAATCCCTATATTATATACTTCTTAGATATCCTATTGCTTTGCAGATTTGGTTCTACGAGTGGTGCTCATCTGCATCTGGAAAGTATGTACTTTATCTTGTAATGGCATTGTGCCTCGGATTTTGAAGTGGGAGTCTCGTATAGTTTCAAATATAAAATTTCTCGAGCATTTTTTTATTCATAAGGTATTGTCATTTGTTCCCTAATTTTTTTTAAATATATGTTATGCATTTTTTGTGACCATTTTTTTTGATAGGTTAAGTTGAAAAATATTTCTCCTACTTCTGAAGAGAAGGAAAAGTTAATGCTAGATGGGCTGTTTAAGAAAGGAAAGCAGACTGCTACGGATGATGAGGATGATTTTGTATCTCCTCCTGGTCATCATCCAGGGGCTTGTATATCTTCATCTTTTGTACTATAGTCAAACAAGCCTGTTTTTTATTTAGATATTATGATGAAGCTAAAGTTGTTGGCTTTGAAGCAAGATAAGTTACTAGGTGACTTTTACTCTTTTAAGACTGATATGGAAGGGAAGATGTCCAATATATTTGAGTGTCTGCTTGAGTTAAAAAAATTTGTTGCAGATTGATAGGCACAAGGCTAGCTGCCAATCAGGTGCTTTGCATGAGGTAATTTAGTTCTGAATTTTTTTATCTTTTTTTTTGTTTTTTTAAATTTTTGCATGTGTTTTACAATGTTTTGTAATATGCAATATATATTATACTAGACATATACTTTTGTATACATTTTTAATGATGAATTAGTTAATTATCTAATGAAAAACTTGAGATATAACATACATATAACTATTGTTGACATTAGTGTGTTCAACAAAATAGCCTCACCCAAATATTATATTTTTGTTTTAATGATTAGGAAGTTGAGGAAAATGTAGTTGAAGAAAAGCACATAGTTGATGTAGAGGGTGTTGAAGAGGAAGATGGGGATGATATGGAAGACAATGATTTTGGTCATGGTGAGTTTGAAGAAAGGCCACATAAAAAGGATAACAATGAAAGCAATGATGATGGGGGCAATATTGGCAATGAATTTGATTTGAATGTAGTGAATCTTGGCGTATTTGGCCATGGTTCTAGAGGCAACAAATGGGATACGATGGGGGGTTGCTAATAATGATTTTGTTCAGGTATTAATCGTTTTATTATATTTATATTTTATTTTATTATTATTTTTGCCTTTATAAGTTTTTTGAATCAAACTTTTATGATAAGATTTTGTTTTTGCGGTTGAGATGTTTAGTAAGGCAGATATAGAAATTCAATCCAGTTCGTCTTTTTTTGATAATATTGATCCATATTTTTTTGTCGAAATTAATTCCGTTGTTAAGGCTACTATTTTCTTTAACACTGCTCATGTATAATAAATATAAAAATTCATAACCAATATTGATGATGCAAATATTGTAGCTTTTTATCTGTTTTACTATGCTTTTTTTGTATGAGTTTCATGTTTGTATTTATTTTTCGATGATATATAATGCATATACCTTAAATATATATTTGGTTTTGAAGTGATTTGTTATACATAGGCAAAATATATGTTACATATATTTTTCATATAATTGTGTTCTCATTTTTTATAATTATATAATTGAAATTTAGTTTTATATTGCACAATTATTTATTGCTAGTTTTGCATATGCATAAATAATGAGGCATTTCAATGTTGTTATTGTTGATAATTTAAAGGGTGTTGCCAATGAGAACTTATAGATTATTCCATATAAGGGTACTTTTATGGATGATGTTTTACCTATTTCTGTTGTTATGCATAAAATGGAAGTTAAACCTTCTTTTGTATTGAAATCTCCATTCTTACATGAGTTTCGTTCTTCGGAACCTATATCTACTAGGCATGGCAGCAAAAGAGTTGTGAAAGGAATGTTTACTTTGGATGATAATGTAGGAGAATGTCCTAGGTCTCATCTTGAAGATTTTGAAAAATGGATCAATGAAGGGAAGAAGAAAAAGAATAGGTAATCTTGATTTATTATCAATTAGATATGTTACTTTTTTAGTTGTGTTTGCAATCTTATTTTAGTATTGTAATGTTTTTTTTTTTAAATTTTATTTCAGTAGAAAGTTTTTGTTGATTCCGACTATAATATTTCTCCTCCATTTGATTTTGGAGTTGAGTCAATAGTTGAGAAGAAATGGTTTCAACAGTTGTATACTGGCGGAAATTTTTTATATGGATTTGTGAGTTTACTATTTTTAATTCATCACTTATATAATTGATAATAATTATGTAGTTTAGATGTAAGTTTTCTCATTAGTTTTTTTAATCTATATATATATAGCATATAGATATATTATTCTACCAGCTGCAGAAGAAAGGGGTTGTGAGTTTACTATTTTTAATTCATCACTTATATAATTGATAATAATTATGTAGTTTAGATGTAAGTTTTCTCATTAGTTTTTTTAATCTATATATATATATAGCATATAGATATATTATTCTACCAGCTGCAGAAGAAAGGGGTTTATTCTCGTAATGTGAAAGTTAAGTATACAACAACGAATGACTTGTTTGACCAGCTTATTCAGACCTTATACGGTAAATATAAGAAAAAGCATGACTTATCACTTGTTTCTTCAAAAAATTTGATTGTTGAGTATATTCAAGGATTTTAGATGTACTGCTATATATATTGGTCTGAAGTTGATCATGTATTGTTTCCCGTAAATATGAGAAGGGAAAAATATTGGATTTTGGGTCACCTATATTTTCATGAAAGGTGTATTTATGCGTACAATTCTATGAGGTCGAGTCGCATTGACAAACTGACTATTACAGTTGTAAAAGCATATAGCATCATGTTGCCTCATTTTTTGTCTCTTGTTGGTGTGTTTAATAGTCACAAGCATATTGATTTTTCTATTGCTCCCTATAATGAAATGGATGTGACTGAACCGTTTGAAGTCTATGTTGTTGAAGACAGTCTAACTCAAATTGATTGGTAATGTTTTATTCTTATAAATCTTTATATTATTTTTATTGTGTTTGGTTTAATTGATTTGTATTTTTTTTTGTTCTTTCAGTGATTGTGGTGTATTTATGGTTGCTTTTGCTGAGTATTTTGTTGTTGGAAAAAATTTGACATCTTCGATTTTCAATGTCGATACCTTATGTAAGCGATATTCTGTTTCCCTTTATAAATATGCAATGATAAGCAGGAGAAAGAAATTGCTAGCGATTCCGAAAATTTTGGTAGAGCATTTGATCGTAGAGTTACCAAACAGGATTGTAAAAAATTTTCTGGATGAGACATTTTGAAATTTAATTTAAGGAATTTTTTTAATTATAGTGCAATTATTTGCATCGAATTACTTAATCATCTCCATTTATATAATTCTATTATAATATAGTTTGAAATTTCTTTGTTCAAATATATGAAGTTTTTAGTTATTTGATCAAGTGATTTGATATCATTGTGCTTAGGTCATAACTTTTAAACTAAATTTATGTTTTCATGTTACAGTTGCTTTGTTCAAATATAGAGACATATAAATGTGCAGTAATATACGTATACTAAGATTATTATGTACTTTTAATATATACCATAGACACATACTAAAATTAAAAGTTAACATTTATTTTAAATGTGGTCAAAAAATATACTTTAAAAATATACAAACATTATATTTTTACAATTGAACATTTACATAATAATAATACTAACATCAATAGCTCTAGTAAAATTCAACTCTTCCTTTATGATGTATTATCCCTACATAAACTATTTTATATGCAGAATTTTATGATTTTTTTTCTATCAAAGTAAATTTTTATTTATTAAACATATTGTTTATTTTTATTAAACTTAATATTAAAGAAAATTTTAGTTCAATCATACTTGTTGGACTTCTCTTTTTATTTTCCATTTCCTTTATAACACAATTTTTTTTCTCTCATTCTTGGTTCCAATTAATCATCACAATAACAAATATAAAAAAAAACTTAGATATAATTCTATCTAATATAATCATCATATTTATTAAATAAATACAATCCCAAATAATTTATTCAATATACAATGAAAAAATATTTTTGTTCATTTCTTTTGTGGTTGATTCCTACATATCTTCCTATTGTGTCCAGATTGTCCACATCTACCACATTTATTTTTTATATGGTTTTTCCATGATGATGTAAATTTTCTTCTTTTTTTGTCTCTCTAATTTTGCTCTACCTTTAGGAGGAAATATTATCTGGTCTTGTATCTCACTTGATATATCCCATGCGTTTTTATTTCCAATTGGGTATACGTTTTCACCATAAGTAACTAACATAACATCCTTAGTGTAATATGCAGAACAATATTGATAAATATCTTGATTTATGACCCTAATGATTGCATATGGATGCTCACATGGTAGTTCATCCATTTGGAACTTATTTCAAGTGCAATTTTTTTTTTTTGTTTCATATCTACTATGAATTGTTCGTTACCTTCAAGCATAGTAAATACCTCCTCATTTATTGGTCTGATCTGAAAGGTAATTGTACAATTAGATAAAAATCCAAAAAAAAACAACAATTAGCATATACTAAAAATACATGTTACATATAATTAAATAAACTAAACTAGATTTTGATTAACTAATTAAAAAAAAATTGTACCTTATCCTTAATTTCAAAGATTGAATAAAATTTCCTGTTAAGATATCTTCAGCCATTTTTGTCAGCTTTTTGAATGTTCCATTAGCTATATTTCGATTTTTCCAACTCTAATCTTGTGTCATAGGTCTCGAATATTCCACTAGCATTGTGACTAGGAGCTCCCTCACTGCTTTGGCAGCAACATTCAATGATTCAGCTATATTAGAAGTCATGGAAAATTATCTTTTATTTGTGGAATGCACTCTTGACCATTTTTGATATCCAATGTCAAAGAGATATGGTTGAATTCTTTCATCAATTTTCTCTAGCTCTCCTATATGATGTCGAAATTGTTTGTTCATGTCGACTTTTGCAGCTCTGATGAATGAATAATATTTTATTTGTATTTTTTTTTAATTTAGTCTTCAAATTGTTTAGCAAATGAAACATGCACACTCCAAATGTTGCTTCTGGATATATCTATGATAAAAAAAATTCAATATATTATTTTATCTATGAATTGAAATTTAGGTTGATATGTTTTATTAAAAAAATATAAGGCACATATAATTATTATATACATTCATTTTTATGACTTTCTATTGTATATTTTTATTTTAATGAAAGAAAATGTATAATTAACATATACTTTAAATATAATTCCTATATATCTTCACTTGGTAACTTCTACACTTTTATAAAAAATCATTAATAAATATAACCAATTTATACCTTTGCAGTTGCTTTCTCTATGCTTTCATGTCGATATGATATGATGCACATTCTTTCTCTTGCTCCTAAAGATGATCTTATTTGTTTTGGTTTTGATATATATGCTTTAATTGATCCCAGGTCTATACATTCTTACATCTACACTACACTATTGCTTGGGGAGCATTTAAAGATTGAGAACTTAGAATTTGATATAGTAGTGATGAATCCCCTGGGTTATAGTGCCATGGTTAACAGAATGAACTGACAGCTACCCTTAGTGAGTTAGGGTGAGCTATATCCCGTAGATTTGATTGACTTACCATTTCATGAATATGATGTCATATTAGGGATGGATTGGTTAGCTCGGCATGGGACAGTAGTGGATTGTGCCACAAGAAAGGTAATTTTTAAGAAGCCTAGGTGCAAGGAAAAAATGGTACAAGGAAAGTGATGTGCCTAAGACTGCCTTTAGGACTCAGTATGGCCACTACGAGTTCCTAGTCATGCCATTTGGGCTGACGAATGCGCTAGCAGTATCTATAAATCCGATGAATAGGATTTTTAGGCCTTATTTAGACCAATTTGTTGTAGTTTTCATTGATGATATTTTGGTATATTCCAGGAATAGAGAAGACCATGATCAGCATCTTCGGAATGTGCTTCAGACACTATGTGAGAAGCAGTTATATGCTAAGCTATCCAAATGTGAGTTTTGGCTTGAGGAAGTTGGATTCCTGGGTCATGTGGTATTAGCATATGGGATCAGAGTTGACCCTAGTAAGGTTGAAGTCATTCTCAATTGGAAGTCGCCTCGAAATATAACTAAGATATGAAGTTTTCTTGGATTAGCAGACTACTATAGAGGATTTGTGAAGGGTTTCTCTTTTATATCCACTCGCATAACATGATTACTTCGCAAGGATGTTAAATTTGAATGGACAGATAAGTCAAGCAAGCTTTGATCGGTTGAAGGCTATGTTGACAGAGGCACCAATTCTGACGCAACCCACTGTAGGAAAAGAGTTTATGGTATACAACGATGTTTTATTGAATAGGTTAGGTTGTGTATTGATGCAAAAGGGTAAAGTGATAGCGTATACCTCTAAACAATTGAAGCCACATGAGAGAAATTATCCTATGCATGATCTAGAGTTGGCAGTTATTGTAATTTCTTTAAGATTTGGAGACATTATCTGTATGGAGAAAAATGTTATATCTATACAGATCACAAAAGTTTAAAATATTTACCTTCACAAAAAGAGGTGAATTTGAGACTGAGACAGTGGCTAGAGCTTATTAAAGACTACGACTGTGTTATTGACTATCAGCCTGAAAAGGCTAATGTTGTGGCAGACGCTTTGAGTCAAAAGACTCTGGCATAGCTTCGAGTCCTATCTACATTAGTCTTTCGGATCAAAGATGCTTAGAAGCATGATTCCAAGCTAATTGAAATAAGAGAATCCATTTCCAACAGAGAGAAACTTAAATACTCAGTTGAAGCTGATGGTGGTATCTATTATAGAGGTGAACTATGCGTGCTTGATGTCTCAGGATTGAGACAAGAGATATTGAAAGAGGCATATGAATCGGCTATTTTCATGCATCTCGGCAGCAACAAAATGTATCAGGATTTGAAGCCTTACTATTGGTGGTTGAGTATGAAGAAATACATAACATAGTATACTATCAGATATCTGACGTGTCAGCAAGTGAAAGCAGAACACCAATTGCCATCAGGGTTACTGTAACCTATTGCCATACCGGAATGGAAATGGGAAAGAGTCACCATGGATTTTATATCAGGACTACCATTGACTCAGAGAAAACATGATGCAGTATGGGTGATTTTTGATAGATTGACAAAGTCTGCACACTTCTTTCCAATTAGAATGGAATATTCATTAGATCGGTTGGCAGAATTGCATGTAGAAGAGATAGTTCGGTTACATGGAGTGTCATTGTCTATTATTTTTGATCGAGATCCCAAGTTTATATCCCATTTTTGGTAAAGTCTGCAGGGATCTTTGGGTATTCTACTCCACTTTAGTACGATGTTTCATCCTTAGACAGATGGACAATCGAAGCGGATGATCCAGTTGCTTGAGGATATGTTTCGGAGTTGTGTGATTGAGTTAACAGCAAGTTGGGATAGGTACTTGCCACTGATGGAATTTGCATATAATAACAATTACCAGACAAGTATTGGCATGACTCCTTATGAAGCACTATATGGCAGCAAATGTAGAACTCCAATTTGTTGGGCCGAGCTTAGTGAACGAGGATAGTGGGACCCAATTTAGTTCAGCAGACAAAGGAGAAGATTAGGATTATCAAGGATAGACTTAAGATAGCCAGTGATAGACAGAAATCTTATGCAAACTTGAGACGCAGGGACATCGAATACGAGGTTAGTGACAAAGTGTTCCTGAAAGTATCTCCCTGCAATAAAGTACTAGGGTTTGGAATGAAAGGCAAACTGAGTCCCAGATTTGTTGGGAATTTTGAGATAATTGAATGAGTGGGACCAGTAGCCTATAGGTTGGCTTTATCTCCTGAACTAGAGAAAATTCATAATGTGTTTCATGTATCGATGCTCATAAGGTATATATTAGATTTGTCCCATGTCTTTCGAGTAGAAGAAATCGAGGTGCAACAAAATTTATCTTATGAGAAGGAGCCTATAGCTATTCTAGCAAAGGAAGTGAAACAACTGCGGAATAAGTAGGTACCTTTAGTAAAAGTCCTCTGGTGAAGACATTTAGTTGAAGAGGCGACATGGAAAAGCGAAGAAATAATGAAGAGTCAACATCCTCAATTTTTTAGTAATAGCCTATCATGTATGATTTCAATGACGAAATCTTTCAAGGGGGGAAGAATGTAACACCCCATATTTTTAATTTTGCTCAATTAAGATTTTTCTTAACTTATTTGGTGACTTAATAATTTTATCTGAGTAAAATTTTATTAAAAATCTGATATTTATAAAAAATTACAAAATTTCCCCTGAGTATATATATAGATTTCAAAGATTAAAGTGATAAAAATTCATTTTCTCTCTTATTCTCCCTACACGACCACCATCTCCGTTCATCAACCAAACGACATCCGATCTTCACCAAATTCAAACCAGAAGTAGTTCTCCACTTCCTTATCACTCTGGCGACGACTAATTTTCCAAAAACTGATCAGATTTTCGGAACCGGAGTAGAGAAAGTCAGATTTCGGGACTACCCTTTCATTTTGCATATTTCTCGATTTTTTTCTCAAATCTGACATAGGAAATGGACTCAGGACGTCAAAAAATCTTGGTCTGTGTAATTTGAGCAAAACCTTGGTTTGAAAGCTGATCAGAGCCAGAAATTTCTCGCCGGAGTCGTCCAAACTTTGTAGATTTACACATTTTCAGCCACTTCTAAGCCACGAAACTTATGTATTTAGACTTCTCACACCTCAAGCTTTCTTTGGTACCATCCGATCGTCAATCCGCCGCCATCAAAAATTTTCCGATGACCGAAGTCTGGCGACCACTAATCTGGTATTTTGAACAGAATCTTCAACTCGTTAAACCGAGTCATCTGGTACAAACCACACCTCCTAGTTATTTTTAGATAGTGAGATATGAATTTATTTGTGAAGTTTAGATATATTTTTATTATTAAAGTGATTAATTAATTTAGTGAAAAAGTTGAGTTAGAAAAAAAATAGATAAAAATATGAAATGAGAAGAACAAGGTTTGAGGATGATGGATCTAGTGGAAAATTGCTGGAACTAATTTTTAGGAATTTTTGTGGAATTTTTAGATTATTAGCCTAATTATGGAAAAATTTATTGGGAGTTATTGAATATTATTTTGGTGAAATTGATGATGGAAAATGAAAGAAAATGAGTTAAAATGATTAGAGAAATTTATTTAGAATTTTTAGAGTATTTATTTAATTAAGGAGAATTTTTGAGTTGGAAATGAAATTAAAGGGAAATAAATTGAGAAAAATAGTTTTGGAGGAAAAATAAAGAAAATAAAATATTATAAAGGAAAATAATATTTGAAATTATTGGTCACATGGAAAAGCGTGTTGACGACCAAAATCGTTATTTAGGCGTTAAATAAGGATGATGAGGAGATTTTTTAATTATAGGATATTGATATATATAAGAGGGAATTTTTAATTATAGAATTTTTAATTGAGGGAATCGTCAAAAAAATTTAAATCTTGTTAGATTTTATATTGTGTGATGTTCAGTAGCTAATTAAAATTGTCTATCTTTAGGCGCGACGTCGGGGCAAATGTCACATCGAGATAAAGGGAAAGAGTCGGCAGACACCAACAAAACATAAAGAGATTAGTGGAATTGTTCTTATAATATTAACTATATATATATATGTAGCAATATGTAGCAATAAGGAAATTTTTATATTCAAATGATTTATGATATTACATAAAATATATTTTATGTGAAAATTTTGAGTTTTTACATTTATTGAGTTTGAAATATTTTATTTGTGTTTCAAAAAATTTAAATGTTAAATATATTTTATGATGATATTTATTTTGGTATGAAAATAATATTTATCGATTTTATGGAAAATGATTGAGAAATTAACAATAAAGTATTTTTATGGAAATCATTCTTGTGCTTTGACATGCAAAAATGAATTGAATTATGAATATGAAAAATTTTATCCACATGTTAGCCTAGATGTGAACTAGGGTATTGTTGGCATGCAAATAGGGTAGAAATTACGGTCCTGTTCATTTCTATGGACCAATAAAATATTATGATTATGTGCATTTCTGTGAATCACCTAATATATTTTCCAGTCATGTGCATTTCTGATGGTGAGTAAGATTATATTTGGATCATGTGCATTTTTGTGGATCCTGAGTCGATATGTGATATGATACCCTTTTGATTTTCTAGGAACAAGTCTAAAATATTATAATATGTGGGTATATGAAAAAAAATACTATTAAGAAATCGGAGATATTATGTATCATGAATTCAAATGGATAAATGAAAAAGATATTATATTATTACATTGAAGAAAATGGATTTAAATTTTGAATTGGTTTCATTTTAAATTTATGTTTTATTTTAATAACTGTTATTATAAGGCTTTTGCACCACTGAGTTATATACTTAGCGCGAAAGTTTGTTTTCTCTCGCGTAGGTTACAAGTGTAGCTGACAACGTCTGGATTTGTAGATAAGAGACGTTGATTGGTGGACCCTCATGATAGAGCCTAACAGTAGTAGCGGTAGCCACCCCGAACGGGTTGGTCTTCTTATTGTATTTTGATATATATATATATATATATATATATATATATATATAAGCTTTTAAAATTTCATTATGGCATGTATATACACATACACAATAAAAAAAAATTGTAATTAGGGTATGTATGCATAATATTTTATTTTATATATTTTAAATTTCTCATATTAGATATGTTTCAAATTAAAGGAATATTTTTTAAAAAAGATTTTTATTTCCTGTAGCACTTCTTATCTATCCAGTATATGAATGGGTGTATGGAAGGGTAAAGGGTGTTGCGACAAAGCCACATGGGATAATGAAAGCTCTTCAAGCGAAAAAGATGATAATGAAGGAGAAGAGGTCAAGCTATGTTCCATGGCTTTAGAGGATCAGTTCACGAATGAGGTAGGACTTTCTTACTCATACTCTTTTAATGATAATAGAAGTGATAATAATAGTGATAATGAAAATGATGATGATGAGCAAAGTTTAATAGAAATGTTGAACCTAGAATTAGAAAAATATATTAGTAGACTTAAAACTTATAAAAATAATATTTTAGATTTGAAAAATAAAATGGAAGTTTTACAAAAAGAGAATTTTGATTTTAAGACTTCTAATGAAACCTTTCAAAAATATTTAAATGAGTATTCCTCTAGACCCTCAACTAAATCTTTGCGTGAAGAAAATAATATTTTGAAAAATGAAGTTGAGGAACTTAGAAACTCAATTTCAAAGTTTCATAAAGGAAAAAAAGTTTAGATACTCTCATAGTGTCTCAAAAACCACCTTTAATATGACAAGGTCCAGGCTTTAATGAAACATCATCTTCATCTCACAAGACTATATTTGTTAAGTCTAGTGCACCACAAACCTCCAAAATTGAGATAATAGTCCCAAGGGGTAAGAGCATAGCACACACAAAACCCTCTATTTAAAATAAGAATAGTCAATGGTCACTTGGCTTAAGAGTGAAATCTCAAAAGGCCAATCATGTTTTATGTATAAAAGACATATACCTAGGAAAGCACCTTTTCATCATGCATGTGTATGTCATTGCACAGAAACTCATTCTAAAAGGATGTTAAGACCTAAAAGCATGTTAAAACCGAAAAACATATATAGAGCTAAACAATACAATTATTGCATGAAATTTGGTTATATCAACAAGTATTGTTGGATAAAGAAGGCTCATTGGAAAACTTCAAGTGCTAACGCCTAAGGACCCAAGTTCATTTGGGTACCTAAAAACCAAACTTGAATGGTGGTTTTATAGGTATGCCTCAAGTCCACTATAAAGGGAAATATTTGGCTTGTGGATAGTGGATGCTCAAGGCATATGATCGGAAACTAAGAGCTCTTCAATCACATCAAAAGAATTGATGGCGGTAAAGTAACATTTGGGAATAATGCTAAGGGTAAGGTAATTGACATTGACTCTATTGGTATTAATAATACAATTTTTATTGAAAATGTTTTGCTTGTTGATGGTTTGAAACATAATTTATTAAGTGTAAGACAATGTGATAAGGGAAACCAAGTTATCTTTACCTCGAATGAATGTCTTGTAACCTCTTTAAGTGGCCAAAAGATATTCAAAGGAGATAGAGATGTCAATACTTACATAATAGACTTACACAAAATATCTAACCTTTCCTCTAATTGTCTTATGTTTATCAGTGATGAATCTTGGCTATGACATAGAAGGTTTGGTCATGTAAGTATGGAATTAATTCAAAGCCTTAGCAAAGAAGAGCTAGTGACTGGGCTTCCAAAAGTCAAATTTGAAAAAGATAAGACATGTGAACCTTACCAAAGAGGAAAACAACAAAAGTCATCCTTCTAATCCAAAAATGTAGTAAGTACCTTTAAAACTATACAACTTTTGCATTTAGATCTTTTTGGACATACTAGAGTTGCTAGTTTATGAGGTAAATACATTGTTGATGATTACTCTAGATTCACTTAGGTAATTTTCTTAGCTCAAAAGAGTGATACTTTTGAATCTTTCAAAAAATTTTCTAAAAGAGTTCAAAATGAAAAAAGACTATTTTATTTATAAAATAAGAAGCGATCATGACAAGGAATTTGAAAATGAAAATTTTGAAAACTTTTGCTTAGAATATGGTATTTCACATGATTTTTCAACTCCTAACACACCTCAACAAAATGGGGTAGTAGAAAGGAAAAATTGAGCTTTAATTGAAATGACTTGAACAATGCTCAATGAGTATGGTTTACCAACCTACTTTTGGGTTAAAGCCACTAATACTGCATGTTATATTTCAAATCGAGTTTTCAAAAGACCACTTTTAAACAAAACTTCTTTTGAGCTATGGAATGGAAGAAAACCCAAGATATCTTGCTTTAGAGTATTTGGATGCAAGTATTTTATATTAAACACCAAGGATAACCTTGAAAAATTTGCCTATAAATCCAATGAAGGTATCTTCTTAGGATACTCTATAACTAGCAAAGCTTATCGAGTCTTTAATAAAAGGTCTTTAGTTGTTGAAGAGTATATGCATGTTATTTTTTTATCAATCTAGTAAGCTTGATCTTGTGAAAGGTAGCGTTCTTGATGATATTGTAGGTACAATGGAGAAACTTGATGATGATCAAGAGAAAGATGATGATGATCAAAAGAAATAATAACAAGATGTCTCTCTACCTCAAGCTAAAGAGCACGATAACCAAGAGCTCCCAAAGGAATGGAAAATGATAAAGAATCACCCCAAGGAACAAATCATTGGTGATCCTACTAAGGGTGTAAGTGCTATATATCATCTCAAACTTTTAGATCCTACTAAGGGTGAAAAGTCTTCTTCACGACTGTGACTGTTTAATGTCACGACTGTGACTCATTTCACTTTCCTTTTCACAGTTAGAACGCTCCTTCAACAGAGGTAGCACGCCTTAGGTGTGATTTGTTAAGCTTCAAGCCTACAGAGAGTCCTAGTTATCATGTAGTAGTTTTACCTTTGTTGTAATAGGACTTTATCTTTATGCATTTTAATTTTCATGTAATTCTTGTCCTTTAATTTTTAATACAACAATCATATTTACATTTCAATCTGTTTGCTAGTGACAAAGGGGGAGAAACAAGTATATATGTGTTCAATGTATGATGACATGAATATGCAATATGCAATGTGAGGTTATATAATGAAATATGCAAATGTTATTTCAATTGATGATATGCATCAACCTCACATATACCTTGCAACTTGAACTTGAACTTATTTTATTTAATGCATAAGATATACTTAACATATATCTCACATATACTTTGAATACACTTGGTTATACATATTTTATTTGATGAGATATACTTAAGATATACCTTGCAAATACCTTATTAGTTTGCAAATACCTTTGCTATATTTCTTTCAAATCTTGCACTTTATTATTTTATCTTAAGCACCTTTTGAGGGGGAGACTTCTCAAAAGCACATATTGCTAGATTATTCGTCACTATAAAAATTGAGGAGATTGTTGAACCTTGAGGGGTATTTCTGTCATTTTGATGATAACAAATAAAATAACAATAATTTATTTAACAATGTTTGTATTCTAAGTGTGTTAAATAGGATATACTTTGATTAGAATATGAAGCAAGATTGAAAGACAACTTTTGAAGATAAAAATCAAAGAAATAGCAAAGTGTCATGCCCGTGAATATAACTTAGCGCCAATTCTCTACCATTCAAAGTTCACAGCCATGAAGGATCAAACCAGCCGTGAAAGATCAAACAAGTCACTCCCGTAAAAGATTAGTCACGTCCGTGACTAAATATTTCTAATTCTTCCAGAGAGTGTCACGGCTATAATAATCACTTGGACCACGGCTTGGAAGAACATTCATGCCTGTGACACATATAGTCACGCCCGTGAACTAGGACAGAGAAACATGTTAAGCGCGAATTAAGAGTTGGTTCAATGGCTACTTTCGCATTAAATGCACCCAAACGGCTATAATTCACAAAGAAAATATAAATGTAAGTCATTTATGAATCCCAAACAAGAGAAAATAAGAAAAACAACAATTATTTTTCATCTTTAATCTTATTGTAGCCTTGTGCATTAATTATTTTTCAACAATCCTATACTTTTTATGAAAACCTAATTGCTCATAACTTCTGAGCATTGTAGGTTGGTGATTGTTTTTCATTGTAATCAATTACTCAAAAGTGAGTTTGGTATATTGGGTTATGAGTGAAAACATTTTTAAGAGTTTATTGTGTGAGTCATAAAACACAAAAAATTGGTTTTTGTGTGAGCCATTGAAAAGGACAAGGGAATCTCTGGGTTAGGTGTTAGCCATTGAGAGAAACACCATAGTTGGGAGTGAGCTTGAAAAACTCCATTGTAACACTTAGTGTGTTAGTGAAATAACCAATTGAGATTGGGGAGGGGAGTAGGGTTTATTAATACCCGCATTCTTGGTTCATTGCGTGGGCAACAGAAATAATTATAAATAAATATTTTCTTTTAAGATAAAAAAATTAACTAATTGTAAATGGGTGCATCACACTATCGTTTAAAACATAACATATAATCATTTATACTTAAAAATTTATTTCACCAGTGACGTCATAAATCATATGAAATCCGCTTAAAAACCACATCCATTCACTTAACAAATCTTTCATTATACTAATATACTAAATAATAATTATATTATTTTTCTACCCATATAACATATTATAGACTTGTCCCTATGGAATTAAAAGGTATCGCTAAATGAAGAAAATATCATAATCAAAGATAACCACATGACTTAAATAACATTATATGATCCAAGATAACTACAGGATTATAACTGATCTAAGATAACTACATGACCGGTATATAAATAATATGTATGATCAAATATAACTACAGGTTCCATACAATACCTCTCATGACCAAGATAGTTACAAGTCATGAAGTTTTTGCCTTATTAACATGCCAACAATTTATATATCATTGTCTATGTTCTTATATGAGCTAAAAACTGTAAATTCCATAGTAATATTTTCAATATCATTTTGTTCAATAAATCATTTTATAAATTTATTTCAATTCATATAATCATTTCATAACATATTTTATTTTGTAACACAAATATATGTAAAATTTAACATTAGAAAAAGTGCATGCACGGTTATTTTATAAAACTTGTCCAAACTCATTTCATATTAGAATACAAAATATATTTAATATTGTAATTAAATTTGTTAAACCTTGAGGGGTATTTCCGTTATTTTGATACTAACAAATAAAATAGCAATAATGTATTTAACATACTTGTTTTCTAAGTTTATTGAACAGGGTGTGTAATATGATAGCAAGAATGGAGAATGAAAGACTAATTTTAAAAAGACAAAAAATGAAGAAATAGCATGTTCATGCCTGTGACCTTATATGTCACGCCCGTGATGAAGCTTAACACCAACTATCCAACATTTAAAGTTTACGACCATGAAGAATGATAGCAACCGTGAATGGTTATATCAGTCACGACCGTGAAAGAAAGTCACGCCCGTGAGAAGACATGAAAAATTCTTCCAAAGAGCTTCACGGCCAAAGTCACCACTTGGACCACGGCACGACCGTGAAAGAAAGTCACGCCCGTGAGAAGACATGAAAAATTCTTCAAGAGAGCTTCACGGCCAGAGTCACCACTTGGACCACGGCTAGAAAAGATGTTCATGCCCGTGAACAAACACTTCAAATCCTTCCAGAATGCTTCACGACCAAAGTCACCACTCAAGTCACGACTTGGAAGAATAGGCACGACCGTGACAATCATAATCACGACCGTGAACGAGGAAAGAGAAACGTATCAGGCGCAAAAATAAAGAGTTGGTGCAATGACTATTTCCGCATTAAATGCAATCAAAAGGCTATAATTCACCATGGAAGTATAAATGCAAGTCATTTATGAATCCAGAACAAGAGAATAGCTAATACTTCGAATCAAAATCTTATTGTAAGCCATTTGTTCATTTGATATTTTCAAAACAAACATTTATTCTCTGTGAAAATATTTTTGCTCATCATTCTCTGAGCATTAAAGATTTGTAAGTGTTTCTTTCTGTAATCATCTACTCAAGTGAGTTTGGGTATTTTGGGGTTAAGAGTAAAACACTTGTAAGGGTTATTTGCATGAGCCTTTAAAACACAAGGAATTGGTTTATTGTGTGAGCCATTAAAACACAAGGGATTTCTGGGTTAGGTGTGATCCATTGTTAGAAACACCATAATTGGGAGTGAGTTTGTAAAACTCCATTGTAACACTTAGAGTGTTAGTGAAACTCCCAATTGAGATTGGGTTCGTTAACACCCGAACCTCTATAAAAATTCTTGTGTCTTATCTTTCTATCCCTACTCATCTTAACTTTTCTTTCCGCACTTAAAAGTTAAAATTTTTAATATCCAATTCAACCCCCCTTCTTGGTTTAATATATGGACAACAATTGGTATCAGAGCTAAGTCTAGCATTGAAGCCTAATCAGCGTTAGTAAAGATCAAGATATAGCCAATGAAGGATTCCAAAGTCTCAAACCTTACTTTGATGGAGCAAATTATGCTCATTGGAAGTTTCAGATGGAGACATATCTGGATAGTGAAGGAATTGAAGTCTGGGATAGTGTTCAAAAAGAATGGATACCACCAACTAGAAGAGGAGTTGATGGTGAAGAAGAAATCTTATCAATAGATGATTGGACAGAGCCTTAAAGAAGAGCAAACTTTAAAAACAAGAAGGCAATGACAATTCTCTCAAGCGCATTATCTATTGAAGAATGTGGTAGAATACAACACTGCCCAACAGCTTACAGCATGTGGAAAACATTGAAAAACTATCATGAAGAAACTAAGCAAGTTAAATCCAAGAAGATTCAACTTCTTACTTCAGAGTATGAGCTCTTCAAGATGAAATCCAATTAGTCAATTACTGACATGACCAACCGTCTTCTAACCATCATAAATGGCATGAGAAAATTTGGAAAACACCTGAGCTTGGAAGATGTAAATAACAAAATCCTGAAAAGTCTTCCTCTCAAAGATTATGGTTCAAGAGTTACCTGTATAGAAGAGGCAAATGAAGACATAAACATCATGAATACTTATGTGCTTATTGGCAAACTTCTCACACATGAAATGGCAGTGAAAAGAGATAGAAAACTTGAAGCAAAGCTAGAAAAAAGAAAGCCTCTAGCACTAAAAGCCTCTACCTTAAAATCTCAAGAGGAAGTTGAAGATGATGAAGAAAAGAGTGATTATGCAAATGATGACATTGGTATGCTCTCAAGAAGGATGAAAAAAATCATTGATAAAAGAATGAACAACTCTAGAAAATTCGGGCAAAAAAACCCTAAATAGACTTCTAATGATACACAAAGAAGTAAAGAAGAGGTAAAGTGCTATGAATGTGGAAAGAAATGGCATATTAAATCGGAATGTCCAAGGCTCAAGAAGCACAAGAGAAAATACCAAAGAGATAATGGGGAGAAAGGTCACAAAGCCACATGGGATGACGAAAGCTCTTTAAGTGAAAAAGATGACAATGAAAGTGAAGAGGTCAACCTATGCTTCATGGCTATAGAGGATCACATCTCGGATAAGGTAAGATCACTTCACTCATATTCTTTCAATAATGATAGTAATAGTGAAGAGGATGATGATGAGCAAAGCCTAATAGAAGTATTGAATCTAGAACTAGAAAAATATAGAAGTAAATTCAATACTTATAAGAATAACATTTCTAATTTGAAAATCAAAATGGATGCTTTAGAAAAGGAGAACTTTAAGCTTAAGTCATCTAATGAATCTCTTCAAAAGTCATTAGATGAATACTTTTCAAGACCCTTAACTAAATCCTTGCTTAAAGAAAACAATATATTGAAAAATGAAGTTGAGGAACTTAGAAACTCCATTTCAAAATTTCACAAAGGAAATGAGAGCTTAGATACTCTCATAGTGTCTCAAAGACCATCCTTAATTAGACATGATCTAGAATTTAAGGGTACATCATCATCTTCTCACAAAATTACTTTTGTTAAGTCAAGTGAACCTTACATCTCTACATTTGCTGGAACAGCACCAAGGAATGAATGCACAAAATACACTAAATCTTCTATACGTAAGATGAATAATCAATGAATGGTAAGCCTAAGAAAGAAACCTCAAAAGGCTAATCATGCATTTATGTATAAGAAGCATGCATCTAGAAAAACACTAATTAATCATGATTATGCATGCCATTGTTCTCAAAGTCAGTCTAATAGAAATATGGCATTCAAAAGCATTGTAAGACCAAAAGGTATTTTTAGACCTAAACAGTGTAATTATTGTATGAAATTTGGTCACATAAATAAACATTGCTGGATAAGGAAGGCTCATTGGAAACCTTCATGTGCTAACCCGCAAGGACCCAAGCTCATTTGGGTACCTAAAAACCATACTTGAATTGTGATTCTATAGGTATGCCTCAAGTCCAAAATAAACAAAAATGCTTAGCTAGTAGACAGTGGATGCTCAAGGCATATGACAGGAGACAAAGAACTTTTCAATGAAATCAAAAGTATTGATAGAGGTAAAGTTACCTTTGGAAACAATGCTAAGGGTAAGGTAATTGGCATTGGCTCTATTGGTATTAATGGTACTACTTTTATTAAAGATGTCTTACTTGTTGATGGCTTGAAACATAACCTATTGAGTGTAAGTCAATTATGTGATAAAGGAAATAAAGTAACCTTTACTTCCAACGAATGTCTTGTAACCTCTATTGATGGTCAAGAGATATTTAAAGGAAATAGAGATGTCAATACCTACATAATAGACTTACACAAAATATCTAATCATTCTTCTAAGTTTCTTGTGACTACTAGTGATGAATCTTGGATGTGGCATAGAAGGCTTGGTCATGCAAATATTGATTTAATTCAAAGCCTCAGCACAAGAGAGCTAGTAAAGGGACTGCCAAAAGTCAAATTTGAAAAATATAAGACATGTGAACCTTGCCAAAGAGGGAAGCAACACAATTCATCCTTCAAATCCAAAAACATAGTAAGTACCTCCAAACCTCTACAACTCCTGCATCTAGATTTATTTGGACCTACTAGAATTATAAGCTTAGGAGGTAAACACTATGCCTTTGTCATTGTAGATGATTACTCTAGATTTACTTGGGCAATTTTCTTAGCTCAAAAGAGTGATGCCTTTGAAACTTTCAAAAATTTTTCTAAAAGAGTTCAAAATGAAAAAGAGTATTGTATTTCAAAAAAAAGAAGTGACCATGGTAAAGAATTTGAGAATGAAAACTTTGAAAGCTTTTGTCTTGAACATGGCATTTTGCAAAATTTTTCATCTCCTATGACACCTCAACAAAATGGGGTAGGTGAAAGAAAAAATCGAACTTTAATTGAAATGGCTAGAACAATGCTCAATGAGTATGGCTTACCAACTTACTTTTGGGTAGAAGCCACAAATACTGCTTGTTATATTTCAAATCGAGTTTTCAAAAGACCCCTCTTAAACAAAACTTCATTTGAGCTATGGAATGGAAGAAAACCCTTGATATCATACTTTAGAGTATTTGGATGCAAGTGCTTCATATTGAATACCAAGGAAAACTTTGGAAAATTTGCCTCTAAATCTGATGAGGGTATCTTTTTAGGATACTCTACAACTAGTAAAACATATAGAGTATTTGATAAAAAGTCATTAACTGTTGAAGAATCTATGCATGTTATTTTTGATGAATCTAGTAGACTTGATCTTATGAAAGGTAGTGTGTTCTTGATGATGTAGTTGGTACCATGGAAAGACTTGATCTTGAAAATGGAAGAGAAGAAAATGATCAAGGAGATTCACATCAAGATAATTCTCTACCTCAAGCTCAAGAGGAAAACAGGCAAGAGCTCCCAAAGGAATGGAGATTGACAAAAGATCACCCCAAAGAGCAAATCATTGGTGATCCTATAAGGGGAGTAAATACTAGATCTCATATCAAACATTTAGTATCTAACCTTGATTTTGTTTCTCAAATTGAGCCTAAAAATATTGATGAGGCTCTTAATGATGAAAGTTAGGTGATTTCCATGCAAGAGAAACTCAACCAATTTGAGATAAGTAAGTTATAGACCTTAGTACCTAGACCCAAGGAGCATCAAATTATAGGTAGCAAATGGGTGTTTAGAAATAAACTAGTTGAACAAGGTTGAATAACTAGGAATAAGGCTAGATTGGTTGCAAAAGGGTATAATCAGGAAGAAGGAATAGATTATAATGAGATCTATGCTCCTGTAGCTAGATTAGAAGTCATAAGAATACTTTTAGCATATGCATGCCATATGAATTTCAAACTCTTTCAAATGGATGTGAAAAGTGCCTTTTTAAATGGTTTTATAGAAGAAGAAGTTTATGTAGAACAACCACCAGGTTTTGAGAGCTTTGATTTGCCTAATCATATATTTAAACTTTCAAAAGCTTTATATGGTTTGAAACAAGCCCCAAAAGCTTAGTTTGAAAGACTAAGTTCTTTTCTTTTAGAAAATAACTTTACAAAGAGGAATGTTGACACTACATTATTTATTAAAAAGCATAAGCATGATACTCTAATTGTTCAAATTTATGTTGATGATATCATATTTGGGTCTACTAATGAATTGTTTTGTCAAGAATTTGCTAAATGTATGGCTAGGGCCTTCGAAATGAGCATGATGGGTGAGCTAAAATATTTTCTCGGTCTACAATAAAACAAGGCAATGAGGGCATATTCATCAACCAATCCAAATATGCCAAAGACTTACTTAAGAAATTTGGAATGGAAGGATGCAAGAATGCCAAGACTCCAATGAGCACATCAGCAAAATTGGATCAGGATGAAAAGGGTAAGAGCATTAATGAAAAGCTCTATAGAGGTATGATCGGATCACTCTTATATCTTACTTCCTCTAAACCCAACATAATGTATAGTGTATGCTTATGTGCTCACTTTCAATCGTGTCTAAAATATTTACATGGCTCATTGCATATAGGTTTATGGTATCCTAGATATTCATCCTTTTATATTATAGGATATTCAGATGTTGATTATGCTGGAAGTCTTTTAGATAGAAAACGTACTTCAGGTACTTGTCACTTTATTGGAGAATGCTTAGTTTCTTGGTTTAGCAAGAAACAAGTTTCAGTTGCTCTTTCTATCGCTGAAGCGAAACATGTGGCAGCAGGATGTTGTTGTACACAAATCATTTGGATGAAACAACAACTTAAGGATTATGGTCATAGTATGAACCATATACCTATTAGATGTGACAATACAAGTGTTATAAATCTATCTAAGAATCTCATTCAATATTCTAGAAGTAAGCATATTGACATTAGACACCATTTTATTAGAGATCATGTTCAATATGGAGATGTTGTATTGGAATTTATAAGCACAGACAATCAATTGTCAGATATCTTCACTAAGTCTCTAAATGAGGAAAGATTTAATTTCATAAAAAGAGAGTTTGGTATGATTGATGGATTAACTTTGTGATTGCCAAAATTGTCAAACCTTGATTGATAATCTTGTGTTTTTTTTTGTCTCATCTTACTAGATATAAGGTAGCTAATTTGATAGAAATATATGTTATAGGGGATAGAAGATCCTTAGAAATGATTTAATCTTGTTTTAGACTTAATTTTATTTGATGAGGTTTTTAGGCAATTCACGCCTGTGACATATATTCATAACCGTGAACTAAATCATCAAAAGAACCAGTAGCTTTCACGACTTGCTTCACGACATGCTTCACGGCTGAAGGTAGTGAAGATTATATTTCATGACCATCACCTTTTTCAGTCACCCCTGTGAAATCCTTTATTCACGCCCATCACGCTTTTTCACTACCATGAACATTTCCACCAAAAACTCACAGAAGCATTCACGTTTTGTATCACACTCTGTTTCACGATCACAAGTAGTGAAGATTGCATATAACTTGCATATAACTTGCATATACTTAAAACTAGGAAGCATATTTTGATGCTACACTTCATCATTCTTTATAATTCTTGCACTTCAGCATTTTTTATCCTAAGCATCTTTTGAAGGGGAGACTTCTCAAAAGCACATATTGCTAGATTATTTGTCACCATTAAAAAGGGGGAGATTGTTGAACCTTGAGAGGTATTTCTGTTATTTTGATGCTAACAAATAAAATAGCGATAATGTATTAACATACTTGTTTTCTAAGTTTATTGAACAGGGAATGAAATATGATAGCAAGAATGGAGAATGGAAGACTAACCTTAAAAAGACAAAAAATGAAGAAATAACATGTTCACGCCCGTGACATTATATGTCACACCAGTGATGAAGCTTAGCGCCAACTATCCAACATTTAAAGTTCACAGCCATGAAGAATGATAGCAACCATGAATGATCATATCAGTCACGACCGTGAAAGAAAGTCACGCCTGTGAGAAGATATGACAAATTCTTCCAGAGAGCTTCACGGCCAGAGTCACCACTTGGACCACGGCTAGGAAAGATGTTCACGCCCGTGAAGATATAATGTCACGTCCGTGATCAAACACTTTCAATCCTTCCAGAATGCTTCACGGTCAAAGTCACCACTCAAGTCACGACTTTGAAGAACAGTCATGACCGTGACAATCATAATCACGACCGTGAAAGAGGAAAGAGAAACATGTCAAGCGCGAAAATAAGAGTTGGTGCAACGGCTATTTCTGCATTAAATGCAATCAAACAGCTATAATTCGCCATGGAAGTATAAATGTAAGTCATTTATGAATCCAGAACAAGAGAATAGCTAATACTTCGAATCAAAATCTTGTTGTAAGCCATTTGTTCATTTGATATTTTCAAAACAAACACTTATTCTTTATGAAAGTCTTTTTGCTCATCATTCTCTGAGCATTAAAGATTTGTAAGTGTTTCTCTCTGTAATCATCTACTCAAGTGAGTTTAGGTATTTTGGGGTTAAAAGTAAAACACTTGTAAGGGTTATTTGTGTGAGCCTTTAAAACACAAGGAATTGGTTTATTGTGTGAGTCATTAAAACACAAGAGATTTTTGGGTTAGGTGTGATCCATTGTTAGAAATACCATAGTTGGGAGTGAGCTTGTAAAACTCCATTGTAACACTTAGAGTGTTAGTGAAACTCCCAATTGAGATTGGGTTCGTTAACACCCGAACCTCTATAAAAATTCTTGTGTCTTATCTTTCTATCCCTACTCATCTTAACTTTTCTTTCCGCACTTAAAAGTTAAAATTTTTAATATCCAATTCAACCCCTCTTTTTGGTTCAATATCTAGGCAACAAAATTAAAAATACATTTAACCATTATTATAAGAGTTTGTACAAACCTGGATAACATTCTCCTTGTGTTAGTCAGTTTCTTATCATTGTCTGATTTAGGCACTCATGGGTTCGTTGTGCCTAACACAAAATCATTTCCTAATTAGTCATCACAATTATATCTATTTAAGAAATTTCATTTTACTTAATCTTTTTTTGAGAAGAATAAAATGATTTCTAGGTTGATACTGGAGCCACAATTCATGATTATTATTCATGAACTTTAAAGTCCTTATAGTATGATGGATCAATTTACAATATGTAAACTTACAACCTTTATCATTTTTACTTCTTTTACCAATTTCTTTTATTTTATTTTATATAAATTGACTAATTATTCTTTTTACTTTTTTATCATTTTATTGGGCCAAGATACCCATATCATATACCAAAAGACAAAAAAGAGGAATTTGTAAATGGATATTATGGCTTACAAGTACTATGACCTATCATATCTAATTAGCATGCTAACTTGTCTATATATTCTAGTTTAGGTTAGACACATAAAATAAACTTAACTTCTCTTTTCATTATCATACTTTATTTTGGTACAACTATAATTCCCTATTTTCCTCTCATAACAATTCTGTTATTTGTGCTCTTCAATCACTTCCTATTAAATACATGTTTTCCCATTTATTTTTCTAACCTTATTTTATTAATACACCACACTCTCAAATGCTTTCTTTGAATCATTAATTAATTAACAAATAAATTTTAATAAAATAGGGTATTCAAAGTAGTGATTACATGTTCATGCTTGTGAATGAGTTAAATTAAATTGTTTCATCATTGCGACTAAGTGTCATAACCTGTGAACAACACTAAAGCTGTTTCACACCCATGACCCCTATTTTACTTCAAGCCGTGAATGAATCTAAATGGAACAATGTCTTTTCTAAACCAAATTCACACTAGTGAATCAGTGGTTACTGACCGTGAATCTTTACATTCATGCTCGTGACTCATGATTCATGCATGTGAATTCCTACTGGAAAACTATTAAACATTCATTCTCAAGTTCAAATACATTCTTCATCTCAAATACAACATTCATATTATCTTTTTCACAATTTAATTCCTAATACTCATTAATTAAGCTATCAATTTACAAACAATTCACATTATCATGTTCAAACCCTAATATTCATGTAAGATTACAAAACCAAATATATTTCATCTACAATTTAGCATGCCAAATATTTCAATCCTGCAAATAAATACCAACTTTATAGGTTATTGCCTTAAGGTATGCACATACCTCTTTGATTTATCTTTAGACTTTTTAAGCCTCATTTTTTTCCTTGTTCTTCTCATTTACTTGGGTTTGCTTTGTTTCCAATTAAGCTCCTAAAACATATAAAAACCTCATTAAAACCTTCCTTCTATAATTATAAACTTTAACCCTAATTTCTCTCTCTACAAGCCCTAAACCCTAAACTGTATCTCTTCTTTAACTTTGAGTTTTGGCCTTATACTTCTATTTAACCTCATCCTCTACCATATTTAAAGTATTTAATCATCTATTTTCATATTTTTATCATCAAACTCATAAAAACCCTAACTTCCATATACCTTATCTCTCTTCAAAACTAAACTCTAAATGTGCTTAAAACAAACTACATCTTTAGAGAAAATTTGTAAAGATAGAGAAAAAAATCTCACTTTCTTTTCTTTCCCCTTATGTTAGGCCTATATGAGACCTTTTTCCTCCTCTTCCCTTGCTCATTTCTCTTTCTATTGGTTCCTCTTAGCTTCTCCCAAGCTATTCTATGCATAAAAGATTACTTTTCCTTGTTTTTCTCTCTCTTCCTTAACTTACTCTCACAAAAACAAGTTTTGGCTATGGAGATTGAAAGGGGAACGAGTTAAGGGATATTAAAAGTGCATAAAATGAAGATGAAAGTGGTGATAAGCAAGAATAAGAAAAGGAAATAAATAAAAGTCTCCAATTGGGTCCAACCATTTGACCTTAATTCATGAGATTTTTAGTTAATTAACACTATAATCTCCTCTTGCTTAACGTGGCTAACCAAATTAAGTGATTTATGTTCCATTTATATATTTAATTGGTAAATATCTCAATTAGTCCAATTTTTGCCAAACTTATAATTTAGCCCCAAAACTTTTCAAACTTTTCACTTAGGTTTTAATTTTTCTTTAGTCAAAATCCAAATTTAGATTTCAATCGGACCGGTGCATCAAATTCACGACACATGTGACTCGAAGTCTAAATTAGAGGGTACGCCATATTTCTTATTGGTTTTTATGATACTTTTCTTAAAATAATTGAATATTGACGGAATTACTTTTAAAATATATCTTTATGCAAATTTTATTTATTTGGGCTAGAATCATATTTTTAATTATGCTTTAGTGAAATAATACTTGAGTTTGTGATAAAAATACAAGTTTGAATTATGGAAGAAAAATAATTTATATTTTGATGGTATTGGTCTAAAATTATATACTTATGCAATTACGAAGTTTGGGTAACATACTTTATGTTTAATAATTTGGTTTCTCAAATTCTACAAAAACTGATTTAAAAAAATGTATTTTAAGTATTAGTTCTATAGAAATCATGATATGAAAAGACTTTTAATTTCAACTTCAATTATGTTATTTATGGATGTTTTACTATTAATTTTATGAGATGAATAGTATTCTTGAGAATTAATATTTATCCAAACATGTTAGATTATTTTATGTATACTTTATAATTAAAAATATATTATGTTCCTTTTGTTATGTTTATATCCCTCACTGAGTAAGTGCACTCACTTTTCATATTACTCTTTTGGATTTTTCTAGATAATTTGCTGATGTCAAAAATAGTCTCAATTCATTCATAGAGGAGGTTGGACCACTAATACAAGTTTTTGGACATTTTGAGTTCCTAGTTGTACAAATGATATATATAACTGTGAGAATAATGTATTTTGGGTAATTTAATATGTTGCTTATATCAATGTATAAATAGTGATGTAAATAGTAAGAAATGTATATATGTTATGATAAGTTGAAAATGATATAACTTTTATACATAATGGTTGTTAGTTAGGAATATTTATGAAATGGATCAGGTGCATGGAAGTGATACCCATAATAATTATAGAATGATTTTTAATTTTATTTCAATTGTTATTAGATATATTAGTTGTGATAAATACTATGTGTTTAGGAGAATGTTGTATGGTTTTTTTTAGGTCATTCTCATCCTTATGAGGAGGGATAGGTGTGACAAGTTTCTTTTTATTAACTTGTCATATCCGCTAATTTAGGCCCCAAGTCGCGTTGGTTGTTAAATTGATTCGTCGGTTCGACTGAAGTCTAAATTTAGGTTTTGACAGAAAAATAATTAAAATATTTATGAAAAATATTTAATAAAGTATTTAAAGATGTTATTTTATGGTGAATGACCTAAATGCAAAATTTGAAAGTTTTGGAGTCACTTTGTAATTTATCAAAATTTGGGATATCAAGTGAGATATTTATTATTTAAATGAATAATTTTGGGCACATGATTGGTTGACCACACCAAGTGGAAAACATTAAGAAGCTAATTAATATAAATATCTAGATATTTAAGCTTAGGTGTACCAATATTAAATATTTTTGTCATTTTCTTCTTAATTATTATTCTTATTTTCTTATCTCTTTCTATCTAGAATTTTTCATACTCCTAAACCAACTCATGTTTCCTCCAATCCTCCATAGCCAAAGCTTGATTCTAGGAATAAATAGTGAGAAATGCATGGAAAAGTAAGTTTCATGCATAGTTGATCAAGATAAAGCTAGATGGTGTAAAAAGAAAGGTTTTTGAAAGTATTTTAGAAACTCAAATTGACAAGGAATGAGCTTAAAAGAGCAAAGAAAAAGAGAAAGAAAAGTAAAATAATAGGTAAATGCATAACTTAAGACAATACCTTATATTTTATCATAAAGTTGTATGATCTGAGTATTTGACATGTAAATTATTGTTAATTAGTAGTATTTGGTGATAACAAATTTGAGGATGTATGTTTGGTAGACTTAGAATTATATTTGATAAAAATTGAATTATGTGTTGATGTATCTTTACTGGATTCCATAGAGCAATTTGTACATATTTTACTACAACTTAAGCTCTAAAATTCTGATTTGTGTTTTCTTTATTGGGCTTGAAAGTTAAGACATAAAACTAAAACTTTTATGAGTATACAAAATGTTATTTTGAACGTAACTATGCTTAATTTTGGCACAAAAGTAGGACTAGAAAATCGTCTATGAAATTCTGGGCAACGATTTTAATAATCAGTCAGTGTTCATTTGATAATATCTTCAGTTACAGAACTCCAAATTTAGTGATTCAAGTTACATATTAAAGTTAATATTCAAGGCTAAAATTCTTAAGAAGATATTGTAATTTAATTCTGCTGTTAACATGTCTAAAATAGAGAATAGAATCTGCCAGTAAAATGGCAGAATATGAATTTTAGAATTTGATCTAAAAAATAATGTGAACCTTATTATATTATGCAAATTATATTTTTATTGAGTAATTATATGATTAACTGAGCTATTAGATCCATAAAATGTGTAAATTTAAGAATTATGAATTTTAATGACAATAATTAAGTCTTTGAACTCCTAATTTAGAACTAGAGTTTTGGATCGTTTGACATGTCAATCAGGAATCTATTAATGTCGGTGATGACATTCATATTAATACTAGTGTTGGCATTCATATTAATGCTAGTGATGATACATATATTAATGTTGTTGATGACACTCATATTAATAGCGGTGATAACATTTGTATGTGCATACCATTATGCCCAGGTGACAACTTTATTATACCTGGATAACCAACTCAGTTATTTTGATTATTGATTTCTATGTGTTATGGGCATAAATATATTAACTTGGTATAAAGAATTTTATATGTGAATTAGTTGTTCATAAATAAAAATTTAAAGAATAATTTATTTACATAAGATAATTATGTAATGTTTGCATATGAAAAATTCACATTTGTATATGTATAAATAATATATATATATATATATATATATATATATATATATATATTATTTAATCGGACATATATGTATGATGATACATTATGACATATTGCACGAGTATAATTTATTACCTTATATATATGCACCACTAAGTTTAGAGCTTAGCGTGAGAGTTTCTCCCGCACATATATAAAGAAGAATAAGCTGAAGATAATAGATAAACCTAACGATGACCCAACCCAGTAAAGTAGCTCACTCCTGACACCGTGGATTACATAATTCTTTGTACTTTTATTTTGAAGTTTCTTTTATAGTGTTTGTAAAATAACTACACATCTCGTAAATAATACTTTATCATATAAAATATAATTTGTTTCCTTATTATGATTTCTTTTATATTATAAAGAAAAAATATATGAGCTACTATCCTTATATATATGTGAAACAATATTTTAATCGATAAAGTCAGAATAACACTCTTTTATCCAAACACGTGTTGCTAGAATAAGATAATGTTACACTTGTTATTAATTTCATGAATAAAGAATTGATTGAGACCCATCTCATCTAACATATGGCAATTGTGGGTTTCATTTATCTTTCCTTCCCTCTCTTCCCTCCTATTCCTCCTTTCTTTCTCTACTTTATCCCCATTCTTTCTCTCTCTTTGCTTCTTAAATCCTAAAACAACACATATGTATAAACTAAGTAACAAATAATAGTGTGCAAAATTGAACTGAAATAAAAAAAAAAATTTGAATTGATCCAAACAAATTTAGCCTAATTGATTTAATTTATCCAATTTTTGATTTAATTGGTTTGTTATAACAATTGGCTTTCAATTTATTGGTTTAGTTTGGTTGCAAATCTTGAAAAATCGATTAACATAAATTGACCAAAGTTTTAATATATTATTTATTTTTTATGTATTATTATTATTATTATTATTATTATTATTATTATTATTATTATTATTATTATGGCTCTTCTAATTTTATTTATTAAATAATTAATGCATTTGATAATCACAAATTTTGAGCATTAATGAAGGCAATTTAAATATCATGCAAATTAAAGGCTAGGATTAAGGAAATTATTGTCAATTTCCTTTTAAAAATGATATAATTAACTCAATACATTTAATCATTGCAATTTTCCTTTTATATATTGTCATCTTTATCTAATTAATGAAACTTTATTATTGATTTTTGGTAATTAATTTTGATCAATAGTAATTGATAATGTTTTGTTGCAATTTATCATGATTTATGATAATTGATTTTAATTTATGTTAGTTGATAAAGTTGTGGTAATTGATTTTATTTTAGAGCAGTCATAAATTTATGATAATGCTAATTGATTATAATTTATGATAATTGACAAAAATATGGTAATTAATGACAATTTATAATAATTAATTAATTGATGCTTAAAATCAATTGACTCGAGTCAAATCAAATTGTAAGATTTTGGTTTTGTTTTAAATCTGGGTCAATTTAGTTTAGTTATTTTAATATGAAATTTGGTTTATTCGTTTTTTAGAAGCATGGTTTAGTTTAAAACCTAACTGGTCGAGTGTTGACACTATTAACAAGTAAAATGTTTTCAAGAAACAATCATAATCAAAAAACAAGGTCTTGAAATTTCTACAAAATTTCTACAAAAAGGAGATTATGCATTTTAAAAGGAATTCAAATTAAACAGCAAACAATTAAAGAGACCACAAAATAGTGTCAATTAAGGCTAAATCACTGTCATGAGATTTTGTGTTTCAATGATGAAGTATTTGGATTTGTTATTGAGTAAAATTGTCTCTAATTTTCTAATGGCTTCAATTTTTAAGTTGGAACTTTCATTTATGATAATGGAAAGAGATGAAGATAAGCAACTTTGATTGTTGTTGAATAATGATATGTGCAGTTTCTCTTTGACTCCCTTGTGAAGCAAAATTAGATTTAAAATTCGAACATTCAATTCCAAGACCTCAATCTCTAGTCCCTCTCTGCTTAAAACATTTACATTTGCCTTCACAAATCAATCAAATCTGCCTGAAAATCTTTTATGTTTGTTATAAAGACAAAATACAATAAATAAAAAAATTGGTGATTTTACTAGAGATGACAATTTGAACCCGACTCGTTGTGTCCCGCTCTAAACGGGATGGATATTTTTTTTGTAAATTTTTTTCCACCCAACCCCAACTTGATTATTATATTATTATATTTTTATTTATATATATAATAATTATTTATATTTTAATGTTATTGATATTTTTCAAAAAAATAATAAAATAAAAATATAATATTCATTTTAAGTAAAAAATATATTTTTTTACTTAAACAATTATATATTTAACTAGTTAATTAAAATATAAAAAATATATAAAAAATATTAAAATAAAATAAAATAATTTAATGAAACTCAGGAAATGAGATGGAGTCAGGGATCTCCGTCCCTATGTAGTGCAGGGACGATAACTCCAAATTGTTTTCAGGCGGAAAATGGGGCGAGGTCAAGGGTTCTCCAACCCCGAAATCCCTTCCCCCATTGTCATTCCTAGATTTGACATAAAATTTTCGTTTGAATCTTTAAACTTTTGACTATTTAAAATAGTATCAAAAAGTATGCGAAGGTCTGAAAATCTAGTTCATTTGAAGATAAAAAATATTTTGAGGAATTTCAAAATTCCTGAAACTCTCATAAAATATCAAAGTAATAGAAATTGAAGGACAAATAGAGATTTCAGACTCCATTAATTCTTTTGGCATTAATTTTATTTTCAAAATATATATGATTAAGTGAACCAACTCTTTGAAAATTTTCATAAAGAAACAATTTATGATTCACTAGAAGCATGCAAATTCTAAGAAAATGAGGTAGGAAAGCTAGTAAATAAAATGTTGGATGCAATTGAAAGAGAAAGAAGATTAAAGAAAGATAGATCTTGAAAGGAAATTTTGAAGTTAAGAAAAGAAAGAATGGTAACCTTCTTTTTATAGTTAATTCAATATGAGTTTTCAAAGTTTAGTTTCTTTCCCATGCAAGAAATTCCTTCTCCCTTCACTCAACTCCCATGGCTGAAACACCGCTCGCCCTTTTCTCCCAATTGGGTTCAAATGCAAATGTAAATAGAGAAGAAAATGAAATATGCTAGAATTTGGGCCACTTTTCCTCTTATATACGTAGACTATTATGTGTTTAAGTTAATAAAACTTTGAGGTGGCAACCATGCAATAGGTATTGATTAATTAAAAAATATTTTTACACTGATAAATCACTTCCATCACTTAATCTTTTTCTTTCTTTATTTCTACCACTAATCTTTATCTGTTTTCAATTTAACCCGTAATTAGTTTTTCACTTCTTTTAATTTCAACTACAATTCTTAATTTCTCTCAATTAAACCTTTAATTAAAGTTCAATTAACTGTAGTATGTTGACAAAAAAAATTTTGCAAAATTTTACAAAATGAAAATGAAAATTAAACTTTGTGTTTACTTTAAGCATTATCACCAAAATTTCACTTGAAAACTATTTTTACTATTTTCAAAGAAAAGTGTTGTTAAACCTTGAGGGGTATTTCTGTCATTTTAATCATAACAAATATAATAGTAATAATGTATTTAATGTTTATGTTCTAAGAGTGTGAAACAGGAGATACTTTAACTAGAATATGAAGCAAGATTGAAAGACAACTTTTGAAGCTTAAAATCAAAGAAATAACAAAGTCATGCCCGTAACTAATTATGTCACACCTATGAATATAGTTTAGCATCAACTTTCCAACATTCAAAGTTCACAACCATGAAGGATCATACTAACCGTGAATGATCATACAGTCACACCCGTAAAATAGTATTCATGCCCGTGATAAAATGTCAATTCTTCTAGAGAGCTTCATGGCCAGAGTCACCACTTGGACCACAGCTTGGAAGAATATTAATGCCTGTGAAAGTATTAGTCATGCCTGTGATCAAATACTTCCAATTCTTTCAGAAAACTTTACGACCAGAGTCACCACTTAGACCATGGCTTGGAAGAACATTCACGACCGTCATACATATATTCACGCTCATGAATGAGGACAGAGAAATATGTCAGGTGCAAAGTTAAATATTGGTTCAACGGCTATTTTTCCATTAAATGCACTTAAACATCTATAATTCACAAAGGGGGTATAAATACAAGCCATTTATGAATCCCAACAATTACTTTGAATCATTAATCTTGTTGTAGCTTTGTGCATTAATTATTTTTCAAAACAAACTTCTATTCATTGTGAAAACCTAATTGCTCATTATTTGCTAAGCATTGTAGGTTATTGAGTGTTTTCATGTAACCACTACTCAAAAGTGAACTTGGGAATTTCGGGTTAAGAGTGAAATACTTGTAAGGGTTTATTATGTGAGCCATAAAATATAAGCAATTGGTTTTTATGTGAGCCATTGAAAAACACAAGGGAATTTCTGGGTTAGATGTTAGCCATTGAGAGAAACACCATAGTTGGGAGTGAGCTTGAAAAACTCCATTATAACACTTAGTGTGTAAGTGAAACACCCAATTTAGATTGGGAATAGGAGTAAGGTTTTTTAATACATGAACCTCTATAAATATTATGTGTGATATCTCTCATTCCTCACTCTATTTTAAGTTATTCCCCGCTTTCAAGTTAAGCAATTTTTAGTTGCAAACCAATTCAACTGCCTTCTTGGTTCATTGTCCGGGCAACAATTGGTATCAGAGCTTGTCTAGCAATAAAGCTTAAAAAGAGCAAGCAAAGATCAAGAAATGGCCAGTAAAGGATTTCAAAGTCTCAAACCTTACTTTGATGGAGCAAACTACGCTCATTGGAAATTTTGGATGAAGACATATTTTGATAATGATGGAATTGAAGTTTGGGATAATGTTCGGAAAGAATGGACACCACCAACCAAGAAATGAGTTAATAGTGAATAAGAAGTTTTTTTAAGAGATGATTGGACAGAGCCTCAACAAAGAGCTAATTTCAAAAATAAAAAAGGCAATGACAATCCTCACAAGCTCTCTATCTATTGAAGAATGTGGCAGAATCCAACATTGTCCTACCGTATATAGCATGTGGAAAACATTGGAGAATTTTCATGAAGGAACTAAACAAGTTAAATCCAAGAAGATTCAACTTCTCACTTCAGAATATGAACTCTTTAAATGAAATCTAATGAATCTATCACCGATATTATGAACCATCTTCTAGCCATCATCAATGGCATGAGAAATCTCGGAAAGCATTTGACCTTGGAAATGTGAATAACAAGATTTTGAGAAGCCTTCCTCTCAAAGACTATGGTTTAAGAGTTGCGGGAATAGAAGAGACCAATGAAAACATGAGCGTCATGCCTACCGATGTGCTTATTGGCAAACTTCTAACGCATGAAATGGCGATAAAAAGAGATTGAGAACTTGAAGCTGAACCAAAAAAAAGAAAGCCTCTAGCACTGAAAGCCTCTACTTCAAAATCTCAAGAGGTAATTGATGATGATGAAGAAAAGAGTGATGATATCAGCAAATGAGGACATTGTCATGCTCTCAAGAAGATTAAAAAGAATAATTGAGAAGAGACCTGGTAATTCTCGAAACTTCAAACAAAGAACCCTCAAACACTCCTCAAATGATTCTCAAAAAAATAAAGAGAAGGTAAAGTGTTATGAATGTGGGAAGAAAGGACATATCAAACCAAAATGTTCAAAGCTCAAGAAACACAAGAGAAGAATTAAAAAAGATGATGGGGAGAAAGGTCACAAAGCCATATGGGATGACGAAAGTTGTTCAAGAGAAAAAGATGCTAATGAAAGAAAAGAGGTAAACCTATGTTTCATGGCTTTAGAGGATCACTTTATGGATGAGGTGGGGTCTTTCTACTCATACTCTTTTAATGATAATAGTAGTGATAATGAAGATGATGATGACGAACAAAGTTTAATAGAAGTGTTGAACCTATAATTAGAAAAATATATAAGTAGACTTAAAACTTATAAAAATATTATTTTAGATTTGAAAAATAAAATGGAAGTTTTACAAAAAGAGAATGCTGATTTTAAGACTTTTAATGAAACTCTTCAAAAATATTTAAATGAGTATTCCTCTAGTCCCTCAACTAAATCTTTGCGTACAGAAAATAATATTTTGAAAAATGAAGATGAGGAACTTAGAAACTCAATTTCAAAGTTTCATAAAGGGAAAAATAGTTTAGATACTCTTATAGTGTCTCAAAAATCACCTTTAATAAGACATGGTCCAGGCTTTAATGAAACATCATCTTCATCTCACAAGACTATATTTGTTAAGTCTAGTGCACCACAAACCTCCACAATTGAGGTAATAGTCCCAAGGGGTAAGAGTATAACACACACAAAACCCTTTATTTAAAAGAAGAATAGTCAAGGGTCACTTGGCTTAAGAGTGAAACCTCAAAAGGCCAATCATGTTATTATGTATAAAAGGCATATACCTAGGAAAGCACCTATTCATCATGCATGTGTATGTCATTGCACAGAAACTCATTCTAGAAGGATGTTAAGACCTAAAAGCATGTTAAAACCGAAAAACATATATAGAGCTAAATAATACAATTATTGCAAGAAATTTGGTCATATCAACAAGAATTATTGGATAAGGAAGGCTCATTAGGAAACTTCAAATGCTAACCCCTAAGGACCCAAGTTCATTTGGATACCGAAAAACCAAACTTGAATTGTGGTTTTATAGGTATGCCTCAAGTCCACTATAAAGGGAAATGTTTGGCTTGTGGATAGTGGATGCTCAAGGCATATGACCGGAAACTAAGAGCTCTTCAATCACATCAAAAGAATTAATGGTGGTAAGATAACCTTTGGGAATAATGCTAAGGGTAAGGTAATTGGCATTGGCTCTATTGGTATTAATAATACAACTTTTATTTAAGATGTTTTGCTTGTTGATGGTTTGAAACATAATTTATTAAGTATAAGACAATTACGTGATAAAGGAAACCAAGTTATCTTTACCTCAAATGAATGTCTTGTAACCTCTTTAAGTGGCCAAAAGATATTCAAAGGAGATAGAGATGTCAATACTTACATAATAGACTTACACAAAATTTTTAACCTTTCCTCTAAGTGTCTTATAACTATTAGTGAAGAATCTTGGCTATGGCATAGAAGGCTTGGTCATACAATCAAGGAATTAATTCAAAGCCTTAGCAAAGGAGAGTTAGTAACTGGATTTCCAAAAGTCAAATTTGAAAAGGATAAGACATGTGAACCTTGCCTAAGAGAAAAATAACACAACTCATCCTTCAAATCCAAAAATGTAGTAAGTACCTTTAAGCCTCTACAACTTTTGCATTTAGATCTTTTTAGACCTAATAGAGTTGCTAGTTTATGAGTTAAATACTATGCTTTTGTCATTGTTAACGATTACTCTAGATTCACTTGGGTAATTTTCTTAGCTCAAAAGAGTGATGCTTTCGAATCTTTCAAAAATTTTGCTAAAAGGGTTCAAAATGAAAAAGGCTATTTTATTTCTAAAATAAGAAGCAATCATGGCAAAGAATTTGAAAATAAAAACTTTGATAACTTTTGTTTTGAATGTGGTATTTCACACAATTTTTCAGCTCCTAGAACACCTCAACAAAATGGAGTAGTGGAAAGGAAAAATCGAACCTTAATTGAAATGGCTCGAACTATGCTCAATGAGTATGGTTTATCAACCTACTTTTAGGTTAAAGCCACAAATACTGCATGTTATATTTCAAATCGAGTTTTCAAAAGACCACTTTTAAGCAAAACTTATTTTAAGCAGTGGAATGGAAGAAAAACCATGATATCATAGTTTAGAGTATTTGGATGCAAGTGTTTTACATTAAACACTAAGGAAAACCTTGAAAATTTTGCCTCTAAATCCAATGAGGGTATCTTCTTGGGATACTCTACAACTAGCAAAGCCTATAGAGTCTTTAATAAAAGATCTTTAGTTGTTGAAGAGTCCATGCATGTTGTTTTTGATGAATCTAGTAAGCTTGATTTTATGAAAGGTAGTGTTCTTGATGACATTGTAGGTACAATGGAGAAGCTTGATCTTGATCATGAGAAAGATGATGATGATCAAGAGAAACAACAACAATATGTATCTCTACCTCAAGCTCAAGAGCAAGACAACCAAGCACTTCCAAAGGAATGGAAAATGACAAAGAATCACCCCAAGGAACAAATCACTGATGATCCTACTAAGGGTGTAAGTACTAGATCTCATCTCAAACTTTTAGATTCTAACCTTACTTTTGTATCTTAAATTGAGCCTAAAAATATTGATGAGACTCTTAATGTTGAAAGTTAGGTGATTGTTATGCAAGAGGAACTCAACCAATTCAAGAAAAGCAAAATATGGACCTTGGTTCCTAGACCCAAAGACCATCAAATCATTGGTAGTAAATGGGTGTTTAGAAATAAGTTAGATGAACAAGGTTCAATAACTAGGAATAAAGCTAGGTTGGTTGCAAAGGGTTATAATCAAGAAGAAGGTATAGATTATGATGAAACCTATATTCCGATAGCTAGATTAGAAGCCATAAGAATACTTTTAGTGTTTGCATGCCATATGAATTTTAAACTCTTTCAAATGGTTGTCAAAAGTGTCTTCTTAAATGGCTTTATAGAAAAGGAAGTTTATATTGAACAACCTTCAGGTTTGAAAGCCATAATTTGACTAATCATGTTTTAAAACTTTCTAATGCATTGTATAGGTTAAAACAAGCTCCAAGAGCTTGGTATGAAAGACTAAATTCATTTCTTTTAGAAAATAATTTTTCAAAATGACATGTTGATACAACCTTGTTTATTAAAAAGTATAAGCATGACATTTTGATTGTTCAAATTTATGTTGATTATATCATATTTGGGTCTACTAATGAATTATTTTGTCAAGAATTTGCTAAATATATGACTAGGGAATTTGAAATGAGCAAGATGGGCGAACTTAAGTTCTTCCTTGGTCTACAAATCAAGCAAAGCAATGAGGGCATATTCATCAACCAATCCAAGTACTCCAAAGAGTTAATCAATAAATTTGGAATGGAAAGATGCAAAAACTCTAAGACTCCAATAAGCACATCAACAAAATTGGACAAAGATGAGAAGGGTAAAAGCATAAATGAAAAGCTCTATAGAGGTATGATCGGATCACTTTTATACCTTACTGCCTCTAGGCCCGATATAATGTATAGTGTATGTTAGATAATAGATATCAATCTTATCCTAAGGAATCACATTTGAATGCTGTAAAAAGAATTTTAAAATATTTACATGGCACATTGCATATAGCCTTATGGTATCCTAGAAATTCATCTTTCAATATCATAGGATATTCAGATGCGGATTATGCTGGTAGTCTTTTGGATAGAAAGAGTACTTCATGCACTTGTCACTTTCTTGGTGAATGCCTAGTTTCTTAGTTTAGCAAAAAACAAGTTTCAGTTGTCTTATCTACCGTTGAAGCAGAATATATGGCAGCAGGATGTTGTTGCACTCAAATCCTATTGATGAGATAACAACTAAAGGATTATGGTCATAGTTTGGACCATATACCCATCAAATATGATAACACAAATGCCATCAACCTATATAATAATCTCATTCAACACTCTAGAAGTAAGCATATTGACATTACACATCATTTTCTCAGGGATCATGTTCAATATGGAGATGTTGTGTTAGAATTTATTGATACAAATAATCAATTGGCAGACATTTTTACCAAAACTTTTAATAAAGAAAGTTTTCATTTCATAAGAAGAGAACTTGGTATGCTTGATGGATCAACTTTGTCTTAATTATTTTCTTGCCAATTGTATGTTGTGTGAACCTTGAATTTTAATTCCTTCATATGATGTTTCTTTACTTGACTAATTTTATGATATGAAATGGTTGACATGATGGAAATATATGTTTTAGAGAATATAAACTTTTTTGAAATCTTCTAGTCTTGTTTTAGACTTAATTTTATTTTTTAAGATTTGAGATGACTCACGCCCGTGACATATATTTGCGATCGTGAACTTAATGGCAAAAAGTTCCAGTAGCTTTCACGCGTTGCTTCACGAAAAGAAATAGAGAAAACTAAGTGTCACGCCTGTTACTCTATTTTGTCACTCTCATGAAAAGCTTGATTCAAGCTCGTAACATATCGTCACGACCATGAAAATTGATAGCAGATAACTCCAGAACCGTTCACGCTTTACCTCACGGGTTGAAATAGTGAAGCCTAATTTTCACGCCCGTGACCACTTTTGTCACTCCCATGAAAACCTTTATTCATGCCTCCTCACTCACAAATTTTGGCCTCCTCACTCACATTTCCGTCTATAAAACCCTTTCAAACCACTTTCACTTTGAAGAACACATCTTCTCTCAAGGGTTTCTTTCAATTTTCTCCGAAAATTTCTTCTCTAATCCATTGTTCAAAGTTTATCAAAATGAAATTTGGTTTTTCAAAAGGCACAAGGAAGAAATCACATGCTCCAATACACCACACCGATTATCTTATCAACATCATTTCGGATCATTGTCATTCGCGATATGTCGTTCTCAAGAAACAACCTCTACTTTCATCACATTCCTTCGAGTGGAATTCTATCAAGAATTTTGGTCTTGAGACAAGCATGATTGAGTAATTACAAGCTTGTCACCTCAGAGAGATCGTGGACATATATCGTCCAATGCACATTGCAAGTCTCACCCACCAAAACCGTAAAATTCGAGCTCTGTAAGCATCCTAACACTGTCACTGCAGCAGAATTTGGTACTATTTTCAAGCTTCCTTTAGATGGCATCCTAAATGAGAGTGAATTTGAATTTTATGCTCCTCTAGCTTGGACACATTTCTGCTTAGATTGTAGTTGGGATGTGAAAAAGACAAAGAACACCCCACCTCCGGTCTCATGTGCATAAGTATATGCATAGGTTTCTCACCTATAGTATATTTGAATGAGGAGATAACAATGGGGCAATCAGAAAATCGAAGCTTTTTATATTGGAGATGGCACGAAGAGGACTATCTGTAGCATTGTCACGATGGTTTGTAAATCACCTCATTTCCATTGCAATGAAGTCATCGGGAGATATTTTGATTGGCGGGTATGTGACTCACCTTGCCATTGAGCTAGGGTATTTGAGCCTCGATGACCATAATTATACTCTCATTCCAGTTCATCCACGAGATGGATTCGATGTTGAATCATTTATCAAGATGGGAGCAGTTGTTCGTATCATTTATGTAGATAATGTCTACTACCGTTTTACCACTCCAGCTGGTGAAATTGATTAGGAAGATCATGACTCTGACACCTTCAAAGCTGGTCTCCAGTCTGTTCGGAAAAAGGAAGCGAGCCCGTGATGAGACATCGACACGGGCAGTAGCTGAGAATTTTGGTCAATCGTCGGCCTTTACCATATCCATTTTGGCACAAAAAATTGCTGATCTTATAACACCTCGCCTAGACATGATGCATGCTTTCATTGATGAGAGGTTGGAAAACCTCAAAGACTTCATAGAGTCTCGAATAGACATCCTCGAGGGGGAAGTAGCACGCCTTAGGGATGATTTTTCAGGCTTGAAGCCTACCTAGAGTCCTAGCTTTTATGCAGTAGATTTACTTTTGTTGGTATATGACTTTATTTTATGCTTTTGAATTTTAGTGTAATCCTTCTCCTCTAATTTTAATTCAATCGTCTTATTAAGACTTTAACTTTTTGTTGATGACAAAAGGGGGAGAACTTAGCTTTAATGTGAATGTGATATGTGAATGTGATTTATACAGAAATATGGTATGTGTGGTATGAAATATGCAAACAATATTTTATTTATATGCATAAGATATACCTCACATATACTTTGCAAACTTGAACTTATTTTGATCTCTTTTTAAATGCATAAGATATACTTAACATATATCTCACATATACTTTGAATACACTTGGTAATACATGTGTTAATTGATAGGATATACTCAACATATACCTCGCATATATCTTATTAGTTTGCAAATACCTTTGGTATAACTTTTTCAAATTTTGCACTATTTTATTTTATCTTAAGCACCTTTTGAGGGGGAGACTTCTCAAAATCACATATTGCTAGATTATTTGTCTCCATTAAAAAGGGGGAGATTGTTAAACCTTTAGAGGTATTTTGTCATTTTGATGATAACAAATAAAATAGCAATAATGTATTTAATGTTTTGTGTTCTAAGTGTGTGAAACAAGAGATACTTTAACTAAAACATGAAACAAGATTGAAAGACAACTTTTGAAGCTTAAAATCAAAGAAATAGCAAAGTCACACTCATGACTAATTATGTCACGCCTGTGAATATAACTTAGCAGCAACTCTCTAACATTCAAAGTTCACAACCATGAATGATCATACTAACCGTGAATGATCATACAGTCATGTCCGCGATAAAACATGCCAATTCTTACAGAGAGCCTCACGACCAGAGTCACCACTTGGACCACGACTTGGAAGAATATTCACGCCTGTGAAAGTATCAGTCATGCCCGTGATCAAATACTTCCAATTATTCTAGAAAGCTTCACGGCCGAAGTCACCACTTAAACCATGGCTTGGAAGAATATTCACGACCGTGACACATATATTCATGCCCGTGAATAAGAACAAAGAAATATGTCAGGTGCGAAGTTAAGAGTTGGTTTAACAGCTATTTTCTCATTAAATGCACCTAAACGGCTATAATTCACGGATGGAGTATAAATGCAAGCCATTAATGAATCCCAATAAGAAGAACAACAATTACTTTGAATCATTAATCTTGTTACAGCATTGTGCATTAATTATTTTCCAAAACAAACTTCTATTCATTGTGAAAACCTAATTACTCATTATTTGCAGAGCATTGTAGGTTGTTGAGTGTTTTCATTGTAACCAATTACTCAAAAGTGAGTTTGGGAATTTCAGGTTAAAAGTGAAACACTTGTAAGGGTTTATTGTGTGAGCCATAAAACACAAGAAATTGGTTTTTGTGTGAGCCATTGAAAAACATAAGGAAATTTTTGGGTTAGGTGTTAGCCATCGAGAGAAACACCATAGTTGGGAGTAAGATTGAAAAACTTCATTGTAATACTTAGTGTGTTAGTGAAACACCCAATTCAAATTGGGGAGAGAAGTAGGGTTTGTTAACACCCGAACCTTTATAAATCTTGTGTGTGATATCTCTCATTCCTTACTATATTTTAAGTTATTCCGCACTTTCAAGTTAAGCAATTTTTAGTTGCAAACCAATTTAAACCCCTTCTTGGTTCATTGTCTAGGCAACAAGTGTAAAACATCTTTTTATTGTTTTCCAAAATTTTCTTCATTAAATGTAGAGTGAAAACGCGCGTTTTTCATTTAAGCGTTTTTTCTATTTGTCTTTTTAATCATGCCTCTCTAACTATCTTATCACTATGACTGGGCTGTTAGTGCTCTACTACTACTTCATGTTGCATTGTTGTTGACTCTCCTTCAACCCTCTCTGGTTCGTTATTTGAGCACATGAAAGGTAAATTTTATTAACTTTGCAGATATGGTCGTTGGCACTACTTTACCATTTGGATTTTGTCTTTTGTAGATTTGGTTGTGGTTATTGCAGAAGAATACAAGAAGATCTTTCGATAGCGGAAAATTGGGCAAAGCATGGGAACTATCTAGTTGCTGGGATAGATAGTGGAGACAATATTAAGGTAATTCTCCTTAAAGTATATTGTGTCTTTGATTTTGGAAATAAATAATTTTTTGGTGGAAGTGGTGATAAAAAAACATTCTTCTGAGGTTTAGAATATGCTCCTAAGAACCACAAATTTTGTTCAGTTTTGTTCTTTGTAAGTTATGTAGTGCTCATTTATCCATGTAGTCATTAATAGTGTATGGAAGTGTTACTGAGCTTATTTGTTTTTGTAAAAACCAATACTCAAATTATTGTATATAATATTTTTTTCAATTTTCGAGTTTATTATTAGCGAAATATTTATTACTATATTTCTTTTTTTTTCATATCATTTAAATATGGAACTAAGGATGTAAATATTTTGATTTAAAAGAATTCATTCATTAAACCATAATATTTAGAAATATATTTACAATAATACCAAATATATTAATTACAAAATTCACTCTTTATAAATCCTACTACATGCTATAATTTACATTAAAAAAAATTTTTAAACTTTAATCTTTACAATACAATTCCCAAAATATACAACAAGAAAATAAACTGATACGATTTGATATTGGGGTTCCCCTTATCTTCGGTCACCCTAACGTAAGAGCTACGTCTATTTATCTACGTATGAAACATACGCGCTAAACTACTAGCTTAGTGGTACGTTTGACAACTATCCAATTATTATATAAATATTTCTAAAATAAAATTTTAGAAACTAGAATTAATTTACTAAGCATGCCAAAATATTTAAATAATATAAAAACTATTTATGTCATGCAAAAATATACAATTCATCAATTATAACATTTCATTCATTAAACATGCTTTAAGCTTGTTTAACAATACAAGATATACAATTTAAAATATCAATTTAATAATTTATATTTTTTTTGTTATTTATTTGATAGCCCACGATATCTTAGAATGGAATAAACACTGCATATAGGGTTTCTGCTCTCCAACAGTATACCCAGCGCCTACATAATTATATTATAACTCGGCTTTTAACCGTTACATTTTCAATAACAACTCAATTTCTTTTTGTGCCTATATAATTTCAAACTCAACACTATTTTTTAATGCCTATGTAAGTTAAATTTCAGCACTATTTTATAGTGCCTATATTTCTACCTTTTTATTGGCATGTCAACTAATCTTATTTTCTAATTCTTAACTACATGTTATAGGTCATAATAATATTTGTTATATTTATTATTATTTACATAAATTATATATGTAACACTAATATAATTTCACATAATTGCATTAATCTCCATTAAATATTTTATAATATCATACTTGCTCATTTAATCATTTTGACTATAAGAAAAGTCAAATAATATATTTTTTCATTATAAAATTCCACAATCAACACATACATACAAACTGTCATATTCTGGACATCATTTATGCCTTATATTACCTTGCATTTTTCATTTATTTTTAGATGGAATTGGACAATTGATCAACTAACAAAATGTAGGTACATGTCTTATGAATTTGTTTCTAAGATATGTTCATTCGATTCTGCCCAGTATTTTATTGGACACATTTCTAGTTCAAAATTTAAGTCTATTTTTCACCTAATTCCAGTCATATTCAGGTCTAATGGTTTAAATAAAAGTTGAAACCCTATGTCTTAATTTTTCAATCCAATAATAATTATTCAAAAATTATTTTCAGAACTCAAGTTATGAACAGAAAAGTAAACACTATTTATAAGACGAATTTTCCAGCACTTCACTTAATTCCTACAATTTCTATCTTCATACATCAATCTCATATTCAAATTATTATTTCCACATTCATGACATCATTTAATCAAAATATCAAGAATTACATACACAATTACACATAATATCACAAAATTAAAAATCACATTTTCCACATTGAATTTTTGCCAAATGTACATACCTCAAAAATCTACTTCACTTCACTTTTCTCTTCCTCCTAGTTAGCTTTCTCCTTGCCCTTACTTTCTCTTTGATTTTGGCTCAAAGATTGTTCACCTCATTGGCCTAACAACAATTTTCACACTAATCAAACACTAATTACACTAATCCACATTTAATCACCATTAACATAATAATAACCCTAAATTACCAAATTTAATGGTAACTAACCTCAAAATCAAAGAAAATATAAGAAGAAAAATGAGAAGATGGAAAATCTAACCTCACCTTTGTAGATTTTCAAAATGACTAAAGTCTTCCTTCTCTTTTTCTCTTCTTTTCTTCTTTCCTCTTGCTTAGTTTAGCTCACTTTGTTTCACTTCCTTGATGATCTTGCCTAAATCTCACTTTTTTCCATATAATCTTAGCTTTGATTAAAGGAAAAAAAAAAGAAGAACAAAAGGGGAGAGGAGAGTCACAATCACAAGGAGAAGAAGAGAGAGTTTTTGGTTTTTTTAAGATGAGGAAGAAGAAGAATAAAGACAAAAAGGTGAAAGTTGACTTTTATAGTTAGATTAGGTGGGTGGCTAAGATTAATAGATAATATTGTCCCCCATTGGTCCATTAATTTAAATCACTTCTACTTTATTTTAATCCAAAGAATATTCCTTTCCTTAGATAAAAAATATTCTATTTTTATGCCTTCTTAAAATATTTGTGCCAAAAACACTACAATTTCCATTTTCGTGCAGCAAACAATTATTTTTGACCAAATTTTAATTCCGAACTTCAAAATTCTCAATTAATAATATCCAAAATGTTTTTCTCATATCTTATTCTTATTTTAATTTATTTCTTCCATTTTTGAATTTAAACTACGATCGGTTTGATGCACTGGATTTTGGTCAACCGCGACAGTGACCTAAATTATAGGGCATTACAATTTTCCCTCGTAAAAAAAAATTTCGTCCTCAAAATTTACCTTTTTAACTGGAGTGGAATAATTGTGGATATTGAGCCTTCATCACCTCTTTATTTTCCCAAGTCGCACTTCTATTTTATGATTTTTCCATATAACCTTTACCAATGACACTTTCTTGTTCCGTAGCTCTTTCATTTCTCAAGCTAGAATTTCCACTGGCTCCTCTTCAAAAGTTAGATCTGGTCGTATCTCTATAGGTTCTGCTGATATGATATGAGATAGATCCGATCAATATCTTCTTAATATGGACACATGAAATACGTTATGAATCTTGTCTAACTCTGGTGGTAGAGCTAACTTGTACACCACGGGACCTATGCATTCAAGTACCTCGTATGGTCCTGTTTGGGTATTTCCGTCATTTTGATGCTAACAAATGAAATAACAATAATGTATTTAACAAACTTGTTTCTAAGTTTATTGAACAGGGTATGGAACATGATATCAAGAATGGAGAATGGAAGACTAACCTTAAAAAGAAAACAATTGAAGAAATAGCATGATTCACGCCCGTGACATTTTATGTCACTCCCGTGATGAAGTTTAGCGCCAACTACCAAATATTTAAAGTTCACGGCCATGAAGAATGATAGCAACCGTGAATGATCATATTAGTCACGCCCGTGAAAGAAAGTCACGCCCATGAGAAAACATGTCAAATTCCTCTAGAGAGCTTCACGGCCAGAGTCACTACTTGGACCACGGCTAGGAAGGATGTTCACATCCGTGAAAGAATAATGTCACGTCCATGATCAAACATTTCAAATCCTTCTAGAATGCTTCTCGGCCGAAGTCACCACTCAAGTCACGGCTTATAAGAACAGTCACGACCGTGAAACACTTATTCACGACCGTGAAAAAGGAAAGAAAAACATGTCAGGTGCGAAATTAAGAGTTGGTGCAACAACTATTTTCACATTAAATCCAACCAAACGGCTATAATTCGCCATGTAAGTATAAATACAAGTCATTTATGAATCCAAAACAAGAGAATAACAAATACTTCGAATCAAAATCTTGTTGTAGCCATTTGTGTATTTACTACTTTCAAAACCAACATTAATTCTCTGTAAAAAATCTTTTTGCTCATTGTTTTCTGAGAATTATAGATTTTTGAGTGTTTCTCTTTGTAATCTACTACTCAAGTGAGTTTGGGTATATTGGGTTAAGAGTAGAACATTTATAAGGGTTATTTGTGTGATCATTTAAAACACAAGGAATTGGTTTATTGTGTGAGCCATTAAAACACAGGGGATTTCTAGGTTAGGTGTGATCCATTGTTAGAAAAACCATAGTTGGGAGTGAGCTTGTAAAACTCTATTGTAACACTTAGTGTGTTAGTGAAACTCCCAATTGAGATTAGGGAGAGGAGTTGGGTTTGTTAACACCCGAACCTCTATAAAAATTCATGTGTAATATCTTCCTATCCCTACTCAACTTAACTTTTCTTTCCGCACTTAAAAGTTAAGAAATTTTAATATCCAATTCAACCCCTTTCTTGGTACAATATTTGGGCAACAATTGGTATCATAGCTTAGTATAGCATCAAAGCCTAAACAGCGCTAGCAAAGATCAAGATATGGCCAATGAAGGATTCCAAAGTCTCAAGCCTTACTTTGATGGAGCGAATTATGCTCATTGGAAGTTTAGGATGGAGACATATATGGATAGTGAAGGAATTGAAGTCTAGGATAGTGTTCGGAAAGAATGGACACCATCAACTAGAAGAGGAGTTGATGGTGAAGAAGAAATCCTATCGAGAGATGATTGGATAGAGTCTCAAAGAAGAGCAAACTTCAAAAACAAGAAGGCAATGACAATTCTCTCAAGGTCATTATCCATTGAAGAATGTGGCAGAATACAACACTGCCCAACTGCATACATCATGTGGAAAACATTGGAAAACTATCATGAAGGAACAAAGCAAGTTAAATCCAAGAAGATTCAACTTCTTACTTCAGAGTATGAACTCTTCAAGATGAAATCCAAAGAGTCAATTGCTGACATGACAAACCATCTTCTAGCCATCATAAATGGCATGAGAAAGCTTGGGAAACACCTGAGCTTGGAAGATGTAAATAATAAAATTCTGAAAAGTCTTCCTCTCAAAGATTATAATTCAAGAGTTGTCGGTATAAAAGAGGCAAATGAAGACATGAGCATCATAAATACCGATGTGCTTATTGGAAAACTTCTTATACATGAAATGGCAGTGAAAAAAGATAGAGAGCTTGAAGCAGAGCCAGAAAAAAAAAGAAAGCCTCTAGCACTAAAAGCCTCTACTTGAAAATCTCAAGAGGAAGTTGAAGATGATGAAGAAAAAAGTGATGATGCAAATGAGGACATTGTCATGCTCTCAAGAAGGCTAAAAAGAATTATTGAGAAGATAGTGGGTAACTCTAGAAAATTCAGGCAAAGAAACCTCAAACAGAGCTCTAATGACTCACAAAGAAGTAAAAAGGAGGTAAAGTGTTATGAATGTGGGAAGAAATGGCATATTAAACTGGAATATCCAAGGCTCAAAAAGCACAAGAGCAAATACCAAGGAGACAATGGGGAAAAAGGTCATAAAGCCACATGGGATGCCGAAAGCTCTTCAAGTGAAAAAATGTCAATGAAAGTTAAGAGGTCAACCTATGCTTTATGGCTATAGAGGATCACGTCTCGGATAAGGTAAGATCACTTCACTCATACTCTTTCAATAATGATAGTAGTGATAATGATAGTAATAGTAAAGATGATGATGAGCAAAGCCTAATAAAAGTATTCAATCTAGAACTAAAGAAATATAGAAGTAAATTCAATACTTATAAAAATAACATTTCTAATTTGAAAATAAAAAATGGATGTTTTAGAAAAGGAGAACTTTAAGCTTAAATCATCTAATGAATGGTCCATTGCTTAAAGACCCTCAACTAAATCATTGCTTAAAGAAAACAATATTTTGAAAAATAAAGTTGAGGAACTTAGAAACTCCATTTCAAAATTTCACAAGGGAAATGAGAGTTTAGATACTCTCAATGTGACTCAAAGACCACCCTTAATTAAACAAGGTCCAGGATTTAAAGGTACATCATCATCTTCTCACAAGACTACTTTTGTTAAGTTAAGTGAATCCCACATCTCCACATTTGTTGTAATAGCCCCAAGGGCTAAGTGCATAAAATACACTAAATCTTCTATCCATAAGAGGGATGATCAAGGGTTGGTAAGCCTAAGAAGGAAACCTCAAAAGGCTAATCATGCTTTTATGTATAAGAAGCATGCACCTAGAAAAGCACCAATTCATCATGCCTGTGCATGCCATTGCTCTCAAACTCAACCTAATGGAAATATGGCATTCAAAAGCATTGTAAGACCAAAAACCATATTTAGAGCTAAACAATGTAATTATTGTATGAAATTTGGTCACATAAATAAACATTGCTTGATAAGGAAGGCTCATTGGGAACCTTCATGTGCTAACCCCCAAGGACCCAAGTTCATTTGGGTACCTAAAAACCATATTTGAATTCTGATTCTATAGGTATGCCTCAAGTCCACAATAAACAAAAATGCTTGGCTAGTAGATAGTGGATGTTCAAGGCATATGACTGGAGACAAAGAACTTTTCAATGAAATCAAAAGTATTGATGGAGGTAAAGTTACCTTTGAAAATAATGCTAAGGGTAAGGTAATTGGCATTGGCTCTATTGGTATTAATGGTACTACTTTCATTAAAGATGTCTTACTTGTTGATGGCTTGAAACATAACTTGTTAAGTGTAAGTCAATTATGTGATAAGGGAAACAAAGTAATCTTTACTTCCAATGAATGTCTTGTAACCTCTATTAATGGCCAAAAGATATTTAAAGGAAATAGAGATGTCAATACCTATATAATACACTTACCCAAAATATCTAACATTTCCTCTAAGTGTCTTGTGACTACTAGTGATAAATCTTGGTTGTGGTATAGAAGGCTTAGTCATGCAGCATGGATTTAATTCAAAGCCTCAACAAATGAAAGCTGGTAAAGGGACTGCCAAAAGTCAAATTTGAAAAAGATAAGACATGTGAAACTTGCCAAAGAGGAAAACAACACAAGTCATCCTTCAAATCCAAAAATATTGTAAGTACCTCAAAACCTCTATAACTCCAACATCTAGATCTCTTTAAACCTACTAGAATTGCAAGCTTATGAGGTAAACACTATGCCTTTGTCATCGTCGATGACTACTCTAAATTTACTTGGGTAATTTTCTTAGCTCAAAAGAGTTATGCCTTTGAAACTTTCAGAAACTTTGCTAAAAGAGTTCAAAATGAAAAATGATATTGTATTTCAAAAATAAGAAGTGATCATGGCAAAGAATTTGAAAATGAAAACTTTGAAAATTTTTGTCTAGAACATGACAATTCGTAGAATTTTTCATCTCCTAGGATACCTCTACAAAACGGGGTAGTCGAAAGGAAAAATCGAACTTTAATTGAAATGGCTCGAACAATGCTCAATGAGTATGGTTTACCAACTTACTTTTGGGTCGAAGCCACAAATACTGTATGTTATATTTCAAATCGAGTTTTGAAAATATCTCTCTTAAACAAAACTTCATTTGAGCTATGGAATGAAAGAAAGCCTATGATATCATATTTTAGAGTATTTGGATGCAAGTGTTTCATATTGAATACCAATGACAACCTTGGAAATTTTGCCTCTAAATCAGATGAAGGTATCTTTTTAGGATACTCTACAACTAGCAAAGCATATAGAGTATTTAATAAAAAGACATTAACTGTTGAAGAATCTATGCATGTTGTTTTTGATGAATCTAGTAAGCTTGATCTTGTGAAAGGTATTGTTCTTAATGATGTTGTAGGTACCATAGAAAGACTTGATCTTGAAAATGAAAGAGAAGAAAATGATCAAGAAAATTCACATCAAGATGATTCTCTACCTCCAACTCAAGAGGAAAATAGGCAAGAGCTCCCAAAGGAATGGAGATTGACAAAAGATCACCCCAAAGAGCAAATCATTGATGATCGTATAAGGGGAGTAAGTACTAGATCTCATCTCAAACATTTAGTTTCTAATCTTGTCTTTGTTTCTCAAATTGAGCTTAAAAATATTGATGAGGCTCTTAATGATGAAAGTTGGGTGATTGTTATGCAAGAGGAACTCAACCAATTTGAGAGAAGTAAGGTATGAACCTTAGTAGCTAAACCTAAAGAGCATCAAATCATTGGAAGCAAATGGGTATTTAGAAATAAACTAAATGAACAAGGTTCAATAACTAGGAATAAGGCTATGTTGGTTGCAAAATGACATAATCAGGAAGAATGAATAGATTATGATGAGACCTATGCTCCTGTAACTAGATTAGAAGCCATAAGAATACTTTTAGCATATGCATGCCATATGAATTTCAAACTCTTTCAAATGGATGTAAAAAGTGTCTTTTAAAATGGCTTTATAGAAGAAGAAGTTTATGTAGAAAAACCACCAGGTTTTGAAAGTTATGATTTGCCCAACCATGTATTTAAACTTTCAAAAGGTTTATATGGTTTGAAACAAGCCCCAAGAGCTTGGTATGAAAGACTAAGTTCTTTTCTCTTAAAAAATAATTTTACAAAGGGAAATGTTGACATCACATTATTCATTAAAAAGCATAAAGCATGATACTCTAATTGTTCAAATTTATGTTGATAACATTATATTTGGGTCTACTAATGAATTGTTTTGCCAAGAATTTGCTAAGTGTATGACTAGAGAATTCGAAATGAGCATGATAGGTGAGCTAAAATTCTTCCTCGGTCTACAAATAAAACAAGGTAATGAGGGCATATTGATCAACCAATCCAAATATGCCAAAGACTTACTTAAAAAATTTGGAATGGAAGGATGTAAAGATGCCAAGACTCCAATGAGCACATCAACAAAATTGGATAAGGATGAAAAGGGTAAGAAAATTAATGAAAAGCTCTATAGAGGTATGATCGGATCACTTTTATATCTTACTGCCTCTAGACCCTATATAATGTATAGTGTATGCTTATGTGCTCGCTTTCAATCTTGTCCTAAAGAGTCACATTTAAATGTAGTAAAAAGAATTTTAAAATATTTACATAGATCATTGCATTTAGGTTTATGGTATCCTAGAAATTCATCCTTTCACATAATAGGATATTCATATGTTGATTATGCTGGAAGTCTTTTAGATAGAAAAAGTACTTTAGGTACTTGTCACTTTATTAGAGAATGCTTAGTTTCTTGGTTTAGCAAGAAACAAGTTTCAGTTGATCTTTCTACCACTGAAGCAGAGTATATGGCAACATGATGTTGTTATACACAAATCCTTTGGATGAAATAACAACTTAAGGATTATGGTCATAGTATGGACAATATACCTATTAGATGTGACAATACAAGTGCTATAAATTTGTCTAAGAATCTCATTCAACACTTTAGAAGTAAGCATATTGACATAAGACATCATTTTATTAGAGATCATGTTCAATATGGAGATATTGTATTGGAATTTATAAGCACAGATAATCAATTGGCAGATATCTTCACTAAGTTTCTAAATGAGGAAAGATTTAATTTCATAAGAAGAGAGCTTGGTATGATTGATGGATTAACTTTATGATTGTCAAAATTTTCGAACCTTGATTGATAATCTTGTGTTTTTGTCTTATGTTTTTAGATATGAAGTAGCTAACTTGATAGAAATATATGTTATAAGGGATAGAAGCACCTTAGAAATGCTTTAGTCTTGTTTTAGACTTAGTTTTATTTAATGAGGATTTTAGGCAATTCATGCCCATGACATATATTCACGGTTGTGATCATAATCGCCAAAAGCTCCAATAGTTTTCACGCCTTGCTTCACGACATACTTCACAGTTGAAGGTAGTGAAGACTATGTTTCACTCCCAAAACCTTTTTCTATCACCACCGTGAAACCCTTTGTTCACGCCCGTGATGCTTATTCACGACCCTGAACATTTCCACCAAAAACTTACAGAAGCATTCACGTTTTGTGTCACACTCTATCTCACAATCATAAGTAGTGAAGATTGTACTTCACGACCGTGACTCATTTGTCACCACCATGATATTTTATTATTTACGCCCGAGATCTTTAATTGTCACGACCGTGAATCATTTCACATCCCTCATCAAGGGTAGAACGTCTCTTCAGCAAACCGTGAACACGACATTTCAAGCCTGTGACTTACCATTCACGACTGTGAATATGTCAGCTATAAAATATTTTGTCATTATTTCTCTCATTTTCAACTCTCCAACTTCTCTCATTTATCACCATTCAATACCATTTCATAGATTCTGGCCCCTTGGCAACTCATTCCATCTGTAAATACCTTCAAAAACTATTTCCATCATCAGAAATCAAAATACTTTTTCCTCTCGATCATTTGAGTGGCAAACTATCAAAACACTTGGTCTCGAGACAAGCATGACGGAACAACTCCAAACTTGTCATCTGAAAGATTTCGTTGATATCCATCAACCAAAGCTGAGGGAACCAACTCTCGAGTTTCTTAACACCCTGCAAGTATCTTCCACCGACACAATAAAATTTCAACTTTCCAAGCATCCGAACACCCTCACTGCCATGGAGTTTGGTGACATGTTCAACCTTCCCTCTTACAGTATCCTTAATGAGAGTGAGGTGGAGTTCCATGCTACTCAGGCATTGACTCATTTCAGGCTTGACTGCAGCTGGGATGTCAATAAGACGAAAACCACTCACCTTCGATCACCAGTGCATAAGTACTTGCATAGGTTTCTAACCTATAGCATTCTTGCCAGAGGATACAACAACGGATCTATTCAGAAATCCGAGCTCTTTCTCCTGGAGATGGCCCGAAAAGGCCTAACAGTAGCTTTATCTCGATGGTTTGCAAACCATCTACTGTTTATTGCTATAAATCCCTTCAAAGACATTTCGATTGGTGGGTATGTGACTCACCTTGCTATAAAGCTTGGATATTTGAAGCTAGCGGAGCACCACTTCAACCTTATACCAGCACATCCTCGAGACTGACTAGATGTCGAGTCATTTATCAAAATGGGAGCGACGATTCGCATAGTTCATGAGAACAACATATACTACCGCTTCACTAACACAGCTAGTGAGATTATTTGGGAGGACAATGATTCGGACGACCTCAAAGATGGCCTCCAAGGAATCTAGCAGAGGAAGAGAGTTCGAGTTGAGACGACAACCCCATAGGTTGAGCAGAAAATTGGACAATCCTCTACCTCCACACTGAACTTGGCTCAGCAAGTGGCCGATCTATTGGCACCACATTTTGACCAATTGTAGGCTTCGATGGATGAGAGGTTAGAGAACTTCAAGGATTTCATGGAGTCTCGCATGGAGAGCCTCGAGGCGGAAGTAGCTAGCCTTAGAGAGGGGATGTCTGGCTCCAAATCTAGCTAGACTATATTTTTGCTATGTTACTTTCTAGCATTTTCAATGTAGGACTTTAATTCACTTTTCAAAACCTTGTACTTTTCTTTTAATATTAATATAACTGCATTAGTTTTCCCTTATGATTTATCTTTTTTTGTTATTCTTTTTGTTGATGACAAAAGGGGGAGAACCTAGTAATATATTATATTTCAATTTAAATGCAATATATTTGAAATACTTATTTGAATCAAATGAATATGCAAGTATGCAAATGAGTTGACATACCTTGAATATAGCTTAAGTATACTTTGCATATACCTTGATGCATTTGATATACTTTGAATATACCTTAAATATACTTTGCACATACTTAACTAGTTTTAAGTAAAAATTTGGTATACATTGGATATACCTTGCATATAACTTGCATATACCTAAACTAGGAAGCATACATCCATGCTATACTTCATCATTCTTTACAATTCTTGCACTTCAATAATTTTTTATCTTAAGCATCTTTTGAGGGGGAGACTTCTCAAAAGCACATATTGCTAGATTATTTGTCACCATCAAAAAGGGGGAGATTGTTGAACCTTGAGGGGTATATCCATCATTTTGATGCTAACAAATAAAATAGCAATAATGTATTTAACATACTTGTTTTCTAAGTTTATTGAACAGGGTATGGAACATAATAGCAAGAATGGAGAATGGAAGACTAACCTTAAAAAGAAAAAAAATTGAAGAAATAGCATGATTCACGTCCGTGACATTTTATGTCACGCCCGTGATGAAGCTTAGCGTCAACTACCAAATATTCAAAGTTCACGGCCATAAAGAATGATAGCAACCGTGAATGATCATATTAGTCACGCCTATGAAAAAAAGTCACGCCCGTGAGAAAACATGTCAAATTCCTCCAGAGAGCTTCACAGCTAGAGTCACTACTTGGACCACGACTAGGAAGGATGTTCATGCCCGTGAAAGAATAATGTCACGCCCGTGATCAAACATTTCAAATCCTTCCATAATGTTTCACAGCCAAAGTCACCACTCAAGTCATGGCTTAGAAGAACAGTCACGAGCGTGACACACTTATTCATGACCGTGAAAGAGGAAAGAGAAACATGTCAGGTGCGAAATTAAGAGTTGGTGCAACAGCTATTTTCGCATTAAATGCAACCAAACGGCTATAATTCACCATGAACGTATAAATGAAAGTCATTTATGAATCCAGAACAAGAGAATAGAAAATACTTCGAATCAAAATCTTGTTGTAGCCATTTGCGCATTTACTACTTTCAAAACAAACATTAATTCTCTGTAAAAAATCTTTTTGCTCATTGTTTTCTGAGCCTCTTTGTAATCTACTACTCAAGTGAATTTGGGTTTATTGGGTTAAGAGTAGAACACTTGTAAGGGTTATTTGTATGAGCCTTTAAAACACAAGGAATTGGTTTATTGTGTGAGCCATTAAAACACAAGGGATTTCTGGTTTAGGTGTGATCCATTGTTAGAAACATCATAGTTGGGAGTGAGCTTATAAAACTCCATTGCAACACTTAGTGTGTTAGTGAAACTCCCAATTGAGATTGGAGAGAGGAGTAGGGTTTGTTAACATCCGAACCTCTATAAAAATTCCTGTGTAATATCTTCTTATCCCTACTCAACTTAACTTTTCGTTCTGCACTTAAAAGTTAAGAAATTTTAATATCCAATTCAACCCCCCATTCTTGGTACAATATCTGGGCAACAGGTGCAATGAACTTAGGACTCAACTTTCCCTTTTTTCCAAATTGGAAAATCCTTTTCCAAGGTGAGACTTTTAAGAATACTTTGTCACCAACTGCAAACTCAATATCCCTCATTTTTAAATATGTGTATGATTTCTGTCTATCAGTAGTTGCTTTCAGCCTATCTCTTATTACTAACTTTTTCTCTATCTGCTGATTAGATCTACACCCACTATTTTCTTTTCACTAAGCTCGATCCAACATAGAGGCGTAGACCATACCGATACTAGCTTGGTGACTATTATTGTAGGCAAATTCTATCAATGGAAGATGTTTGTCCCAACTACCTTCAAATTCCATCACACAACTCCTCAACATATCTTCCAATATCTGTATGACCCTCTCTGATTGTCCATCAATTTGTGGGTGGAAAGTTGTGCTAAAATTGAGTCAAGAACCCCTTGCTTGATGCAAACTTTTTCCAGAATTGTGAAGTGAACTTTAGGTCTCAATTTAAAATGATTAAAATTGGCACACCATGTAAACAGATTATCTCATTAACATAGATCTCTGCCAAACAGTTAAGTGAATAATCCATCTTGATCGGCAGAAAATGAGTTGATTTGGTGAGCTGGTCCAGCACTACCCATACTGCATCATGCCTTTTTTTGTGTCAAAGGCAACCCATAAACAAAATCCACTGTAACTCTTTCCCATTTCCACTCTGGAATTGAAATTAACTGCAATAATCCACTTAGAACTTGATGTTTAGTCTTCACTTGCTGACAAGTAAAACATCTGATAGTATACTCTGTGATATCTCTTTTCATTCCTGGCCACTAGTAATATGCCTTCAAGTCATGACACATTTTGTTGTTTCCCGGGTGCATTGCATAAATAACATTGTGAGCCTATTTCAAAATATCTTGTTTCAATTTTGGTATATCTGACACACATAACCTACCTTTATGCCTTAAACTCTCATATGCTTCAATAGTAAATTCTGGTTTTTCACTATTTTTTACCATTTCAAAGATTTCCTTTAATTTTGTGTCATACTTCTGATTGTCCTTTACTTGTTGAATCAATGTGGGTTGAATCCACATATATATATATATATATATATATATATATATTACTTATTATTTCATTTTTTTGTTATTTAGTCTTGTTCACTTAATAAATTTAAGTTCTAACGTTTACCTACCAGAGTTTTTCTACTTAGAGCGTCAGCTACCACAATGGCCTTACCCGGCTGATAATCAATAATACAATTGTAGTCTTTGATTAATTCTAGCCATCACCTCTGTCTCAAATTGAGTTCTTTTTGTGAAGGCAAATATCTCAAACTTTTATGTTCTGTATAGATATAACATTTCTCGCCATATAGGTAGTGTCGCCATATTTTCAATGCAAACACAATGGCTACTAGTTCCAGATCATGTGTCAGATAATTTCTCTCATGAGGCTTCAGTTGTCTGGAAGCATAAGCGTTCACTTTGCCTTCTTGCATTAGTACGCAGCTAAAACCATTAAGGGAGGCATCACTGTACACCACATAATCTTTTCCCGCAGTAGGTTATGTCAACACTGGTGCCTCTGTTAACATTTTCTTCAAATTATCAAAACAAGTCTGGCACTGGTCTGTCCATTCAAATCTGGTCTCCTTTCTAAGCAATTTTGTCAGTGGTGAGGCTATCATTGAAAATCCTTTCACAAATATCTGCGGTTTCCAGTTGAGGATTGCCTCTACCTTTTTGGAGTCGAATTTGATCCTATCGGCTGAGACAATATGTCCTAGAAAGGCTACTTCATCTAACCAGAATGCACATTTTGACATCTTTGCATATAATTGATTCTCTCTTAAGGTATGGAAGACAATACGAAGATGTTGATCATGCTCTTCTTTGCTTCTAGAGTATACCAGGATATCATCTATGAACACCACCATGAACTGGTCTAAATAAGGCCTAAAGATTCTATTCATTAGATCCATAAATATTGCTGGGGCATTCATCAGGCCAAAAGGCATTACTAAGAATTCGTAATGACCATACTGAGTCATAAATGTTGTTTTTTAAATGTCTGATTCTCTAATTCTCAGTTGTTGATAACCTTATCTAAGATCAATTTTAGAAAATACCCTTGCTCCTTTCAACTGATCAAACAAGTCATCTATTCTCAGCAAGGGATATTTGTTCTTAATTGTCATCTTGTTCAACTGATGATAATCAATACACAAACGAAAGGTGTCATCCTTCTTTTTCACAAATAAAACCGGAGAACCCCAAGATGAGACACTGGGTCTGATAAACCCTTTCTCTAACAACTCTTGCAACTGCACTTTTAATTCCTTTAGCTCAGCAGGTGCCATTATGCATGGAGTGATTGATATCAGGGCTGTGCTTGGTAAAATATCTATGGCAAACTCTATCTCCCTAATAGGTGGTAACCCTGACAAGTCCTCAGGGAAGATATATGGATATTCACATACTGTAGGAATCTCCCTGAGATCTAGACTCCCTTTCTTGGTATCTACAATATGTGCCAAAATGCTTTACATCCCTTTTTGATAAGCTTATGTGCCTTTGTAACAAAAATGACATTAGTCAAGTATGGTCGGTTCTCGCCTAAGACAATTACATCATCCTATCATGAATTCTTGAAAGTCACTCTCTTATACTGACAATCCACCATTGATGCAGCAACCACCTATAATCTAAGTTTAGACAACCTCCAAATCAATTTGATACAAGTCTTAAGTTTAACCAATTGCAAGATTAGACTCTTCACCCCCAAAATAGCAAGGAATTGGTAACAAATAGTATGAAGAGAGAATTGGATTCACGCCACAAATTAATTACCAACTTGATAAATGAAAACAATCCTTGGTATATCAATGGAGATCACACCTTCCACTTGAAGAACACTCAAGAACACTCAAATTTTGATCTTAATCACCAATTTGATTGTCTTACACGCATAAGGAGGTATTTAGACCTCTATAAACCAAACCCTAAGTGAAAAAATGAAGAAAAGACCAATCTGACCCTAATGACTTAAGGACAAACGAATGGGCTTAATTTTATAAGGCCTACACACCTAAGAAAAGTTAAAATAAGGTTGATCATATGTCTTTAAATGAAATCACATTCCAATAATTAAAATAAAACAACCCACTAAATTTAATCTTAGGCCCAACCATGACATAACATAAGTCCACCTTAACATAGCATATTGCACATGACTTGAACATTGTAATATAGACTTCTTCTCTAGCCCATTAGGCTAGTTGTCTTAACCATCACATGCCCCAATGAGTGTCACAAGCTTTGGATTGCCAACCGATTCCATCTCTTCAAGCCTGACCCAAGCCTTTTCCTTGATATCTCTTGTCACCAAACTTTGAATATACATTTGCAAGGCTGCCTTGAGCTTGTTTCTACTTGATCTTATGATTGGACCAGGTGGCATCACTAATCCATCTTCTCCATGGCATGTAAGATTATTTCTGTTGTCTTGGCTCGCATCATTCCCTCCCTCCTCAAAAGGATTCGTCCTTGAATCACCACCTGCATTATTAAAAGGAGAAAGGTCAACAACATTAAAAGTTGCTGAAACACCATACTCACCGGGCAAGTCAATCTTATAGGCATTGTCATTGATCCTCTCAACCACTTGAAAAGGTCTATCGCCTCTTGGATCCAACTTGGATTTCCTTTGGTTAGGAAATATCTCTTTCCTAAAATGCACCCATACCGAATCTCCAGGTTCAAATTTCACAACTTTACATCCTTGATTGGCTTTTTGTGCATAACTTTTGTTTTTTAACTAAATGTGTTGTTTTGCCTTCTCATGTATGGACTTAACCAAATCTGCCTTCTTTTGCCCATCTAAGTTAGAAATATCATTCAAAGGTACATGCAACAAATCCAAAGGGGTTAGCAGATTAAAACCATACACAATTTCAAATGGAGAATAACCAGTTGATGAATGAATGCTTCTATTATATGCAAATTCTACTAATGGCAAACAATCTTCCCAAGTTTTCAAATTCTTACCAACAACTGCACGTAATAATGATCCTAATGTTCTATTAACCACTTCAGTTTGACCATCTGTTTGAGGATGACAAGTAGTAGAAAATAACAATTTTGTTCCCAACTTTCCCCACAGCACACTCCAAAAATGACTCAAAAACTTAGAATCTCTATCAGAAATAATAGTTTTAGGAACACCATGCAAATGCACAACATCCTTAAAGAACAAATCAGAAATATGTGTAGCATCATCAGTTTTATGGCAAGCGATGAAATGTGCCATCTTGTTAAACCTATCAACTACAACAAAAATGTTATCTCTTCCCTTTTTAGTCTTAGACAGTCCCAACACAAAATCCATAGAAATGTCAATTCAGGGCTGACTAGGGATGGGTAAATGAGTATACAACCCATGAGGTTGAATTCTTGACTTGGCTTACTTACATGCAACACACCTAGAGCAAATTTTCTCAACATCTTTCTTCATATTAGGCCGATAAAAATGCTCATACAAGATGTCAAGTGTCTTAGCAATACCAAAATGACCCATCAAACCACCATTATGAGCCTCACGCACAAGCAACTCACACATTGAACAATTAGGCACACAAAGTTTATTTTCTCTAAATAAATAACCATCATACCTATAAAACCTTTGAAATGCAGATTGTTCACATGCATTATAAACATTTGAAAAATCAGAATCAGAAGCATACAATTCCCTTATATATTCAAATCCCATCAATCGAGAACTCAAAGTATTACTAAGAGTATATCTTCTAGATAATGCATCAGCAACCACATTTTCCTTACCTTGTTTGTATTGAATCACATAAGGAAAGGTCTCAATGAACTCCAACCACTTGGCATGTCGTTTGTTCAACTTACCTTGACCCTTGAGATGCTTTAAAGACTCATGATCACTATGAATCACAAACTCTTTAGGCCAAATATAATGCTGCCAAGTCTCCAAAGCCCTCAATAATGCATACAACTCCTTGTCATACGTGGAATAATTGAGTTGTGCACCACTTAACTTTTCACTAAAGAAAGCAATTGGATGCCTACCCTGCATCAAAACAGCACCAATACCTATCCTGGAGGCATCACATTCAATCTCAAAAGTAGAATTAAAATCAGGCAAACTCAAAACAGGTGCAGAACAAAGTTTATTTTTCAAAGTATTAAATGCAAGTTCTTGCGCCTCGGCCCACTTAAACCCCACATCTTTTTTAATGATTTCAGTTAAAGGATCAGTAATGATACTAAAATCTTTTACAAACCTCCTGTAAAAGCTAGCAAGGCCATGAAAGCTCCTAACATCACTCACATTCCTAGGGGTTGGCCATTCTTGGATAGCCCTGATATTCTCCTCATCAACCTCAATTCCATTGGCACTCACCACATGCCCTAAGAATATAACTTTATTCATGCAAAATGTGCACTTTTTAAGTTTAGCATACAATTATTATCTCCTAAGTGTATCCAAAATAGCCCTAAGATGATGTATATGCTCATCAACAGATTTACTATAAATCAAAATATTATCAAAATAAACAACAACAAATTTTCCAATGAGCTGACGCAAAACATTATTGATCAATCTCATAAAAGTGCTAGGGGTGTTGGTTAGACCAAAAGGCATAACGAGCCACTCATATAAACCAAGCTTTGTTTTAAATGCTGTTTTCCATTCATTACCAACTTTCATTCTAATTTGGTGATATCCACTCATCAAATCAATCTTAGTAAAGACACATGCGCCATGCAGTTCATCTAACATATCATCTAATCTGGCAATTGGATGGCGATACTTAACTGTTATGCGATTCACAGCCCTACAATCAACACGCATGCGCCAACTCCCATCCTTTTTTTGGCACCAAAAGCACCAGCACTGCACACGGACTAAGACTCTCATGGATATGCCCTCTTGCTAACAACTCCTCCACTTGCCTTTAAAGTTTCTTTGTCTCCTCGGGGTTGCTCTTATAGGTTGGGCGGTGTGGAATTTGAGCTCCTGGTATGGAATCAATTTGATGTTCAATTCCTCTTATTGGTGGCAATCCTTGTGGTAACTTTTCAGGGAATACATTCTCATATTCCTACAATAAAGAAACAACAACACTAGGCAAATAATGGTTAAGGTCAGCTTCATTCAAATAAGATTCCTTGTACATGAGTACAAGTAAACATTGTTGATTCTCCAAAAGCCACTCTCATATCTCTTACTTTTGCATAAAAATTGTTTTTTTTTGTACCACTCTCCTTTGGGCCAATTATTTGCTTTTCTTTTTGGGCCTCTTTTCCTCCCATTTTTCTCTCTTTCTCAGCCTCTCCTTTTTCTTTTCCTCTCATCTCTCTTATTTTGCAACTCTCGGCCTTTCCATTTTCTTTTTGCTCATTTTCTCTCAATTTGGACCCTTTCGCTTCTTTTTGCATTTCTTCCTCCATGCTCCTTTTTAGCTTCATTTAATCTTCATAAACTTCACTAGGAGTCATAGGAGCCAGAATGATACGTTGATCTCCCATCACGAATGAGTGTATATTTCTATACCCATCATGCGTCACCTTTCTGTCATATTTTCATGGCCTACCAAGCAACATATGACTTGCATGCATAGGTACTACATCACAAAGTACACGGTCAAAATATCTTACAATGGAGAATGAAATTAAAACTTGTTTATTTACCCTTAACTCTCCGCAATCATTAAGCCGTTGTAGTCTATATGGCCTAGGATGTTTCAAACAATCCAACCTCAACTTATTAACTAAATTAGTACTTGCAACATTAGTACAACTTCCTCCATCAATTATAAGACTACAAATTTTGCCATTTCTCAAGCATATGGAATGGAAGATATTTTTCCTTTGTTCAACCCCATCTTCTTTCAATTGTGCATTTGGTACACGCCTAACCACAAGATTTAAATCCTCGCTAATAGCATGCTCGGCCTCATCATCATCACTACAATCTTCAAATGAAGGCATTGAATCAGATTCTTTATCATTTTCGGATTCAATTACACCATTATCTTTCAATATCATAACCTTTTTATTTGGGCATTGAAATGCAATATGTCCATTGCTAAGGCACTTAAAGCATTTTATGTTTCTATGTTTTTCAGTATTAGAAGAATAAGTAGCATTAGCTTTAGGGTTACCTTTTTGCTTTACTTTACCCTTTTCTTCTCTTACCTTGTCTTTGGCTTTATCTTCCCTTTTAGGCCACTTTGAGCTCCAATTAGATGTGGAACCCAAATAGGTTGGTTTGTTGGTTCCCTTTTGCTTTAGTTGTTTCTCTACCTTCATAGCCATATTCACCATCTCCTCTAACTTTACATAGTGGTGCAGCTCAATAACATTTGCAATTTCCTTATTGAGACCAGCCAAGAAATGTGCCATGGTAGCCTCTCTATCTTCATCAATATTAGCCCTCATCATAGCTATCTCCATTTCTTTATGATAGTCCTCAACACTTTTATTCCCCTGTCTCAAACTTTGGAGCCTTTGATGTAGTTCCCTATAATAGTAACTAGGCACAAACCTCTTTCTCATGACTGCCTTCATCCCCACCCATGTGTTTATAGGTCTTTCCCCATTCCTACGCCTATTGAGGATTATTTGGTCCCACCAAACCAAGGCATAGTCAGTGAATTCCACAGCTGCCAACTTTACTTTTTTCTACTCATAATAGTTATGACATTCAAACACCAATTCCACTTTTCTCTCTCTCACTCCAAGTAAGCATCAACATCATTCCTACCTTGAAAAGTAGGGATTTTCATTTTAATACTCCCCAAAGTACGATCTATCCAATTCTCGACGTTCCTAAATTTATCTGCCTCTACCTTGCCTCTATGTTCTCTCCTATTCCTTCCTCTATCATTTCTGCCCCCTCTACCTCCAAACTGATTTTTATCCCTATCATCATCAAACTCATCAAAATCTTCTTCATAGTCAGATTGAGGTGGAGTTGTTAATCTTTCCCTTCTCTCTCCAATTCGACTTTGCAAGGATGTATCTCTTCTAAGATTATGTAGAGCTTGATCATAGCCTTCTAACCTCCTATCATACTTGTCAAACCGATCATTCATATCTCGGAGCAGAATCTCAAGCCTTCCAAATTGTTGTTGCATAGCCTCCAATGTAAAGAAAGTTTTATTTCCTTCCTCACTACTTTTTTCCTGGTTGCTTGATTTAGACATGATGTAAATAAATGGTCTCACACACTCTCTCACATATTTCACTCAAGAGGTGTATGTTCGCTTGTGTTTCACTCAATAAAGGCTTTTACCCTCTTTTGAGCTAACCACTCTTGCCTTTTACCGCTCTTGTGTCCTCACTATGATATATTTTCGGATTAATTTCAACCAACCAGATCAATAATAATGAGCAACAATATCCAATATAAAATTAAAATAGACAATTCCTAAGAAAGAAAGGAAACATCACAAAACTAGAAGCAAAATTAATGAAATGAAAGCAAGGAATGACAAATATATGATATATGCACACACGGATGAAGAATGAGGTGTGTAGATATAATATGTGTTATTTGAGTAATATGGAATGCAAAATTACGCAACTAATGTAATGGAAACAAGTAGGACAACAGTTAAGAATATAAAACAAAGAATGCAATAAATTGACAAAACTAGGAAAAATTAAGTGTATTTGTTCTACTGCCCTAATAGAATTCGAACCATAACCTAAAATTCACTAAACCATTCCAAACTTACTGCCAAATAAGCTAATTGTATGCCTATTAGTAACTATTATCCACCAATTGCACAATTTCCAGCAATAAGCAATGAAATCTCAACTTATACCTCAATATGAAACCAATCAATTTCAATTATGAACTCCACTCAAAATTGCTCAAATTATTAATTTTAATCAGAATAGAGCAAATATATTCAGTGACAATTCATTTTATATATGTGTACAATCAATTGAATCCAAACAGTCCCACTTTTGGCAATCAATGCCTATATGCACGATTGTTTTTTAATCTGATCTACAAAAAAAAATTAAAAACACCAAAAATTCGTACCCAAAACAAAAAGAAATAAACCAAACTTCAATAGACAGCAATATAGGCAAATTCAACCACAAATAGATAAACTTTTTTTAATTTTTTATGCGGTAACTTGAACAAATATCACTAAAACCAGCAAAATAAAGATAAGTACAATTGATTTAGAACCAAAGCTCTCATACCAAATGATGTAGCAACCACCTAGAATTTAAGTCTAGACAACCTCCAAATCAATTTGATACAAATCTTAAGTTTAACCAATTGTAAGATTAGACTCTTCACCCCAAAAAAATAGCAATAAATGGGTAACAAAGAGTATGAAGAGAGAATTGGATTTACGCCATAAATTAATTACCAACCTGATAAGTGAAAACAATCATTGGTATATCAATGGAGATCACACCTCCCACTTGAAGAACACTCAAATTTTGATCTTAATCACCAATCTGATTGTCTTACACATATAAGGAGGTATTTAGACCTCTACAAACCAAACCCTAGGTGAAAAAATGAAGAAAATACCAATCTGACCCTAATGACTTAAGGACAAACGAATGAGCTTAATTTTATAAAGCCTACACACCTAAGACAAGTTAAAATAAGGTTGATCATGTGTCTTTAAATGAAATCACATTCCAATAATTAAAATAAAATAGCCCACTAAATTTATCTTAGGCCCAACCATGACATAACATAAGTCCACCTTAACATAGCATATTGCACATGACTTGAACCTTGTAATATAGACTTGTTCTCTAGCCCATCAGGCTAGTTTTCTTCACCATCACATGCCCCAATGAGTGTGACAAGCTTTGGATCGCCAACCGATTCCATCTCTTCAAGCCTGACCCAAGCCTCTTCCTTAATATCTCTTATCACCAAGCTTTGAATATACATTTGCAAGGCTGCCTTGAGCTTGTTTCTACTTGATCTTATGATTGGACCAGGTGGCATCACTAATCCATCTCCTCCATGACATGTAAGATCATTTCTGTTGTCATGGCTTGCATCAACCACTGCCCTATGTTGAGTTAACCAATCTATCCCCAAGATTGCATCAAACTCACGGAATAACAACTCTATCAAGTCAGCTGGGAATTCTACATTCTGAGCTTTGATTGAACTGTTTTTATAGACTCGACTAACTTTCACTCCATGACCCAAAGGATTTGTCATTAATCTATCGTAATCTAATTCCTCTGCTACCATATTACCCTGACTAGGTGGTGACATGCATAAATAAGAATGTGTAGAACCTGGATCTATTAGTGCAAATAAATCAATATCATAAAAAGAAAATTTACCAATAATGACATTCGGGGTATCCTGCTCCTCATGAGCTCTCATGGCATATGCTCAGGCTAGGGCTTGATTACCTTATGCTTTATTCACTGATTTTGATACACTCTAACCAATCCTGTTACTTCTAGACTATCCATGTCCCCTGCCTTGAGTGACATTCTGAACCTGAACTAATACTATACCACTTGTACCTCTTCCTCTAGGGCAATCTTTTTGTTTGTACTCAATAGATCCGTATCATAGGCATGCTCCAGTAATCCACTAGCAATCACCTCCATGTGATCTTCCATAATACTGACATGTGACAGATATAAATCTCATGTTACCCGAAGCTGGTGCACTAGCTTTAGACCCTTTTGGTCTCGACTATTGGCTTTGCCTAGCTGAAAAGGCTGGTCCAGAACCCGTGATTGGAAAAGCCTAGGCATTGTCTACCCCCTTTTACTTGATGTTTGGACTATGCTAATTGTCGATCTCTAGGTGACTCTTCTATCATCTTTCTCTTTGACCTTTTTTCCACACTGATGGCCGAGGATATTAGTGTAGAAAAATCCTCATGCTGAAGGGTGGTAACCATATTTCCAACATCATCATTAAGCCCATCCTCAAATCTACGACATCTATCTGCCTCATCAATAATGATTTCAATTACATATTTATTCAGTCTTGTGAATTCCATCTTGTATTCTGCCACTAACTTGTTTTCTTGCTTTAGGTATTGAAATTCTTTTTTTTTTCATTAACATAAACTCTAAGCACATATTTCTTGCTAAATTCTATCTTGAAGAAATTCCATGAAGGTGGTTTCGGTGTCTGGGGCTTTGATAAGATTGATTTCCTCCAGTCATAAGCATGATCTTTTAGAAGGGACACTGCATACTTGACTTTCTATTCCTTTGGACACTCGAGTTCCTCAAACGCCTTTTCTATCGATTCCATCCAAAACTCTGATGCGGCTGGGTCATCCTTTCTCCTTCCCATAAAATATGCGGCCTCATATTTTCTCAGCTTATCAATTTAGGATTTTGGCTGAGGTGGAGAAAGCGGTGGAGCTGGTTGTGGAATTGCTTGTATTATCCGTTGCAACAAATTTGCTATTTACTCCATAAGAGGTTCCTATCATAAATTATCTTGTCCCTCTGCTCTAGGTGGAGCTACTACACTCGGCATAGAATCTCTCACTGATGGAGGTTGTCTAAGATCGACTAAGTTTGAAAGAATGTTACTCAGTTCATCTTCCGAGAAATTTTATTATAATCCCGAATCCATATGTACCTATAAACCAGAAGAAGGGACCCCAAATCAATAATTGCAGTATTTTATGCATATGCATGAGACACACTTTCTATTTTACACCCACTGTTTAAGAATCAATTAACCTGGGTTCTCTAATACTACTAAATGTAGCGCTCCCTTACCCTACTAGTCGTTAATAGTGTATGAAAGTGCTACTAAGCTCATTTGTTTTTGTAAAAACCAATACTCAAATTATTGTATATAATTTTTTTTCAATGAGTTTATTATTAGAGGAATATTTATTACTATATTTCTTTTTGTTTTCATATCATTTAAATATGAAACGAGTGATATAAACATTTTGTTTTAAAAGAATTCATTCACTAAACCATAATACTTAGAAATATATTAACAATAATACCAAATATATTAATTACAAAATTCACTCCTTATAAATCCTACATGCCACAATTTACATCAAAAGAAATTCTTAAAATTTAATTTTTACAATACAATTTCAAAAAGATACAAAAAAATAAACTGCTGCAATTTAATCTTAGGGTTTTTTTATCTTTGGTCGCCCTAACGCAACAACTACGTCTATTTATTTGTGCGTGAAACACACGCAGTAAGCTATTAGCTTAGTGGTACATTTGACAACTATCCAATAATTATATAAATATTTCTAGAATAAAATTTTAGAAACTACAATTAATTTATTAAGCATGTCAAAATATTTAAATAGTATAAAAACTATTTATGTCATGCAAAAATATACAATTTATCAATTATAACATTTCACTCATTAAGCATGTTTGAAAATTGTTTAACAATACAATATATACAATTTAAAATATCAATTTAATAATTTACATTTTTTTCTATTACTTATTTAAAATTCCACGACATTTTAGACCAAAACTAAACATTTGATACATGGTTTCTTCTCTCTGGCAGTATACTCGGTGCCAACATAATTATGTTATAACATGACGTTTAACACCTACATTTTCAATAACAACTCAACACCTTTTTTGTGTCTATATAATTTCAAATTCAGTACTATTTCTTAGTGTCTACATAAATTAAATCTCAGCACTATTTTCTAGTGCCTATATTTCTACTCTTTTATTGGGATGTCAACTTTTTCTAATTTATAGTTATCAACTATATGTTATAGGGCTTAATAATATTTGTTATATTTATTATTATTTACATAAATTATATATGTAACACTAATATAATTTCACATAATTGCATTAATTTTCATTAAATATTTTATAACGTCATACTTACTTATTTAATCATTATGACTATAAGAAAAGTCCAATAATATATTTTTCCATCACAAAATTCCACAATCAACACATACATACAAACTGCCCTATTTTGGACAGCATTTATGTCTTATATTTTCTTGCATTTTTTATCTACGTTTAGATAGAATTTGGACAATTAATCAACTAAAAAAATATAGGTACATGTCTTATCTTTAATTTCTAACTAGAATCATACTAAACTGAATTTTGTAGCAAAAGTTGTGAATTTTTTAAGATAAGTTCATTATATTTTGCCCAATATTTTACTAGACAGATTTCTAGTTAGATTTTGAGTCTATTTTTTTACCTAATTTCAGACATATAAGATCTAATGGTCTAATAAAAGTTGAAACCCTATGTCTTAATTTTCCAACCCAATAATAATTATTCAAAAATTATTTTCAGAACTCAAGTTATGACCAAAAAAGTAAACACTATTTATAAGACGAATTTTCCAGCACTTCACTTAATTCCTACAATTTCTATCTTCATACATCAATCTCATATTCAAATTATTATTTCCACATTCATGACATCATTTAATCAAAATATCGAGAATTACATACACAATTACACATAATATCACAAAATTAAAAATCACATTTTTCACATTGAATTTTTGTCAAATGTACATACCTCAAAAATCTACTTCACTTCACTTTTCTCTTCCTCCTAGTTAGCTTTCTCCTTGCCCTTACTTTCTCTTTGATTTTGGCTCAAAGATTGTTCACCTCATTGGCCTAACAACAATTTTCACACTAATCAAACACTAATTACACTAATCCACATTTAATCACCATTAACATAATAATAACCCTAAATTACCAAATTTAATGGTAACTAACCTCAAAATCAAAGAAAATATAAGAAGAAAAATGATAAGATGGAAAATCTAACCTCACATTTGTAGATTTTCAAAATGACTAAAGTCTTCCTTCTCTTTTTCTCTTTTTTTCTTCTTTCCTCTTCCTTAGTTTAGCTCACTTTGCTTCACTTTCTTGATGATCTTGCCTAAATCTCACTTTTTTTCATCTAATCTTAGGTTTGATTGAAGAAAAAAAAGAAGAACAAAAGGGGAGAGGAGAGTCATGACAACAAGGAGAAGAATATAAAGTTTTTTGGTTTGTTTAAGATGAGGAAGAAGAATAATATAGGCAAAAAGGTGAAAATTGACTTTTATAGTTGGATTAGGTAGGTGGTTAAAATTAATAGATAATTTTGTCCTCTATTGGTTTATTAATTTAAATCACTCTTACTTAATTTTAATCCAAATAATATTCCTTTCCTTACATAAATAATATTCTATTTTTATATCTTCTTAAAATATATGTGCCAAAAATACTCCAATTTCCAATTTCCTTCAGCAAATAATTATTTTTTCCAAATTTTAATTCTGAACTTCAAAATTCTCAATTAATAATATCCAAAATATTTTTCTCATATCTTATTATTATTTTAATTTATTTATTTCATTTTCGAATTTAAACCCCGATTAGTTTGGCGGTCAGATTTCTGTCAACCGCGATTGTAGCCTAAATTATTAGACATTAAGTTAACTTAGTTTTCATTTAGAATTAATACATTTTTTAAAAGCAAATATTTTAGGCGGCTAGCCACCTTGCAAATGAAATTTATGAGAATTTCATCCTTAGGATTTAAGCATACAATTTTTTTTTTCATTCTTCTTAGTGCATTGATGAAGACTCAAAACAAAGATCATTGCTTAAGATTTCTGTTATATGCTATAATTAGGGATTTGCCCTTTCTGGATTTGCATAAGGAATAAATCCCCAACCTTACCTGGCTCTCAGCCTTGTTTCATGCTATTAAGAGGCAAGCTTTTTTTTTTTTTTTTATTGAATTCCTTGCTGAAAGTTTTTTATTTGTAGGAATCTATATCGGCTATTAGCTTCAGTAACAAATGATCCAGATATATGTGCTCTGGAGGAAGTGGTCAAGTTGTTAGAATATGAGATCTATAAAGGAAATGATGTATTAAATGGTTGAAGGGTTATAGCAGTATGACTACAGGTGGATCCTTCACAACCTTGCATCCAGTGCCAGGGCCATAGAACTCAAGTCCCTAATGAATAGGTTGTTTAGTTTCTGGCATTTCCAGAATGCCATTTTGGCCCTTGTTGCTAGAGTTTCCAAACTGTACATTAATTGTTCATATATATGTTTGATTTCAAGACCATGCATTATGAGTGCTTGATATTCGCAAATTAGCTGCCACCTTTAGTACAGGTGATGATGAGGAAATAAACTATTTATGGCTACTTCAAGTGATATTAGAAAAAGCAATTAGCATTTTTGTATGTGTTGATTTTTCAAGCAGCATACTCAAAAATGGATGGATCATGTAAATAAATAAATGAGTAGATGACGGTGTTGGTGTTGAAAATTCAGTTATTGTATTGTAATGTGTTGGTTAGGAATTGTTTGAATTCCATTTTTAATCATGTATTGCCTATACATACAATTTGAATATAAGATGTTAATTTTTATTTCATTTATTCGTCATAGATTCTTAGCAGGTTTATATCCAATGCAATTTTAAAATAACGCTATTTATTTGTGTTGATAACATATCAAAGTTTACATTCGCTAGTAAACACAGCAAAATATAATTTATATTCTCAAAGTTTACAATTTAAAAATATATTTTTTTTAAATTGAATATATTTTTATATATTTAGACATATAATTTTTTTATATAATAACATATATTTTTTTTATATATTTAGACATATAATTTTTTATATAATAACAAGTAAACATATTTTCAGTTTTTGAAAATGAAAAATAAATTTTACATGAGAACAAGTAAATATATTTTCTATTTTTAGAAAATGGAAACCAATTTTCATTTTTTTGATAAGTAAACATGTTTTACAAAGTTTCTATAAAAATGAAATTTTTTTATTTTCTTTAAAAAAATAAAAAGAAAAAAATAAAATAATTCTCTAAAATTAAACACATGCATGTGAATGTTCATAAAATGATATGTCAAATTAATAAAACTAATCAAATCCAAAATAAAATAATAGGGACTGATTGTTGTAGAGAATAATTAAGAGTGCAGGGTAATGTGCAAAAAATGAGTACATAGCAATTTATATATTTTTATTTACTCTATTGCTCATTTAATAATTTTGGTATGTCCTGTCAAATTTTGTATAAAAATACCTATGCTAACATTTTGTTTTTAAATATATCTTCTTGTACAAAAATATAATGGCGAACCTCTTATGTGATATCCTATTTCTTACATGGCTGTTGGATATTGATAAAAAACTAATTACCAAAAAATGCACAAACTATTGAGTGTTCAATAATTTTGGCACATCCTATCATAATTTATACAAAAAAAATACCAAAACTAATTTTTTGTTTTCAAAATTAGCATTAGGTACAAAAATGTAACGTGCATTCCTATGTGACAGTTAGATTTCTACATGACAGTCAAATCGTTTTTTAAGAAAAAAAAGAGTTGAGTTAGCAAAATTTTATTAAGTCAACAAAACCAAAATATTGCTTTTTTTACCCATAAAATGAAAAAAAAATTATAATATGTACACTACAGTCAGGATTCATCATTTCCATCCTTTGTAAAAGATGAACTAATCTCGTGAGATGATGTTATCTCCTCATCATTTCAGTCATAGTCTTCATATTTAAACCCATTGTTCTGCTGCACATTCTAAGTTATTTTTCATCATCACCATTCATTAGAGCTTATTGGTTCATTTTTTGAGACGATAGCAACTGCGAAACATTTTCTCTCTCTGTTTATGACTATTGGATTCTTAGTATCAAAGGAATCAACTTAGATAAGGAAGGAAATACAAACGACCCATAACCAGAAGACTGAAGTTGTATTACCATAGTTCAATTATCGTTTAGTGCTCTATCAAAAGTTTTCAATACCAAAAAATATACAAACTATTAAGTGTTTAATAATTTTGGTACTTAATTAGCATTTTTTTAGTCTTCGGTAGCCACGTGAGAAACAATATCACGTAAAAGGATCGCTGCTGTGTTTTTGTAACGAAAGAAATATTTGAAAGTAAAATATTAGTATGAGTATTTTTATACAAATTTTGATAGGACATGCCGTACTTGCTAAATGATCTATAATTTGGGTATTTTTAGGTAATTAATCTACAAAAAAATGTTGGCTCGACATTTTTTTTGTCAAAAAATATTCCCGTTGCCAGGTAGAAATGCACTGCCATATTTTTGTACATAATCCTATTTTTTAAGGCAAAACAATTAGTTTGAATATTATTTTACAAAATTTGATAGGATTTACCAAAATTTTTAAATGAATAATAGTTTGAGTATTTTTTAAGTAATTAAACCATATTTATATCCCAAATTTCTGAAATGATTTCATAATTGGTCTATGCTATTATTATTATTATTAAGATAAATAGTTAAGATAGTTTGTAAATTCCAACTTAATACTTTTGAGTTTGGAGAACCATTTGACAAATTAAACAAGATTAGCCAAAGTCCAGTTTAGAAAACAATCACTCTTTGGCAATCCTCACTGTATATTCCAATACCCGAACACAATTTTATTTTTATTTTTATTTTATTTTATTCGTAATTCATAATTAACATATAACCAGCACAGCCAAGCGCATTCTTTTTTGAGTTTTCTCCACTGCCCTCTCTTTCTTCTCTGTCTAGACCTCTTCTCGTCGCTGACGCTGCAATCCGGCGATTAAAGGCGCCAATGGAGAATTTGTAGAGTTTTTTCAACCATAGTAAGAGCCGTTTCCACGGGAAGATATGTCTCGCCAGACGACTTCTTCTGCCTTTCACAAATCCAAAACTCTCGACAACAAATACGTGAGCACTGTTTACTTCTCCTTGATTCTCTTTTTTTCTATAATTGATTTTGTTTTAAATTACAATTGCGGGAAAGCACCAAAAATTTTAGTTCATTGTTTTCTTTTAGATGGGTACGAATTGTGGTTATTCGAGTCCGAAAGACTCGTAAGTTACTTTTTGTTTGGGAACAAACTGTTCATTGCAGTTTTAATCCTCTTTGATGTTTTTAAATTCTTTGACTGAAAAAAAATCGTAGTACATTCTTGTTTTTCTTCTTGTATTGTTTGTATTTGTAATTTTAAACTAGGCAATCTGTTGTGTAAGAGTAAGTTCAGTAAGTGATCAGATTTTATAGGAAATCGAGCTGGAGAATTACAGATTTCATTATACATTCTTGGCTTTTTTTTCCCACCTAAGTGGCTTCAAGTGCTTGGGTTCTTAATGTTTGAGTTTGTTATGGTGCAGATGCTTGGGGATGAGATAGGGAAAGGAGCATATGGTCGAGTTTACAAAGGCTTGGATCTGGAGAATGGAGACTTTGTTGCGATCAAACAAGTTTCCTTGGAAAATATTGCTCAAGAAGATCTTAATATCATCATGGTTTGCATTCTAAGTTTCACCCAGTTTAGGGTGTAACTTTTGATTGTCGTACTGTAGCATTTATGTTGAAGATGATAAACGTAACTTTTTGGCTCATTTCCTAATTATTGTGTTAAATTTATTGGATCTCCCCTTCCCAACTCCATCCCGAGTTTGAGTTCTCTTTTCTCGTTGCTTTTTTCCCCTCCTTTATGATTCTTTTTGATGAAAGTGGCTATATACATTAGGAATTTTAAGAAACTACTGCTCATAAATTGCTCAAAAACACTTGTCCTGGGTTTAGGGCGCTTAAGTTTAGCATTTAACATAAATCTGTTGATCTGAATAGCTAGGCGGTGAGTTTCCCCCCTTTTGTGACACATGATTGGGATGTTATTGACAGATGAAGCATTGTGTTGAGTTTGTGCCTTTTGTCTGTTATCAAATTATGCCCAAGTAATTGTTGGAAGTTGAAATCCTCTTCAGTATTTATGCTTATTTGGGAATCTCAATCTGTTTGATACAACAGATCACTGCTATTGTTTGTTGGACATTCTTTTGATTGCTTATTTACTGAAGCAATGATCTCCTTTATTTGGAGTGAGCTACAACTTTTTTTTGATGACCTGGTAGGAAAATGATTTAAAATTAATTATTGTGTTTTAAAATAGCATGTTAATTTCCTGATAAATGCTGCAACTGATAGAGCTACTTATCAGGTTAATTCAGACATTACTTTTCTAGATTAATCAAATTATCACTGGCCTTGTTGATGGACATGGCTTAGAAAGAAGCAAAATGTCATTTCCTGTGTCATTTGGATCTTTTGACTTCCGTACTGTTCTGACATCACATGATAATTTGGTCTCTTCATTTGTACATGCATCCAATTGTGTGGTCTCTTTAATTAATCCTGTGTTTTGAGTCTTTTATCAAATTTTTAAATAGGTCCATTTCAACACATTGATTCTAAATTTCTAATATAGGTTTTTTAATTTTTTCCATTTCTTTTGGTGAATGATGAAAATTTTCTATTTGTCTTTCAATTTCGTGTTACAATTACTCATCATGGTTGGAGGTCTGTTGTCTTGCAAGTTTATCCAGCTACGAAGTTAATTACTATTACATATATGTGAAAAATGATTTGATGAGGATATTTTATTATGTAGAAACATTGGGATTTTGCCATCTGATATGAAAATTGACTAACAGTTCATTTCTTCTTCTTCTTTTTCTGGATATGCTTCTTTCGGTGGATGCTTTAATGTTTCAGCAAGAAATTGATCTATTGAAGGTAGCGTTTTCTCCTTATTGTTGTGTATGCTACTCTTAATTTTTTTCTTCTTATGATGTTTCTTCACATTCTGTGTGGGTCCTTGAAATGCATTATAGAGAGCATATTTGTGTTTTCTAGGTTAATATAAAGATGGTTGCCTCCAACTACAAACATGTTTTGTATCACTGTATATTTTTAGTTTTTTTTAAATAAAAAATATTTTCATTTTTTTTGTTATTTGCTTTTTGAAAGCGTTTTATAATCTTAAATATTATGGATATGTGGTGAGATGGATCCAGAAAATTAAATTTGGTAAGTTTTAATTGATTCGGATTAAATTACCAAATTGAATCTAAAGAATGGATATAAATTTAGTAATTTTTTTTTAATATGGAGGATTTGTTGGTTTGATGAGCATATAAAAAAGAGAAAGTAAATAGGAAACTACTTTTTGACGATCCCGTGTTTCTTGTTTTTGGTTTTGAAAATGCTTTCTTTTATATTGATAAAAACAAAAAACAAAAAATAAACTGAATGCAATTTTAGCTTTTTAAGGGAAAACAAAACAGAATCTTAAAGCCACATCCGTTCTAAGTGCGCCCTACAATTTTTGATTATCGCCATTTATCCTTTTATGTACTATTTATCCTTCTTCATTACCTGTTTGTCTTAGTTTCTTTGTTCTTCCTTCAAAAAGCGGTGATTGATGAGCCCTGACCACTTAGATGCTCTTTATTTCTTGCAGTTGTATCGATATAATGATTGCATTGTCTTTCTGTGTAAAGGGCTATAATTTGGTGCAATGTTAAAAGTTATGGCACCAAATGGAAGTGTGTTCATCTAAATGTTGGAGGGTAGGGTTTCTTTTGGGTTCTCCCCTGCAGCATAACTGTTGACGGGTCCCCTTTAAAGCTTCTTTGCATGCATTGTGCTCAATGTAACTTGTCATAGTCTAATATTGCATACTGCTTTGTGCTAATATTGTGATTCATGCTGCTGAATATAGACATGGTGAGTTGTCTCTGAAAATTTCTCACTATTCTCTTTGGGACATAATTCTTAAATTTGCAGAATTTGAACCACAAAAACATTGTCAAATATCTGGGATCATTGAAGACAAAGAGTCATCTTCACATCATTCTTGAGTAAGTGAGCTAATATATCTATATAAATGAAAAGATAAACCAGGTATACGGGAAACTTTGCCTTAACATGTTATGTTCTAACGGCCATATGTTATTGATATAGGTATGTGGAGAATGGCTCCCTTGCGAACATTATTAAGCCTAATAAATTTGGGCCTTTTCCAGAGTCATTGGTGGCTGTATACATTGCTCAGGTTTTCTCCTGTTCCTGTGATCTAATGATGCAATTTGTTTTCTTCCTTTTGATTTTACTTATGAATTGCTAATGATGGTTTAGGTTTTGGAAGGCCTGGTTTATCTTCATGAACAGGGTGTTATTCATCGGGATATCAAGGGTGCAAACATATTGACGACCAAAGAAGTAAATTCACTTGCTGATATTGTTTTGTCGATCTTTCATTTAGTTATGAGGATCTAGGGATGTAAATTTGACTCTAGAAAGGTTGAAAGAGAGCGAGAAATTCTTAGTTTTGTTTAAATTAATTCCCAGGGATTAGATTTTAATTGGCACCTCCTTTTGCTTTCCTTTGAAAATACAAAGATAGGAAGATTGATTTGAATAATGGAAAAAAAGATTTCTTGCACTTAATACCATATTCTATTAGTTTCAACCAAGATTTTGAATCCAAAAGCACTTCCAATTTATATATCCAATATTATATAGGCATTATGTCAAAATTCTTAGTCTTGGGCGTCTCAATGGCATTTTTCTTTTATTTGTTCACTGTACACACAGACATAAGGTTAGCATCTTAGTATTCGCTATTGAAAATCTTTGGTGCACTTGTTATGACTCTTGTTGTGTACTTGTTATGTGACTTCAACATTGGTTTTTTTTGGATCTTATGGGTTTTGAATCTTAAATTGATATGTTGTATTGGAATTTGAGAATTTATTTGGCCTAATTTTCTCTAGAAAAATATATAGTGAATTTTACTGTATTAGCACATCTTGCACTGCCCTTTTACCTAGGTTTTTGTTATTTATAAGAGAAAAATTTAGTGTCATGAGGATAGATTTTGAGAAGAAAAATATTTCAGATGGCTAATATTTTGAGAAAATGTGTTTTATTTTATTGTAAAATATTATTTCTATTGATAGTGTTGTAGTTTCTTTAGTGTTGTACTTCCAAATCAATCCCTTGTAATAACAACATACAGATTGTTTTTATTGACTAATGTCTAATACCAAATTTTATAAGGCCCTTTGAGGCTTCAATTGGTTAGACTAGAATTGCATCTATCCCTTCACTTGTGAAAGGGAAAACAAAAGAATTAAGATTGGTTAGTGGAGCACCTGCCTGATACTAGTCAGTCTTTTCTTTACTATTATTGCCTCCTACTGATGACCAGACGTAAAATATCTTTTCGAAGTAGAAGTGAATATCCTTTTGTTTGGAAATCAATTTTATTCCTTTTTTTTCTTTGAGGTCTCATAAGTCATGACAAATGTCCAAACTTCAATTTATTTTCTTGTGAAGTTCTGCTGACTTTAATTTTCAGGTTGAGTGTGCTAGCTATGGTTTGAGATGGAATTGAACTCATTAAATCAATGTGCCTTTGACTTGTAGACAATAATTCTTTTTGCTTTCTTTATTGGTTCAGTTATGCATTTTGATATTATGTTTGTTGTTCCATATTTTTCAAGATATGGCTGAATCACTGGTTCCTCATATTTAAAGCAACAAATTGAATGTGGAATTCAGCTTTAATGATAGATGGAATTCAGATGGTACCTTCATGTATGTGTTTTCTCAGATTTATTTTCAAAAATTATTATATGTATGGCTTCTCTTGAGGGGGAGCTTTTTTAAGATGTAGAGTTAGAGATTGCTATATTGGCATTAACTAATGGTAGGGCCTATGATGTTGTAGACTCGATCTGAAGATATTTCTCTGATCATGTGAATCTCTACAACAATTTAATGTGATTTTCAAGACTAGATGATAGATTTTCTTATATTGTTCAATGAAGAATGGCTAAAGAAAACTAGAAACATTTTGTGCTCAACTCTTGTAGAACAAGTTCCAATAATATTGCTGGCCATCAGCTTTCTATTTGTTGATGCTATAGATGCTTGTCCTGTTTTATCTTTTGTAGGGCCTTGTGAAACTTGCTGATTTTGGTGTGGCAACAAAATTAACTGAGGCAGATGTTAATACGCATTCAGTTGTTGGAACACCATACTGGATGGCCCCTGAGGTACTTGGTTCATATTTTTGGTTACTTGTATATTATCCCACTATGTTCTTTGATGATTGTGGTTCTGTTTTCAGAATTGATACGTGCTTTGTCTTTTGTAGACTAATTGCTTCTTTATTTAATTTTGGTTAATTTACAACTATTTGCTAGATTATAGATAGCTATAGGAGGCATATTTTAAACTTGGGTTGCAACAATTATGTGTTTTTATTTTATTTTATATATATATATATATATATATATATATATATATATATATTTTGAAAATTTTCAAGGAAGAAGAGTTGTTTGGCCTTATTGATGCATGCTTGTCAATGTCAACTTGCATATATGGTACATTGTTGAACATTGATATTTATTACCTTAATTTCTTGGGTGTTTTGAGATTGATGAGTGGATATCTATGTTTTGTTTGTGTAGACTAATATGTTTTGTCTGTGTATTGCTGGTCAGACATTGATGAGTTGTATGTTTTTTAGATGACCTAATGTGCTCTCTTGATTATGACTTTCCTATGATGGAAGTGGAAGATTGTTGATTAGAAGTGTACAGAGGTTGAAATTCTGTATGTTTTCTTCTTGCTCCCCTGCAGTGTCTTTTCTAGTTGAGCTTGAAACTTAGTGGTTGAACCTTAATGCATGCATCCAAGGATGGATTGAGAGTGATTGGGGTAGATGAGTTGCTACATTATCTTTAATTGTCTAATCTCCTTACTTGTTTCTTATCTTGTGCCCTTTACTGCTGTGGGTTGCTCCACATTTCTTCATACCTCTCCTTGAAACAATGTTGTACTTAAAAGAGATAGTTTGCTGAATTCTTTGTTTTTGCATAATTAGTAAATAACCTGAAGTCTTGTGTGTGTGACTGGTCTTGTGTTGTTGAGTTCAATATGTGAGTAGTTTATTACTTAGCTGATGCCTATGGTGCTTGGTATTAAGGTTTTGAATTACAGAAGAGAGGTTGCAGATTAAGAAAGTCTACTGAAATCAGACTTTTGTATGTATTCTTGCTGTGTGTGTTTCCTTGGATGTCTTTTCTAGTTGAACTTGAAGCTTTACTGTTGAACCATAATACATGCTGAGTAGGATCATCTATAAGGATGGACTGTGAATGATTCGGTAGATGAGTTGCTACCCTGTTTTTAATTTTCTAATTCCCTTATTTGTTTCTTATGCTTGTTCTTTCTATCATTTTTGGTTGCTCTAGAGCCTATGTTGCTGGGACTCGGGTAGAAGTCCGGTTTCTTATTTTTAAAATTTTAGGACATGTGGGTATGGCTAAAAAGTATCCAAAATTAGGATATGAGTATGAGGATACACCTATATATATATAAATGTAAATATTTTAATTTTTATATATACTAATTTAAGTTAAAATATAGATTAAATTATAATATTAAATTGCTAAATAAAATAAAATTGGATAAAATATTTTAAATTACAAACTTAAAATCTTTAATTGAAACCACAAACAAACAATAAAATGATAATTGTAAGTCTATTTAAATTGTAAATCATCCAAAGTTTGTTATATAATTTATATTAATTTTTGTCACCGCCACAAATCAAAATCTCCAATTGTGGGTCATTAAGAGATAATTCTTCTAATTTTACAAAATCATTTTCTTCCAAATCCATTTGATATGCACCTGAAATTTAAATAAAACCGGAATTATGAGTATCCACTTTTAAAGTGAAGGATCCGGTAAGGATTTCATATCCATACTAATGATATATTGAAGGGTACAGGTAATTCTTCAAAAATGAAGTGTCAGAGTAACATAGTCCAGAGCTCTTAATAGCCCATGAGACAATGTTTCCAATATTTAGAATTGCTACCATTTGACAACCTGAATAACAACTAATTCATTTTTTTTTATGTTTTATCAACCGTTTCCAATCCTTTAGGTGCATTGGAAAAGTAAACATTAAATTACTTTTTTTTTTCTTTTTTTTCAGCCAAAGAGGAAACTGAGCAATTATCAGTGCAATTTACTCCTTGTTTTGAAATAGGAAGTCATTTTTCAAATTTCTAGAACTTGCAAAAAGGAAGAAACCCACTTTCTAGGGATGCTTCATGAGTGAGTTTAACAGCAGTCTGCCCATCATTGGTTGCATTTTTGACTGATGCTGATTGTCATTGACAGTGACAGCTTGTTCTATCTGTTTTATGCATATTTGTGATGAGATGCACTTTATGGTTATTTTGTTTTATATGTACTTGGTTTTCAATTTGTTCTTCTTACCATAAGATGGGACTACCTCCCATTTTAAGGTAACTTTAGAGTCTTCCTTGTGATGATTATATAATCTGATTAAAATCTATAATGTACTGTATTATATTAATGTAATATCAGAGTTATTTGCTGTAATTAATTTTTTTCGTTTTCATTTTGCTTTATGGCTTGCATGATAATTTTTTATTATGATGTTACCTTTTCTTTTTAAAAAACGAAAGAAAAAATGAATGCTTGATTCTGCATGTCCTGATCAAGTAGCTCTTCAGCGTGGATTTTTATTTTCATTTCCTTGTGGTCTCCTTTAGATCCTAGTATTGCCATTTTTTTTTAATTATTTTTTCTATCATTAGGCATTAACATAGATAACTGTTCTTGTCTATATGAGCAAAAGGATGGTCTTTAGTTTTGTTGCACTGTGTCATTATGTGCCTGCATCTTTAGTCATTGTAGCTCAAAAGATGATATACATGGCTGATACACACACTGCAACTGTGAGGGATTTGGAGGTGTTATTTATGAAAACTGATTTATTTTCAGGTTATTGAAATGTCGGGGGTTTGTGCTGCTTCAGACATATGGAGTGTTGGCTGCACTGTAATTGAACTTCTAACATGTGTTCCTCCATACTATGATTTGCAGCCTATGCCAGCACTATTTCGTATCGTTCAGGTTTGTTCTGTGCTCTTTTTTCACGGCTTTCATAATTTATTATGATGAGTGTCCTTGTTAATCCTCCAGATCACTTTGGCACTTTTCATTCTGCACTATGCATTGTTGATGTCATCTCATATTTTCTCATTTTGTTTTATCTGTAGATTGCTATTGTTTGGATTGCACCAAATTGCATACTTTTCTGCTAGAAGTGATTTTCCCTGATTTATTTTTTCTTTTTAGCTTGGCTGCTTTCTGGAACTTTTGTATAGAAAATGTTGCTATGTCTTTTTGCTTCTATAATTGTTTTTGGCCATAATTGTAAATCTCTTTTCCTTCCAGGATGATCATCCTCCTATACCTGATAGCTTGTCTCCTGATATTACTGACTTCCTTCGCCAGTGCTTTAAGAAGGTAGCCATCTCTGTTTTTTTTGGTTCTTAACTAGTTTATTAAGGCTTCTCTGGTATTGAAATTGTGCAAAGGCAAGTTCCAGAACTTAGCTGAATTATATATATATATATATATATAAATATAATTTTATGTCTGATTTTGTTTAATATAGTAGTGAACATAGGCAATATAAATATATGGGATTGATAAACCTAAAGGTATGAGATTTGTCTAATTAATGCATACCGGAGATAGTAGTTATAAATTATGCTAGCTAAGAGTTGATGAGCTGCTTATCCAGCAAAGTAATTATCTTGAGTTTGTTACATTCCCTAGAAGTGGGAGAAATCTTAGAGGTGAGTGGATGCATGAGAAATTGTGCTTACTGCGGACGTATTTTTTAATGATTGGGGATAGACAAATTAGGGTCCTAAAGTTGAAATGAGACTGCAAATTTCCATGTGCAGTTTGTGGAAGAGGTTACCATTAGTGTTGAAGATAGGAGTTATTTTATCATTAATGTTCCTAAAAGCTCCACAATGGGGCTGCAAATGAGTTAAAGCTAGCTTTAAAGATCTCAAGTTTGTCTCTTTTGAATTTTCAATGAACTCAAGCACAATCCAAGTTTTGGTTTTCAGACTAAAAGCTCAGATAATGAAAATTTTAACAAACTTGAACTGGGCTTTCTTTTGGCTCCATTAAATAGTCAATGAGCCAAGCTTGTTGAGGTCAAACTAGCCAAGCTCAAGATTAGCTCATTAAGGCAAAACTCGCCAAGCTTGAGCACAACTCTTTAAGGAGAAAATCTGGATATTTATTTAAACTAAATTTATTGTCTTTATCATACATATTAAGCCAAAATCCCTTATAAAATGGCCAAACTATCACAAATAATTATTAAAAATATTGTTTAAAGTCCACAAAACTTATATTTCCACATGATTTCGCCTTTCATGCAAGGAATATAAGCACAAGTACTGCCCTTGCTTGTTTTAAATCATGCAGGATTGTTATCCTATACATTTTTTACTCCTACATTAATCATATTGCTACATTAGAACTGCAATACTTTTTATTTAAAACTACATTTTACAAATGTTACCTACCATTTCAAGATTAGTGGCATTTCATTGAAATTACTTCAACCATATTTATCATTAAAATCATGAATTTTATGAAGTTAAAATTGGTTAATAATAGACATTTTTAAAACTTTAAATGACTAAGGCCTTGTTTGGTTCATCTTTGAATATAGGGTATTTGTTGAATGTTTTTAAATAAGTAGCATTTAGAATGCAACTGCTAGTGGTTGAAAAATATAACTAAATGCTAGTTTATTTATAAAGCTAGAATTTATAGCGTTGGACCCAAACTCTAGCATTTAATGTACAAGTGAATATGATTACAAAAATATCTTAATCATAAGTCATAACAATATAAAAGTCATGCTATAAAATCAGTATTTTTCTATTATTTATGACTATGATGTTTTAATGGTTATTATCTCCATGGATACTATTTTTCTAACTGTTATATAAAAAATCTAGTGATCCTAATTAGTTCTACAATCATTATGAACATTTAATGCTATTTAACACTAAGGTAGAGCTGACAATTTTTGACACGATACGATTAAACGACACAAAGTTAACTGTATATTGATTTGAGTTAAATAGATATGAGTCATAATTGTATTAACACGATTACGACATAAGAAAAACTGTATCATAAATGGATTTTATTTGTCTAACCTGTTGATACATAATTAAAAATATATTATTTTATTAATTATGAAGAGATGTCTAATTATTTTAATATTACTCAAAACTCAAACTATATAAAAACTTCAAATATATATCATAATATTATATATATATATATATATATATATATAATATTTATATATGAATAAATTTATAATACACGATATTAGTATATGCAAATAAATATTAATGAATTGATTATATAACTATTATTTTTATATTATATTAATTAATATTATACTAATATATTTACCAACTTATGTTTAGATGAATTAATATATATTAAAAAAATAATTATTTTACACCTAATTTAACCAAATCTAATAAGAAAAAACTTTAGGATTTAAATAGATAAATTTTTTAATTTAATATTCATGTATAATCATGTCGTGTTAGTTGTACACATTTAGACATATTAAGTTAATCGTGTTGTGTCATGTTAACACAGATTTTAACCTTGGTCCGTGTCTTGTTTGTGTTTTGAATTTTTGTCACGATTATTGAATTGTGTCATATTTGTATTTAGTATAATCGTGTCATACTCAATTGAAACACGACACGAATTGTCACCTCTACACTAAGATTTATGACGGTTACTCATGAAACCGTAACCATTGAAAAACTTTCCACATATATGTTACATTTTGTTAAATTATTTTTAAACATTAAAATTAGAAATAGATTTATTATCATATGACAATTATTTTTGAGTAATATTAAGCAAAATCTTGTATGTCCGTATTTTTCCATTTATACATCAGTATTATTTTCAATCACTAAGTTATCAAACACTAAAAATCAATTATAGTCACTGAGTATGAACGGTTGGATGTTGAGCCAATCTACCCTTAAATAAATAGATGTCACCAAGTCATTGATAAGTTTAAAACAAGGTTATTCATAAATGTTGTTGAACTAAAGTCAGATGCTTTTATATTGGTTCATTTATTTGAAAATAAAAATGTCTGTGTAAGCTTGTAAAAAAAGTTGAAGATATCTTGTCACAACTATACCAACAAGCATGTACTTTATTTTATAGTTTACCAAATCATTATATTTGCACATATATCTCAAACTCACTTTATATCACAATGTATTTTGAAATTTAAAATGGTAAGATATATGCACACATGTCAAATAGATAAACATAAATTTGATACCTTTATTATTCTTTTATACTACTATTCTAAAATCTTTTTATTTTTCTTCATGTTAATGTTTATTAGTTTTATAGGATTATCATCTATAACACATTAATATGAACAAATTAAATTAGATTAATTAAAATCTTTTGTATTCTATAGCTTTGTTGGGTTGTTCTATCTATATTACTGGATAAATGAATTTATATGAATTATGTATAATCACCAAACTATATGAAGTAGATCTATAATTAATTCTAAAGTTGATAGCATAATAAAACACAAAAAATGGAGAAAATTATGCCTGTAATGAATTGTTATATAATATGCAAGAAAAATGACTAGTTTAACATTAGGTTTTTCTTCCTCTTAGTAGTATTGTCTCTAAATATCATGCTAATGTGCATTATCAACTTGTATTTAATTTTGTTGTTAAGAAACATTCAACACTTTTTTTCGTAACTAAAATGTTTTTTCCATGGGATTTGGTTGAAATGCATCATATGAAGATGATATGGACCCATAAATTTTCCCTCTACAAATCAAACTGTATATCTCACAGCTCCTCCACTCTCCTTCCCGTTATCAGAATATCCAGCACTTCCAAGACTATTTTGTTCTTTTGTTGAGATCAACTCCTACGAAGATAAATTTTGCATTTCCTAGTATATGGCAGAGTCATCTCTCTTACATGTAAGAATCTTGACAAATACTTTGTTCAATAAGAGGAACTCTTCAACTATATTTTGGATTATAAACCTTTGATGGAAATTCTTGATTAGGTGAGGATGATTTAGGTTTGGAAAATTTTGTGTTTGATAATGATTTGAGATTTGTTGTGGGGTTCATAACAATTGATTGAGAAGATGGAAATTTGTTATGTTTTTGTAGGATACTATAGAGTAGATAGGGTTTAGAAAGGAGAGGCTGCATAGTGAGTAGGTTAAGGAGTATAATTTTCCATTGGAAAAAGTCCAAGAGAGGATAGAGAGAGAGAGGGAACTTGGAGAGAGAAAATTACTGTTGGACTTGCAAGGAGAAATAGAGAATTAAGTCAGTGTGTCCCTTTAGCATAGTAAAAGGTAATAATAATTAATTTAATGGATTCAGGTCAGTTTTCAAGGGTACCATTCATCAAATTTTGATGAAAAAGGAATTTTAGTTAGAAATAATAATGTTGAATGGTATCTAAGGGTAAATTGAATATTAAAGACGATAATGTATATTGTTGATAAGTTCAGGGGCAGTAGTGAAACTTAGTCTCTTAATCCTCACCAACAAGCAATACAAAATTGGGCCAACACATTAGCTACTAAACAAATTGTATATCAATTAAAAATGAGTGATATCTATAGCTTGTAATTGAGCATTGTACTAGCTAGCTTTTGTGAGCTTAATGAGCTGATCATTAGTGGGCTTAAGCTTGGCAAGTTTATAAAGAGAGTTTCTTAGGAGGCTCGAGTTCATCTTGTAAACAAATTTAAATAAGCATTGTTAATGCTGAGATCTTTGTAGATCACAAGCAGTTACTTCTTTTGTAGCTCTATCTACCTAATTCCTCTATTTAGGCTGGCACTTTACTTTCTTTTGCCTAATTACTCCATACTTCTTAGCAGCACAAGCTAGAGACGAGGTCCTAATTTCATTCTCTCCCTCTCATGTTGTGAATGGGTTTTTCCATGTTTTTATTTAGCTATAACAGGTTCCAAAAAGCATTGAAAATTGGCATTTCAGTGATTCTTGTGGTGTGCCGATGCGGATGAGAAAAATGATGATAAATTAATCCTTCTCATTGACAAGTGATTTCTTTATGATGGATGAAATAATGCCCTTGTTTTAAGGAATATCCCTAAAAGGTATTGAAAAGTTGTTGGGATACTATAGGGAAATTTGGTTCTCCTTTGAATATTGTCAACTTTGGCATGTCTCATCTTTTGCCATTAACATTATAATGCTTTCTTTTCATTATAATGTTTTATTTTATATTTTAGAATATATCTTTTGCCACAATAGTATGCAATTTTCATTGTTTCATTGACTAGCTCATGTTGGGTTTTGAACATGCATCACATCCTTGGCACAATGTAAATTTAAAATTTAATTGAATCAAAAACCTATGAACGCTTTATGTAATTTAAAATAGGAATAAACCATTTAATGGGAGAAGTTGATTACCTTTGTTTGCAACTCTTGATCTTCAAAGTTGTGAGCTTTTTCTTCTTTGTTGGGTTGTAGCAAACCACAACAATCCAAAACTATAATTGTCTCTAAGAGTATCCACGGGAAGGAAAAAGAAGAAAACCTCCAGGGAGATGAGGTGATAAAAGTCCGAAGTGCTAACTTTGGAAAATTGTCTTATGAAAGAGAAAAGAAAAAGGAGAAAAATAACTATTATTTTTCTTAAGGGGGCAGCCATGAAATTGACTCCTTAAAATGAGTATTTATACTCTTTCTAATCCCTTTTAGGGTTGAAAAAGGAAAAGCCTTAATGGACTCATTTCCCTAAGGTATATGGCCCAATGTTGACCAGGTCAACAATCCTGATGCAAATTGGATTTGACCCATCTTTATAACTTTTTTAAATACTCAATTCTCTCTCTCTCACTTGGATCTTATCCAAAACTCATTTTAAATTTCCTTCATTTCCTTTGTACGTGTAACCTAATATGTTTTCTGGTTATGTTGGTAGCTCAAGTCTTGAGAGGAATTCTAATCCAATTAGAATTCTATGAGTCAAACTCTTTTGAACCATAATTGATTTTCAATTTATTTCTCTTGACTTGACATATCATGAGCAATATCTAGCAACACATTATGACCACCCAATTAACCAGAAAATCAGTGGTCTGACTATAAATCCTTCCATAGACAATTATCATGTACCTCATTTGATTTAGAGCATGGACTATGTGTCAACTCCTACTAGACTGATTATGTCACATCTAGTTCAAATGATATTAGTTTTTATCTGTGAGATCTATTACTCTATTAGATATGTCATTGAAGACCTTCTTCAAGACATGTTCACCTCGGTTAAGGATTTCTGAGTAATGATCTCAATAAGAGGCCATAGGTATACTCTCCTTCTATTAGAAGTGGCGAATTCTTGATTGACTACTCAAGTATCTTCGAATATTAGAAGTGGTGAATTCTTGATTGACTACTCAAGTATCTTCGAATATTTCATGCTATACCCAATCACCATCTTATGAGCAACCTTTAAGAGGCAACAAGGAATAAAGTCAAAATATAGAATTTAATATCTAAGATAACTTTGAGCATTTCAAGTCTAAGGATAATTGCACCATTGTTATAATGAGTCTATCTCTGACATTGAATAAATATCTACGTGATTGTCTAATAGCAGGTCATCAAATGTGCTTCGCTACTTTAGCAAACATCCACATGTTAACTCTAAACATTTCATGTTTTCAGCTTATGAGATCAGCTCCTTGACATAGTCAAGGAGTGTAACATGTTTTAGTTTATCTGGATTAACAATGTCTCGTCTTGTCAATCCTATGACTAGGGATAATTTAGGTATAAAAACAATTGTACATGATAGGAATCTCACTATCATGATCTCATCATAATTATCTTCATGCTATGTTACATACCAAAAGCTTCATTAAATAGTCTAAGATCTAAATCAAATTCATATATGAATGAATACTAATATAATGAAAATGTCTTTTATTAATAATAAATGAGTACATTGAGTACTTAAGATGATTGTCTTTAGGGCATCTCTCTAACAGTTCCATGAGCTGATGAGTCTCTAATTTATGTGACTAATTTCCTTTATTATGATATTTATACATTTCAGGATGCTAGACAAAGGCCTGATGCGAAGACTCTGCTTTCTCACCCTTGGATACAGAATTCTAGGCGTGCTTTAAACTCCTTCAGACATAATGGGTCAATAAGGTAGAAATTTGTGTATTTATTGAATTCATGGCATCCTATGCAAAGGACTCCTGACTAACTCTTTGCATTTACCAGCTTTTTAGTCCAACTGAGCTACTTATTTGGATAACCTGAATTGGATTCTTTTCATTGTTATCATGCATCTAGTTTTCTGGCGATCTTTAATATATGTTTGCTTAGATTTTAGCAGCTGATATAGTATGTTGTTGTCAGTTTAGAAGCATAATAATTTCTTTTTTCTTTCAAACTCTCAAGAATTCATTTGAATGGTAATGTATATTTCACATTTTGTAGTGGAGATTGTGTAATGTAACGTTTTGTTTATCTGCTTCTTTCTATGTTACCATGCCTCTTTCTGTGATAGAAGGTGGAAAGGGTTTTCTCATTTAGAAAATAGAGTTCTTCAGTTTGGCTTGTTCATTGAAGATTACCTTAAGATGTGTGGAGCTAGGTATATTAGCAAATATATTTAGATGGAGGGTGATACAGCTTTAAAGTTCACATGAGAAATGATAACTACTTGATAACTTTTATATGAATCAGGATATTAAAATTCTGTTGCCACAAAACAAATTTGTGGCTTGGGTCCTGCATAAGGCTTTTTCTTGAATAGGATTAGCCTGTTTAAATCTTCTCATATTAAGTATTAGCATGATAAATGTCTTGTTGTAGGTTCTTGAATACTTATATTTACAATTTGGCAAGTATCTACAGATTTTTTTTTTAAATTCAAATTTTTAAGAGAGAGAAACACATGTACTGCAGAAGTTGCTTTGTTTGCCATTTCTGTTAAGCCCTTTTCTTTTTATATTTACTGTTTTAAGTTCATTTTGGTAAGTATATGACTAGCTTCACTTCAGTATGCAGTATTTTATTAATTTAAATTGTTCCTTTGTTCATTATTTGTAACTAAGCCTGTTTAAATTCATTTCTACGTTGCAGAAAATATTTAAGTCTCAATAATTAGATCTCTTTTTATTTGATAAAATAATTTACAATTCTGTGTCTAATGTTTTTTTTTTTTTCAATGTGATAGTCTCTTATTTTATTTCAAAAATATTTCTCTTTTGTAGAAGCATACAGGAAGATGATTCAGCAGATGCAGAAATTTGTAATGGAGATAATCTGGGCATTGGTCAAAACCATTCTTCGGAGAAAGCTAAAGAGTCTGCCACTGACATAGAAAATGTGAGATTCTTATGTTAGACTTCTTTCTGAAGCTAATTTATAATAATGTGTTTACGTTGGGGCTTTCTCAATGTCACTAGCTAAGTGAAGTGTTTGATTTGCTTGCAAAGTAACTGTCAACCTACATGATTTTGCAATTAAACCATCTTCATTGCGTTCCTGATCTGTTTTCTTATATTTCAGGACTCTAGGAAGGAATTATTAACTGAGGCAGCTGTTGTTAGCAACTTTGATAAAGATCAGTTTTCAAATTGTGGTATTGAGGGAGGAACAGTTAAATTAGAAGAGGATCTACAGTCAGATCAAGTTCCTACCTTAGCTATTCATGAAAAGACATCTCTGCCAATTGATTCTGGTAGACTATCTCCAAATAAGGTAGCAGATCCCAGTGCTTCCCTTCATGTCTCAACGCATTTGCATGACCAGAATGAGAATCTTGTGAATGGTGATGTTGAATCTTCTGAATCAAGAAGTAAAAGTGTGGATAGAAAGCATGGAGGAAAAGGAAATTCCATCCATGCTGAGAATAGATCATTTGGTTTTGCACCAAGAAGTCAGGATGATGGGCTGCAAAAGGTGAAATTGTGTTAATTGCTATTATTGTCTTTTATGAATTAATTCAATGGCCAATTACTATGATTATTGTTAGGAGTTTCATATGTTAGCTTTTGGTCCCTCTCTCGTGCTCCTTCCTGCATGCATTCATTTGCATAGTGCCAGCAAAGGCTAACAAGCTTTCAGGCACATTTTTTACCTTGCCTGTAGTGTTTCTGGTTGATGAGTAGATATGCCAAAAGTTTTCTTGAAACATAATATATGACACATGGAGGTATGTACATATGCAGTTGTAAAAGTTAACTACTCGTAGTTCATGCATCGAACAGATGAAATAAAGAGATCAGATATGTTGTTTTGAAAAGCATCAGATGAGGCTATGCAACTGCATTGATGCCCTCAGTGGAAACATGAATTGTATAGAAAAGGGTTAACATCATTTATTAATAGGAATATGCATGTCAATTTACTTGTCGTTTGGGATGGGTAATAACATGAGAAATGATGTATCATTCCATATTATTTGGCCTCTGACATTCTTAAAATTGTCTAAATCAATAAAGCAGAAACAATTATTCTGTATTGATTTAATCAAGCAGAGCCGCAACTTTGCATTTTGTTTAAGAATCAACAACTTTTTCTGTTGTATGGAACTGGTCCCTTCTCTGAGGAAAGAACAAATTGGAGCAAGAATAATACTGCAAAATTATTTAATTGAAGATAATGGAACATACACTTCTTTGGCATTGCAGCTGAATTGGATTTAGGTTATTAAATTGCTTTTTGTGTTAATAAATTTTTAGATTTTAAGAAAATCAAATTAGAGTTACTTGCTCATCTTGCTTTTGATTCATTTTGAAGTCTGCTTTTGTTCCTTAAAGTCCAACTTAGGCAAGGGCTATTGCTAAATGAACTTGCCTGCTTCAGCATTAATTGAAACTTTAAGCTGATTTTAGTTCATAGCTATAGGAACTAGCCAAAATAAACTTTGGTCATTGCTTTTCCAATATTTGCAGTTACTTTCTCAAAGATGTAATTGCTTAGAACTGACTTTTACCTTTATATTTAGTGGTTTATACCTTTTGTATTCCTATTATATTAGAATGTGTTATGTTACTCGGACACTTCAAAAATGAAAAAGTACATGTGTCTTTTGAGTACGATACTAGTATGGGTATGAGATCTTTCACTTTAAAAGTAGATGTGGGTATGAGATCCTTCACTTTAAAAATGGGTATGCTTGTCCTACTCTTTTGTGCCACAACTTAAGATGCTTACTGCTGGTGGAATTTTTTTGCTTTTTTCTTTTTCTTAGGTATTTGGAGCGGAAATCTTATCTTCATATTGCTTGTCTAGCTTTCTTAGCATACATGTTATAATTTGATCAATCTTTTAACTTAAATTATTATATATTAAAATTGAAATATTTACATTTTTATATGTGTATAGACATATCTCTGTATCCGTATCCTAATTTTAGATCATTTTTAGCTGTATTTACGTATCCTAAATTTAAAAAAATAAGAGGTTGAACTTCTAAATATGTACTAGTGTCGGATATCCATACCCGAGTCTAAGCAACATAGAATGTGTTATAGGTTCAATGGCCCATAGTTTTTTCTACCTTTTTAGACCATCTGATTTAGTGACTGCCTTGTTATTTTCATTTGTCTCAGTATTGAATTTTGCAAATTCCTAAAGATTTTTTGGCAAAAATTCAATGTTTCGCATTCCTTGGGATAGAAATGCCTAGCATTTTTTATTTGAGAAGTTAACATTCTTTATGTGCATATCATGTCTTCTTCATTCTTTCCATTTGCACTTTTGCTTTTGGAGATGCATTGTGTGTTGAATTTCATTCTTCTGTATTGTACTACTGTTTTGTTTGAACTTTGAGCATGATATAGCCATTTTTTTGGGTGGAATTGTGTCTTGCCGTAAACTTGACTTCAAGTCTCCATAGGAGCTTGAGCTTTGCCATCACTTACCTTTGTTCTCCCTGCTTCCCTTCCTCTATTTCCCCTTTTCCTCTTTAGCCTTAGAAATAATAAAATCTTATGGTTCTGTGCAAATGGCTTTTTGAAGGCAATGAAGACATCAGTGACATTGGGGGGGAACGAGCTCAGTAGATTCAGTGATCCTCCTGGAGATGCCTCAATTGATGATTTATTTCATCCTCTTGATAAAAACCTAGATGATCTAGCAGCTGGAGCTTCAACTTCTGCTTCAACATCACAAATAAACCATGGGAATGAATCTGTGACTGGCGCAGGGAAAAATGACCTGGCTACAAAGTTGAGGGCTACCATAGCCCAAAAGCAAATGGAGAGTGAAGCAGGGCAGACAAATGGTGGTGGTGACTTGTTTCGCCTGATGATGGGTGTTTTAAAGGATGATGTGATTGATCTTGACGGTTTGGTATTTTCACAATATTGTCGTCTTCTTTTTCCCTTTTTTCTATTAAGTAGTTTAAAATCTTTGACATTATGTTCTGCTTCATATGCTTTCCTTGTCAGGTTTTTGATGAAAAACTGCCAGCAGAAAATCTTTTTCCACTTCAGGTACCTCCACATCATAGCTCTTTGGACCCATAATTAATTCCCTTATTTGCAGTGTGTAATATTACATTGTGAACATGTCTTGGATGTAATTTAAATATTACTTGATGTGAAATGGAAAATTCTTACTATAATCTTCTTTCCTTTTGATGTCGGCAACAAGTTATGTTTAACTTGTCATGCATGTGGCAGATTACTTGCCAGTTTCCATCCATCTGTATACTTCTAGCATTTTGGTCCTCTTTGAGAATGCACTATCTATTAAAGTAATGAACAGTCCACAGTTCAATTGTCTTTGCAATTTTAAGCAAAGGCTTTACTGTTTCTTGGTTTGATTCTTTCATGCCCCTTAAAACCTGAGGATAGTGGTAGTGTCAAATTGTATCTGGTCTTATGATGCTTCAGGAAGTGGAATAAACAAGTATTGCTAGGTTACCGTGGTTTTTTTGTGCTACTCAATTTAATGATTGATAATAAATATTATTTGAATTAAACACCTTGTTAGATTTCATCATGTTTGGACTTTGAATTATTGAACATGGGAAATTGTGAACACATGAATTGGGATAGAATTTTGATTTCTATGATTGTGGATTGATAATGAATAAGACCCTTGTTGAAGCAATGTCTCCAATTCTAACATTTTAACAGTTTTTGAGTTTTAAATGATGATTTTAAACTTCATGTATTATCAAGCTCTGTAGGTGTGGAATTCTTGGTAATATCTAATATATTTGTCAAGGTATTTATCTTTTTGTTTGTAGGAAATTCATGGATTTGATATTAGGAAATCAGGAATATTTCCTTTAGTTTATATTTCCAAAGTATTTTAATTTTATTCCTTTTGTATTGCTTGTTTTTAGGGACATAAGTCTTATATAAACTTCTATATCTCTTTGTGAGAATAAGAAAATTGAGAGTAAAATTTCTCTCTTTTTCCAACATGATATCAGAGCTTGGTTCGACCAGCCTTGTTCTTCTGCTATAACAGTCACTGTTAGTCTAGGGTTTCAATTCCCATTATCATAGAGAGTGATTTGACTCTCATCGCCCGCGTTGGGAGAACCGCCAGGCACTGACCAATCGTTTGGTAGGAGCTCGTCATCGGTAATAGCTGCCTGTGACCACACGCGCCGAGCAAAGTTTCTGCTGGAATTTCATGCGTTGGTGTGTGAGGTTTTTCGAGCACTGTTTTTCGAATTTCTTGTTTTAGATTATCTTTCTTGCTGATTCCGATCTTGTCTAAGTGGTTTTTGTCTTCATCCTTAGCTGTGTTGATCTGAATTACTGTTCATTTTTGTTACTGTTCTATTTTTTTGTTTCTTCTTGATGGCAAGCCACTGGAAGACAGCCCTGACCAACTCAACTAGCAGGGATTCAACAGTATCAGGAGATAATACTTATAGTATGAATTATATTCCTTTCAGTAGTCCTATGGAAGGTTCCACTAATTCACTCTAATTAAATATCCACTAACTAAATGGAAAAAATTATGTGGAATTCATTTGATTTTGGAAGGCAAGGGAAAGTTTGGTTATTTGACAAGAGAAGTGACAAAATCTGCCAATGGACATTCAACCCATAAAATCTGGAAATCAGAAAATTCCATGATTATAGCGTAGTTGGTGAATTCTATGGAACTTGCTATAGGCAAACCATTTATGTTTCTACCAGCAACTAAGGATGTTTGGGAAGCAGTTAGTAACACCTATTCTGATATGGAAAATTCCTCACAGATATTTGAGCTAAAATCAAAACTTTTGCATGCGAAACAAGGTGATCGAGATGTAATCTCCTACTACAACTAGTTGATGACCTTGTGGTAGGAATTACGTCTCTGTTATGATGATGTTTGGGAATTTGCAAATGATAGTGTTTGATTCATGAAGAGACAGGAGAATGATCGAGTCTTCGTGTTTTTGGCAGGACTAACTAAGGAGTTAGATGAGGTGCAAGGAAAAATTCTTGGAAAGACCCATTTGCCAACAATTTGAGAAGCTTTTTTAGAAGTTAGAAGAGAAGAAGCACGACAGAGATGCTTAAAAACAAATCTGCTTCAATGAATACCTCAGAAATGGATAGTTTTGCCCTAGCAACACAAAGGTTTCAGGAGGAAGGGAAAAATGATGGAAAGCGATCATGGTGTGATCACTGCAAAAAACCATAACACACACGAGAAATATACTGGAAAATTTATGGCAAACCAAAAAACTTGAGAAAGAAGTCTAATGGAGGGGGCCTTGCACTTCAAGCTAGTCTTTCGGATCAGGAGCAGCAGTCTTCTTTAAGTTCATTTCCTTTTACCAAGGAACAAATAGACCGATTGTATAAGCTTCTTGAGTTTCAAAAAGGTAACTATTTGCAAACTGCATTTATTAGTGTCAATTCTAATCATACTTGGGTCATTACTTCAGTAGTGACTGACCAAATAATTGGATTATCAAGTCTTTTCTCTTCATATAGTCATTGTGCAGGAAATCAAAAATTAAGATTGCAGATGACTCTTTTTTAGCCATTGCGGGAAAAAGGTTCCATTGTTGTGTCCTTGTCACTTACTCTCCATGATGTTGTTCATGTTCCCAAACTCTCTTGTATTCTATTGTTTGTTAGTAAATTAGTTCGTAATCGAAATTGTCATGCTAATTTTTTCCCAACTCACTGTGTGTTTTAGGATTTGATATCAGGGAGGATGATTGACAGTGGTAGACAGAGTAGACTTTACTTCTTTGATGATGGTTTTGAGTCGGGACAACAATCCTAAGAAATAAGTTCGTGCTTTGAATCTATTTATGTTTCTAGTAATACTGTTATGTTATGAAATTTTAGATTAGGCTATCCTAGTTTTAAATATTTAAAGTATTTGTTTCCTAAGTTATTTGTTAATAATGATCTATCTTTGTTTCATTGTGAAATATGTGAATCTGCAAAACATCACTGTACTTTTTTTTCCTTCACAACCATCAAAACCATTTATTATGATTCACAGTGATGTTTGGGGTCCTAATAAGATAAGTACATCTTTTAGTAAGAAATGATTCATTACTTTTACTGATGATTATGCTTGACCTTGCTGAGTATTTCTATTGCAAGAAAAATCAGAGGTTGAACAAGTTTTTAAGAACTTTTACAATATGGTGCAGATTCAGTTTCAAACTAACATACAAATTTTCAGAAGTGATAATGGAAAAAAGTATTTTAATAAGATCTTGGAATTCTTTTTTTGGGAGAAGGAGATATTTTATCATAGTTCTTGCATTGATATACCTCAACAAAATGAAATTGCTGAAAGAAAAAATAAACATCCATTGGAGGTGGCTCGTGCATTACATTTTGCAACAAAAGTTCTTAAGTATTTGTGGGGCAAAGCTGTTTTCACTGCATGATACTTAATAAATAGAATATCCTCCCAAATTTTACAATATCAAACTCTGTTTCAAGTTTCCACAAAAAGTTTTCCTCATACCAGGCTTTTTGTAGATCTCCCTCTAAAAGTATTTTGATGTACAACTTTTGTTCATGAACGTAGGAAAGTTGGAAAACTTGAACTCAGAGCTATAAAATGTGTTTTTCTTGGTTATTTCCCACATCATAAGGGCTATAAATGTTTTGATCCAATATCGAAATTTTGTTGTCCCAATGGATGTCACTTCTTTTGAAGAACAATATTTTTTTAAGGATATTCATTTTCAGGGGGAGACTTGTAAGGAAGATTCATTTATCAACTCTTGTGATGATGTCTTTCTTTCAAATGATGTATTTGTTTCCCACGATTCTGAGTCTAATGCACCTATGGCAAATGACCAAGATTTATGTGTTAAAACTCCTCTTACCATGATGTTTCTCCTACATTCAGGCCTAAATTTGAAAATAAAAATTATGAACAATGATCTTTGGAAACTAAAAATAAGGGACAATCTTCTATAATGTCACAACATGATAATACTAAAGCAACCGACAATAGATTAACAGAAAGTGACCAAACTTAGAAAGAGATTGTTTACTCGAAGAAGAATCATAAGCAAAGGAAAGATGAATTGACTCTTCAACACGACCATGATTTTGAACTAAGGACAAATCAACAGTCTGAATCTAGTACAAGTAATTCTCATTCTCTTCCTGTGACTTATGATTTTGATATTCCTATAGCCCTTCGTAAAGGTGTCAGATCCTTTACTAGATATCCTCTATCTAAATTTGTGTCATACTCAAATTTGTCTTCATCTCTTACTGCATTCACATCTCAATTATCCAAAATAGAAATTCCTAGAGGTTTACAAGAGGCTCTAAAAATTTCGAAGTGGAAGGAAGCAATAGTTGAAGAGATGAGAGCTCTTGAGAAGAACAATACTTGGAGTGTTGTGGCATTGCCGGTAGGGAGGACTACAGTAGGTTGTAAATGGGTCTTCACTGTGAAATACAACTTTGATTGTTCAGTAGAAAAATACAAGGCCCGATTGGTAACTAAGGGATTTGTCCAGACATATGTCATAGATTACTCTGAGACTTTTGCTCCTGTTGCAAAATTGAACACGATAAAAGTACTTTTATCTATTGCTACTAATCTAAATTGACCTTTGTAGCAATTAAATGTAAAGAATGTCTTTCTCAATGTAGATTTGGGGGAGGAAGTTTACATGGATAGTCCACCGGCTTTTGAAGAAAAATTTGGCTTCAAAGTGTGCAAGTTAAAAAGGTCATTATATGGCCTCAAATAGTCTCAGAGAGCTTGGTTTGAAAAGTTCAATCAATTTGTTAGAAAGCAAGAATATTCTTAGGGCCAAGTTGACCATACCTTGTTTTTCAAATTCTCTTATGAAGGAAAGACTGTTGTATTAATAGTTTATGTTGATATTATTCTCACAGGTGATGATGTGGTTGAAATTGAAATATTAAAGAAGAGTCTTGCATCAAAATTTGAGATTAAGGATTTGGAAGCCTTAAGATATTTCCTTGGAATGGAAATTGCCTATTCAAGGAAATGAATTGTTGCATCTCAATGTAAATATATTCTTGATCTCTTGAAAGACATTGGAATAAGTGGCCGCTGACCGGTTGAAACTGCCATTGATCCCACTGTGAAATTTTGGGAAAAGGGAAGTTTTCTTGTTGATATTGGTAAATGTCAGAAATTGGTTGACAAATTAATCTACCAGTCTCATACACGACTGAATATTGCTTTTTCAGTCAGTGTTAGTCAATTCATGTATGCATCTTATGAAGAACATCTTGAGGTGATATATCAGATTTTAAGATATTTGAAGTCCACTCCTGGAAAAGATCTGTTTTTTAAGAAGACTAATCAAAGGGGTATTGAAGTATTTACAAATGCTTATTGGGCTGGTTCCGTAAATGACATAAGATCTACTTCAGGGTATTGTACTTTTGTATGAGGGAACTTGGTTATTTGGCGAAGTAAATAGCAAAGTGTTATTGCTCGAAGTAGTGCAGAAGCTGAATTTAGAGCAATGACTCAAGAAATTTGTGAGGTAATGTGGATACATAGAATTCTCAAAGAGCTTAAGAAGGTGGAACTTCATTTGAAGTTATATTGTGATAGTAAGGCTGCAATAAGTATAGTTCACAATCCAGTTCAGCACGATAGAACGAAGCATATTGAGATTGACCGACACTATATCAAGTGAAAAATTGAAGCTAAAACTAACTGTTTACCTTTTGTTTCTTCTAGTCAACAAATAACGGACATCTTGACCTAGAGTCTTGCAAGACATAACTTTGAGCATCTAATAAGCAAGTTGGGTAAGATTGACATTTATACACCAACTTGAGGGGGAGTGTAGGAAAATCAGGGATTTGATGTTAGGAAATCAGGAATATTTTCTTAGTTTATATTTTCTTTGTATTTTAATTTTATTCCTTTTGTATTCCTTATTTTTAGGGACACAAGTCTTATATAAACTTGTATGTCTCTTTGTGAGAAAATAAGAAAATTGGGAGTAAAATTTCTCTCTTTTTCCAACATTGTTTTTTCCATTTTTATCTTTTGGTTGCTTTCTTTAGTTCTTTTAAGTTGGTTTACATATTATTGTTATTTTGTGTTATAGCGTTAATTCTCGGTGTTATTTTCCTTTCATCTGGCCTTTCTTATGATCCCATTTGATGTTTAAGTAGTTACTTGAGTAGGTCTCTCCTTAAGATAAATATTTAAATTCCTTACTTGTGCTGATATAATTCTTAAATAAATATGTACTAAATGGCTATCAAAAAGGTTTACTATTGTCTTTCTGTTTTTCTTTTTTAATTCATGGATAGTTTGTAAATTTTATATTTTTGTTTTTTGGTAGGCTGTTGAGTTTGGGAGATTAGTTGGGTCATTAAGACCTGAGGAATCAGAAGATGTGATTGCATCTGCATGCCAGAAACTTATTGCTATTTTTCACCAGCGCCCTGAGCAGAAAATTGTTTTTATGACCCAGCATGGGTTACTTCCTCTGATGGAGTTGCTTGAAATTCCTAAAACTCGAGTATGAAAGCTAGGATAAGTATTTGTCTTCTTTTTAAATTGTTATTATTATTGTGAACTTAGATTTGGATGACATATAAGCTGATTGTCAGGGTATGATCTTTTTTTACAATGCAGGTTATATGCTCTGTCCTTCAACTTATAAATCAGATTGTAAAAGATAATACCGATTTCCAGGAAAATGCTTGTCTTGTTGGCCTGGTAAAAATATTTACATTCAGGTTTTATGTTCATTGTGGCTATAATCCATTACCAATGTGCAGTTTTAACAGTCCATTTATTGTTGTTCCATCTAGTAAAACAAACATACTTTTAGAAACTCATAGTAGTTGAAAATTCCGTTTTCTTTTTTTTTTTCCTGGAAGGATTTTCTAATACAAAAAGGTTTGGACTAGATTGAAATCATTTTCTTCTACATAGTTGATGAATATCCCAACTTTGGATGGTAGCAAAATATCTTTTGGCTTTAACAATCATATGAAATTTCTTATTTGGGCTAATGACCAAAACATTCAAAACAATCAAAACAATGGGTGTATTTTTCATTTGAGGCTACCTTTTACTTTTCTCTCAATAGCCTATGCAACCAGCACCATGATAACATGCTCTTGTGGATTAACATAAATATCTTTGACCTGACTACAAAAGAGTTCAAGCCTAGGATCTTAAAAAACAAAAAGGTTTCCTTGGCGTTCTAATAATTTGAATATAATATTATTTAATTTAATAATAATTTGAATTTAAATATCATTTAGAATTATAATTTAAATGAAGTCCTAGTTATCATAATGAAAAAGTGAAAAATCAAAATTACCTTGCAGTTGGCTGCCATGTGATCTGGGGCAGGATATTTTAAAAGGAAAGCTAACTTGGATTGCATTATAGTAAATAGATAAACTTATAGCCACTATTGATAATTTTAGAAGTCGTAGCGGTAATTGAAAAAATGCATATCTTTTTAATTTTTTCGTCAAGCCTTCTGATTTTGGGTCAACTAGTCAAGCTAAGATGAGTTTTGACATCTTTAGTTGACTTTCTAAAGTTATCTTGCTGGAGCTTGAACTTGAAGCTGGTGCAACTCAATTTTTTTTCCCTTTAAATCCACAATTTGGTATGGTGTATTTGCCTTGGGTTTTGCCCTGATCGCTTTTAATTGAATGTGGGAAGTTGAAAGTAACAAACTGATATAGGCATGTTTAATATAATGAGATCATTAATAACGTTGTCATTTGGCTTGTTTGTGAGTCTGAACGAACTGAACTTGCTCATGTTCAATCCCATCTCTCTATCTCTCTCTTACTCGCACACACATGTAATGAAATTATGTCATGATCATTAAGTTTCAGTTGGTTCATAAATGAAATTACACCAAACAAACTAGGATGAATTCTTACCAAACTGCAGTTGTTTTCTACAAATAGGTAGGGTTCTTGAGTCTTACTTTTATTGGTCTTTTTATTCATATTCATAGATCCCAGTTGTCATGAGCTTTGCTGGGCCTGATCGGCCCCGCGAAATTCAAATGGAGGCAGCCTATTTCTTGCAGCAGCTTTGCCAATCAAGGTGGATATTTATCCTTTGTGCTATTAGAATTAATGGCATCGATTTTTCTTTAAAAAATTCCGGATTAGGAGTGAGAATGATGACTTTTTGTTGCAGCCCATTGACATTGCAAATGTTTATTGCTTGCCGTGGAATTCCTGTTTTGGTGGGCTTTCTAGTGGCTGATTATGCAAAATACAGGTTGGTGCTTTACAATTAAGCAATATGTTTTGATAGGTAGAAAAAGTAGTTGTCCTGGGAATGGGCCTATTGATTGCACACTTACATTTGATGAATGCTAATATGCTGTGCTCCCTAAAGTACATAGCAGAAGTTCCATTCAAATTATTTTTGCACTTTATTTCATGGCTTAATGATGAAAAAAATATCCTGAAGTTACACTTTTCATCTGTAACATTTGGGACAATTTCAGCCTAATTTGTGATGTGTAAAACTCACAAAATTAGCTCAATAAACAAAAAATAAGTATCATTATTTATTTTGAACACCAATGACAAATGATATTTACTTTTTCAATTTTTTTTTCATATCTAAATAAATTTGCTTTTTTTATTTATCAATTATTAGGAAAACAAGTACAGAAAATGAATGTATGCTTATCAGTGTTTCAAATGAGTACAACAAATACATTTTTGCCAATTGATATAACTTATATAAGGATTTATATGTACGTACTCCTCTTATAGAATTGAATGGGCTGAAATTGAAAATTAAATTAATAAATAAAGGAATAGGAATATAATTGAAATAACAGAAAGTTTAAGCTCTGTTTCCTTTTTTTCTTTTGGGTCATTAGGCCTTATTATTTATTTCCTTCGTGTTTTCTAAATTGTTGCAGGCTTATTAATTTATGAAAGATAAACAATAATATGCCAAAATTACCAAAGTCCTTGGGGAGTAAAAATGATTACTAATGGACCTTCTAGGTGTATTGGTTGGTTAATGACAGAATAGGTTTCCAAATTCCAAGTTTTTACCACTTTTACAGCTTATGTTTTAGTCTGCTAATATTTTGAACCATTCATGTTGGGTCCAACATTGGTTTCTTCTACTCTTTCATGATGTTTAATGGTCATATGAATGAAATGTCTGGATGCTGCTGGAGCTTTCCTTTTCTTTGATGATGAGAGCATTTCAAATAATGTGAGAAAAATAAAGTGAACATGAAGTATATAATAAATTAAGCAACTGTAGAATTCCTCATTTTCAGATGTTGATTAGTCACATAATTCTCTAATTTTTTGCATCATTTATGTTTGCAGATGTTTAATCACTTAGCATTTACAACTGGATTCGGTTGCTCATAGAAATGTTTATTATAAAAGTGTTTTTCTTTGAATAATTATTGTAATTATCAATGAAATATTAATAAAATTTTACTAATTAGAGTTCTTATTTAATTTAATTTAATTTGAATCTATATTTATTCGTTGAATGCTTACAGTGAAAAAAGACTGAATTTAACTGCAACTTATGTTTTAGATTTTTGGTTAACAGTTGTAGTAGCCATTGTTGCAATATAATCTCTGCCTCACCTTTTAAGAAAAGCTTCTACAAATAAAAGATTGCGAATTTTCATTATATTACAAGATACAAGCTATAGTATTTAATAATTTAAAACTCAAAGTAAAAAATCTTTTAGCCAAATAAAAATGCAGATAACCTATAATAATACAAAGGAAGTGTAAAACTCATGAATACTCGTGATATTGAATTTTTGGAATCTTAGTCAAAGTCTGTCCTGTGACTTCATGTCATTTAATCAATACCACTAAGCATGTATATTATTGAGACAAGATATTTTAATATTATTCCAATCTCAATTTTATTTTCGTTCATTTAGTGTGTGTATATGTATATATGCATATGAAGTTGTTAAAAGTACTAAACAAGTTTATTTCTATGTTACACTGTATTTGTAGTTTTTGTCATTAACTCGTATATTTGCAAGCTAAATAGCACCCGATATTCTATTCAACTCCATGACAAAAAGGCTAGTCTTACTAAATGCAGCGATTCTGCTTTTCACATCCAGGGAAATGGTTCATCTAGCTATTGATGGCATGTGGCAGGTCTTTAAGCTTCAAAGATCTACACCAAGGAACGACTTTTGTCGTATAGCTGCAAAAAATGGAATACTTCTTCGGCTTATCAACACCCTTTATAGTTTGAATGAGGCAACTAGGCTAGCTTCTATTTCAGTTGGAACTGGATTTTCACTGGATGGTTCTGTTCAACGGCCACGTTCTGGTCCATTGGATACCAGCCACCCTACTTTTGTTCAGAATGAGGCAAGACTTTCTGCATCCGATCAGCCTGATGTCCTCAAAGCTAGGCTTGGTATGATTGAACATCCCTTGTCCACGGGAATGCAAGAACCTTCTCATGCTTCTACTTCACATTCGCAGAGGTCTGATCCCATTCAGCCAGATGCTAGATACCTTGTAACAGATACTGATAGACCTCATTATAGCAATGCTGCATTGGAAACTTCTGCTGCTTTAGAAAAAGCTGGAAATATAGCCACCAAAGACTCTTCAGCAAATGTTTCTAAAGAGCGAGACAACTTGGAAAGATGGAAACTTGATTCATCAAGAGCAGAAATTGATGTTAGGCAGCAGCGAGTCAGTGCTTCCATTAATAGGACATCTACGGACAGACCACCAAAGTTGATTGAAAGCACATCAAATGGTCTTCCAACCATGGTACCTACTCAGCCAGAGCAAATTCGACCTCTTCTGAGTTTGTTGGAAAAAGAACCACCATCTAGACATTTCTCTGGTCAGTTGGAGTATGTACGGCACATCCCAGGGTTGGAGAGACATGAAAGCATATTGCCTTTGTTACATGCTAGTGAAAAGAAAGCAAATGGAGAATTGGATTTTCTGATGGCAGAATTTGCTGGTAACTGATTTCCTTAATGTTCATTGCTTGGTTGAAATTTGTGAAATGTTCACTTAAACTAGGCAAGATATATTTTTGGATCCCTGAACTGTAGCATCTTTTGCCTATTTTGTCATTGTACTTTTATTTGGTTCTGTTGGGTCCCTGAACTTTTATTTTTGTCACTATTAGTCATTTTTTAATAGAATTATATTATTTGATACAGATGGTAGTTAAAATTATTATATTTTAATAAAAAATTTCTTATCAAATGCTCTAATATTAGATAGGATGCCGGCCCTGGCTTATTCCATAGATACTGCCATTGTGTCATCCAGCTACCTTTTCATATTGGGAATAACTCTTTTATCGTCAGTTGTCCCTTTTTTTGGCATACCTACATCAATGTAATGTACTTTTATCAACTCTGGTGAAAAAAGGACTAATACTGCCAGTAATAAAAGTTAAGGGACTCAATTAAACTGAATAAAAGTTTGAAGACTCAATAGAGAAAATGCTATAGTTCAGGGACCCTAGGATGCATTTTTCCATTAAACTAGTACTGCCTATAAAGAGTTCATCTTAGAAATATATGATTTTGATGAATAGAATTGAATACTTTGGAAGGAATACTCTGGAATCAGAGTTGCATTTTAAATTCTTGTGATTTATCTCTCTCCTTTATGGTGTATTTGAAATGTCTGTATAGAATGCACAGCACCGAAAGGAGTACTAATTTTCTGGGATTTTGTTTTATGACCATCTCCCTTTTATGCTTGGAAGAGGTTTTTTTTTATTATTTTATTATTTTTCATTTCAATTTTAACCACTGTGGTTTGTTCAATAAATAAGTTTTACTGTTTGATTTCACCAATCTGGACATTTGGAATTTTTGAAGGTGTGATTGTGCTTTATGTTTTGCAGAGGTAACTGGGCGAGGAAGAGAAAATGGAAATCTGGACTCTACCCCTAGAGTTTCACATAAGACTGTAAATAGAAAGGTTGGAATGCTGGCATCTAATGATGGAGCTGCTTCCACATCTGGTATTGCATCTCAAACAACCTCTGGGGTACTGTCTGGTTCTGGTGTTTTGAATGCTAGACCTGGGAGTGCAACTTCGTCTGGATTACTTTCCCATATGGTCTCAACTATAAATGCAGAAGTTGCCAGGGAATACCTGGAAAAAGTGGCAGACCTTCTGCTTGAGTTTTCTCGAGCAGATACAACTGTGAAATCCTATATGTGTAGCCAAAGCTTGCTTAGTCGTCTTTTTCAGATGTTCAATAGAATTGAGCCTCCTATTCTTTTAAAGGTATCTAAGGGTATTGCTATTAGCCTTATTCATCAGTTTGTCTAATCTCTCTATCAAAAAAAAAAAATGAAAACACTTATTTTGCTCCTCTTATTTATGGGCAGATACTCAAATGTATAAATCATCTGTCAACTGATCCAAATTGCTTAGAGAATCTTCAGCGCGCAGATGCAATCAAGTTCTTGATCCCAAATCTTGAACTCAAAGATGGACCTCTTGTAGAACAAATTCATCACGAGGTTAGCCTTTGTTATTAACATCCTTGTAACAGCAGTGAATGGGCTATAAGCTGCTCATATATAGAATCTAAAGTACGGGTGTGCAAAACTGTTCCAAACCGAATGTGTCTGAACAAAGTAACTGACAGGTTCGGTTCGGTTTATTCGGGTATTATGGATCGATTCTGGTATAAATTTTTCAAAATGCATTTCCTGGTATCAGGTTGGTTTGGTTCTTTATGATTACTTTATTATTTTACTCAAATTTGACTGAACCAAGCCAAGAAATTTGGTTTTCCCTAGTTCGGTCTGGGTAGCTTTATGAGATATTTTTGAGGTTCAGGTATTGACCTGAACTGACTGCTGAAGACCTCTAATCTGAACTACGTTAACAACACTCTTTAAACTTTGTTGTATATTTTACTGCACTGCAGTAGCACTTAACCCACATTTGCGAATATGGTTCATCCTTGTAATGTTTGATAATTATTTCGGTGACATATTAAAACTGATGTTGCTTGCTTGAAAGTTTACTTTGAAGTTTCTATTTTCTTTCAAATTACTTTTAATCCTTTTCTTATGTCTGGATTGTCAATTAAACATTTCCTACACCACTCTATTTCTAGTTTTCTATTCCTGATATTGTTATTCATTTGTCGGTGTAGTAAATGAGAGGGAAAAAAAGGAAAATCTTTGGTTCAGTAGTCACCAATTAGTACTACATTGCAAATTCTTGCCATTTATCTTGAGAATATATGTAATTTTTTTACTACAGTTATGTTGTCACATTAAAAGTTAGGTTCTTTTGATTTCTTTTTTCCTCTTCCAGTTGCCTAGTTTAAGCATTTAATGTGAACTGTCGATCTTGTGCATGTACTTATGTTGTGCTTGTGCATAAGTATGTTTATCCCATAAATGGTTATAAATATTTCCAGCAATCCACTTATCGTAGATTTCTCACAATTTTCTTTTTGTGAAGGTCCTCAATGCACTATTTAATTTGTGCAAGATAAATAAGAGGAGACAGGAACAAGCTGCTGAAAATGGAATAATTCCACATTTGATGAATATTATTATGACAGATTCTCCATTAAAACAGTATGCGTTATCTTTACTTTGTGATATGGCACATGCATCCCGTAATTCAAGAGAACAATTAAGAGCCCATGGTGGTTTGGATGTGTACTTGAGCTTGCTTGATGATGTGTTTTGGTCAGTGACAGCATTGGATTCCATTGCTGTTTGCTTGGCCCATGACAATGACAATCGCAAAGTAGAACAAGCATTGCTGAAAAAGGATGCAGTTCAAAAATTGGTGAAGTTCTTCCAGAGCTGTCCTGAACAACAATTTGTGCATATTTTGGAGCCATTCTTAAAAATCATCACGTATGCTATTTCGTATCATCCTCTGTTTTTATTTGAAAATCATATCTTCTTATTCTTCAGCATTGAGAATTGTGGTTATCCTAACAGTAACATTGTATATATGCATATATGCTATGAAGCATGGAAATTGTGACTGCACAATATGTTGTGTTTCCAATACGTTTCCAACACTGGCACCCACCAAACACCGACTCAAAATGTCCTTAGTGCATTTTGTAATTTTCTAAAATTAGAAACGCATTTTTTAAGTTAGAAATGCATTTTTTCCTTTCAAAAAACCTAAAATATCTATCCAACACTAATCATTGCTTAATATACTTGATTTTGTCATTTTTGTTTAATTTTATAATAAAATAATAATTTTGCAATTATATCTATTGAATTTAATTATTTATAAATATACTCCTGTATTTTTAATATTTACATGTTTCTCTTGCATGTCCGTATACTTTTATAACTGTCTTTTTTCAATGTTCGTTTTCATGTCCATATCCGTGTCTGTGCCCCTGGATATATGTGTGCGAGCATGCACATGAATGTGTATCTGAAAATATGGTCATCTTTTTTATTTTCCCTTTTTTCCCTCTTTTTAAATTCTGCATAGGCATCATAGGATGTACACCTGCATATATTCTCTTTGAAATCCATGTATCTATCCCCTTCAGAATGCGTGTTGTTCATTTTTTGTTCTTTTGAATGCAGGAAATCATCCCGCATAAACACTACATTAGCTGTTAATGGTTTGACACCTTTGCTCATTGCAAGGCTGGACCATCAGGATGCAATTGCACGTCTAAATTTGCTTAAACTAATTAAGGTATTTTTACCTCTTGATGGTTTGTCAAGCTCTGCTTTCAGGAATATTTCTGCACTTGCAATGGATATGAATTGCTAAATGAAATCGATTGTGGACAGGCTGTGTATGAGCATCACCCTCGGCCAAAGCAATTGATTGTGGAGAATGATTTGCCGCAAAAACTTAAGAATTTGATAGAGGAACGTAGAGATGGACAGAGCTCAGGAGGGCAAGTTCTGGTAAAACAAATGGCTACTTCACTGCTCAAAGCACTTCACATCAACACTGTTCTGTAAATTCATATTGTTTCACTCAAATTTGTATATATAATCTTTTAGGAATGGTTTCCGCTTTTCTTTATTATGATGAACTAGTGTTTTTGTTTTCTGGCATTTTTCTATCTTCAATCATTTGAGCCCAAGAAGATTGGGGTGCCCAATTTATTCGAAATGTCTGAGAGGACCGAAGTTCAATCGAATGCTTGTCCTTTAGGCATCTCTGAGGCTTTCTTTTTGTTGGAATTGTGCTACCGATCTGTTTGTTACCCTTTTATTTTTTTTTGGGTGGTTGGTTGTGCCTTTTCCCGCACTTTATCAGTTCGATTTATACCTAATTTTTGGCCTGTATATTTTCGTATTTATATCCATGATCTAAAAGAGAGAAATGGTAGCTAGCTAATACTTTAAACGACAGATCAATATCCACCATTTTTTTCCTTCTTACTCAAGGATTTGCTGCTAAGGCTGTTAACGGAAAAGGTGGAGAAACCTCCCAAGATAACAAGTTTGAGTCAAACTAGGAGTTCTAGCTACTAGGTAGACAATCGAGTTTTGCAGACCTAGGGATGACATGAATAACATTAGAAAGCGATCAAAGCAAAGAAGCACAATTTGGCATAATTGAATCCAAATTTAAAGCATCAAACTCTCAAATCAAAAGCATTGACCAAGGTCTCTAATTCGAAGAGCTTCAGCAATGGACGATTCAAGGAGACCAGATAAGACATGACAAGGATACGAAAAACAACTCTAACTAAGAAGCCCAGGCCAAATGAAGCTTTAAGAATCCTGATTAAGTGTTGCGCTCTTCACTGAAAACAAACCTTTTACGATCATGAAACAACTTCCTGGTGTCAGCATCCGCATTCCGACTGAGAGGAATCCAAAAGATAAGCTGTTGCTCTCTTGAATAGAAGATACTTTAAATAAAAGCATAAATCCCACTTTGTTTGCCAAGAACCATTAAATTAGAAACATATTGCAGGGTAGAATTGGGACCGACTAAAGTTGAGACATGGGGATTATCCACATTTACTAACCAAGGATTATTGCAGTGCGCCACAATCTATCCACCTCCAATTTGTTTACAAGCCCGATTTACAGAGAGATTGAGCCTCAAAAATGCTCTGCCAATTGTAGCTAGGGTTATTTCCTAGTCGAGCCTCCAAGAAAAAACGGGTATGTGTCTTGAGCACTCTAGACATTTATTGATTGTGAATCAATATTAGGTTACTCACACAGAAGAATGGAAAAAATTGCGGAAAATCGAACAATTATACAATATTTGCCCTATGTAACACGGTGAGATTATCTGGCTACTATGTTCACTTAATCTATTCACCTGTCTAGATAATATTTTTTCTTGTTCACTAATAAATTGACTAATTAAACTCATGTTTCTATAATTAATTCAATCCCTCGATTGGATCAGGGGCCAACGCCTACGAAAAGATTGCTTAATATGAAAAATATCTTTTTTTGGCTCCGATTTTGTGTAATTTCATTCAAATTTCAAATTACGCACTAAAGTTGCAATATATTCTTATATTATATGCATTCCATTAGCAATGAAAAAGGATAAAATAAAGATTGAATAAAAATAAGGATCTTACTTCTAAAAATAAGGATCCTACTTTACACACTAAAAACATGTATGAACAACCATTAATGTACTATTGAATATGCATGAACCATAAATTCATCAATCATCAATATCCATAAATCATATAGTATCAACTATTAATCATCACTTTAGTATCATTGCAATTCATTATGCAGTAACATTTTCTTATTCTAATGTATTAAAGCACCCTAGACTTGCCCCTAGGGACAACCTCCGTTGATGCTTTAAGTATTACGGTGGATTCTACCCATGTACCAAGGGTAGTACAAATTCCAAAGTAGTTAAATAAAGAAGATATTTTTCAGATTTTTTCTCAGTCTTGGTTAACAAATTATGAGTTTCTTCCACATAATCAGGGTCAAAAATAACCACGTGACCTTAAAAATAATATTATCTGATGTAAGATAACTACAAAATCAATAAGTAAATAATATAATGCATCCCATGATCAAGATAACCACACGCTATGATGTTCCTACCCTATTGGCATGCTAACAAATCATTAGTCCGTTGTCTGAACTAATACATGGGCTCAAAATCATTAATTCTCAACTTTTGTTTTTTCAAATAATTTCTAAATATTTATTTTCTATTTGACATCATGACACATCATCTATTATTTTTTTCTAAAATATATATATGCAATAAATATTTATATTTTTTTTCATTTCGCATGCAACTTAAAATTTATTAATAATCCCATTTTACCAAAAAATATATAAAAATGTTATTTCCAAATCATTTCGTTTTAAATATGTCATAACATTTAATTCACATCACCAGAAAATAATATCATAATATAGAAACATTATATTCAACCAATATTTATGTAAAACATTTTCATGTGAAAATTATTATATTATCATTTAAGGTCAAATATAATAAATTCTTGCACCAATAACAAATCTTTCTATGAGTTTTATTTGAATTTATAACCCACTACTTTATTATTTTCTAGCAATAAAAATTTATTTAATATCATATTTGATTACATATAAATCATTTTCATATTATTTCCTAAAATTCAATTCGCAAATAAATTTTATTATACTTATATCTATTTTTTTTCTCAATGAAGTGCTTATTATTACTCATTTCATGTCTTAGAAAATTTTCAAAGATTATCAATTTAACATTATCATTTATAATATATTTCAACTTTTTGCAAATTTACTAAAAGAAATTATTAGAATTATTCTCATCTAATATATTAATTATGAAAATTCATTAATTAATTTCTTGACCTTTACTGTAAAGGTTTTGTACAAACCTAGGGTGGAGATTAATCTTGACCATTTATTTGGTAGGTAAGATGGTAGGTGAGAAATGATCTCAACCATTCATCAAAGTGACTATCCATTGAGGAGGTATAAGCCTATATATAGCCTTAGGAATTCATTTGTAAGACATTCCATCTAAAAGTGAGAGAGAAGCTTTAGTGAGAGGTTGTGAATTTTGAGTTCTGAGTGTTTGTAAACACTTTGTAAATTTCTCTTCTTTCAGTAAAAGATCTGTAGCAGTCCGGAGACGTAGGCATAATTGGCCGAACTCTATTATCAACTTGTGTCTTGTTATTCCGCATTTTTTTTTGCTTTCTCATAAATCTGACTATAGAAAAATTGACATTATTTCCCAACAACTGGTATCAGAGCATTGGTTGCATTTTTCTATCTTTTTTCGGGCGATTGCAATAGTAAAAAATTTGGTTAGTTGTACCAAATTATCCACGTAAATGTTTTAATACACGGTGGTTCACAAGAATTGTCAGAAACGATCCAAAGGAAGTCAGATTTGAGTGGAAGTGATGGCCGCAGATGAAGGAAAGGTGAAAATTGAGAAGTTCGATGGAGCAGACTTTGGCTTTTGGAAAATGCAAATAGAAGATTATTTGTATCAAAGAAATCTGTATCAACCTCTTTCAGGGAAGAAATCGGAGGCTATGAAGGAAGAAGACTGGACTCTTCTCGACAGACAAGCTCTCGGAGTTATCCGATTGACGTTATCCAGCAATATTGCTTTCAAACTACCGAGGTAAATCAAAGGACAGGAGGTCCAAATCCAGGAATCCCAGTAATTCCCATAGTTCGAAAGTTGTCGAATGTTGGAATTGTTGGAAGACTGGGCACTACAAAAATCAGTGCAAGAGTGCACTGAAGAACCAGGAAGCAAAGGTAGAGGCAAATATTACTTCGACATCTGGAGGCAATGACACAATGATATGCTCTTTGGAAAGCAAAGAGGAGTCTTAGGTGTTAGACTCTGGAGCATCATTCCATGCTACTTCAAAGAAAGAATTATTTGAGAGGTATGTCCCCGGAAACCTTGGAAAGGTATATCTTGGTGATGATCAACCTTGCGCTATTATTGGTAAATGTGAAGTGAAGATTAAGTTGAACGGGTCTGTTTGGGAGCTGAAGGATGTCAGATATATTCTCGACCTGAGAAAAAACTTAATCTCAGTAGGGCAGTTGGCTAGCGAAGGCTACACTATGATATTCCATGGTGATGATTGGAAGATTTCAAAGGCGCAATGATGGTTGCTCGAGGAAAAAATAGTGGCACTCTTTACATGACAGTAGGAGCATGCTGTTCAATAATAGTTGCACCTAGCAATGAAAATTCCAATATATGGCACCAGAGACTAGGCCATATGAGTGAAAAAGGAATGAAGATTATGCATTCGAAGGGGAAACTTCCAGGTCTAAAGTCAGTGGAGATAGACACGTGCGAAAATTGCATACTTGGAAAGCAGAAAAGGGTCAGCTTTCAAACAAGTGGCAAAACCCCAAAGAAAGAAAGGCTAGAGCTCATTCACTATGATGTTTGGGGACCAACGACCGTCTCATCCATTGGTGGGAAACACTACTTCGTGATTTTCATCGATGATCACTCTCGGAAGGTATGAGTTTACTTTCTAAAACATTATTCTGAAGTGTTTGAGGCTTTCAGAAGATGGAAAGCTTTGGTTGAAAATGAGACAGGTCTGAAGATTAAAAAGCTCAGAACCGACAATGGTGGTGAATATGAAGACACCAGATTCAAGAAGTTTTGCTATGAGCATGGTATCAAAATGGAGAGAACCATGTCAGGCACACCTCAACACAATGGTGTAGCTGAACGTATGAACCGAACGTTGACAGAAAGAGCCAGAAGTATTCGTATACAGTCAGATCTACCGAAACAGTTCTGGGCAGAAGCAGTCAGCACAACTACTTATCAATCGATGACCATTGGTTCCATTGGAGCACAGAAGGTATGGAGCCAAAAAGAGATAAATCTATCACATCTAAAAGTTTTTGGATGTGTAGCATATGTGCATATCAGTGATCAAGGAAGGAATAAGTTTGATCCCAAATCCAAGAAATGCACTCTCATCGGCTATGGTGAAGATGAGTTTGGCTACTGTATTTAGGATGATGAAAACAAAATGGTCATCCGTAGCAGAGATATAATTTTTGACGAAAGGGTGAGGTACAAAGACATCCATAAAACAGTCGCCAGCAACTTAGAACAGAATGAGTCAGTATTTGCATATGCAAATGATCTCCTAGTTAGTTCCGTGATGGAACCCATTGTAGCAAGTCCTCAGCCAGAGGAACTTGTTGGACCAAGCAGTGCGTATCAATCCGACACACCACAGCTTCCTACTCCATCTCCGGTATTAAGATGGTCTTCTCGGCCTCATGTGCCTAACAGGAGATATATGAACTATCTCTTGTTGATTGATGGAGGGGAGTCTGAATGTTATGATGAAGCTTGTCAGACTGGAGATACTAGTAAGTGAGAGTTTGCTATGAAAGATGAGATGAAGTCTCTGATCTCCAACCAGATATGGGAACTAGCTGAGTTACCCATGGGGAAGAAGACACTTCATAACAAATGGGTGTATCTGGAAAAAGAGGAAAATGATGTGTTAGTACTGGAGAAGATCCAAGGAAGCAGAAATCCAGCGGATATGTTGACAAATGTGGTGACTATTGATAAAATGAAGTTGTGCTCAACTTCAGTTGGTCTGGTAGAGTAAGAAGACCAGAAAGGTTGCTGCATTGATCGAGGTGTAAAGACAAATTGAAATCAGTCTTCAAGTGGGAGATTGTTGGTCAAACTACACATGCATTAAAAATAAATGACAATAAAGATGGACGGTGCATCTTTTGTTGATAAAATATTTGGTAGGTAAGATGGTAGGTGAAGATTAATCTTGACAATCCATTTGGTGGGTGGGGATTAATCTTGACCATCTATTTGGTTGGTAAGATGGTATGTGAAGATTAATCTTGACTATCCATTTGATGGGTGGAGATTAATCTTGACCATTTATTTGGTAGGTAAGATGGTAGGCGAGAAATGATCTCAACCATTCATCAAAGTAGGTGAGAATTAATCTTGGTCATCCATTGAGGAGGTGTAAGTCTATATATAGCCTTAGGAATTCATTTGTAAGACATTCCATATAAAAGTGAGAGAGAAGCTTTAGTGAGAGGTTGTGAGTTCTGAGTTCTGAGTGTTTGTAAACACTTTGTAATTTTCTCTTCCTTCAGTAAAAGATCTGCAGCAGTCCGGAGATGTAGACATAATTGGCCGAACTCTGTTATCAACTTGTGTATCTTGTTATTTCACATTTTTTTTTTGTTTTCTCATAAATCTGACTATAAAAAAATTTGCGTTATTTCCCAATAAAATCCTATATTTGGATCCATTCTTTTGCATTCAAAATCTTTAAACTCACAAGCTTAAGTGCCCTTCCAACATTGGACCATACAACTCACGGTTTATTAAGATTTTTAGTTCTTTCTTTTTGCTTTATTGAGACTAAACCAATATTTATACGGTCCTCCTTTTTGGAGAAAGTTATGGTTATCATACCATTTTCGTTCAATGTTGGTTTAACCAATATTATGTCTCAATTAATATATATGCTACTTCGGTTAATAATGAATTCTTTTGATAAATTGGATACATCAATTACAAGTCCGTATATGCTTCAACCAATCCTATAACTTCACTTGTGCAAAACTTGGTTCCAACTTCAGGCACTCATATCCTCATATTTTAACACCACAAAAGGTCTAGTTACATAACAAATTCTAAAAGTCCTTTCTTGCATCTCTCGGCCTAACTATTTTCATCACAAGACAAACTTTGCTTCAATCAGCAAAGAAAAAGGAAAAGGCAAAGAAAATAATTAGACTCATTATAATATAATCTTTCATGTTGTACAATAAAGGCAAGGAACTCAAAGAAAAGAGAAAGGATGAACTCACAGCAAAAAGAATTAACTCACCTCAAATTCTCAATAATCCGAAACTTTAAGTTCCACCTCTTCCTTTTCTAACTTAGTTTATATGTTTAATTAGTGTGGTTTAAAGAGAAATGGAAGGGATTTGGGATGAAGAAGGCTCGGGTTAGCAAAGAAAAGTGGACAACAAAAGTAAAAGTACAGAAAGAACAAGTTTTGCAAATTGTAAAAGATAATGAAATTGTGCCCCATCTTCATTTGACTATTATACTTAAAATTAGAATAGACTTTTGATGCATGTGGGACACGTAATAGTATGCAGAATATATATATATATATATATATATATATATATATATATATATATATAATTCATCTTTAATCATCCTAATTAATCATGATTAATATAACTATTTTATTTATCTTCTAATTTAGTCCTTCATCTTATCTCTTTTCAATAATATAATCACACACTAGTTTTAATTTTTCCAATTACAAGTCCCAAACTATTAAATCTTTGACACTTAAATATACCAATATTAATGTTATAATTTATTCCACATATTGACATTTCTGGTTTCGTGATTCATATACTGGAGCAAAAATTGTGTTTCCTGATATTTTCGCGGAATCGCACCTTAAATTTTATTTTTTTAATTTTATACCCTAAATATTAGAGTTTTGACATAAAATTATACTCACACGTTTATCTTAATATTCTCAATGTCCCGATGTCATTAGCTCGTTAGTCGCTAATAGCGCATAAATTGCGTATTTTTCGGCCTAGCCACGATTCCTTGATTTTCGTGTAAAATTTAATATCGTATATTTGTGAATAATTTTCTCATTGATTATCTATTCGAATTCAAACTCCGGTTGGTCTGATACATTCGGTTGGAAAACACACATATCAATGAAGACCCAAACTAGCGAGTGTAACATCATGTGTGAAATAAGTGGTGATCTTACCCTATGAAAGCTTTTGCTCAAAAACTCACATTCAAACTAATGTTCAATGTTGTGAACAATCCTTTACGGGTGTTAAGCTGATGGTGAAGCAAGTAGTGACACAAGTTATGAAAAATTCTATTCAAATTGAACATTTTCCATATGCAGAAATTCACAATCGTGACGGACATGAATTTGGATTTTTCTTGTGCAGAACATGAAATTTATGTAAAGTGTCATTTCTAACTTCATTCCAACACACTTTTGCTAATGCCAACATGCACTTTAGGTGCCAATATTCAAGTTCCATGCTTTTCTTGTTCTTAATACCAATTTCTATACATTTTAACTCTTAATTCTATCCAATACATTCATTGTAGCACATTTAAATCCACATCAAACAATTTGGCATTTTATCTCCTTTGCACACATATCTCTAATTGGCCAATACCAACATTCCAATCACCCACAAATGAGCATATAACTTTATTTTCATGTTTATGAACCAAATTAACATAACCAAGATCTAAAATCATGCCAAAACACCACAAATCAATTATATGCCCAAAATTCAACTATTTCATACTCAATCATATCTATATACATTCCAATAACATTCAAGCACTATTTGTTATTAAACATGCATTTTTCAATTCATAAAAGCATCACACAACATAGAAATAATGAAACCCTAACGTAGTTCATCACAATCTCCCTTTTAAGGTCTAAACCTTTTCAAGGTCACACTCTAACTCATCTACAAACTTAAAGGTAGAGTTTTAACTCTCTAAAAATCCAAGCTTGTGACTAGACTTGATCCATTTTAAATGAATCTCCACTAAGAACTAAAAAGAGAAAATGTTCATCTTACCAAGCTCTTCAAGAATCGAGGTGTGGGTGTGGGTCTTTAGCTTTTCCTTTTCTCTTTTATCCTAAAGGAGTTGGTCCTTTATCTTCAATGTGTCTCTTTTCTCCCTTTTCCATTTAGATTCTAGCCATAAATGGTTATTCCCTTGTGTTTTTGGGTCCTTCTAGGGTTTAGAGAGCAAGAAGAAGGAGATGAAGATGTAAATGGATTTCTAGGTTTGAGAAGAAGAAAGGGAAGGGGACAACTGAAAATAAGATGAAGAGAGAAAAGAGAAAGCTTTTTCTACCGACATGGTAAAGTTACCACTTTAATCCTCCCTTACTTCCCAATTTACCTTAAAAGTCTTTATTCATATTTTCTTCTCTAATTATCATCCCCAATATTTTTATTCTTCACTTATACATCCAATATTCTTAATATCCACTTAATATACATTTAGTATTTCTTAACCTGAATATAGATTTCGATAATTGCAATTGCAAATTTAAGGTAAGCTTGCTATTTCAGACTTAAATTGACAGACGTTAATATCTGCTTCCCATTAAGAGCCAAGTTGATATTACGTATTTCATGAAATCCCATGCCTTCTCCATTTTTTTAATAAAATGATAAAATTGGGTTCTTCAAAATAAAATACATTATATTATAAATATATTAGATTAATTGATTATATTTATAAATTATACATATACATTTGTAAAAAAATTTATTTACAATTGGTTATATTTTATTATTGCTATTATTTTAATTATCGAAATAAATGAATTTATTAAATAATCATTGTATTTTAATTTTTTTTGTTTATTTAAGCATCATAGTAAAATATATATTTTAAATAAAATAAAATATAATTCTATTAATAATTTTATATTTTAAAAATAACAACTCAATTAAATTTACTAAATAATAGTATTAATCAGTTACCATTTATCAATTATCAATTACTAGTTGCTAACAACTAAACCAAACATTCAATTTATTTAACTTCTTCCAATTCATCCGCCCTATTACCCCATCAAAAGAGCCAAGCATTTCTTCAAGCCTATTACACTTTTCCATTGAGAGGAGGAAAGAACTCATAGTATAATTAGGAATAGCAATTGCAATTGTCTTAGATCCACAGTGTCGATTTTAGCAACATAAAAAAACACAATCTCTTTTTCAATTCAAAAAGGAACGTATGATGATTTTAACCTAGCAGATAAAAAAAATACAAAAATTATTTTATAAAAATGCACATATCCAGATAAAATTATGCAAACCAAAATAACATGAAAGAAATATCTTATCTATTCTCCTATTATTATTATTATTATTATTATTATTATTATTTCTTTTCTATTTTATTTTATTTATTATGTTTTTTCTATTTTATTTCATTGTATTTTTTATGTCCTAAACACATATGACAGGAACTAATTAACAAGATAATGTGGTTTATCTACCATTTGACTTCATTAAATCGACACCTGTGTAATATGTATAAATAACTCGGCGCATAGCGCATACATAAAATTTATGATCAATTTGGTATAACAAAGTGTTTGTGTGATGCCTACTTAATATAATCGACTCAGTGCTTTTTAGTGCCTACGTAATATCAAATCTGTTTTGCTATCCTTTATTGGCAGGTCAGTTATTCCAATACTATAGTTCTAGACTAGATGTTATAGGGTTTTATAATTAATTTTGTTTATACTAATTTTTTTATTTCACTACTACAAATTATAATACATCACTTTTAAATTAAACTTCATTATAATAATTTGAACAACTGAAATCACCATTCTAAACTCAATCAAGTTTCGCATACGCATAATTTCTAGCACTGAATTTGAATCTCAAGGCATTATGCCCTGTCGGGCATTTTAGCCAAATATACCAAATCTCATCTTTGCAAAAATCCTTCCTTGCATTCAATATTTAATTTTTTTTTCTTGGTAATAAACTTATATGCAACACCCATTTTCATATGTACATAAATTATAGTTACATTTTCATGCCAATCTTGTGGGTTTTGTGGGACATTCAATTATTTATTTATCCAATTCAATAAAAATTCTCAATATCATAATTAATTAGACCTTCACATTTTAACGTGATAAAACACTCTGTCCTGAGCACCTAACAGAATTTATTCCCTAATTTTTACTCATTTTCCATCTTGTTCTAGTTCAAATTAGATCAAAGGGTCTTCTAGAGAATTGTAGCTTCAATTCTTAACTTTCATCAACAAATAGAATCATTTAATTATGGATTCTATTGATTGAGTTATACTAAATTTTAGTTACACTGTTCAGCTAAAATATGTGCAGAATTATCTAGACAGTTTCCATATCACATTTTGTGAGCCAATTAGGGTATAGCTACGGTCAGAATTCGGTCTCATGGTATTCATAAAATTTTAGTCATCGAAGTTTACTTTCCAATCCAATAAATATTACACAAAACCAAGTTCCAAAACTCAATGAATACATATACAAACTGATCAAAGGAAAAGCTTACAGTAGAAATCTAAATCATTGAAACATTCATCAACATTCTCCACGATCATTTGCTTATTAGATTCACACATTTTTCAGTCCTCAAGCTATTAATTTACCTCTTTTTTTTTATTATAACATTAATTAAAGCCAATATAGAAATACTCACAATAATTTTTCTTCACTTTTACCCAACACACAAAACAAATAAATTTCATGCATTTAACAAAGATCAAAACATGTAAATTATTATATTAAATTTTTGCCATAGAATTGCACATACCTCATTTATCTTATTTTTTCCTTTTTCTAAGCGACTTTTTTCTTTCCTTTCTCCTCTTCAAGATTGCTATATATGCATGCACAATTGCTCTTGGGCTATTAATCACTTCCTACTTCATTTAAGGCTTATTTTCCTCAACTAAAATGTACAAGGGCTAGTCATAAGTTCACAATTGGTCAAATCTGCCCCAATTTCTCTTTTCCCTAACTTTGATGTTTTTGTTAATTTCCCTTCACCATTGATTTAAGTTCCTATTTTTTTCTCAATTTATCTTCAGATGACAGCCACAGTTCCACTCCTAGAGGTCACAAGTTGACCATGACTAAGGCTGTTGAAACTATTTTCTTAGCTCTTCAATTATTTACTTCAAATTAACGCCCAAATCCCAACCTATACACCTTTAGCTACCTCTCCCTTCGATTAATTTTGTTTTCCCACAATTCTCCGTTACCTAGGCAGCCCCATTTTAATTTTAGGCTATAAAATGTTCATTTCTACTTAATTAAAGTCTTATTCCTCTTTTTTCTCAATATCAAATCCTAATAAACCCTAACTTCTCAATTCCAACCACATTTAACATCAAATAAGTTCTCATATGATGGAAGAAATCAAGAGGAATGAAAGAAAAAAATCATCTTGCTTGAACCAAGTCTTGGCCGAACTTTTTTTCTTCCTTTATGCTCATTCTTCTCTCTTTTTCCTCCATTCTTGATTATTTTCTAAATTATTATAATTTTTCCCTAATTCTCCTTGCTTGTGTCATGTCCGCGATTTAAGGTCTAATCGTTATACGCGAGTTTCGCAATCATTCGTACTAAATTGACAGGAACGTTACGATTGGAGTTTAAATGCTGACATTTTAAGAAAATAAATATTATTCAATAAAAGTAATGACATATTTGGAATAAAAATGAAGTCAATTAGTCATACCGTTGTGATTTCGTATTTAGCATACAAACCGAGACAACTACCAAACTAGAAATGCGTGATTTCTAGCTGGTCACAGAATATTGAATTAAATATACCGAGATATAGAGAATTTTATATTGAGGTAGTGGGAATAATTGTGAGATAAGATTTTTAGGTTTAAAATCCAAAAATTACAAAAATACAGTCTCTAGTGCAAGTTTACGGTTCAATTTTCTGATCGGGAGTTAGAAATATGTGTTTACAATTGCAATGGTACCGATGTGATCATAATTTAATTCTAATATTTTTAAAACTGATAATTTGGAAATTAGACTTCAAATGAATGTTTACAAAGTCTGATTAAGAAAAATGATGATACTATAAAAAAAATAATTTTCGTATCGGAAGATGTTTCACAAAATTTAATAGACCATTTCAAAAAGAAATTTATTTTATAATTTTTAGTATATTTCAATTAACAAAATTAAATTGTTTGGAGGTTTAATTTTTGAGATTTAAATTAAATCATAAATTAATTTGAAAAAAATTGTGATCGGTAGAATTTTAGCTCAAGTCAAAGATGATTAGTGTATAATTGGGTCATGTGTCATTTAATGAGTTAATTAAAATTTTAAGCAGCCAATTAGGTGTGAAATTAAGAGTTAATGAGGATTATTTAAATTAATTTGGGGTATAAAATGGAATTTTCCCTACTATTCTAGAGTTATCTACAAAAAAAATCAAAAGAAAATCTCCTTCTTCTCCACCATATGGTCGGCTACTATGGAAGCTTAATCAAGCTTCTTTCTTCACTTTAAATTCATAAGATTATAAATATTCAACTATTTAGAGTAAGAAAAATTAATTTTTGGGTGAAGAAAACAAAATAAATTTGAAAGAAAATTACATATTAGCCAAAAATTTCAAAAAAGTTGAGAGATTTTGTTCACTTTTCTTTTAAATTTCTATAGTCTTAAGTTGGGTTAATGATTGTTTGAAGTAGATTTAGGATTGGTGCTGAGTTTGGATGTGTATTAGAAAAGAAAAATTATATTTTGGTACAGAAAAATTGAGAAAATTCGATAAAAATAGAAAATCAGTAGAATTAGACTTAAGAATGATGGGTATGATGAAAAATTAATGGGAATAATTTTTAAGAATTTTTGTGGAATTTTTAGGAATTTTCTATAATAATGGCTGAATTTTTTAAAAATTAGTTTGAAGGATTTATGCTTTAAAATAATGAAATTGAAGTTAAATGTATTGTTTGAAAGTGGAAGTTAAATTTTTGAATGGAGGAAACAATTAATAGATTTTTTTGTGAATTTATGAATTTTTAGCCTAATTATTGAAACATTTATTGAGAATTATTGAATATTATTTTGGTAAAATTGATGATGAAAAATGAAAAAAAAAAACGGTTTGAAGTATTATAGAAATTTATTTGGAGTTTTTAGAGTATATATTGAATTAATGAGATTTTTTAAGTTGAAAATGAATTTTTGGAGAAAATAGAAATTACAGAAAAAATGAACATAAATTGGAAAAAAATAGTTATGGAGTAGAAAAAATAAATATTATATGAAGAAAATAATTTTGAAAATTTTTTGTAGTACTGGAAAGCGTGTCGAGCGATTGGAATCTTGGGTTACGCATTGAACACATATGACAAGAAATAACATTGATAGAAAATTTTGATATATGAGAGAGAAGAAATGATTAGGGAGCTTTATTTTCCAATATAATATATGTTAAATATAGTTTTATAGTTAATTGAGAATTTAATTTTTATTCAGGTGTAGTGTCAAGATAGATACGAGAACTAGATAAAGAAAATGAACCGGTGGCCTCCGGCAAATTTCAGTTGAGGTTTGTGCATTAATTAATAATATAAGTTAGTAGTGATTTAAAGTAATTTTATATGTTTTGGTATAAAATAACTACATTGATATGGAATTTTAAACAAATAAATTTTTTTCCATGTGAGAAATTTTTATGCCATTAAATATTTTTTTGTGAAGTTAAATTAAGATGAAAATTTCATATATTCAATTATGAGAATTTGATAATTATTATATTTATAAAGGTTTTGGTGAAATAAATACTTTAATATTATATGTATGAAGATAAACCTATATATTAGCTTAGACAGTAAGATAAAGAGTTGTTGGTATACTAATAGGATAAGAACTCTATAACATGTGATTACCTTAGTCATGAGAGGTATTATAAAGATTTTGTAGTTATCTTTGACTATACATATTATTTATTTACCGATTATGTAGTTATCTTGAAAAAATAAGTTTCTCTCATTTAATATAGCTTAGACAATGAGCTAGGAATAGGTTCGTGACATCTTAATATATGGGCTAAACAAGTTTTTATTTAGTAAATAAATGTAATTTTTATGTTTTGATTATATACTTGCTATGTTCACACTAACGGATTTAGTTTCGATAAATGTTGTTGTACATCTATTTACTAAAAATATTTTTATGTCTATTTATGTATATAAGCATAATAATTTATTAATGATTTTGGTTTATGAATTTTTTTTTTCGAAATTTCATTGATTTTCACTTTTATATGATATTTCAAAATTATCAAAATTATGAGTTTTTACACCATTGAGTTTTATACTCAATGCAAAAATTTATTTTCTCTCGCGAAGGTTTTTAAAAGTGTAAAGAAGCGACAAACGTGTATATAAAACATGTCGTTGGACCTAGTGGGCCCCAATAATAGAGCTGAACAGCAGTGGTAGTTACCTCGCAAGGGTGGATTTTGTTTATATGCTTTTTATATTTCATCAATATATTTTAATGTATACATTGATATGTATTTTAAATTAAGTTTATGAGACGAGAATAGCGAAAGAATGCGAGTTTATTTTTTTGGTCCACTAATAGAGTCGAGCAGCAGTGGTAGTCATCCTACAAGGGTGGATTTTGTTTATGTACTTTTTATATTTCATCCAATGTATTTTAACATCTATAAGCTATTACGTATTGATATGTATTTTAAATTAATATTTTGGGATAAGAATAGCAAAAGAAGGCAAGTTTATTTTTTGTTAATGTAAAATATTATTTTAATTGTTTTTTCATGCTCATATATATACACACACACACATTATAATAGTAGTTATTAATATACCATTTAACATTACTTATCTGACTGTATACGAGAGGGTATGAGGTGTTACAATTTTATTGGTATTAGAGTGAGGTTTAGGCGGTTCTAGGATAGAAATGGGGTAGAAATAGGAATATGCTTGTTCATGCATATGCATTGTTTTTTCAGTATTTCATAAGCTTAAGTTAGTACTAGTACTCCCTAATATAGGCCACTATTTTGAATTTTTAGGGTGATCATAGGTTGAGAGTGTGGCGATCGAGGGACGAGACCCATGATTCATATGAGCCATTTAATACAGATTCTTCGTATCATCCCCAATGATAGTGAGCAATTAGGGGTAGTATCTCTCATGATGAGCAAGATAGACAGGTCTCACCTACGGGACAAGAGAGAGATTGTTGTAGGACATGGCTGAGATTCTACATAGATCAGCTAGGTCTGTTATTACAGAGCTAAGGTTCAATAAGCTCATTAAGTTGGGAGCCACTGATTTTTACAGCTGCAAAGAGGATGATGCCAAGGAAAAAGAGTACTAGCTTGAGAGGACTGAACGAGTCTTCAAGGATATGGGTTGCACACCAAAGAAAAAATATAGATATACAGTGTCTTTGTTATAGGAAATGGTATATGATTGGTGGAATATGGTGAAAAAGAGGCATCAGGCTCTAGTTCCTCCATTTGGAACTTTTTCTTGGAGGAGTTCAAAGAGAAGTATATTCTTAGAGAGTATATGGATAAGAAGAAGCATAAGTTTTTGGATTTGAGACATAATAACTTGACAGTGAATGAGTATGGAAAGGAGTACAATTGACTGAGTAAATACACTAAGGGGACTATTAAAGATGAGATTGACAGGTGTCGATGATTTGAAAGGGGCTTAAGACATCTATTTGAGGCAGAGTAGTTACATCTCAAATTGAGAATTTCACCAGGTTGGTGAGAGCTACAGAGAGTGTAGAAGAAATTGATGTTGAGGAGATGAAGATGACAACTCAGAGTCATGGCAATAGGCCTTTTATCTGTCAAGTGTATGATTCCTAACGAGTAAGAAAACTATATCTTTTGGGAGTAGATTTTGGTCGGGGACCCAGGGTCAAAGTACAGTTGGTAGGCGGGGCTAGCCCACAAGTCTAGTACTCTCATCCGCCAGTGCACTTGCTACAGTAGAAGGAAGATCTACCACCTATCCCTTGTGCCAACAGTGTGGCCAGTATCATGTTGGAGAATGTTAGATGTTATTAGTCTATTATTAGTGTGAAGTGATGGGTCATTTGAGGAGGGATTGCCCGTATCAAAGTCAAAGCATAGAGTCAATTTAGGTGAGATCGACACTAACTTAGGGATCTGCACCTACTAGAGGTAAGGATAGAGGCCATATTAGAAGAGGCAGGACATGATTTGTGCAAGCTAGATCAGAGACTGTGAATAGGCCAGAGGGAAGTAACATGGCACCAATTAGCGTATATGCCTTGAGAGCCAGGGATGAGTAGGACATTTCAGATGTCATTGTTAGTATAGTCTCTTTATTTGGCTTAAATATTTATGCTTTGATAAATCCAGGGTCGCCACATTCATATATATGCATTATGTCATTAGGTGGAGAGAACTTAGAGACTGAGATTTTAGACAATGATATAGTGGTTGAGCTGTAGTGTTAGGGTGAATAGGGTGGATTGATAGCTAGCCCTGTTAAGTCAGGGTGAGCTATATTTGACTGATTTGATAAAGCTTCCATTCGATGAGTATGAAGTTATTTTGGGTTATGGTTTGGTTAGCTCGACATCGTGCAGTAGTTGATTGTGCAACTTAGAGAGTTATCTTTAGGAAGCCTGAATGTGAAGATAGAGTGGTACATGATATTAGAATGAGATTACCAACTAATGTAATCTTTGACATGAAAGCCCAACAGTTGATTCAGAAAGGGAATAAAGCCTATTTGGAATATGTTGTGGACATTAGGAATGAGAGTCTTAGCCTTCAGGATATCTCCACTATACATGAGTTTTTAGATATTTTTTTCAAAGATTTGTTAGGATTTCCTTCAGAAAAAGAGGTGGAATTTTCTATTGAGTTGTTTCCTGGTGCTACACCTATATCCATCATACCATACAAAATGACACCTTGAGAACTAAACAAATTAAAAGTGTAGTTGTAAGAATTGCTTGAGAAAGGGTTTATTAGACCCAGTGTGTTACCTTGGGGCATTCCAATATTATTTGTAATGAAGAAAGGTGGTACTCTATTGTTGTCCATAGACTACAGATACCTAAATAAAGTGACGATGAAGAATAGACACCCATTGCCACGAATTGACAATCTATTTGATCAATTAAAAGGTGTAGGAGTATTTTTCAAGATAGATTTGAGATATGGGTATCATCAGTTGAAGATCAAGGAGAGTGATGTACCTAATTTAGGACTCGATATGACCATTATGAGTTCCTAGTCATACCTTTTAGGCTGGCAAATGCGCTTGCAGTATTCCTAAATTTGATGAATCAAATCTTCAAACCTTACTTGAATCAATTTGTAATAGTCTTCATTGATGATATCTTGATATACTATAGAGATCAAAATGAGCATGATCAACATTTAAGGATTATGCTTCAGAATTTGAGGGAGAATCAATCGTATGCCAAGCTATCAAAGTATGAATTTTGGCTAAAATAGGTTAGTTTCCTAGGTCATGTTGTGTCATATGAAGGGATTAGAGTTGACCCTAGTAAGATATAAATTGTTCTTAACTAGAAGCTTCATTGAAATGTGACTGAGGTAAGAAGTTTTCTAGGATTAGCAAGTTATTATCGACACTTTATAAATGGTTTTTCATCGATGACTTCTCTTATGAATCGATTACTATGTAAGGATGTGAAGTTTGAGTGGACAAATAGGTGCTATGCTAGTTTTGACCAGTTAAAAGTGATGCTGACAAAAGCACTAGTTCTAATGCAACCCATTCCATGGAAGGAATTTATGGTATACAACGATACTTATTTGAATGTATTAGATCATGTACTGATGAAAGAGGGTAAGATAGTTGTTTTTTCCTCTAGACAATTAAAGCCACATGAACGGAATTATCCAACTTATGATCGAGAATTAACTGTAATTGTATTCACTTTGAAGATTTGATGATATTATATGTATAGAGAAAAGTGTTATATCTATATATATCATAAGAGTTTGAAGTACCTACCCTCACAAAAGGAGCTAAATCCAAGTAAGGTCTAAAGAAATTGACTATCACCCTAAATTTGATGAATCGGATCTTTAAACCTTACTTAGACAAAGGCAGAGATTAGAGCTAATTAAATATTATGATTGTATAATTGACTATCACCCGAGAAAAGCGAATGCAGTGAACATGGTTTGAGTAAATAGAGCTCCGAATCCAACCTACATTACTATAGAGGATTAAGAAAGGTCAGAAGCAAAATCCTAAACTAGCTGAGATCATTTGAGCTGTTTTCAAGAAGGAGAGACCTGAGTTTCAATAGAGACTAATGGTAATGTATGTTTCAGAGATTGTTTATGCGTGTCAAATAAGTCTGAATTGAAGCAGAAAATTTGAAAAGAAGCACACAAGTTGAGTTATTTTATGCATCCCAGTTGCAATAAGATGTATTAGGTTCTAAAAAGCTACTGTTGATGGCCGAGTATGAAGAAAAACATTACATAATTCACTATCAAATGTTTGATTTGTCAACAAATGAAAGTGGAACATTTGTTTCCCTCAGGATTACTACAACTTATTTCCATACCATAGTGAAAATGGAAAAGAGTCACCATGGATTTTATGCTGAGGTTACCGTTGACTCAAGAGATATGATGTGGTTTGGAAGAAAAGATAAGTTGAGTCTTAGATTTATTGGTCCACATGAAGTGACATAATGAGTGAAACCAGTAACTTACAAATTAGTTTTGCCTCCTAATTTAGATAAAATTCATAATGTATTTTATGTGTTTATACTCAGAAGGTACAAAAGGGATCCATCTTATACAAGTGGAACATATAGAGGTGCAACCAGATTTGACTTATGAAGAAGAATTGGTAGCTATTCTGGTAAGGAAATTAAGTAACTCTGAAATAAACAAATACATTCAGTGAAAGTCCTATGGAGAAAACATTGTCGATGAGGCAATATGGGAAGTGAAGAAGTGATGCGGAATCAATACCTATAAAATTTCTATGAAAATAAATCAGGTATGATTTTGAGGATGAAATATTATAAGGGAAAAGTCACATCCGTGATTTAGGGCAAATCGTTATACACGAGTTCTACGGTCAATCGTACTAAGTGGACATGAACGTTATGATCAGAGTCTAAATACACACATTTTAAATAAAAAAATATTATTTAATAATGGTAATGACCTATTTGGAATGAAAATGAAGCTAACAAGTCGTATTGTCGTGATTTCGTATTTGGCATGCAAACCGAGGCAATGGGTAGACCGGAAATGTATGATTTTTGGACATTGACAGACTATTGAATTAAATATATTGAAACATGGAGAATGTTATATTGAGATAGTGGAAATAATTGTGAGGCAAGATTCTTAGGTTAAAGCTTAGAATTGCAAAAATACGATTTCTGGTGCAAGATTACGATCCAATTTTCTAATTGAGAGTTAGAAATATGCATTCACAATCGCAATGGTGCCAATATGATTGTAATTTAATTATAATATTTTTAAAATTGATAATTTAGAAATCGGACTTTGGATGAATTTTTAAGAGTCTAATTAAAAAAAATGACTATATGGTAAAAAAAATGATTTTCGCACTATAAGTCGTTTTGCAAAATTTAAGAGACCGTTTCAAAGATAAAATTATTTTATAATTTTTAATATATTTAATTTAATAGAATTAAATTTCTTAGATGGTGAATTTTGGAGAATTAAATTAAATCATGAAATAAGTTAGAAAAACTTTGTTATTGCTTGAGTGGGCTCAAAACGACGACCCAGTAGCCCTAATGAGATCGTTTGCCTCTCACCTCTTATCCATTCACACCAAGTAATTCCAAGGCATACTCATTAGGAGTTATGTCATTCATCTTGCAGTGGAGCTCGGAGTTTTTGACCTCAATGATCACACATACACCATCATTTCAGCCTCTCTAGAAATCGACTTGATGTCGAGTCTTTCATCAAGATAGGAGTTACTGTCAAAATCATCTACAAGGATGATGTCTTTTATCGCTTCAAAATATCAGGTGATGAGATGGCTTAGGAGCCATATGAATTCAAAGAGTTCAAGGCAGGTCTTCAAGGGACCCAATAGCGAAAGAGAGCAAGAGTGAAGCCTCCTGCAACTTGGGGCCAGTTTGGAATCGGCCGATTCTACTTCATGAATTGGCAGTTCAGCCAATTCCAACAAATTTTTTTAATTATAATTAATACAATAAATAAATATAATTAAAATTATTAAAAAAGTTTAGAAATTAAACTTAATTGTTGGGTGAATTTGTAGCAAAAATATATAATTTAACATATCAATTTATTTATAAATGAAGCAAAAAAAATATTAAGTTAGAAATAAGTGAAAAAATTGGGGAATAAATTAGTTAGAAGGAATGAAAATTTTGAAAAAAAAAATATTAACTTGTGAAATATTAATTTGTGTAAATTATAAATTTGTACAACTAATAAGTTATAAAAATGAAAATTTTGAGAAAAAATAACTTATTGAATATTAATTTGTGAAGATTATTTGATAAATTAATAAATTATATTTTTATTTGATAAGTAAATAAATTATAAAAATTATAACTAGGCTAAAAACTTAATAAATTTAATTTTTATTTTAAAAAAATAATTTAATTATAAAAATTTGAATTTATATTTAAAAAATTATAATATTAATAATTGGACTTGAACTTAATTTTTTTCACCATTAATTAAGTTGTCTACATATACTCTTAGGGTTTAGATAAATTGAAACTCACGTAGTTTTTTTACCATTTAAATTTTAATTGTTAACCTATCTTAGCTTTTTTTTTAAATCATAATTACTGGTGTCGGATGTGCTAGTCGTTTCTTCGGTGATGAAGTCATATTGATCTTCAAATTGATTTTTCTCTATTTCTTATTGTCTTAATATTGTTATGGTCTAATTATCAATACATTCTTGAGTGTCTAGCGATTCAAAAGTTAAGGTAGATCGCATCTCATCTAAAATATTACCTTGTTCAACTGCAACAGTTAAGGCTAAACTTAGAAAAAAATTATTTTGTAATTTGAGAGAGTACCAAATGAGTATTTTGATATTGACTCCACCAATGAATGGCTGAAAAATCTTTACCTCTCATACTATTACCAAATTCAAATGTAGTTATTAGATAAATATCAAGTTTGGGTGAACTGGAGGATGATCTTAATTTTTTATATTTTTACATCATCAAATAATCACTTTCTCTAATTTTTATTGATTCACCTGAATATTAACTAGCAGTGTCACTTCTACTAGTAGTAGTATGAATATTATAAATCAAAATAAATTCCATAAATAAATCATAAATTAATTTTTTTACATCATTAATAATAGAATCAATACTAATGTCATTACTTAAATCTAACAATGAATAATAAATATTTAAATAATCATATAAAAAAATTTATTTTACATCTAGGATAAAAAAGACAACATACAAGATTAATTGAATGAATAAATTTAAAATAATTCAACCATTTATTTTTCATCATAGATATAGAATCATACAAAATTGGATTATTAATATAACCTTGAAATGCATCAACAATATAAATATATTAACACAATAATAAATGATATGTTAGATAATAAACACCAGTTAAAACATATATTATATCATTAAAAACTTTTAAAATATCTAAAAGTTGTTGACAAACATTCCAATGTTATGGATATAAATTAATTTTTCGCACATTATTATAAATAAATCTGCACAATAATTCTCTATATCCATATGACTCATTGAAAATTTTATATATTGAATTTCAACGAGTAGGAACTTCCTTTTGAAATCTTTTAGGTTTTTTTTTATCATTTTCACGACAAAATTGAATCCATAATTTTATTATTTATGGATGTGATCATAAAAATGAAATTGATACTTTAATTGAAGTAATTATACTACTCAAAGATTTCAAACCATCTTGAACACATAAAATTAACACATGACATGCACATCCAACATTAAAAATCTACCTCTAATGTTAGGTTAACATAACGCTTAAAAGTGGTGAATTGAGACAGTATTTGTCTCTGCATTATTAAAAGAAATTGAAAAAATTTTATGAACTAATTCATATTCTTCTAAAATATTTTTTATCATTTTAAAAATATTATTAGCGGTATTTTAAAAATATTATCAGCGGTATACCAATCATCAAAAATATTAAATGCAAGTAATCTTTTTTGTAATTTCATTCACCATCAATCCAATTACATGTAAGATCTATGTAAGAATGCAATTGCCAATTATCACTCTAAATATCACTACAAATAAAAACACGTCCATTCAAAGAAGAAAATATTTTGAGCAATTATATTTTATTTTCTTTATATAAATTATATAAAGCACGTTTAAGAGTATGTCTAGGTACATGTTTAGCATATGGATTTAATGTATTTGACAATAATTAACAAAACTTACATTTAAAACAAAAATAAAAGATAAATTTTTCATACTTATCATTTTTTCCAATTCTTTTTTTTTCATCATTATATTGAAATAATTAAAAATAGAAGAAGATGTTACGTACCCAAAAATTTGAGTTTGCTTTTTCTCTATTCCAATTTGAGTTGCATGTTTATTTTGTAAATGCCTTTGAAATGTATCATAACCACCTTCAGCTTTAAATTTATATCTTTGTGTACAATAATTGCACGTAACATTAAATGATCCATTTTTATGAATTTTCTTGAAATGAATTTGAAAAATATCGAATGTTCGAATTTTTGCTTTAGATGATGCTGCCGCCGCCGCCGGACCCGATTGTTCATTACCCCTATTTCTTTAGGTTTTTTCAAATCAACAATATTTTCATCAAAAAATTCTTCCTTCGAGTATGACTTTCCATTGTTTATGATTAACTTTTGTGAAAAAATTGAAAATTATTTAAAAAATATAGAGAAATATAATGAAAAAAGAATTGTAGGAATAAGAAAAAATTGAGAATTAGAGAAAATTAAAGAATTGAAGAAAAAATTGAGATTATGTAGAAGTATAATTAGAAAAAAAATTAGAGAGAAAAAATAATTGAGAGTGTAATTAGAGAGAAATTAGAAATATATGTAGAGAGAATTGAGATTAAATTGTAGAAAAATTGAGAATGAGATAGTATAGGAAATGAAAAATATTGAAATGAATTTGGTATTTATAGAGAAAAAAATTTAAATTTTAAATTACAATAATATCCCTAAAATATAACTGTTAGTTTTCTGTTATAATGGGTATTTTTATTTTTTTATTCTAATTATATTTTAATTTGTTTAAAAAAAAGGGTGTGTGTGCACTATGCAGTGTGAAAATGAGGGGGGCCGGGTGGTGGGGTGCCAAAGATCATGAGACTATTGGCCTTTTTTAAAAAAAAAATTCAGGTAAGAACCATGAACCCTCTGTTTTGAACCGGAACTGCTGGTTGCCAAAGAAACAACCTTCCCTTCTTGCATTAAGATGTTAGAGGAGTGCTCTAAAGGCAATCACCTTTAGCACTTATTGTACAAATTTATTTGATTAATAAAAGGATTTTTCATTAATTTGATGTTCATTTGATATATGAATTAATAGTGATCTTAAATCAATTAATGAAGTCTTTGATACATAACATAGCATGAAGGAAATCATTATGAGATCATGATATTGAGATTCTTATCATGTGTAATTATATTAGTATCAAAATTATCCCTAGTCATAGGATTAATGAGACGGGACATTGTTAATTCAGACAGACTAGCGTATGTTACACTACTTGATTGGATTGAGTAGTAGATCTCATAATCTGTAAACATGAGATGTTTAGAGTTAATATGTGGATGCTTGCTAAGTGTAGCTAAGTATATTGGATGACCAGTTATGAGACAATCATATGGATAATCTATTCAAATGTCAATGATAGTCTCATCATAACAATGGTTCAAGTATCCTTAGACTTAAGGTACTCAAGGATATCTTGGATACTGATTTTGTATTTTGACACTATTCCTTGTTACCTAAGGAAGGTTGCTCATATGGTGATGATTGGATACAACTTGAGGTATTCGAAGGTAATTGGGTAACCAACAAGTTAAGTGTGTTGGTTCGTTTGTCTTAGTAATTTTAGCATGTGCCAAAAATATTTTGATGAACTTGAGCTTACCTAAATATTATTAGAATAATGATTTGATGTTATGGAAATTTTTAGAATTTTTGGAAATTAATTTTGAATTAATAAAAGTTGAGCAATTGTAATTCTAGTATGACTAGAAATTGGTATGTATATTAAGATTAAATTGTTTAATTTTAACATCATATTATTCTGATTTTAAGGAGAATTAATTTTGAATTAATTTTGGAAATATGGAATTTAATTTAATTTGATTAAATATTAAATTCTACTATAAAATGACATATAAAATTAAATTAACTGAAAGAATACAAGTAGACAATTTCGGTTTAAGCGTTGAATCGATTTACAAATTGAAATCCAAAATTGTCATTTTTATTTTATGCATTAGAGAATGCATGTTAGGGGTGTATGAAAATGCATGATGAATGATTATGGACTTAGGCCCAATGTGATTGAGCATGTATGGAATTGTTTCATTTTATAGTAAATAGGGTCTGTGTGTCCCTACCTCTTTTTCTTTCTTATGTATTTCTCTTCTCATCTTACTCTCCTCAAATGTAAATTGAGATTTTCTATACTTTGAAATATGCAAATGAGCAAGAAGCAAATGAAGTGGTACCATAAACAAGAAGACTTAGAAATAGGAATTTGATTTCTATTTTGGGTTGTAAATTCATGCATATACCTAGGTAAGACCTAGTCAATTTCTCTTTGGCTCAAGAAATTAACTTTAGTATGTCCATAATCATGCCATATAGTTAATATAACTATCTTTATATATTCATGCGATAAATGTATGATATATAAAAGCATGAAATAATAACTTAATGAGACTTAATAAAGAAATCCCTTTTTAAATAAACAATTAAGTCTTACGTCTTCCATTAATGTGGGGAGTACCAGAGTTCTTCTAAAGTTAGGGTTGTTGAGTTTTCTCAAGCTCACTCTATAAGAATATGTTCAAACCATTGAAATTAGATTTCATGATTAATGAGTTAGACTTAACCGATATTATTAACTTGTTAGATTTGCACCAAGGTTAATGTGTATTGGAGGCAAAGTTGGGTTTGTATACATGAGATATACACATATCAATAGTCAATAGCCCAATGTATGTACACACATCAATAAGTTAATAGCACAAGATTCGATAGTTACATGAATAATGCAATTGGTATGGATTAGATACCTACCAACCAAACTAAGGATAGATTGTTGAGTTGCCTCAAGGTTATTCTTAGCTAGTTAGATATCGATGCACTAGGAGAACTTCCGTATAAGTTCTCTCGGATTCATAGTGAGGGCTATGGATTCACAATAAAATAGTGAGAGTCATAATGTGATATATTAAAGACCTAATAAATATGCGTTTTATGCACATTCTAACATGTTCTATTTTACATCTAGGTTGCTAGAATCATCATTATGACAAATGTAAATTTGATAATAGTTCTCATATCCAAAAATATTGGCTATGTCCTAGATGAGACACTCCCTAATCCCCCTGTTTCTAATGCTTCTAAAGATGTTCAGAAGGCATATCAAAAGAATCTCGATGATAGTGAGATGGCAAGCGGCATTATGCTTGCTATTATGTTAGCTATGTTGCAAAAGCAGCATGAGGCTATGGATGCTAATTCCATAGTATACCATCTAAGAAAGCTTTTTAATGAGCAAGTGCATTCCGAAAGGTTTGAAACTTCAAGGTTACTCTTCCACACTAAGATGGTTGAGGGGAAATCTCCAATGCAATATGCATTGAAAATGAATGGCTATATTGAGAGATTAGTCACCTTGGAATTTGAGTTGGACCATGAATTAAGTATTTACTTAATTCTAACTGGTTTGTCCGATAGTTATTCACATTTTGTGCTTAACTATATAATGAACCAAAACTCTACCACTATTCTTGAACTGATTAATTGCTCAAGACAGTTGAGCCACCTGTCAAAAAGGACAACAAGGTTGTGATGCTGGTGGACTCTTCAAGTTCTAAAAAAAAGAACCTTAAGAAGATGAAGAAGTTCCATAAAGCCTAAGGGATGCATGGCCAAGAATAAGGCCAAGGAGACTCCAAAGGGGACATGCTTCAATTGCAGCAAGGATGGCCATTGGAAGAGAAACTGCAAGGCTTACTTGGAGTCCTTGAAGAAGAAGGCATCTGATGCCCCATCTACTTCAGGTATTTTTATCATTGAAATTAATATTGTTTTCGATAATAATATGTGGGTATTAGATATCGATTGTGGCTCACACATATGCACTGATATGCAGGGCCTAAAGAACAGTAGGCAGCTCAATAAGGGAGAGTCAGACCTACACGTTGGAAATGGAGCAAGGGTTGTTGCATTAGCTGTAGGAACTTATGTATTGACCCTCCCTGATGGGCTTATGTTAAATTTGGATAATTGCTATTATGTACTTGTTTTGACTAAAAACATTATTTATGTTTCAAGTCTAAATAAATATGGTTTCCATTTAGCTTTTAGTAACAATTGTGGTTCTATTATGTTGAATGGAATTCTTTATGCTAGTGGTACATTATGCAATGGAATATACATATTAGATATGTCAAATCCAATTTTTAACATCAATGATAATAAAAGGTAAAAACAAGATATGTTGAAATCATCTTACTTATGGCATTGTCGTCTTGGTCATATAAATGAGAAACGCATGGCTAAGCTACACAAGAGTGATAGTTTGAGGTCATTTGATTATGAATCATATGACACATATGAATTTTGCTTATTAGGCAAGATGACTAAATTACCCTTTAAGGGAAAGGGTGAACGTGCTAATAGACTTTTAGAATTAATACATTCAGATGTATGTGGTCCAATGTCTATACACGTTAGAGGTGCTTTCATCTACTTCATTACTTTTATCGATGACTACTCACGATATGGGTACGTGTATCTTATGAGATACAAATCTAAAGCTTTTGAAAAGTTCAAAGAATTCATAAATGTAACATCCTTGACTTTTCCCATATGCATTTCTACAACATCTCATTTGCACATATACATTTTGCATATATATATACATATCACTTGAACACATGCATAATATGCATTTTTATTTAAATATATTCATGACATACAATTAGTTTATTTTCAAATATTTTACAATTGTATAGAAATGCATATGTCTGTTTTATAATATAGATGAAAATGACATGAAATTAATATTTAAGTGAATAAAGAGACTAGATTGAATTAATAAAAATTTGACATGATTAATTTAATTAAATTAAAATAAGTGATTAAATTATATATTTATTTATTATTGGTTAGTAAAATTGGGTAAATGTATATATGTGTACATGAATGTATGTATATGTATGTATGTATGTATGTATGTATGTATGATGATAATAAAAAATAAAAAAATAATAAAAATAATAAAAAAAAAAAGAAGAAAGCATTCAGCAAAAAGAAAAAAAAAACAAGAAGAGTGGATGGCAAAAGAAGAAAAAAGAAAGCAAATGGGTTATGTGATTGTTAACCTATTATGCTCCATTATCTTCCTTTTCTTTTCTTATCTTCTTCTTCTTCTTTGCTTCATTTCTTCAACCTATTTTCTCTCAAGTTCCAGCCACAAATTCTTCCTTGTTTCACTTGATTTTTGAGGCAAATTGATCATTTGAAAGTTTGTTCTTGGTAAGTAATCAATTCTTATTGCTATAAGGTTGATTTGAGTTGCTAAGGTTCATTAATAGGCACTGATTTGAACTCCGATTTTGATATCCATAGAAATTGATTCTGAAACTCTTAAAATACAACATTTGTTCCTTTATGTCTTATATTTATGGATATGTAAATATTTTTGCAAGATGTAGTGTATAGAATGCGATATCCTCTTCGTACTGAAACTGGTCCAGATGTGAACCTTAAGTAAGTTAGCTACTGTGTTTATTAGTTTTGGGTATGTTAAAACCAATATTTGAAGTACCTAAAAACATAAAAGTTGTATATATATGTGTTATGGATCTATAAACCAAATTTCAAGTTCATAGGTCTTGTACTTTTTGAGTTATGGTGAATGGAACCATGATTGTTCCATGATTTGAACTGCCTACTGAATGCCCTGTACAGGTCCCGAAATCTATTTAATTATTTTGAGCTTCTTAAATATTGATTCTGTAAATGATCAAAACATACAAGTTATAGGTATATGTCTTAGTGAAATTTTGGTACTAAATTTAGCTTAATATATTATGTAAAGAATAAGTAATGGCCTTTGTAAGTCATACTGGTCCAGAAGACAATTCTATTCTGGACCAGTAAAATGTTTGTTATAATTTGAAAACCTTAGAGACATAATTGATAAAAGTTGTAAATATGAAAAATATTTCATATGAACCCATATAAGTTTCTGTAAATGTTCAGTAAAATAGGACGTATATATTGTAAGTTATGATGAACCCAAATGAGTACCCTGAAACTGCCTAAGGGCAGAAAACAGAGCAGAAATTAGAACACGATTAGAAATTCCACCAAATATGGTAAAGTGATCCAATTGGTCTGAAATTTTAATATGTTATATATAAGTATGTTAAGTTTAATTAGGAATAAGAATCAAATTAATTGGTCAAATACATAAAAAGTTATAGTCAAAACAGTCTCATAAGGTCACACTGCCTCATAGGAAAAATTTTAATTATTGATATGAATAATGTATATTAATTTGTTTAAGCCACATTAAGTTTCTCTAGTCATAAATTAACCAATTATATTTCAATATTAGGCTCAAGACAAATTAGAGATATACAAGAAGGGGATAAACAATAAGTTAAGGGTTGGAATCAAAGGAAAAATGTGAGTATAATTATCAATTGAATTCTTTAGTGCATATGAATGTTGCTTGTTATGTGACTTATATGATTGTGATGATTTTTCCTTGAAAATATGATGATCAATAATTTGTGACATTTGTGGTACATATAAGTTTGTGTACTTGTGGTATATTGGAGGTATATGTTTGACATATGATATATATACATGGTATATGTATAGTTTATGCAAGGTATATGTGTTGACATATGAGGTATATATGTGGTATATGTGTTGACATATGAGGTATATATATGGTATATGTGATAAGATACAATGGTTGATGAATATGTAAGTACAAATGCATATGCATAATGACTTAAAAGACGTTGTAACTAGTCAATCGACATTGCAAAGCAAAAGAAGAGGCCTATGGCCCAACAAATGTGCAAAGCAAAAGAAGAGGCCTATGGCCCAACAAATGTGCAAATGAAACAAATGATCAAGCTAGCTAGCAAATGCAAATGTTCACATGGAAACTCGGGGCAATGTTCGTTTAACCTGGTCAAAACAAAATAAAATGTACAAGCATAAGGATAAGTAAATAGAAATTATTGAATACTTGATTTTATCTATATTTATATGTTATTGACTGATGAAATGGAGTATAAAGTATGTATTAATTATACTTGTTATTTGCTATTATGAAATGCTTGGTACTTTAGAACTCATGTGATGGTTATTCTCACTGAGTCGTAACTCACCAAATTGCATCATTTTTCAGGTAGAGAAGATTAGTAATTCATATTGAGGTGCATATAAAAGTCATGGATCAAAGGTCATCGGCCGAGCCTCATCACTCTCTCTCCTTGCATTCCACATAAGCATAAGAACATATCATTTATATTTGGGGATTGAATACTTGCATATTTACTAACTTTTTAAACGTAATGTTTAAGTTATTAATATATGTGATGTTATGAGCTATAATTAAAGCTTCCGTATTAATTGTGAAATTATTGTTGATAATATGAGATGAGTTAAAAAAAATTACTATCGCTGTAAACTTGAATTTTATTTAATCTTGTTCCATACGGGATAACAATATAAAATCAGTATATGTGGTATATAGATGTATAAGGTGTTAGGTGTTACAAGAAATGAAGTAGAGAAACAATTTGGCAAAAGTATTAAAACACTTCGATCATATCGATGAGGTGAATACTTAAGCTAAGAGTTTTTAGATTATCTTAGGGATAATGGGATTTTAACCTTACACGCCACAACACAATGGTGTGGCTGAAATGAGAAACTGAACCTTATTAGACATGGCAAGGTCTATGAAGAGTTTTGCGGAACTCCCTAAATTCTTTTGGGGTTATGCACTAGAGACCTCTATTTATATATTAAATGGATTTCCTTCGAAGTCAGTTGATGTTATTCCATATGAGATATGGTATAGAAAAAAGCCCACATTTTCTTACATGAGAATTTGGGGTTGTCCTACCTATGTGAAGTGGATAATGTCAGATAAGCTAGAAGCTAAGTTTGACCAATGTCTGTTTGTGGGATATCCAAAAGCATTATATGGATATCAATTTTACCACCCCTTGGATCAAAAGGTTTTTTTTCAAGACATACTATCTTTTTAGAGAGAGAATTCCTTCTAAAAGGAGATAGTGGGAGCAAAATTGAACTTGAGAAAGTTTAAAATACTCAAACAGATGTTGATCAACTGCCTGAACCCGAGCTTGTTACTCATACATATGATATAATAGCTCAACCTTCTAAAACACAAAACCTTCGTAGGTCAAGTAGGATACATACTGTTCGAAAGAGAGATGGATTTCTCATTAGTGAACAGAATGACGTATTGCTCATAGAAAGCGATGAGCCTACAACCTATGAAGAATTTTTGAATAGTTCAGAATCAAACTAATGGCTTCAAGCCATGAAATCAGAAATGGATTCCATGTATGAAAACCAAGTATGAACTTTGGTTGACCCACCCGAAGGGATAAAGCCTATAGGATGCAAGTGGGTTTCCAAAAAGAAAACTGACATTGATGGTAATGTGATTACCTATAGAGCTAAACTTGTTACTAAAGGTTATCATCAAAGACAAAGAATTGACTATGATAAAACTTTTAGCCCAGTAGCTATGCTTAAATCCATAATGATACTCCTAGCCATTACTACTCATTATGATTATGAAATATGGCAAATGGATGTGAAGATAGCTTTCCTTATGGAAATCTGATTGAGGATGTGTACATGACACAACCAGAAGGCTTCATATCCAAAGATAGAAAAAAAGGTATGTAAGCTTCAAAGATCCATTTATGGATTAAAGCAAGCATCCAGGAGTTGGAATATTCAGTTTGATGAGACAATCAAATAGTTTGGTTTCTTATAAAATTCAAATGAACCTTGTATTTACAAGAAGGTTAGTGTAGTGCAATTGTATTGTTAATGGGAAATGATGTCTCAGCCTTACAATCAGTCAAAATTTGGTTATCTAAGAATTTCTCTATGAAAGACTTTGGAGAAGCAATCTATATTTTGGAGATAAGGATCTATAGAGATGTGTTGCCCAGATATTAAACCAAGAAGGGGGTTGAATTGGAGTTTCAAAAATTAAACTATAAGGTGCGAAAATAAAAGATTAATTTTAGGAGGGATAGAGAGAATTTGACACAAGGATTTTTAGAGAGGTTCGGGTGTTAACAAACCCTACTCCTTTCCCCAATCGCAATTGGGAGTTTAACTAACACACTAAGTATTACAATGGAGTTTTACAAGCTCACTCCCAACTATGGTGTTTCTCACAATGGCTCACACCTAACCCATAAATCACTTGTGTTTTAATGGCTCACACAATAACCAATTCCTTGTGTTTTACAGGCTCACACAAACAACCTTCACTTTGTGTTTTACAGGCTCACACAAACAACCTTCACTTTGTGTTTTTACAGGCTCACACAAACAACCTTTTAATTTGTGTTTTGGAGGCTCACACAACTAACCCTAACAAGTGTTCTACTCTTAACCCATAAATACCCAAAACTCACTTAATTAAAGATTATAGAGAGAGCCACTTACAAATCTTAATTGCTCAAATATGAAGAGCAAACAGATTTTTACAGAGAATAGATTTTGTTCTCAAAGTATGAAAGTACAAATAGCTTGTAATAAGAATTAAATTCGAAGTATATGTTATTCTATTGTTATTCTCTTCATTCTCTTGTTCTTCATGCATAAATGACTTCCATTTATACTCTCATGGCTGAATATAGCCGTTGGGTGCATTAAATACGAAACTAGTCGTTGTACCAACCAAATAATCACACCTGACATTTTTCTCTTTCATTGTTCACGGACGTGACTATGTTTGTCACGGGAGTGACATTTCTTCCCAAGCCGTGACTGATGTGGTGACCTTGGTCGTGAAGCTCTCTGGAATATTTTGACATATAGAGTCACAGGCATGACATACGCATTCACAGGCGTGACCAGCTTCCCAGCCGTGATCCAAGTGGTGACTCTGGTCGTGAAGCTCTCTGGATGAAAATGCATGAATCTTCACGGGGGTGACACCTTTATTCACGAGGGTGATTGAAATCCCCACTTCACGGTTTATTTTTCCTTCATGGCTGTGAACTTCAAATGTTGGTTTTGGTAACGGTTAGCTTCTTTCACGGGAGTGACTCATAGAGTCACGGCAGTGAACATGCTACTACTTGAATTTTGTCTTTCAAGGATTATTTTTCCAATTCTCCATTCTTGCTATTTTAATCCATGTCCTATATAATAGACTTAGAAGACAAGTATGTTAAATACAATATTGCTATTTTATTTGTTATCATCAAAATGACAGAAATACCCCTCAAGGTTTAACAATCTCCCCCTTTTTGATGGTGACAAATAATCTAGCAATATGTGATTTTCAGAAGTCTCCCCCTCAAAATATACTTAGGATAAAAAAGTTATAATGTCCAAGAATAGTAAATAATGATGTAGCATTTAAATAAACTTAACTAGATTTAAGTATATGCAAGTTATATGAGAAGTATATCCAATATATACCATAATTCCTTTTTAAGGCATGAAGTATATGTAAGGTATACTTAAGGTATATCATGGAATATTTATTTTTGTAACTTGCATTAAGGTTTATGCAAAGTATACTTAAGGTATATCTAATGTATATAAAGCTCAATTTTTCAATCATATACTTTGCATATGAAATTTTGAATCAAGATTTCTAATCCCTTTTTAATCTATTTCAAAGTCAATTCAATTTTAATATTTGATTCAAAATTCATTTACCTTAATATATATTGCTAGTTTCTTCTTATATTGCTAGTTTTGATATATTTTCCCTGTCATATATTGCTAGTTTTCTCCTCCTTTTGTCATCAATCAAAAAAGGATAAGAAGATAATAATGAGATAAGCAAAAGCAAATACTTTAAGTAAAGGAAAAACATACAAACAAAGATAAATGTTCAGAAAGGAAATTTAAAAATTTTCTACACACTAGCAAACATAAATATAATAAACAAGCAAAAAACAATCAAGTTTAGGCTACACTCTAGCCTAACTCCTAGTCGGATATCCTATCACGAAGCCTAGCCACTTCAGCCTCAAGGTTGTCCATCCGAGACTCCAAGAAGTCTTTGAGGTTCTCCAACCTCTCATCCATCGAAGTCTGCAACTGCTCAAAATGTAATGTCAAGAGGTCAACCACCTGCTGTACTAAGGTCAGTGTGGAAGTCGAGGACTGTCCGATGTCCTGCTCAGCTGCTGGAGGTGCTTTCTCAACCCGAGCCCTCTTCTTCTGCTGGACTCCCTGGAGGCCTGCTTTAAAATCCTCTGTGTCATTATCTTCCTAAATGATCTCCCCAGCGGTGTAAGTGAAGCGGTAGAAGATATCGTTCTGGAAAACGATTCTGACAGCCGCTCCTATCTTGATGAACGACTCGACATCCAAGCGATCTCGATGATGTCCAGGGATGATGTTGAAATCCAACTTCAGATAATTAAGCTTCACTGCTATATGGGTGACATATGCCTCAATCAAAATATCTCTAGTGGGCTTGGTGGCAATGGAGAGAAGATGATTTGCAAACCATCTAGATACTGCTACTGTGAGTCCTCTCTGAGCCATCTCAAATAGGAAGAGCTCCGACTTCCTAATAGTCCCGTTGCTTTCTCCCCTAACAAATATGTTATAGGTTAGGAACCTATGCAAATATCTGTGCACTGGGGCCCTAAGATGTGTGCTCTTTGTTTTCTTGACATCCCAGCTGCAATCGGTACCAAAATGTGTCCAGGCTCGAGGGGCAGAGAATTCTACCTCAGTATCATTCAGGATGCCATCAGATGGTAGGCTGAACAATTCCCCAAATTCGATGGCACTGAGGGTGTTGGGATTATTGCAGAGTTGGAATTTCACCACTCCAGTAGGTGAAACCTGCAAGGTGCGGAGAAATTCCAATGTTGGCTCCCTCAAGGTTGGCTGGTGAATTTCCACAAAATATTTCCAATGACAGGCTTGTAGTTGCTCTGTCATAGCCATCTCAAGCCCGAGACTTCAGACTGTCTGTCATTCGAAGGACCTTGATGACAGAAGAGGTCTCTTCTTCAAAGTTGCATACCGAGGATGGCAATGCTTCGAAATGCGGTTCATGAGGTAATCTGCATACCTCTTAGGAGCATGAGACTTCTTTCTCTTTCCCTTGGATGAAGCAGTCTCCATTTTTGAAGAAATTGGTTGGTGATGGAGTTAGAAAAGTTTTTGACAGAAAATCCTTATGAAACCCTAAGAATGTAAGATTTCTGATGAAGATTCGAACTTTTAGAGGTATTTATAGGAAAATTTTAAGTCTTTGGGGCCATAATCTTCAATGTCTCACTGAATGTGAGTAAATGAGAGCGGTTTTGGGAGTTGGAGAGTTGAAATGAAAGTTGTAACCGGCTGTTCTTTCATATATTCGATACATTCACGGGCGTGAAGTAGGTGTTCACGGGCGTGAATGGTCGTGTTCACGGTTTGCTGAAGGAGTGTTCCACCCGTGAATGAAGGTGTGAATACGCTCACGGGCGTGATCGTTGAATTGCACGGGCGTGAATGATCATCCGTCACAGGGGTGAATAAATTGTCATGGGCGTGAAATGTTGAATTTCACCACCTATGCCCGTGAAGCAAGCCGTTACTCAAGGCGTGAAAGCCTCTGGGAGTTTTGGGGTGTAATTGTTCACGGGAGTGAAAATTCGTCACGGGCGTGAAAGTCTCGTTTTACGGGCGTGACTCAAGCCGTGAAAATAAGTTTCACCACTTGAAGCCGTGAACCATGTCGTGAACCAAGTCGTGAACGACACTGCCTCTTTGGGCCATATAAGTCACGGGCGTGACTCTCCTAAAATTTTCATCAAATAAAATTAAGTCCTAAAACAAGACTAAATCATTTCAACAAAGATTATATTCCTTAAAACATGAATTTTCATCAAAATTTCTATCTTATAACTTGTGATATGATTTAAGATCAACAATTAAAATTTCATATTTTTGCAATCACAAGGTTAATCCATCAATCATACCAAGTTCTATTCTAATGAAATTAAATCTTTCCTCATTTAGAGACTTAGTGAAAATATCAGCTAATTGATTTTCTGTGCTTATAAATTCTAATGCAATATTTCCATATTGAACATGATCTCTAATAAAGTAGTGTCTAATGTCAATATGCTTACTTCTTGAGTGTTGAATAGGATTCTTTGAAAGATTTATAGCACTTGTGTTGTCACATTTTATAGGTATATGGTTCATCTCATGACCACAGTCCTTAAGTTGTTGTTTCATCCAAAGAATTTGTGTACAACAACATCCAGCTGCTACATATTCTGCTTCAGCAGTTGAAAGAGTAACTGAAACTTGTTTCTTGCTAAACCAAGAAACTAAACATTCTCCAATGAAGTGACAAGTACCTGAAGTATTTTTCCTATCTAAAAGACTACCAGTATAGTCTGCATCTGAATATCCTATAATATAAAAAATGAATTCCTAGGATACCATAAACCTAGATGCAAAGATCCATGTAAATACTTTAAAATTCTTTTTACTGCATTTAAATGAGATTCTTTAGAACATGATTGAAATCGTGCACACAAGCATACACTATACATAATATCGGGTCTAGAAGCAGTAAGATATAAAAGTTATCCGATCATACCTCTATACAGTTTTTCATTAATGCTCTTATCCTTTTCATCTTTGTCGAATTTTGTTGATGTGCTCGTAGGAGTCTTGGCATTTTTGCATCCTTCCATACCAAATTTCTTAATTAAATCTTTGGCATATTGGGATTGGTTGATGAAATGCCCTCATTGCTTTGCTTTATTTGTAGACCAAGGAAATACTTAAGTTCTCCTATCATGCTCATTTCAAATTCCCTAGTCATACACTTAACAAATTCTTGACAAAGCAATTCATTAGTAGAACCAAATATTATATCATCAACATAAATTTGAACAATTAGTATATCATGCTTATGCTTTTTGATGAATAGTGTAGTGTCAACATTTCCCTTTGTAAAGCTATTTTCTAATAAAAAAGAACTTAGCCTCTCATACCAAGCTCTTGGGGCCTGTTTTAAACCATATAAAGCTTTTGAAAGTTTAAAAACATGATTTGGCAAATCATAGCTTTCAAAACCTGGTGGTTGTTCTACATACACTTCTTCATCTATATAACCATTTAGAAATGCAATTTTCACATCCATTTGAAAAAGTTTGAAATTCATGTGACATGCATATGCTAAAAGTATTCTTATGGCTTCTAATCGAGCTACAGGTGCATATGTTTCATCATAATCTATACCTTCTTCCTGATTATATCCTTTTGCAACTAGTCTAGCCTTATTCCTGGTTATTAACCCTTGTTCATCTAATTTGTTTCTAAATATCCATTTGCTACCTATGATTTGATGATCCTTGGGTCTAGGTACTAGGGTCCTTACTTTATTTCTCTCGAATTGGTTGAGTTCCTCTTGCATGGAAATTACCCAATTTTCATCATTAAGAGCCTCATCAATATTTTTAGGCTCAATTTGTGAAATAAAAGCAATGTCAGTGACTAGATGTTTGAAATGAGATCTAGTACTTACTCCCCTTGATAGATCACCAATTATTTGCTCTTTTGGATGATCTTTCGTCATTCTCCATTCTTTTGGAAGTTCTTGATCATTTTGTTCTTGATTTTGAGGTAGAGTGTCATTTTGCAATAAATTTTCTTGATCATTTTCTTCTTTCTCATTTCCAATATCAAGTCTTTCCATATTACCTACAACATCATCAAGAACACTACCTTTCACAAGATCAAGTCTACTAGATTCATTAAAAACAACATACATGGATTCTTCAACCGTTAATGATCTTTTATTAAATACTCTATATGCTTTGCTGGTTGTAGAGTATCCTAAAAATATATCTTCATCAGACTTAGAGGCAAATTTTCCAAGATTATCCTTCAATATAAAACACTTGCATCCAAATACTCTAAAGTATGATATCAAGGACTTTCTTCCATTCCATAGCTCAAATGAGGTTTTGTTTAAAAGAGATCTTTTGAAAACTCGATTTGAAATATAACATGCAGTGTTTGTGGCTTCTGCCTAAAAATAAGTTGGTAATTCATATTCATTAAGCATTGTTCTTTCCATTTCAATTAAAGTTCGATTTTTCCTTTCAACTACCCCATTTTGTTGAGGTTTCCTAAGAGATGAGAAATTATGTGAAATGTCATGTTCAAGACAAAAGCTTTCAAAGTTTTTATTTTCAAATTCTTTCCCATGATCACTCCTTATTTTTGAAATGTAGTACCCTTTTTCATTTTGAACTCTTTTAGCAAAGTTTTTGAAATTTTCAAAAGTATCACTCTTTTGAGCTAAGAAAATTACCCAAGTAAATCTAGAGTAATCATCTATGATGACAAATGCATAATGTTTTCCTCCTAAGCTAGCAATTCTAGTAGGTCCAAACAAGTCTAAATGCAGGAGTTGAAGAGGTTTTGAAGTACTTACTATGTTTTTGGCTTTGAAAGATGACTTGTGTTGCTTTCCTCTCTGACAAGGATCACATGTCTTGCCTTTTTCATATTTAACTCTTGGCAGTCCTTTTACTAGTTCTCCTATGCTGAGACTTTGTATTAGGTCCATGTTAGCATGACCAAGTCTTCTATACCACAGCCAAGATTCATCACTAGTAGTCACAAGACACTTAGAGGAATGGTTAGATAGTTCATGTAAGTTTATTATGTATGTATTGATATCTCTATTTCCTTTAAATATTTCTTGACCATCGATAGAGATTACAAGACATTCATTTGAAGTAAAGATTACTTTGTTTTCTTTATCACATAATTGACTTACACTTAACAAGTTATGTTTCAAGCCATCAACAAGTAAGACATCCTTAATAAAAGTAGTACCATTAATAACAATAGAACCAATGTCAATTACCTTACCCTTTGCATTGTTTCCAAAGGTAACTTTACCTCTATCAATACTTTTGATTTCATTGAAAAGTTCTTTGTCTCCTGTCATATGCCTTGAGCATCCACTGTCTACTAGCCAAGCATTTTTGTTTATTGTGGACTTGAGGCATACCTATAGAATCACAATTCAAGTACGATTTTTAGGTACCCAAATGAGTTTGGGTCCTTGGGGGTTAGCACATGAAGGTTCCCAATGAGCCTTCCTTATCCAGCAATGTTTATTTATGTGGCCAATTTTCATACAATAATTACATTGTTTCGGTCTAAACTTGTTTTTTGGTCTTACAATGTATTTGAATGCCATAACTCTTTTAGACTGATTTTGAGAACAATGACATGTACAATCATGATTAATTTGCATTTTTCTAGATGCTTGCTTCTTATACATAAAGGCATGATTATTCTTTTTCTGTATATAAGGTTTAACATGCTTATTTCTTGGTGCTGTTCTAACAGGTGTGGAGATGTGAGATTCTTTAGATTTAACAAATATAGTTTTGTGAGAAGATGATGATGTGTCCTTAAATCCTAGACTATGTCTAATTAAGGGTGATCTTTGAGACACAATGAGAGTATCTAAGCTCTCTTTACCTTTGTGAAATTTAGAAATGGAATTTCTAAGTTCCTCAACTTCATTTTTTAAAGTATTATTTTCTTTTAACAATGAAGCTGTTGAGGGTCTTGATAAGTATTCATATAATGAATTTTGAAGAGATTCATTAGATGATTTAAGCTTTATGTTCTTCTTTTCTAAACCATCTATCTTATTTTTAAAATTAGAGATATTATTTCTACAGGTACTAAATTTAGTTCTATATTTCTCTAATTCTATATTTAATTCTTCTATTAGGTTTTGCTCATCATCATCATCATCACTATCACTATTACTATCATTATCACTACTATCATTATTGAAAGAGTATGAGTGTAGTGATCTTACCTTATTCGAGACATGATCTTCGATAGCCATGAAACATAGGTTGACCTCTTCACTTTCATTATCATCTTTTTCACTTGAAGAGCTTTCGTCATCCCATGTGACTTTTTGACCTTTCTCCCCATTTTCTCTTTGGTATTTGCTCTTATGCTTCTTGAGCTTTGGACATTCTGGTTTGATATGTCCTTTCTTTCTACATTCATAGCATTTTACATCTTCCTTACTTCTATGTGTGTCATTAGAAGTTTGTTTGAGGTTTCTTTGATTGAATTTTCTGGAATTGCTCATTTTCTTCTCAATGATTCTTTTTAATCTCCTTGAAAGCATAGGGATGTCCTCATTTTCATCATCATTCATTTCTTCATCATCTTCACTTTCTTCTTGAGATTTTGAAGTAGAGGCTTTGAGTGCTAAGGGCTTTATTTTCTCTGGCTCTGCTTCAAGCTCTCTATCTCTCTTCACTGCCATCTCATGTGTGAGAAGTTTTCCAATCAGCACATCAGTATTCATAATGCTCATATCTTCATTTGCTTCTTCTATGCCAGCAACTCTTGAACCATAGTCTTTAAGAGAAAGACTTCTCAGGATTTTATTGTTTACACTTCCAAACTCAGATGCTTCCCAAGTTTCCTCATCCCATTTATAATGGCTAGAAGATGGTTGGTCATGTCAGTGATTGACTCATTTGATTTCATTTTTAAGAGCTCATATTCTGAGGTTAGAAGTTGAATCTTCTTGGATTTGACTTGCTTAGTTCCCTCATGATAGTTCTCCAATGTCTTCCACATGCTATATGTTGTTGAGCAGTGTTGTATTCTCCCACCTTCTTCAATAGATAATGAGCTTGATAGGATTGTCATGGCCTTCTTGTTTTTGAAATTTGCTTTTCTTTGAGGCTATGTCCAATCATCTCTTGATAGGATTTCTTCTTCACCATCAGCTCCTCTTCTGGTTGGTGGTGTCCATTCTTTTCGTACACTATCCCAGACTTCAATTCCTTCACTATCCAAGTATGTCTCCATCCTAAACTTCCAATGGGCATAATTTGCTCCATCAAAGTAAGGTTTGAGACTTTGGAATCCTTCACTGGCCATATCTTACTCTTTACTAGCGCTTTTTAGGCTTCGATGCTAGACAAGGCTCTGATACCAATTGTTGCCCAGATATTAAACCAAGAAAGGGGGGTTGAATTGGAGTTTCAAAAATTAAACTATAAGGTGCGGAAATAAAAGATTAATTTTAGGAGGGATAGAGAGAATTTGATACAAGGATTTTTATAGAGGTTCGGGTGTTAACAAACCCTACTCCTCTCCCCAAACGCAATTGGGAGTTTCACTAACACACTAAGTGTTACAATGGAGTTTTACAAGCTCACTCCCAACTATGGTGTTTCTCACAATGGCTCACACCTAACCCAGAAATCCCTTGTGTTTTAATGGCTCACACGATAACCAATTCCTTGTGTTTTATAGGCTCACACAAACAACCTTCACTTTGTGTTTTACAGGCTCACACAAGCAACCTTCACTTTGTGTTTTTACGGGCTCACACAAACAACCTTTTAATTTGTGTTTTGGAGGCTTACACAACTAACCCTTACAAGTGTTCTACTCTTAACCCAGAAATACCCAAAACTCACTTGAGTAAAGATTACAAAGAGAGCCACTTACAAATCTTAATTGCTCAAATATGAAGAGCAAACAGATTTTTACAGAGAATAGATTTTGTTTTCAAAGTATGAAAGTACAAATAGCTTGTAATAAGAATTAAATTCTAAGTATATGTTATTCTATTGTTATTCTCTTCATTCTCTTGTTCTTAATGCATAAATGACTTCCATTTATACTTCCATGGCTGAATATAGTCGTTGGGGTGCATTAAATACGAAACTAGCCGTTGTACCAACCAAATAATCGCGCCTGACATTTTTCTCTTTCATTGTTCACGGGCGTGACTATGTTTGTCACAGGAGTGACATTTCTTCCCAAGCCGTGACTGATGTGGTGACATTGGTCGTGAAGCTCTCTGGAATGTTTTGACATATAGAGTCACGGGCGTGACATACGCATTCACGGGCGTGACCAGCTTTCCAGCCGTGATCCAAGTGGTGACTCTGGTCGTGAAGCTCTCTGGATGAAAATGCATGAATCTTCACGGGGGTGACACATTTATTCACGAGAGTAATTGAAATCCCCACTTCACGGTTTGTTTTTCCTTCATGGCCGTGAACTTCAAATATTGGTTTTGGTAACGGTTAGCTTCTTTCACGGGAGTGGCTCATAGAGTCACGGCAGTGAACATGTTACTACTTGAATTTTGTCTTTCAAGGATTATTTTTCTAATTCTCCATTCTTGCTATTTTAATTCATGTCCTGTATAATAGACTTAGAAGACAAGTATGTTAAATACAATATTGCTATTTTATTTGTTATGATCAAAATGACAGAAATACTCCTCAAGGTTTAACAAGATGGATCTAAAAGATTACTTGATATTTCATAGTCTACATACATAGATAAGATGCTAAAGAGGTTTAGCATGGAGCAGTCCAATAAGGGATATATTCCCATGACCCATGGGATTACTCTCTCAATTTCTTTGTGTCCAAAAACACAAGATGAGAGGACACACATTAGTTAATTCCATATGCTTTAGCTATAGGATCAATCATGTACATTATGATATGTACAAGACCCGATGTATCATATGCTCTAAGTGTCACGAGCATATACCAATCGGACCCTAGTGAAGGTCATTAGGTGGCTGTCAAGAATATCCTTAAGTATTTAAAAGAACTAATAATGTATTCTTGGTATATGGAGATGGAGAACTTGTTGTGAGCGGATATACCGATGTCAGCTTCCAATCTGATAAGGATGACTCAAAATTTTAGTCAGGTTGTGGAACAGTTAGTTAGAAGAGTTCCAAATAGGAAACGACTAATGATTCCACAACCGAAGCAGAGTACATTGCAGCTTCTGAAACAACAAAGGAAGTTGTTTGGATAAAGAAATTCATCACAGAACTTGGAGTGGTTCCTAGCATTATTGACCCAATACAATTGTATTGTGATAATAATGGAGCCATTACACAAACAAAGGAGCCACGGTCTTATCAAAGATCCAAACATGTACTCAGAAGATATCATTTGATTAGAGAAATCATTGGTAGGAATGATGTAAAGATAGAAAGAGTGCCCAATGATCAAAATATTGTTGATTCTTTAACTAAGCCACTTCCCCAAAGAAATATGATTTTCATGTACTCGCTTATGGAATTAAATACAAAGGCGATTGGTTTTAATGCAAGTGGGAGCTTGTTAGAGGAGTACTTTAAAGGCAATCACCTTTAGCACTTATTGTACAAATTTATTTGATTAAAAAAAGGCTTTTTCATTAATTTGATGTTCATTTGATATATGAATTGATAGTGATCTTAAATCAATTAATGAAGTCTTTGATACATAACATAACATGAAGAAAATTATGATGAGATCATGATATTAAGATTTTTATCATGTGTAATTATGTGAGTATCAAAATTATCCCTAGTCATAGGATTAATGAGACATGACATTGTTAATCCGAACAGATTAGCACATGTTACACTCTTTAATTGGATTGTAGATCTCATAATCTGTAAACATAAGATGTTTAAAGTTAACATGTGGATGCTTGCTAAGTGTAGCTAAGTACATTGGATGACCAGCTATGAGACAATCATATGGATAATCTATTCAAATGTTAATGATAGTCTCATCATAGCAATGGTGCAAGTATCCTTAAACTTGAAGTACTCAAGATATCTTGGATACTGATTCTGTATTTTGAAACTATTCCTTGTTGCCTCATGGAGGTTACTCATAGGGTGGTGATTGGATACAGCTTGAGGTATTCAAAGGTAATTGGATAACCAATAAAGGATTCACCACTCCTGATAGAAGGAGTGTATACCTATGGTCTCTTGTCGTGGTCATTACTCGGGAATCTCTGGCCGGAGTGGAAATATCATAAAGACAGTCTTCAATGACAGATCTAATAGAGTAATTAGCCTCATGGACAAGAACTAATATTACTTAGACTAAACATGATGTAGTCAGTATAGTGGGAGTTGATACATGTCCATACTCTAAACCAAGTGAGATATAGAATGGTGAAATGAATAATTGCATGGAAATTGTCTATGGAAAGTTTCGTAGTCAAACCATTGATTTTCCGATCAATTAGGGGTCATGATGTGTTGCTAGATACCACTCATGACTTACTTAAATTAATTGTTAATTTAAGTGGCCAACATAACCGGGAACCTAATGGGTCACATGCATTGAAGATATGGAGAATAAGTAAAATGGTTTTGGATGGGATCCAAAATATGAAAGAATTATTTCAAGATGGATCATGATGAGATCGCACGGAAAAAATTATTTGGAAGGGTCAAAGGCCCGCGCCGGCCTAGCGCGCGCACTACTGCCTTAATTAGGCCAATTATGGCCATTAAGCAAATTTACTATTCATTCAAGTTTCCTTTTCTCCATTTTTTACTTTTGATCTTTTCTTTGAATTTGATTCAAAAGGAAAAGAGATAAAATGGCAGAAAATAGACATAAAAATATATTTTTAAGTTTATGACACAATAAAATTCTCTCAATAACACTTTCAAAGCTAGTACTTTGAATTTGTTCAAACCATTTCTTTTGATAGTTTCTTCTTCATTTTTCGCGTGAATTATTATTAGAGATATCATAGTGTAGATTGTTATAGTTTGCTACAACCCAACAAAGTGAAGATTTGAATAACAAATAAGAAATTATAATGTATAATTTCTAACCTCCATATTTATATAAATTAGTTTTAATGGCACAAGTATGATCTTTTGTTTCGGGTTTTGAAAATTTTATTTTTCCGTTATGTCTATAATGTGATTCATTCTTCAAAACCCAACACAAGACACATCCCAATCCATTGTGACAAGTATCGTTGTAAATGCCATATGCCTTATTAGGAACTAGTTGTGTCAGAATTCGAGCTTTTGTCAATAAACTATCAAGTTGATCAAAACAATGCTGACACTTGTCTGGCCATTCAAACTTAACATTTTTCCTTGACAATCTAGTCAATGGTGAGGTTATCATAGAAAATTCCTTAACAAATCTTCTACAATACCATACTAAACCAAGAAAACTCTTGATCTCTGTTACATTCCTAGGAGGCTTCCAATCCAAGATCGATTTAACTTTATTGGGATCCACTCTAACTCCAGTTGCTGATACTTCATGTCCAAGAAATGTCACCTCATTCAAACAAAACTCACTTTTGGAGAGCTTGGCATACAACTTCTGATCCTTGACGATATATAGAATTATCTTCAAATGTTGACCATGTTCCTCCAAGTTCTTAGAATAAACCAAGATTTTTTCAATGAAAACCACAATGAATTGATCTGAATATGGCATGAAGATCTGATTCATCATATCCATAAAAACTATCATAGCATCAGTTAACGCAAATGGCATAACCAAAAACTCATAGTAGCCATATTGAGTTCTAAAAGTGTTCTTCGCAACATCACTTGCCTTGATCTTTAACTGAGGGTATCCTAACCTGAGGTCTATCTTGGAGAAAACTTCTACACCTTTAAACTGATCGAAAAAATCATATATCTATAGTAACATATATTTGTTCTTAATAGCAGCCTTGTTTAACTACTTGTAGTCGATACACAACCTCATTAACCCATATTTATTTTTAACAAATAACATCGATGCACCCTATGAAGATATACTAGGTCTAATGAAACTCTTATCTAATAGCTTCTGTAATTGTGTTTTCAACTCCTTTAACTCTATAGGTGCCATTTTATATGGTGCAGCTGATATTGATGTTGTACTCGATGCAAGCTCTATGGAGATCTCAAACTCCCTATCTGGAGGTAACCCTAGTAAATCATCAGGAAACATATTTGAATATTCCTTTACTGTCGAGAAATCCTTTAGACTGGGTCCCCCTTTTCTTATATCAATTAAGTAAGCCAAATAATCCTCACACTCTCTTTTGATCATTTTCTGAGCCTTTATTATGGAAATAATTTAGGCCAGTTGTGGAAACTTCTCGCCTTCCACTGCTACGTCTTCTCATTCTAGATTCTTAAGAATAAACTTTTTAGACTAAATATCTACAACTGCCTAATGTCGAGAGAGTCAATCCATGCACAAAATGACATCATACTCATACAAAGGCAACTCGATTAAATATGTAGAAAACTCTTTTTCATGTACAATCAACGGACAACCCTTGTTCACCTAATTAACAATTACACTATGGTCTAGAGGATTCATAACTTCAATATCATATTCTAAGTTCTCAACTATCATACTGTGTCGGCTAAAGTGTTTTCCTCCAAACATACAAATGTGAAGATCCTGGGTCTATCAAAGCATATAAACACAAGCCATATAGAGAAAACATACCCATAATGACATATGTGATCTCATAATCCTCTCGTGCCCTTATGGCATAAGCCCTAGCTAGAGTTCTACTGGGTTCTAGTCAATTGACTGTCTTTGATGCAATCTGACTAGGTCCTAACTGACTTCTTTTAGTCTGCTATCGACTCTATACTGTAGTTGGTCCCACTATCTATGTAGGTGATGAACTACCCAATAAAGGACAATATTTCTTTAGATGATCTTGGGATTCACATCTATAACAAACCCTAGTGACTAACCAACATTTGCCTCTATGACTATTGTAGCAAGTCACACATACTGGCATAACTCCTCTCAAATTTTGCAGCTGTGAACTAGTGGTAGCATATATGGCCTCAAAAGATCCTCTCCTAATGGAACTCGACTGTGAAAAGCCCTAATTGTGTCCCTTAAGTTGTGACTACCTGGAGAAAAATTTACCTTTCTTGCCTGAAGTTTGAGCCATACTAGCTAATGGCTTCCTAAAGGACTCTTTTATCTCCATCTTCTTTCTCTCAACATAGATGACTGTTGGTATTTGTTTCACAAAGTCTTCATGCTGGGAGAAGTTACATGGTAGCCAATATCGTCGCTCAAACCATCCTCAAACCTGTAACACTATTCTGCCTCATCCCCCAGAATCTCAGCTACATATTTACTCAGCTTGATAAACTCTCTCTCATACTCAATAACTATGAGGTTCCCCTACTTCAGATTGAGGAACTCTCGCTTCTTCTCATCCATTTAAACTCGTGGCATGTACTTTTCTTGAATTCTACCACAAAAAGGTCCCAAGTTAATGTTTATGATGTATATGGCTTACAAAACTATCTTCCACCAATTATGTGTGTGTTCCTAAAGTAAAGAAATAGCATACATCGCCTTGTGCTCATAAACACACTTTAGCTCCTCAAATACTCTTTTTGTCTTCACCAACCAAAATTTTGTATATGATGGATCATCATCACTCTTACCAGCAAAGTCAATAGCCTCATTCTTTCATAACTTATCAATATGTACCTGTGGTATAGGTGGTAAAGGCAGTGATACTAGTACTGGATGTGGCACTACCAGCAGCATATTTTGTATCAGCTGTTTTAGCAAACCTGTTATATGTTGCATAAAAGGCATATGGCCTTGATCGGCGTAGCCTGCAACATGTTATGAAGGTTCTGGAGCAGCACCTAGACCTTGCACACTAGCAACACTATATTGATCCTGAAGCTCAGCGTTGAAAGTACTGTTGCTCTCAGCAACATCATGAGATTTCATCTCCATAACACTCACCTAATTCTACAAGTTGACAGAGAAGTAGCCCATGTCAAAGTCAGATGAGACACAATGAATGCATGATAAACCCCTTTAGCCCACTTAGATTCGAAAACACCTAAACCTAAGATCTTATACCAATAATATAATGCCCTCTAAGATAGCCAAGAAAACCCTCTTAACTAAACCGAAGAATGCTACATAATCTTTTTATAGAAAAACATGTTAAATTAATTTTTTTTTCCAAAATAAAAACTTGATTGAACATAAACATGCAACTTTAAATTAAAAAGACAACATGATTGTAAAAGCTCGATCCAACTAACTAATATTATAAAATAAATCAAGTTTAGGCTTACATTAGCCCTAAGTTATAAAATACATCATAAAATATTTTTAAAATGATGTTAAAATAAAGACATCTACAATAGCCCAAAATCCCATGAAATGTACAAAAAGAATAATAAAATGTCATGTATGAAAGCCAACCCAATACTAGGTTCACTCTAATTGATCTTTGATTGGACTTGTTACTCTTTAGATCAACTCCTATCTACCAGCTCTAACTCTACGTATAAGAAACTCACATGCTAAGCAACCTAATGCTTAGTGGTATATATGTGCATAGAAATTCTAAAATATATAAGTTAAAGCCATAGACATTACATTCTAGAATCCCAACTCATGCTCAAATCAACCTTTACTATGTTATGCTCAAATCACAACTCATGCTCATGCTTAGAATCATACATTCTAAATATTACATGCCTTGATGTCATATCAATATGCTTACTTGTACCATAGACATAACATATATACACATGTATCCATAATCCATATTCAGAAACCACATATAACAAATCATAAGTTTCCTTTTAATTTCGCCCGACGTGTACCATTTCATGTTATTTACCTTTTTAACTTTGCCCTAGGACTCTGAGCCTAACTATCTGGTGGATACAAATTGTGAAATAGGGGCGTTCACAATCCGAGCTTAAGTCACCTTGCTTACTATTTGTATCAGTTCATTCGAGCTCCTTAAGTCAAAAGTGCTCACAACTCGAGCTTAAGTCATTTTGTCCTAATATCAATATCGACATATCCTATGGTACCGTAACCCAAATCATGCCTAAAAATATCAACTTCAACATATCCTATGGTACATACCAACAATACATTTTAACAACATCCAACTCATTGATAACACAAATCATGCCTAAAAATATAAACTTCAACACATTACCCTTCATAGTTAACAATCATGATATTTTATCACTTAATCTCACAATAACCATGTCATTCTCATTCACAACATGCCTTCATCTCATCATCAAGCATTTACAACATTTAAAAAATGCTAAAATGCAATGAAAACGAATTAATATGCCAATATGAACATACATCTAACAAAATGGAGCCTTAACTATCTTTAAGTTTTTTCAAGCATGTTTTCCCCTTTGTGATGCTTTCTTCTACTCACCAGTAGATCCTAACATCACAAAAATATTCTTATCAGATTCCTATAACAAAAAATGAGCTCAGACTAACCTTAAAACCAAGTTCTACCTCAATTTAACAATAACACTCTCAAAACTCCATTATTTTCAAGCTTCCAAACTTCAACAATGGAAACTAGGTTAAAAGAAGGTGAAGAAGATGGAGTGGATGTCACACTCGTCAGTTTATGCCCCAACCAATACGCGTATTTTGCAATTGAATGCACCGGACTTACTGGGAATCGAGTGTGTTAGTAATCGAAACAGATGTGATATGACCGGAGTCTAAATTTGAACCGAGAACAATTATAAAAATTTATTTGGAACATGTGGTATTAAAATTTACATGAAAATTAAGAAAAAAAGGGTTTGACTGAAAATATGCGATTTTTGTGTTGTCAATGGATCACGAACTAAGAATTTTGAAATGTAGAAAACATTAAGACGAACATGTTGGTATAATTATATGTCAAAATTTTAATATTTAGAGCATAAAATTAAAGAAATTAAAATTTGGATGCATGTTAATTTGAAAAGAGAAAATATTGAGGATCATATTGAAATTTTAAATATAATAAACACAAAAAAGATAATTATAGCTAATTAAGATTTGTCAATTCTTAAGCCACCCTTGCATATGCTCCGCGCGGGGCACATACATTCTAATATTGTAATGGTGTGTCATAAAATGTCCCATGAAAGATTTAAAAAAAAATCGTAAAGACAAATGGCCTTTCATCTCCACGTGCCTTTTTGCATATCAATGCCTTTTTTTCTATTAAAATTTAAAAAAAAAAAGATGTGCATTCTTATCCATTCTTTTCTTTATTTGTTAAACAAAAATTTTTTTTTCTTCATCTTCATTTCATAAGTCCTCCCTCATTCCTCTCCAAGACCGAAACACTTTCTCTTCAAATTCCTCCACTTTCACCTTACAAATATTGTAAATTAACTTCAACAGGGGCTTGTACTAGATTACAATCAAAGGAAATAGTTGATTTTCCTCCTCTCCCCCCTAACCAAGCCGTGACATCTACAAGGAAGAGCTAGGAGAATTGCTTTGATCTAATTTGAAAGGAGGAGGATTTGTGTATACATGTTGCCTTAGAGTCAAGCTATAGCTTTGCATGTCAAAGATTGAGTAAAAGGAAGGAAGAAGAGGAGTTTAGAGGTCTCGGGTTTAGAGGAGATTTAGTTCGTGCACCCCATTTGATATATTTTTTAATTCCTATAGGTAGTAGCCGAGATTTCCTCCTACATCTTCTCATTATTCTCCTCCTCTCCATGATACAAATTCTTTTTCCATGTTTTCTTGATGAGGTTTGAAGCTAGGATTTGAGAAGAAGCATTTACAAGCCATGGAATTTTTGGCCAAAAAGCCTAGGGTCATAAACTTTAATTTGTTCTTGTGTTTCATTTTCACTAAAAGTTGTACCTTGGGTCAATATCTAATGTTCTTTTCCTTCTTCCTTTGTTGTGATTGAAAGTAAAATGGGTTGTATAAGGATATGTTGAACCGAGACATCCAAAGATGAAGTAGAAGGATTTAGGGACTAATGTCACGACCCTAGAATTCAACTAGCAATCGTGCGACACTTAGGACGGTCCGTTGCACTAAGTCTGCCTTCTAAAACCGATAAAAGCACTCCAAAGAGAATAGCACGGAACTTAGAGATCGAGAAGATTCAATAGCAAAACAAGAACACAAGAGTTTGAGAGAAAAGCTTTGTATTGCTTGAAATGCTTCAATTGATTGAATTAAGTGAATGATTACAAATGAATTTACATAAGGTATATATATAGGCCTCCACCTCCTCAATGGATGGCCAAGATCAATTCCCACCTACCAGATGGATGCTTAGGATTAACTCCCACCTACCAAATGAATGGCTAGGATTGATTCCCACCTACCAAATGAATGGTTAAGATCAACTCCCACCTACCAAAATGGATGGCTATGATTGATTCCCACCTAACAAATGGAGGGCAAGGATTAATTCCTACCTACCGAAATGGACGGCCACGATCCATTTAATCTAACGGTTTACAATGGCCTTCTAGAATATTACATATATGTGCCAAAATGTAAATGTGCGGGAAATCCCGTATGAACCTTTGCGGGGCGTGACATTCTCCCCCACTCAAGTTCGCGACGCCCTCGTCGCGCCTTCAAGCTTGAACCTTTCTATGTCATCTTTGAATTGCCACAAAGTGTCTTCAGGTTCCCAGCTTGCCTCTATGTCTAGGGCATTCTTCCATTTGACCAAGTATTCCCAATAACTTGGTACACCTCTACGCCGAATTAGGCGGTCTGCCAGAATGGAATCCACTCCTCTATCAAAGGAGGTTACTACCGCAGTGGGTGCCCTTTTTGACTCTCCTTGACTTGCATCTTCTTCGTCTCCATGATAAGGCTTCAACATACTTACATGAAAAATTGGATAGATTTTAAGCTTTGGAGGGAGTTGTAGCTTGTAAGACACCTTACCAACCTGCTTAAGGACAGGAAATGGCCCTTCGTATTTCCGTACCAACCCCTTGTGAACCTTCCGCAAGGACTTGAACTATTGTGGTAATAATTTGACAAGGACCAAATCTCCTTCCCGAAATTTGACCATCCTCCTTTTCTTGTCAGCCCACTTTTTCATCTTTTTGGATGCCTTGTTCAAATAGGCTCGGGCCAACTCAGCTTGCTCATGCCATGCCTTGGCAAATTTGAAATATGCAGGACTCTTTCCTTCATAGCTTATGGCCAAAGCATGAAGGGTCATAGGTTGTTGTCCCGTAATGATCTCGAAGGGACTCTTGCCAGTAGATTCACTTTGCTGCAAGTTGTAAGAGAATTGGGCTACATCCAGCAACTTAGTCCAATCATGTTGGTTGGCACTAACAAAGTGCCTCAGATACAACTCCAGTAGTGCATTGGCACATTCCGTCTCCCATCGCTTTGCGGATGAAAACTGGTGGAGAAGTTCAAGTCTGATCCCAGCAGCTTGAACAATTCTGTCCAAAACTTCCAAGTAAATCGTGGGTCTCGATCACTCACGATATTAGATGGAATTCCCCAATGCTTCACAACATGTTTGAGGAACAACCGTGCAGTCTCATCCGCAGTGCAATCCGCCGAGGCAGGTATGAATGTTGCATACTTACTGAAGCGATCAATGACCACTATTATACTGCCAAAGCCCTCTGATTTTGGCAAGCAAGTGATGAAGTTCATCGAGACACTCTCCCATGGTCTATCCGAAATAGGCAACGGTTCTAGCAAGCCACCGGGTGCACGCTGCTCTATTTTGTCTTGTTGGCAAACAAGACAAGTTCTTACATAGGCTTCAACATCATCCCGCAGTTAAGGCCAATAGTAAATAGACTTGATCAAGGCAAGGGTGCGCTTCATGCCTGGGTGTCCAGCCCATAGTGAATCATGGCATTCCTTGATCAGTTCTTTCCTCAAGTTCCCCCACTTAGGAACGTAGATGCGATTTTTCTTGGCATAGAGTAGTCCGTCACTCTGCCAAAATCGCCTTGTCTTTCCTTCCTTGATGAGGACAAGGAGGTTTTGAGCCAAGGCATCATGCTCCAACCCTTCTTTGATCTTCTCCAGCAAGGGACTGCTTGGTCTACTCAAAGCTGCTAATTCTGCCTTTCGACTTAGTGCGTCAGCCACCACATTAGCCTTACCGGGCTTGTATTCAAGCTTGTAGTCGAATTCTGCCAAAAAGTCTTGTCATCGAGCTTGTTTGGGACTCAACTTCTTCTGAGTTTGGAAGTAGCTAGTTGCTACATTATCTGTCATGATCACAAAGTGAGAACCCAACAAGTAGTGTCGCCATACCCTTAAACAATGGATGATAGCTGTCATCTTCTTTTCCTGCACCGTGTAGCGGCGTTCAGTTTCATTGAGCTTGCGGCTCTCATATGCTATCGGTGCCCATCTTGCATCAATACTCCACCAATGGCAAAGTCTGAGGCATCTGTATGCAACTCGTACATCTTACATGGGTTTGGCAAGTACAGCACTGGTTCTTCGGTAATGGCCCTTTTCAAGTCATCAAACGAGGCTTGACACTTGTTTGTCCACTCCCAAGCAATGTTCTTCTTGAGTAGGTCGGTTAGTGGAGCTGCTCTTGCTGAATATGACTTGATGAATCTCCGGTAGTAGTTCACAAGTCCAAGGAAAGACCGTAACTTGGGGACCTTAGTAAGAGGTTCCCATTCTTGGATGGCTTTCACCTTGTCTCCATCCATCATCAGCTTCCCATCTTTTATCCCATGACCCAAGAACATCACCTCATTTTGGGCAAAGGAACATTTCTCCCTCTTAACATATAGCTCATTTTCTCTGAGGACCTCGAACACCTTCTTCAAATGCTCAAGATGTTCTTCCATAGTCCGGCTATATATCACAATATCATCAAGATATACTACCACGAACCGATCGAGGTAGGGATGGAAGAGTTTATTCATGAGAGTGCAAAATGTAGCAGGTGCATTTGTGAGACCAAAGGGCATAACAAGGAACTCATAAGCACCGTACCTTGTTACACATGTAGTCTTCGGCTCATCCCCTTTTGCAATGCGCACCTGGTAGTATCCCGATCGCAAGTCCAACTTGGAGAAGTATCTTGCGTTCCCTAATTGATCAAACAAATCAGCAATGAGTGGGATAGGATATTTGTTCTTTACCGTGATCTTGTTTAGAGCGCGGTAGTCAATGCACATTCTCAATGAACCATCCTTCTTTTTCTGAAAAAGCACCGGGGCGCCAAATGGGGCTTTGGATGGTCTAATGAAACCAGCATCCAACAGCTCATTGAGTTGCTTCCGCAATTCTGCCAACTCCGAGTTTGCCATCCGGTAAGGACTCATGGCTGGTGGTCTTGTGCCAGGCTCCAGCTCAATTTCATGGTCCACCTCCCTCCTTGGTGGTAACTGTTTTGGCAACGCCTCCGGCATCACATCCTGGAACTCATCCAAGACAACTTGCACCTCCGTCGGCAAGCTTGGTTGTGATGATGCTTCATCATCATCATACTCTTTAAGAATGGCCAAGTAACTCTCTTCATCCCTCTTCAATCCCTTCTTGAATTGAAGTGCTGAGAGAGCTTGGGTATTAGGCTTGGTGGTCCTCTCCGTCGGTACTAGACAAGCCTTTGGTCCATCCATAATGCACATAGAGTTTGAACATGAAACAAGGAAAGCTCTAACCTGATCCAAGAACTCCATGCCAAATACCACCGAGAAATCATCCATGGGTGCCACGGATAAATCCACTTGGCCAGTCCATGCACCAAGACTGACCTTCACTCCGCGGGCAATTCCTTAGAGAGGTCGTGCCGCTGAGTTAACTGCTTTGAGGGAGCCACCTCCATTGGCAACCTTGAGACCAAGTCTCTTGGCTTCCTCTAGCGAAACAAAGTTGTGAGATGCACCTGTGTCGACCAGAGCTTTGGCGACTTTCCCATTGATGGTTGCATCCACAAACATGAGTCCCTTGGGGGACTTTGGGGCACTTTGCAATGCACTAAGCAGCCGCAAAGATCCCATCTTCGCACCTTCATCTGCCTCACTTCTCTCTTGATCATGAGTGGAGGCAACTAAAGCATTCAATGTCTTCCTTTTGGGACATTCTCGTGCCCAATGCGGTCCGTCGCATATGAAACACGTCACACGGGGCTTTGAGGTGCCACGTTCTTCCCTTTCCTTCCCTTTGTCTTGGGACTTGAATGAGTATCCTTCTTTGTGATTTTTGTAACCTTGATTCTTAGCATGGCCTCCCCCATTCCTTCCTCCACCAAACTTTTTATCAGCTGGTCTTGGGCTTTCTTTATTTGAGGAGTAATCAATAAGGCTTTCAGCAACGGCAATGGCCGAAGATAAGTCTTGGACACCACGTCGTTTGAGCTCAAGATTAGCCCATGATTGGAGACCATCCATGAACAAGAATAAGGCATCCTTGTCCGATGTGTCAGGGACATCTAGCAGCAAGGTTGTGAACTCCTTCACATACTCCCTTATGCTACCCATTTGCTTTAGTCGTCGAAGCCGGCCTCTCGCCTCTTCCTCAGCATTTACGGGGAAGAATTGGCTTTTGAACTCCCTTTTGAAGTCCTCAAAGGTGTCAATTGTGCATACCCCACGTTGCACATCTCCATGTCTTCGTCTCCACCACAGCATAGCTGTGTCGGTCAAGTACATTCAGTAGTTCGGATTTTGCTGGCATGGTCCGTTACGCCAGTAGCCTCGAAGTATTGATCCAGCCCCCATAGGAAGTTCTCAACTTTCCTAGCATTCCGAGCACCATTGAAAGTCTTTGGCTTGGGAACTTCCACTTTCTTAGCCTCAATGATAGTGGTTGTATTGGTTCCCGAGGCCATAGCCCGTTTGCATAGTGCTAGATCACCACCCATATCCTCAACTCTAAGTAACACATTAGAAATTTCTCTTTGGAAGAGATCACGTACCTTGACAAGTTCGAATTTCAGCCCATCAATCTCTTGCCTTAACCCACCGTCTAGCTCATTGAGTGACATCTTGACCGCTGCATGGATCTCCGCATCCTCGACCTCCAAGCCGCTGCAATGTTCCTCCAAGTTGTCTACTCGGTCGAACAACTCTCTCAAGTTGTCCTGAGCACTCACAACACGTGCTTCCAAGCTAGAAATCATGTCTTTCGACTTGGCTCGAGATTCTTTAGATGGTTTCCGAACTTCCTCATGACCGCGTTCCATTGGTGGAACTTCCACAATAGGTGTAGCTGGGGCAGTAGCCTTCATTATGCCAAAGGTAGTAAAGCTTCAAACCTTGGCTCTGATACCAACTGTCACGACCCTAGAATTCAACTAGCAATCGTGCGGCACTTAGCACGGTCCGTTGCACTAAGTCTGCCTTCCAAAACCGATAAAAGCACTCCAAGAGAATAGCACGGAACTTAGAGATCGAGAAGATTCAATAGCAAAACAAGAACACAAGAGTTTGAGAGAAAAGCTTTGTATTGCTTGAAATGCTTCAATTGATTGAATTGAGTGAATGATTACAAATGAATTTACATAAGGTATATATAGGCCTCCACCTCCTCAATGGATGGCCAAGATCAATTCCCACCTACCAGATGGATGGTTAGGATTAACTCCCACCTACCAAATGAATGGCTAGGATTGATTCCCACCTACCAAATGAATGGTTAAGATCAACTCCCACCTACCAAAATGGATGGCTAGGATTGATTCCCACCTAACAAATGGAGGGCTAGGATTAATTCCTACCTACCAAAATGGACGGTCACGATCCATTTAATCTAACGGTTTACAATGGCCTTCTAGAATATTACATATATGTGCCAAAATGTAAATATGCGGGAAATCCCGTATGAACCTTTGCGGGGCGTGACACTAAGCTGGAGTCAGCAAAACACCCCTGATAATTAAAAGGGGCTTAGTGAGGTAGGAAAATAAGCTTGAAAAATTAAGAGAAAGAAGACTAAAAATTGGACGGCCCCAATTTAGATGGACCCCTGACCAGCTCTTGAGAATTGGAAATTTTGGTTAATTGAAATTTGTAGAAAATGGATATAATAATAATAATAATAATAATAATAATAATAATAATAATAATAATAATAATAATAATAATAATAATAAAGTCAAGTAAGACAAATTTGAGTAAAGGAGAAGAGAAAAATCGAGAATACAGTCAAACAAACAAGCTGGCCGAAATAAGGGGAAATGTAAAATGGGCCTAAATTGGGAGTTGGAACTTCAAAATTAAACTGTGAAAAGAATGCTTGAATTTGGAACCCAATTGGTGAATTACCCGAGAGTATGATAGCCAAGTCATAATGGTTATGCTTGAATCTTAGGACACTATATTAGTGCATGAAAATTTGACTAAAGCATTCAAATCCGAAATGAGGAAAATGGACAAATGAATTAAACTAAGTGATTTATTTCTATGAGCAAACCTTAGACCATAAAATACCCTAAATTTTTACTTACAAAGAACGAAACATGATATGTTATTAGTTTGGTGATAAAAGACTGGCAAAGGTAGGAAGAAAATCTATGAATTTAGTTAAACTGAGTAGTGTAACCAATATATCGTCTTCATTTTGTATATAAATTAAACTTTGCTTTGGATAAGTTTCAAAGTTTTTTGTGAACCAATACTTGTGTGTGTGTCTATATATATATATATATATATCCACTGAGTTATTATGTTTTGTTTAAAATAATTGTGCTAAAAAATGTGTTTTGGTTTTCAATATTAAATAATGGATTTCTAAGAGAAAGTGACTAACTGACCACTCATTGGGTAGGGTGAAGGGTGGTTATAAAACAATAATCTCATTATATAAATATCCACTAACCTTAACTAGAAACTAGCAAAATTTTATCTAGCATTTGTGAACTCTTTTGGGTAGCCTCTAAACCTAGCTCCTCTCCTAAATATTAAATCAAAATATTCATTATACAAACCTAATAAATACATAACTATGAAGAAGAATATACAAACTACTTGAAATCATGAAGAAAAATCTAAAATTCATCGAACTTTAGTTGTTTTCCTTGAATACAGTAATTCTGCCCCAATAGAATTAAACACCATGCTAACATCTTTTTAAATTTTAGACTAAACTTTATTGAGAAAATAAGACAGAAAGTTGAACCTAACTCATTTTTTATGTTAATTTGGAGGTATGGATGGAGCTTAGGTGTAGTTTTAATGGTGGTGAGAGTTTGGGTGATATGAGGAGGATGAAGAAGAAGAGAGAAAGTGATAATTCTGTCTTGAAAAAGGTTGGTTCGAATTTGATAAGTGTTATGCCAAAAAGATATGATTTTTGTTTTTATCCTACTAACTAGTCACATATCATACATTTGACATATTATAAAACACACATCTTTCTTTAAAAACTTGCATTTTTATGTCAAATTAACTAGAAAATCAAGTTAATTAAGATATCAAATTAAAGACTAATTTAATGGACTAATAACTAGGTAAATCAACAAACTATATGATCACCTAAAATATATTTTTAGTTAATATGCAAAAAAAGTATTAATGTTAAATGCATTATGCTAAAGGTATGGGTGTCATAAAATTAATTTGACCACAAATTATATTTTAAGGGCTTAATTGGTCTAAAATTTACTATGAGGATTTAGATATAATTTAGTTCTTACTTTAGGAGTTAATTTGTACCTTAAAGTTTATTTTTTCATAATAAATTTCAAATAGATAATTTTTTTTAGCTTTTAAATGGTATCATTTTTCATCCGTCTTAAAATGTTAGTTCTTTTTATGTTATATCAGACTTAAAAAGAATCGCTAATAATTTAAATAATTTACTATTTTAATAACATTTATAATTTTTCACACAAATCCTAAATTCTCTTTCTACATGTATTGATTAAGTACTTATTACGAGTTGAAAAAAAAATTGAAAAATTTATTATTTTCATAAAGTTAACTATATTTTTTCCATTTTATATTCACAAAATAGACAAATTTTTTCTTAAAAAAAGGGCTAATATTTTGATAGTCGAACCTTGAATTTTAGTATGCAAAAATCGAAGCTCATTAAACATATATTTAGGTTACCCAGTTCATACACATGAATTCGTATGCAATAGTATTGGGAGTATGACAAAATTCATTTTTTATTTCCTAAACTACAATGAGTTATTTGACTCAATTTCCAAATTTTTATTGTGTTTAATTGAATGTTTGAACTATTATTTTTATTTAAATATATTCTTAGATATTTATTTACATTAGCTCTAGATCCAATTATATCAGGACGGACGGCTGACACAATGAGTTGTCAATACACATTTTTATCTCCTAATTTGATAATGTTTTAATACATAAATTCTTTTATTTATTAAAAATAAAAAGTAAAAAAAATTAAAATCCTTAAAGAACCTAAAATCACTTTAACTTCAATCTTTATCCATCACTAAATATTAAAACAATGAGTTGTTTAATTTTCTTAATTCTTATCCATAACAAATACGGTATCCAATAACTTAAAGATTTCAGAAGTCTCCTCTTTTTCTAGCCAATTAAAGTGGAATATTTTGAACCTTTCATTGGTATCTGGTAGAGAGAAGATAGAACTTGAGTGAAATGGAAAATAAGCGATCAAAAATGAAAAAGATAAAGTGTTTGGTAGCAGGGTGGAACATATATTAATAACTAAGTTTTGACCAACTGAACAGTAGTCAGTAATAAGAAAAACATAATAATACTTATTGGTTGTAAGATTGATTCTATTTGATAGAATGATGTTGAAAAATTAGATAAGAAAAACATAATAATACTTATTGGTTGTAAGATTGATTCTATTTGATAGAATGATGTTGAAAAATTAGATTTATTGTATTACAAAAATCAAAATATGCATTTAAAATCTCAACTACACAATGACTAGAAAAGTTGTAGATAAAATAATGCTCAACAGCACCAATAGTTATGATCTTTTTGGACTGGGTTACATATTTTTTAATAAAATTTTATTATTATTAACACCGTTTATTAAAAATATTAATATTTTATTCTTACCATTTAAATTGAAAAGTAAATAAATATTTAAAAATTAAATTAAATAATAACAATAATAATTTAAAGATTTAATTAAACGCAATAAATAAACAAGGAAAGTCAAATAACTCGTTATAGTTATAATTCAGAAACTTAGAAAACGAATTTTGTCTAGTAGTATTAAAAAAGGTTAGGATGCTAATAAAACAACTCTTAATTGCCTTGTCATAATGAAGTAAAAATATTGCATGTCAATAACTTGCAACAAAATAGAAATACAACAGAAAAAAAATAAACTCCATTTCGTATATATATTTAACAAATGTTGAATACTGTAGTATATTGCAATAGCAGCTCCACAAATAGCGCCTTTAATTAGCTAGCTGTTTGCACCTGCAATCGTTTAATCGTGTAGCTTGAGATTAACTTGAATGAGAAATCAGACCATAACCAGCAACGCTGCATTATAGCATCCGCCATCAGAAACTAGACTGCAGACCTTTTGATTATCTCAACTTCATTTGAGCAAATGCTGCAGCCAAATCCATGGCCATGTCCACATGTACTCCCTCTGTTCCCTGAATTAGAACCATGGCCATGTTACTGCTAAAGCTTTTTTATTTTTTAAGCAAATATGACGAATGTTAGAAGTTTAATCCAAGACCTATAAAACAATCTACATCATCTTTGAACATTAACTTTACATCAAAAGTTAGGTGAACTAATTGTGCAAATAAGCATCATATTTGTATCAAAAAGAATTTTCTACGTCCAACCCAAACTCGTTCTCCCAAACAATATCAGCAGAAAATAACTTCAGAATAACAGTTATGCTCAAATAGAAGGCCAACTCTGATGCACAATTTCCCGAATTTCGCATGTTTTTTCTATTTCATCATATCCTTCATATTTTATCCATTTGAACACAACCTATTCATTTTGGTCCAATTGTGCGCAAGGGATCTCAGGTACTAAATTGGGAATTAGTCGGACATATGCCTTGAAAAAAAAGTTTGGGAGTTCTGTGGGTTACAAAACCACCTCTTCACTGCTGGAGCGGTAAAGTTAGATGGCAAAAAGGACACAATTTTGCAGTTTTGTTCTGTTTAAACTTTTAATGGAACCCACTAACCGTCAGCATTTTATGATTTTATCTCCACATTATATGCCCAACCTAGAGTCCACATATAGTGCAACAAAATACGTAAGTTCCAAATTTATTAAATTTGAAGGATATAGTAGGATTTGAAACACATACATAGTTCAGAATAAGTAAGATCTCTGAGGGCAATTAAATAAATCCAAGTATATGCAACTAAGAAGACAGTCCAGTCTTTCTTAGGTTGAACACTTTTAGCGGAGCATGTTATGAGATTTCTGCAGGGATGAAATGTCGATTCATTGCTAAATGGACAGAAAACATGTCAATAGTGCTAACCTGGCCCGTGGCAAGACCCCCTTTTCCTTTACCACACCTCCCATTCAGAGGCTCCAAAGCAGCAGTTAACCACTCAGACACCTCTAGTTGTTTGATCGTGTTTGACTTTCCTGGCACTCCCGCACACACCACAACCTTGTTTGTAGTTTCATCCATACTGAAAACCATAACAGATATCCCCTGCCCAACCACCAATGTAGTATTAGCACTTGTTTAAAGTGTTATTTGAAAAGGATACAAGACCATATACAAGGCCCAAGGAAATTAATGGCTAAGCACCTTCTTCTCTAAGACTTTCAAAACAGCTTCGCGGACTGCAGCAGCATCTAAACCGACATCAACACGGGAGATGCAGTACTCCTTCCCTTCTGAAGCAGCTATTTCAGACATCTCTGTTGAAACCTTGACAGCCTTCTGCATATTTTCTTCAGCAATCTTCTTTTGTGCCTTTCTTACTTCATTCTGATGAAATAATTACAGAATTTATATATGTCTAGAATTAGATACACAATACATGATGATAACAGGATAACAGTAATGTTAAAAGGGAAAATAAATGGTACAAAGAGAATAGGTAAAGATTAATCTCACAGATCATTAGCCTCACTGCAATACCTGAAGTACAGAAATCTTAGTCCTAATATCAGCTTTCTTCGCTGCCGGAATAGGTGCTGAGTCCACTCGACTTTTTAGAGAAGCTACTTTCTGTTCAGTGCAAAAAAAAAAAAAAAAAAAATATATATATATATATATATATATATATATATATATATATATATATATATATATATATATATGCATTTTCAGCTGACAACACATGGTACTAAAAACCATGATCTGCCTACTACCCAAGAAGCCACTTCCAGGATAAAGTAGACAGCAACCAAAACAATCATATAGTTTGTAGATGTAATGGAACAGATTTTTTTTTTTCAAAAGCCAAGGAAATTTTTTACTTCATTTCATGGTGTGATTTGAGAATGGATGACTTCCTGTACTATAAGCATTCATCATTACATTAAGAATTCCATGGTCAAAGTGCCATATGGCTGTAATAATACAGGCATCAGTCTCCTAAATAACTATTATCAAATTAACTGCATGTGTAATAGTGAAATCACTACAAATTAACATCACATAAAATGGAATTGGGGGGAGAGGAAGAGATCCCCCCCAATGTACTACTGTGAGGAAAGCAAAATTATATTTCCCAACCAAATAAATAAATGAAAACCAACCTTTTCCAGTAAGCTTCCTTTTGTCATGGATGCCTCATCAACTTCCTGCTCAATTTCAGATGCTAGTTCCATTGCCTTAAAAGCAACATCAGTTGTAACAGCAGTTATCCTTCTAACTCCTTTTGCGATTCCCTCCTCTGATAAAAGACCAAATGCCTTTGCTTCCCTTGTATTTGAAATATGTGTCCCTGAAAGTATTGTTTTTGGACACAGAAAAATGACTGTCAACAGAAAACTTAAAGCACTCTGGCACTGCAAAGCAACTGGTAGAAGAAAATAACCTCCACATAGTTCAGATGACAATGACAACCAATCTTTATTTTCTGGATCAGCTAGTAGGTCCTCAACTTTTCGACCAATCGCCACTACTCTAACTGGATCAGGATAGACCTGCAGCATTACAAACAAGACTACGAAGAACTTCACAAAAGTGAAATTCACTTGACAAAAAATAGAATTGTTGAGATATTGATGCATGATTCTAGGCTAAGAATCAGTATGTTACGGTAAATATATTATTCTACTTCCTTATTTGTATTACTTCCTTATTTGTATCTGATTTTACTTCCTATTTTGTATCCTACATCTAGTATATATACCCATTAGCTTGAGGGAATAATCAAGCTGTGTAATTCAGACTTCACTCTCTTTTTTTCTTCTTCTTTCTCCTCTTCTTTCCCTAAATTTCTCAAGATTGAAAGCATTAGGACTTACTTCTCCAAAAACAGCTCTTAAACCATTGATTCGCTTGGCTTCTGAAAGTTTTACTTCCATAGCATATACTTCTAGTTCAGCTTTGATTTGATCATTCACGATAGACTCGATTTTTCTTAAAAGTTCAGGATCCACAGGTTTACCTGTAAAAAATTCAAATGGCATACATAAATCTATCCCATGAAGGAGAAATAAGCATATTATGTATAGAACTGTTTCAAGAATAGTTACCATGAGAAAAATCAAATCTTAGTTTTTCAGGAAGAACAATTGATCCTTTCTGATCAACATGATTGCCAAGTACTTCCTGAATACGTTTTATAAAAAGGAAAATAAATCAATGAAATAAATAAGGAAATTCATGCATGAAAGGCAGTCAGAGTATACCCTGAGAGCAAAATTCAACATGTGTGTACATGTATGATTAGGAGCAATGAGTTTACGCCTCTCATAGTCAACCTGCAAAAACCATTAGGAATGTTTAAAATTTTGTAATGGTAGGAAGTCACCAGATTAATTACAGAAAAAGGAAACAGAAAACTAGTTACAGCCTATACCTTACAGATAACTTTATCACCCACAGACAATCTGCCAGTCTCTCCAGCAAGAGAACCAATATGAAGAACAAATCCCCCAAAAATTTGGACATTGGACACTTGGAAGGACCCAAACGATCCTTCAAGTGATCCAGTATCAAAAATCTACAAACAGAATACTGATACTCGTAAGAAACTTTCTAAGAAAGCGTGAGCATAAAGAAATGGTCTACAACACCATCTTGCTAAGTAGTTAGAAAACCATGTATTCCTAGAAACATCTCATTGCAGGTAAGTTATCCCATTCTAAATGACAATACCTGACCACCTTGCTCAGCATAGAAACTGGTAGACTCCAAAACTAGACCAACTTCATCACCAATGGTTGAGCTCTCCAAGAACTTAGTACCATTGTAGATAGCTTTAATTACAGTTTCATTGTCCTAAAATAGTATGAAGCAACAAGAAAACTAATAAGCAAGATAATTAATATAATATAAATTATAATTAATATAATATAAATTCACACATAAATTATAAGATTCGTATTAGAAAGCCAATGGTCCAATAAAGAGGAGGAATACAAGTTGCTATGTTATATTTGAACGAATATTGCCCTAAAGACCTTTAAGATTGTCGTAAAAAGGTTCAGGCAGTAACTCCAATATGTAGATAGTACGCATTCAGCCCATGTTACTGTTCCCCAAACAGAGAAGCAAGCTACATTTTGACATTTTCAAAAAGGTTATATATTTCTATAGATCATTAATAAGATTCTTGGCTGAAATGTAAAATTGAGATGGCCACGTCTCCACTTTCAGGAGTAAAAAGAAGGTAGAAAAATCAACTGAGAATGCATGAAAGCAAAGGGGAATATCAGGTTTAAGAAAATTATTTTTCATTTTTCTCTTGGCTCGAAAACATTCTTCTGTTCAAGAGATATACACAGAGTGGAACTGATTACCTAATTCATAAGGGATAAGTGATTTTCTTAAAACACATGGTTACCTTGCTTCTTAAATACATAGGTCATTCGATGACCATCGATAAAATGAAACCTTTGGTTTACCAGAAATCAATGAATACAGCAACTTATATCCCCTAGTCTCTTTTTAAACAAAAATTCAAACAGTAAACAGCTTGTGTAATAACAGAGCAAGAATACGAAAAAATAAATTAATTATTTTTCTTTTCAAGGCATCTGGGGTTTTTAAAATTCCTTACAAGAGTAAAATTTAAAATTAGAAGATATGTAAGGAAGAGAATGTGAACACATAAAAGATCGCAGGATTCTTTAACTATCATCCAATTAAGAACAGAGCTCTATCAATGCTAAAATTCAGAAATGTAAATATGTGTGCCCATGCTGGACATGACCCATGCAAGCAATGTATAAATTAGCTCCATTCCTCCAAAATTTAGATGTAGCACCAACTGTAATACAAAGAGTGAAACAAATCATGACTTCCACATATCCCCAAAATGAATGCAACTAAACATAGAAATAAACACAACTCTGCAAGTATGGTAAAATATTTACAAACCCACTCTCACTGACCTGGAACCATCTAAACTTATAGGAATCATCTGTTATAGAAACACCCTTCTTGTGTAATGCAGATGTAGCATCAGCATCCATCACAATATCACCTCCAGCTTGCTACCATGAATATTAAGGCAGAAAGGTCATAAGCCATCAGACATCCATAATTAATTTTATTCACATAAAAGTAAGCACTATTTTAACGCTGTTATTATACTAAACTATTTCTTGTCTTTATTTGTAAACTTCATGTGCAAGGAAACGCACTAGGTAAGGAAACTCTCTTCAGAAACAGTAATAACAAATTGATGATAACAGAAAACATGAAGTGAACTCCAAAAACCTTATTTTGGGCATTCCTTGACCTTTCCCTTGCTTCATCCATGGCTTTATTGAAACCTTCAACATCAACTCGCAATCCTCTTTCTTCTGCCATCAACTGGTGAAAAATTAACCATTAGGATGCATAGCACATAAAAGAACATATATAGGGATACAACAAAGCACCATACATACCTGAGTCAAATCTAACGGGAAGCCATATGTGTCCCACAAGACAAATGCATCCTGCAACCAACAGATGAACATAACCAGTTATAGTTAAAATAAATTTTATCCCTTTCCCCAGTGCATCAATCATAGAGAAGGGCCATTGCAAGAAGAAACTATGAGCACAGCAGTCCCACAGCCCAAAGGAGGAAAGCCCATTTGTCATGATTATTCCAGTAGGAAGAAAGGCAGGCACACGTGGAATGATGGGAGAAGGTGCAGTGACTATGTGAGGTAACAGAATTTGTTATAAAGGAAGGCTAGTGAGGTGAGTGGAGGCAGGTTTTGTTACTTTGGAATCTTTTGGGTCTCTGTGCTTTGGCTAGGAGATTGGGGAGCACGCCCCTGGGCTATGTAGTTTTCTGCACAGAAGTTCCTTATCTTTATTCTTCTATTTTGGCTCTGTTCTTGTAAATGCAATGATATTGAACTTGAACCTTTGATGATGGAAATATAGATGAACCTTCATTGCTCCGCAAGAAAATTTTTAAGCTAATTACTGCATTCCAAATGAGTGCAAGTTTGGAAACTAAAACAGGAAAACACAAAGGATTTACTTGCCTGCCCACTCAGTAAATTCCCCAGAACCTCCTGAGCTGCCTTCTTAAATTTCTCAATTCCCTGAAAATATGTAGGATTGGTCAATTTTTCCCATATTCCGTAACAAAGGTACAGCATAAGCTGCTCAAAGAGCATAGTTTCAAGAAGCTAGAATAACATAGCTGCACCAATTTATAGGAAAATTAAGTACGAAAATAAACCCAACCAAAAAAGCAAATAGATATTTTTGTCTTAAAAAGTGTCATTCTTTCCTTGTTTACTTATTATTTATTTTCTGAGTGGGAAGAGGGGAAAAGAAATAGGAATATATGTGTATTGGTGCAGCTATGTTAACAAATGATATATATAAAGCTGAAGGACCATATCCAGTTTGAAAAGGAGGAACCAAAGTGTATATAGAACCATACCCAGGAGTGTTTTCCATGATGATCACATACTATGATTAAAAAACAGGATCCCATACTAATCAATTAAAGTAACTTACACATCATGTACAGAGAATTCCCCGATCATAAACAGAACCAAATCATAAACAATGTAAGCAAGATGGTAGTCCAATAATAAAAGAGAAAAACCACAATAATACAATATTAATGCTTACCTTAAGCAAAGTCTTCCCAAAACTTGCTTCTTCTTCTGTAATTATTTCCCTAATGTGTTCTTCATTTTGTTTTAACTCTGGGAAAACATCACCCATCACTTTCACAACAATATTTACAAGCCTGCATTCACCAAAAATCATCAAATCAAAACAATATCTCGCAGGATGCTAATTAATAACATCTAAATTTAAGATTTAACAAGAGCACTATAATTGCTATCATAGAAGAGAATTTTAAATAACACAGCAAGCTTCCAACACATATGGTATCCAAAAAATAAATAAATAAATAAAAATTGGAATGGTACTCCTACCCATTAAAAAATCCTTCTTGAGATTTCAGGACCTCACTGCCATATCGAACAGCTCGGCGGAGAATCCTCCTGAGAACATACTCACGACCCTCATTGCCTGCATAGCAATAGAAATATTGCAAGATATCTACTTTAATCCAAAATATTAGAGCACAAAATTACTAACCACCATTAAATAGGTAAATGAAATTCTTGGTCTCTCAGTCTACCTGGACGAGAACCATCAGCAATGGCAAATGAGAGCGTTCTGATGTGATCGGCAACTACCCTGTAGGCCATATCAACCCTATCAATATCATCAGCTCCAACTTTTCCAGAATAAGGCCGTGCTCCTGTTGCCTACATATTATTTTAAAAGAAATAAGCATCACCAACAACTTAATATTTTTTGGGAAAAAACTCCATAATAACCAAGAACAGCAACAAGTTTTCAAACTCCACAGAAAGAATCATCTTTGAAATTTAAAATGTTTCCATTGATGAAAAGAGGAACAAAGGAAATGAAAATTTTACCTTCTGGATAGCATCAAAGATTGGCAAGAACACATCAGTATCATAATTGCTCATCTTATTCTGAAGTACAGAAGTCAATCTCTCAAAACCCATTCCAGTGTCAACATGCTTAGCAGGCAGAGGCTTCAAGGAACCATCATTTTCCCTGTTAAACTGAAGGATTGCATAAACATCAGAAAGGGAGGAACATCTATTATACTTCAGATTATCATCATCATTGTTAGCAAATGCCAATATTTGATGCTATTTCAATATCCAAATCATAAATATGGTCATTCCCAAATTTCAATCTCTCCAAAATAATGAAATATTCCGAGCTTCTCAAGGTTAATTTGAAAAGCAACTCATAAAGCAGTACCAATTTACAAGTAGAGAGTAAGAATGTCAAGAATTTATACCTGAATAAAAACGAGATTCCAAATCTCAATACATGTAGGATCATCATTGTTAACCAAAGGTGCAGCATCACGATTACCAATTCTATCATAATGTATTTCAGTACAAGGGCCACAAGGACCAGTATCACCCATCTCCCAAAAATTATCCTATTCAGAGGTCAAAAAATTTAATAAATATATTTACAATGATATGCATATTAAAAACTCAGCAGTAAATTAAAAAGTCAGTTTGCTGCTCAGAACAGAAAATGCAAAATGATATGCAGATTAAAATCACATTAAAAATGAACTGCTATAAGAGAAGTCCAGAAAAAAATGTATTGATCATAAGAAATATAATGGTTATCAGAAATGCACTTCACTCTCAACTTCTTCCAGCCGCTAATTGCATATTAGCACAATTATCAGTCTATGTTCTCTCACCAGCTTAATGTTCTTGACAGATTTATATCTGCTTTTTGTTTCAGATATATCACATTCAATAACTGAGCTTAATAAAAATATAATTTTGGCTCGTATGAGACAACCTTCTGTATACTGGGTTCTATGCATAGGAGAGAAAATATAATAAGGTGGTGTTTGGGATTGCTATTGAGTATCCAAAAAGCAGGTTTAGAATTTTTTGATATAATTGACAGATTTTTTAATTTTTTATAAACTGTTTTTCTCAAACATGCTGCTAGGAAAATCATATATTTACTTATTTCTCTCCAAAAGAAATTTCAAAACTCAAAAAAATTAAAAACATTTTTTTTCTCCAAAGGTGTTTTTCCCAAACGCAATACCAAACGAACCCTAAATAAAAATATTATAAATAGCATTCCTCCTCTATTTCATGACAGACAAGATTTTAGTTATATCTGAAATTTGATCATTCCTAGACCATTAACATTTCAAGAAATCATCTTTTTAAATTATATTATTGTAAGCATTTCTGATTGAATAAATTCACCATATTGTGGAAGTGGTACCCTCGTCTAGATCAAAGTACATGAAAATAATAAATGGCATACTTTGCAACCAAATGGCAGCACCCGTCCAGGTGGCAAAAATTGGAGCCATAGATCTCTAGCTTCAGTATCAGGCGCAAGACCAGCTTTATCATCGCCACCAAAATAGGTTGCGTAGATCCTATCGGCAGGAAGTTTATAAACCTGCAAGTCAACAAAAAATAATAAAAATCAATAAGAATGCCAAAATGCAGCAATCCAAAAATGTTTAAAAACACAGTTTATCATCAATTTATGATAGCCAGAAGGATCGAGGAAGAACCCCAAACAGCATCCTAAGAGTAATTCGGTGGAGAAACATAAACTCTGAATGAATTAGGTATCCAAGTACCTTCGTTAAAAGCTCCCAAGCCCAACCAATTGCCTCTTGCTTGAAATAATCACCGAAGGACCAATTTCCCAACATCTCAAAGAACGTATGGTGGTAAGTGTCCTTCCCTACATCATCAAGATCGTTATGCTTCCCACCTGCACGAATGCACTTCTGGGTGTTGCATGCGCGAGTTAGCTTACTCAAGGCAGTATTGGGGTCAGCAGTACCCAAAAAAATAGGCTTGAATTGATTCATCCCTGCAAAAAGAAACAACAATTACAAATATACAGAAATACAGTATCACTCCTTTCTTCTTTCTAATTCATAAGCACCACAAGGTATAGCTGAATTTTCTCTTCTACAAATTTCAAAAACAGAACTTTGAAGTCAAGAGTAACAACAAAACATAATGGAAACAAGGAAATCAAAAACAACCTCCCTAATTGACAAAAGATAAACATACTTTGGAATAATCTAATTTCGGTAAGGTAATAGTTGAAAAGTATTAAAAAGAAACACAATCAAATAAAAAATTTGGGAGATAAAACGCATAAAATAGCATTAAACCAATAAAAGCATACGAATCTGGCCATAGTTTCCTGACAAAAAAATGAAGGAGAAACCAAAAAGAGCAAAATGGAAACAATACCGGCATTAGCGAAGAGGAGAGTGGGATCATTATGAGGAACAACAGGACTCGATTTCCAATTAACGTGGTTTTTGCCCTCAAAAAAGCTAATGAAAGTGTCCCTGACTTTCTTCGCTGGCCACTCCAGCTCTGGTGGATCAACACCCGGCATGACTGCCATGAAAGATAATGAAGAAGAGGAAAAGGAAGCGAAAAAAGCAGTAAGCGGGCGATTCAGGGAAACCCTAGCAGCAGCCGCCGCCAGGGAAATGGGAGCAAGAATAGGGGTTTACCGAGTATAAGAGCGAATGCTGAGACAGAGATGTGAAGATACTCCTCTTGATATTCTCGTCATTCATTTTCTGAACGCCAACAGTTGTCTTGCTAATCTCCTTAAATTTTTATTCCTTTTTCTTTCTTTTTTTTTCATTTTTGTATTCCAAATCTTTTTTTTCTTATTATTATTACAAAAAAAAAATTGTAACACTATTTTCAATTTAAATCCTAATAATTTTCTATCAATTGGAACTCTAAAGTTTAATTTACTTTCAATTCACTCTCTAGGACAGAATGCTGAGTTGGCATACTATTTAAGATTAAAATGTTATATTAGTTCACTGATTGTCTCGTATATTGGCTCTCATTCTTTATTAAAATCCAAAGAATAAACTTGTTCAATATTAAAATATATATATCAATTTGAACAAAAACTTTTTACAATATATAAACTCAGCTTTTTGGGGGAAAAAAAACATGTTGCATAGTCAGTGAATTAACATGTTTTAATTTTAATCAACATGAGAGTTGAGTATTGAGTCACATGAATGGATGCCAAGCACATTTGTCTAACATTAATTACATCATCAAAAACCGAACAAGGAGATATGTTTTTACTGTAATAAAAGCAATCTTAAGTTTGTATTCATCCTTTTTGCACTATAATATGTTATTTTTTTGACATTTAATAAATTACTTTTAGATGATATGGAAGAAGTTTAGGGTTATTTACCAGTAATGTGAGTAAGAGGACAAAAAGTTTGGCGTGCCATTATTCATTTGATATGTTTTTATATCATCGAATAATATCAGGTAGATTGCTACATCTAACAGTTTGGAATGGACTAACTTATCCCTTCGTAACCATTACAAGACGATTCGCTGTATACTCTAAATTTGCACAGGAACAACTATGTGGATTAGGAAGACTAACATATTAATGCGTAGAACGATCAATATTATCGTGTTTTCCATAGCTAGTTGTATTTTTCACTTTTGGTTATTCATTTTGAATATATGTAGTCATGCATAACTAGAATAAAAAGGTAGATGACACCCAAAGGTGCACAATGGGATGTGACTGTCAACTTTGATTACTGTAGATAAATAATGTATTAATTTGTTTGACCTAACTCTAAGCTTATTAAGTGTAGGTGGATGGATTGGAACATATATTATTTCAATCATCATCTTTAAGTGGACTTGTAACTAGCATTTCGACAAAAGTCGATAAGTATATTAGGTGTCATCAATACATGTGATCACGCGATAGAAACACATTCATAGCAACCAGCACCCCAACCTATGGAATTGTCAAGTGACATGATTTTTATATATTTAGATACATTAAGATTTACAGAGAAGACAAACACATGCGTCTAATAACACATAGATGAGAACTAGTAGAACCATTGCCTCGTGAAGACATTTTGCAAGTACCTCCTCTAATAACTAAGTCTTTCCATCGTGATTCGTCTTGGCAATTCTAAACTTCACACCCATCCACATCATAAACAGAAATACTCTCAACTCAACATGATTATCATTATACTCCCATCTCAATTCATTCCATTTTTAATGAATTTGTCATCATTTCATTCATCACCTAAAGTTGAATTCACTTTGGTTAGTAATATCTCACCAACATTTAACTTTGATCAATCATATTCTCATATGTCATTAACTATTTATTTACAACCATTAAGTAGCTATGGTGTAGTAGATGCAACATATGGACAACCATCGATAAAGCCATGCACATTACCAAACATCAAATGAAAATGTGTGTGATGACTTCTTCAATGAATTATTCCATAGAATGACATAAAATATGAGTTTTGACTAGCAATGGCATGAAATGAGTGTTGATCATGCGGTTGATAGTGATGGTGATGGTGATAACCATGTAAAAAATATGGTTCCACAAAAAAATCTATCAAGTAATTAAGGGCACATCTTACTGAACAAGTGGACATATGGGTAAACAAATAAAATTCTCAATTTGTATATATTATGTACAATTAATATATGTATTACATTATAAATTGTTCACTATGTTAAATTTCATAGTGATTATTAATTGAATAAGTTTACAAAAATTTTAACTAAGTATTTAATTTTAAATATTTAATATTTATATAAATATTCACAATATTACTAAAATTGTTAAGAACTTTTGAAATATTAACAAAATTATTAAATCATATTTCAATATAAGATAGAAACAGAACAATACTCAAGAAATAAGAATATTAAAATAAAGTGAAAAAAGGGAATACTAGAGAAAACTTGATGTGAACCACGGAATAAGAATATTAAAAAAAACAAAAAAGGGAAGAACTATTGAAAACTTGATGCGAACCAATAATAAATCTTGATGCAAACAAATTAGGAAAACTTTGATTACTGTAGTCATGCATAACTAGAATAAAAAGGTAGATGACACCCAAAGGTGCACAATGGGATGTGACTGTCAACTTTGATTACTGTAAATAAATAATGTATTAATTTATTTTACCTAACTCTAAGCTTATTAAGTGTAGGTGGATGGATTGGAACATATATTATTTCAATCATCATCTTCAAGTGGACTTGTAACTAAGAATTTCGACAAAAATCAATAAGTATATTAGGTGTCATCAATACACGAGATCACGCGGTAGAAATACATGTAAGATATTTTATTTTAATATTTTATATTTATGGGCTTTTAATTGAGATATCAAGATAAATTACAAATAAATAACCTTAAGAATTTGATCAATCTTTATTTAGGCAGAACTTCATTTATTAATTAAGTGTGAGAGATTTAATGTGATCTCAGATAATAATATGGGTATGATAGATAGCTCATGATTATTATATACCGGTAAGTTAAGTCTCTCTTGTTACTAACTCTAATGATTAAACTTCTCTATATAAGGAAAGATAGAGGATAAAAAAAATTAATAAAACGAATTCAATTATTCTTGAGTTACAAAACGAGAAAATATCTTGTTGCAAAACTTCTCGGATTGTTTCTAAGATGATGGATTTGGTCAAATCAAGTATATATATTCTTATTTCTCAATTAAACTCATTTATTTTGTGTTCTAAATAGATGTATTAGATCCTGAGGAGAAATCTGTCAAATTTTCACTATAGATCTCTTAATCAAGTGGTATCAGAGCCTTAATATGTGTTCTTAGAACCATATTTGAGTTTTTTCATCAAGATCTAGAGAAAAACTAAGTTTAATTAAGGTTTTGAGAAAATTTTGATCTGGTTGATCACATATTTGATTCTCTGATTTTATTAATTTTCAGTATTTTTTCTTAATAAAATCATAATTATATATTGTTGCATGTTGATTTAAAATAAAAATTTGAAGAAAATAGGGTTTAGGAGTGAAATCGAATTTTTGGGAATTTCGAATGAAAAATTGCAGAGAATCGGGAGGAAGAAGACGACTGGCGCATGCACTTCATGAGCCAGAGGTGCGCGCGTTGGGTGCAAGAGACTGGAAGGAAATGAACACATAGGCTAGAGGCGTGCGAGGGCGCATCGGGGTGGAACAGCAGAGCTGTAGCTGACGCGTGTATCACACACGCCGTGGCAACAGCTGCATGTGCGTGTGATACACACGCAAGGCGCGTTCAATGCACGCGCGTGCCATTCTACCCTCTTTTCAATTTTCCGTTTCTGCCTTTGAACTTTCTAATTTTTTCAATTAAATCCCTAATTCATTATTTTCCACTCCATAAGGCTAATTTTGACCCGATTTCTTTTCGAATTAATTTAAATTTTCTAAATTAATTTTTAAAAGCCATAATTGAGAAAAATTGTGACATTTTTAGAGATAAATTGTTATCTTATAATTTATTTAATTTATGCATTTGGCATAAAATGTCACATATTGAATTAATTTTTCTCATGTAAAATTGACAATATAATTTTATTTTTGTGATTATAATTTTTCGAGACATTTAAGCCCCATGTCCATAAGGAATGAAAATTTATATTTTCAAGACAATAAATAAGATGTTGCCAAAGTGACATTTTTTAGCTGTCAAAGTGACATTTTTAGCTGAGATTTTAAGAAATATACAGACTCATATGTTTTAGGGATGTCTCAGATTTAGTTTATAATTATTCGGTCCAAAGATGTTTATTATATATTCAAATTTTGAGATGATAATATAAGATATTTGATTAGGAATGAACCGATCTGAGTGGTTTATTCTGCTCAAAGATGTTTAAATTTGCAAATGTTGTATAAATTCCTAGATCGTTCTTATATTGAAGAATTATCTATTTCATGTTATATTTTCTGCTCAAATGTGATTATATAATGATGTGCCGAGATTCTTCAGATTAATACTCTTTTATGGCTTTAAGTATTATTACTGTCTTGAACTAAAGTATTACATTGTTGATTTTTTCAGTCACCTTCTCAATCGATAACTACAACTGTTACAGTTCATACATTAACAGCTTCTAATTTCAAAGAGTGGAAAAAAGACGTTGAAATGACTATGAAGTTGGCATATATTGATCTTGACATGACTACTCTTAAACCAGTTGACTTGACTCCTAAGAGTACTGATGTGGAAAAAGAGTTACACTCAACCTGGTATAAGATAAAATGCAAGTGTTATTTGACACTTAAAAGGTCAATTCCAGAGTATATGTTGAGCGGTCTTCCTAAAACTCATATAGCAAAAGAGTTTCTACAGCTTTGTCTCAACGTTATAATATGTCTATCAATGCTGAGATTAGTACCCTTCTGAAACAATTATACTACATGAAGTATAACGGACTAGGAGGAGTTAGATAGTACATTTTAAAGATGGTCCACATACATAATGAGTTAAAGGGTTTTTTTGACATTATTCTTCCTGATGCTTGTATTGTGCATCAAGCTCTCAATACTCTACCTCTTGAGTTTGAGATGCTTATTACGGCTTACAACTCTAGGGAGGATCTTTGGACTGTCAGTGCTTTCATTGTCGTTTGCATAGCTAACGAAGAGAAGCTAAAGACGAGACAATCTAATGTCACACTTCTTATATCCGGACCTCAGTAAAAAGTTAAACTGAAAGGTAAGAAAGCTAAGATTTAATGCTTCTTTTTATGTTTAGGGACACAAGTCTTCCCGATCTAGTGCTATAGGTGATTCTAAAGGCATTGAGAAAAAGAGACTTAAATGTTTCTTTTGCAAAAAAAAAAGGTCATAAAAAAGCGGATTGTCTTAAATATAAAGCTTGATTAGAGAAGTGTGAGCCTACAGTTAACTCTTTTGGTTTTATTATTTATGAATCTAATTTAGCTGATACCACATCCAGTTCTTGGTGGCTTAATAGTGAAGCAACTAAACATGTTGTCTTCACATTACAAGGATTCACAAACATGTGGAAGCCAAATAAAGAAGAGTTAATGCTCACAATTGGCAATCATGCTATAGTTGATGTTCAACTAGTTGGAAATGTTCGTTTGAACTTAGATAGTGGATATGAACTATTTTTATCTAATGTAATGTTCATACTATCTTTTAGATGAAACTTGATATTTGTTTCTAACTTAGACAAAATTGGTCATGCTTTTGTATTTAAAGATGAAGTTGTTAATATAACTCTTAATTCAAATGCAGTAACTAATGAGTGTATTTTGTCATATGGTTTGTATTAAGTTTCTTTAAGTTCAAATGAAATATATTTTACATCATGTAATGTTGAACATATTGTTGCCAAAAGACCCTTGATAAAGGAAATGTCATCCATGTTGTGGCATAAAAGACTTGGCCACATTTCTAGGAAAATGGTAGAGAGGCTAGTTAAAGATAATATTTTATCTGCCCTTGATTTCAGTAACCTAAAAACATGTGTTGATTGTTGTAGGGGTAAACTAACCAAAATTAAGAAAAATAGATCTATCAGGAGCTCATATCTCTTAAAGATAATTCATACAGATATATGCAGACACCCACAATATGCAATAATAAATATTTTATAACATTTATTGATGATTTTTTCCGATATGGCTATCTATATTTGATTAATGAAAAATCTAAATCTCTTGAGAAATTCAAGATTTTTAAGACTGAAGTCGAGAAACAACAGGGAAAAGTTATCAAAATTGTTAGGTCTGATCGGGGTGGTGAGTAGCAAATATGGTATAGTAGGACAACTAAAAAGTATTTTTGCCAACTACTTAGAGGACTGTGGAATAGTAGCTCAGTTTACTTTGCCAGAAAGTCCTGAACATAGGGTCTATTTGGCATTACGTTTGCTAAAAGTGCTTTTGAAGAAAAAAAATTATTTTTAAATTTTTTGAGTTTTGAAAACTGCTTTTGAAGAGAAGCAGATAAATAAATGTTTTTTCCAGAAACAGGTTTGAGAAAAACGGTTTATAAAAAATTAAAAAAATCAATCAATTAAATCAAAAAAATTCTAAACCTGCTTTTTGAATTTCCAACAGTAATTCCAAACACCCTCATAATGGTGTGGCTGAAAGGCGAAATCACACCTTAAATGAAATGGTTAGAAACATGATGTTAAGATTTAATCTCCCATACTTTTTATGGGGTAAGGCTATTAAAACGACATTATATATTCTCAATAGAGAACCTAATAAGTATGTGGCTAGAATGTCGCTTGAACTGTGGACTAATAGGAAACTTAACTTAAGTCACCTTCATGTTTAGGGTTGTCCTTTAGAAGTACGCCTTTATAATCCTTCTAAAGGTAAATTGCAATATAGATCTACTTGTTGCTATTTTATAGGATACCCATATCATTCTAAAGGCTACAAATTTTATTGTAGAATTGTAGAATCACAGACAACTAAATTTTTAGAATTTGATATAGTTGATCAGTATGAACACTCTGAGATCACTAGTAAGGAATAACAGACTAAGGTTATACATATACATGTTCCTAAGCAACTTGCAATGTTGGTTCTTACACCTGTGATTAATCTAGTATTAAGGGATGAGCCTGTACAGTTTAATGAGGCTTCATCATCACAGGGTGCAATTGCACAGATTCCTCCTAGGAGGTCTACCCGGAAAAGAAAATCTGTTATTTCATCTGATTATGTGGTCTATTTAGGAGAGAGTGATTATGACATTGGTCATATTTCTGATCCTATATCATTTAAGGAAGTTGTTTCTAGTACCCAATCAGATCTATGGTGGAAAACAATGAGAGATGAAATGCAATCTATGGATTGTAATGGCCTGTGGGAGCTTGTTGAATTACTTGAAGGTTGCAGACCTATTAGTTGTAAATGGGTCTATAAGACCAAGAAAGACTCCAAATGGAATATTAATAGGTTTAAATCCAGATTAGTTGCCAAAAGATTTATTCAGAAAGGAGGAATTGATTACAGTAAAACATTTTCTCTTATATCCTCTAAGGATACATTTAGAGTAATTATGGCACTAGTAGCTCATTTTGATTTAGAGCTATATCAGATAGATGTTAAAACTGCATTCCTGAATGGTTTATATGAAACAACCTAAAGGTTTTCATGAAGATGGTAAAGACCATCTTGTTTGTAGGCTTAAAAAGTCTATTTATAGTTTGAAACAAGCCTCACGACAGTGGTACTTAAAATTTGATGATGTAATCACTTCTTTAGGCTTTCTTGAAAGCAAAGTTGACAGATGCATATATCTCAAGATCAGTGGGAGTAAATATATCTTTCTGATATTATATGTAGATGATATTTTGCTTGCATGTAATGATTTAGGTATACTGCTTGAGCTTAAGCAGTTGTTATCTAAATATTTTGATATGAAAGATCTTGGAGAAGCATCTTTTGTCTTTAGAATTGAAATCTTAAGGAACAGATCTCAAAACCTTTTATGTCTCTCTCAAAAGTCATACATAGAGAGGATATTGAAGAAATTCAATATGCATGAATGTAAATTTTGGGATGTGCCAATTGTTAAAGGTGATAAATTGAGCATGGTACAGTGTCATAAGAATGAGATTGAGAGAGAATCAATGAAAGCAGTGTCATATGCTAGTGTAGTAGGAAACTTGATGTATGCTCAAGTTTGCACTAGGTCGGACATTGCATTTGTAGTTAATATTCTAGGTAGATATCAATCTAATCCTAGAATGGACCATTGGACTGCGACTAAAAGAGTTTTGAGATACCTTAAGGGGACTAGTGATTATATCTTAACATACAAAAAATTGAGCATCTGGAGTTAACTGGTTATACAGATTTAGATTTTTTTGGTTGCTCATATGATAGAAAATCCACATCAAGTTATGTTTTTATGCTAACTGGTGGGGTTGTATCTTGCAAAAGTGTTAAACATTCCTTAGTCTCTTCTTCCATGACATATGCTTAGTTTGTAGCATGTTATGATACAACCACACAGGCTGTATGGCTATGAAATCTTATTGCGGAAATGTCAATCGTTGATTCCATTGACAGACCCATAAAGTTGTATTGTGATAATCTTTCAGCTGTGTTATTTGGTAAAAACAACAAGAATATCACAGGGTCTAAACATATGGAAGTTAAGTATTTGACATTAAAAGAGCTGATAAAGAAACGTGACATTGAGGTGGATCACAACAGTACAGAAGATATGATAGTAGATCCTCTAACCAAGGGACTACGACCCAATATTTATGTGAGATATGTCCTTAGCATGAGTCTAAAGTCTGGTTCTGATCCCTTGGATTAGTGGGAGGATTTTATATTACTTTATGTAATGTTTGTACATACTTTATGCATTGGTATAAATGTATATTATAGTATTTTCTAATGATTGTCAATATAGTGTTATATTTTCATTGGAAAATATTATGTGATATATCATATTAAATATTTGAAAGTCTTAAAATTAGTGTCATCTTAAGCGAAAGCTTGGGGCATTGATGTTCATAGTCTTTGGTGTATGTTTTGTGACACATAAAGTATCTCGAGATATAAAACTTTTAAGACACACATACTTCAATTTGAAGTAATAAATGATTTCTTATGAGTAACTGTGTTACATAAAGATAAAAAATCTGACTGATAAAAAAAATCAACACATAAAATTTTGATCATAAAGTCAGTGTTAAATAATTTTTACCGTATTACCACACTGATGCTCATGATGATTGATAGAGTTATTGGCATATGTGACTATGGAAGATGTCATGTTCTTGATTATGTGGTTTCTCTCATGATCCTATGTTGATAATCTTATTAAATTGAGCGGGAATGTGAAGTTTTTTGTAATATGTTCTCAATTAATGCACCCAAGTGGGAGAATGTAAGATATTTTATTTTAATATCTTATATTTGTGGGTTTTTAATTGAGATATCAGGACAAATTACAAATAAAGAGTCTTAAGAATTTGATCAATTCTTTATTTAGGCAGAACTTTATTTATTAATTAAGTGTAGGATATTTAATATGGGCTCAGATAATAATATGGATATGATGGGTAGCCCATGATTATTATATATCAGTGAGCTAAGTCTCTTTTGTTGCTAACTCTAATGATTAAGCTCCTTTATATAAGGAAGAATAGAGGATAAGGAAAGTTAATGAAACGAATTTCATCATTCTCGAGTTAAAAAACGAGAGAAAATCTGGGTGCAAAACTTCTCAGATCGTTTCTAAGACGATGAATTCGGCTAAATTAGATATATATATTTCTCTTTCTCAATTAAACTCGTTTATTTTGTGTTCTAAATAGATGTATTAGATCTTGAGGAGAGATCTGCCAAATTTTCACTATAGATCTCTTCATCAACACATTCACAGCAACCAGCACCCCAACCTATGGAATTGCCAAGTGATATAATTTTTATACATTAAGATACATTAAGATCTACAGAGAAGATAAACACATGCTTCTAATAGCACAGAGACGAGAACCAGTAGAACCATTGCCTCGTGAAGATGTTCTGCAAATACCTCCTCTAATGACTAAGCCTATCCATCATGATTCGTCTTGGCAATTCTAAACTTCACACCCATCCATATCATAAACAGAGATACTCCCACCTCAACATGATTATTAATATACTTCCATCTCAATTCATTCCATTTTTAATGAGTTTGTCATCATTTCATTCATCACTTAAAGTTGAATTAACTTCGGTTAGTAATATCGCACTAACATTTAACATTGATCAATCATATTTTTATATGTCATTAGCTATTTATATACAACCATCAAGTAGCTATGGTGCAGCAGATGCAACCTATGGACAACCATCGATAAGCCATGCATATTACCAAACATCAAATGAAAATGTGTGTGGTGATTTCTTCAATTAATTATTCCATGGAATGACACAAAATATGGGTTTTGACTAGCAATGACATGAAATGAGGGTTGATCTTGTGGTTGATAGTGATGGTGATGGTGATAACCATGTAAAAAATATTGTTCCACACAAAAATCTATCAAGTAATTAAAGGTCACATGTAACACCCCATATTTTATTAATTTTGCTCAATTAAGATTTTTTTTAATTATTTGGGTGACTTAATAATTTTATTTGAGTAAATTTTTATTACAAATTTGAGATTTGTAAAAAAGTACAAAATTGCCCCTTTGTATATATATATATATGAAGATTTCAAAGATTTAAGTAAAAACAAAAATTTCATTCTCTCTCATTTTTCCTACACGATCCCTATCTCCGTTTATCAACCAAACGACATCCGATATTCGCCAAATTTGAACCAGAAGTAATTCTTCATATCTTTATCACTACGACGACGTCTGATTTTCTAAAAACTGGTCGGATTTTTGAGATCGGAGCAGCAAAAATTGGATTCTGGACTGCCCTCCCATTTCGCGTATTTTCCGACTTCTTTTCTTAAATCTGACACCGGAAATGGACTCACGACGTCGACAAACCTTGGTATGTGTAATTTGAGCTCCGAAAACCGCGATTTAGGGGTTGATCGGAGTCAGAATTCCTCGCCGGAGCCGTGCGAACTTTTCTAGATCTACTCATTTTCAGCCACTTCTAAGCCATAAAACTTATATATTTGGACTCCTCACACCTCAAGCTTTTTTTTGGTACCAACCGATCGTCGATCCGCCGTCGTTGAAAATTTTCCATTGACAGGAGTCTAGCGACCACTAATCGGGTATTTTGGACAGAATCTTCGGCTCATTAAACCGAGTCATCTGGTATAAACCGCACCTCCTAGTTTTTTTAGATAGTGAGATATGAATTTATTTGTGAAGTTTAAGTATATTTTTTTATTATTAAAGTGATTAATTAATTTAGTTGAATTGCATAATTATTTGAGTTTATTGAAGATTATTTGGGGAATAATTGAATTTTATATTATTAAATGGAGGTGATTATTAGTTAAGCTAGAATATTAATATATTAGGTAATTAAATTAATAATCGATGATTATTAATTATGGAGTTAATTGGAGTGTTTAGAAGTAGAAGATAAATTCTGGAGTAGAATGAATATTTAATAGAATTTTTGGAGAATTTTTAGATTATTAGCCTAATTATGAAAAACATTTATTGAGAGTTATCGAATATTATTTTTGTGGAATTGATGATGGAAAATGAAAGAAAATGAGTTAAAGTGATGATATGAATTTATTTGGAATTTTTAGGGAATTTATTGAATTAATGAGAATTTTTGAATTGGAAAGGGATCTTAGAAGAATAAAGGGAAATAAATTGAGAAAAATAGTTTTGGAGGAAAGATAAAGAAAATAAAATATTATTAAGGAAAATAATATTTGAATTATTTGGTCTCACATAAAAGCATGTTGATGACCAAAATTGTGATTTATGCGTTAAACACGCATAATGAGGAGAATTTTAAATATATAATTTTGATATATGTGAGATCGAGAAATTAGCAGAAAATTTAAATTTTGCTAGATTTTATGTCATAAGGGGTTCAATAGCTAATTGAAAATTTTATATCTTTAAGCGAGACGTCGGACCAAACGTCAGCCCGAGATAAAAGGAAAGAGTCGGCCGATACCGGCAGAGCGTAAAGAGGTTAATGCAATTGTCCTTATAATATTAGTCATATATATATAAGTAAGTAATTAAATAAAAGTATGAAATAATAAAGAAATTATTAGATTCAAATAATTTATAATATTACATAAAATATATTATATATTTTATGTGAAAAATTGGAATTTTTGCAATTATTGAGTTTGAAATATTTTATTTGTATTTCAAAAAAGTTTAAAAGTTCGATATACTTTATGATGATATTTATTTTGATATGAAAATAATATTTATCGATTTTATGGAAAATGATTAAGAAAATAACAGTAAAGTATTTTTGCGGAAATTATTATTCTGCTTTGAAATGCAAAAATGAATTGAATTGTGAATTTGAGAAATTTTGTCCACATATTAGCCTAGAGGTGAACTAGGGTATTGTTAGCATGCCAATAAGGTAGAAATTATGGTCTTGTGCATTTCTGTGGACTTATGAAATATTGTGATCATGTGCATTTCTGTGGATCACCTTATATATTTTTCAGTCCTGTGCATTTTTGTGAACTGAGTCATATTACATTGGATCCTGTGCATTTCTGTGGATCCTAAATTAAGATGTAATATGATACCCATTTGATTCCTTAGAAGCAAGTATAGAATGTCATAATATGTGGATATATGAAAAAGCTATTATATTTATTTATAAAAATGATATTCAAAATGTGTTATTGATTATATTTTAAGAGTATATTTTATTTTAATGACTATTATTATAAGGATTTTTGCACCACTGAGTTATATATTAAGTGCAGGAGTTTGTTTTATCTCGCGTAGGTTACAAAAGTAGCAGACAGCGTTTGAAGTTGTAGATAAGGGACGCTGACTAGGGACCCACAAAATGGAGAATAACAGTAGTAGTGGTAGCCACCCAGAGCGGGTTGGTCTTTTATAATATTTTGATATGCATATATACAAGTTTTTAAACTTCATTACAGTATGTATATAAATAAAATAGAAATGTGTGTATGTATAATATTTTAGTATATATTTCAAATTTCTTATATTAAATATGTTTAAAATTAAAGAAGTATTTTTGAAGAGTTTTATTTTCTGTAGTACCTCTTATCCGTCCGGTATACAGATGGGTGTATAGAAAGATAAGGGGTGTTACATCATAACTTATTGAACAAGCGGATATAAGGATAAACACAAATAGAATTCTCAATTTGTATATATTATGTACAATTAATATATGTATTATATTATAAATTGCTCACTATGTTAAATTTCATAGTGATTATTAATTCAATAAGTTTATAAATTTTTTAACTAAGTATTTAATTTTTAATATTTAATATTTATATAAATATTCACAATATTACTAAAATTGTTAAGAACTTTTGAAATATTAACAAAATTATTAAAGTATATTTCAATATAAGACAAAAAAAACAATATTCAAGAAAAAATATAAAAATAAACACCAATAAATAAATACACATCTGACAAAATCTAATAGGAAATATTAATAAAATTTAAACCGTTTTATCAAGATATAGTTGTCAGATCCATATCATAAACAGAAGTTTAAAAACCACTTATCTAAATCTTCTAGATTTTATTATTGGAAACTGTAAAAAAATTAAATTAAATTAAATTACATAGAAGAGAGATCCAAACCTGTATTTGTAAATCGTCCAGAGATTTGTGAATCATGTGCAAACAAACAATATGTAGTCCAATATTTTTAATTCGGCCCAATCAGAAATTTGTCTTTCATCAAATTTTAATACAACAACCCAAATCCATGAACATCAAAATATCTCAAGCAAAAAAAAAAAGAAACAGAAATATACGACACTAGATTTCAAAGCTTAAAACAAAACATGATAATAAATTAACCTAAATCTGAAAACATTCAAGAACCAAAAAAAAACATTTTTTTTAAAAAACATTAAGGGAAAAATACACAGATCTGAGACGGTACAATAAAAAATGGTCAAAAAAATTAATCATATAAAGCAGATACACATTAATGAAAAACATTATTAAACAGAGCACTAATATTTTTTTGCCATCCACATGGAGTAATATGTTGAATGTTTCCGGTGGTGCATTTGGAGATGCGATCACAAGATAAAGCGGAGATGATATGGAGTAATACGTTGAAATGTGGAGATGATATGGAGGGTGGGAAAACCACAAGAGAAAGGGATCTGATAGGGAGGGTCATGGGGCAGCGCCGAAGGTTGAAGAGAGGGTTGCAATGGAGAGAATGACGTTTGAGAGTGAGAGTTGTGTAAAATTAGAGTTTGGAAGTAGAAAACCCAAAATATCCTTATTTTTAGTAGATGGGACAAATTGAGCGGAAAGGCGAAGAAGGGCAAAAAAGTAATATGAAGGGAAGCAAGTGCCACTATCTTTGGAGACTGATACTGATAGTCTGATACTGAGAGTTTACAGATCCAATTTGCGAGTTAATGAATCTCCAGAATTTGTATTAAAAATTCGAATACCTATAAATTCAACTTATTAAAAAAAATCTAACTATTGTATTGTCTTGAAAATTCGGTATAATTTTTCAGTTTTTTCGATACTAAATAATACAATACAAAATAATTCAATACTCAATATTTAGAACTAAACAAAAAGTGTATAAAATTTCAAATTAATATTTAATAATATTATAAAAAATCCACAATTATAAAATAAAAATGTTTCTAATAAACGATCAATTTTTTAGAAGCAAGAAAAATTTATAAGAATATTTTATTTTAAACATTAAATTAAAATATATAAATGTAATATTTTCTTATATAGAAATTTTATAAATTAAAAGATTTAATTATAAATTATAAATATGTAAATTTGTGAGTATTTAAATTATGTATACAACTATAGTATCTACAATAATTAAGTTTATTAATTATTTTGATTAAAAAAATAATATAATATATATAGTAAGCTATGCACATAGTAATATTTAAAATTTAAATTATTAGATATATATATATATATAAGCATTAGGTATAGGGTACAAATATCTATCTTAAATTGTTCTTCAATCCTTTTAATCTCTTTTCGAATATCTACAGTTTCTAATTTTTTATCTATTCTCATCATGTTTATTTCATTTGATAATTGCTTCATATGTTGTTTTTTTATTTTTTATTAAATTTATTTTCTGAATATTATTATTTTATAATTAATTTATATCTTTTGACTAAATAGGAAATGAAAATTCAAACATAATATTTGTTTCCTAGTATTTTTGTATTTATATCATTTTCTGTTACTGTAAAAGGGTATATCAATTATAAAAGGTGTTCCTAAAATTATATTAGTATTTAAATTTTTAACTAATATAAAATTAGTCTTGAAACAATATCCTTGATTACAAATTTTAACATTTGATAATTTATAATTTATATTAATCTATAACCACTTACAGTATGAAGTTTTTCTGATGTTTTTTCATAATATTTAGTCGATATTAAACCTTCTTGAATACAATTTTGATCAGCTTCACTATCTATTAAAGTTGTAGTAACTAAATGTGTATCATTTATTATTAAATTTATTTTAACATATAATTTTTGATAATTTATTTTTTGTATACTATTAATATATTATGTAGAATCATCGGTTCCTATATCTTGTTGTTTCATTAAATTTTCTAAATCTTTAGCTAGATTTTCTAATCTATTAATCTTTTCTTTTAATAATTCAATTTCTTCTTCTAATTCAATTTTAATGTTTCTTACTTCTTCCTATCATTCTTCTATTCCTATAGATTTTTTAGTCTGTTTAAATCTATTACAAATTTCTTGAAAATTATAAGGTTCAAAATCTTTTGATTTAGATGTTGTTCCTACAATATCTTTTAATTTCATTAAATATGTTCTTTTTACTTTTAGGTCATTTATTTTCTCTATAATATCTAATAAAAATTTTTCTCTATATTAATTATATTAATACCATTACAATTACATGGTCCTAAATAATCATATTCTACTTCACTATTAGATTTTGACTCTGATTCTTCATTTAATTGATTTAGATCATTTTTTGAATAATCTGATAATTCATCTTCTTTATTACTTTCAGATAATTCTAATTAATTAATTTTTTGCTTTATTTTACAATTTCTAGCATAATGACATATTCTTCCACATTTATAGCAAATTATAATATCTTTCTGCTTTTGACTACTTTTCTTGCTAGATTTCTGTTTAGATGAAGTTTTGGGCTTATAAATTTTACTTTGACTAGTATGTGTGAGTCTTGAATAATATCTTTTCTTATTGGGTCTATATTGAGTTCATTTTTGTTTTTGTTTCTTATATTTCTTAGATTTACAAATGAAGCCATAATAGTTTCATATCCATATTATTGACAAAAATCTCCTAATTCTTTTCTACTAGAGATTGAGTCTCTTTTTAATTTTGCTTTTAATTTTAAATCAAAACATATTGTTAATCCTTCATTATTAATATAATTAATTATATGTCCATAAGTTAATATATCATATGGTATTAAATTATTATGATCAAATTTTAATTTAGTTCTAACTCTTTCTGCAAATAGTTTAGGTAATTCTGCAATAAATCTTTATTTCCAATATGCATGATTACAGTCTGTTCTAGTAAAAACCTTAGTTAAAAATACATCTTTATACCATCTAAAATTTTGTAATTTTAGACAAGTTATATTTAATAATATTTCTGAATTCTTAATTTGATATTGACTAGGATCTCCTACAAAACACTTAATTATAGTAAATATTAAAGCATTTATTATATTGTCAATCTGAGTTTGCATTTAAGTATTATTTTTTGTTTTTACTATAATTTTATTTGCTGATAATATTGTTTCTTTTTGTTCAGAAGTGAGATAGTAATCCCACCACCCATTCAATTGACCAGTGAATCTTGATATGATTATCTGGGCAATTGAAATATCATTATTACCATTAGCTTTATATGAACTAGCTGTCATAGACATTTCTTGTAATAGATTTAAAATTTGATATTCTACTAATCCATCTATATTTCACTCATAAATTGATGTTCAATCATATTTTGCTTGAACAGCTTGAGTTCTTTTTTCAAATTGAGTATCTGGTGGGGTTGGTTTTGGATAATAATTTTTTGTTTCAGTAGTATAAGATCTTGAAGTATTTCCAAAATGTATTTTATTAATATTTATTTTTTCCTGAAATTGATTTTCAATGTTCTCTATTTCATCATCTAAATCATATTTTTCTGATATAATAGCTACAAACTTATCCTTTGATCTACTAAATTTGGTTTCTTGTATTATTATTGGTTTCTTAGATATTTCTAATTGATTAAGCTGATTTTCTATTCTTTGTAATAAAGATTGATTTGATCTTAATTTAATTTCTGAATCTGGATAAAATTCAAAGGGTTTAAACAAAGATTTTTCTGGTGAAATTTCAATAGATTTGGGAGTTGTTATTGGTTGAACTAAAGACTTTATTCTATCTAACTGTTGTGCTATGGTTGATAATATTTTATTTGTATAATTTTTTTGTAATTGAATATGTTTAACTTCTGTTAATATAGCTTCATTTATGGTTTCTAAGTTTACATTCTTAAATGACATTGCCATATAATCTATATCTTCATGTTTAAATACTATTTTATTTAAAGGTGGATGAACTGATACTATTTTTTCTTGATCTGCTGTAGTCCATACTCTAGCTATTTTAGTATGTATATTTACTGTTGAAAATGGATATTTTATTTTTTCACAGTGACAATAAATTTTAAATCATTCAAATAAAGGAATATTTATCTTTAAATTTTCCATATCCTTATACCATTTTGTCTTGAATTCTTCTAGCTTTTCTTTTGAAAAAGAATTAAAATACTAAATTCTTTTTAATTTATTATGTTCTGCTTGTAAATCTTTTCTTAAAAATTCCTTATTAATTTCAAATTTCTCCATCTAACTATTTAATTGATTTGAGAAAAAAATTTTCATTTGAAATCTTGTAGGTGATAATGAATCATCTGATTTATTATTTGGAATATATGTAGATTTAGGAATAGTTTCTATAAAATCTACCTCTTTTAATCTCAAGTCTTTTGTAGGTATATTTCTAGGTATTGAACTAGTAGATGGTCTATTATTTGAATAATAGATACTTTTGATGAAAATGATTGATCTGGTAAAAATAAAATTTTTATAGATCCATCATTTCTTTCTATTATACTGGATGTTTGATTATTTATATATAGTTTTTGAGGTTCTGTCATTTATGTTAATTCCCATGTTCCTGATCTAGTTATTTCGTTCCATTTTAATCTTTTAGGGATCTAAATATTTGAATGCATTTTGTTTCCTTCAAAGATTAAATTTTCATCTCTTAATAAGCTATTTTTAGCTCTGGGATTTAAAGTAGTTGTCATTACTTTATAATAAATTATGTATATTATAGCTATTGCCCTAGTATTTTATTTAAAATCTAAATTTTTAGTTTTGACCGTTAAACTTAATGTTTCAAATATACTTGGGTCAAATAGGCTTAATAAAAAATTAGGATAACAATTAAAATAAACTAGTTCATCTGCTAAGTTTGTTTCTGTCATTGCTAAAAATGAGTTTGAAAAACTTATATGTCGAGCATCTATTAGACACATTAAAACTGGTATATCTAATCCTAATCGAAATAATGGTTTAATTGTAACTTGTACTAATCCTAAATGTAGAAATTTGTATTTCTTTTTATGTTCTTTAATAGATTGTTCTACCAATAATTGAATAGTTTCTAAATCTTTATTTAATGCTATAGTCTGTTATGTTGTTTTTATTGAATAGTCATGAATAAATTTAAACGATCTAATTTTATAAATTATTTTTATATCCTGTTTAGGTATAGTCCAGTTTAATAATTGATTTTCAATTTCTGCAATATTTATTTCTGTTGAATTACTAAAATTAGGGTCATCTGGTATATTTGAATTGCTGGATTGATTCATTTTAGGTTCCTTAATTGATAATATTCTAGCTAATTTATCCATTACTTCAATTTTATTTTGTTAACTCCAATTAAATTTTTGTTTATCTTAAACTTCTTAGGTAATCACAGGACCACCTAGTGTATCGGGACCACCAATTGCCTTCTTGGCTCATTACGGCTGACCAACGCTATACCCTACGAAACTGACCAACGTTTCAAACCTAAGTTATTTAATTTAAACTCAATTTAATTTTCATTAACTAAAATTAAATTAAAAATAATTTTTAAATTATCCATTAATTATCAATTAATTTACCTCAAACAAAGCACCAAGGCTCTGATACCATTTTCCTTCGGATCTTTTTAATTATTAATCTAGCAGCTAAATTCTCAACAGATAATTACTCAAAGAATTATTCAACAGATAATCAAAAATATAATTAAATAAATTTTATTATAATATCTAAAATAAAATACAAAACCATACAGATATTAATTAAAGTAACTTATATTACAATAGAAAATATGAATAAAATTAAAATAAATACTTCATTAGAAATATTAATCATTTCTAATATTGTCTTTATCTTGTTTGTGGTGTTGTTACACTAATTCTATGCTGATTAATTACAACCTTTATACTGGTAGCCCGTAAGATCTGATTTCCAACCTATAAACTTGATAAAGACTTGTACTGGTTTAACGATTAAAATTTCTGATAAAAACTTCAACACAATAAATCATGATATTAATAAAACTTATTCTTCGCGCATGCTCCCTACAATCACAATTCATTTGTGCTTGATGTTCATAATAATGAATTCGTTCAATATTATTTTTAAAATAATATAATGCATGACAGAGAGCCATAATTTTAATTAAATCTGAGAAATCAATGAGAGAAAGTGCAGAAATAAAACTTTCCAAGAAAGAACTAATTTTAATGAAAAATACCTTTATTAGAATCTGTTGATAATACAGGAAGTTCTTAAGTAGAATGTTTGCACAAATTTGAAAATACTAACTGAATGTCGAGGGATTTTGAACATAGGTAATAGAGACTACAAGAGGACATTTATTTTTCTTTTCTGAAATTTTTTCTAAATTCTAAAGATAACTCTGAATTGGTTTTCTAAGATTTTGATATGGCTCTGTCTAAAACTAAATTGAATACATGTTTATATAGAAGAAAGTAAAAAATGACTGTGGAAGATATCCGACAAGTTTGATAAAGTTTTGTGCTGAATATAATTCTTTTTTGTTGTCTTGTGATAATGAGAGCTGATGAAGATAAGAATACTGGCTGAGTTGTCTTCTTCAAAAGTGGTTGCCGACAGGTGAAATAATCTGCCATGTCTTCTTTTGATAATGGAATTTCCTGTTGAAAACTTTTTTGACTTTTTTTTTACATTATGCCTATGTAAGGCTTATATAATATTTATATTTTTCTTGATTATAGTTACATAATTACAAAATTTTTACAATTCAAAATTACAATCTGATTATTGGGAGTCCGGACTAAAAATGGGGATCTTTTTTTCTGAACTACTAGAATTTTGGACTTCGCTTGAGTAAATATTAAGTAATTCTTGAAGTTATTTTGGATTATTTACTGATGATAATTTCTTTAAACTATCTTCTTTTACCTTTTTGAAACTTGTTATTTCTTCATTTATCTTTTTGGATGTTGATGGAGCAAAGTGGTGAATAACAACATCTATATCTGCTTGGCCAGTATTAAAATTGTCTCACCACCTTGTCCTGAATTCCCTGTATAAAGTAGGGACTCTTATCTCTATTCCTTGATCAAAATAATATGTCCAAGTGGTGATCCAAGGGATCCAGAAAGGTAATGGTGAAATTGATCAAAATATTGATTAAATTCTTTTCTAATGGAAAATAGCTTGAATACTTATCATATGCTATTAAAATATCTTGAGGAAAAATTTCAACTAAACTGCCAAAATATGAAAACCAAATAAAAAACCAATTTGGGAGATGACCTAAAAATTTATTTGAAAAATAGAAAACCATGAGTGATTATAATTTCTTCAATAAAACGTTTTGTACCATGTCATTTGATAATCATAATAATTATATGTTTGATGGATAAAATTATTTAAAAATCGTTTGCTAGTGTGAATCTATTGATTCCACTTAGCAGAAGAAATGACATTTAAAATTTTTACTTTTGAATAATCAATTTTCGTTGTATCAACCCTATTAAAATTATGCTCAATTTCAACTGATCCAGTATTAACTAAAATATTTTGATAATATTCACGAGTTCTTGTAAAATCACTTTCATGAAAATGAAAATTTCTTGGATAAAGAAATGAAATAAGATGAACAAATCATTCAGAAACCAATGATGCTTCATCATCATCCAGAGTTTTAACAAATAATTTAGTTGGATGAAGAACATAACCAGAAGATATTCGAGATGGACTTTGACTAGAGCTGGGTTTAGATGGACTTTGATTATATAGGTTTGGGTTTTTTGGACTTGTTGGTCTTATTAAAGCTGAAGAAAAAGGAAGTCTAGGTTGAGAATATGGGGATCTAGGTCTTATTGGATAAAACGAGTTCTAATTTACTAAAGTAGTTAGCCTTGAAGTAGATGGACTAGTTTGGGCCAAAATAGATGGGTTATTTTGTTTATTATATGTTGCTCGTGTAATAATCTGCTTATTAGAATTATTCTGATTAGAATTCATTTTCCCTGTAAAAATTCACGCGAAAGGAAATCAGGTAAAGAATTATTTTCTCCTTTTATGAACTCTATTTCAAAATCAAAATTACTTAATAAAACTTACCATCTGGCGAAATTTTGTTTTAAAACCAAAATTTGAACATCTTTTTTTAAAATATATTTGGTTGCTAAACAATCAATTCTTAGTAAAAATATTTTTAAATATAAATCGTCTTCAAATTTTTTAATGCATAAAACAATGCTTAAAATCTTTTTTTTAATTGTTGAATAATTCATCTGAGTAGGATTCCAACATCCTGAATAATACCTAACTAAATTTTCTTTATTATTAAATCTCTGCTTAAGAATTCCTCCAAAACCCTTATCACTTGCATTCGTTTCTACTATAAGGAATGTATCTGGGTGAGGTAAACTTAGACAAGGTAAATTTTTAACTCTAGACTTTATCTCCATAATTATCTTAGTATGTTCATTCGTTCAAGGTTTAGGATTTTTCTTAAATCTATCATATAAAGGTTTACATAATATACCTAAATTCTTAAAAAATTCATGTATATAATTTAAACATCCTAAAAATTTTTATAATTGCTTTTTGTCTTTTATTTCATCTCAAAAATTATTTGAAAATTCCAAACTTCTAATGATTGGTTTAATTGTTCCTTGATAAATATCAGGTCCTAAAAATTTTATTTTTATTTGAAATAATTTTATTTTTGATTCAGATACTGCCATACTATTTGAGTGTATAACATTATAAAATTTTTCTAAATGTTGCTTATGTTGATTAATTGAATTTGAAAATATTAATACAACATTTATATATGCTATAGAAAATATATTAATTGGTCTAATTATATCATTCAATATATTTTGAATTTCTGATAGTGCATTTTTAAGACCAAAAGGCATTACATTCCATTCGTAATGTCTAAATGGTACATTAAATCTTATTTTATATTTATCTTCTTCATTAATCTGTATTTGCCAAAATCCTGATTTCATATCAAATTTAGAAAATATATTGGCCTCAAATAATTTTTTTTAATAAATTTTTTATTAGGTATTGGGTATCTAATCCATTGTAAAAATTTATTTAAAGGCTTATAATTTATAACTAACCTGGGAGTACGTCTTACTATTTCAGCTGCATTCATAACATAAAAAGCTAAACAAGATCATGGTGACTTAGAATCTCTAATTAAACATTTTTTTCTTTAAATCTAAAATTTCTTGTTGACACGTTCTTTCTAAATCTTGATTCATATGAATAAATTTTGACTTATTATATATTTTTGATTCATTAGAATCTTTTATATATGGTAAATTTACTATATGTTATTTTCTATTCCAAAAAGGATCAGGTATAGGTACACAGATATCTATCTTAAATTTTTCTTCAATCCTTTTAATCTCTTTTTGAATATCAACAGTTTCTAATTGTTTATCTATTCTTATCATGTTTATTTAATTTGATAATTGCTTCATATGTTGTTTTTTATTTTTTATTAAATTTATTTTCTGAATATTATTATTTTGTAACCAATTTATGTCTTTTGACTTAATAGGAAATGAAAATTCAAGCATAATATATTTTTCTAATATTTTTGTATTTATACCTTTTTCTGTTACTGTAAAAGGGTATATCATGGTTATAAAAGGTATTCCTAAAATTATATTAGTATTTAAATTGGTAACTAATATAAAATTAATCTTGAAACAATATCCTTGATTATAAATTTTAACATTCGATAATTTATAATTTACTATTAATCTAGAACCACTTGTAGTATGAAGTCTTTCTGATATTTTTTCATAATATTTAGTAGGTATTAAACCTTCTTGAATACAATTTTGATCATTTCCACTATCTATTAAAGCTGTAGTAACTAAATGTGTATCATTTATTATTAAATTTTTTTTAACATACCATTTTTTATAATTTATTTTTTGTATACTATTAATATATTTTGTAGAATCACCGGTTCCTATATCTTATTGTTTCATTAAATTTTCTAAATCTTTAGCTAGATTTTATATTTCTAATCTATTAATCTTTTCTTTTAATAATTCAATTTCTTCTTTTAATTCAATTTTAATATTTCTTTCTTCTTCCTGTAATTTTTCTATTCCTACAAATTTTTTAGTCTATTTAAATCTATTACAAATTTTTTGAAAATTATAAGGTTCAAAATCTTTTGATTTAGATGTTGTTCCTACAATATCTTTTAATTTCATTAAATATGCTCTTTTTACTTTTGGGTCATCTATTTTCTCTATAATATCTAATAAAAAATTTTCTCTGTGTTAATCATATTAATACCATTACAATTATATGGTCTTAAACAATCACATTCTACTTCACTATTAGATTCTGACTCTGATTCTTCATTTAATTGATTTAGATCATTTTCTAAGTAATCTGATAATTTATCTTCTTTTTTACTTTCAGATTCTTCTTTAAATTAAAATATATAAATGTAATATTTTCTTATATAGAAGTTTTATAAATTAAAAGGTTTAATTATAAATTATAAATATGTAAGTTTGTGAGTATTTAAATTATGTATACGACTATCTACATTAATTAAGTTTATTAAGTATATTAATTATATATATATATATATATATATATTATTTATTAATATAATTTAGATTACTATATAAGTTTAATATAATATAATTGTTTTGATTAAAAAAATAATATAATATATATAGTAAGCTATGCATATAATAATATTTAAAATTTAAATTATTAGATATATAAATTTATAAGTGTGTATATATATATATATGTATATGTATATGTATATGTATAATTATAAAGTATAAGTATGTATATTTGTGATTATTTAATATATATATATATATATATATATATATATATATATATATATATATACACTATAATGTGCACATTAATTATAAATTTATATAAATATATAAATTTATTAAGCATATCAATTATATACATTATTTATTAATATTATTTAGATTAGTATATAAGTTTAGTATAATATAATTGTTTCGATTAAAAATAATCTAATATATATATAGTAAGCTATGCATATAGTAATATTTAAAATTTAAATTATTAAGTATATAAATTCAGAAATATAAGTATAAGTATATAATTATAAAGTATAAGTATGTATGTTTGTAATTGTTTAATTTTAATATATATATATATATTATAATATACACATTAATTATGAAAGTATATAACTATATAAGTTTATTACGTATATGATCAATTTTACATATGTTTTATTTTTTAATATAACTTGGATTAATATAAAATTTTAATATAATATAATTATTTTGATCAAAAAATTATATAACTAGTGACTCACTTTTTTCTTAATAATAGAGAAGATAACCAAAATATGCAACTAAAATACTTTACTAAGATAAAAATGAGCTGTTAAGAACGTAAATGAAGTAAGATGAACAGTTGACCAGATCTAATTTGTATCGTATATGGACGATAGTTGAGGTTAACAACTCTCCTAGGGTTCTCTCATTTAGGATTCAAGGGAAGAGAATCAATTGACTTTTACGAATAGTTTGGTATACATATAATATTGTTTAAAGAATTTAAATTATTAAATATATAAACTTATAAGTGTAAAAATAAGTATATAATTATAAGTATGTAATTATAAAGTATGTATGACTATTTAATTTTAATATATATATATATAATGTTTTCATTAATTATAAGTATATATAAATAAATAAATATATAATTATAAATTATGTAAATTTATAACTATTTAATTTTAAAATATATTTATAACTATATCTAACTTAAAATCTATCAGCTAAATTCTCTCAAAAGAGAATTACTCAAAGAATTATTCAATAGCAGATAATAAATGTTTAAACAAACTTTATTATAATATAAAAGATAAAATACAAAACCATATAGATAATGATTAGAGTAATTTCGATTACAATAGAAAATATATTTAAAATTAAAATAAATACTTCATTAGAAATATTAATTATTTCTAGTGTCATCTTTATCTCATTCGTGGCGTTGTCTCAAAAGCACAACAGTGAAATTCATAATCTGCCCTTTCAGCCAGTAGCATATCAGCTCTTGTTTTCAGCCTATAAACTTGATAAAGACTTGTACATACTAGTTTAATGATTAAAATTTCTGGTAAAATTTTCAACACAATAGATCATAATATTAATAAAACTTATTCTTCTAGCATGTTCCCTATAATCATAAAACATATGTTCATAATGATGATGATAATGTTCTTGTTCAATACATTTATTGAAAAACTATAATGCATGCCGGAGAGCCATTATTTATGTTAAGTCAGAGAAATCTAATAAAGAAAAAGCAGAAATAAAACTTTCTAAGAAAGAACTCTTTTTTAATTAAAAGTATCTTTATTAGAATTTGTTGATAATACAAAAGAATCTTGAATATAATATTGGCACTGATTTGAAAATACAAGCTGTAGGTCGAAGGATTTTGAACATAAAGAGGTGGATATTATAAGAGGACATTTATTTCTTTTTTCTGGAATTGTTTGGTTTCTCTGATAACTCTAGAATTGGCTCTGCCTCCCTAAATGAATAGATTACATATTTACAAAAAGAAAAGGTAAGTAGTTGTTGAAGATATCCGACAATTCTTGATAAGATTGGTTGGCTGAATTATTCTTTGTTGTCTTCTTCCAATAATGGAGTCTGAGTGCTGATAATGCTTGCTAAGTTGTCTTTGAAAGTATCTCGCCGACAGATAAAAGTTGTCTGTCTTGGCATTTCTGATAATGAAAAGAACTATTTTCTTTTTGACTTTTTTTTAATTATATCATGCCTATGTGAGCCTTACATGATAATTACATTTTTAAATAATTATATCTCAAAATTATAATAGGGCTCTTGAGTATCAGGGCTGAAGATATGAATTCTTTCTTCAGAACTGGATGAACTGTGCACTTCACTTGAATAGATGTTGAGCAATTCTTGAAGCTCCTTAGGATTATTAACTGTTGATAATCTTTTTAAAATGTCTTCCTTTGCTTTTTTAAATCATGTTATCTCTTCATTAATTTTACTTGATAGAGCAAAGAATTTAATAACAGCGTCTATGTTCATCTGGCTGGTATTGAAATTGTCCCACAATTTGGACCTGAATTCCCTATATAATATAAGAAATTTGATTTCTGATACTTGATCCAAATAATAAGTCCACGTGGTTATCCATGAGACTCGGAAAGTGATTGCAAAATTGACTAAAAGTTTGATTAAATATTTTTCTAGTGGAAAATAAGTTAAATATTTTTCGTAAGCTATAGAAACATCTTGTGGAAAAAGTTCAACTAAATTGCCAAAATAAGAAAACCAATTATAAAACCAATTTGGCAATTCTGCTGAGAATTTATTTGAAAAATAGAAAAACCAAGAGTGATTATAATTTCTCAAATAAAAAATTTTATATCAAACCATCTGATAATCATAGTAATTATTTGTCTATGAAGTAAAAGTATTTGAAAAACGCTTATTAGTATGGATATGTTGATTCCATCTAACAGAAGAAATTACATTTAAATTTTTTACTTTTGAATAATCAATTTTAGTTGGATCAATTCTATTAAAATTGTGTTCAATCTTTACTGATCCAATATTGATTAAAATATATTGGTAATACGCACGAGTCCTCTTCATCGTCCAAAATCTTAACAAATAATTTAGTCTGATGAAAAATATAGCCTAAAGATGTTTTGGATGGGCTTTGACTAGAGCTTGTCATTGATGGGCTTTGGATTAATAGACTTAGGCTTTTTGGACTAGGAGGTCTTATCAAAGCTGAGGTGAAAGAGGGTCTGAGCTGAATTGGTGATATGGGCCTGATAGGATAGAATGAATTTTGACTAACTAAAAGAGTTAATCTTGAAGTAGATAGGTTTGAGGTTTGGTTTGGATTAGATGAACTATTCTGTTTATTATAAGATGTTCGTGTAAGGATTTGCTTATTAGAATTATTCTGATTAGAATTCATTTTTCCTATAAAACTTTACGTGAAAGAAAATCATGTAAAAAATTATTCTCTCCTTTTATAAATTCGATTTCAAAATCAAAATTACTTAATAATGCTTGCCATCTGACAAAAAATTGTTTTGAAACCAAATTTTAAACAGCTTTTTCCAAAACATATTTGGCTGCTAAACAATCAATTATTAATAAAAATCTTTTGAAATATAAATCATCTTCAAATTTTTTAATACATAAAACAATGCTTAAAATTTCTTTTTAATTGTTGAATAATTCATCTAAGTAAAATTTCATCATCCTAAATAATATCTAACTAGACTCTCTTTATTATTAAATCTCTGCTTAAGAATTCCTCCAAACCCCTTATCACTTGCATTTGTTTCTACAATAAGAAATGCATCTGGATGCGGAAGACTTAAACAAGGTAAATTCTTGACTCTAGACTTTATTTCTCTATCTTAGTATGGTATTCTGACCAAGGTTTAGGGTTTTTCTTAAGTCTATCATATAATGGTTTACATAATATTCCTAAATCCTTAAAAAACTCATGAATATAATTTAAACATTCTAAAAATCTTTGTAATTGTTTCTTATCCTTAACCTTATCGGAAAATTTATTAAAAAATTCTAAACTTATAATAATTGGTTTAATCGTTCCTTGATGAATATCATTTCCTAAAAATCTTATTTTTATTTGAAATAATTTCATTTTTTATTCGGATACTGCCATACCATTTGAATGTATAACATTATAAAATTTTTCTAAATGTTGCTTATGTTGATTAATTGAATTTAAAAATATTAATACATCATCTATGTATGCTATAGAAAATGTAATAATTGGTCTAATTATATCATTCATTATATTCTGAAATTCTGATGGTGCATTCTTAAGTCCAAATGGCATTACATTCCACTTGTAATGTCCAAATGACACATTGAATCCTGTTTTATACTTATTTTCTTCAGTAATTTGGATTTGCCAAAATCCAGATTTCATATCAAATTTGGAAAATATATTAGCTTCATATAGTTTCTTTAATAAATCTATTTTATTAGGAATATGATATCTAATCCATTGTAATACTTTATTTAAAGGCTTATAATTTATAACTAATATAGGTGTATCTTTTTCAATTTTTGCTGCGTTCATAATATAGAAAGCAGAACAAAACCATGGTGACTTAGAATCTCTAATTAGACATTTTTTCTTTAAGTCTAAAATTTCTTGTTGTCACGTTCTTTCTAAATCTTGACTCATATGAATAACTTTTGATTTAATAGGTATTTTTTATTTATTAAAATTTTTTATAAACGGTAAATTTACTATATGTTGTTTTCTATTCCAAAAAGCATTAGGTATATGTGCACATATATCTGTCTTAAATTTTTTTTCAATCCATTTAATCTCCTTTTGAGTATCAGGTGCTTCTAATTGTTTGTCAAATCTCCTTATATTTGTTTCATTTAATAATTGTTTCATATGTTATTTTTTTTATTTCTAATTAAATTTATTTTTAGAATATTATTATTTTGTAGCCAATTTATATCTTTTGACTTAATAGGAAATGAAAATTCAAACATAATATCATTTCCTAGTATTTTTATACTTATAATTTTTTCTGTTACTATAAAATGGTATATCATAGTTATAAAAGGTGTTCCTAAAATTATATTAGTATTTAAATTTTCAACTAACATAAAATCAGTCTTAAAACAATATCCTTGATTACAAATATTAAGATTTGATAATTTATAATTAACTATAAGCCTAGAACCACTAGTTGTATATAATCTTTCTGATGTCTTCTTATAGTATTTTGTAGGTATTAGTCATTCTTGAATACAATTTTGATCAGCTCCACTATCTATTAAAGTTGTAGTAACTAAATGTGTATCATTTATTATTAGATTTATTTTAACATACCATTTTTGATAATTTATTTTTTGTATACTATTTATATATTATGTTGAATCATTGATTCCTATATCCTGTTGTTTCATTAAATTTTCTAAATCTTTAGCTAGATTTTCTCTCTCTAATCTATTAACTTTTTCTTTTAATAATTCAATTTCTTCTTTTAATTTTATCTTAATATTTCTTACTTCTTCCTGTAATTCTTCTATTCCTATAGATTTATTAATCTGTTTAAATCTATTACAAATTTTTTGAAAATTATAAGGTTCAAAATTTTTTGATTTAGATGTTGTTCCTATTATATCTTTGAATTTCATTAAGTATGATTTTTTAATTTCTGGATCATCTATTTTTTCTATAATATCTAATAAAAATTCATTTTCAATATTAATCATATTAATACTATTACAATTACACGGTCCTAAACAGTCACATTCTGCTTCACTATTAGACTCTGATTCTGATTCTCCATTCAATGATTTAAATCATTTTCTGAGTAATCTGATAATTCATCCTCTTGATTACTTTCCGATTCTTCTTCATGAATAAATATTTTTAAAATCTTATCTTTTAATTCTTCTGATATATGTAATTCATTTGCTCTTTGTTTTATTCTACAATTTTTAGCATAATGTCCTATTTTACCACATTTCTAACAAATTATAATATCTTTTTGTTTTTTATTACTTTTCTTGCTAGATTTCTGCTTACTAGATCAAGCTTTGGGCTTATAACTTTTATTTTGACTAGTTTGTCTAGGTCTTGAATAATATCTTTTCTTATTGGGCCTATATTGTGTTCATTTTTGTTTTTGTTTCCTTTATTTTTTGGACATAGCAGATGGGGCCATAATAGTTTTATAACCATATTATTGATAAAAATCTTCTAATTCTTTTCTACTAGATATTTAATCTTTTTTTAATTTTACTTTTAATTTTAAATCAGAACATATTGCTAATTCTTCGTTATTAATATAATTTATTATATGTCCATAGGTCAATATATCATATGGTATTAAATTATTATGATAAACATTTAATTTATTTCTAATCATTTCTGCAAATAATTTAGGTAATCCACCAATAAACCTTTTTTTCCAATAGACATGATTACAATCTGTCCTGGTAAAAATCTTAGTTCAAAATACATCTTTATACCATCTAAAATCTTGTAATTTTGGATAAGTTAAATTCAATAATATTTCTGAATTATTAACTTGATACTGACTAGGGTCTCCTACAAAACATTTCATTATAGTAAATATTAAATTATTTATTATATCATCTATCTGAGTTTGCATTTGAGTATTATTTTTTGTTTTTACAATTATTTTCTTTATTGATAATATTGTTTCTTTTTGTTCAATAGTGAGATAATAATCCCACCACCCCTTCAATTGACTAGTGAATCCTGATATAATCATCTGTACAATTGAAATATCATTATTACCGTTAGCTTTATAAGAACTAGCTATCATTGACATTTCTTATAATAGATTTAAAATTTGATATTCTGCTAATCCATCTATATTTCATTCGTAGATTGATATTCCATCATATTTAACTCGAACAGCTTGAGCACGTTCTTCAAATTGAGTATATGATGGAGTTGGTTTTGGATAATAATTTTTTATTTATGTTGTATAAGACCTTGAAGTATTTCTAAAATGTATTTCTAAAATATTTGTTTTTTCTTGAAATTGATTTTCAATTTTCTCTATTTCATCTTTTGTATTATATATTTTTGTTATAACAGCTACAAATTTATCTTTTGATTTACTATATTTTGTTTCTTGTATTATTATTGATTTTTTAGAAATTTCTAATTGATTAAGTTGATGTTCTATTCTTTGTAGTAAAGATTGATTCGATCTTAATTTAATTTCTGAACCTGGAGAAAATTCAAAAAGTTTAAATAAAGGTTTTTCTGGTGAAATTTCAATTGACTTAGGAGCTATTAATTCTAGTTGAACTAAAGATTCTACTCTATTTAGTTGTTGTGTCATAGTTGATAATATTTTATCTGTATAATTTCCTTGTAATTGAATATGTTTAATCTCTGTTAACACATATTCATTTTTAGTTTCTAAATTTACATTTTTAGTTGGCATCGCCAAATAATTCATATCATCATGTTAAAATACTATTTTACTTAAAGACGGATGTACTGATACTATCTCTTCTTGGTCTGTTGTAGTCCATACTCTTGCTATTTTAGTATGTATATTTATTGTTGAAAATGGATAATCTAATTTTTCACAATGACAATAAATTTCAAACCATTCAAATAAAAGAATATTTATCTTTAAATTTTTCATATCTTTATACCATTTTGTCCTAAATTCTTCCAGCTTTTCTTTTGGAAAAAAAATTAAAACACCAAATTCTTTTTAATTTATTATGTTCTGCTTGTAAATCTTTTCTTAAAAATTCTTTATCAATATCGAATTTCTTCATTAAATCAATTATTTAATTGATTTGAGAAAAAGTCTCCATTTGGAATCTTATAGGTGATAATGAGTCATTTGACTTATTATCTGGAATATATGTAGATTTTGGAATAGCCTATGTAAAATTTACTTCTTTTAACTTTAAGTTTTTTGCAGTTATATTTCTAGGTATCAAACTAGTAGAAGATCTATTATTTAAATAAATAGATACTTTTAATGAAAATGATTGATCTGGTAAAAATTAAATTTTTACAAATCCATCTTTTCTTTCTTCAATACTAGATATTTGATTATTTATATCTACCTTTTGAGGTTCTGACATTTCTGTTAGTTCTCATGTTTCCGATCTAGATATTTCATTCTATTTTAATCTTTTGAGAATTTGAATATTTGAATGCATTATGTTTCCTTCAAAAATTAAAGTTTTATCTCTTAATAAACTATGTTTAGCTCTGAGATTTAAAGTTGTTTACATTACCTTATAATAGATTTTATATATTATAGCTATTGCCCTAGTATTTTGTTTAAAATCTAAATTTTTTGTTTTAACAGTTAAATTTAAAGTTCAAATATATTTGGGTCAAATAGACTTAATGAAAAATTAGAGTAACAATTAAAGTATATTGACTCATTAGCTAAATTAGTTTCTGTCATTGCTAAAAGTGAGTTTGAAAAATTTATATGCCTAGCATCTCTAAAACACATTAAAACTGATATATCTAGTCCTAAACGAAATAAATGTTTAATTGCAATTTGTACTAAATCTAAATGAAGAAATTTATATTTTTTTCTATATTATTTAATAGATTGTTCTGCTAATAATTGTATAGTTTCTAAATCTTCATTAAATGCTATAGTCTGTTCAGTAGTCTTTATTGAATAATCATGAATAAATTCAAACGATCCAAATTTATAAATAGTATTTATATCTTGTTTAGGTATAGTCCAATCTAATAACTGATTTTCAATTTCTGCAATATTAATTTATGTTGAATTACAAAAAAGGGTCATTTGGTATATTTGAACTACTGGATTGATCTATTTCAGGTTCTTTAATTGATAAAATTCTAGCTAATTTATCAATTACTTTAAATTTAATTTATTAAATCTAATTAAATATTGTTTATTTTAGACTTTTCAGTTAATCACAAGACCACCTAGTGTATCGGGATCACCTCTTGTCATTTCAGCTTCTTACGGCTGACCAACACTACACTCTCCAAGACTAACCAACGTTTCAAACATAAATTGTTTAATTTAAACTCAATTTAATATATATATATATATATAATGTTTTCATTAATTATAAGTATATATAAATAAATAAATAAATAATTATAATATATAATTATAAATTATGTAAATTTATAACTATTTAATTTTAAAATATATTTATAACTATAATATTTTTAGTAATTATTATATCAATTATATATTTTTTATTTAATAATATAATATAGATTAGTATTTAAATTTAAAAAAATACAATTATTTTGACAAAAAATCATATAATATAATTAGAATAAATCATAATTTATATTGATATATCATATAATTATAGTACATTTATTATAAATTAGGTTATTTTATATTTGATTCACTTAAATTAATTTACCAAATAATTAATATAATTTAGATTTATTATATAATACAATTACAATAAATTATGAATACTAAAAAATATAATTAGTGATAAAAAAATTTATAGTAAAAAATAAAACTAACAATATACTATAAATATTTTTTTTATATGATTTTATTTTAAACTTATATGCATGTTATGAATTCAATTTTCTATATTAATGTTATATTAGCATATAAAATTATTTTTAGTATTTAAATTTTCAATTATTTGAATTCTTTACTATTATAAATATTATATAAATTTTATTATAATTTAATTATAAGTTTAAGTTATATTATATTTGTATAATAAAAATATAAAAGTTATAAATAATTAAATATAATTTTTAGAACAATTCGGTACAATTAAATACATTTTTCAGTTTAAATATTATTAAAAAATTCAGATTCATTAAAATTAAAATTAACAGTACTATACAGTTCGATTCTAATAAAAAAGCAATAATACAATTCACTTCTAAATATTTTTTTCAATTTTTTAATTTAATTTGAGAAGATTCAAAAAATATATTTACAGTCGTAACTGATAGGGTGCTGTTTTCATTCAGGCTGGGCAAAAAAAACAGCTAGAAAAAGACGTCATTCTAGATAAGGGCTGATTAGTCCAAACACTGTATTTTTAATGATATTAATTGATTTAATAGACTAGGAATAAAGTGAGTATTTTTTTAGGAAATTACAAAATAAAAAAAGAAAATCCACCATACAATAAATATATTTTCAACTTAAATATTAATATATTTATACTATTAATTAGAGTTTTATTTATTTTTATTTTATTTTTAATTCACATTTTTCCCATCCATCTAATATCCAATTTAAGAACATAATGCTGAACTGACAACTTGATTATAATCAAAATGCCATGTTGGATCGTTAATTATGTGAGACATTGGCTTCTTTTTTCAAAATGCCATGTTTGGCCTACACTGAAATTAATCAGTCTTCTCTAAAATTACTCGATATTGAAGCATTAAGAAAAAACATATTATATGGGTTTTAATGAAAAAGAAACCCTTTAATTAGTGTGCTAACTTAACTTTTTATTATTTTTTTTGATAACCAACTTAACATTTTATTATTCATTTGATAGAGAGGGTGCAAAAACTGATAGTGAAAACGGCTCAAGTTTTAAATTGCAAATTTCCCTATTAGGTAGTTGTTTTTTTTTTTTAATTATCCCTTTATTTTTTTTCAACTTGATATACACAGTCAGCTAGAATAGTTTGAAGACTTTAGGTGAATTATAAATTTGGATTATTAGTGTAATTAACCGCAAAAATCAGAATTTTATCCGGGCATTCATATGCACGAAGGCCAACGCTCCCACTTCTTATAGACTGAAAACAAAGAGCAGAAAAGTTGTACCAGAAAAAAAAAAAAAGAGCAGAAAAGAGTGTTCGTTTTCCATACGAGTTTCTACATATGAAAGGGCTTAAGCTGTTCTTGGCATTGATTATAATCGTAGCATTATCATCTTTGGCAGTGAATTCCAAAGCCGACGGCAACGAATGGCAGATTCTCACCAAACAAAACTTCTCTTCTCAGATCAGGCTCCATCCTCACATCCTCGTATTAGTCTCCGTTCCCTGTAATCAATTAATTATTTGTTGTTGTTGTTGTTTTTTTTTTGGATATTTGTGTATTTGTATATCTACAATTACATTCCCAATTTCAGCTTATTTTCGTGTTTGGCAAACAGGGTCAGGGGAATCTCGATCCCTAATGAAGGAATTAAGCCGTTTGGTTAGCGATAGGGAAGATGAATTTGGAAATCTTAAGTTGATGTATATGCAAAGAAACACAGAGAAGATGCTAAGTGATGCTATTGGAGCTACAGATGGAACAACGATTATATACTACCATCACTCTTTTCCTTATAAATATCAAGGCAGTCTTGTTGCCAGAAATATAATTTCTTCTATTCTTCCTCATATCTCAGTTTCCCCCGACGAAATTCCCCTCAAGGCTGTTAATTCTGAGGAGGATTTGAAAACTTTCCTTGAATCGACTGATAAGGCTTTACTTCTCCTTGATTTTTGTGGATGGGCCCATAAGTTGCTGTCTAGCAAGAAGAAAAATGAAACTTTTGAATTTGGTGGGTTTTTTCAGTGACTTGCAAATGATTGGAATTTATTATTTCAATATCGAAATATAAATAAATATTCATGTATTCTTCTGAAGCAGGTTTCCTTGGAGATAATGTTAGAATTCCAGAACCCAAAGGGAAGAACCAGAAGGTGGCTGGTATTTTCTAATCGCACACTGTTATAAAGTTATTTGCCAAGTGATGTTATATTGATCAGTCAAGTGCCTCAAAATTCTTAGTTCTTAATGTTTCAATTATAGGAGGCAGAAAGTACAAGCTTAAAATGTGGCATCCAAGACGGGTTCAGTGTGATTCCTGGGCTCGGGGGCTTTAGCTCAGTTAATGTCAGTTCTTCTTTGGAGGATCAGGATCCTGAGAATATAAAGACTATTGATGTAGGACAGTCTTCTTGTACATTTGAAGAGTTTAAGAAATTTGATTCTTTCTTCTCGGATTTCTTGAATGTCGCAAGAGAATTTTTCCTGCCTTCAGAAAAGTACAGGTTTGGTCTGGTTTCAGAAAGTTTACTGCTTTCATCTCTTCTTGTTGGAGATTCTGGTTCATGGTCCGTAATGCTTTACTGCAATGGATTTCCAAGTTCTTCAAAGATTTTAAAAGAAGGGGGTGACCTTAAGAAGTTTCTGCTGATGGATGAATCAGTAGTGACAGAGGTAAGTGTAGTTTTGCCAATTTCTGTTTTACCCAACTCAAGTGCTATACTGGTTTTCTTCGTTTCTAATTCCTTTTTGCCAACTTCTCATTCTTTTTCCTTTTTTCCTTTGGGCTGACATTTCTATTTTATATCATCTTAGGCTGTTTGGTCTTCCATTGATTTAGTATGTGATCTTTAAACAAATTTATTCTGACTTCTGTCTGTGATGTAAATTAAGATCTACAAGCCTTATGTGTCACATTCTTTTTCTTTCCGATTTATTATTATTTTTTTAAATTTTATAAAGAAGAGGTATATATTTCGAAATGGTTTTGAAGTTTGAATTCTATTAATTGGGGGTGGGGGTGATCAAGGGCTCTAAGTTTCTTTTGGTGTACCTATTCCATTCGCCTTTTTGCTCTTTTATCCATGAACTGCTCTTGAAGATTTTGTTTTATTTTTGGTCACAAAAGTTTATTTATTGATTAGCATGTATTTCTTTCACATCATTTAGCTGGAAGGTAATGGCCAAGATCTTGATCTTGCCATACCTGCAAATAAGCCATCAGTACTTCTGTTTGTGGATAGATTCTCGGACTCATCAGAAACTAAAAATAAGAGCAAGGAGGCTCTTGATATGTTAAGAAAATTAGCACTGCAGCATCAGATTTCAGACCAGATGGGTGACAAATCTGAAAGATCTTCTGCTCAACCTTTTCAAGAATATAAAAGTATATCTGCACATCCCAGGTTAAAGCTTTCTCTGATGGCTCAGAAGATTAAATTAAAGGAGAAAATGTCTGTCATGATTGTAAATGAGGGTAAGCATGCAATTTTAGATAATTTAGCTTCAGATTTACGTGGTGGTTCCTTGCATGAAATCTTGACATACCTTCTTCAGCAAAAGAAGGAAGCAAAATTAAGTTCAGTTGCAAAAGAGGCGGGTTTCCACCTTTTATCTGATGATATGGACATTAAACAAGCTAATGAATTACCATTAGAGCCTAAACTGGAGTCTACACAAGTTTCAGCTCTACCATGTGAAGAAGGCTTTGCTAGGTCTAGTAATAATCTGGATGAGGATTTTGCTTCAAATCATAAGGAAGGATCCCAACCTACTGATATCAGATACCATTCTCAAGATGATGAAGAGAAGACAACTTATGTTGACACACATAGACACTTACTTTCTGGTAAACCTGATCAGCTTGTGTCAGATGGTGGGGTAGCCGTTTCAGAAGATGTAAAGACTGAAGAAAGAGATTTGATCCAAATGGATCTGTCAGAGAAAGAAGAGTTTAACTTTCAAAGTTTTACGGGTTCTTTTTATTTTTCTGATGGAAACTACCGGATACTAAGAGCGTTGACTGGTGAGACAAGGATTCCATCCTTGTTGATAATTGATCCCCTTGCACAGCAGCATTATGTTTTTCCTAAGCTGATGAATTTCAGCCATTCTTCACTGGAGGATTTTCTTGATAGATTTCTTAATGGAAATCTTATTCCATACCAACACTCTGACTCCACACCTGAAAACTCTAGAGAAGGCATTCGTCCACCATTTGTTAATGTTGATTTCCATGAGACAGACTCCATCCCTCGAGTTACGTCTCAAACTTTCTCTGAGCAGGTTCTTGGTTTGAATCAATCTGGTAAGAACAATGCTTCACATCCTTGGAAGGAGGATGTGCTGGTCCTGTTTAGCAATAGCTGGTGCGGGTTTTGCCAGAGAATGGAGTTAATTGTTCGTGAAGTATATCGGGCCATAAAAGGGTACATGAACATGTTGAACACTGGATCTAGGGATGGGGAAATATTGCCTAATGATGGTAAGTGAAATGCCATTATTATTTCTCATGGTCAAATATGTTTTTTACTGCTTATGAGGATTGGCTTTCCATAAAAATGCTTCTTTAATTGCTTCACTTGGGAAAGTTGAATATGGGTTAGTTAGTTAATTTCTCTGACACCTTATGTAGTCTGGATTGAGGAAGGACTTTAAATTTTCTGTGTAAGTTTAAATATGAACTAAAATAACATTCTGAAATGAACTTAATTGTGGGGGGTCATTTAAGCAGGTGAGGAATTATTTTACCCTGGACAGGATTAGAGGATTTTAAGCTGAAATGTAAAGAGCAAGAAACAGTATTCATTACGTCCATTTGTATTGGATCCCTTGATTAGGAATGAAAGCTGGAGTTTGTTTCTCCTTTTCAATAGATCTTTGATGTTTGAACTGTAAGATTCATATGACAGCTTGCAATTTATTTGCATAATAGAAATGTTTGCTGATTGAGGTATAAAAGGAAATTCTTACACTTTGCATAGGGGTTTTGGGCGTGATGGAGAGGGAAATTAATCAGAAAAGAGGACACAAATGAATGCAAAGTGGGGAAGGGTGGATGAGAATGAATTAACCTCCTTTCTAAGGAGGTATGATATTACGCATGAAAATAACACTTCAAAATTTTAGCCTTTTATCTTGCTCCATTGAACCTCCAAATTTGTATTCTAGATTAATGGTTGCAAATGATTAACTTCAATTGGTATCCCACTCCTCTTTCAAATTTGTGTTCTATTTTTCTGTTTTCACCTCCTCTAACGCAATTCTGCCTTATGTCATAGTAATCAGGATTTTATGAACTGGAACAAGTTTGACAAATTGTTAAACATGTAGCAGATAACCTGAAGAATTCCATTTTAAAGCTTCCCAAAATCTTCTTGATGGATTGCACATTGAATGATTGCAGTTTGATTTTGAAATCATCCAATCAGGTTTGCCTCTTACTGAATGTACATCAAACTTTTCACTGTAGAACATTTTTTTTTAAATTGCTTATACCTTCAAATTATTTGCATATGTTTGTGATTTATCCTTCTAAATATAAATATGTTCAGAATATTTAATGTCAGTATATTTATTGGAATTACTCCTGTAGTTGATAACATAAATTCTCTGTATAAATATATTTTGTGCATTGAGTAAAGTTATCTAACCTTAATTTAGAAAGAATTAATGGTTGTTGTTATTGCATCCAAGTGATGCCTTGCATTTTACATTTTCTAATCATCCCTTTACCTCTATGATTTTAAATATGACTATGCATATCACTGTTTTTAAACATTTGTAGTAACTTTCTCTTAGACATGTCCTTTAAACAATAAGGAACAATATGAAGATGCATATTAATATGTATGTTAATCCTACATAGGAGACTATTAAAATAGGAAACTATCAGAAATGTAGAAGGGAAGAAATTACACCCAATAATTAGGCACTAATGGAAATTATAATAACCACTCTTAAAATCCTTTATCAAACACTGGTCAACATATCGCCTCAAGTTGGCGCATGGACATTATGCACCCAATATGGAAACTAACTTATGAAATATGTTGAGAAATAACAAAAAACAACAAGAAAAACAAAATAATATAGATTTAACGAGATTCGGCAATATGCTTACATCCTTGGGAGTAGAGCGGCTATGTTTTTTTATTAGTTGTGTCAAAACTTAGGGTTATAATACATGTGATATATAAATATAAGTTGCATGGTAGTATTTTACAAAATTACCCCTATACCGTACCGCAGGGCATCTGTCCACTAACTTTATATGTGAGCCATACACAACAAAATGGTTTGTTGTCGAGTTCCTCAGTATAACATATCAACTTGTTTTTCTAAGGTCACATGGGAAACATTTAAAAAACCGAATGTTATTTCCTCTGTTATGAGATATTAGTCAATTTCTATGTTTTGTTTGATTATATATTCATGTTGAACCGGATTGTGAGCCTTGTTATTAGAAAACAAGGATAGATATTTTCCTTTTGGCAATCACAATTCTTTCATTATTTTTCATAGCCATAGTAATTCACAAACATCATTTACCATAGTTCTATATTCTATTTCTACATTTGATTGTGCTGCAACATCCTTTTTTTCCCCTTATCCATGTAACTAAATTTCTGCTTACAAATATGCAACAATCTGATATTGACCTCATATCATCAAGAGATCCATCCAAATTGCATCCTTAAAAGTTTCAATCTTTGGGTGACCATGCTTAGAGAAGAGCAACCTTTTTCCTGGCACATGTTTTAGGCATCTTAAAATGCAAAAACCAACTTTTAGGTGAGAATTATGAGGGTCATGCGTATGTGAATTACCAAACTTATAACATAGGCTATGTTTAGTTTGGCGTGTGAGAGATAAATTATCTTCCAACCTACCTTTAATATCGGCCTAAATCAATTTATTCTCCAACCCTTGTTTAGTTTCTTCAACGAGATCCAAAATATCTCTCTTTTGAGAAATAGAGATTCCGTTATTTGATTTGACAACCTATATTTCAAGGAAATATTACTGGTTACCCGAACCCTTGTGCTAAAAATTTTTCGAGTTGAGAAATCCCTTCATTATCATCCCTAGTCACAACTGTATTAGCAACATAAACAATGAGTAATGTGATTTTACCACTACTGTGTTCAAAGTGAGATAATTGCTTACTAAACAATCAAGTTATACTCCAAGTGATTGCTTCAAACCATATAGTTCTTTAATCTACATGCCTTCTAGTTTTCTCATCATCAAATCCCATAGGAATTTTCTTATACACCTTTTCCTCCAAAGCTGTAAAAAGGCATATTTGACATCAAACTTCTATAGCTCTCATTCAAGATTAACTGCACATGATAACATGATTAGATGACATTCATTTTGTAATAAGAGCAAAAATCTGATGATAGTTAACTCAGGTATTGGTGAAGCCCTTTGCCAGTAATCTAGCTTTGTTCCTTTTAATATGTTTCATTGTAAACTCCTATTTGCATCTAACTGTTTTCTTTCTTGATGGAGGACAAGTTTCCATTTTCATTTTTGGCAAACCTTTCATCTATTCCACCTTTTGCTCTTACCATTTTGGATCATTATATGCTTCTTGCCAACCTTATGGAATAGATAAGGTGGAAACTAATACTACAAAGGCTCTATAAGAAGGAGGCAAAGAATCATAATAAACAAAGTTAGAAATCGGATGTTTAGTACAAGTTTTGAACAAAAGTTAACCTATATATTAGCAATAGGAACATTATGATCATAAGCAATGGTATTAGAATTAGGAGAATTAAAAGTTTAAGTAGACTCAACACATGAATTTTCGTGCTTGATGGTTGTATCTGTCTTCTCCTATCATGCGTGGTTTTCAAATTTAGGCTATCCAATCATTCATTTTAGGTTCTTTGTCATTACTAGGATTTTTATTACAAACCTATAGACGAAAAGGTGCTACCACCTTAACCTTTTCCTCCTAAAAGGTGATAAGGTAAACAAAAGCCAGGTTCAAACTCCCTATAGGTAACATCCATAAAGCGTTTTCTAAGGGCGAGTGATAGCACTTTATCCTTTTTAAGTTGTTGAGTATCCAACAAACTGTTAAGATTTCGAGTTATGGATTGTGTTAAAGGGCAATTGACTGGAAATTCCAAGTTAAACAATACCCCTTTCTTTTTATTCTTGTTACTTGACCGACCAATTTTGGATAATTGCTCAAGCTTGTCAAAGGGAGCTTGAAACCTGTGTTACAAAATAGAAATGTTATAGAGTAGGAATGTATATATGGAAATATCTTTAATCAAGAGTATTAGAGATAGGTGAATATTTTCTTTCCTATTTTACAAACCTAAGGCTATATATATAGAGTATGTTCTTCAATAAAATACACAAAAATTCTTCATATTATTCTCTGATTACATGGTATCAAAGCCTTTTATGAAATAAATTCAAGTCTCTTTTTTCTTGCCCTAGAGAGCAAGAGTTTTTGGGTCACCATTGTAAGGTGACTTTGGTTTGTCATCGCCTACCCTAGGAGGAGCGTCACTTGCTGATCGGTGCTTTCCTAGAATCTGGTGACCAAAAACCTCGCGTGTGAACCACTCGCACCTTTAAAATAAGTTTGCTATAGTACCACCCCCGACATGTGAGGGCGCGTTCCTTGTCGGAAATCTCTTCGGTCAGTCTTGTTCGACTCGCCTTGGTATAACATCTTCCCATACCTGGTTGGGTTTACATCGGTGTGGTGTGATATCTTTTGTGTTACAAGTTTTATTGATACTCGGTTTGATTCTGAGTGGTTCGTTTGATTATTTTGACAAGACATGGATAAGAAGTTTGTCAAAGTACTAAGATTTTTTGAAATCTCAACATACTCTTGTCGCTACCATTGTTGAATTAGGTAAACCCAATACATTTTTTGTGTTTTCCTCTTCCAAATGGGTCATTGATTCTGGTGCCACAGATCACATGACAGGTAATTCTAGTATGTTTTCTACCTTTCAGAAATACACATCTACCTTTAATGTTACTTTAGCAGATGGTATGGTAATTATAGTATGTTTCCTAACTTTCAGAAATACACATCTACCTTTAATGTTACTTTAGCAGATGGATCCATACCATCTGCCCTTGGGTCTGACACAATTATTTCCACTCCATTGCTTCTTTTGTCATATGTTATTAGTTTACCTCAATTATCTTTCAATTTAATTTCTCTCAGTAAACTTACTCGTATATTAAAATGTTGTCTCATTCTTTCCTTATTATTATTTGTTTCATTATCTTACTCGTAAGGACATAAATTTGGAGGCCTCTATACCATTGATACAAAAGTGTCGAGATCCATAGTTTGTTTTGGAGAGTCACCTCATTTGAAACACATTGTTGGTTTGGTCATCATTCTCTTTCTGTGTTAAAAAAAATTATGTCCTCAGTTTCAAAGTTTGTCTTCGTTAGATTGTGAGTCGTTCTCGTTTGCAAAAACATTATCGTCTTAGTTCAAGTCTAAGAGTCAATAAGCAAGCTAATGATCTTTTGGAGTTAGTTCATTTAGATGTTTGAGGTCCTTGTCCTATTATATCCAAAACATGGTTGAAGTATTTTGTTATGTTTGTTGATGATTATTTTTGTATGACATAATTAGATTTAATACAAAATCGCTTTGAGTTGTTTTCTCATTTTCTTGCTTTCTATGTTGAAAATAAGACTTAGTTTAATGTCTCTGTTCAAATTTTGAGAAGTGACAATGCTAAGGAATATTTGTTTGTCACTTTTCATAATTAGATGATTCAACATGATATTCTTCTTTAGACTTCTTGTGTTGATACACCAATTTAAAATGGGGTTGCTGAGTGGAAAAATAGACACATTCTAGAAATTGCATGAGCATTATTGTTTCAAATGGAGGTTCCTAAATGTTATTGGGTAGATACTATATCTATAACTTGTTTTCTGATTAATCGAATGTTATCGTATGTTCTTAATGGTGATACATCTTATCATGTTCTTTTTCCAGACAAAACATTATTTCCAATTGAATCTAGGATATTTGGGTGAACTTGTTTTGTTCAAAATGTTCGTCCACATGTTACAAAATTAGACCCTAAATCTTTGAAGTGCATTTTTCTTGGGTATTCTCGTATACAAAAGAGATATTGGTGTCATTGTCCTACTTTGAATATGTATCTTGTTTCAGTTGATGTCACATTTCTAAAAGATACTCCGTTATCTTCATCTATATCTTACGAAAATGTTTTTCGTCATGGTGATCTTCAAGATGAGGTTTATATGGAGCGATTGCCTAACTTTGTTGCTTTAGGGGAGTCTAGGAAGGTATGTCGTCTTTATAAATTGTTGTATGAGTTCAAACAAAATCCTCGTGCATGGTTTGGAAAATTTAGCCAAGCCATTGAAAAGTTTAGAATGAGGAAAAATTAGTTTGACTGCCCAATGTTCTACAAATATTATGCAGATGACATTATTCTGCTAGTAGTATATGTGGATGACATTGTCATTACTAGTAGTGACACTATTGGTATCTCATCTCTTAAATCATTTCTCCATAGCCAGTTTCATACTAAAGATTTGAGGATGTTGAAATACTTCTTGGGTGTTGTAGTAAACAGAAGTAAAAAGATAATCTTGTTGTCTCAAAGAAAATATGTATTTGATTTATTGTCTGTGATGGGAAAATTGGGGGCTAAACTGTATAACACTTCAGTGGTTCCTAATTTGTGACTCACAAAAGAAGGAGAATTGTTTGAGGATCCTGAAGGAGAATTGTTTGAGGATCCTGAAGGATATAGAAGGTTGGTTGAAAAACTCAACTATCTTACTATGACCCGTCTAGATATTGCACACTCAGTTACTATTGTGAGTCAGTATATGTCTTATCCAAATGTTCATCATTGGGTAGTAGTGGAATAAATATTGTGTTATTTAAAAGGAACACTTGAGCAAGACATTTTGTGTGACAATTATGGTCATAATAGGATTGAGTGTTTTTCTGATGCTAATTGGGCAAAATCTAAGAATGATGAGAGGTTTATTTCAGGCTATTGTGTGTTTGTAGACGGAAATTTGGTTTGCAGCAAAAACAAGAAGCAAACTGTTGTCTCAAGTTCAAGCGCAGAATCAGAATGTCGGGTTATGACACAATCTGCATGTAAAACTATATGAATATATCAGCTTCTGTTTGAAGTAGGTTTTAAGACTTTGGTATCAGCTAAGCTATAGTGTGATAATCAAGCTGCTCTTCACATCACATCTAATAAGGTGTTTCATGAACGAACAAAACATATTGAGATTGATTGCCATTTCGTTCGTGAAAAGATTCAGCGAGGTCTAATCTCCATTGGTTATGTTAAGGTAGGAAAACAATTGAGAGATATCTTTACAAAGCCTCTTAATGGAATTCGGGTTGAACATTTTTGTAACAAGCTGAACATGATTAATATCTATGTTCTTTGAGGGGGAGTGTTACAGAATAGAAATGTATATATTGTAATATCTCTAATCAAGGGAATTAGAGATAGGTGAATATTTTCTTTCCTATTTTCCAAATGTGGGGCTGTATCTATATGTGCAGTATGTTATTCAATAAAATACACAGAAAATTCTCATATTATTCTCTGATTACACTTGGAATTCGTTTGAGTGAACTCCAGATTTCTTAGGTTTGATAGAAGTTCAATTTGTCTTATTTTATTTCATGTGTCCTTTAAATAGGACTTGCTTATTACATAGAAATAGGAAAGCTATAATTAAGCTATATAATAAAAGCTTACTAATTATAGATTCTTTTAAACTAGGAAACCCATGAAATAGGCAACTAATATCCTAGATATCAATTTCCTCCCTGTTGCCCTTTGAATCATGTCTTTCACACACACGACCCACAAACGCATCCTTAACACAAACACACATAAGAGCCCTAGGTTCTAATTTACCCGCAAATCCAAAATTTTTTGAGGAACAATATAAGAATCACTACCTTGTAGAATTTCTAAACAACTCTTAAAATCAAGATTTTCTAGGGGCATTCTATTAATAAGATATGCAGCTGGTAGCATTGCATCTCCCCGGTAAACGTTTTGAACAATCATAGTAGACAAAAGATCAAGCCGCTTCTAATAAATGCATGTTCTTTTACACTCTATTTTGTCTATTCGTGTTCATACAACCAGTTTGTTCTAATATCTCATTGGAATCTAGAGATGGACAAAAAACACCATCCATGTAGTTTTTACCATTGTTAGTCCTCAGAATCTTAACCTGGCCTCAAATTGAGTATGAATCATTCAGTGAAATAGTTGAATACATGAAAAAGGCCTCATTTTTTGCTTTCATCAAATAAATCTAAGTCAGTCTAGTACAACAATATATAAAGGTAACAAATCATCTATAAATATAGTAGGATAATGAAACTGTTTGAGTAGGTCCCTGTACATTAGAATCAATGGTCATAAAAAAACTGAATTTTATTATTAATTAAAGGATAAGAATGTTCAATGTGTTTATCAAATTCACAAGTATTGCAAAATAATATATCCAAATTGTTTTAACAAATTAGATATAATCTTTATAAAACAGAAAAAAGATGGGTGTCCTAATCTTTTATGCCAGTCGATTATTTCTTGGTTAACATACATATATTCTCCTAAGAAGGCTAGTCTTATACTAGGAGTGATTTCCAGAAGAAGATGCCATTCGTTTGATGAGAAATAAAAGGGAATATCGAGTGCTGCATCCTTTCTCTAGTTGACAAGCCATCTTGCAGTCTACCAATGACATCGTTTTCCCTAGTTTCAAATCTTGAAAGACACGATGAGTAAGAAAGAATTCATTTACAATTAAGTGCTTTTGTAATTGAACTAACATATAAAAGGTTAGTAGGAAAACTAGGAACATGAAGGACTGGAGATAGATTAATGGTGAGTGTACATTTAACAGAATCTGTTCCAGATATAGAGGCTAAAGATCCATCCATTAATCGGACTTTATCGTTGATTGTACATGGAGAATAAGTTGAGAATTTATTTGAAGAGCCCGACATAGATTTGTTTGTTCCAGAATCTATACAAATCATTATGAATATGAAGATTGGCAATAAAAGTGGTCCCTATTTTTGCCAAAATTCGAGGAAGCAATTGTGGTTGACTGAGAATGAATCTGAGACAAGACGCCATAGGATTTGTGCTTCTTCACTAGAAAAGCTTTCAATTTTAGTTGTCTATCCAGGTATTCTAGTGTTTCAAATAGGTTTGCTTTTGGTCTTGTTGAGTTCATTCCTTTACCTCCACAATCCCTAGTTGGTTGATCATGTAGCTTCCAACAATTCTCCTTAGAATGCCATAGCTTCGCACAATAATCAGTGTGTGAATGATCCTTGTCTAATGGACCCTGTTTACTGACTTTCAGTTGCTCACGAAAGGAATTGGCAACTAACCCTGCCTTGTCTACTGAAACTGTGTGTATATGGCAGTTCTTCTACTTTCTTCTTGCTGCACTGCATGCACAAATAAGTTTGTGTTGAAGTAGGCAAAGGATCCTCATTGAGTTCCTGAACTAGTATTTGATCATACATGTGTAAACATTTAGACAATCTTATAAGGACTCCTTTCCACCAATTTCTAGAATTTTGCTGCAGCTTTCAGGACATGCAGCTTGAATATCTTGGTATGCCATAAACCACTCAATTCGGTAATAGTCGTCTCACCTTGTTTTATCCCATGCTACTTATTCCGCAATTTGTAAATTTGTGCATCATTGCCCACCTGAGAATAGGTTTGAGATGCTGCATTCCAATTCTTAGATGCAATACTTTGTAATATGTAACCTTGGGATATTTGAGTCTGCACAAATTGATGAGCCATGACATGAGAAGAGAGTTTTTAGATTCCCATTGGTTTTAGGTGGAATTGGTGGCTTCTGGGTTTGGTTTGTCCTCAGTAACATATCCTTATAGACCTCTAGCTTGGATGAACAACAACAAGCTCTTGACCACGCTAGATGTTTAGTTCATCTAGTTTTACTGGATTGATTTCAAATGAGGGATTCTTACCGATCAAACCAACCTTATTTTTAGCAGCAATCTTTTTCCCTTCAGCCATGCTTTCAAGGAATGCGTGAAAACACACAAGCTCCTCGCTAATATCCAATCACACAAGGCTTCTGATGGCTGGGCATAAGAAATAAAGTTCCTTCAGTCGGCAGAAGCTCGGATACCATGTTGAGAGTAATATCAGAGAAATTTTTTACGGTCATATTTTTTCCTTCATAGCAGCATGTGTGTCTGTGTTTTAACCCTGAAACAGTTAAACGGCAAACTACAACAAATACAGAAGGCAAAAAATTAGGCACGTCAAGCCCCTAAGTTGAGTAGGTTGATCATCCAACTGCTCCAACTTTGCAGAAATATGCCATTAACAGATAATATGCTTTAAAGGTTAACCTCTAATATAATTTGTCAGATCATCCATGAATGAAGCAAACACCATTCACCAAGGACTCTCATGTTTTGATAAATTTGTAAAGACTGCTTTGTATCATATATAATTTGTTTAGCATTGTGATGTTGGACATGTTAGTCCCCACGGGACATCCTGTTGGCAAGAGGACCTTGCCCATAAAGGGGAGGTCTCGGGTTTGAGCCTCACCATCCCCAAAAATAAGTACCACTTTCCTGTTTGATGTAAAAACAGGAAAAAAAGAGAGAGAGAGAGAGAGAGAAGACATTGGACATGTTACATATCCTTCCTAGGCTCTAAGCTGTAACTAATATCATAGTTCTGGTGATTTATCAGTTACTTCTAGATAATTATTAACTATGAGTTGATAATCCCTCTCTGCCAGCCTTTTTATTTGTTAGGTAGTTGCACTTGGATAGACCGTGTTATTCTTCCAGCACATTTAACTTGTAAAATACTTACTTTTCTTTTTCTTGTATGTTGCAAATGCAGAGGGATGTTTATCCTGCTTTATTGTTATTTCCAGCAGAAAGGAAGGCGCCTATCTCTTATGAAGGAGAAATGGCAGTGGCTGATGTTATTAAGTTCATAGCTGATCATGGAAGTAGTTCTCGTCATCTCATCAATAATTGGGGTAACCTCATTCATAATTAAACTTTTTTTTCCCTTCAAATTTATATATGAAATCAATAGTTGCAACTTGAAGAACACAAATGAGCTACTGTGCTGAACGTACTGTGGACTACTGCTAAATTTATGAATATTCTTGTAGTGGCTGTGTGGTTAATCTAGTAGGAATTTGCAAAATCCACCATCTGTTCTTTGTCTATGTCATACACAAGAATCAAAGATGAATTTTTAACACAGAAAATAATTACAAACATATGGAAGTTTGGACATTCTGATAGCTTTGAACTTGGCAACTCTATCAGGAATTACATGATAGCAAACAGAAAATAATTTAAAATAGAAGGTGCACATATACATAAAATTGGCACAAAATGTTGTGACAACATGCATCAAGATTGGAAAAAGGAAAAGGTAAGAAAATTAGCTTAAATGCAAATATGCCTTTTGGTCTTATATATTTCTTTGCTATTCAATTTGGAGGAACAATGTTGTATAATTAATTTTAAATGTGGCTTTTAATTGTTGCAATTGGATGAAAATTTGTAAAAGTGCCATGTTCAAATTATATTGATGGAAAGGGGAACCATAGGCTTAATGTGCATATATGGGTTTGGAGGAAGAACAGTTCTTTTCCAGGTGGAGAGCATTTAGCTAATGCAATAAAAATAGGAAATATGTAGAAGTCTTTGTTCTGTGCTATTCAAGGTTTGCTGGAATTTTTCATTGTTCTATCTCTTTGTGGGATAGCTAAGAATTAGACATTGATTAAGTTGTTCTGATGTTCTTGTGCATCGCCAGTTTTTTACCTGAACCTCATCCTGACAATTTTATAAGATGAATTTTGTTATCTATCCAATATAAAGTCAATTTCCCCATTTCTGGACATTTTTATGTTTGAATTACCATAATCATATTCATTTATATGCACACACGTGTTGGATAGCTTGGCTGTTTGTATGGCACTCAAGAGGCACTTAGTGGTTTAACAAACATTTTACTTTATTTTAATTTTAATTTAATTTTTTTATTTTTTGAAACTTCTCATTATAAGGAAACTTGATTTTTCAAAAATTGTCATTTTGTTCTCAGTTCTGAACAGATGTTTCTCGGAGGAAGTAAGCATCTTATTTTGTGGCTTCATTTTTTTTTTTAACTTTATATTTTTCTGATATTGTAGGAATCCTCCGGTCTGCAGTTGAAAAAAAAGGCAGACGTCACATAAAGGAGGCATTAAATATACCAACTGTCAAAGAAGCTTCAGTTCGGAAGGACAAATCCCATGAAATCTTATTAAAGAACCAGAATCGAAAGAGAAGCGTAGTTTATAGTCAGATCAAATCTCAATTTTCTAAAGGCAAGCATGAAAGAATTCCTGAGGTGGTGATTGGCTCAATCCTTGTTGCCACTGAAAAACTTAGTGTTCAACCGTTTGATAAATCAACTGTTCTTATTGTTAAGGCAGATCAAAGTACAGGATTTCAAGGTCTGATTTATAATAAGCCTATCAGTTGGGATTCTCTAGAAGATCTGGAACAAGGGTCAGAACTGCTGAAAGAGGCTCCTCTTTCTTTTGGTGGTCCACTTATAAAACGGGGAATGCCTCTTGTTGGTTTAACTAGAAGAGCAATCAAAGGTGAATTCCCAGAAGTTGCACCAGGTGTATACTTTCTTGATCAATCAGCCACTCTTAATGAAATTGAACAGCTCAAATCAGGAAATCGATCCATAGCTGACTACTGGTTTTTCTTGGGGTTTTCAAGTTGGAGTTGGGATCAATTGTTTGATGAGATTGCGGACGGAGCTTGGAATTTTAATGTGAACAACACAAACGACACAAGGCATTTAGATTGGCCCTCAAGTTTTGTTTGAGGCGTTGTTTATTGTACACCAGTATTATAGAGTTTTCCAGTTTCTCAACAGAAAACCATAGAAACTATATCTAAGTTTACGGAGAAGAGGTCTCATTACACAAAAATGGTGTAAATTTTGTTACTCTTTTCCTTTTTCTTGTTTGATTTTTGTTTTATCACACATTCTAGAGAACTAATATGTAGCATGGTATTTTAGCTCGGTTGTGAAACGTGTTCATGTGTTTATGTATCTTTATATTTTTTTTCATCTTTTTTCTAAAGAAAAAAGGTTTAATGCATCCTTAGACTCCTAATTTCGACAAGTAAAACTACTTAGACATCTAAATTTCGATAAAAAAATGCTTTAAGACACTTGAAATTATAAATTATCACCCATAAATATCCATGGCTGGTGTACCAGAGGTCGTTTGTATTGTCTGAAGGCGCATGAAGGGAAAAAGAATCACTTACGCACCCGATTAAAACCCTCCACCTCTCCCCCTCCTCCCTCTCCAATGGTTTTTGATGTAGAAAATTTTAATGGTTGAGAGTTAGGTTCTGTTTTTACTTGGATTTAATGAAGTTGCTGAAATTTCATGTATTTTGTTTTACTCATTTGATGTTTGTTTATCTTTCTTACGGTTCTGCAAATTGACACTATTCAATATGTTTATGGTACTGGTTTGATGTTAAACTTCCAGCTATTCGACCCGGCATAGCATTATTTTACTCGATGTTGGAAAGATAAAAAGGTTGCCGTGTATATATATAAAACTGATGGAATATGAAAGAAAATAGTTTAAGAGAGTTTTATTGCATAAATTTATATATATATGAATTACGTTTTATTATCTTATATATTAATTTTGTTTATTGCAAAAGTTTATCTCTTGTATATTAACAAGTTGAAATCTTTCAATAGAGTGTATTGTTGCTGCAACACTCTCTTAATCCACTTCTGTTCAACAAGGTAAGTGAGTATTATCCGACTAGCTAACTTATAAAATTAGCCAAAGGAAAGCATAATTTTTTTCTTGCATTGAAATAAAAACTTTGTAAATACCAAAATTCACAATATCTTATTATAAAACATATTATTTTATATCCAAATTATGTCCACTATATTAGCTTTGTATATCTCAAAATATATTTGATGATATAAAACTTTTATTCAATATACAAGACTTTTAATAAAATATACTAAAAATAATTCGAGGCTTTAAACCAAAAGATGCATACATTACACCACATGAAAAATCATAATATACAAATTCTCTATTTATAATAAATTATGGCCTTAAAATTAGACCTCATTTTTAGCTCATTTATAGTTTGAATATGAACTTATGATCTTCTAAGAATTTATAGTTTATTGTCTTAGATTTCATTTGTAATAAAAATCACTCAGATTTAAATTTTCTGGCAAATGTTATGGTCATTTTACTGAGAAGTGTTTAGTCAATTTTTGCATAGTATTTTTAGGTCTAGAATTTTGTATATGATTTTTAACCCATTTGTAATTTAAATTTGGACTTATATTTTTCATGACATTTTTAGTACTATGATTTTACTTTCAATTTCAATTACTTTCATTTCAATCCCATTACCAGAACATAAGTTATGATTAAATATATCTAAATTGTTCATGTGAATTTGAAATAGGATCATCAATTGACATAAGCCTATATAATACACACATTCATCATATGAATTCATTTTTATATCAAAATTTTCAGATCACGATTATATTCATATATCTTAACATTTTCACTTCTTTTAGTCCAATTACCATAAAAATCAAAGATAACCATTAATCACATTTCATTGCAAATCACATTCATATCCAACATTAGTACATAATTTCACATAGTTAAATGACATATAAGATTTTTCCTTTATATGAAGCACATACCTAATCAACCTCAAATCTTTCCTTTTTCCATCCTTTTCTCCCCTTAATAGGTAGCCTTTTCTTTGCCTTTGTCACATTCTTGAGGTTCTCTCTTTTGCTCCTTTGTTTGCCCTACACAATCATCACACAAAGTCTAATTCATAATCTCATTCTATAAGTGATCTTTTATAAGTAGAATACTCTGAAACTTCTAATTTGTTCCTACATCTTTTTAAATATATTTTATTCCTTTCTTTACCTTATATATGTCCAAATTGAGCAAAGATCACACATCACCGTCATTAAGACCAAAACTATCCAATTACTTTTTTTTTCTTCTAAGTATTTTTAGGTTACATTTAAGTCATTTGACACCAGTTATTCTCTTTTCTTTAATTTTTCCTTAATTTGGTAGCCAAAATCTCCCTCTTAGAGAAATGATTTGCCCTAGACTTTGCTGTCCAAATAGGTATTTAAGGCCTTAATTCCATTTCTTTCAATTATCACTCAATTCACACATCATTCTTCACTAATTACATCTCTATTAGAACAATTTCAATTTTTCTCACATTATGTCAACCATGGTAGCTCCTTCTTCATCAATTAAAGTCATGTTTCTTTGTATTTTAGATCATAAAACTATAAATTAAGGTTAACTAACATCGATTACATCCTCAATTCTAATTTTCTTCCAACAATTTTAATAATACCCTTAATTATTTTTTTTTATAATTTTTCATTTTTTATGGATCTAAATTTAGATTCTGATAAGACCAACATGTCTTATTATGGTCACGTGCGATCGAGACCTAAATCGCCAGACATTTCAGTTACTACTTTCTTTTAACACAATACATAATTTTTTGTTGTCCTAAAAAGTAATTTGATATCGATACTTTTAGAATGACTAATTATGCTTTGGAAGTTTTTTAAAGCAGTGGTGGATAGGGTTGTAAATGAACCAAGTCGCTCGTGAGTTATTCAGGTCTCGGTTCGAAAAAAACTTATTCGAGATCATTTATTACTGTTAATGAATCAAGTTCAAATCCGAGCTTGAGTTTAATACTGTTTGGTTCGTTAGCTTGAGAACATGTTCGTTTACGAGTTATGAGCTCACGAATACATTCGTGAACATGTTCGTTTTAAAGCTCATGAACGTGTTCATTTAAAAACTCATGAATGTGTTCGTTTAAAAGCTCACGAATGTGTTCATTTAAAAATTCATGAACGTGTTTTTTTAAAAGCTCATAAACATGTTCATTTAAAAATGAACATGTTTATGAGCTTTTAAAAATTCACGAACTTGTTCATTTAAAATCTCACAAACATGTTCGTTTAAAAGCTCGTAAATATATTTGTTTGACTCATTTATATTATATTTTGTTATCGAGATCGAACTCGAGTTTTTATCATTATTAGTTACGAGCTGAACTCAAGCTAACTAGTTAAGTATAATAAATGAGTTTTTACGAACCGAGTTTGAGTTGTTCGAGAACTTTAAAATTTTCAAACGAGCTGAGCTTGAGCTCAAGTATAAAAATTCGAATTAAATTCGTATTGAGCTCGAACTTGTGATAATTTTAAACAAGCCGAGCTCAAGTTAGAATTTATCATTATTCAACTCGGCTCGACTCGTTCATATCCATAGTGGTGGAGTTTCATGGGAGACAAATGAGGGCTATAGCCAATTTATATATATATATATATATATATATATATATATATATATATATATATATATATATATATATATGAATATGTATCTATGATATAATCATATAAGGTGTAGTTTCTAAGAACATAACCTAAAATTTTAATATGGGATCACATAATAAGATAATGGCATAATAGGGTTAGTTTAAAAATTAAAAGTCTAAGAAAAATACAAAAAATAAAAGAATAAAACAAAAGCAAGTTGCAGTACATCAAAATTAATCTTACTATTTTAGAAAGGATGAAAGAAAAAAGATTAGAAGAAAGTAGAAAAAATTGTTGGTGGTCCATCCATCTCTCAATCTCAATTCTCTCATTAGATCTTTCACTTTCCTTGCTAGAAAGTCTATCTACCCCATCATCTTCTTTCAAAAAGGTATTTTTCTTGTCATTTTATATCTTTCTTCTTCAAATTTTTTTTCTTTTTCTCTCTTTCTCTCCATATATATTTATATATAAGGTCATTTCATCATATTTAACTGGAAAGTTATTTACAATAAGTGATTAGAATTTAAATAGAAGAGTAAATTACTTTGACTAGTTGATCTTAAAATATTTTAGTTAAACTATATTATTGGTTTAATATGTATCTATTACACATTTCAAATGACACTTGACAGGGTATGAGAGTTATCCACTTAAAAAGTGATGGTGAGAAGCATTGCAATTTTAGGGTACAAAAGAATAAAGCCACTAACATCACCAAATATTTGTTGATCAACAAATGGACCACAAATTACTTCACCTAAGAATTAGACTTAGTGATGGGCATTTGTCTTATAGAGAGAGAGAGAGGTATTTTTAAACATATTGCCAAGTTTAGGGTCACTCTCGTTCATGGTCTCCATAGCTCCAAGGACATTTATTTTCCACTATCTCAAGTATGAGTATGAGCTTTTTCTCAAATTTTGGTATTTGAATAAAATATTTCCCATTTTAAGGTGTTTTGTGCAAAAATTGCCAAGATAGGATGATTTTGATTAGAATTTAGTCAAACCACAATTTAAAGAAGCAGACATCTCTGTCCGCTTCTTGAAGAAGAAGACAAGACAGAGGAGATTTTGTTTTTCCTTCTTAAAATTGGTTTTACATCATTTAAGCTTGGTTTACTTTATTAGTTTAGGACAAAATGATGATTTACAATAATCCAATTTCTTTTATAGCCAAACTTGAAAATATTTACAATCTTAGCCTGGCAACAATTGATACTTATGATGTAGATGTAAATAGCTTGACTAGGAAAGGCCAAAAAAAGGAAAAAGGAAAATTAGCAAGTGTGACAAGAAAACATAGAGTAGAACTAGTAAAATAATTATTAGGAACCATGCAAAGAAAATCAAACAATTAAGCCTTGATAAAAGGATTGCATTGAGGATGAACAAGGAATAGGAATCAATAACTTTAAATAGGAAGAAAAATGATACTAAGAATAAAAATGAAAAGATTTAGGAGCTTGTGAGAGTACATTGTGCTTCAACTAATTTGGTCAGCTTGGATTTGAAGAAATGAAAATACCCCCAGTTCTTCCATCTACAGAGCAAACATGGTTGTTCAAGTTGATGTAACCCATGAAGGTAAGCATATTGTCACAACCCTAAACTTCAACTAGCAATCGTGCGACACTTAGAACATTCCTTTGCACTAATCCTGCCTTCCTACCTGACAAAACACTCCAAAGAGTTTGAAAGGGACTTAAAGATTTAGAGGATTCAAGAGCAAAGCAAGAACATAAGAGAGTTTGTGAAGAATTCTTTGTATTGCTTTTAGACAGGTTATCTTATAAATTCCCAAGATTTTTTTAGATTTCTCAAGGATTTTGAAGGATGCTACAAATGAAGGCCAAAAGGCCTATTTATAGTGTGGCACCAAGCCTAATATTATGCCACAAGTTTCTAGATCCTACCAATTCTAGAATGTACAAGAGTGTCTACAACATGCCACAAGGTTCTAGGACCTTCTAGTAAAGTCTAGTCAACTCTAGAATCTTCTAGGATTGTCTAGTTTCTTCATTCAAATTTTAGGATGCTCCAGAAGCTTCTAGGGACTTTTACATTCTTCATAAACCATCCAACATATTTTAGAATATTCTAGTGCCTTCTAGCACCTTTTAGCACCATCTAGCACCTTCCAACGCTATTTCTTTGGATTTTGGGGGACAATTTGAGCGAGACGTAACACCCTTCCCCACTCAAGTTCGTGACTCCCTTGTCGTGCCTTCAAATTTGAACCTTTCTATGTGATCTTTGAACTGCCACAAAGAGTCTTTAGGTTCCCAGCTTGCCTCTATGTCCGGGGCATTTTTCCATTTGTCCAAGTATTCCTGATAACTTAGTACACCTCTACGCCGAATTAGGCGGTATGCCAAAATAGAATATACTTTTTTATCAAAGGAGGTTACTACCGCAGTGGGTGCCCTCTTCGACTCTGTTCGACTTGCATCTTCCTCGTCTCCATGATAAGGCTTCAACATGCTTACATGAAAGACTGGACAGATCTTAAGCTTAGGAGGGAGTTGTAGCTTGTAAGACACCTTACCGACCCGTTTAAGGACTGAAAATGGTCTTTCGTATTTCCGCACCAACCCCTTATGAACCTTCCGTAAGGACTTGAACTATTGGGGCAATAACTTGACTAGGACCAAATCTCCTTCCTGAAACTCGACCATCATCATTTTCTTGTCATCCACTTCTTCATCTTTTTGGACGCCTTGTTCAAATAGGTTCGGACTAACTCAACTTGCTCATGCCATGCCTTAGCAAATTTGAAAGCAGCATGACTTTTTCCTTCATAGCTTGTGGCCAAAGCATGAGGGGTCATGGGTTGTTGTCCCATAATGATCTCAAAGGGACTCTTGCCAGTGGATTCACTTTGTTGCAAGTTGTAAGAGAATTGGGCTACATCTAGCAACTTAGCCCAATCATGTTGGTTAGCACTAACAAAGTGCCTAAGATAAAGCTCCGGTAATGCATTGGCACATTCCGTCTGCCCATCACTTTGCGGATGAAAGCTCGTGGAGAAGTTCAAGTCTGATCCCAACAACTTGAACAACTCTGTCTAGAACTTCCCAGTAAATCATGGGTCTCGATCACTCACAATGTTAGATGGAATTCCCCAATGCTTAACAACATATTTAAAAAACAACTGTGCAGTCTCGTTCGCAGTGCAATCCGCCGAGGCAGGAATGAAAGTTGCATACTTGCTGAAGTGATCAATGACTGCTATTATTCTGCCAAAGCTTTCTGATTTTGGCAAGCAAGTGATGAAGTCCATTGAAACACTCTTCCATGGTCTCTCCGGAATAGGCAGTGATTCCAGCAAGCCATCAGGTGCACGCTGCTCCGTTTTTTCTTATTGGCAAACAAGACAAGTTCTTACGTAGGCTTCAACATCATCCCGTAGTTGAGGCCAATAGTAAATAGACTTGATCAAGGCAAGGGTGCATCTCATGCCTGGGTGTCTAGCCTATAGTGAATCATGGCATTCCTTGATCATCACTTTTCTCAAGTTCCCCACTTAGGTACATAGATGCGGTTTTTCTTGGTGTAGAGTAGTCCATCACTTTGCCAAAATCGCCTTGTCTTTCCTTCCTTGATGAGGACAAGGAGGTTTTGAGCTAGGGCATCATGTTCCAACCCTTCTTTGATCTTTTACAGCAAATGACTACTTGGTCTACTTAAGGCTGCTAACTCTGCCTTTCGACTCAGTGCATCAGTCACCACATTGGCCTTACCAGGCTTGTATTCAAGCTTGTAGTCAAATTCTATCAAAAAGTCTTGCCACCGAGCTTGTTTGGGACTTAACTTCTTTTGAGTTTGGAAGTAACTGGTTGCTACATTGTCGGTCATGATCACAAAGTGAGAACCTAACAAGTAGTGTCGCCACACCCTCAGACAATGGATGATAGCAGTCATCTCCTTTTCCTATACCGTGTAGCGGCGTTCAGTGTCATTGAGCTTGCGGCTCTCATATGCTATCGGACGCCCTTCTTGCATCAACACTCCACCAATGGCAAAGTATGAGGCATCTGTATGCAATTCATACATCTTAGAGGGGTCTGGTAGGCAAAGCACCGGTTCTTCGCTAATGGCTTTCTTCAAGTCATCGAACGAGGCTTGACACTTGTTTGTCCACTCCCAAGTTTTGTTATTCTTGAGTAGGCCAGTTAGTGGGGCTGCTCTTGCTGAATAAGACTTCATAAATCTCCGGTAGTAGTTCACAAGTCCAAGGAAAGACCTTAACTCAGGGACCTTAGTAGGAGGTTCCCATTCTTGGATGGCTTTCACCTTGTCTCCATCCATCATAAGCTTCCCATCCTTTATCCTATGACCCAAGAACATCACCTCATCTTGGGCAAAAGAACATTTCTCCTTTTTAACATATAGCTCATTTTCCCTGAGGACCTCAAACACCTTCCTCAAATGTTCGAGATGTTCTTCCATAGTCTGGCTATATACCACAATATCATCAAAGTATACTACCACGAACCGATCGAGATAAAGATGGAAAAGCTTATTCATGAGAGTGAAAAAGGTAGCAGATGCATTAGTGAGACCAAAGGGCATAACAAGGAATTCATAAGCATTGTACCTTGTTACACACATGGTCTTCGGTTCATCCCCTTTTGCTATGTGCACCTAGTAGTATCCCGACCGTAAGTCCAACTTCGAGAAGTATCTTACGTTTCTCAATTGATCAAATAAATCAGCAATGAGTGGGATAAGATACTTGTTCTTTACGGTGATCTTGTTTAGAATGCGGTAGTCGATGCACATTCTTAGTGAGCCATCATTCTTTTTCTGAAAAAGCACCGGGGCACGAAATGGGGCTTTGGATGGTTTAATGAAACCGGCATCCAATAAGCTTCCCATCCTTTATCCTATGACCCAAGAACATCACCTCATCTTGGGCAAAAAAACATTTCTCCTTTTTAACATATAGCTCATTTTCCCTGAGGACCTCAAACACCTTCCTCAAATGTTCGAGATGTTCTTCCATAGTCTGGCTATATACCACAATATCATCAAGGTATACTACCACGAACCGATCGAGATAAAGATGGAAAAGCTTATTCATGAGAGTGCAAAAGGTAGCAAGTGCATTAGTGAGACCAAAGGGCATAACAAGGAATTCATAAGCACTGTACCTTGTTACACATATGGTCTTCGGTTCATCCCCTTTTTCTATGCGCACCTAGTAGTATCCCGACCGTAAGTCCAACTTCGAGAAGTATCTTACGTTCCTCAATTGATCAAATAAATCAACAATGAGTGAGATAAGATTCTTTACGGTGATCTTGTTTAGAATGCGATAGTCGATGCACATTCTTAGTGAACCATCATTCTTTTTCTAAAAAAGCACCGGGGCATGAAATGGGGCTTTGGATGGTTTAATGAAACCAGCATCCAATAGCTCATCGAGTTGCTTTCGTAGTTCTGCCAACTCCAAGTTCGCCATCCTGTAAGGACTCATCGCTGGTGGTCTTGTGCCAGGCTCTAGCTCAATTTCATGGCCCACCTCTCTCCTTGGAGGTAACTGTTTCGGCAACGTCTCAAGCATCACATCTTGGAACTCATCCAAGACAACTTGCACCTCCATCGGTAAGCTTGGTTGTGGTGATGCTTCCTCATCATCATACTCCTTAAGAATGGCCAAGTAACTCTCTTCCTCTCTCTTCAATCCCTTTTTAAATTGAAGTGCTGAGAGAACTTGGATAGTAGGCTTGGTGGTCCTTTTCGTCGGTACTATACAAGCCTTTGGTCCATCCATAATGCACATAGAGTTTGAACATGGAACAAGGAAAACTTTAACCTGGTCTAAGAACTCTATGCCGAATACCACTGAGAAATCATCCATGGGTGCCACGGATAAATCCACTTGGCCAGTACATGCACTAAGACTAACCTTAACTCCACGGGTAACTCCTTGGAGAGGTTGTGCTGCTGAGTTAACTGCTTTGAGGGAGCCACCTCCATTGGCAACCTTGAGACCGAGTCTCTTAGCTTCCTCTAGTGAAACAAAGTTGTGATATGCACCTGTGTCGACCAGGGCTTTGGCTACTTTCCCATTGATGGTTGCATCCACAAACATGAGTCCCTTGGGAGTCGTCGGGTCACTTTGCAATGCACTAAGCAGTCGGAAAGATCCCATCTTTGCACCTTCATCTGCCTCACTTCTGTCTTGATCATGAGTGGAGGCAACTAAAGCATTCAATGCCTTCCTTTTTGGACATTCTCATGCCCAATGCGGTCCATCGCATATGAACCACATTACACGGGGCTTTGAGGCACCACGTTCTTCCTTTTCCTTCCCCTTGTCTCGTGGCTTGAATGAGGAGCCTTCTTTGTGATTTTTATAGCTCTGACTCTTAGCATGGCCTCCCCCATTCTTTCCTCCACCAAACTTTCTATCAGTTGCCTTCTTTATTTGAGGAGTAATCAATAAGACTTTCAGCAACCGCAATGGCCAAAGACAAGTCTTGGACACCACGTCGCTTGAGCTCAAGGTTAGCCCATGATTGGAGACCGTCCATGAACAGGAATAAATGCATCTTTGTCCGATGTGTCAGGGACTTCTAGCTGTAAGGTTATGAACTCCTTCACATATTACCTTATGCTATCCGTCTGTTTTAGTCGTCGAAGCTGGCCCTTCGCCTATTCTTCAGCATTTACGGGGAAGAATTGACTTTTGAACTCCCTTTTGAAGTCCTCAAAGGTGTCAATTATGCATACCCCACATTGCACATCTCCACGCCTTCGTCTCCACCACAGTATAGCAGTGTCGGACATGTACATGGCATCGGTTCAGATCTTGCTGGCATGGTCCGTTACGCCAGTAGCCTCAAAGTATTGTTCTAGCTCCCATAGGAAGTTCTCAACTTTCCTAGCATTCCTAGCACCATTGAAGGTGTTTGGCTTGGGAACTTCCACCTTTTTGGCCTTAATGATGGTGGTTGTATTAGTTCCCGAGGCCATAGCCCGCTTACATAGTGCTAGATCACCACCCATATCCTCAACTCTAAGCAACACATTAGAAATTTCTCTTTGGAAGAGATCACGTACCTTGGCAAGTTCGGCCTTCAGCCCATCAATCTCTTGCCTTAACCCACTATCTAGCTCGTTGAAGGACATCTTGACTGCTGTATGGATCTCCGCATCCTCGGCCTCCAAGCCACTGCAACGTTCTTCCAAGTTGTCCACTCGGTCGAACAGCTCCCCCAAGCTGTCCTGAGCACTCCCAACACGTGCTTCCAGCTAGAAATCATATCTTTTGACTTAGCTCGAGACTCTTTAGATGGTGGTTTCCGAACTTCCTCACGACCACGCTCCATTGGTGGAACTTCCACACTAGGTGTAGCTGGGGCAGTAGCCTTCATTATGCCAAGGGTAGTAAAGTTTCAAACCAAAGCTCTGATACCAATTGTCACAACCCTAGACTTCAACTAGCAATCGTGTGGCACTTAGCACAGTCCGTTGCACTAAGCCTGCCTTCCAACCCGACAAAATACTCCAAAGAGTTTGAAAGGGACTTAGAGATTTAGATGATTCAAGAGCAAAGCAAGAACACAAGAGAGTTTGTGAAGAATGCTTTGTGTTGCTCTTAGAGAGGTTATCTTACAAATTCCTAAGATTTCCTTGGATTTCTCAAGGATTTTCATGGATGCTACAAATGAAGGCCAAGAGGTCTATTTATAGTATGACACTAAGCCTAAGGTTATGCCACAAGTTTCTAGATCCTACAAATTCTAGAATGTACAAGAGTGTTTACAACATGCCACAAGGTTCTAGGACCTTCTAGTCAAGTCTAGTCAACTCTAGAATCTTCTAGTATTGTCTAGTTCCTTCATGCAAATTTTAGGATGCTCCAGAAGCTTCTAGGGACTTCTACATCATTCATAAACCATCTAACATGTTTTAGAATATTCTAGTGCCTTCTAGCACCATCTAGCACCTTCCAACGCTATTTCTTTGAATTTTGAGGGACAATTTGAGCGGGACGTAACAATATGCTTTCTTCGAATTCTTAATTTGAAAAACTAATCATGTATTTCTTTTGGGTTAGAATTAGTAGTTTTCTCTTTTGCCTTTATATCAGACACCACTTGAAGTTAAAGAACATTTGTAAAATAATCTAGAAAGAGAACCAATTGATGGAATAAAAAAAGAAGAGAAGCTATCCACTAATAGAACAAGTGGACAATCTTGGTGTCCGCTTGTTCAAAATGCAAACAATCATTGTCTGCTTACCCTAATAGTCTCTTTCCTATACACATAAGTAAAATTTATCATAAATTGATAAATAGTTTCTAAAACTCCATAAATTTGAAATTTTTAATTTTCACCTTAAATTGATAAATATTTTATTCATAATCCTTAAAAAGGAAAAAGCCTTATTACTACTAGCTTTTCTTCTTCTTTTGTTCATGTGTGTGTCTAAATAATAATTTTGAGACAAATTGTTTAATCCATGGCTATTCCCTTGCCGTTTAGTTATAAAAACTGAATATTAAATTCACATTTTTTTTTACTATGATTATTTTATGGTTGGTGTACTAATTAAACTAGACTCAATCAGTAAAGAAAATTTGATTTTGATAATATAAAAAATTTAATAAAATGGAAAAATAGATTTTAATGTAATAAATATTATATCTTACAAATTTAATAATAATTTTTTGAAAATTTTCTTCTTGGGGAATATACAGATTTTTTTTTTGGAATTATAAGAAATAAATGCACTCTCTCTTAATTATGGGGCAAATTATTACCAATAAATTTCAAAGTGCTAATTTTCATCATAATTACATCTGTTTTTATTTAAACAAAAATAAGGCTGTAATTCTTTAATAAAAAAAGAACTATAAATAATCGAATATAATCCTTTAAGTACCAAACGTCTTTATAGTAAATAATCCTGTTATATATAGGTTACATTTCCACAGAGTTTTGACTAATATTTAGAATATATCCAAATAAAGAAAGTGTAAAATAATTTCCACTTTTACAAAATTTTCCTAAATTACAGTCTCTATATAAAAGTATGACAGATGATATATAAAGAGCAAACCCCATATTCCACATCATGTTCGTGAACCTCACCGCACTATCTATCCTTGCTCCTCTCTCTCGCCACATGAAACCTAAAAATTCTAATCCAAAACGTTTGAACCGGTCCAACCGGTCATTGGTCGATTAGATCAAGGTCAGGTCAATTAGTCTGGCTTTTTGTTTTGTTTGAAAAAACGATTTTTAAATACTGATCAGCCTGAATTAGTAGTATTATTTTTATCGAACCAACCGATCCGATTCTACTTTCAAATTATTTGAATAAATAGATAACATTAAACCAAACACACCCTTACTTTTACAAATGTTTTTTTTTTGAGAGATATTCAACCATTCGAAGCATGTAGTAACTTTTTGGTTTAGGGTAGCCGCCAATTATTAGCGGCAACAATCCATAATTAATTATAAGACATTTGGTGACTATATATACAGTTACAAATTTAATTATAATCATTAAAGAAAATTACATTACATTATTATATATTTATAATTTTTTATTTATCATATTATACACCCTATATTAAATTAAAATAATTAACTGAACATAAATGAAAAATATATTTGCTGGCCAATATATATATATATATATATATATATATATATATATATATGTATATATAATTATGATTGATTGCTATATACGTAAATAAAAAACAGGAAAGGTTATTTTAGGTATTAATTATCTCAAAGGCGATGATTTTGTATCATAAAAATCTATGAAATAGCTTATTGATGTTTGGATTCCTCAACTGATTTTTATTTTATCGGAACCAAACACTTCCTAGCAATAACTAGAAACCTAGAGCAGTTTTTTTTTATTGCAAAATAAATTCTTATTAATAATAAAAAACATATACAATAAAAATAACTTTAAATTACATAAAATGTACAAAAACAATGATGTTAATTGAGTATGAAATTCTTCTTCGGAAAATCTGATTTTCAGTGTTATGAGAAAAAATCGAACCATTTTTATATGAGAAGGACAACTCTGCAGCAAGAAAATAAAAAAACATCCCAAACAAAAATGACAATTTTCTATAATAAAAATTTAATCTGCATCCAATTTTATATTAAAAAAAAGATAATAATTTTAAATATGTAAAGAAAAAATTTATATATATATATAAATTCATAAAAAACAATAAAAATATGTAAATCAACTTACATATGTTAAAGAAACAATCTATACATATAAGCTGGGTAGGAGACACTCTTCTTTTAACAGTGCACTCTCAAATATACCCTGCTTTCAAAACGACGTAGTTTTTCTTTATCTGCTAAGCAATTTCACTCACCTCACTTAAACATTTAATGATCATGTCTTCGACTCCACGTTGGCAACTAAAGCAGAACATTTACCCATATGCTTCCTTTTTCTGAATTTTGTTTTCATTTTTGTATTTTTTTTATTTTATAATCTCATATTTTTTATATGCACCCGCCAGATTTATATTTTAAAGATGTTTCTATTATTCTTCTTTATGTTTTACCCATTGTTTCCTTTTCTGATTTCTTTTTTTTTTGTATTTATTTTTATTAATAAATATATTTTTACAATTGTTTTTCATAATCTCATAATTTTTATATACCCACCAGATTTATATTTTCAAGATGTTTCTATTATTCTTCTTGCTATTTGTTTTTTTCTTTAAAAAAAATTTGGGTCATCTATATTTTGTTATTCTCGCCACTTATTGATTTATTTTATTACGAAATATTTGTTTTTTTCTTTTTCAGTGTGCTTCCTTTGATGGATTCAAACGTAATTAACAATTATAACATGTGAAAAAAAGCAAATATGATAATTATATTATATATTACCTCTAATTAAATTTGCAGTATTATCAATCCCAGGTTATATATAAGTTTTACTAAAATACTGACAATAATTAACTTATTTGGTGATAACTTATGATGATCAATAGTTAATTGGTAATTAATTAAACCACTAACACAAGTTTTCATGTATTAAACTAACCTAGTTTAAAAAATATAAACTATAATTTAGTTATGAATAGAGTTAATAATTTATTATGTTTCATAAATATAAAAAAATTTATTGAGTTCTTAGATCCGTCTAAATATTATTTATGAATTGAGTTATTATTATTACAAAATCAACATAAGGATTAATCATTTAGGATACAATGTAATAATAATAATAATAATAATAATAATAATAATAATAATAATAATAATAATAATAATAATAATAATAATAATAATTATTATTATTATTATTATTATTATTATTATTATTATAATATTAATAATAATAATATTATTGGCTCCATAAATGAATAAAATTTAAGAATATTGATGACGGCGGAGATCTCGGTGGTGAGGATGTAGGAGACTGAGCGAATACTGTCAACAATATGTTATTAGCATAAAAACTACACAATTTATGCTAGCCATTCTAGGAATCTTGTACTAAAACATTGTTAAAAGTGTTGAACAAAATAGCTTAACGAGGGAAGAGGAAAGCTATCCAGTTTCCTTTAAGCTTTGCTGTAAAACTTTGTCAATATTTATATATTTTTTTTGGTAAAATTTTATCAATATTTATATATTATGTAAAATTTTTTTATGGTGTTGTGTATAATTTTTTTTATAACATGTATTTATGCTAATAATTCTTGAATTTATCATGAATCAATAACTGTTTAAACTATTAATTTAAAATTTTATATTCAATTTTGCTATCTTTCTTTATAAAGTAAAATGATGACTATATATTTTTTTTGCTATATTTTTTGTGAGGTTATATTATATATGCTATTTTTACTACACTTTTACAGTATTTGTTGTCTCATTTTTTCTTCCCGACGCAATGCAAGAGCTACTTTCTAGTAATATATATGATTTTATTGAATAAAAAATAATAAAAGAGAGTAATAGAGAGCTGCCGTCCGGATTAAAATTAAAACAAAAGAAATAAAATAAGAAAATGAAGGAAGAGAAAATGGGTGAGTGCGTTTTTCTTTTTTTCGTTGAAACCGAGAGCAGTTAGTTAGCATACAATGGCGTAAAAAGAATTACGTAAGGAAATAAAACTCTGGTGGAATTATGAAAGCCAATGTGTAGTAGTATTAATTGGGTAATAGCTATTAGCTAGCTGTAACTTTCTATACAAAATCCGCTTGCCGATATCTCCCTGGAGATTCTCTCTACATAAATACTTCGAAGAATAAGGGAGAGAATCGATTATCAAATAGAATACCACACACACAGAACATTATATTCAGAGAGATCAATGGCGAGAACAATCGAAGACGATGATTATCAGCAAAAAGGGACAAGTAATTCTTTTGACGATGATATTAACGATAATAATAAGGTTTTTGTTGAAGAAGCTTTCAGGGAGACAGAAATTCCACCATGGACGAAGCAAATTACGATTAGGGCTTTGGTTACGAGCTTTATATTGAGCGTAGTGTTCAGCTTTATTGTTTGTAAGCTGAATCTAACCACTGGTGTGATTCCTTCCCTTAATGTTGCTGCTGGTTTGTTGGGTTTTGGTATCGTTAAGTTCTATACCACTTTGCTTCAGAAAACTGGCTATTTAAAGCAGCCTTTCACTAGGCAAGAGAATACTGTTATCCAAACATGTGTAGTTGCTTCCTCTGGAATTGCCTTCAGCAGTAAGTTTTCTAATTTCTATTCTCTTCCAGATCTAATTAGGGTTTTCTTAATTTTATGATTAAAAATCCAATCCATTGAGAAAGTTGAATAAATTTTACTATTACTTAATATTATCGTCCCAAAAGTGGATTAATTGATTTTATTTCCTCTCATATGGAGAAATGCATTGATTTTATTAGGTGGCACTGCAAGTTACTTATTGGGTATGAGTTCAAGAGTAGCTGTTCAAGCAGAGGGAGGAAATACCCCATCAAACGTGAAGGATCTTCAAATTGGTTGGATTATGGGTTTTCTTTTTGTTGTAAGCTTTGTTGGCCTGTTCTCTATTGTCCCCTTGAGAAAGGTATTTTTTTTAATCAATAGATATAAATAAACATATGTATTATTTCATTTAGTGTTCTAATTTCTTGTTTTAAGAATAATATTTTATGGGTATGATTATGTTTCCCAGAATTCTCACAATAAAATTAAAATTGCAGCTTATGATATTGAAGTACAAGTTGACATACCCTAGCGGCACAGCTACTGCTTACCTTATCAACAGCTTTCACACACCCAAAGGAGCAAAACTAGCAAAGTAAGTATAAAGGAAATTGAAAGGTGCTATATATATATATATATATATATATATATATATATTAAACAATAGCTAACATTTTTCACTAGTTATTTTTTAGGAAGCAAGTTGGCGTTCTCTTCAAATTCTTCAGTTTCAGCATTTTATGGGCCTTTTTCCAGTGGTTTTTCACTGCTGCAGATGGCTGTGGTTTTGTTAATTTCCCCACTTTTGGTCTCGAAGCTTTTAAGAAGAGGTTTTTTTTTTAAGTCCTTTGTATTAGCATCGTTCTTATTTTTAATCAACAAATTAAACAATAGATGACCATTTTGTCTGATCAAATTGTCAATTATATTACAGGTTCTACTTTGATTTTTCATCAACATATGTGGGTGTTGGAATGATTTGCCCTTACATGGTTAACATTTCTCTGCTTATTGGAGCCATTATTTCATGGGGAGTCATGTGGCCAGCAATTGAGGCTAGAAAAGGCAGCTGGTATAGTGCAGCACTACCTGCAAGCAGTCTCCATGGCATCCAAGGATATAGAGTATGTAATAAATGAGTGTATTTTTTTTTCTGGTACTAAATCTAATTAAAGCTACAGAAATATAATTTTTATATCACTATACTTGTCACTTGCAGGTTTTTATTGCTATTGCCACAATGCTAGGAGATGGTCTTTATCATGTTATCTACATGCTAGCCACAACCTTAATTAGCTTAGCAAGACAAAATTCGAAAAGGGACTCGTCTTCTATCTCTCCCGCAGCTGGTGATGACAAGTCTCAGATTTTAAACTATGATGAACAAAAGAGGAAAGAGTTCTTCTTAAAAGACCAAATTCCCACTTGGGTAGCTTTGGGTGGCTATCTTTGCTTAGCAGCACTTTCAATTATTGTAGTGCCATTAATTTTTCATCAATTGAAATGGTACCACATTCTTGTGGCATATGCGATTGCTCCAATTTTAGCCTTCTGCAATGCCTACGGATGCGGTCTAACAGATTGGTCTCTGGCCTCAAATTATGGCAAATTTGCAATCATCATATTCAGTGCTTGGGTTGGGCATGATGGTGGAATAATTGCAGGACTTGCTTCTTGTGGGGTGATGATGAGTATTGTCTCAACAGCATCTGATTTAATGCAAGACTTCAAGACAGGATACCTTACACTCTCATCTCCTCGTTCTATGTTCTTCAGTCAAGTTGCTGGAACTGCAATGGGTTGTTTGATAAGTCCATTGGTGTTCTGGTTGTTCTTCTATAAGGCCTACCCCAATTTAGGTGAACCAAGTAGCAAGTACCCTGCACCTTATGGACTAATCTACCGTGGGATTGCACTTCTTGGGGTAGAGGGTATCTCTTCTCTCCCTAAAAATTGCCTCAAACTGTCTATATGCTTCTTCTTTGCAGCCATAGTGATAAATCTCATTCGTGACCTGTTGCGAACATACGAGACCACGTATCGAATCCACAGGTTCGTTCCAAGCCCAATGTGTATGGCAATTCCGTTTTATCTGGGGGGTTACTTCGCCATAGATATGTGTATTGGAAGCTTGATTCTGTTTGGATGGAGAAGGGTGAACAAGCAGAAGGCAGATGACTTTGCTCCAGCAGTGGCTTCTGGTCTCATTTGTGGTGACTCTTTATGGGGCATTCCTGCATCTATACTTTCTCTTGCTGGTGTTTCTCCTCCTATATGCATGAAGTTCCTTTCTGCTGCAGCTAATGCTAAGGTTGATAATTTTTTGGGAGCCTAATTAGTTTTTTAATTTGTTTTAATTTGTAAATAATCAAGTACTTTATTAATTCTTAGAACTTGGGTTTAAAAGTTTCAAGCCTTATGTTGATCTTTGGGATGTTTCTAAACTTTCTAATTAATTAGAAATTGTTTTTTGTGTTTCTAAAATAATCAAATTAAGTAATCCATGGCTCAAGTTTGTTATCATATGATTTTCTAACATCAGATTTTCGTTGGGAAATTTTTTTATGTATTATATTTTAAGGATGGATTATAATCATCTTTTTTCAGTGGTTTACCAAAATTATTTGCAGAAAAAAATTTGATCAGCTGATTAGCTTCCAACAACTAAGTGCAAGATTGAAAGCATGGGTAGCGATGACCATGGATGGTAACTGCCAAAAATATCCAATTCCTTCTAACCCCATTTAAAATTATTTCTATATTATATTCATCTGTTCTAAATTCAATTACTCAAAACCAATTTAACATTAATAATCCTTAAAAAAACATAAAAAATTCATATAAATTTTAATTATATTCATATAGAATACATTCATATAACTATCTCAATAAATCAAAACATAATTTAAATTTATTAAAACACAATAAAAAAATAAATATATATCAAATGAGGCCACTAGTTATTGAGTCAAAATAAATTTTGCATGCATATGTATAAGGGTTTGTATGTTTGAATTGTCGTTGATCCTAAGTACACTAAATACTTGGGGGAATTGTTTCCACCTAAATTAATGTAAAACTAGAGAGCCTTACATACAATTCATTCATATGATGTCGATGCAATTTTGTTGGCAAATTTCTGGTTAGGCCCAGAAAGTATTTCCATTTGATACTAAATTAATATTATAAATTGAGATTAATCTCTTGACCTCAGAAGAAATACTACTTGTGTTTATCTTGCTACAAGTTTCAGCAAACTCCGGTCAAAATGTCAACAATCTCAAAGTTAAGGTTTACTTTTATTAATTATGTTCGAAAATAATTGAAAGATGTTTAGATAAATGATTTTTTTAGTAATTATTATAATCATTGTATCTTTTCATTGTATATAAAAATGGTAGATTGTTAATTCATAAAAAAGGTAGATTGTTACTGTAAGAATATTCGGGCAGCGGAAACTTACTTGTTGAGCGTATACCGTATGTTTTCAATGCTTTGGACATAGTCAAATTATTAGAACTTGACTCGATTCCACAGTATGAATGTCTTGCTTTACCTGAGATTGAATGAAGATAAAGAAATTCATTTTCCAAGAATTTTCGAATTTCAGAGGAAATTTTCTGATGAAAGTTACGTTTTGTAACTTATGAGAAGCGTTTTTTTAATGGAAAAACTGCCTCTTATATATTAAAAAAAAATGAGCTTGGGCTGGGTCAAGCCCACATGGGCGGTCCAGTCCCACAAAGCCCAACATCTCCCACTCGCCCATAGTGGGCTTATCTCATCCCAAAATCTTATCCCAAATTTCAAACTCAAACAAAGAATCTTTCATACAGGTGAACGGACCGTGTGATCTGAAGCACACAAATTATGGGAGCTCCAATATACAAACCTAACCATAGGCCATGTTGCCCAGATTTGAGCCAAGAAGGGGGGTTGAATTGGAGTTTAAAAATTAAATTTTAAAGTGCGGAAATAAAAAGTTAAGTTTAGGAGGGATAGAGAAATTTGACACAAAAATTTTTATAGAGGTTCGGGTGTTAATAAACCCTACTCCTCTCCCCAATCGCAATTGAGAGTTTCACTAACACACTAAGTGTTACAATGGAGTTTTACAAGCTCAATCCCAACTATGGTGTTTCTCACAATGACTCAGACCTAACCCAGAAATTCCTTGTGTTTTGATGGCTCACACAATAACCAATTCCTTATGTTTTACAGGCTCACACAAACAACTTTTATCTTGTATTTTACAGGCTCACACAAACAACATTTCTTTGTGTTTTAGAGGCTCACACAACTAACCCTTACAAGTGTTCTACTCTTAACCCAGAAATACCCAAAACTCATTTGAGTAAATGATTACAGAGAGAAACACTTATAAATCTTTATTACTCAATAAATGATGAGCAAAAATACTTTTACAGAGAATAAATATCAAATGCACAAAATGGCTTACAATAAGGTTTTGATTCAAAATATTTTTAATTCATTTGTTCTTTTGTTCTCCTTGTTCACTCTCTTGTTCTCTACTTGTCCTGGATGCATAAATGACTTGCATTTATATTTCATAGCAAATTATAGCCGTTAGAGTGCATTTATTATGAAACTAGCCGTTATATCAACCTTAATAGCGAGCCTGACATTTTTTTCTTTCATCGTTCACGGGCGTGACTCTGTGTGTCACGGTCGTGACTGTTCTTCCAAGTCGTGACTTAAGTGGTGACCTGAGCCATGAAGCATTCTGGAAGGTTTTGAAATGTTTGTTCACGGGCATGAAATTATATATTCACGGGCGTGAACATCCTTCCTAACTGTGGTCCAAGTGGTGACTTTGGTCATGAAGCTCTCTGGAAGAATTTGTCATGTTTGTTCACGGGCGTGACATTTCTTTCACGGGCATGACTAAAAAGTTCATTCACGGTTGTTATCTTCCTTTATGGCCGTGAACTTTAAATGTTGGTTTGTTGGTGGTTAGCTTCATCACGGGCGTGACACATAGGGTCACGGGCGTGAATCATGCTACTTCTTCAATTTTATCTTTTTAAGATTATTCTTCCATTCTCCATTCTTGCTAACATATTCCATACCCTGTTCAGTGGACTTAGAAAACAAGTATGTTAAATACAATATTGCTATTTTATTTGTTATCATCAAAATGACGGAAATAACCCTCAAGGTTTAACAATCTCCTCATTTTTGATGGTGACAAATAATCTAGCAATATGTACTTTTGAGAAGTCTTCGCCTCAAAAGATGCTTAGGATAAAAATGATGAAGTGCAATAATTGTAGAGAATGATGAAGTGTAGCATCAAAATAAATTTTCTAGTTTTAAGTATATGCAAGTTATATGCAAAGTATATCCAATGTATACCAAAATTCTCTTTAAAGCATGAAGTATATGTAAGATATATTTAGAGTATATCAAGTGCATATTCATTTATGTAACTTGCATCAAGGTATATGAAAAGTATACTTAAGATATATTTAAGGTGTATAAAGCTCAATTGCATACTTGCATATTCATTTTGAATCAAAATTTAAGTATTGCACTTAACTTTGTACTTAACTTAATATATTGCTAGTTTTTCCCTACTTAACTCAATATATTGGTATGTTCTCCATTTTGATTCAAAATTAAGTATTGCTTGCACTTATCTTAATATATTGCTAGTTTCTCCCCATTTTGTCATCAACAAAAAGAATATCAATAAAATAAACCATAATAGAAAAACAAAGCAAATATATTAATTATAAAAGAGAAGTACAAACAAAAGTAAATAAAATTCAAAAAGGAAATTTAGAATTTCCTACAAACAAATAAACAAACAAGCAAGACACAAACATGGCAAGGTTAACATAATGCCTAACATCTAACCGGAAATCTTATCCCTAAGATGAGCAACTTCTGCCTCAAGGCTGTCCATCCTAGACTCCATGAAGTCCTTGAAGTTCTCTAACCTCTCATCCATGGAAACCTACAACTGCTCAAATCGTGGTGCCAGAAGGTCAACCGCCTGCTGAGCCAAATTTGTTGTGGGAGCAGAGGATTGTCCGATGTCCTGCTCAACCTTAGAAGGTACCATCTCAACTCGAGCCCTTTTCTTCTGTTGGATACCTTGGAGGCCAGCTTTAAAGTCCTTCGAGTCATTGTCTTCCCAAATGATCTCGCTAGCAGTGTCGATGAAACGGTAGTAGATGTTGTTCTCAAAGACAATTCGAACAACCGCTCCCATCTTGATGAAAGACTCGACATCCAGTCGGTCTCGAGGATGCCCTGGGATGAGATTGTAGTGATGTGCATCCAGCTTCAGATATCCAAGATTCAAAGCAATGTGGGTCACATACCCACCAATAAGAATGTCTCCAGAGGGCTTGGTGGCAATGGACAGGAGATGGTTCGCAAACCATCGAGATAGTGCCACTGTGAGGCCTATTCGGGCCATCTCCAGGAGAAAAATCTCAGACTTTCTAATGGTGCTATTGCTGTCTCCTCGGGCAAATATGCTATAGGTTAGAAACCTATGCAGATATTTGTGTACTGGGGACCGGAGGTGAGTGCTCTTTGAATGGACATATAGATGTCAAGCAAGCTTTGATCGATTGAAGGCAATGTTGACTGAAGCACCAGTTTTGACTCAGCCTACTCCAGTAAAAGATTATGTTGTGTACAGTGATGCAAGTCACAATGGGCTAGGATGTGTTCTTATGCAAGAGGGAAAAGTGATTGCATATGCCTCCAGACAACTCAAACCTCACGAGCTTAACTATCCAATTCATGATTTAGAGCTAGCAGCGATAGTTTTTGCTCTTAAGATCTGGAGACGTTATCTGTATGGAGAAAGATGCTACATTTATATGGACCACAAGAGTCTTAAGTATCTTCCTTCACAGAAAGAGTTGAACCTGAGGCAACGAAGATGGTTGGAATTGATTAAATATTATGACTATGTGATCGACTACCCGCCAGGCAAAGCTAATATGGTAGCTGACGCGCTAAGCTGAAAAATTTTAGCTGAGATGTGAGTGGAATCCACATTAATGCAGAGAATTAAAGATGTCCAAAAACAAGATGAGAAACTAGTAAATATGGTCGAAGCCTTGAAAAATGGAGAAAAGTCAGAATTTTCTTTAACAAAAGATGGTACTGTGTATTTCAAGAACCGAATTTGTGTACCAAGTATAGAAGAGTTGAGGTCAGAGATTTTAAAAAAAGCTCATGAAACGGTATATACTATGCACCCAGGTGGGAAGAAGATATATTAAGATTTGAAAGCACAATACCGGTGGTCGGGGATGAAGAAGGATATCGCTGAATATGTTGCTAAATGTCTAATTTGTCAACAAGTGAAAGCTGAGCATCAATTACCCACAGGATTACTACAACCGATTCCCATACCAGAATGGAAGTGGAAGAGAATCACGATGGATTTTGTGTCCAGCTTACTGGTAACTCAGAGAAAGCATGATGCAGTGTGGGTGATAGTGGATCGATTGACGAAGTTGGCACATTTTCTACCAGTCCGAATGGACTATACTTTGAACAAGCTAGTTGAGATTTATGTGAATGAGATAGTGAGACTTCATGGAGTACCTGTGTCTATTATCTCTGATAGAGATCCCAGGTTTACGTCGCAGTTCTAGAGAAGTTTACAACAGGCTTTGGGAACTCAACTCAGATTCAGTACAACATTTCATCCGTAAATGGATGGACAATCTGAGCGAATTATTCAGTTGCTAGAGGATATGATGAGATGTTGTGTGTTTGAATTTGAGGGAAGTTGGGATCGACATCTACCTCTTATGGAGTTTGCCTATAACAACAGTCATCAAATGAGTATTGGTATGGCTCATTATGAAGCTTTATACGGAAAAATGTAGGACACCAGTATGTTGGACTGAGTTGAATGAGAAAAAGTTGATTGAGCCAAAGATAATTCAACAGACCGAGGAAAAATTTAAAGTGGTCAAGGAAAGGCTAAAGGCAGCATAAGATCGACAGAAATCATATGCCGATTTAAAGAGACAAAACATAGAATATGCAGTAGGAGACAAAGTATTCTTTAAAGTTTTGCCATGGAAAAAGGTATTGAGGTTCAGTAGAAAAGGAAAGTTAAGCCTAAGGTTTATTTGTCTTTATGAGATTCTAGAAAGAATAGGACCAGTGGCTTACCGATTAGCTCTTCCTCTGGAGCTAGACAAAATTCATAATGTGTTCCACATCTCAATGTTAAGAAGATATTGTTCAGACCCAACCCATATTATACCAATTGAAGAAATAGAGGTACAGACAGACATGTCGTATGAAGAGGAACCAGTGGCTATAATAGCATATGAAGAGAAAGTTCTTCGGAACAAGAGAGTTCCTCTAGTTAAAGTTTGGTGGCGGAATCATACAATTGAAGAAGCCATGTGGGAAAGTGAAGAAGTGATGAAGAAGCAGTATCCCCAGTTATTTAACCTCGAATGAACAGGTAAATTTCGAAGACAAAATTATTTTAAGGGGAGAGAATGTAATATCCGATAATTTAGGCCCCGAGTCGCACGTGTCGCGAAGTTGACGCATTTGACCGATCAAAGTCTAAATTTGGATTTTTACAAAAATTGATCAAGTAATGGCTAAATTAAATGATAAATGCCTAATTAAGTAATTATAAAGTTTAAAAAAGTTGATTTACGGTAAAGGACTAAATTGCAAATTTTGATAAGTTTTAGGGTCAAATTGCAATTTACCGAAAATTGGAGGATTAATAAGATTAATTGCTAATCAAAATATTAAATTTGGGGACATTTTAATAGGTTTGGCCGGCCACTCAATGAGGAAGAATGAGATTAATGGGTTCATTAAGCCTAATGTCAAGAAATGGTCAAAATGGTGGGTCCCGCATGAAGACTTTTGGGTACCCTATTTAATGTTTTCTTTTCTTCTTCTTATTCTCTTCATTTTCTGTCTTATTCTCTCTCTTCTCTACCAGTCACACCAGCCATTTCTTTTCCTCCATAGCCAATCTTGATTTGTAGAGAGAGAAAGGAAGAGAAGAGAGGGGAAAGAACAAGAACAAGTGATCTTCATGGTCTATAACTCCTAAGGAAGATGGAAAGAGGAAGAAAGAGGAAGAAAAATCAAGTTTGGTAGAGAGAGAAAATCTCCAAAGTTATAATCAAGTGAAGAAAAGTGTAAGATAATAAGCATCTCTTCTTCTTCTTCTTCATCTTCATCTTTTCTTAAAGAAGCTTGAATTTTGAACTCATCCAAGGCTCATATGGAAGAAGAGAGAGAAACTAGGGTTTTGAGAGAGAAAAAAAGAGTTTAGGGTCTTGAAAAAATCAGATGATAATAAAGATTTATGATGATGTAGGAGTTCCAAATGACAAGGAACAAACACTAAGGAGCAAAGGAAAAACGAAAGCTACCTAGAAGAGTGAAGGAGAAAGATTAAGGTTTGTGCATAATTTAAGGCAATAGCCTATTTTTGTTTGAAATAATGTATGCTGAACATGATTTTTGATAAATAAATTGCAAAAATGATGATCATGGCATGAAACCATAGGTTAGATATGTAAGAATGAGATTTTTGTGATATATTGAAATAAGGATGCATGTTAAAAAATTTGTATGATAAAGACATTTATATGTATTAGAAAGTAATAAGTTGAGTAAAGAACCTTAGAAATGTATGAAATAGAAATTGGGTATGATTTGGATGACATTAGAATGAATGAAAAGTGAATATGCAGATTTCCTACTGAAAGTCATGGGCGTGACTATCTAGTCACGGGTGTGAAATTGAGGGTTCACGGTTGTGACTGATTTGTGGAAATGACACTATTCATTCCAGAAGCGTTCATGGGTTGGAATCACGGATGTGAACTTATTCACGAGCGTAAATGAGTAATCATGACCGTGAATGCTTTTGGACGATTCATTCTACCTAGAACAACTACCTAGAACAATTCTAAGGATAGTTTGGCATGCCAAGCAGGGGGGAGTATGATGAAAACTATTAATGGAACGATTTACGATGTCGGTAATGGCACGGATTATGAATACTACGCCGGTAATGACACGAATTATGAATACTACGCCGGTAATGACACGAATTATGAATACTACGCCGATAATGGCACGATTTTCTACACTGGTAATGACACTTATATGCGCACATCATATTACCGTGTGGCACTCCTAAGTGCCTGGATGGTAACTCCGTTATCCTAGACGGGAGTTCATAAGTGTTGTGGGCTAATATATATATATATATATATATATATATATATATATATATATTGAAACAATGGAAAGTGGTATACATATATGAATACATGATTGATGATGTGAAACAGATGTTTATAATTAAAGGAAATGAAAATGATATTTTTCATGTATGCATGGAGTCATTATTATATGAGATAGGATCATAAGGAATAGAATTGTATGGAAGAACATTAATATGAAAAATGATACATGTCATTGCCTATTGCATGACATAGTATGTTGTCTTAATTATATACCACTAAGCTTAGAGCTTATCGTATAGTATTCTTTCCACGCAGATATGGAAAGGTAGCTGAAGGCGTTAGATAAAGCAAGCAGTGATCCTATTCAAGTAAAGCAGCCGAACCTTGAGAAAGTGGGTTACAAGCTTTGAACTTTTTTTTTGTATTTGGATTTTTATATTAAAGAGTTTTAGATTTTGTAAAACTTACTTTTAAAGTTTGTCAAGAATTAATTTGATGCTTAAAATTTCTATCTTATGTAAATAAATTGCACCTGATTTTTGTATATATCTATATATACATGAGTGCTGAGAAAATAAAGGTAAAATAATAATAATAGCGATTTGAAAAAGTAGATAGACGAGGGTAGCGTTTCTGCATTCGGGCACGTGTTGATCGGGTGAGGGGGCGTTACACCTATCATATGCCTTGAGCATCCACTGTCCACTAGCCAAGCATTTTTGTTTATTGTGGACTTGAGGCATACCTATAGAATCACAATTCAAGTATGATTTTTAGGTATTCAAATGAGCTTGGGTCCTTGGGGGTTAGCACATGAAGGTTCCCAATGAGCCTTCCTTATCCAGCAATGTTTATTTATGTGACCCATTTTCATACAATAATTACACTGCTTAGGTCTAAAATTGCTTTTTGGTCTTACAATGTATTTGAATGCCATATTTCTATTAGACTGAGTTTGAGAACAATGGCATGCACAATCATGATTAATTGATGCTTTTCTAAATGCATGCTTCTTATACATAAAGACATGATTAGTCTTTTGAGGTTTCTTTCTTAGACTTACCAATCCTTGATTATTCCTTTTATGTATAGAAGGTTTAATGTACTTATTCCTTGGTGCTGTTCCAGCAAGTGTGGAGATGTGAGGTTCACTTGATTTAACAAAAATAGTTTTGTGAGAAGATGATGATGTGTCCTTAAATCCTAGATCGTGTCTAATTAAAGGTGGTCTTTGAGACACAATGAGAGTATCTAAACTCTCTTTTTCTTTGTGAAATTTAGAAATGAAATTTCTAAGTTCCTCAACTTTATTCTTCAAAGTATTATTTTCTTAGCAAGGATTTAGTCGAGGGTCTTGATGAGTATTCATCTAATGACTTTTGAAGAGATTCATCAGATGATTTAAGCTTATGGTTCTCCTTTTCTAAAGCATCCATTTTGTTTTTTAAATTAGAAATGTTATTCTTATAAGTACTGAATTTACTCCTATATTTTCTAATTCTAGATTTAATTCTTCTATTAGGATTTGTTCATCATCATCATCATTACTATCACTATTACTATCATTATCACTACTATCATTATTGAAAGAGTATGAGTGTGGTGATCTTACTTTATCCAAGACGTGATCCTCAATAGCCATGAAGCATAGGTTGACCTCTTTGCTTTCATTGTCATCTTTTTCACTTGAAGAGCTTTCGTCATCCCATGTGGCTTTGTGACCTTTCTCCCCATTGTCTCTTTGGTATTTTCTCGTATGCTTCTTGAGTCTTGGACATTCTGGTTTAATATGCCCTTTCTTTCCACATTCATAGCACTTTACCTCTTATTTACTTCTTCATGCATCATTAGAAATCGGTTTGAGGTTTCTTTGCCTGAATTTTCTAGAGTTGCTCATTTTCTTCCCAATGATTCTTTTCAACCTTCTTGAGAGCATATCAATGTCCTCATTCTCATCATCACTCATTTCTTCATCATCTTCATCTTCTTCTTAAGATTTTGAAGTAGAGGCTTTTAGTGCTAGAGGCTTTCTTTTTTCTGGCTCTGCTTCAAGCTCTCTATCTCTTTTCACTGCCATTTCATGTGTGAGAAGTTTGCCAATAAGTACATCAGTATTCAAAATGCTCATGTCTTCATTTGCATCTTCTATACCGACAACTCTTGAACCGTAATCTTTAAGAGGAAGACTTCTCAGGATTTTGTTATTTACATCCTCCAAGCTCAGATGCTTCCCAAGTTTCCTCATTCCATTTATGATAGCTATAAGATGGTTGGTCATGTCAGTGATTGACTCATTGGATTTCATCTTGAAGAGCTCAGATTCTGAAGTAAGAAGTTGAATCTTCTTGGATTTAACTTGCTTAGTTCCTTCATGATAGTTTTCCAATGTTTTCCATATGCTGTAGGCTATTGGGCAGTGTTGTATTCTTCCACATTCTTCAATGGATAATGAGCTTGAGAGAATTTTCATTGCCATCTTGTTTTTGAAGTTTGCTCTTCTTTGAGGCTCTGTCCAATCGTCTTTTGATAAGATTTCTTTTTCACCATCAGCTCCTCTTCTGGTTGGTGGTATCCATTCTTTTTGAACACTATCCCAGACTTTCATTCCTTCACTATCCAAATATGTCTTCATCTGAAACTTTCAATGAGCATAATTTGCTCCATCAAAGTAAGGCTTGAGACTTTGGAATCCTTCATTGGCCATAACTTGATCTTTACTAGCACTGTTTAGGCTTCGATGCTAGACTTAGCTCTGATACCAATTGTTGCCCAGATATTGAGCTAAGAAGGGGGGTTGAATTGGAGATTAAAAAATTTAACTTTTAAGTGCGGAAATAAAACTTAAGTTTAGTAGGGATAGAGAAATTTGACACCAGGATTTTTATAGAAGTTCAGGTGTTAACAAACCCTACTCCTCTCCCCAATCGCAATTGGGAGTTTCACTAACACACTAAGTGTTACAATGGAGTTTTACAAGCTCACTCTCAACTATGGTGTTTCTCACAATGGCTCACACCTAACCCAGAAATCCTTTTTGTTTTGATGACTCACACAATAACCAATTCCTTGTGTTTTACAGGCTCATACAAATAACCTTTACCTTGTGCTTTTTCAGGCTCACACAAATAACCTTTCTTTGTGTTTTAAAGGCTTACACAACTAACCCTTACAAGTGTTCTACTCTTAACCCAGAAATACCCACAACTCACTTGAGTAAATGATTACAGAGAGAAAAACTTACAAATCTATATTGCTCAATAAATAATGAGCAAACAGCTTTACACAGAGAATAAATATCAAATGCACAAAATAGCTTACAACAAGATTTTGATTCAAAATATTTGCTATTCTCTTGTTCTTTTGTTCTCCTTGTTGTCTCTCTTGTTCTGGATGCATAAATGAGTTGCATTTATACTTCCATAGCAAATTATAGCCATTATAGTGCATTTAATATGAAACTACCTGTTGCACCAACCCTAATAATCGTGACTATGTGTGTCACGGTCGTGACTGTTCTTCCATGTTGTGACTTGAGTGGTGACCTTGGCCGTGAAGCATTATGGAAGGTTTTGAAATGTTTGGTCACGGGCGTGACATTTTATCTTCATGGGCGTGACATCAGTCCAAATGGTGACTTTGGTCGTCAAGCTCTCTAGAAGAATTTTTCATGTCTTTTTCACGGGCGTGACTGAAATGTTCGTTCACGGTTGCTATCTTCTTTCATGGCCATGAACTTTAAATGTTGGTTTGTTGGTGTTTAGCTTCATCACGGGTGTGACACATAAGGTCACAGGCGTGAACATGTTATTTCTTAAATTTTATCTTTTTAAGATTAATCTTCCATTCTCCATTCTTGCTATCATATTCCATACCTTGTTCAATAGACTTAGAAAACAAGTATGTTAATTACATTATTGCTATTTTATTTGTTAGCATCAAAATGATGGAAATACCCCTCAAGGTTCAACATCTTTCATTCTTGCATCATATTTTATTCAAGATATATCATGTTCAACAAACTTAAAACACAAGCATTGTTAAATATATTATTGTTATTTTATTTGTTAGCATCAAAATGACGGAAATATCTCTCAAGGTTCAACAATCTTTCCCTTTTTGAGGGTGATAAATAATCTAGCAATATGTGCTTTTGAGAAGTCTGCCCCTCAAAAGATGCTTAAGACAAAAAATAATAGAGTGCTTGAATTGAACGAGTATAGCATGGATCTTTGCTAACTAGTTAGGTATATATGAAGTATATTCAAAGTATATCAAAGTTGTTTGCTTAACTAGTTAAGTGTATGCAAGGTATATGTGAGGTATATTCTAAGTATATCAAATTGTTTGCTTAACTAGTTAAGTATATGCAAAGTATATGTGAGGTGTATTCTAAGTATATCAAATTGTTTGCTTAACTAGTTAAGTATGTGCAAAGTATATGTGAGGTATATTCTAAGTATATCAAATTGTTTGCTTAACTAGTTAAGTATATGCAAAGTATATGTGAGGTATATTATAAGTATATCAAATTGTTTGCTTAACTAGTTAAGTATATGCAAAGTATATGTGATGTATATTCTAAGTATATGTTATACAACACATTTGCCTTTTACTACACATTTACATATTAGGTTCTCCCCCTTTTGTCATTAACAAAATAAACCATAAAATGATAATGATGTAATTATATTAAATGAAAGAGAGGAATTACAAAGTTTAAAAATGTAAATTAAAGTCCTACACCCATAAAAATAAAAACTAGTACATAAAAAACAACATGAAAAAGCTAGGACTCTAATTAGGCGTTAAGCCTGACATACCATCTCTAAGGCGTGCTACTTCCGCCTCGAGGCTATCCATACAATATTCCATGAGGTCTTTAAGGTTTTCCAACCTCTCATCGATGGAAGCCTACAATAGGTAAAAGCGAGGTGCTAAAAGATTAGCAACCTACTGTGCCAAGCTAGGTGTAGAGCCGATGATTGACCAACCTCTTGCTCAACCACTGAGGTTGCTGTCTCAACTCAGGCTTGTTATCTTTGTTGGATACCTTGGAGGCCAGCTTTGAATTTATCATAATCTTGGTCTTCCCAATCAATTTTACCAGCTGGAGTGGTGAAGTGGTAATAGACATTATTCTCGTAAATTATGCGAACAACTATTCCCATCTTTATAAAAGACTCGATATCTAGTCGGTTTGAAGATGTGCTGGAATGAGTTTTAAATTGTGCTCATCGACCTTTAGATATCCGAGCTCAATTGCAAGGTGAGTTACATACCCACCAATCGAGATATCTTTTGATGGCTTTGTTGCAATTGAGAGAAGATGATTTGTAAACTAGCGAGATAGAGCCACGATTAGACCACTTCGTGCCATCTCCAGGAGGAAAAGCTCTGATTTTCGGATTGCCCCGTTGCTATCATCTCTGACAAAGATACTATAGGTAAGAAACCTATGTAAATATTTATGCACAGGAGACCGAAGATGGATGCTCTTAGTCTTCTTCACATCCCAGCTACAATCCAACCCAAAATGAGTCCATGCTGGATTGGCATAAAATTCCACCTCACTTTCATTGAGAATACCATTTGAGGGAAGTTTGAAGATAGTGCCAAACTTCGCTGCTGTGAGAGTGTTCGGATTCTTACATAGTTGGAATTTGATTGTTCCGGTGGGAGAAATTTGCAAAGTGCTAAAGAACTCGAGAGTTGGTTCCCTTAGCATTGGTCGATGAATATCCATAAATTCCTTGAGATGACAAACTTGTAATTGTTCTGTCATACTTGTCTCAAGACTGAGAGTCCTAACAACATTCCACTCGAAGAAACGAGACGAAAGTAAGGGTATTTTCTTAAAAACAACATATATCATATGACAATGCTTCGGGAATAATGTTGAGAAGGTAGTATGTGTGGCCCCTCGGAGCATGGAATTTCTTTCTTGTGCCTTTTGATGAGCTGGGTTCCATTGATAATCTCGAAAAAAGGATTTTGGGGAGTGATTTTCTGACCAAGGATTTTGAGAACAACCTTGAGATGTTATGATTTTTCAAAAAGATAGAGTTTTGAAGGATTTTATAGATGGAAAAGGATATGAGGAGGCCGAATTTTGTGAGAGATAATGAACGATAGCATTAATTGAGAGAATATTTAAGGTTGAAAGTGAGAAAAAAAGGTAATATTATGTTTTATAGTCGACAGATTTACGGCCGTGAATAATCCATCATGGGCGTGAATAGTCGTGGTCATGGTTTGTTGAAAAGGCGCTTTAGCCATGATAAAGGATACGAATCGGTTCATAGTTGTGATATTAAATAGTCACGGGCATTACTTATGAATTTCACGGTGGTGACAAAATGAGTCACGGTCGTGAAGTGCAATCTTCTCTACTTCTGACCATGAGGCAACGCGTGAAACAAAGTATAAACGGTTCTGTAATTATTTGATGTTAATATTCATGGTCGTGAAAAAGTGTTACGGGAGTGAAAGAAAAGAGTTAAGGGCGTGATACATAGTCTTCACTACCTCCAGCCATGAAGAATGTCGTGAAGCAAGGCGTGAAAGCTACTTGAACTTTTGACGATTATGATCACGAGTGTGAATATATATCATGGGCGTGAATTTCCTTAAATCTTCAATAAATAAAACTAAGTCTAAAATAAGACTAAAGACTCCTAAGATGTTTTTATTCCTTATAACATATATTGCCATCATGTTAACCACTTCATACCTTAAAAAATTAGACAAGAATAAAAAAACAACATATGAAGGAAATTAATCATTCAAGGTTTGACAATTTTGACAATCATGCTTAAGATACGGTTGATCCATCAAGCATACCAAGCTCTCTTCTTATGATGTTAAATCTTTCTTCATTAAGAGATTTGGCAAAAATATTTGCCAATTGATTGTTGGTATCGATAAATTCTAATTCAACATCACCATATTGAACATGATCTTTAAGAAAATGATATCTTATGTCAATATGTTTGCTTCTAGAGTGTTGAATGAGATTCTTAAATAAGTTTATGGCACTGGTATTGCCACATTTGATAGGTATATGGTCCAAACTATGACCATAATTCTTAAGTTGTTGCCTCATCCATAGGATTTGAGTACAACAACATCCTACTGCCACATATTCCGCTTCAGCAGCAGAAAGAGCAACCGAAACTTGTTTCTTGCTAAACTAAGTAACTAAACATTCACAAATAAAGTGATAAGTGCTTGAAGTACTCTTTCTATCTAAGAGATTATCGGCATAGTCTGCATTTGAATATCCTATGATATGAAAGGATGAATTTCTAGGATACCATAAACCTAGATGCAATGTGCCATTTAAATATTTTAAGATTCTTTTCACAACATTCAAATGTGATTCTTTAGGACATGATTGAAATCTAGCACATAAGCATACACTATATATTATATCAGGCCTAGAGGCAGTAAGATATAAGAGTGATTCAATCATACCTCTATAGAGCTTTTCATTAATGCTCTTACCCTTTTCGTCTTTGTCCAATTTTGTTGATGTGCTCATAGGAGTCTTGGCATTTTTACATCCTTCCATTCCAAATTTCTTAATTAAGTGTTTGACATACTTGGATTGGTTGATGAATATGCCCTCATTGCTTTGTTTTATTTGTAGACCAAGAAAGAACTTAAGCTCACCCATCATGCTTATTTCAAATTCTCTAGTCATTCACTTAGCAAATTCTTGGCAAAGCAATTTATTAGTAGACCCAAACATGATGTCATCAACATAAATTTGAACAATTAGAATATCATGCTTATGCCTTTTAGTAAATAATGTTGTGTCAACATTTTCCTTTGAAAAATTATTTTCTAAAAGGAAAGAACTTATTCTTTCATACCAAGCTCTTGGAGCTTGTTTCAAACTATACAAAGCTTTTCAAAGTTTAAAAACATGATTGGGTAAGTTATGGCTTTCAAAACCCGGTGGTTGTTCTACATAAACTTCTTCTTCTATAAAACCATTTAAGAAAGCACTTTTGACATCCATCTAAAAGAGTTTAAAATTCATATGGCATGCAAATGCTAAAAGTATTCTTATGACTTCTAATCTAGCTACCGGAGCATAGGTCTCATCATAATCTATTCATTCTTCTTGATTATAACCCTTTGCAACTAACCTAGCTTTATTCCTAGTTATTGAACCTTGTCATCTAGTTTATTTCTACATACCCATTTGCTAGCTATGATTTGACGCTCTTTGGGTCTAGGAACTAAGGTCCACACTCTTTTCAAATTGGTTGAGTTCCTCTTGCATAGGAATCACCCAATATTCATTATCAGGAGCCTCATCAATATTTTTAGGCTCCATTTGAGAGACAAAAGCAAGGTTAGAATTTAAAAGTTTGAGATGAGATCTAGTGCTTACTCCTTTAGTAGGATCACCAATGATTGATCCTTGGGGTGATGTTTTGTCATTTTCCACTCATTTGGAAGCTCTTGTTTGTCTTGCTCTTGAACTTGAGGTAAAGAGTCATCTTGATATGAGTTTTCTTGATCATTTTCATCTTTCTCATAATCAAGATCAAGCTTTTCCATTGTACCGACGATATCATCAAGAACACTACCTTTCACAAGATCAAACTTACTAGATTCATCAAAGACAACATGCATAAATTCCTTAACAACTAATGACCTTTTATTGAAGACTCTATAAGCTTTGCTAGAGGTGGAGTATCCTAAAAAGATACCTTCATCGGATTTAGAGGAAAATTTTCCAAGGTTGTCCTTGGTATTTAATATGAAACACTTCCATCCAAATACTCTAAAGTATGATATCATGGACTTTCTTCCATTCCATAACTCAAACGAAGTTTTGTTTAAGAGTGGTCTTTTGAAAACTCGATTTGAAATATAACATGTAGTATTAGTGGCTTCGGCCCCAAAGTAGATTGGTAACCCATACTCATTGAGCATTGTTCGAGCCATTTCAATTAAAGTTTGATTTTTCCTTTCGACTATCCCATTTTGTTGAGGTGTCCTAGAAGATGAAAATTTTTGTGAAATACCATGTTCTAGACAAAAGTTTTCAAAATTTTCATTTTCAAATTCTTTGCCATGATTACTTCTTATTTTTGAAATAAAATAACATTTTTCGTTTTGAACTCTCTTAGCAAAGTTTTTAAAAGATTCAAAACCATCATTCTTTTGAGGTAAGAAAATTAACCAAGTGAATCTAGAGTAATCATCGATGATGACAAAAGCATAGTGTTTACCTCATAGGCTTGCAACTCTAGTAGGTCCAAAAGATCAAAATACAAAAGTTGTTGAGGCTTCGAGGTACTTACAATATTTTTGGATTTAAATGAGGACTTGTGTTGTTTTCCTCTTTGGCAAGGTTCACATGTCTTATCTTACTAGCTCTCCTTTGCTAAAGCTTTGAATTAAATTCATGCTTGCATGACCAAACCTTCTATGCCATAGCTAATATTCATAACTAGTAGTCGAAAGACACTTAGAGGATATGTTAGATATTTTGTGTAAGTTTATTATGTAAGTATTGACATCTGTACTTCCTTTGAATAACTCTTAGCCACTAAAAGAGGTGACAAGACATTCATTAGAGGTAAAGATTACTTGGTTTCCCTACATAATTGACTTACACTTAACAAGTTATGTTTCAAACCATCAACAAATAAAACATCTTCAATGAAAGTAGTTATTTTTAATACAAATGGAGCCAATGTCAATTACCTTACCCTTAGCATTATTTCGAAAGGTTATCTTACCACCATCAATAGTTTTAATATCATTGAATAGCTCTTTGCTTCTAGTCATATGCCTTGAACATCCACTATCCACAAGCCAAACATTTTCTTTTATAGTGGACTTGAGCCATACCTCATTTATGAAGTGATCCTCTAAAGCCATGAAGCATAGGTTGACCTCTTCACTTTCATTGTCATCTTTTTCACTTGAAGAGCTTTCGTCATCCCATGTGGCTTTGTGACCTTTCTCCCCATTATCTTTTTGATATTTTTTCTTGTGTTTCTTGAGCCTTGGACATTCTGGTTTGATATGTCCTTTCTTCCCTCACTTATAACATTTTACCTCCTCTTTATTCTTTTGAGAGTCATTTGAGGAGTGTTTGAGATTTATTTGTTTGAAGTTTCGAGAGTTGCCAATTCTCTTTTCAACTATTCTTTTCAGTCTTCTTGAGAGATTGTAATGTCCTCATTTGCATCATCACTCTTTTCTTCATCATCTTCAACTTCTTCTTGAGATTTTAAAGTAGAGGCTCTGAGTGCTAGAGGCTTTCTTTTTTATGGCTCGATTTCAAGTTCTCTATCTCTTTTTACCGCCATTTCATGTGTTAGAGTTTGCCAATAAGCACATCGGTATGCATGATACTCATGTCTTCATTGGCTTCTTCTATACCAGCAACTCTTGAACCATAGTCTTTGAAAGGAAGGCTTCTCAGAATTTTGTTGTTTACATCTTCCAAGCTCAAGTGCTTTCCAAGATTTCTCATACCATTTATGATGGCTAGAAGATGGTTCGTCATATCGGTGATGGATTCATTGGATTTCATCTTGAAGAGTTCATATTATAAAGTGAGAAGTTGAATATTTTTAGATTTAACTTGCTTTGTTCCTTCATGATAATTCTCCAATGTTTCGTACATACTATATGTCGTAGGGCAGTGTTGGATTCTGCCACATTTTTCAATGGATAGAGACCTTGCGAGAATTGTCATTGCCTTTTTATTTTTGAAGTTTGCTCTACGTTGAGGCTCTGTCCAATCATCTTGTTGAACCTTAAGGGGTATTTTTGTCATTTTTATGCTAACAAATAAAATAGCAATAATGTATTTAATATACTTGTTTTCTAAGTTTATTGAACAGAGTATGAAACATGATAGCAAAAATGGAGAATGGAAGACTAACCTTAAAAAGACAAAAATTGAAGAAATAACATGATTCACGCCCGTGATAAAACTTAGAGCCAATTACCAAATATTTAAAGTTCACGGCCATGAATGATCATAGCAACCATGAATGATCATATCAATCACGCCCGTGAAATAAAGTCATGCTCGTGAGAAAATATGTCAAATTCCTCCAGAGAGTTTCATGGCCAAAGTCACCACTTGGACCACGGCTTGGAAAGATGTTCACACCCGTGAAAGAATAATGTCATGCCCATGATCAAACACTTCAAATCCTTCCAGAATGCTCCACGGCCAGAGTCACCACTCAAGTCACGGCTTGGAAGAACATTCACGACCGTGACACATATATTCACGACCGTGAAATAGGAAAGAGAAACATGTCATACGTGAAATTAAGAGTTGGTGTAACGACTATTTTCGCATTAAATACAACCAAACTACTATAATTTGCCATGGAAGTATAAATGCAAGTCATTTATGAATCCAGAATAAGAAAATAGCAAATACTTCGAATCTCAATCTTGTTGTAGCCATTTGTGCATTTACTACTTTAAAACAAACATAAATCTCTGTAAAAAATCTTTTTGCTCATTATTTTCTGAGCATTATAGATTTTGAGTGTTTCTCTTTGTAATCTACTACTCGAGTGAGTTTGGTTATATTGAGTTAAGAGTAGAATACTTGTAAGGGTTATTTGTGTGAGCCTTTAAAACACAAGGAATTGGTTTATTGTGTGAGCCATTAAAACACAAGGGATTTCTGGGTTAGGTGTGATCCATTGTTAGAAACACCATAGTTGGGAGTGACCTTGTAAAACTCCATTGTAACACTTAGTGTGTTAGTGAAACTCCCAATTGAGATTGGGGAGAGGAGTAGGTTTTGTTAACACCCGAACCTCTATATAAATTCATGTGTGATATCTTCATATCCCTACTCAACTTAACTTTTCTTTCCGCAGTTAAAAGTTAAGAAATTTTAATATTCAATTCAACCCCACTTCTTGGTACAATATCTGGGCAACAATTGGTATCAGAGCTTAGTTTAGCATCGAAGACTAAACAGTGCTAGCAAAGATCAAGATATGGCTAATGAAGGATTCCAAAGTCTCAAGCCTTACTTTGAAGGAGCAAATTATGCTAATTGGAAGTTTCGGATGGAGACATATCTGGATAGTGAAGGAATTGAAGTCTGGGATAGTGTTCAGAAAGAATGGACACCACCAACTAGAAGAGGAGTTGATGGTGAAGAAGAAATCCTGTCAAGAGATGATTTGACAAAGCCTGAAATAAGAGTAAATTTCAAAAACAAGAAGGCAATGACAATTCTCTCAAGCTCATTATCTGTTGAAGAATGTGGCAGGATACAACACTGCCCAACTTCATATAGCATGTGGAAAACATTGGAAAACTATCATGAAGGAACAAAGCAAGTTAAATCCAAGAAGATTCAACTTCTTACTTCAGAGTATGAACTCTTCAAGATGAAATTCAGTGAGTCAATAACTGACATGAAAAACCTTCTTCTAGCCATCATAAATGGCATAAGAAAGCTTGGGAAACACCTGAGCTTGGAAGATGTAAATAACAAAATTCTGAGAAGTCTTCCTCTCAAAGATTATGGTTCAAGAGTTTCCGATATAGAAGAGGCAAATGAAGACATGAGCATCATGAATACATATGTGCTTATTGGCAAACTTCTTACACATGAAATGGTATTGAAAAGAGATAGAGAGCTTGAAGCAGAGCCAAAAAAAAAGAAAGCCTCTAAGACTAAAAGCCTCTACTTCAAAATCTCAATAGGAAGTTGAAGATGATGAAGAAAAGAGTGATGATGCAAATGAGGATATTGTTATGCTCTCAAGAAGGCTGAAATGAATTATTGAGAAGAAAATGGGCAACTCTAGAAAATTCAGGCAAAGAAATCTCAAACAGACCTCAAATGGCTAACAAAGAAGTAAAGAGGAGGTTAAGTGCTATGAATATGGGAATAAAGGGCATATTAAACCGGAATGTCCAAGGCTCAAGAAGCACAAGACCAAATACCAAAGAGACAATGGGGAGAAAGGCCACAAAACCACATGGGATGATGAAAGCTCTTCAAGTGAAAAAGATGACAATGAAAGTGAAAAGGCCAACCTATACTTCATGGCTATAGAGGATCACGTCTCGGATAAGGTAGGATCACTTCACTCATACTTTTTCAATAATGATAGTAGTGAGAATGATAGTAATAGTGAATATGATGATAAGAAAAGCCTAACAGAAGTATTGAATCTAGAACTAGAGAAATATATAAGTAAATTCAATACTTATAAAAATAACATTTCTAATTTGAAAATCAAAATGGATGTTTTAGAAAAGGAGAACTTTGAGCTTAAATCATCTAATGAATCTCTTCAAAAATCATTAGATGAGTACTCTTCAAGACCCTCAACAAAATCCTTGCTTAAGAAAACAATATTTTGAAAAATGAAGTTGAGGAACTTAGAAACTTCATTTCAAAATTTCACAAGGGAAATGAGAGTTTAGATACTCTCATTGTGTCTCAAAGACCACCCTTAATTAAACATGGCCTAGGATTTAAGGGTACATCATCTTCATCTCACAAGACTACTTTTGTTAAGTCAAGTGAACCCCACATCTCCACATTTGTTGTAACAACCCCAAGGGCTAAGTGCACAACATACACTAAACCTTCTATGCATAAGAGAAATGGTCAAAGGTTGGTAAGCCTAAAAAGGAAACCTCAAAAGGCTAATCATGCTTTTATGTACAAAAAGCATGCACCTATAAAAACATCAAGTCATCATGTTTGTGCATGCCATTGCTCTCAAAGTCTACCTAATGGAAACATGGCATTCAAAAGTATTGTAAGACCAAAAAGCATGTTTAGAGCTAAACAATGTAACTATTGTATGAAATTTGGTCACATAAATAAACATTGTTGAATAAGGAAGGCTCATTGGGAACCTTCATGTGCTAACCCTCAAGGACCCAAGCTCATTTGGGCACCTAAAAACAATACTTGAACTGTGATTCTATAGGTATGCCTCAAATCCACAATAAACAAAAATGCTTGGCTAGTAGATAGTGGATGCTCAAGGCATATGATCGGAGATAAAGAACTTTTCAATAAAATCAAAAGTATTGATGGAGGTAAAGTAACCTTTGGAAACAATGCTAAGGGTAAGGTAATTGGCATTGACTCTATTGGTATTAATGATACTACTTTCATTAAAGATGTCTTACTTGTTGATGGTTTGAAACATAACTTGTTAAGTGTAAGTCAATTATGTGATAAAGGAAACAAAGTAATCTTTACTTCCAACAAATGTCTTGTAACCTCTGTTAATGTCCAAGAGATATTTAAAGGAAGTAGAGATGTCAATACCTACATAAAAGACTTACATAAGATATCTAACCTTTCCTCTAAGTGTCTTGTGACTACTAGTGATGAATCTTGGTTGTGGCATATAAGGCTTGGTCATGCAAGCATGGATCTAATTCAAAGCCTCAGTAAAGGAGAGCTGGTAAAGGGGCTAACAAAAGTCAAATTTGAAAAGGATAAGACATGTGAACCTTACCAAAGAGGAAAACAACATAAGTCATCCTTCAAATCCAAAAATATTGTAAGTACCTTAAAACCTCTACAACTCTTGTATCTAGATCTTTTTGGACCTACTAGGATTGCAAGCTTAGTAGGTAAACACTATGCTTTTGTCATTGTCGATGACTACTCTAGATTCACTTGGGTAATTTTCTTAGCTCAAAAAAGTGATGCCTTTGAAACCTTCAGAAACTTTGCTAAAAGAGTTCAAAATGAAAAGGATATTGTATTTCAACGATAAGAAGTGATCATGGCAAATAATTTGAAAATGAAAATTTTCAAAATTTTTGTCTAGAACATGGCATTTCACAGAATTTTTCCTTTCCTAGGACACCTCAATAAAATGGGGTGGTCGAAAGGAAAAATTGAACTTTAATTGAAATGGCTTGAACAATGCTCAATAAGTATGGTTTACCAATTTACTTTTGGGCCGAAGCCACAAATACTGCATGTTATATTTCAAATCGAGTTTTCAAAAGACCATTCTTAAACAAAACTTCTTTTGAGCTATGGAATGGAAGAAAGCCCATGATATCATACTTTAGAGTATTTAGATACAAGTGTTTCATATTGAATGCCAAGGACAACCTTGGAAAATTTGCCTCTAAATATGATGAGGATATATTTTTAGGATACTCTATCACTAGCAAAACATATATAGTGTTTAATGAAAAGTCATTAGCTGTTGAAGAATCTATGCATGTTGTTTTTGATGAATCTAGTAAGCTTGATCTTGTGAAAGGTAGTTTTCTTGATGATGTTGTAGGTACAATGGAAATACTTGATCTTAGAGAAGAAAATGATCAAGCAAATTCACATCAAGATGATTCTCTACCTCCAGCTCAAGAGGAAAATAGGCAAGAGCTCCCAAAGGAATGGAAAGTGACAAAAGATCACCCCAAAGAGTAAATCATTGGTGATCCTACAAGGGGAGTAAGTGCTAGATCTCATCTTAAATATTTAGTTTCTAATCTTGTCTGTCTTTCAAATTGAGCCTAAAAATATTGATTAGACTCTTAATGATGAAATTTGGGTGATTGTTATGCAAAAGGAACTTGTTGCCCAGTTATTGAACCAAGAAGGGGGATTGAATTGGATATTAAAAATTTAACTTTTAAGTACGAAAATAAAAAGTTAAGTTTAGTAGGGATAGAAAAAATATGACACAGGATTTTCATAGAGGTTCGGGTGTTAACAAACCCTACTCCTCTCCCCAATCTCAATTAGGAGTTTCACTAACGCACTAAGTGTTACAATGGAGTTTTACAAACTCTGGTGTTTCTAACAATGACTCACACCTAACCTAGAAATCCCCTGTGTTTTGATGGCTCACACAACAACCAATTCCTTGTGTTTTATAGGCTCACACAAATAACCTTTCTTTGTGTTTTAAAGGCTGACACAACTAACCCTTACAAGTGTTCTACTCTTAACCCAGAAATACCCACAACTCACTTGAGTAAATGATTATAGAGAGAAACACTCATAAATCTATATTGCTCAATAAATGATGAGCAAAAAGATTTACACAGAGAATAAATATCAAATGCAAAAAATAGCTTACAACAAGATTTTGATTCAAAATATTTGCTATTCTCTTGTTCTTTTGTTCTCCTTGTCGTCTCTCTTGTTGTTTTGGATGCATAAATGAGTTGCATTTATACTTCCATATAAATTTATAGCCGTTAGAATGCATTTAATATGAAACTAGCCGTTGCACCAACCTTAATAATCGCTCATGACATGTTTCTCTTTGATCTTTCACGGTCGTGACTATGTGTGTCACGGTCGTGACTGTTCTTCCAAGTCATGACTTGAGTGGTGACCTTGGCCGTGAAGCATTCTGGAAGGTTTTGAAATGTTTGTTCATGGGCCTGACATTTTATCTTCACGGGCGTGACATCCTTCCAAACCGTGGTCCAAGTGGTGACTTTGGTCGTGAAGCTCTCTAGAAGAATTTGTAATGTCTTTTCACGGGCGTGACTGAAATGTTCATTCACGGTTGCTATCTTTCTTCATGGCCGTGAACTTTAAATATTAGTTTGTTGGCGCTAAGCTTCATCACTGGCGTGACACATAAGGTCACGGGCGTGAACATGCTATTTCTTCAATTTTATCTTTTTAAGATTAATCTTCCATTCTCCATTCTTGCTATCATATTCCATACCCTGTTCAATAGACTTAGAAAACAAGTATGTCAAATAGATTATTGCTATTTATTTGTTAGCATCAAAATGACAGAAATACCCCTTAAGGTTCAACAATATCCCCCTTTTTGATGGTGACAAATAATATAACAATATGTGCTTTTGGGAAGTCTCCCCCTCAAAAGATGCTTAGGATAAAGAATGCTGAAGTGCAAGAATTGTAAAGAATGATGAAGTGTAGCACTAAAATATACTTCCTAGTTTTAGGTATATGCAAGTTATATGCAAAGTATATCCAATGTATACCAAAATTTTTCTTTAAAGCATTAAGTATATTTAAGGTATATTCAGAGTATATCAAGTGCATATTCATTCATGTAGCTTTCATCAAGGTATATGCAAAGTATACTTAAGATATATTTAAGGTTTATAAAGCTCATTTGCATACTTTCATATTCATTTTGATTCAAAATTAAGTATTGCACTTAACTTTGAACTTATCTTAATATATTGCTTGGTTCTCCCCCTGCACTTAACTTTGCACACTTATATTACTTGGTTCTCCCCCTTTTGTCATCATCACAAAGAATATCAAAAAGATAAACATAATGGAAAAACAAAAGCAATCATATTAATTGAAGAAAAACCAAGTACAAAGGCAATTAAAAATTCTGAAAGGAAATGAAATTCCTACAACAAACAAGCTAGACACAAGCATAACAAGGCTAACATAAACATCTAGCCTAACATCTAGCCAGACATCCTATCTCTAATATGAACAACTTCCACCTCAAGGCTGTCTATCCTAGACTCCATGAAGTCCTTGAGGTTCTTTAACCTCTCATCCATCGAAGCCTGCAACTGCTCAAACCTTGGTGCCAAGAGGTCAACCACTTTCTGAGCCAAGTTTGGTGTAGTGGCAGAGGATTGTCCGATGTCCTGCTCAACCTTTGGAGGTGCAACCTCAATTCGAGCCCTCTTCTTCTGCTGGATTCCTTGGAGACCAGCTTTGAAGTCATCCGTGTCATTGTCCTCCCAGATGATTTCACCAGCAGTGTTGGTGAAGCGGTAGTAGATGTTGTTCTCAAACACGATTCGAACAGCCACTCCTATCTTGATGAAAGACTCGACATCCAGTCGGTCTCGAAGATGCCCTAGGATGAGGTTGTAGTGATGCTTATCCAGCTTCAAATATCTGAGCTTCAAGGCAATGTGGGTCATGTACCCACCAATCAGAATGTCTCCGAATGGCTTGGTGGCAGTTGACAAGAAATGGTTTGCAAACCATCGAGATAGAGCCACTTTGAGGCCTTTTCGGGCCATCTCTAGGAGAAAAAGCTCTGAATTTTGGATTGTGCCATTGCTGTCTCCTTGGGCAAAGATGTTATAGGTCATAAACCTATGAAAATACTTGTGCACTGGGGATTGGAGGTGAGTGCTTTTCATCTTTTTGACGTCCCAGCTACAATCAAGACCAAAGTGAGTCCATGCCTGAGTAGCATAGAACTCCACTTCGCTGTCATTCAAGATGTCATCCGAGGGAAGGTTGAACAAATCTCCAAATTCTATGGCAGATAGGGTGTTTGGATGCTTGCACAATTGGAACTTCACCGTGCCAGTAGGAAAAACTTACAACGTGCTCAGAAACTCTAAGGTTGGCTCCCTCTGAGCTGGTTGATGAATATCATCAAATTCCTTCAAATGAATGCCTAGAGTTGCTCTATCATGGTTGTCTCAAGGCTGAGAGTACGAATTGTTTGCCACTCAAATGATCTTGAGGAAAAGAATGACCTTTTCTTGAGCACAGAGTATCTAAGATGGAAATGCTCTGGAATGATGTTCATAAGGTAATCCGTGTACCTTTTAAGAGTATGAGATTTCTTCCTAGTACCCTTGGATGAACCAGTTTCCATCTTGATTGAAAGAATGAAACTTTTTGAAGGGTGGAAAAATTTGACAGAAATTGTGAGTAAACCCTAAGGAAATATGATTTCTGATAATGGAAGAGGTTTTTGAAGGTATTTATAGATGAAATTAGTGGCTAGGGGGCCGGAATCTTCAATATGACATTCAATGTTGATAAATGAGAGCAGTAGAGAGAAGTTAGAGAGTTTGAATGGGAGAAATAATGGCAGAATCATTATATAGCCGACATCTTCACGGACGCGAAATACTTAGTCATGGGTGTGAAGTGTCGTGTTCACGGTTTGCTGAAAAGATTTTCTACCCATGAAGAAAGGTGTGAAATTGATCAGGTCATGACATTTAAAGATCACGGACGTGAATGATGAACTATCACGGTGGTAAAAATTCGTCATGGGTGTGAACAAGGCATTTCACGGGGGTGAATGAAAAAGGTTGTAGTCGTGAAATATAGTCTTCACTACTTTAAACCGTGAACCATGTTGTGAAGCAAGTTGTGAAAGCTACTGGTTCTATTAGTGATTTAGTTCACGATCGTGAACATATGTCACGGGTGTGAATGACCTATAATTCTCATTAAATAAAATTAAGTCTAAAACAAGACTAAAGCATTTCTAGGAAGATTCTATCCCCTATAACATATATTTCCATCAATTTAGCTATCTTATTATCTAGTAAGATGAGACAAAAATCAAAATTATCAATCAAGGTTAGACAATTTGGCAATCACAAAGTTAATCAATCAATCATACCAAGCTCTCTTCTTATGAAATTAAATCTTTCCACATTTAGAGACTTAGTGAAGATATCTGCTAATTGATTTTCTGTGCTTATAAATTCTAAAAAAATCTCCATACTGAACATGATCTTTAATAAAATGGTGTCTAATGTCAATATGCTTACTTCTAGAATATTGAATGGGATTCTTAGAGAGATTTATTGCACTTGTATTGTCACATCTAATAGGTATATGGTTCATACTATGACCATAATCCTTAAGTTGTTTCATCCAAATAATTTGTGTACAACAACATCCTGCTGCTACATACTCCGCTTCAGCGGTAGAAAGAGCAACTGAAACTTGTTTCTTACTAAACCAAGAAACTAAGCACTCTCCAATAAAGTGACAAGTGTCTGGAGTACTTTTTCTATCTAAAAGACTACCAGCATAATCAACATCTGAATATCCTACAATGTAAAAGGATGAATTTCTAGGATACCACAAACCTAGATGCAATGAGCCATGTAAATATTTTAGAATTCTTTTTACTGCATTTAAATGAGACTCTTTTGGACATGATTGAAAACGTGCACATAAGCATACACTATACATTATGTCTAATCTAGAAGCAGTAAGATATAAAAGTGATCCGATCATACCTCTATAGAGCTTTTCATTAATGCTCTTACCTTTTTCATCCTTGTCCAATTTTGTTGATGTGCTCATTGGAGTCTTGGCATTCTTACATCCTTCCATTCCAAATTTCTTAAGTAAGTCTTTGGAATTTTTGGATTGGTTGATGAATATGTCTTCATTGCCTTGTTTTATTTGTAGACCAAGGAAATATTTAAGCTCACCCATTATGCTCATTTCGAATTCCCTAGTCATACACTTAGCAAATTCTTGACAAAGCAATTCATTAGTAGACCCAAATATGATATCATTAATATAAATTTGAACAATTAGAATATCATGCTTATGCTTTTTAATGAATAATGTAGTGTCAACATTCCCTTTTGTAAAGCTATTTTGTAAAAGAAAAGAACTTAGTCTTTCGTACCAAGCTCTTAGGGCTTGTTTCAAACCATATAAAACTTTTGAAAGTTAAAAAACATGATTAGGCAAATCATAGCTTTCAAAACCTGGTGGTTGTTCTACATAAACTTTTTCTTCTATATAACCATTTAGAAAAACACTTTTTACATCAATTTGAAAGAGTTTGAAATTCATGTGGCATGCATATGCTAAAAGTATTCTTATGGCTTCTCATTTAGCTACAGGAGCAGAGATCTCATCATAATCTATTCCTTCCTCCTGATTATACCCTTTTGCAACCAATCTAGCCTTATTCCTAGTTATTGAACCTTGTTCATCTAGTTTATTTCTAAACACCCATTTGCTACCTATAATTTGATGATCCTTGGGTCTAGGTACTAAGGTCCATACCTTGCTTCTCTCAAATTGGTTGAGTTCCTCTTGCATTGCAATCACCCAACTTTCATCATTAAGAGCCTCCTCAATGTTTTTAGGCTCAATTTGAGAAATAAAAGCAAGGTCAGAGGCTAAATGTTTGAAATGAGATATAGTACTTTCTCCCCTTGAAAGATTACCAATGATTTGCTTTTTGGGGTGATCTTTTATCAATCTCCATTCCTTGGGGAGTTATTGCCTGTTTTCCTCTTGAGCTTGAGGTAGAGAATCATCTTGATGTGGATCTTCTTGATCATTTTCTTCTTTTCCATTTTCAAGATCAAGTCTTTCCATGGTACCTATAATATCATCAAGAACACTACCTTTCACAAGATTAAGTCTACTAGATTCATTAAAAACAACATGCATAGATTATTCAACAGTTAATGACCTTTTATTAAATACTCTATATGCTTTGCTAGTTGTAGAGTATCCTAAAAAGATACCTTCATCAGATTTAGAGGTAAATTTTCCAAGGTTGTCCTTGGTATTCAATATGAAACACTTGCATCCAAATACTCTAAAGTATGATATCAAGGGCTTTCTTCCATTCCATAGCTCAAATGAGGTTTTGTTTAAAAGAGGTCTTTTGTTTGAAATATAACAAGCAGTATTTGTGGCTTCTGCCAAAAAATAAGTTGGAAAACCATACTCATTGAGCATTGTTCTAGCCATTTCAATTAAAGTTCGATTTTTCCTTTCAACTACCCCATTTTGTTGAGGTGTCATAGGAGATGAAAAATTCTATGAAATGCCATGTTCGAGATAAAAACTTTCAAAGTTTTCATTTTCAAATTCTTTGCCATGATCACTTTTTATTTTTGAAATGCAATATCCTTTTTCATTTTGAACTCTTTTAGCAAAGTTTTTGAAGTTTTCAAAAGCATCACTCTTTTGAGCTAAGAAAATTATCCAAGTAAATCTAGAGTAATCATCTACGATGACAAAGGCATAATGTTTACCTTCTAAGCTTGCAATTCTAGTAGGTCCAAATAAATCTAAATGCAGGAGTTGTAGAGGTTTTGAGGTACTTACTATGTTTTTGGCTTTGAATGATGACTTGTGTTGCTTCTCTCTTTGGCAAGGTTCACATGTCTTGTCTTTTTCAAATTTGACTTTTGGCAGTCCCTTTACTAGTTCTCCTATGTTAAGGCTTTGAATTAAGTCCATGTTCGCATGACCAAGCCTTTTATGCCACATCCAAGATTCATCACTAGTATTTAGAAGACACTTAGATGAATGGTTAGATATTTCGTGTAAGTCTATTATGTAAGTGTTGACATCTCTATTTCCTTTAAATATCTCTTGACCATCAATAGAGGTTACAAGACATTCGCTGGAAGTAAATGTTACTTTGTTTCCTTTATCACATAATTGACTAACACTTAACAAGTTATGTTTCAAGCCATCAACAAGTGAGACATCTTTAATAAAAGTAGTATCATTTGTACCAATAGAACCAATGCCAATTACCTTACCCTTAGCATTGTTTCCAAAGGTAACTTTACCTCCATCTATACTTTTAATTTCATTGAAGAGTTCTTTGTCTCCTGTCATATGCCTTGAGCATCCACTGTTTACTAGCCAAGCATTTTTGTTTATTGTGGACTTGAGGCATACCTATAGAATCACAATTCAAGTATGATTTTTAGGTACCCAAATGAGCTTGGGTCCTTGGGGGTTAGCACATGAAGGTTCCCAATGAGCCTTCCTTGTCCAGCAATATTTATTTATGTGACCCATTTTCATACAATAATTACACTACTTAGGTCTAAAATTGCTTTTTGGTCTTACAATGTGTTTGAATGCCATATTTCTATTAGACTGAATTTGAGAACAATGGCATGCACAATCATGATTAACTAGTGCTTTTCTAGATGCATGCTTCTTATACATAAAAGCATGATTGGTCTTTTGAGGTTTCTTTCTTAGGCTTACCAATCCTTGATTATTCCTTTTATGTATAAAAGGTTTAGTGTACTTATTCCTTGGTGCTGTTCTAGCAAATGTGGAGATGTGAGGTTCACTTGACTTAACAAAGATGATGATGTGTCCTAAAATCCTAGACAGTGTCTAACTAAAAGTGGTCTTTGACACAATGAGAGTATCTAAACTCTCTTTTTCTAGACTGTGTCTAATTAAATGGAATTTCTAAGTTCCTCAATTTCATTTTTTAAAGTATTATTCTCTTTAAGCAAGGATTTAGTTGAGGGTCTTAAAGAGTATTCATCTAATGACTTTTGAAGAGATTCATTAGATGATTTAAGCTTATAGTTTTCCTTTTCTAAAACATTTATTTTGATTTTCAAATTAGAAATGTTATTTTTATAAGTATTGATTTTACTCCTATATTTTTTCTAATTCTACATTCAATTCTTCTATTAGGCTTTGTTCATCATCATCATCATCACTATTACTATCATTATCACTACTATCATTATTGAAAGAGTATGCGTGTAATGATCTTACCTTATCCTCAATAGCCGTGAAGCATAGGTTGACTTCTTCACTTTCATTGTCATCTTTTTCACTTGAAGAGCTTTCGTTATCCCATGTGGCTTTGTGACCTTTCTCCCCATTGTCTCTTTGGTATTTGCTCTTATGCTTCTTGAGCCTTAGACATTCTGTTTTAATATGCCATTTCTTTCCACATTCATAGTATTTTACCTCTTCCTTACTCCTTTGTGCATCATTAGAAGTCTGTTTAAGGTTTCTTTGCCTAAATTTTCTAGAGTTGCTCATTTTCTTCTCAATGATTCTTTTCAACCTTCTTGAGAGCATAGCAAGGTCCTCATTCTCATCATCACTCATTTCTTCATCAACTTCAACTTCTTCTTGAGATTTTGAAGTAGAGGCTTTTAGTGCTAGAGGCTTTCTTTTTTCTGGCTCTGCTCCAAGCTCTTTATCTCTTTTCACTGCCATTTCATGTGTGATAAGTTTGCCAATAAGCACATCAGTATTCATGATGCTCATGTCTTCATTTGCTTCTTCTATACCAGCAACTCTATCTTTGAGAGGAAGACTTCTCAGGATTTTATTATTTACATCTTCCAAGCTCAGATGCTTCCTAAGTTTTCTCATTCCATTTATGATAGCTAGAAGATGGTTGGTCATGTCAGTGATTGACTCATTGGATTTCATCTTGAAAAGCTCATATTCTGAAGTAAGAAGTTGAATCTTCTTGGATTTAACTTGCTTAGTTCCTTTATGATAGTTTTCTAATGTTTTCCACATGCTGTAGGCTATTGGGCAGTGTTGTATTCTGCCACATTCTTCTATGGATAATGAGCTTGAGAGAATTGTCATTGCCTTCTTGTTTTTGAAGTTTGCTGTTCTTTGAGGCTCTGTCCAATCATCTCTTGATAAGATTTCTTCTTCACCATGAGCTCCTCTTCTGGTTGGTGGTGTCCATTCTTTACGAACACTATCCCATACTTCAAGTCCTTCATTATCTAGATATGTCTCCATCTGAAACTTCCCATGAGCATAATTTGCTCAATCAAAGTAAGGCTTAAGACTTTGGAATCCTTCATTGGCCATATCTTGATCTTTACTAGCGTTGTTTAGGCTTCGATGCTAGATAAATCTCTAATACCAATTGTTTCCAAGATATGGAACTAAGAAGGGGGGTTGAATTGGATATTAAAAATTTAACTTTTAAGTTCGGAAATAAAAAGTTAAGTTTAATAGGGATAGAAAAAATATGACACTAAGTGTTAACAAACCCTACTCCTCTCCCCAATCTCAATTGGGAGTTTCACTAACACACTAAGTGTTACAATGGAATTTTACAAGCTCACTCCCAACTATGGTGTTTCTAACAATGGCTCACACCTAACCCAGAAATTCCTTGTGTTTTGATGGCTCACACAATAACCAATTTCTTGTGTTTTTCAGGCTCACACAAATAACCTTTACCTTGTGTTTTTCAGGCTCACACAAATAACCTTTCTTTGTGTTTTAAAGGCTCACACAACTGCTCCTTACAAGTGTTCTACTCTTTATCCAGAAATACCCAAAACTCACTTGAGTAAATGATTATAGAGAGAAATACTTACAAATCTATATTGCTCAATAAATGATTAGCAAAAAGATTTACACAGAGAATAAATATCAAATGCACAAAATAACTTACAACAAGATTTTGATTCAAAATATTTGCTATTCACTTGTTCTTTTGTTCTCCTTGTTGTCTCTCTTGTTGTTCTGGATGCATAAATGACTTGCATTTATACTTCCATAGCAAATTATAGTCTTTAGAATGCATTTAATATGAAACTAACCGTTGCACCAACCCTAATAATTGCGCCTGACATGTTTCTCTTTCATCTTTCATGGTCGTGACTATGTGTATCAAGGTCGTGACTGTTCTTCCAAGCCGTGACTTGAGTGGTGACCTTGGCCGTGAAGCATTCTGGAAGGTTTTGAAATATTTGTTCATGGACGTGACATTTCTTCACGGGCGTGACTAAAATGTTCATTCACGGTTGTTATCTTTCTTCATGGTCGTGAACTTTAAATGTTGGTTTGTTGCGCTAAGCTTCATCACGGGCGTGACACATAAGGTCACGGGCGTGAACATGCTATTTCTTCAATTTTATCTTTTTAAGATTAATCTTCCATTCTCTATTCTTGCTATCATATTCCATACCCTGTTCAATAGACTTAGAAAACAAGTATGTTAAATACATTATAGCTATTTTATTTGTTAGCATCAAAATGACAGAAATACCCCTCAAGGTTCAACAGAACTCAACCAATTTGAGAGATGTAAGGTATGGACCTTAGTACCTAGACCCAAGGAGCATCAAATCATTGGAAGCAAATGGGTATTTAGAAATAAACTAGATGAACAAGGTTCATTAACTAGGAATAAGGTTAGGTTAGTGGCAAAATGATATAATCAGGAAGAAGGAATAGATTATGATGAGACCTATGCTCCTGTAGCCAGATTAGAAGCCATAAGAATACTTTTAGCATCTGCATGCCATATGAATTTCAAACTCCTTTAAATGGATGTTAAAATTGCTATTTTAAATGGTTTTATAGAAGAAGAAGTTTATGTAGAACAACCACCAGGTTTTGAAAGCTATGATTTGCCCAACCATGTATTTAAACTTTCAAAATCTTTATATGGTTTGAAACAAGCCCCAAGAGCTTGGTATGAAAGACTAAGTTCTTTTCTTTTAGAAAATAATTTTACAAAAGGGAATGTTGATACTACTTTATTTATTAAAAAACACAAGCATGATACTTTAATTGTTCAAATTTATGTTGATGACATCATATTTGGGTCTACTAATGAATTGCTTTACTAAGAATTTGCTAAGTGTATGACTAGGAAATTCAAAATGAGTATGATGGGTGAGCTAAAATTCTTCCTCGGTCTACAAATAAAACAAGGCAATGAGGGCATATTCATCAACCAATCCAAATATGCTAAAGACTTACTTAAGAAATTTGGAATGGGAGGATGAAAAATGCCAAGACTCTAATGAGCACATCAACAAAATTGGACTAGGATGAAAATGGTAAAAGCATTAATGAAAAACTCTATAGAGGTATGATCAGATCACTCTTATATCTTACTGCCACTAGGCCCGACATAATGTAGAGTGTATGCTTATGTGCTCGCTTTCAATCATGTCCTAAAGAGTCACATTTAAATGTTGTGAAAAGAATTTTAAAATACTTACATGGCTCATTGCATCTAGGTTTATGGTATCCTAGAAATTCATCCTTTCACATTATAGGATATTCAGATGCTGATTATGCTCGAGTCTTTTAGATAGAAAAGTACTTCATGTACTTATCACTTTATTGGAGAATGCTTAGTTTCTTGGTTTAGCAAGAAACAAGTTTCAATTGCTCTTTCTACCGATGAAGCGGAGTATATGGCAGCAGGATGTTGTTACACACAAATCCTTAGAATGAAACAACAACTTAAGGATTATGGTCATAGTATGGACCATATACCTATTAGATGTGACAATACTAGTGCTATAAATTTATCTATGAATCCCATTCAACACTCTAGAAGTAAGCATATTGACATAATACATCATTTTATTAGAGATCATGTTCAATATAGAGATGTTGTATTGGAATTTATAAGCACAGATAATCAATTGACAGCTATCTTCACTAAGTCTGTAAATGAAGAAAGATTTAATTTCATAAGAAGAGAACTTGGTATGATTGATGGATTAAATTTATGATTGCCAAAATTGTCGAACCTTGATTGATAATCTTGTGTCATTATCTCATCTTTTAAGGTAAGAAGTAGCTAAATTGATAAAAATATATGTTATAAGGGATAGAAGTACCTTATAAATCATTTGGTCTTGTTTTAAACTTAGTTTTATTTAATGAGGATTTTAGGCAATTCACGCTCGTGACATATATTCATAGCCGTGAATATAATCGACAAAAGCTCCAGTAGCTTTCACGTCTTACTTCATGACATGCTTCACGGATGAAGGTAGTGAAGACTATGTTTCACGCCCATAACCTTTTTTTGTCACCCCCGTGAAACCTTTTGTTCACGACCGTGACACTTATTCACGACAGTGAACATTTTCACCAAAAACTTACAGAAGCGTTCATGCTTTATGTCACGCTCTGTCTCACAGTCACAAGTAGTGAAGATTGTACTTCACAACTGTGACTCATTTGTTACCACCGTGATATTTTATCATTCATGTCCGTGACCATTAAATGTCATGACCGTGAATCGTTTCACATCCTTCATCATGGGTAGAGCGCGTCTTCAGCAAACCGTGAACACGACATTTCACGCCCGTGACTTACCATTCATGATCGTGAATATGTCGGTTATAAAACGTTTTCTGCTGTTATTTCTCTCTCATTTCCAACTCTCCATCTTCTCTAATTTATCACCATTCAATTCCATTTCATAGATTCCAGCCCTCTGGCAACTCATTCCATATATAAATACCTTCAAAAACTATTTCCATCATCAGAAATCGAAACTCACTAGGTTCTATTCAAACATTCCATCAGATTTTCTCTTTTCAAAAATATATTTCTCAATAAAAAATGGAACCTGGCCCCTCCAAAGGTACCAGAAAGAAGTCTCATGCTCTAAGAAGGTATAAAGACTACCTTTTAAATATTATTTCGAAGCGCTGTCATCCAAGGTACTCGGTTCTCAAGCAAAGACCACTCATTTCCTCTCGATCATTTGAGTAACACACTGTCAGGATCCTTGGTCTCGAGACAAGTATGACGGAACAACTCCAATCTTGTCATTTAAAGGATTTTATTGATATCCATCAACCGACGCTAAGGGAACCAACTCTCGAGTTTCTTAGCACCCTGCATGTCTCTCCCACCTGCACAGTAAAATTTTAACTCTGCAAGCATCTGAACACCCTCACTGCCACAAAGTTTGGTGACATGTTCAACCTTCCCTCTGATAATATCCTAAATGAGAGTGAGGTGGAGTTCTATGCCACTCAGGCATGGACTCATTTCGGGCTCGACTGCAGCTGGGACGTCAAGAAGACGAATAGTACCCACCTTCGATCCCTAGTGCACAAGTACTTGCATAGGTTTCTAACCTATAACATTTTTGCTAGAGGAGACAGCAACAGATCGATTTGGAAATCCGAGCTCTTTCTCCTGGAGATGGCCCAAAGAGGCCTAACAGTGGCTTTATCTCAATGGTTTGCAAACCATCTACTGTCTATTGCCACGAAGCCCTCCAGAGACATTTTGATTGGTGGGTACATGACTCACCTTGCTATAAAGCTTGGGTATTTGAAGCTAGAGGAGCACCACTTCAACCTTATACCAGCACATCCTCAAGACTAACTAGACGTCGAGTCGTTCATCAAAATGGGAGCGACGGTTCGCATAGTTCATGAAAACAACATCTGCTACTGCTTCACCAATATAGATGGTGAGATTATTTGGGAGGACAACGATTCGGACGACTTCAAATCTGGCCTCCAAGGAATCTAGCAGAGGAAGAGAGTTTGAGTTGAGTCGGCAACCCCAGAGGTTTAACAGGAAATTGGACAATCCTTGGCCTCCACACCGAACTTGGCTCAACAGGTGGCTAACCTATTAGCACCGCATTTTGACCAATTGTAGGCTTCGATTGATGAGAGATTAGAGAAACTCAAGGATTTCATGGAGTCTCGCATGGAGAGCCTCAAGGCGGAAGTAGCTCGCCTTAGAAATGGGATGTCTGGCTCCAAATCTAGTTAGATTATTTTTTTTTGCTATGTTAATTTCTAGTATTTCTAATACAGGACTTTAAATTACTTTTCAAAACCTTGTACTTTTCTTTTAATATTAATATAATTGCATTAGTTTTCCCTTATAATATATTTTTTGTTCTTTTTATTAATGACAAAAGGGGGAGAACCTAGCAATATATTATATTTAAATTTAATTGCAATATAATTGATATACTTATTTGAATTAAATAAATATGCAAGTATGCAAATGAGTTGATATACCTTGAAATTCACCTTAAGTATACTTTGCATATACCTTGATGCAAGTACATGAATGAATATGCTTGATCCATGAATGAATATGCTTGATATACTTTGAATATACCTTAAATATACTTTGCATATACTTAACTAGTTTTAAGTAAAAATTTGGTATACATTGGATATACCTTGCATATAACTTGCGTATACCTAAACTAGGAAGCAAGCATCCATGCTATACTTCATCATTCTTTACAATTATTGCACTTGAGTAATTTTTTATCTTAAGCATCTTTTGAGGGGGAGACTTCTCAAAAGCACATATTGCTAGATTATTTGTCACCATAAAAAAAGGGAAGATTGTTGAACCTTGAGGGGTATTTTCATCATTTTGATGCTAACAAATAAAATAGCAATAATGTATTTAACATACTCTTTTTCTAAGTTTATTGAACAGGGTATGGAACATGATAGCAAGAATGGAGAATGAGAAACTAACCTTAAAAAGACAAAAATTGAAGAAATAACATGATTCATGCTCGTGACCTTTTATGTCACGCTCGTGATAAAGCTTAACGCTAACTACCAAATATTTAAAGTTCACAGCCATGAAGGATCATAGCAACCGTGAATGATCATATCAATCATGCCCGTGAAATAAAGTCACGCCCGTGAGAAAATATGTCAAATTCCTCTAGAGAGCTTCATGGCCAGAGTCACCACTTAGACCACGGCTTTGAAAAATGTTCATGCCCGTGAAAGAATAAAGTCACACCCGTGATCAAACACTTCAAATCCTTTTAGAATGCTCCATGGCCAGAGTCACCACTCAAATCACGGCTTAGAAGAACATTCACGACCGTGACACACATATTCACGACCGTGAAAGAGGAAAGAGAAACATGTCAGGTGCGAAATTAAGAATTGGTGCAACAGCTATTTTCGCATTAAATGCAACCAAACAGCTATAATTCGCCATGGAAGTATAAATGCAAGTCATTTATGAATCCATAATAAGAAAATAGCAAATACTTCGAATCTCAATCTTGTTGTAGCCATTTGTGCATTTATTACTTTAAAACAAACATTAATTCTCTGTAAAAAAATATTTTTTCTCATTATTTTCTGAACATTATAGATTTATAGGTGTTTCTCTTTGTAATCTATTACTCAAATGAGTTTGGGTATATTGGGTTAAGAGTAGAACACTTGTAAGGGTTATTTGTGTGAGCCTTTAAAACATAATAAATTGGTTTATTGTGTGAGTCATTAAAACACAAGAGATTTCTGGGTTAGGTGTGATCCATTGTTAGAAACACCATAGTTGGGAATGAGCTTGTAAAACTCCATTATAACACTTAGTGTGTTAGTGAAACTCCAAATTGAGATTAGGGAGAGGAGTAGGGTTTGTTAACACTCGAACCTTTATAAATTCTTATGTGATATTAAGAAATTTTAATATCCAATTCAATCCCCCCTTCTTGGTACAATATCTGGGCAATACATCTCTTGAAAGGATTTTTTCATCGCCATCAACTCCTCTCCTGATTGGTGGTGTTCATTTTTTTCCGAATGCTATCCTAAACTTCAATTCCCTTACTATTAATGAACAAGTATTCCTTTCCACGTATTGAAGACTTATTTGATCAATTGAAGGGAGCAAGTGTGTTATCAAAGATTGACCTATGATCGGGCTACCATCAGTTGAAAGTAAAAGAGGAAAATGTGCCTAAGACTGCTTTTCACACAAGATATGGCCATTATGAATTTTTAGTCATGCCATTTGGACTTACGAATGCCCCAACAGCTTTCATGGATCTAATGAATATGATTTTTCATCCTTATGTAGACTAGTTCGTAGTGGTATTTATTGATGATATTCTAGTGTATTCGAAGATGCTATAAGAACATGATAAGCACCTACGAATTATCTTACAGATATTGAGAGAGAAACAACTGTATGCAAAGTTCAATAAGTGTGACTTCTGGTTGAATGAAGTATCATTCTTGGGTTATGTAGTTTCAGCTGAAGGGATAAAGGTGGATCCAAAGAAGATTGAAGCAATTTTACAATGGAGAATACTTAAGACTGTTACAGAAGTTAGAAGTTTCTTAGGTTTGGATGGGTATTATAGGAGATTTGTAAAAGGTTTTTCTACCATAGCAACCCTACTCACTCGACTATTACAGAAGCACGTTAAGTTTGAGTTGACGGATAAATGTTAAGGAAGTTTTGAGAAGCTTAAAAACATGTTTACAGAAGCCTCAATGTTAACTCAACCAGAGTCTGGCAAGGATTTTGTGATTTACAGTGATGCCTCCAAGAATGGGTTAGGCTGTGTATTGATGCAAGAAGGTAAAGTGATTGCATATGCTTCCCGACAACTCAAGACTCATGAAAGGAACTATCCTACTTATGATCTTGAGCTTGCAGCAATTGTACTCGCCTTGAAGATTTGGAGACATTATCTTTATGAGGAGAAATGTTACATTTACACATATCACAAAAGTTTGAAATACTTGCTCACATAAAAGGAACTTAATTTGAGACAGAAGCGATGGTTTGAATTGATAAAAGATTATGACTGCTTAATCGATTATCATCCAGGAAAGGTGAATGTAGTAACTGATGCACTTAGTAGAAAATTTTTGGTAGCCCTTCGAATGATGAATGTCAGATTGGATATGGCACAAGACGGAGCAATAATAGCAAAAATGCAAGTAAAACCATATTTCCTTCAGCAAGTGAAAGCGGCACAAAAGTTAGATGATCACTTGATTACCATAATGGATAAAGTAAAAAAGGGCAATGAAGGTGATTATTCTTTAGGTGAAGACGGAAACTTTTATTTCAACCAGAGGTTATGTGTACTTGGTTAAGATGAATTGATAAAAAACATTCTTACTGAAGCTCATCATAGCAGCTACGCGATATTTCGTGGTGGTAATAAGATGTAACAGGATTTGAAAGTATACTACTGGTGGCTAGGAATGAAACATAATGTGACAGAATTTGTGAGCAAATGCTTGATATGCCAACAAGTGAAAGCTGAACATCAAGTTCCATTGGGTTTACTTCATCCTATCGTGGTATTAGAGAGGAAATGGGATCGAGTGACCATGGATTTTGTGACAGGATTGCCTCTGACTGGAAAGGAGCATGATACTATCTGGGTAGTCAGTAATAGACTCATGAAATCGGCCTATTTCATACCAGTACGGAGGGACTATCCACTGACCAAGTTGGCAGAAATCTATATTAATGAGATAGTGAGACTCCAAAGAGTACCATCCCCATTATTTCAGACAAGGATCCAAGATTTACTTCCCATTTCTAGAAAAGTTGCAAGAAGCATTGGGGAGAAGACTTCATTTCAGTACAACGTTTAAACCTCATACTGATGGACATTCAGAGCGTGTGATTCAAATACTTAGGATATGTTATGAAGTTGTGTCCTCGAGTTTGAAAGTAGTTGCGAAAAATATTTGCCATTAGCAGAGTTTGCTTACAACAACAACTATCAGTCACACATTAAAATGGCATTATATGAAACACTATATGGGAGGAAATATAGAACTCCTTTATGTTAGACAAAATTGAATGAGAAGAAGCTAATGGGAACAGACTTGGTTCAAAAAATGGAAGAGAAGGTATGGGTGATCAAGGATAGATTGAAAGAAGCCATGGACTGACAAAAGTCATATGCAGACTTAAGAAGAAAAGATATAGAATTCCAGGTCGGAGATCAAGTATTTCTAAAATTATCATCCTGGAAGAAGGTTATGAGATTTGGCAAGAAGGGCATACTAAGTTCGAGATTTTTAGGCCTTTATGAGATTATACAGTGAGTGGGACCTGTAGCTTATCGATTGAAGTTGCCTTAAAAGTTGAAAAAGATTCATGATGTGTTCCATGTGTCAATGTTACGGAGGTATAGGTCAGACCCTAGCCATGTTATCAAGCCAGAAGAAATTTGAATATAGGCTGATTTGACTTATGAAGAGAAACTAGTAAAGATCCTAGCCAGAGAGGTTAGACAGCTTAGGAACAAGCAAATCCCACTAGTGAATGTGTTATGGAGTCACCACAATGTGGAAAAAGCCACATTGGAGCCAGAAGCTGCAATGAGACAACAATATCCATAATTGTTTAATACAGATAAAATTTCAAGGATGAAATTTTTATTAGTAGGGGAGAATTATAATGGCCCAAATATCGGTCGTAAACTGTAGTTTCCAAAATTGATCAGCATACCCGGATGTCAAAAATATACCTATGGGTGAAAAATATTTTCTTTGATCATCGGAAAATATAGGTTATGACTAGTCCGGGGGTAAATTTTGGAGTGAAAATGAGATCAAATAAGTTCTCAAAAATCAAAACTAAGAAAAAAATGAGACCTGATTTAATTAAATAGTTTGTTAACCGTACTTTGATTGGGTTATGAAAAATAGCAAATGACATCTAAAAATTTATTTTAAGTAATGGATAGACTATAAATAATATTTAAGATTATTTGATAGTGAAAAAGTAATTTTACAATAACACCGAAAATTGAATTATCAATCTGATTTCAGTGGGCTGGACAGAAAATTGACTTCGATTGAGTTGAAAATTTTTATATAGACATATAAAAATATTCTGATAATTATTGAATCAAATTTGGGTAAAATTGAGTTTGGAAAGTGAAAAATAATTTATAGTGCATAATAGGGTCTAAATGGGTTGGACTTTGTTTGACCCAAGCCCACTCAAATTAAACCAATATAAATGCCCTTAAGTATCAGAATTCTCTAGAGAGAATTCTGCAACTCCTTCTTCCCCAAATCACTTAGCTTGGCCAATACATATGGAATATTACGATACATATGGAATAATGAATGTATAAATTAGTAAAATGAATAATTAGAATGTGAAAGAAAAATTGTAATGATGAAAATTAATTTTAGGCCAAAAAATGAAGAAAGAAAAATTAATATTTTTCTTGCTAATTAAATGAAAATTTAGTTATGAAATGCAAGAAAATATGATTTTAAATGTGTTTAGATTTATTGAGAATTTTTAAATGATATATTGAATATTTTTCTAATTATTGATTTTGTTATGCATGAAATGCAAAATAATGATTAAAGTGTGTTTAGTGATGCTTAATAACTTAATTGAATATTAATAATGAAATGTTAATATATTAGAATGGAAAGTATGGAAAAATTATGGTAGTGAGATAATTGTATGGATGAATAAAATATTAAGTGATTAATAATGTAAAAATAATGAAATGTATGAATTTAACGGAAATTGAATTAATAGAATAAAATAATGCTTTTACTTATTTTTCTAATAGTTAAATCTAGCTCATGATATAATTGGCTAGCCATAGGGACATCATTACCACGGTGCAGGTCATGATAACTCGCTTATATAGGCCAATAATGGTCTACTTCAATGATATTGATACAGTGATTTAGTGTACAGTGTAGTACTCTTGTGCTCCTTCGGGATTACTTTTCAGTGTAGTGGATTTTTGAGTTCATGTCCCATGTATCTTGTCCGAAGATTTTCTATCAGATTGAAACTAGGGGCAAATGTTAATAAAAGTAGGATAAAAATGAATAATATGATATTATAGTCATTAAATTAAGTTAAGGAAAAAATGATTTTTCAGCTCAATCAGAGTGATTTAAGTGAAAAATAGGATAAAAATGAAATAAGTGAAAAATGTGAAAAAAATAATAAAAGTGAAAAATGCTTAAAAATGATAAAAATGATAAATATGAAAAATATGAAAAATGTGAGAAAAATGACATAAGTGATAAATTTGATAAATATGATAAAAGCGATAAGAATAATAAATGGTATAATAATAATAATGATAAAAGTGGTAATTGTGAGAAAGGAAAAAAATATAGTAAAATGGAAAAATGAGAAATAAGTGGAATAAAATGAAATAAAATATTAAATTATATAGTTAAAAAGAAAATAAATGAAAAATAAAGATGTCAGTGGTAGGAGTGTAAATAAATTAAAGTAATGGTAAAGTTGTAAATAAATAGAATTTTAGTAACTAAAGTGAAATTTGTGTAATTAAATAGAAGATTTAAAAAAATAATAAAAAATAAATAAAAGAAGAAGAAGAAAAAAAAAAGAGTTAACTAGAGTGGTAAGGTGAGAAAATAGACTAAGTTGAAAGAAAATGAAAGTCCAGTAGTAAAAAAAACTATAATATTTGTTGAGAAATATGGTTAATTGAAAGAAAATATTAAATAGTAAACTAAGGGGAAAATATTAAATTATTGATAAAAAGAAAATTTAATAGTGTAGTGAATATATTATTGTATGAATGCATGCAAATATAGATCAATAGAAATTCTTAAATTAATAATTATCACTTGGCATATTAATATTCAGCACGTAGTTATTTGACTGCGTGCAGGTAGTAGCAGAAAAGTGAGGAGCAAGCGTACAAGTTTGAGAGCAGATGGTAGAATAAAATATTAGTATGTTAGTATTAAAAATGACATATATATATATATATATGAAGTTGTAAGAATGAAATGTTGTACAAATTATGATAAACAACATTTGTGAATTATTATATGTGTAAAAAATGAAATATTGACTTGTGAATGAATGTAGACTATTTTGTATTATATATTGGTGTTGTTGTGCTCAAAAATTGGCTGAGAATTATTTGTATTGCAGGTGGAATAGTTAATTTATAGTCGTTATTGTAATATCCGCTAATTTAGGCCCCGAGTCTCACGTGTCGCGAAATTGACGCATTTGACCGATAGGAGTCTAAATTCGGATTTTTACAAAAATTGATCAAGTAATGGCTAAATTAAATGATAAATGCCTAATTAAGTAATTATAAAGTTTAAAGAAGTTGATTTATGGTAAAGGACTAAATTGCAAAATTTGATAAGTTTTGGGGTCAAATTGCAATTTACCAAAAAATTGGAGGATTAATGAGATTAATTGATAATAAACCTAGAAAATTTGGACACTTAAAATTTGGGTTGGCCGGCCATGACATTAAAGAAAGAGGATTAATATTGATTAAGTATAAAATTGGGATAAGATGGTCAAATGGTGGGTCCCTTATGAAGACTTTTTGGTACCCTATTTAATGCATTCTTTTCTTCTCCTTCTTCGTCTCTTCATTTTTTGACTTCTTCTCTCTCTTCTCTACCAGTCACGCCTGCCATTTTATCTCCTCCATAACCAATCTTGATTATAGAGAGAGAAAGGAAGGGAAGAGAAGGGAAAGAGCAAGACAAGGTGATCTTCATGGTCCATAACTCCTAAAGAAGCTTGAAAGAACAAGAAAAAGGAAGAAAAATCAAGTTTGGTAGAGAGAGAAAATCTCCAAAGAGGTGATTTAGTGAAGAAAAGAGTAAGGTAAGAAGTGATTCTTCTTCTTCATCATCTTTTCTTAAAAAAGTTTGAATTTTGAGTTCATCAAAGACTCATGTGGAAAGAGAGAGAAACTAGGGTTTTGAGAGAGAAAAAGAGAGTTTAGGGTCTTGAGAAAATCAAATGATGATAATGATCTATGATGTTGTAGGAGTTCCAAGTGACAAGGAACAAACACTAAGGAGCAAAGGAAAAGAGAAAGCTACCTAGAAGAGTGAAAGAGAAAGCTACCTAGAAGAGTGAAAGAGAAAGATTAAGATTTGTGCATAACTTAAGGCAATAGATTATTTTTGTTTGAAATAATGCATGCTGAACATGATTTTAGATAAATGCATTTCAAGAATGATGATGATTATGGCATGAAACCATAGGTTTAGACTTGTATGAATGAGATCCTTGTGTGACATTAAATTAATGATGCATGTTAGAAAATCTTGTATGATCAAGACATTTACATGTATTAGAAAGTAATAAGTTGAGTAAAGAACCTTAGAAATGCATGAAATAGAATTTGGTATGATTTGGATGATGTTAGAATGAATGAAAAGTGAATATGCAGATTTCCTACTGAAAGTCATGGGCGTGACTATTGAGTCATGGGCGTGAACTTGAGGGTTCACGGTTGTGACTGATTGTATCACGGTTGTGACTTTTGGGTGGAAATGGTACTATTCATTCCAGAAGCGTTCACGGGTTGGAATCACGGACGTGAACTTATTCACGGGCGTGAATGAGTAATCACGACCGTGAATGCTTTTGGATGATTCATTCCAGTAGCGTTCACGGCTTGGGATTACGGGCGTAAACTAATTCACGGGCGTGAATTAGTAATCACGGCCATGAATGCTCTATATTAGTAATTATGAATTCGGTTATCAAATGAAGAATTCAGGTAAGTAAATGAAAGTCATCGTTTATCCAGTGAAATAAGAATGAATATATATATATATATATATTGATGTGAGAACGTGTTATGTTGTGATATAGAAAAATGAATGTTGATACGGATGAAATATGTGAATTGACACGGATGATATATGAAATATGATACGGATGAAATACGTGATCTAATACAGATAATAAACATGAATATTGATATGGTTGTGATTGGAAGTAAATAGAGATATATGAATTATATGATATTGAATAAACCCTAGAACAACTACCTAGAACTATACTAAGGATAGTTTGGCATGCCAAGTAGGGGGGAGTATGATGAAAAAAACCATTAATGGAATGATTTACGATGCCGATAATGGCACAAATTATGAATACTACGCCAGTAATGGCACAAATTATGAATACTACGCTGGTAATGACATGGATTATGAATACTACGCCGGTAATGACACGATTTTCTATGCCGATAATGGCACTTATATGCGCACATCATATTGTCGTGTGGTACTCCTGAGTGCCTGGATGACAACTCCGTTATCCTAGTCTGGAGTTCATAGGTGTTGTGGGATAATATATATATATAGAAACGATGGAAAGTGGTATACATATATAAATACATGATTGATGATGTAAAAGAGATGTTTATAATTAATGGAAATGAAAATGATATTTGTCATGTATGCATGGAGTCATTTTTGTATGAGATAGGATCATAAGGAATAGAATTGTATGGAGGAACATTAATATGAAAATGATATGTAACACCACATCATATGCATTTAAGTATAACCTATTTCTGTATCAAATAATCACATACTGCATGTTGGAAATAGAAAATACCCTGATAACAGTGGTAGTAAATTTTTTTTTTTTCATATCATATCCTGTAAAATCAACTAATGACTTTACACATCTTATATCCTGTAATATCACTCAATGACTTTTTAAGTCAACATTAAAAACCACAATACGATATATCACATATATTAAAACATAAACTTCACATCAGAAGGATTACGGGTTGCTCCCATTTATACATATTCAAACTTATAAGTCCAAAATACAGATGACATGTTTTCATGCTTGTGTGCAATGCAAGGAAAGAGAGTGATGAGGCTCGGCTAATGACCTGTGCTCCATGTCTTCTATACACTACTCAAAATGAGCTATCACTTTTCTTTACCTGAAAAATGATGCAAATTGATGAGTTGCGGCTCAGTGAGAATAATCATCCAATGAGCTCTAAAGTACCAAACAACTCATAGTAATAAATCACAAATCCAATATATACCATATATTTCATTCCATTCATCAGTATCATATACGTATCAATAAAGTTGAAACATATAATCATTACTCTTTATGTATGCAAATGCTTTGCTTATTTCATTTTGTTGTGACCAAGTTAAACAGACATTGCCCCGGGTTTCCATGTGAATATTTGACATGTGAACATTTGCATTTGCATTTGCTAGTTAGCTTGATCATTTGTTTCATTTGAACATTTGTTGGGCCATAGGCCTCTTCTTTTGCTTTACAATATCGATTAACTAGTCACAACTCCTTTTTAGCCCATGTGCATATGCACTTGTATTTAAGCATTCATCAACCATTGCATCTTTATCATATATAACATACATATATTCCATATATACCTCATATGTCAAGCATATACCTTGCATATACTATACATATACCATGTATATACATCACATTTGTCAAACATATACCTCAAATATACCACAAGTATACCATTTATATGTACCACAATGTCACAAATTATCCATCATTACATTATCAAGGACCAATCATGACAATCATATGAATCACATAGCAAGCAACATTCATTTGCACTAAAGAATTCAATCGATAATTAGACTCACCGTTCTCCTTTGATTCTGACCCCTAACTTATTGTCTATCTACTCCTTGTGGGTCTCCAATATGTTTCGAGCCTAATATGAAAATATAATCGATTAAGTCATGATTAGGGAGACTTAATGTGGCTTAAACAAATTAATATGCATTGTTCATGTCAATAGTTAAGATTTTTCCTATGAGGCAGTGTGACCTTATGGGACTGTTTAGCCTATAACTTTTTTTATATTTGACCAATTAATCGGATTCTTATCCATAAGTAAAATTAACATATTTATATATAACATATTAAAATTTCAGATCAATTGGATCACTGTACAATATGTGGTGGAATTTCTAATCTTGTTCTGATTTCTACTCTGTTTTCTGCCCTTAGGCAGTTTCAGGGTACTCATTTGGGTTCATCATAACTTATAATATATATGTATTATTTTAATGAATATTTACATAAACTTATATGGGTGCATATGGAACATTTTTCATGTTTACAACTTTTATCAATTATGTCTCTAAGGTCTTCAAATTATAACAAACATTTTACTGGTCCATAATAGAATTGGCTTCCAGACCAGTATGACGTACAAAGGCCATAACTTATTCTTTACATATTATATTAAGATAAAATTAGTACCAAACTTTCACTAAGACATATACCTATAACTGTCATGTTGTGATCATTTACAGAATCGATCTTTAAGAAGCTCAAAATAATTAAACAAGTTTCAGGACTTGTACAGGGCACTCAATAGGCAGTTCAAATCTTGGAACATTCATGGTTCCATTTACCATAACTCATATATTACAAGACCTATGAACCTAAATTTTGGTTTACAGATCCATTACACATATATCTAAAACTTTTATGTTTTGAGTGACTTCCAATATTGATTTTAACATACCCAAAACTAACAAACACAGTAGCTAACTTACTTAAAGTTCTCATCCAAACCAGTTTCAGTACGAAGAGGATATCTCATTCTATACACCACATCTTGCAAAACTATTTACATATTCATAAATATAAGACATAAAGGAACAACTTTTATGGTTTAAGATTTTCCAGAATCAATTTCTATGGATATCAAAATTGGAGTTCAAATCAGTACCTATTAATGAACCTTAGCAACTCAAATCAACCTTATAGCAATAAGATTGATTACTTACCAAGAACAAACTTTCAAATGATCAATTTGCCTCAAAAACCAAGTGAAACAAGGAAGAATTTGTGGCTGGAACTTGAGAGAAAATAGGTTGAAGAAATGAAGCAAAGAAGAAGAAGAAGATAAGAAAAGAAAAGGAAGATAATGGAGCCTAATAGGTTAAATCTCACCTACCCCATTTGCTATATTTCTTTCTTTTGCCGTCCACTCTTTCTTTTTTTTTTTCTTTTTCTTTTTCTTTTTCTTTTTGCTGTATGATTTCTTTTTTTTTTTAATTTTTATTATTATTTTTATTTTTATTATCATCATACATACATACATACATACATATACATACATTCATGTATACATATATACATTTATCCAATTTTACTAACCAATAATAAATAAATATATAATTTAATCACTTATTTTAATTTAATTAAATTAATCATGTCAAATTTTTATTAATTCAATCTAGTCTCTTTATTCACTTAAATATTAATTTCATGTCATTTTCATCTATATTATAAAACGGACATATGCATTTCTATACAATTGTAAAATATTTGAAAATAAACTAATTGTATGTCATGAATATATTTAAATAAAAATGTATATTATGCATGTGTTCAAGTGATATATTTGCAAAATGCATATGCACAAATGAGATGCTGCAGAAATGTATATGGAAAAAGTCAAGGATGTTACATGATACATGTTATTGCCTGTTGCATGACATAGTATATTGCCTTATTTATATGCACCACTAAGCTTAGAGCTTAGCGTGGGAGTTTCCTTTCGCGCAGATATAGAAAGGTAGCTGAAGGTGATAGATAAAAAAAGTGGTGAACCTATTCAAGTAAAACAGCTGAACCTTGAGAAAGTGGGTTACAAGTTTTGAAATTTTGTATTTGGCTTTTATATTAAAAAATTTTAGAGTTTGTAAAACTTACTTTTAGAGTTTGTAAAACTTACTTTTAAAATTTGTTAAAAATTGATTTGATGTTTAAAATTTACTATCTTATGTAAATAAATTGTACCATGGTTTTTGTATATATCTATATATACATGAATGTTAAGAAAAATAAAGGTAAAATAATAATAATAGCTATTCGAAGAAGTAAAGAAGACAGACATTAGCGTTCCCTTATCCGGGCACATGTGGTTCGGGTGAGGGGGTGCTACAGTTATGCTACCAAAATTTTTGGAAAAATAGAAAGAAATAATTAAGTGCTAATAATATTATGGTCATTAAATTAAGTTAAGAAAAAATAATTTTTGGCACACATCGACTATAATCGTACTAACTCATGTAACATACGTATAGAAAAAAGTGTTAGAAGGGTGTCACATGACACCGATTGTTGGACCTAGTTAAGTGAAAAAAAAGTTAATAGTATAATGTTTGATTGCATGTGGAATTCCTATGCCTCTATGTACCACTAAGCTTTTAATAGTTTAGTATGCGGGTATTTTACCCATGTAGGTTGAAGCCTAAAAGATAAAGATAAAAGTTGATCAAGAGAAGTTATCCTAACATTAGAGACAACATATTAGACCCTACGAGGGTCAGTGATATCACATGTCACACTTTTCCATTTTTTTGTACATGTCATAGTGAGAAGGTTATTTACTTGTATACATGTCTGTAAGTGAAATAATTATATAATTTATGTCAAAGACGTATTTTTGTAAACCCTTGGACAATGGTTAGCCACATTTTTATGAAATTGTGATTTTAATTGTTAAGTCAAACATTATCTTTACTTTATATTTCATGCAAGTCATCATGATCATAGTGCAAAGAAAAAAAATTTAAAATTTCATATATTTTCCTCATACAGGTTGTGTGGTACCAGCTCGTTTAGCCTAACTAATCCTAGTTAGGCGAGAGGGTGCTACAACAGCTCCAAAACTTAAAATCGCTGGATATTGAAGCATAAAAAGAAAACAAAAAGCCTGAGGATCCAACATCTCAATTACATAAAATCAATCAAGCCTTATAAGCCACATTTCCTAAAACAGAGGGAAAGTAATAAGGGTAAGACATCTTTTCAAGGTAAGAGTAACTCACATTTAATTACTTTTATCTCTAACTACAAAGTCAGTACAAAATATGCTTTAGTTAAAAAAATATAAGATGGAGGATCTAAAAAAAACATCACCATTACCTCAAAAGAAAAAAGTCCTGGGAATTTTAATATCAATATTATCTTAGGTGAAGAGACCAAAACAAATGCTATATTGGATTTAGGTGCTAGTATTAATTTGATTTCACATTCTATTTTTAAGCAACTGGGTTTAGGAGAGTTGAAGCCAACTACTATAAGACTCCAGTTAGCTGATGGCTCGATCAGATGTCCCTTAGGTATTGTTGAAAACCTTATAGTTCAAATTGGTAAGGTAACTATACTTGTTTATTTTATGGTGATGGATACTAAGAATGAAAGGTTAAAAGAAAGTTCAAATATATTGCTTAGTAAACCTTTTATGGATACATCAGACACCTAAATGAATGTTAAACTTAGAAAATAAAACATGACAATAGGGGTGTAACTAATGAAATTAAGGTATGTGATCTATTAACTACTGTAGGTCAATGTTTTTCCATTTTTTTTTCCAGTTGATAAATTTGTTTCTGAAATAACTTGTCTTTCCTAAATAATAAATGTGGCACTTCTTAGGAGAAAACCCACATTCTTTTTATTATTTTTAGTTTATTAGCTTTAACTTTCATCTTTGTTATTAGTTTTTAAGTTGATATAGGAATTCTAACTCTAATTTGTGTTTAATAATGCATTTATAGAAGAAGAAGGCATTAAAATGCTCAAAACAAAGAAGGAAGACACGATCATGAAGAAGAAGAGGTGTCACGCCTGTGAGGATTCCTCAAGTGCGTGACACACCACTTTTTCTCTTTTAAGTTGCTCACGTGCCTATTTATATGTGCATATAAAAACTCTTCTCATAAACGTGCTCTCCCATTCCCAAATTTCCTTCTTCTTCATCATTTTTCTCTCAAAAATTTCCAAACCCTTCACGACCACAACATTACGAGCGTGAGGAGGAAGAACCAACACGTGACAGTGATGAAGGAGCTGAAGAAAATGAGGAAATTTACATCTCTTTTAGGAGATACTATTAGATGGTTAGTACTGCTAAGTGAAGTGGTGAGCCTTCACAACAGGACGACAATGATGAGCCAGTTGAATTAACCCCCAACATAGTCCAATGAGTTAGAACAATCTTCCATACCTGCAGTACAATGAGTAATGCAACACTTAGATCATATGGATCATCAGATGGATAGTTTGGAGCGCACCAATGCCTAACACACCATGCTTTTGTGCCAAATTTTATAGTGTCTTCCTCCTCCATCTCAGTGAGAAGTTCTTCATACTAGGGGAGTATTCCTTTTCCTTTCCTTATTTTATTTTTGTTTTATTAGCCATCGAAGACAATGTCTAAAATAACTGTGGGGAAAAGAATTCTATGTTTTAGGGTTCAAAGTTATTTAAATTTGTGTGTTAAATTTTGTGGGTTTTTATTAATAAAATAAATAATAATTAAATAATTAAAATCTAAATATAATATGTTTGATTTTATTTCTTTGTTTTCTCATAAGCAAGTTAATGAATGAATGTTAGATCTTGATTTTATGTTAAATTTGTTTAGTCTGATTAAGTTTAAGATAGTTTTAATACTAATCTCATACTTTAGAAATTAAATGCATTTCAATTTAGTTATGTAATTGCCTCATATATACAATATCTGTAATTTACTTAAGCTTTAGATTATTAAATGTATAAACTCATATATTAAGCCCTTAAACACCATATATAATCAAATAGCTCAATTAAAGTATAGAGTTAACAAAAATAGCAAGATGAAGTATAAAATGTACTTACCTTATCTACTCCATTGTCCTACCAAGGATAAGAGAATGCAAAGCAACCTATATGAATGTAATGTGTTTTTTAAAAAATAAAACAAAAACAAGATAGAACAAACAAAGTTCAAATAAAGAAATGCACTATGACTTAGGGAAGAATTGTTAACTCTAAGAAAAGTTAATCAAAAGTAAAATTAAAAGAGCTAGTAAATCAATAAGTGTGGGGGTTTAACATATAAGTTTTTGGCTAGTGATAATCCATAACTTGTTTAGATTACTTTTCACTGTGTATGTTGAGGCGATTATGTAATTAAATTGTTTTGAATTTAATTTTCGAGTGTGGAATCTATATTAAGATTATTTTGGGCTTAGTTAAACTATGTGAATTTGATATAAATCAGATTGGTATATTAGGTAAACTTGGGGATGATGAAGATTAGAATTGTGCATATTAGTTGTTTCACTATGAGTATGTTTTTTTTTTATAAATATTTCTCTATGTTTAGATATTGCTTGAGGGCAAACATTGTTTAAGTGTGAGAGAGTTTGATGTGTTCTTTTTTTTTGGTAGTTTTTGTTAGTGGTTTTCATGTTTAATTATAGGATTTTATCATGTTTAGGTACTTAATTGTTTTGATTTTGTGATTACAGGAAGAAGAGTTGAAGTGCAGGAAAAGAAGCCAAGTTATCATGCATGTGAGGAAACCTTCATGAGCGTGAAGAATGTGCATGGTTGTGCTTTCTTCCTTCGTTCCTGTAGCTGGTGGAAGTATTTTATCCCGAGTGCAAAGTTCATAGAGCTCAACCTCCTGTTGCAAGCGTGTGTATTTGGTTGTAAGCATATCACTGCTTTATCACATATGAGAGAAATTGACATCTTATCATGTGTGTGACGCTTTCCCTTGTAAGCAGAGTTTGAGTCAAATTCCAATTCTTTTTTTGATCAAGTGGGGACCAGACTTTGAAGATAAATATCAATTTGAAGATTAGCTATGGGGAAAATTATTTCTTAAATATGAATAATTGTATCTTTAGAATTAAAGTTTAAGTATGACTTCTTAGCTTATACATTTTAGTTTTCTTTTACGATTAGCGATATATATTCACACACAAAGAAAGTTAAGAACTTTGTGCACTATTATAGGAAGTTTTCTTTTCATCTTTTATTTTATGTTTAATTTAGCCATCTTAATAGATATGATCATTGTTATTATGATGTTAGGCTAAACTCTTTAATGGGTGCTTAATGAGTAACCCCAATTTGTATTGTTCCTTTTTTTCTATAATGAATGCACGATTTCTTTAGTTTTAATTGAACTTCATAGTTTTTTGGTTTAATAGTTGCTTGATCACCAATTATTTAACTTTGAATTGATATATTAAGGCGAGATTGTAACACCCTTATATTACTTATTCTATACGTACGTTACGTGAGTTAATACAATTATAGCCGATATGTGCCAAATTTTTTTTTTATGACAATAATATTGTCAACACTTTTTTTTAATCCTTTTTATTTTTCAAAAATTTCGACAGCACAACGGCTATATATTAACTACCCACCTGCAAAGCAAACAATCCACAGCCCATTTCTGGGCACAACAATCCATATATAACGCAATATAATTTTCATTCAACCACAATTCTTCACACATTAAAATTTACAAATACCATTTATCATAATATGTACAAATCTCATTCTTACAACTTCATATCTATGCATATTAGTAATATCCTATTACATGTCATTATTAGTAATATCCTATTACTATTTTATTCTTCCGTCTGCTCCCAAAATTTGCATACTTGCTCCAGCTACTACCTGCACGCAGTCAAATAACTACGTGCTGAGCATTAATATGCTCAGTGGTGATTTCTAATCTAAAAATTTCCACTAACAATATTTTCATTCAATTATACATGCAATAATATTTTTAATATACTATTCAATTTTTCTCTTTAATATATAATTCTTTTTAACAATACATTATTTTTAATTACTTTTAATTCACTATTTAATATCTTTATTTCTCTTTTTTTTTTGTTGTTTTGCCCCTAGATTCAATCCGATAGAAAATCTTCCGACCAGATACATGGGACGTGGACTCAAAAGTCCACTACACTGAAGAGTAATCCCGAAGGATCGCCCGAGCACTATATTATACACTGAATCATTGAGTCACAATCACTGAAGTAGACCATCATTGGCCTACATAAGCGAGTCGTCATGACCCGCACCGCGGTAATGGTGTCCCTATGGCTAGCCAATTATATCCTGGACTAGATTTAACCATCAGAAAAATAACTAAGGGCATTATTTTATTTCTTTAATTTTATTTCCATTAAATTCATAAAATTTATTATTTTTACATTATTAATCACTTAATATTTCATTCTTTTATAACAATTTATCACTACCAAAATTTTTCATTCTAATATATCAATATTTCATTATGGATAATCAATTATGTTATAAACTCACTAAATACTTTTTATTCATTATTATTCATTTCATACATAATATGATCAATAAATAGAAAAAATATGCAATATTTAATCTAAAAATTTTCAATAAATTTGTACACACCTAAAATCATATTATATTGCATTTCATAACTAAATTTTCATTTAATTAGCAAAGAAAATATTAATTTCTCCACTTTCATTTATCGGCCTATATTTAATTTGCATCATTAAAATTTTTCTTTCAATTTCTAATTATTCATTTCACTAATTAATACATTCATTATTCCATATATATCATAATTTTACATTAAAATATATTTATTCCTTAATATTCATTTTTCACATAATAAGGTCATATTTTACAATTTTCACTAATCAATTTTTTTTAATTGAAATTAATCATTCCAATTCACTTTTCATAGCCCGGTCAAAGTATGGTCAACCAACTATTTAATCAAATCGGGTCTTTTTTTTTTTTAATTTTGACTTTTGAGGGCTTATTTGACTTTATTTTCACTCCAAATTTTACCCTCAGACTAGTCACAACCTATATTTTCCGATGATCAAATAAAATATTTTTCACCCACAGGTGTATTTTTGACCCTCGGGTATACTGATCAATCTCGGAAACTACAGTTTACGACTAACCCGGTATTTGGGCCATTACAATTCTCCCCTACTAATAAAAATTTCGTCCTCGAAATTTTACCTGTATTAAACAACTGCGGATATTGTTGCCTCATTGCAGCTTCTGGCTCCCACGTGGCTTCTTCCACATTGTGGTGACTCCATAACACCTTCACTAGTGGGATTTGCTTGTTCCTGAGCTGTTTAACCTCTTTGGCTAGGATCTTTAATGGTTTCTCCTCATAAGTCATATCAGCCTGTATTTGAATCTCTTCTGGCTTGATCACATGGCTTGGGTCTGACCTATACTTCCGTAGCATTGACACGTGGAACACATCATGAATCTTTTCCAACTCTTGAGGCAGCTTCAATCGATAGGCTACGAGTCCCACTCGCTGTATAATCTCATAAGGGCCTAAAAATCTCGAACTTAGTTTGCCCTTATTGCCAAATCTCATAACTTTCTTCCAGGGTGATACTTTTAAAAACACTTGATCTCCGACCTGGAACTCTATATCTTTTCTTCTTACATCTACATTTGACTTCTGTCGGTCCATGGCTTCTTTCAATCTATCCTTGATCACCCGTACCTTCTCTTCGGTTTCTCGAACCAAATCAGTCCCCATTAGCTTCTTTTCACTCAATTCTGTCCAACATAAAGGAGTTCTACATTTTCTCCCATACAGTGCTTCATACGACGCCATTTTGATGCTGGACTGATAGCTGTTATTGTAAGCAAACTCTGCTAATGGCAAATACTTTTTCCAACTACTTTCAAACTCGAGGACGCAACATCGCAACATATCCTCAAGTATTTGAATTACACGCTCTGACTGCCCATCAGTCTGAGGATGAAAAGCTGTACTGAAATGAAGTTTTGTCCCCAATGCTTCCTGCAACTTTTTCCAGAATTGGGAAGTAAATCTGGGATCCCTGTCTGAAATAATAGAGGATGGTACTCCATGGAGTCTCACTATCTCATTGATGTAGATCTCTGCCAACTTGGTCAGTGGATAGTCCCTCCGTACTGGTATGAAATGGGCTGATTTCGTGAGTCTATCAATGACTACCCAGATAGCATCATGCTTCTTTCCTGTCAGAGGCAATCCCGTCACAAAATCCATGGTCACTCGATCTCATTTCCACTCTGGTATTGCAATGGGCTGAAGTAAACCCGATGGAACTTGATGCTCAGCTTTCACCTGTTGGCATATCAAACATTTACTCACGAATTCTGTCGCATCACGTTTCATTCCTGGCCACCAATAGTATACTTTCAAGTCCTGATACATCTTGTTACCACCAGGATGCATCGCATAACTGCTATGATGAGCTTCTGTGAGAATGTTCTTTTTCAGTTCATCTTGATCAGGTACACATAACCTCCGGTTAAAATAAAGACTTCCATCTTCACCCAAAGAATAACCACCTTCATTGCCCTCTTTTACTCTGTTCACTATGGCAATCAAGCGATCGTCTAGCTTTTGTGCCGCTTTCACTTGCTGAAGAAAATCTGGTTTCACTTGCATTTCTGCTATTATCGCTCCATCTTGTGCCATATCCAATCTGACATTCATCACTCGAAGGGCTGCCATAAATTTTCTACTAAGTGCATCTGCTACTACATTCGCCTTGCCTGGATGATAGTCGATTAGACAATCATAGTCTTTTATCAATTCAAGCCATCTTCTCTGCCTCAAATTAAGTTCCTTCTGTGTGAGCAAATATTTCAGACTTTTGTGATCTGTGTAAATGTAACATTTCTCACCATAAAGATAATGTCTCCAAATCTTCAAGGCGAGAACAATTGCTGCAAGCTCAAGATCGTGAGTAGGATAGTTCTTCTCATGAGTCTTGAGTTGTCGAGAAGCATATGCAATCACCTTACCTTCCTGCATCAATACACAACCTAACCCATTCTTGGAGGCATCACTGTAAATCACAAAATCCTTGCCAGATTCTGGTTGAGTTAACACTGGGGCTTCTGTCAACATGTTTTTAAACTTCTCAAAGCTTCATTGACATTTATCTGTCCATTCAAACTTTACGTGCTTCTGTAACAGTCGAGTAAGCGGCGCTGCTATGGTGGAAAAACCCTTTACAAATCTCCTATAATACCCAGCCAAACCTAAGAAACTTCTGACTTCTGTAACAGTCTTAGGTATTCTCCACTGTAAGATTGCTTCAATCTTCTTTGGATCCACCTTTATCCCTTCAGCTGAAATTACATGACCCAAGAATGATACTTCATTCAACCAGAAGTCACACTTACTGAATTTTGCATACAACTGCTTCTCTCTCAGTATCCATAAGACAGTTCGTAGGTGTTTGTCATGTTCTTCTAGCGTCTTCGAATACACTAGAATATCATCAATAAATACCACCACAAACTGGTCTAGATAAGGATGAAAGACCCTATTCATTAGATCCATGAAAGCTGCTGGGGCATTCGTAAGTCCAAATGGCATGACTAAAAACTCATAGTGGTCATATCGTGTGCGAAAGGCAGTCTTGGGCACATCTGCTTCTTTTACTTTCAATTGATGGTAGCCCGATCGTAGATCAATCTTTGAAAATACACCTGCTCCCTTCAATTGATGAAATAAGTCTTCAATACGTGGAAGGGGATACTTATTCTTGATTGTCACTTTATTCAACTGTCTGTAGTCAATGCATAATCTAAGAGATCCATCCTTCTTCTTTACAAAGAGTACTGGTGCCCCCCAAGGTGAAATACTGGGTCTGATAAAGCCTTTATCGAGCAATTCCTGCAACTGAATCTTCAACTCCTTGAGTTCTGTAGGCGCCATCCTGTAGGGTGCAATCGAAATAGGTGTTATGCCTGGAGCTACATCAATAGTGAATTCGACTTCCCTGTCAGGTGGCAAGCCTGGTAATTCATCGGGAAAGACATCTGGATAATCTCTCACTGTAGGCACATCTGAAATATTAAGATCTTCCTTTTTAGCTTCCATTGCAAAACACAAGTAAGCAATGAACCCCTTTCTTATAAGTCTCTTGGCAGCTGTAGCTGAAATTACATCTGACAGAAAGTCTGTTCTTTCACCCACAATAGTGATTTCTCGATCATTGAAGAGTCTAAGTATCACTCTCTTCCGTTTACAATCAACTGTCGCTTGATGGGCGAATAACCAATCCATCCCCAATATTACATCAAACTCACGAAAAGGGAGTTCAATTAGGTTAGCTAGGAATTCGTAACCTTGTGCACTAATGGGACAATTCCTATACACCTTGTTCACCACAACACTATTCCCTAAAGGATTGCTCACTAGGATGTCCTGGTCTAACTGTGAATCTTTTAACCCTTTCCCCCGTGCAACATCAGTATTTATGTAGGAATGTGTGGAACCAGGATCAATAAGTGCATAAACAGAAGCAGTCATAAGTATGAATTTACCTACTATCACATCAGGAGCATCCTCCTCTTCTCTGGCTCTCACTGCATATGTACGACCTGTAGCTCGTCCCTGACCCTGGGACTGTTGTGCAGAAGGTCTAGATGCTGATGGGTTAAGGGCTGCTCCCCTACCTCGGCCTCTGGATGGTAAGGATCCAATGCCAGGTGCTGGTGATATAGCTGTAGAAGCTTGAGCCACTGGACAATCCCTGACCTGATGATCTTTTGAACCACACTTGAAACAGGCGCCAGTCAAATATCTGCACTCTCCTGGGTGGGCTTTGCCACAATGGCTACAAGTCTGAACTGTACCTGCCCCTCTGCCTCTAGGTGTACTGCCCACAGAAGTGACTGAGGCATTGCCACGGAATATATTTCCTTGTCCACGCCCTGGTACAACTGATGTACGACTCTGTGATGGAGCTGGTCCCCTATACTTCTTACTCTGAGAACCCGAACCACTGAACTGTCCCGACTTCCTCTTCTGCTGAAACCGAGTTTGCCTGCTAGCCTCATCTGCCTGAATACTTTCCACTTTAATTGCAGCTTCTACCAAGGCACGCAAATTTGGATGCTGCTGTGCACCCACTATCTGTCTGATCTTATTATGGAGACCCCTCTCAAATCTCTGACATAACTTCTCTTCTGTCAGCTGGTAATCATCAAGGTAGGCACTGAGACGCTCAAACTCGCGCTCATACTCTGCTACTGTCTTGTTTCCTTGCCTGAGTCTCCAAAAGGCATCTTGCATCTCTGCTTTATACTCTGACCCTATATATTTCTTTTCAAACTGGGCCAAGAAGAAATCCCAATTCAACTGTTCACCTGGAGTATGCTTCCGTACTGAATCCCACCAGATGAATGCAGGACCCTGAAGTAATGCCACAGTACCTTCAAATTTCTCTTCTGGCGGGCTGTGAGTAATTTCAAATAACCTCTTTATCTTGAACAACCATTCCTCAACTTGTACAGGAGTCAATGGATCACGCCCATAAAAATCATCAGCTCCCAATCTCTTCAACTGTTCCAAAATCGGCTTCTTTTTAGGTGGAGCTGGAGGCTGTACTTGGGCCGCTGGCTGTGGCTGTTGAGCTTGTTCAGCTTGCATTCTATGTTGAATATAATCAGCCATGAGGTGAAGAAAATTCGGCTGTGGCGGTGGAGGTGGTGCAACTGGTGGAGTAACATTCTGTTGCAAGGTTTCAGCTTGCCTAGCACTAACCGACGCTTCACTCTCACCGTCCCCATCACCTTGACCTTGTTGGGATGCCATTATTCACTATAAAACAGGAAAGGAGCAAGCATACGTTAGACTTATTACACATTTTATCCATCCATTGGCATGTATATACATACAATCCATTCACTTAATTTCAACTCCGATCTTAGAACCGTCTAAACCATGCTCTGATACCACTACAACTGTAACACCCTTATATTACTTATTCTATACGTACGTTACGTGGGTTAATACAATTATAGCCGATATGTGCCAAATTTTTTTTTTATGACAATAATATTGTCAACACTTTTTTTTAATCCTTTTTATTTTTCAAAAATTTCGACAGCACAACGGCTATATATTAACTACCCACCTGCAAAGCAAACAATCCACAGCCCATTTCTGGGCACAACAATCCATATATAACGCAATATAATTTCCATTCAACCACAATTCTTCACACATATTAAAATTTACAAATACCATTTATCATAATATGTACAAAGCTCATTCTTACAACTTCATATCTATGCATATATATACATGCCATTATTAGTAATATCCTATTACTATTTTATTCTTCCGTTTGCTCCCAAAATTTGCATACTTGCTCCAGCTACTACCTGCACGCAGTCAAATAACTACGTGCTGAGCATTAATATGCTCAGTGGTGATTTCTAATCTAAAAATTTCCACTAACAATATTTTCATTCAATTATACATGCAATAATATTTTTAATATACTATTCAATTTTTCTCTTTAATATATAATTCTTTTTAACAATACATTATTTTTAATTACTTTTAATTCACTATTTAATATCTTTATTTCTTTTTTTTTTTTTGCCCCTAGATTCAATCTGATAGAAAATCTTCCGACCAGATACATGGGACGTGGACTCAAAAGTCCACTACACTGAAGAGTAATCCCGAAGGATCGCCCGAGCACTATATTATACACTGAATCATTGAGTCACAATCACTGAAATAGACCATCATTGGCCTACATAAGCGAGTCGTCATGACCCGCACCGCGGTAATGGTGTCCCTATGGCTAGCCAATTATATCCTAGACTAGATTTAACCATCAGAAAAATAACTAAGGGCATTATTTTATTTCTTTAATTTCATTTCCATTAAATTCATAAAATTTATTATTTTTACATTATTAATCACTTAATATTTCATTCTTTTATAACAATTTATCACTACCAAAATTTTTCATTCTAATATATCAATATTTCATTATGGATAATCAATTAAGTTATAAACTCACTAAATACTTTTTATTCATTATTATTCATTTCATACATAATATGATCAATAAATAGAAAAAATATGCAATATTTAATCTAAAAATTTTCAATAAATTTGTACACACCTAAAATCATATTATATTGCATTTCATAACTAAATTTTCATTTAATTAGCAAAGAAAATATTAATTTCTCCACTTTCATTTTTCGGCCTATATTTAATTTGCATCATTAAAATTTTTCTTTCAATTTCTAATTATTCATTTCACTAATTAATACATTCATTATTCCATATATATCATAATTTTACATTAAAATATATTTATTCCTTAATATTCATTTTTCACATAATAAGGTCATATTTTACAATTTACACTAATCAATTTTTTTTAATTGAAATTAATCATTCTAATTCACTTTTCATAGCCTGGTCAAAGTATGGTCAACCAACTATTTAATCAAATCGGGTCTTTTTTTTTTTAATTTTGACTTTTGAGGGCTTATTTGACTTTATTTTCACTCCAAATTTTACCCTCAGACTAGTCACAACCTATATTTTCCGATGATCAAATAAAATATTTTTCACCCACAGGTGTATTTTTGACCCCCGGGTATACTGATCTATCTCGGAAACTACAGTTTACGACTAACCCGGTATTTGGGCCATTACAGAGATTATTTGACACATCATCTATAATTTAACCTAAAAATTGGACTGAACATTAGTTAATTTATTGGTTTGATTAATTAATTCTTAAAGGTGAGAGCCACAAAATATTCATTCATTGGTGCTTAATTATTTAAATGATATACCAATTGGGAGTGGTGAGCTAAGTCCTTATTTCTTTTCTCATTGATTTCTTTATTTCTTTTTATTGCAATCTTAGTTATTAATTTCTATTCTTTGTCAACTTATTAAAATTGGCTAGAGTGTTTAGGTTTTTATTTTACTGTTTATTGGTAATTTAAAACTAAATAGGCATTTAGAACCACGTAGTTCTTTGACAGATCGACGTCGGGAGTAAACTTACCATATTACATTGGTTCGTACAATTGAGAGTACACTTTAAGATACATCAACTTTCAAAACTGGGAGGTTGTTCCACATGCACCTCATCCTTAATAAAACCATTTAAAACATGCATATGCTAAAAGAATCCTAATGACTTCTAATCTTGCAAGCAAAGCCAAAGTCTTATTATAATTTATGCCTTCCTCTTTGTCAAAACCTTTTGGTAAATAATTTATGCTCGTGAACATGGGTGTCACGACCGTAAATGCCGAGGTCTTATGAACTATATGAACCTAGAATTTCATGGGTTGTGTCATGGTTTGAGAAGCCGTGATGATATGATGTCATGGTTATGAATAAGTAATTCACACCCGTGATGATTATATTTTATTCATGTGATGATTCATGGGTAAGGTAACCGTGAAAGTTTACTTCACAGACATAAATAAGTAGTCAACATTCATAAAGCTGTTTGAATGTATAATGTTGCCCAGACAATGAACCAAGAAGGGGATTGAATTGGTTAGCAAATAAAAATTTACTTAACTGAAAGTGTGGAATAAATAAAATAGAGGAAGGAAAGAGAGATATCACACAAGATTTATAGAGATTCGGATATTAACAAACCCTACTACTCTCCTTAATCTCGATTAGGTGTTTCACTAACACACTAAGTGTTACAATGGAGTTTTTAAAACTCACTCCCAACTATGATGTTTCTCTCAATGGCTAACACCTAACCCAGAAATTCTCTTGTGTTTTTCAATGGCTCACACAAAAACTAGTTCCTTGTGTTTTACGGCTCATATAATAAACTCTTAAAAGTGTTTCACTCTTAACCTAATATACCCAAGCTCACATTTGAGTAATTGATTACGATGTAAAATACTCACCAACCTACAATGCTCAGAAGTTATGAGCAATTAGATTTTCACAAAAAATAAAGGATTGTTGAAAGATAATTAATTCACAAGGCTACAACAAGATTAAATATGAAAAATAATTGTTGTTCTTCTTATTGTGTTGTATATCTCTTGTTAGGATTCATAAATGACTTGCATTTATACTTCATCTGTGAATTATAGCCGTTTGGGTGAAATTATTGCAAAACTAGCCTTTGAACCAACTTTTAAATCGCGCCTGACATGTTTCTCTATCCTCATTCATGGGTGTGACTATATGTATCACAGGCGTGAATGTTCTTCCAAGCCGTGGTCCAAGTGGTGACTTTGGTCGTGAAGCTCTCTGGAAGAATTGGAAGTGTTTGATCACGGGCGTGAATATTCTTCCAAGTCGTGGTCCAAGTGGTGACTCTGGCAGTGAAGTTTTCTGGAATGTGTCTGTATTTGGACTTTGATTATTACATCAATACAAACGACTGCTAATGTCTAAATTACAAACATGACAATATTGGTGTGTGACACTTCTTACCATATAATGTCTCATATGGAGTCATCTACATGCTAGACTGATAGTTGTTGTAAAAAAATTCTATCAACGGTAGATACTCATCCCAACTAGCTTCAAACTCGATCACACAACTCATCGTCATATCTTACAAAATTTGTATCACCCTTTTTTACTAACCGTCTGTTTGTGGGTTAAAAAGTCATGTTGAAATGAAGCTTTGTTTCCAAAGTTCACTGTAGACTTTCCCAAAACTGAGATATGAACCTTGGATATATGTCTTATATGATAGAGACTAGCACTTCATGTAGTCGTACTATCTCATTTACATATAACGCTACTATCTTATTCAAATAATAGTCTTTCCTGATAGATAAAAAGTGCATTGACTTCATTAATCTATTCACTATGACCCAAACAACATCAAACTTCCTCGGTGTCAGTGACAACTCAATCACAAAATCTATCATGATTCATTCTCATTTCAATTATGGTATTGTGATTGGCTGCAATAAGCCTGAAGGTACCTGATACTCTATCTTGACTTGTTGGCATGTAAAATATCTTGTTATGAACTCTGTGATGTCCTTTTTCATACTTGGCCTCCAATACCTTCCTTTCATATCATGATACGTCTTATTACTTTCAGAGTGCATAGCAAAACTAGTCTCATATGCTTCCTTTATAATTCCTTATCTCAACTCTATAAAATTAGGCATGTATAAACGACCTTAGTAGTACAAACTACCATCTGGCTCAATTGTGTACTCGGATCTCTCCCTTTTAGAGACCAACTCAGCTATCACAACTAGCTTTCCATCTTACTTATATGCATCTCTAATTTTCTGGTTGAGTGTAGGTTGGATGTGTAACTTTGATATGGTCTTTCTGCTCAATGCATCGACAATAAATATTGGCCCTATTTGGATGGTAGTTGATGATGCAGTTATTGTTTTTGATCAATTCTAACCATTGTTTCTACCTCAAATTGAGCTATTTCTTTGTCGGGAGATACTTTAAGCTTTTATGATCGATGTAGATGAAATATTTTTCCCATGTATGTAGTGGCGTCATATCTTTAAAGCAAATACGATGGCTACCAACTCAAAATCATGTGAGAGGTAATTCTTTTCATACAGCTTCAATTGCTTAGAAGTATAAGCAACAACATTTCCTTATTATATTAAGACACCCCAAACCGTTATGAGAAGCATCATTGTAGATGACATACTCCTTATTAGGTAGTGGTTGTGTCAAGACTGAAGCTTTTATCAATATACACTGGAGTTTGTTAAAACTAGCTTGACACTTGTTATTTCACTCAAACTTCACATCGTTTCACAAAAGTTTCGTCAAAAGCGAATCCATCAAAGAAAAACCTTCACAAACCTTCTATAGTAACTTGCCAAACTAAGAAAACGCCTGATTTCGATCACATTTCTAGGAGACTTCCTATTCAAAATTTCCTAAACCTTGATGGGATCAATTCTAATGCCATATATTGACATGTTGTGTCCAAGGAATGTCACTTCATTAAGCCAAAATTCGCATTCAAAGACCTTTGCATAAAGTTTCTAATCCCTTAGGATTTATAACATTATTAGGATTTATAACATTGTCTTCAAATGTTGATAATGCTTTCTTGGATCTTAGAATATACTAAGATATCATCGATAAAAATAACTATGAATTAATCCAAGTATGACCTGAAGATATGATTAATCAAATCCATAAAAGTTGTTGGGGCATTGGTCAACCCAAAGGGCATAACCAAAAACTCATAATGACCATATTTGGTTCTTAAGGCTATCGTGGTTATATCCTCTTCCTTTATCTTCAACTAGTGATATTCTGATCTTACATCGATCTTAGAGAACACTCATGCATTCTTCAACTGATAAAAAAGATCATCAATCTATGGCAATGGATATCAGTTCTTGATAGTCACTTTGTTCAGCTACTTATAGTATATGCATAATTTTATAGACTCATCTTTCTTCTTGACAAACAAAATCGGTGCACCCTATAAAGATACACTTGGTTCGATAAAACCATTGTCTAGCAAATCTTGTAATTGAGTTTTCAACTCTTTCATCTCTAATGGTGCCATTTTGAAAGGTGTTTGCAGATATTGGTGTTTTGTCTCGTGTGAGCTCTATAGAAAACTCAACATCTCTATTCAATTGTAATCCTGGTAGGTTATCTAGGAAGACATATGTAAACTTTTCATTGTGGGAATATTATAGAGATCTAGACTTCTCTTTTTAATGTCTACCATGTGAGCTAAAAAGGCCTCACATTCCTTTCGAATCATCTTCTGCACCTTCATCATAGAAACCATCTGTGGAGGTTATGGAAATCTCTCACCTTCTACTACCAGCTCTTATTGCTCTGAAGTCTTAAGAGCAACTGTGTTACACCGATAGTTCACAACTGCCTCATGCTTTGAGAGCCAATCTATACCTAATATGGCATCATAATCACAAAATGGCAACTCAATGATATATGTGGGAAATTCTTTCCCATACACAGCTAAATGGCATCCTATATATACTCGATTTATAACCACACTATGGCCTAAGGGTTTCATGACCTCAATCTCAAACTATGGTTTCTCCCTTGTTGTCTATATTGGTTAGGCGTGTTCTTGTATACATAAAAATGTATGGAGCCTGGGTTTATCAAAGCACATATATCTGAGCCATGTAAAGAGAACATACCCACTATGATGTCTATGGCTCCATGGTCCTTACAGGCCTTTATAGCATATGCCCTAGCTGGAGCTCTATTGGATTTTGGCTTGTTCACGATCTTTGAAGTAGTATGGCTAGGTCTCGCTCTACCACTTCTCATCTTCTACTATAGATAGAAGTTGATCCTATTTTTTGAGTGGAGTAACACTTGTTAACAAAAGGGCAATTCCTTCTTATATGATATTGGGCTCTATGTCTGAAGTAAGCCCCTGAAGCCAACTAACACTCTCTCTCGTGGTTCCTTCGACATATCTCACATAAGAGAGCAAGATCTCTAGTTGTTTATGTACTGGTAATAGCCGATGTAGTCTTAGAAGGTGGTCTCCTCCTAAAAGAACTTGATTGAGAGTGACATAATCCTATGCTTTATCCTCTACTATGAGATTGTCTTGAGAAGAAATGACCTTTCTTGCCCGTTGTTTGTGCAACACTGGTAGTGGGTCTCCTATAGGTCTCCTCTGTTCTTCTTTTCTTTTTCTTCTCCATATTGATGGTGGAGGAAACAAATGTGGAGAAGTCCTCATGTTGAAAGGAAATGACTTGATACCCGATGTCATCATTTAAGCCATTTTCAAAGCGGCGACACTTATCATCCTCATCCACTATGAGACTAGTGACATATCTGTTCAACCATATGAACTCCCTTTCATACTCGAAAACTGTCATATTCTTTTATCGTAGATTCAAAAATTTTCTTACATATTGTTTCTTGAATTCAGCAATGAAAAACTCCCAAGTCAAAGGTCGTGGGGTCTATGGCTTTTTCAAAATTGACTTCACCACTCATAGGCATGCTTTAATAGAAGCGAAATGATGTACTTCATTTTGTGCTCCCTACTCCCTGACACACTCTAACTCATCGTAAACTCTTTTGGCCTTTTCAAGCCAAAATTTGGATGCAGCTGGGTCACCTTCCCTTTTAATAAGGAAATCAGTAGCCCTATACTTCTGGGGCCTATCAATCTTCATCTTAGGTCTCTTTTGTGGTGGCAGTTGTGGAGTTGGATGTGGCATTGCCTAAGGCATAGCATCTACTAACTATTGTAGAATACCGGCCATCTGCTGTATGATTGGTATCACACTGAAATATGTTTGTTTGATGAGTTGCTACTGAGGAACTAGGGTAGCACCCAAACCCGGAACACTCAATGCAATGGGTTGATTAGGAGCCATAGTATCAGGAGAATTATTACTCTCAATAATATCATATGCCTGTAACTGCATCTATACCTTTCCACTCCTACAAATTGATAAAGAGATAACCTATGTTAGAGACATATGACATGTACTATGCATGCATGATAACCCTTAGCCCAATTAGGTTTAGAAATGCCTAAACCTAAGCTCTGATACCACTAAATGAAATATCCTCTCATCTAATCAAGATTAATCCTAACAAAAATGAGTGAGTGATACGTATACCTATTTACGAAAAACCTGTGAAAATTAAAAACATTTTCTTTTCTTAAAAACACTTAACAACAAATGTTATTTGTTATATAAAATCGGTTGATTCATCACATGATCAAAACATACATAAAAGAGCTTTTTTGATCCAACAGTCCACATCATATATAAATATCTTGTTTGGACTCAATTGGCTCGATATTTACAAAATAGATGACCTTACAAAAATTACATGTTTCTTTGAATTTTTAAAGACATGTATAAAAGTAAACAACCCATAATTTCATGCCATGTACAAAAACAAAAAAAAAAACAAAATGATGATATATGATATGACTGACTTGAGTCGGATCGGGTTTGCTCTGTTGTCTCTGAATGGGCTAGCTTATCTACTTAACTTTAAACTCTATCTATTAGGCTCCAAGACTTATGTGCAAGAATATCCACAGGTTAAGCTTCTGAAAACTTAGTGGTACATATAGGCATAAAAATTTATACATGCATTCACATATAGACATATTAATATTATTCATGTTTATGTTAAACCTTGTACACCAATGCATGGCAATGAAAGAAATCATTCGTATATCACACTTTATTTCATGAAAGCCATTATAACATCATATATTTATTTAAAGGGAAAGGCATAGAGAAAAATGTGATTGCATCACCTTCTTTGCCTGTACGGGCTTCACAGTCGTGACTCCTATCTCACGGGTATGAACCATTCCTTCATGGTCATGAAGAATCTCATTGAACCTAGGTGTCACAGCTGTGAAACATCTTATTTCAGCAACACTCAAATTCTAAAACTTCACTTAATTTTCAACTCTCACTAACCAAGAATATAACTTATAGACCTTAATTATGGGCGTTACACAATTAAAATATTTCTTTTAAAGCAAGATTCACGAGTGTGAACTATGTGTTCACAACCATAAAGGTATATTGATGGGCACCCTTACCCTTTGAACCAAACCATGAATTAAGGCATGATTGTTTTTGTCCATTTTGTACACTTCTTCACAGTCATGAAGAATATAGTCATGGGTGTGACATTGCTCTTCAGATGAGATTCACAGTCATGAACACCTAGTCACGGGTGTGAATCTGGGTTTTCTAGCAATTAACAACATTAAAAACATGCAATCATTACAAGTCATATGCAATGTCTCTAAGGCTTATCCCATGAAAACCTTTTTCCTATCAACATTCATCTCGGACATGCATTTAAAACATGTTAAAGCATTGTATAAACACATAAAAACATATTTCAACTTAACTTATCCTATCAATTCATTTAATACCTTTTTATACATTTATGATTCAACAACCTCTTCTTACCTTTCCATCATCATAACTTGTGCTCACTAATACCTCTTAAGATACATTCATATCATTTAATAATAAAATTCCTTTCAAACATCCTTATAAAGGCAATTCTTGCCTAACTTTCAATTAATTACATTTATCATGGAATTTCGTAATACTTTTCATCTTATTATAGTAATCAACTAGTATTTAAAGCTTATAATTCATTTATCACACATTTGACACAATATGCCATATTTTAGAATTTAGATGCATATATGGACATATCTTTAATAGAGCCTTAAAATCAAGCTTCTCTCAAGCTTGCTTATCCCTCTAGTGGATTCTACCACCTCATTTTTCAACTCCTATCATATATAACATCTCTATATCATAATCCATAACCTTTAAATTTAGCCTTTAAAGCCATAAAGATGAAAACCTTAACTCTAACCCTCATTTCAACCTTATTCTCATATAACATTTTACTAATACTTGTTATAACATTTAAACAACTTAAAAAGAGGTCTTTAACCATAAACTCTTAAGATCAAGCCATAATCCTAACCCATTTGAAATGGATCTCTACCATAAACGAACTAGACATGTTCAAAGCTAGGAAAGCTTGTAAAAATGAAAGAAAAATGTGATTCCTTACCTTAATCAAAGGAAACACAGCTGGGAAGGGAGATTTGTCTCCTTTCTTCCTGCTATGGTTAGGCCTCCTCAAAACACCTCTTCTTTATACTCATCTTGTACAATAACTTGCTTAAACTTTGATATTTTACTTTGGCTTAGGTGTTTTGGACTAGGAATCAAAAGAAAAACATAAGCATTGGTCTTTAGTATGATAAATGTTTTGAATTCTAGGGTTTCACTTGATTTTAGGTAGTGAGAGCAAGAAAGAACAATTGATAAAATTTATATTTGACGATATTCACGGGCATGACAACTATTGTTACACCAAATTTATAATTTATAAATAATATAAAATTTAAATTTTAAAATTTATAAAATATATAAAAAATATAAATATAAAATAAATTATAAATAAATATAAATTATAAATAATATGAATATAAAAATAAATTATAAATATAAAATAAAAATAATAAAAATATTAAAAATATAAATCTACTTAAATCCAGAATTTTATTTTGCGATGGTTCACGGTCGTAAAAGTATTGTCATAGGTGTGAATCTTAGGACATTTCACTTTCTTGTGTCTTTTCAACTCTTTTTTCATAACCCTTAATCACATACTTATATCTCTTAATCAATATTAATTACTAGGCCCTATTTACGGGCATTACATTTCTCTTCCCTTTAAAAGAATTTCATCATCGAAATTACCTGTGGTACTACTTTGGAACAGTTGGGGTACTGTGCCTTCATCATCTCTTCGCTTTTATATGTAGTCTCCTTCGTTGCATGATTCCTTTATAAGACTTTAACTAACGGTACTTGCTTGTTTTTGAGCTCTTTATTCTCTCGAGCCAATATCTCAATCGACTATTTCTCATATGTGAGATTTGGCCTCACCTTTATGTTTTCAACTGTAACTACATGTGAAAGATCTGACTTGTGCCTTTTCAATATGAAGATATGTAAAACTTTATGAATCTTACTTAACTCTGGTGGTAAGGCAACTTTATAGGTGACTGACCTAATTCGTTCTAAGATCTCATACAATCTAATGAATCTAGGGCTTAACTTTCCCTTCTTTCCAAATCTTAAGACCTTATTCCTTAGAGAAATTTTAGGAAATACTTTGTCTCCCACTTCATATTCTATATCTCTTCTCTTGAGATACATATATGATTTTTTTTCTATCTAAAGTTATTTTTAACATTTCTTGTATAATCCTCACTTTTTTCTCTGTCTCTTGCACTAACTTTAGTCCAAATAACTTCCACTCACTAAGCAATGTCCAATATAATGATGTTCGACACTTTTTATTGTATAGTACCTCATAAGGAGCCATCTAGATGTTAGACTGATAGCTATTATTATAGGTAAACTCCATTAACATTAGATATTTCTCCCAACTTCTCTCAAATTCGATAACACAACTTCTAATCATGTTTTCCAAAATCTGTATCGCCCTTTCTGACTGATCATCTGTCGATGGATGGAAAGTCATGATGAAACCGAGCTTGGTACCCAAAGCTCATTATAAACTTTTCCAAAAGTGGGATGTGAACCTAAGATATCTGTCCAATATGCTGGAGACTGGAACTCTATGTAGCCTTACTATCTTGTTCACATAAAACTCTACTAGCTTATTAGAGAATGATTACTCCTAATAGGTAAGAAGTGTGCTGACTTCAATAGCCTATCCATTATGACTCAAACAACGTCATCCTCGGAGTCATAGGTAACCTAATCACAAAATCCATCATGATTCGTTCTCATTTCCATTTCGGTATTGTAATTGGTTGCATCAAACCTAAGGGTACTTGATGTTCTTCTTTGACTTGTTGATAGGTCAAGCATATTGTCGTGAACTCTGTAATGTATTTTTTCATTCCTACTCTCGATACCTTTCTTTTAGATCATGGTACATCTTGTTACTTCCTAGATGCATAACAAACTTGGTTTCATATGCTTCCTTTAAAATCCTTTGCCTCAACTCTATAATATTAGGCATGCATAAACAACCTTGATAACATAAACTACTGTCTGATTCAACTGTGTACTCCAATCTCTCTCCCTCAGAGACTAACTCGGTGATCTCTACTAACTTGTTATCTTATCCTTGTGCATCTCTGATTTTCTGGTTAAGAATAGGTTGAAGATGCAACTCTGCTATAGACTTTCTACTCAAAGCGTTGGCCACAATGTTGGCATTGCCAAGATGATAGTCGATAACACAATTATAGTCCTTGATAATTCTAACCATCATCTCTGCCTTAAGTTGAGTTCCTTTTATGTCAGAAGATACTTTAAACTTTTATGATTGGTGTAAATAAGACAATTTTTCCCATATAAGTAGTGACACCATATCTTTAGAGCAAATACTATGGCTTCTAACTCAAGATCATGTGTGGGGTAATTCTTTTCATGCAGATTTAATTGCCTGGAAGTATAACAACGACCTTTCCTTCTTGTATCAAAATAAATCCCAAACCATTGTGAGAAGCATCATTGTAAATAACATATTCTTTATCAGGAACTGGTAATGTAAGAACTAGAACTTCTGTCAACATACATTTGAGCTTGTCAAAACTAGCTTGACACTTGTCATTCCACTTGAAATTCACATCTTTTCTCAAAAGTTTGGTTAAAGGAGAAGCAATCAAAGAAAAACATTTTACAAACCTTACGTAGTTACCTGCCAAACTAAGAAAACTCTTGATTTCGGTCACATTACGGGGAGGCTTCCAATTCAATATTGCCTCAACCTTGCAGCAATCAACTCTAATGTTGTCTGGTGACACGATATGTCCAAGGAAAGCTACTTTATTAAGCCAAAACTCACATTTGGAGAGCTTGGCATAAAGCTTATGATCTCTAAGGATCTGCAACACGGTTCTCAAATGTTGATCATACTTTGCATGGTTTTGAGAATACACCAAGATATTGTCGATGAAAACAACTATGAACTGGTCCAAGTATGGCCTGAAAATCTGATTCATCAAGTCTATGAAAGCTGCTAAAGCATTGATCAAACTGAATGGCATAGCCAAAAACTCATAATGACCATATTTGGTTTTGAAAACTGTCTTGGCTATATCCTCTTTCTTTATCTTGAATTGGTTATAATCCGACCTCAAGTCGATCTTAGAGAACACTCCTGCACCCTTCAACTAATCAAAAAGATCATCAATCCATGGTAACATATATCTATTCTCGATAGTTACCTTGTTCAGCTACTTGTAGTTTATACACAACCTCATAAACTCATCTTTCTTCTTTACAAACAAAACTGGTGCACCTAAAGGAGATAAACTCTCTTTGATAAAACCCTTATCTAGCAACTCTTGCAACTGAGCTTTCAACTCTTTCATATCTGAAGGTGCCATTCTGTAAGGTGAAATGGATATCAATGTTGTATTTGGTGTGAGCTCTATGGAAAACTCAACCTCTCTACTAGGTGGTAATCCCGGTAGATCGTCTGGAAAGACATCTGGAAAATCCCTCACTGTAGGGATATCCTGGAGATCTAGACCCACTTTTCTAGTGTCAATCATGTGAGCCAAATAAGCCTCACATCCTTTTCAAATCATCTGTTACACCTTCATCATGGAAACTATATGTAAAGGCTATAAAAACCTCTCACTTTCAATTATCACCTTTTCTTATTCAAAAGTTTTAAGAACAACTGTCTTAGACTGGCAGTCAACAACTGCCTCATGCTATGAAAACCAATCCATACCCAATATGGCATTGTACTTATGAAACGATAACTTTATGATATCTACAGGAAACTTTCCTATGCACAACCAAAGGGTAATTTCTATATACCCAGTTCATAATCAAACTATAGCCTACAGGATTCGTGACCTCAATCTTAAATTCTAACTTCTCTATGGTCATACTATGTTGACTAGGTGTGCTCGTGCAAACATAAGAATGTGTAGAGCTTGGGTCTATCAAAGCACATAAATCTGAGCCGTGTAAAGAAAACATACCCATTATGACATCTATGGCATCTTGGTCCTCATGGGCCTTCATAGCATATGCCCTGGTTGGAGCTCTATTAGATCCTGACCAAACAGTATGGCTAGGTCTTGCACAACCTCTTCATGTCTGGTTTCTACTCAGAACCAATGCTAATATTGCTGTCTGCATAGGCATAACATTTTCCAACAAAGGGCAATCCTTCTTCATATGATATAGGGCTCTGCATATGAAGTAAGCTCATAAAGCCAAATGACATTCTCCTATGTTGTTTCTCTGACATGTCCCATATAAGGAAGAAAGATCTTTAGCTGTATGAGTACTCGTAATGGCTGATGTAGTCTTAGAGGGCGGTCCCCTCTTGAAAGAATTGGATTGAGTGTGACTCTGTCTTCTGCTTTATCCCCTAACCTGGGATTGTCCAGAAAAGAATCGACCTCTCTTGACAGTGTCTGTGCCACACTAGTTGTGGGTCTTCTAGCATTATATTTTGCTCTTCTTTTTCTCTTTTTCTTTATACTAATAGCAGCAGACACAAGTGTAGAAAAGTTCTCAAGCTGTAGAGAAATGACATGATATCCCATGTCATCGTTTAGACTTTCATCAAAGCAGCAACACTTATCACTCTTATCCCCCATAAGACTGGTGGCATATCTGATCAATCTTTGCATACTCGGAAACTTTCATGCCCCTATCACAAATTCAAGAATTTCCTTTTTTTCTCATCTTTATGGACTCAGGGCACATACTCTTTATTGAATTCCGTAACAAAATACTCCCAAGTCCGGGGTTGTGGCGTGTGTGGCTTTTTCAAAATTGATTTTCACCACTCATATGTGTATTCCTATAAAAGCAATACTGTATACTTAGACTTGTGCTCCTCGACACACTCTAACTCTTCCAAGACTCTCTCAGTTTTTTCTAGCCAAAACTCGGCTGTGGCAAGATCATCCTGATATCTACCTAGAAAATCAGTAGCCCTATACTTACATAGCCTATCTATATTCAACTTTGGTGCCTCTAGCGGTGGCGGCTATAGTGCTGGCTGTGGCGATGCCTATTGTATAACTTGTGGTATGGCATGAGCCAATTGTTGCAAAATACCGGCCATCTGCTATATGATCGGTGTGGAACCTAGATCCACTTATCCGATACGTGGACCTTGTATACTTGAAGCACTAGGCTAATTAGCAGTCCTAAGATCAGAAGAACTATTGCTCTCAGCAACATCATATGCTTCCAACTCCATTTTTACCTTATACTCTTACAAGTCGATAGAGAAAGTCCACATCAGAGACATATGAGATGCATTATGTATGCATAAGATCCCTTGACCCACTTAGGTTCAGAAACACCTAAACCTAAGCTCTGATACCATAAAATGTAGCGCCTTTTTGCCTAACTAGAATTAACCCAGCTAAACGAATGAGTGTCACACAAACTGTATATGGAAAACCTATGAAATTTAAAACTTTTTCTTTGTACCATGGCCATGATGACTTGCATAAAACATAACGAAAGATAAAACTTGACTTAACATTTCAATTCACAATTTCATAAAAATGACTAACCATTGTCTAGGGGTTTATAAAAATACACGTATTTGACATAAATTACATGATTCTTACATTATAGACATGTATATAGGTAAACAACCCCTACTATGACATATACAAAAAGTAGGCAAAGTGTGACATGAGATATCATCGACCCTCTCAGGTTTTGCTCTATTGTCTCTAATGTTGGGCTAGCTTCTCTTGATCAACCTCTATCTTTAACTGGGCTCCGACCTGTATGGAGAAAATACCCGCACGTTAAGCTTTTAAAGGATTAGTGGTATATATAGGCATAAAAGTTCTACATGAAATCAAACAATATACATAATCATGGCATTATACATCAAGTCCTATATAATTATCTTATCATGTAATAAAAAGTCATGGCATCATATATTAGATCATCGCATGACATTGCATACATTAAATCATATGAAATCCTTACGTTGTGCTATTGAGCAACGTCATTAGACATATGAAGGTAACCATAACATATAGTCTTAACAATGAAACATGTATACTTGAGTCCTTGAACTTCCTTTTCATTTCCTTTGTCCTTTCATTACTTTAGATTCATTGCCCAACAACTCTCAACACAGACTATTCAAAAATGGATTGTGAACAAAAGCGCTCTCCGAGCTTAAGCCATCCTGCTATTATCTATAATAATGAGTGTTAGTCTAGGGTCTTCAAGTCAATAATGCTCTCCAAGCTTAAGCCATATTGATTGAGTAAATATGTAACTTTTGCATAAAAATACTTCCGATCATCATACGTGCCAGTCTAGGCTTCTTAAGTTAATGACGCTCTTCGAGCTTAAGCCACATTGACTGGTAAATATATATAACTATAGTACCATACACCTCCTTAATGGTGCACCATCTAACCTACTACTAGTCTTAGTATCGAGTCTGGGTTTTACTTTTTCATATTACTTTTATTACACTTCAATCATATAATTGTGAATCATGTGTATAACCATTGTATTATAACCATTGAAACAATTAGCATATTTCCTTTAAAGCAAGATTCATAGGTGTGAACTACATGTTCACGACCATGAAGGTTCATTCATGGGCACCCCTATCTATGAACCAAGCTGTGAATTAAGTCATGAACATTTCTGTCCATTTTGTGCACTAATACCTCTTCTTACCTTACCATCATCATAACTTTTGCTCACTAATACCTCTTAAGATACATTCATATTATTTAACAATAAAATTCCTTTCAAACATCCTTATTAAGCCAATTCTTGCCTAACTTAGCATTCATGCTCATATCATTCAATTGATTACATTTATCATGACATTCCTTACTACTTTTCATCTTATTATAGTAATCAACTAACATTTAAGGCTTACAATTCATTTATCACACATTTAACACAACATACAATATTATGTAATTTAGATGCATATATGTACATACCTCTAATAGAGTCTCAAAATTAAGTTTCTTTCAAGCTTGCTTGTCCCTACGATGGATTCCACCACCTCCTTTTTCAACTCCTATCACATACAGCATCTGTATATCATAATCCATAATATTTAAACTTAGCCTTTAAAGCCATAAAGATGAAAACCCTAACTTTAACCCTCTTTTCAACCTTATTCTCATATAACATCTTACTAATATTTGTTATAACCTTTAAACAATTTAAAGAGAGGTCTTCAACTATAAACTCTCATGATCAAGCCATAATCCTAACCCATTTGAAATAGATCTCTACCATAAACGAATTAGATATGTTCAAAGCTAGGAAAGCTTGTAAAAATAAAAGTAAAACATGATTCCTTACCTTAATCAAAGGAAACATAGTTGAAAAAGGAGATTCATCTCCTTTCTTCCTCTTATGGTTAGGCCTTTTTAAAATACATCTTCTTTATGCCCCTCTTGCATAAAAACTTGCTTAAACTTTGATCTTTTATTTTGGATTAGGTGTTTAGGGCTGAGAATCAAAAGAAAAATATAAACATTGGTCTCTAGTATGAAAAATCTTTCGAATTCTAGGGTTTCACTTGATTTTAGGTCATAAGAGTAAGAAAGAAAAACTGATGAAATTTATATCTGACAATGTTATGAAAAACTCAACTATTGTAATTAAGGAACTTTTACTTGAGATAATATGTGATTGCTTTAAGAGAACCCTAATATCCATCCATATCCTAAAACATAGAAACTTTCTTTTCAAACTTGTTATATTTCAATTAATTACCAAATATTTTCTTGCCACACTTGCTAGCTGTGTAATCGATTTAGTCATATACTTTAGTGGCATGTTATGAGTTTGAACCCATATCTCGAAGTAGTGTATAAAACCTAGTTTAGGATCTTCTTCTTTCATAGAGATGATGGAATAAGATAACACCATTGTTGAAGGAACATAAGCCACCTTCCAAAACATGTTTAGGTCAAATATGTGAAAGAATTTGAAAACAAAGAAGTAAGGTAATCTGCTGTATATATCGCTACTTCATTACTTAATTTCCACAATCCACAATGATGTTTTTAAAAGAAGGAAAGTAACTGATTGCATTAATAGAAGATGGCCTACAAAGCATAACTCATCAACAACTAGTCCTTTCTCTGATTGGTCCTCCACCAAATCTTGTAAAACTATGTCCAACGTACCTTCAGTTGTTAAATATAGATGAGCCATTTGATTGTCTATACCAACCAAAGGAAGTAAGACAACAAAACCCTAGCCAATTCATAAAATTCTAATAAAAAACTTACCACATAGAGCAAGACAAAAGAACTTGATAAATTATAGCAAATATTAAAAAGTTTAGCCTTTTAGTTTCTTAATAATTTATAATTATTATAATAAGTTACATGAAAATTAATATATAACTACACTTTTCTAGAAAAAGACCAATGATCGATGCAAATAGGCCTCTATAGGTCGAAAAATATATTAACCCTATGGTGAAATTCAGTTTAATTGATATTTCATATTAAAAGTCAGTTCAAATGGCCTCCATACTAAAATTTCAAAGTATAAAATGATTCATAATTGAGGGATTACTGGGGGCTAATATAACTAAAATTAGAGTATTATAAGTGTTAAGTAGACCAAAAGTTTATTATAAGAGGCAACTTAAAAAGAGGCAAATTAAAAGTACGCAAATTAAAAGTAGGCCAAAAGCTTAATGAACCTTTGCCTGATCATAATGTTTTCTCATCTGTTTAATGAAATTGGTCATTTTTCTTTAAAAAAAAAAAGAAGAGGCAAATTAAAAAGAGTTCTAACATTAAAGATCTAGGTGTTTATTTGCACATTCAAAAAAAAAAAAAACAGTAACTGTGAACGATGGAGTATGATTTAAAAAAAAGAAAAAATTAAGAAAGCCAACCGACCTCCGTCTTAAATCTTAAAACCTAAATTTCAGTGTCTTTCTTCCAAATCCAAATTCAAACCCTAGAAATCAAAGGAGATATGGAGGATGCTCAAAACAGCAACGGCAATGATACTGCGAATGCTAACTCGGCACCACAGGAGAGCGAGGAGGAGACCGTGATTGGACCCGGCCCCGCTCCCAAGGCTCGCGCCAAGCGTCCTCTCCAGTTCGAGCATGCCTACCTCGACTCTCTTCCTTGTGCCAATCTGTACGTAATATCACCCTTTCCAGCTTCTCTGTTTTCGTGTTTCCTAGGGTTTTAAGTTTGGAACTTCCCGTTAGAGGTTTCTGAATTATAAATGTCGTCTACTGATTGCATTATAGTAGTTATGCTTATCCGTTGCGTGTATGTGCTTCTGAGCGTGTTTGAGACCTTTTAGGCTTTACATTTTTGGGCTTCTGGTTTGGCAGTTTGGGTATGAAGGGTTGTTACCTTCGCTTGGCATGCTTGCTGAGTTCAATTTCAGACTCTATATATCTATTAGTTTCGTGAATAAAATATAATTTAGTTTTTCCGCAATTGGAATTCAGCTGGAAAGTACCTTGCTTAGTTTTGGGTTATATCTGTTTAATATGGATAAATACTGCAAATTCCCTGTTGCACTTTTGTAGTTTCAAAATTTTGATATCATTATTGTGGGGCGATCCAAAATCAAAAATAATATCTTTGAGTTTTAAGAGGCAATGAGTAATTTAAAATCTACCTATCACATTGTCCTAGATTTTATTTTATTTTTTCTGTGCTTTCTTTAATTTTTGCTGTTCCACCTACAAGTGTTAGATTACTTGGAAGTTTCTTGTTGCATGTTCTTCCCTCTATACTTTGAAATGCTTTTTGCATCCTTTTTGGAAAGAGCAGTAAATATAGAAGAGAGTTTCTTAATTGCCATTTATATTCACAGGTATGAGAAAAGTTATATGCACAGAGACGTGGTTACCCATGTTGCAGTGTCTGCAGCAGATTTTTTCATTACTGGAAGTATTGATGGTATTGTATCTTACTATATTTGCCTCATTTTTTTTTTCAAACCACCCTGTTGTGCTTTTTCCTTTGAACACTTTAATGGGTTATTCATAGTCTTCATGTAGTTTTGGGACTTGATTAGGGAATGTGAGAGTTTTCTTGACCTGTGGCAACCTAGCCATTCTCTGGCTATATGACAAATATTTGGAAAATTTTATGGTGACTTTATCAGAATTTTTTTTTTCTTGGGATTAAAGATGTTATGGTTTGTGAGCATCCTCCATATGCTCTAGAACAACAATCAAAGGTAGACATTTATGAATCAATTTTTTGGACAGAATTTGATACATAATTCCCATTTTTTGAATATATTTAATCACACTTTTTTACTTCTAGTGTAAATGAGGTTGCTTCCGTACTACACCTTCCAATATGAGACTTCTAATATTTTTCTTTTCATTAATGTTAATCAGGGAATTTGAAATTCCAATATGAAACTTCTAATATTTTTCTTTTCGTTTATATTAATCAGGGCATTTGAAATTTTGGAAGAAAAAAGCAATTGGCATTGAATTTGCCAAACATTTTAGATCTCACCTTGGTCCGATAGAAGGTTTAACGGTAAGCTCTTCCTCGCTTGACTACACATATATCAAAAATATTGATTTCAAGTAGATATTTGATCAGTGAGTATGTTGTATTTGACTTAATCTTTGAATTGATATTTCATAAGTATGATGTACCTTGAATGGAAAAACAAAACATGGTTTTCAAATACTTGTGTTGGATAGTTTCAATCTGGACCATCCTTTCAGTTTATGGTAAGCTAGGAAGTTCATTGATGATTTCGGTAACGGCAACATATAAATTAACTCTTTTTCATCCTTGTCATTCCTCATTTGTTAGTGCAGTCATCAATCATGACTTTGTTCAGCTATGCAGGTTAGCATGGATGGTCTACTTTGTTGTACAATTTCAAATGATCGATCTGTTAAGGTATATGATGTTGTAAATTATGACATGATGGTTATGATCCAACTACCATTTATACCTGGTAGTGTTGAGTGGGTATACAAACAAGGGGATGTCAAAGCTAGGCTTGCCATTAGTGATCGAAGCTCCTCATTTGTGCACATATATGATGCAAGAGCGGGTACAAATGAACCTATCATATCAAGAGAGGTGACAAGTTGTTCCAATAGTTGCATCATTTCTTTAGGTTTCCCCCTTTTCCATTCTTTGCAATTGAAAGATGATCATTTTTTTCCCTTGTTAACTTTATTCTTTTCTAGGTACACTTAAGTCCAATTAAAGTTATGAAGTACAACCCTGTATTTGACACAGTGATATCAGCTGATGCGAAGGGAATCATTGAATATTGGAGTCCTGCTACACTTCAATTTCCAGAGAGCGAGTATGTTTTAGTGCTTCTATATAATTGTTTATACACTTATTCTTAAAAATGAAAAATGCTAAAGAATTGAAGATAAATTTAAGAAAATAATAAGGACAATTCAAGAATTAGATTTTGGTTATTAATGGGTCTGTTGTTGAGCTCATAAAACCATGAACAAGTTGCCGATAAAATCAGTTCATGCAAGCTGCTGTTAGGAGATGGATAGAAGTAAAAATAGAGAAATGGGCACCTGTGGCTTTGATTTGATGAGCAAAGAAAAACATAGTCTAAGGAAATGCAAAGAAAAAAAACTGATAGAAGTGAAAGACAGAGATTTAAGAGAGAAATGGTAGAGAAAAGGAGAAAAAGAATATTAGAATTACAGGAGAGAGAGAGAGAGAGAGAGAGTAAAAGAGGAATGGAGCCCAATGAGCAGTGGTCAAACCTACCAAAACCCCGATTTAATTAAGCCAATTAACATAATAGTTTTTTTTCTCTTTGAAAAAAAATTACATAAATTGCTTTTTTATTATCCAAGTGTCTGAATTCTATTGGTTTAGGGTTACACGTCACAGTGCATATCCATATGCGTTACTATATTTCTAGAGATATATTTTTATGGAGGCATAGTATGTCATGTTTTTAAAATAAGAGGTGGAAAATTAGGCCAAAAACAATGTTATGACTACGCCAAAGGATTTTCACTAGAGGTACCTGTTTGTTCCTGTTGCTTCACTTCTCTTGCCAGTATGGCTACTGGTTCCTCTTCATATGTTAAATCTGGTTGTACTTTTATACTTCTCACAGAAATGACATGAGATGGATCAAACCTATACCTCCTGAGCATAGATACATGAAACACGTTATGAATCTTCTCTAGCTCAGGATGCAAAGCCAATTTTATCGGATGTCCCCGCTGTGCCCAAGGGGCAAATTGGACCAAAAACCGATTAAGGGGGCAAACTGAGAAAATGGACAATTCGAGAGGCTGGATATGGGTTAAGCCTAATGAATTCATGATTCTGTTTGTGGGTTTACATTATATCTTTAATAGTTGGTTCTCAATTGTCTTCTTCCTTCATTATTTAGGAACATGCTGTTATTTTTGTACTCTTGTTCAAACTTCTCGGACATAGCTTTGCAGCCTGATGGCACAAACCTACCCTTTTTTTTTACTTCTCTACAAGAATAAATGCGTGAGGTCTACTTCAGTGAATATTCGTCCAGAAATGTCTCGGTTATTTTTCTTTCCTTTAGGTAGCGAATATATGTGTTTGGTTATTTGGAATTTCAGATAGTTAATGTCAAAGTTCATAGGTAGTGTACACAATTTTTTTTTTTGTTGTTTGAACTTAGCAGGTTGAAGAAGTTCTGTATATTGAGATCTTGATGCAATTGTGCTATCTTTATCCTTTCATGTTATTCTGTATCTTTGTTTTATTACATTTGACAGATCTTTCCAGGAATGATATTGATTTTTTCAAGTTGAGACATTTATTTCTTCGCACATGTATATTTTTCAGGTTTCATCTGGTTGCAATCGGTGCCTAACAACAGTTTCTTTCTTATATCTGGTACATGCAGGGTGAATTTTAAACTGAAAAGTGATACCAATCTATTTGAAATTGTGAAATGCAAGACAAGTGTTTCTACTATGGAGGTAATATAAATACTTGATATTATGACTATGTATGACATTGTTGCTTTATTATTAATATGGTTTTCTGAATGCTCTATCTTTTTTATTATTCTAATGTGAGATCTTGATTCAGAAGACAAAAGAAAAATTTTGACGGTAAACATTACACTGTTGGCTATTAGGCAAGTCCAGATGGCAAACAATTTTCTATTACATCCCCTGATCGTAGGATACGTGTATTTTGGTTCAGAACAGGTAAACTAAGACGTGTTTATGATGAATCTCTCGAGGTAATAACAATTTTGATTGGACTTCCATTTAAAGTCATATGCCTTGGGGTCATATTATGTTACAATGCTTGAGCACCTTCTTTTTGCTAGGTGGCTCAAGATCTTCAGCGAAGTGATGCTCCCTTGTACCGGCTGGAAGCTATTGATTTTGGTAGAAGAATGGCTGTTGAGAAGGAAATAGAAAAAACAGAAACTGCTCCACAACCAAATGCTGTTTTTGATGAAAGTTCTAATTTTCTGATATATGCTACACTCCTGGGGATAAAAGTAAGGATATTGTTATTGAGTTTTGCAACAAACTAATGATACAATATATCTTACTTTCACCATAATTTTTTTGTTGCCAGCAATAGGCTTAACATTATGGTATTTGGTTTTTGTGTCTAGCTCTTTACTTCTTTTTCTTTGGGGGTTAGCTTCTGCTTCTTCTGTCATATTTCTACTGCCTGCAGCAATCATAAATTTATGTGTATATCTTTTTGCTTCCTAACAAGTTTTGCATTTTCTCCTTTGGATCCTTTGTACTTGTAGGTTGTAAACCTACATACTAATAAAGTTGCACGAATCCTTGGAAAGGTGGAGAACAATGATAGATTCTTGAAAATTGCCTTATATCAAGGTGACCGAAGCAGTAAGAAAGTAAGAAAAATTCCTGCAGCTGCAGCAAATGCCAATGAGAGTAAAGAGCCTTTAACAGATCCCACTCTATTGTGTTGTGCTTTCAAGAAACATAGGATTTTTTTGTTCAGGTATTACAGCATTGCCCATTATGTGAAACTGTCTTGTTTTAGCATATTCACAAGTGCATTCTCTGCTGGTACTATTATGGGTGGCATTGACTGATCTGATTTTGTACTTGGCTGATGATCATTAGAAATCGAAAATCAGTGGCATGAAAAGCATTTAGGCTTCTAGGAATATGCACATGTAACAGATATGCTGTAATTGGTGAAAAAAAAACAAAACAGTACTTGTGTTTTTATTGCTAGAAAGTGCTTCCACTTTTGTTCAAGTGTCTAGGCTAATTATTCCTTTACCATGAAATGTGAACATTAAAAAAAATGGTACTTGCGTTTTTTTTTGCTAAAAGTGGTATTTTTGGAGTTTTTTTCACTCAACCTCAGTTCGAGTAGTTTTTCCTATTACATCCTTACTATGAAAAGGAGAACCCTTTGCTGTGTGAATGTAAAATGGCCTGCCCTTTTCTTAGCTTACTTCTAATAGAAAAGCATTCAATTAACTGTGCTACAATTAGTAGTTACTAAAACATGAAAATACTTTAGAAAGGATGCATAGCTCCCCAACAAGTTTCCTCGAAAATTATTTGAAGTAAAATGACACTTTTTGATCTTCTATGAGATAGTTGCTACTTATTTGTGTTTTTATGCATAAAAGTCATAGAAATCACAAATATATAGATGTATCTTGTGGGAAATATGCAACATAAGACTACAATGCTTTGCATGTCTTTAGCATAAGTTATTTATTTCTTTGCAATATGTAAATATAATGTATTAGGCCCCTGATATCTGGATTTCTTGGATTACAAAGTGTTGACGTTATTTTTGGTGCCTTCTTTATGGTCAAATTAGCCGGAGAGAACCAGAGGAACCTGAAGATGCAACCAAGGGCAGGGACGTGTTCAATGAAAAGCCTCCAGCAGATGAACTGTTGGCTGTATCAGATATAGGAAAAGCAGTTACTACATCTCTCCCGGACAATGTGGTAAGCTATCTTTATTATTTGCCCACATGCATTTCAGTGAGGATTTGATGACTGTTTATGAGTTCCCAAATTCCTTACATCATTATTTGGCAGAACATTTCAAATGTGACAAAAAATATTATCTATTTTTCTTCTTCTGTAAATTGTGTTTTATGCCCATTATTGGAATCTATTTTTGATGCTTTTTTTTCCTCCTTTTTGATTATATGCTCCTAGACACATGCTTTTGTTTGATTTATTTTGGAAGTCGTGATGATTGGACATTATGGGACTTCTTGAGTTAGCTTTCAAGATACCGTTGAGCTTGTTCTAGGTTTTATGAGTCCAAGGAATCAGTATAAACAGTACTTGCTTGCAAGTTCATCCATGGAAAATGGCAGTTTGACATCCAAAGAAATTTGTTCTTCTGGTTGAACATGTTCAAGTTACAGCTTTACAGAAAACATTATTGATATATTCTAAGTTTAATAGTCCTGGCAATTCCATTCTAGCAGTGGTTGGAAAATTATCTGGTGTCCTAGCCCTGTGTAAAGTTTTGAAGATTTTACATTTTATCTGCATTGTAATTTTGTTTCGTGGTCCACTCTTGAGGTGTAATTTGGTTTGGCAATGAGGAACTACTATTTTTAGTGTGCTTCTCTCCTGCTTTTCCTATTGAACAAACTGAATGATGTTCAGAAGCTAAGTAGCTTGTGGGTAGGGAATGTAATCTTTTCTGAATAATTATAGTGTATAAAAAGAAATTTGGTTTTGTTGCCACCTTATCATCAAACTTGGGTATTTAAATTGTTTTGGTCAATTTAGAATATATCCTGCCAAATCAATACAATACAACATTTTTTAATGAATAGAATGGCTTTTGTTTCAGCCTTTGAAAGGTGTTGCTTTATCCTTCTCTTGCAACCAATGCAGTGTTACTTTCTTAATCATCTTTCGATTTTGTTTTAAGTGGCACTGTTACTTCTGTTCATGGATTAGGTACGTTTTTTTTTTTGCTGGCTGTTGTACAGAGCTGTGGCTCTGTGAGCCACATCAGGAGGTTTTGTGAATTTTATATGGTTTCTTATCTTTTTTGGAGATGAATGTCATTACACATTCTGTTGTGGCTTGTATTTCATTAGGTATATGGTTCTGATTTGCGATGTGTTATGGTGTTCTTTTTCTTAATCCATGCTGCTGCTTGTCAGATTCTGCATACCACAATGGGTGACATTCACATTAGACTATACCCTGAAGAATGCCCAAAAACTGTGGAGAATTTTACAACACACTGTCGAAATGGTTATTACGATAATCTTATTTTTCATCGTGTCATCAAAGGTTTCATGGTACAGACTGGAGATCCTTTAGGGGATGGCACTGGTGGGCAGTCTATATGGGGAAGGGAGTTCGAGGATGAGTTCCACAAGAGGTTGTTTTTATATTTTCTATTATATTGTGATTCTTGTTATCAACTTTCTACTTTCCACTTGGTACTTCAACATTTTGTAGAAGCTTGTTCCTCTGGCTGATTTTTTCAATTTAATATAAGAAACGGATGAATATGCTGTCTTGTCTCATGATTTATTGAGGGCCTGTTTGGTGTGTTCTCTGTTTTTGGTCTTCACTTCCTATTTTTGGTTCCATAATATTTTTTTAAAATTTTTTTTTCCAGTTGATTCTTATTTTAGTTGCTGAATGACTTTGAAACTGAAAGGCAAGCTACAAAAAGTGGTTTCTCCCTGTTTCTTTAATTTATTTCCTCTGTTTTATTTTTTCATAACAAGAAAAAACAGAGATAAAAAAAAGGGTTGATAATCTGATCCGAAGATTTTCTTGTAATGGTCTCTTCCCCTACATGGGCAAAAGCAAAAGGTATGCGTTTGTGTGAGATGTCTTGAACTGAGCCTCATCCTCCCACATTAACAGTGTCTACTTTCTCCTTTCCCTTCCGATGACATCAAGCTCCATGACGTGCAATGTTTGTTAATTCATTCCATTTCCTCACTGGTCTATGACAGCTTAAACAATTAATAGGATATGCACCTATCGAGTCACTATATTTTTTGTTTTCTACAGAATTTTCCATTCTCACCGTGTATGGACAACTAACTGGGTGGAATGTTTGTCTCTGCAGCTTACGACACGACAGACCTTTCACTGTGTCAATGGCAAATGCAGGCCCAAACACTAATGGCTCTCAGTTCTTTATAACCACAGTGGCTACACCATGGCTGGACAATAAGCACACTGTTTTTGGTAGAGTTGCGAAGGGAATGGATGTCGTTCAGGTAACTTAATGTCCTTTTTTGCTTACTTTTTTCTATGGGTCTTCTTTCTCCTTATTTTCCGTGCATGTATATTGAGATAGTGTGTGGAGATAGAGAGAGAGAGAGAGAGTTGGAATCTGATGTACAAAATAAGAGAGAATAAATAGCATCTGGGCCTGTAAATTCTATGTGGGTCGGTGCATAACCTTAAACTTCCACCATTTCTATCAAATTTGAGACATGCCTGTGTGTTTCAAAACATGGGATTGGGTACAAGAAGCACGACCTTGCACCATAAGTTATTATGCTTGATTGATTGTTTTCCCATAACTCAACTAAATAAATATTAATCTATATATCGAATTGATATATTGTTGACAGGCGATTGAGAAGGTGAAGACAGACAAGGCAGACATGCCATACCAAGATGTAAAAATTCTGAACGTGACTGTTCCCAAGTCTTAGCGATGGCAGAGGCATACGTTTATTGGTGAATCTGTATTTGATATTCTTGATGGCATGGCTTGAGGATCACGTATGAAGCGAGCCCATTGTCAGTAAAATCTGTTTTTGACATTAATTTATGGTTTAATTCTCTTCCTCTTATTCTCTACTTTTTCGTTTCCTTTTTCCTTGCTTTTCTATCTGGGGATTGATGGAGCAACAATAGGAAATATGATGACGCTGGAACATGGATATGTGTTTATAAATCCTAATTATATTTAAGCTTTTAGGAATGATAAAAGAATAACGAAATATTTTGTTAACCTGCAATAACGCGACGGAGAACTCCTTCCGTACACGTACGCTGGCTTCTAAACTGCGTATTTTTTTTTTCAAATAACAAAATTTTTTTGGGAAAAAAAAGTGAAAGGGAAATTTAGTTTTGGAAAAAAAAAAAAAAAAAAAAATTGTTCAACTTTAATTGTCGGAAGGTTTTTCAAGAAAAACTTAACCCCAAGTCCTACTTTCAATGAGGCATACTGCCGTTTTGAGGCCTAAGTTTTAGATTGAGTTAACTTTTAATTTTAGATTATGAATTCACTTTAATTTTGGTTACTATTTAATATAACTTTCAACTAAATTAAAAAAAAATGTACCAAAAAAATACTTCAATGTTTTGAATTTAACACAAAAATAATGTTTAATCATTTTTGTTGAGTCATCAATTGGAAATGTTATATGGAGCGTGAGTCAGCAAATGGAAATATTACATGGAGCATAATATGGCGCTGATTTTTGTCACCTCATGCTACCTTACAATTGAAATGTCATGTAGGCTAACAATAATATATACATTTGAATGCCATGTTAGATGATTACGTGGAAGAGCCATATGGGCATAAGGCTGTCTTCCCCTTTCTCTATTCACGCTACCATATCCTTCATTTTATGCTCCCTTCTCTTTCAATCTGAATGCATAACATTTTAACATTTTCATGTCACTGATTCTCCAAACTTTGTTGCTCCATGTCCATATTCCATATCGTATACCGAACGATATCGTATCATTATATTCAAATAACTTGTATCATCTCATCATGACTTAAGTGCATGATTGTTAAATTATATAATCATTAACATAAATTTGTTCAGGTGCTTTTTTGCTTATAGCATGCTTTTCATCATAGTAGATGTTATGGCATATCAAAATTCCATCGAAGACAAGCATGAAACTCAATTTAATTCATCTTTCATAAATACTCTTATTCATAATTATAATCTTTGTATGCTCATCCGAGCTTAGTAACATATTTAAATAATCTACCCATACATCATGCCAACTCATGTTTACATCTTGGTGTAACAAATTAAACATCAATCCATATTTCATTCATTTGTGATAGATTGTATACATTTCATACTCATAGCATGTTTCTATATATAGATGACATCATAGCATATCATATTTGAAACCGTATCTAAACATGAAACTCGACAATCAATCATTTTTCCTTCACTTTGGTTCACGACCATGAACACTACCTTCACGGGTTGGTACTCGTGAACCATGCCATGACTCTGCCCATGAAGAATTGTTGACATATAGTCATTTATATAATCATTCATTCATGGTTGTGAAAATATTTTTACTAGCGTGAAACCATGCTTCATTACTTCTCTAGTCATGAAACTACCCATGACTCTGCATGTGAACGATTATCCTCAAAACAAAAAATTTGTATCCTCATGGTTTATGACCGAGATAGTATTCACAGGCATGAATCCATGCTTCATGGCTTTCTTGGCTGTGAAGCTGGTTGTGAAATAAGGCTTGGATGAATCTATTCCCTAAAGGAACAAAGAAATGAGAGGGTTTGAGCTAAAGGAACAAGTTTTAGAAGAAGAGGAAGAGAAAGAAGGAGGTCACTAAAAGACCCATTTCTAGATCTAAAAGATTAGAGGAGGATCTAGTGGTGAAAAAGTTTTCTAAGAGGAAGGCGAAGCTTATATGTAATGACAAACTCCCAAAAAATGAGATTCGAGTGTGTAAAGCTTTTCATGAATCAAATGCTTGTTTCATGGTTAATAGTGTTTAAAAAGTGTTGGAATGTTTAAATATAAAGTAGTAAAATTTCTATTCCAAATATTATATAGATCCAAATTAGTGGACATTACACATACCAATTCCAACATCACCAGTTAAAAAATAAAAAATTAATGTGCCACCACTATTTCCTTTGCAACTCCAGCTTGTGAGCCCGATGTTATGAAATTTTTATTCTCTAATTTTGTTGTTCATCAATTCTAATTGTGATAATCTTAACTATTATTCTTGCTAATCTTATCATAAATCTAAAGCTAAAGCTTGAATATTCCCTTCACAAAATCAAAGTTTCTTCTTAACAACAAAATCAGACTTTCCTTTCCTTCATTTATGACTTTTGTGAGTCAAAGCTTTGTCTTCATGGCATTTTCAGTTATTAATTTATAAACCAACTACAACAGCGACTGAGATACTCACTCACACATGGCACTTTCATCTAGTTTCGTCTTTTCTTCCTTTATCTCCTCATCCTTCAACCTTTCAATTTTGCCTATATGTTCCAATTTGTCTCTTTCGCTCTCTTTTTCTTTTTCTTTTTTCAGTTTAATTATTCTTATTAATTATTATTTAAAATTTTGATGTAGCGTCGCAATCCTTCATTGGCATAAACTATGGTTTAGTTGTTGATTATTAGTCAGTCACCGGGGACCACTACCAAGCTTCTTAAATCTACCATTATACATAAAGTTAGACTCTTTAACGCCGATCTAACTATTCTTAAAGCTATTGCAAATACCAGAATTAGCATCATCATTAGAGTTGCAAATGATGATATTCCTGTAAAATGTTGGCATCTATAAAACACTGACACTCCCATAGCTGACCCTAGTATGACACGAGTCTTAGCTCTTATTCAATTGATGAGTTAGAGACTAAAAGTAGAAGGGGATGAGGGGGAGACATGATTTTCCTAGCAAAAAAGGGACTGAACTTTAGAGCGTAACCGTTAGCGCATTGAGAGATGTTAACTTGGTGGATTCGGTAAGGAGACGATGGAAGGCTAGGTGAGTTGTTATCAGAGAAAGTGAAAAGATGGTTTTTGATTGGTTTTGATAGGGAAAATGAGAAGGGAGAGAATACTGTTTGTTTCTTGTAAGTAAGGAAAGTGAAAAGATGGGTGTTGATTGGTTTTGAATATTATTTGAGATTGACTTTTTATTTTTGTATTAAATAATGCTAATGTTGTTTTAGGAGAAAAAAATAAAGAAATGTTGAGTTTTTGCAAAATGTATTTAGTTAGTGAGAGTGTTGGATTGATGAGAAAGTGAGAAAAAAGGATGATAAAAGAAAAAAATTTTGGTGGGACCCATTTTGCACATGTGGAAAATCCACAAGCTTTTCGTTAATTCATTTAACAAAGATTGACAAAGGGGATTTTTTATTACAAAAGAGGTTTTTTATTACAAATTATAGTTTATGTACTAAGTCATTACACGTTACAAAGTTGAAGTATCGTTAGTATATTTTATCCAGATATTAGAGAACTCTTGCTATAGCTCTCCAATGATCAGTGCTAGGATTATGAGTAAACCTTAAAAGTTTACAAACAGTACATGATATATTAGGTGTAGTGTAATGCATAACATACATTGGATTGCCAATGACACTAGCATAGTCTAATTGGTTAACAGACCTACCTGAATTTTCAGTCAATTTATTTGAAACATTAAATAAGGTGTTAGCTTCTTTGATTCCCAAGTGATTAAATTTAGAAAGAATCTTATCTATATAATGTGATTAACACAAAACAAAATTCCTGCTATGTTTCTTAACCTTGATTCCTATTATAGTATCAACTTCTCATAAATCTTTCATTTAAATTGAGAAGCCATTACTTTTTAGTATCATTAGCTCTTTGTATATTAGTTCCAATGATCAAAATATTACTAATATATAGACAAACAATTACTCCATAATCTTTAATAAACTTAGAGTATATACATTTATCTGTTCTATTATGCCTAAAACCATTTGATAATATTACAATATTGAATTTTTCATGTCATTGTTTAGGGGCTTATTTTTATCCATGTAATGACTTCACTAATTTACAAACTTTCTTTTCATTTTTAGGAAGTACAAGCCCTTTAGGTTGCTTTTGTATACTTTCTCATCCAAATCACCATTTTAAAATATTGTTTTAACATTTATTTGATGAACATATAAACCATATATCGATGCCAAAGTAAATAACACTCTTATTGAAGTGATTTTAGCACCATGTGCATATGTGTCAAAATAATCTACACCTTTTTGCTTAAAATCATTTGCTACAACTCTTGCTTTAAAAGTTTGTAACAACCATCAGTATTATATTTAATTCTAAATACCCATTTTCACCCAATAGATTTATAATTAGATGGTAATCTACCAATACCCATGTATCATTAGCTAAAAAAGAGTTCATTTCATCATTTATTACTTCTTTCCAAAAACTAGAATCTTTTAAAGCCATTGCTTCACTATATGTTTTAGGATATTTTTCTAAACTTAAAATAATGGGTATCTTATTTAACACTTTATATTTACTTCCTTCTACTAAAAATACTTTTATGGATTATGAAGAAATATATTCAAATCCTATACTCTTATATTATATTTTTATCATTTTCTCTATGCTTTTATGAATTTATTTTTTAATCCTAATGAAAACTTATTTCAAAGCATTCAACATCTCTAGACTCAATAATAACATTTGAGTCTATATACAACAATCTATAAGCTTTTGAATGTTTTGCATATTTCACAAAGATACACTTAAGAACTCTTGGTCCCAATTTGGTTATCAAGAAATCAATAATATGCTAAACAACTCCACCTTTAAGATAACTTAAGTTTGGCTTCCTTCCTTTCCATTCTTCATATGAAGAAGTTTTTATTTTTTTTGAAGGTATCTAATTATGCATATAACAAGTTGTCAACAAAGCTTCTCCTTATAGATTTGATGGTAACTTTGCATGCTTAAGCATAACGTTAACTATATTTACCAATATTTTTTTTCAGCCAAACTATTTTTTGTGGAGTATAAGGTGCACTTTCTTTTTTTTTGAAGAAAATTTTTTTTTTATGAATTAAACATTTTCTTCAAAAAAAAAGAAAAATCTAATGAGAAATATTCACCACCCCACTTCGTAGGATCTTTATTTTTTCCCATTTGATTTTTTACCAAGACTTTATAATTCTTATATTTCTCAAAAGCTCGATCTTGAGTCCTCATTCCATAAACATGAATGAATCTAAAATGATCATCTATGAAAGTCATAAAATACTTATTTCCTCCTCTAGTTAAATGATCATTTAATTCACATGTATTAGAATGTATTAATTTAAGTAATTCATTTGTCCTTTCAGTTTTTGGAAAATATTTCTTAGTCATTTTTGTTTGTGTACATATTTCATATTTTCTAAATTTTTCATTTACATGTGAAATAAGACCATGTTTAGACATGAATTTAATTGATATAAAATGAACATGTAACAAACAAGCTTGCCATAAATTTAAAGGAGGACCAAACATATAAATAGGAACATCAATTTTATTATTATTCTTGAATAGGAACATTAATTTTATTAATACTTAGTTTTAACATGTCATCACATGAATATCTTTAGCTTATAAATACACCATTAATTCTTTGGAAATATTTTTTTTCCTTTAATACAAACTTCAAGGTTCTTGGACAACATGTAAAAATCAAGTTTTTCCTTATGTCTAGAACATGAAGAATGTTCATCAAGATCAACTTTTTCCCAGAGGTTAATTGTAGTTCTATGGTCCCCTTTCCAAACACCTTTTTAGTGTCATGATTCTCCATTAAAATTTTGTCATATTTTCTAGCCACTTTATAGTTTTTGAACATATTATTGTCATTACAAATATAAATAGTAGTACCAGAATTATACCACCAACCATTAGATTTCTCAATAGTTGTCATTTTGCATTCTGTTACCATACTTATTTTAAGACTAGCAACCAAGACAAATATATCAACAAGATTTAGTGCACTACAATAAAATAGTAGAATAGTGTCGGATACACATTTGAAGCGAATAGCTACAGAAAAGAGATGAATCAGCAAGTGAAAGCAGTAATCTTTTTTTAAAAAAATCTAGGGGCACATTTAACAATGAAAAATTGTTACAGATAGCACCTGTCGCTAAAATCAGTAGCTAATTGTGGCAGTAAGACATAGCACAACCATTTACGATGGTATGGAGATGGATTTGAGAGAGAATATTTGTAACACTCTCTCACCCCAGCAGCTCGCGCTCGGATGAGGGAGTGCTACGCTGACTTCATCGGTTAAAATATCATTCTTAAATTATGTATAAATGAAATCATTCATATATTTTTTTATTTACTATTTATTTACTTGTAGTGTAAAAGAAATCATAATAAAGAAACACGATACATTTTATATAATAAAGAATTATTTACAAAACGTATGCTTACTTTACAAGTAATATAAAATAAAATTCAAATTATAAACACAACAGTTGTGTGATCCACAGTATTTGAAACAAATTGCTCTACTGGATCAAACTACTGCTACCTTTGTCTACTTATTCTTTGCTATACCTGCTCAAGAGAAACTCTCATGCTAAGCTCTAAACTTAGTGGTGCATATAAATAAGGCAATAAACTATTTTATGCAATATGCATTATCATATATCAACTTATGCTCAATCATCTTCTCATGCAAATACACATATCATGGTATTCTAGCATGCATAAATATCCAATTATATTCTTTTATCTCATAGTTGTTTACTTTATTAAAACATCATTATATAACACATCATAATTAACCACGTTACAAGTCGTTATTCCTTTTATTTTATTACATTGCATGCTGGAGAAAGGGAAATTGTTAGATTTAAGGTTGATGTTTGCAAACATTTGAGTGTGGTGGATGAAGTAGGAAGCCGGAAACTTGGGTTAGGAGAACATGTTCTTCATGTTGGAAACCTTCAACATTTATTAGTGACGATCTAGTGATTTTTGGTATTAACTTATCAGTTTTAATTTTTTATATGTAAAAAATTAACTTACAATAGTTCCAATCTTAATTTTAGGGCGAATGAAATATTGTTTATTGGAAAATACTTGCTTAAGCCAGATCTACATAGATCATGTTCTTCATTGTTTATTACCATAACGTTTTTTTTAATGAAATTAGTTGGCAACAATAATTAGTTTAACAAAAATAGTAAATAAGTTAATCAATTCATTTTATAATACTTTTTTTTCAATAAAAAAGTTAATCTAAGAATATAGATTATTTGTTTAGTAAATCAGTTAATCAATTCTCTTTTTTCCTCATCAACTCTTTTCTTTCATTTTTAAAATTTAATCGAATAAACAAGAGTATTTGTATTGTTTTAGGATGATTTGAATGAGAGAATTTATGGCTATTTATAGCCAAAACTATGGCCAAATTTGTAGTCATTAAACTACCTACAAATTTGTGGTCATTAAGCTACCAACTAATTTATGGTCATTAATCCACCAACTTTACATTTTTATCACCTTTAATGTGGCTATCTTAATTTTCATACACTTGTCCATAACTTAAGCCAAACAAATAATGTTGACACTTTTCAACCCACAACATCATATTTTCATTTACACATCAATGCGATGGTCGACATAATTTTTATTAATTATAATAGATACTTTTTTCTTCTCTTCCTTCTTTGAATATATATGTATTCATAGTTTTTGACATAGATTTAATTAATTGGCTCCAAAAATTATAATTAAGAAAATATCTATAAAATAGTAACAATAAAAAAAACAACCATAATATTTGATTATAGGCATGAGCTTTGAAGAATTATACAAGTATGCAGTACAACTCTTCTTATTGATGGATTATTCAACCTATAATAGTGTGAAGAAAGGAAGCATGGAATTATTTCCTTAAGAGCATTCAAGCACGGAATAAACTACATTAAACTGAAATTGAGGATCCCAAGCATAGGAAAAAGAGTAGGATTCATACGGATGAAGAAGTGTTCCGTTGTAAACTAAGCATGAATTTGAGTTATAATTGTTCAAAATATTTGGATCAACTCCTGATATGTTTTGGAATCCAATGCAATTTACTCTGATATCATATATGTCGCAGAAGCAATTATTGGTTATTGTCACATTCCATTTTGTCTTGTTTTCAATTTTTCCAACGGCAGATTGTGAAACTGTGTAATCTGATGTTTGATCACAATCTTGGTAATTTCCTGCAGATCCATTTTGACATTTAAAACTTTCGGAATTTTACATTGATAATCAAGATTTATATGTCATATATAAAAAACTTGATTTGATTAGTTTCTTATCTCTAACTAATCAACCAAGTTAGTATATATATAAACAAAGAAACACTTTACCTTGAACAAACAGAAAAAGTAAAAAGACTGTGAAAAAAATTTGATACGAATTATTGGCCATCGCAATGATATATCACAAACTTCTTTTTTCTATTTCTTTAGTTTAATGGACACTAATGGAAAAACTTATCCTATTTATACAAATTTTGGGACAAAAACTAACTGATGTTTTAAATGAGTGAAATTTGTAACGGTTTATTTTCATCACATTTATTCTCAAGAAATCTGTGCCTTCTTCATGTTTAGACATCTTGATTCTGTATTCAGTTAGTGTGCTTATCGGCTTACAATTCTCCATCTTGAACTTCTTCAGGATATCTTTTGCATAGCTTTCCTGTAAAATGAAGATTACATCCTTTTGTTGCTTAACTTCAATGCCAAGGTAGTACACCACGAGCCACATGTCTGTCATCTCAAATTCTTTCATCATCACTTCCTTGAATTCATTGAACATGCTTGGGTTGTTTCCGGTGAAGATCAAATCGTCCACGTAGAGACACAATCAAAATATCTCCATATTTGATCTTGATATATAGAGTGTGTTCGTAGGGACATTTGTTAAAGCCATTCTCTTGGAAGTACTCGTTGATTCGGCTATTCCAAGCCCTTGGTCCTTGTTTTAGCCCATAAAGAGCCTTCTTAAACTTCAATACTTTTCTTCATGACTTTTGACTTCGTAGCCTGATGGTTGCTGAATGTAGACTCCTCTTCAAGAACTCCATTTAGGAAGACAGACTTTACATCCATTTGATGTATCTTCCACTTGTTTTGAGCTGCCAAAGAAATGATTAGTCTAATAGTCTCCAATCGAGCAATAGGAGCAAATACCTCATCATAGTCAATTCCAGCCTTTTGACTATATCCTTTAGCAACTAGTCTCGCTTTGTGCCTTTCAACCTCTCTTTTAGAGTTTTGCTTTGTTTTGAACACTCATTTGACACCTATCGCCTTATGTCCATTGGGAAGTGAGATGAGTTCCCATGTGTCATTCTTTTCAATGGCCTTGATTTCTTCGTCCATTGCATCTCTCCACTTCTTCTCTTGTACTGCTTCTTGAAAGCTCACTGGTTCACAATCGGCAAACAGAAAAATAATGTAAGGTTATCTTGTGGTTCGGTTACCTCATAGAGATCTCTAAGACTTCGTGTGCGTGACACAACTCTTTCACTTGATGATGACGAAGGTGATGAGTTTCCTTGAGTGGTTGGTGAAGTGGGTGGAGTTGTTGGCTCTTGTTAGGCTTCTCCAGGTTGTTCTATTGGTGTTAGGTCATCGTATTCAAACCAAGGAACGAAATTGAAGTCATTTGTGTGAGAGCTAAAATCCCATTTTCCTTCTTCATTGAATACCACATCTCGACTGATCACAATTTTCTTATTGTCTGGATTGTATAGCTTGTAGCTCTTCGAATTAGCATCATAGCCGATGAAGATAAAACTCTCGCTTTTATCATCAAGCTTCGTTCTTCTCTCATTTGGTACATGAACATGGGCTATACTTCCAAAGATTCTTAGGTGGAAAATGTCAGGCTTTCTTCCAATCCATGCCTTTTGCAGTGTCTTTCCCCATACATTTCTTATTGGAGATCGATTTAACAAGTAAACTGCACACGCCACTACTTTTGTCCAAAATTCCTTAGGTAATTTCTTGCTTTGGAGCATGCTTCATGTCATGTCAAGAATTGTTCTATTCTTTTTTTCTGCCACGCCATTTTTTTGGAGGGATCTAGGAACTATCATTGGTCGCCAAATTCCATTTGCTTCACAGAACTCTTGAAACTACCTGAAAGTAAATTCTCCACATCGGTCGGATCTCATGGCTTTGATTTTTCTACCGCTTTCTCTCTCCACTGCAGCTTTGAACTTCTTGAAAACTTCAAAAAATTCTAACTTCTGTTTCAAGAAATATACCAAGGTGTTTCTTGAAAAATCATCAATGAAGAGAATAAAATAACTACTATTACTAAGAAAGCTTGGCTTGATCGGACCACACACATCAGTATTGATGAGCTCGAATGGCTTCTTGGCTCTTGACTTTGACTCATTTGAAAAACTTTTCCTGAATTGCTTCCCGATTAGACACCCTTCACAAAGCTGGTCAGGATGGTTGATGCGAGGTAGTCCCTTTACCATCTTCTTCTTAAATAGCAGCTTCAGACCTCCAAAATTTAGATACCCAAATTGAAGATGCCAAAGCCATGATGCACCTTTGTAGCAAACTTTCAGGCATTTTGCAACATCATTTTGTATGTTGATCAAGAACATTCTATTCTTTGACATCGACATTTTAGCAATGAAGTTATTTTTATCATCTTTTATAGAAAGATTATAATCTTTCATATGAATATCATAACCTTTCTCTAACAGTTGTCCTAAACTCAAGATATTACTTTTCATATTGGGCACATAGTAGACATTGGAAATAAACTGATGTCTCCCATCTTTTAAATGGATAAGGATGTTACCTCTCCTTTTCACTGCTATTGTGGAATCATCTCCAAACAAAACATTTCCATTTATGAACTCGTCTAGCTCCATGAACGTGTCTTTCCTTCCACACATATGATTGCTTGCACCACTGTCAAGATACCAGGAATTTTCTTGGCCACCATCAGTTTCTTTTCGTGCTAAAAGAAGAGTTTATTTTCCATCTGTCTTCTCCTCCATGTAGTTGGCCTTCTCCTCAATTTTGTTGTTGTGAGCTCTACATTCTGAAGCATAATGCCCAAACTTCTGACAATTATAACATTGAACTTGAGATTTGTCATACCTTGAGTTCAGATTGATTCTTCCACAACTTTGTGTTGAGCTTTCTCCTTTCTCATAGTTGTTGTTGGAATTGTTGTTGTGGAAATTCCAACCTCGTCCATGACCGCAACTTCCACCTCGTCTATGGCCTCTACCTCTGCCTCGACCACGTTGGTTTCTATCATTGCCTTAACTTTCATGGATATCTTGCAGCTTGAGAAGTTGCTCATTAAATCCTTGCTTCTTCTTATGCTTCTCTTCGTATGCTTGCAATTATCCTTGGAGTTGCTCGATCCTCATTTCATCCAAGTCTCTAGTTTCTTCAATCGTTACGACGATGTACTCAAATTTGGGATCCAACGAACGAAGTATCTTCTTCATTATCCTCACATCTTCTAACTTTTCACCATTTCTTTTTAATTGATTAAAAACAACTACTACTCTTGAGAAATAATCCGAAATGGACTCAGATACTTTTATATGTAAGGATTCAAATTCACCTCTTAATGTTTGGAGACGGACCTTCTTCACTTGCTCGGATCCTTTGTAAAAGGTTTACAGCTTCTCCCACGCTTCCTTAGCAGAGCTTGCACTCGAAATCTTTTTGAAGCCATCATCATCTAATGCTTGATAGATGAGGTAGAGAGCTTTCTTGTCTCTCTTTCTTAAATCTTTCAAAGTTGTCTTTTGATCTAGTGTAAGAGTAGCAAAAGCAGCATCATTCGCAGACTTGTTATAGCCTTTCTCTACGATATCCCACACATCTTGTGATCCAAAAAGTGCCTTCATTTTGATACTTCAATTGTCGTAGTTGTTGTTCTTGAGTGTCGGGACTTGGAATGGTGTCATACCATTTGCCATATCTCTCAATATAATAAGAATTTGAAAAATTCGATTGCACGGATGAATCCGGAACATCGAAAAACTTTGGAAGGGATAGCTCAGTCAACTCGGCTCAACTTTGTGAGTCAACTTAGTTTTTTGGTAGCACTGTTCCGGCGGCGCTTTTGAAATCCGATCGGGGTAATTCTGACGGTGTCGAATTCCTCTTGTCGAGACTTCCGATTTTATATGCAATACTGTATATTTTTCGACTAGTTCTGATACCACTTTGTTGGAAATAAAACACTCACACAAATAATTTTTATTCAAACTCAAACAATATTATAAAAATACTTTCACTCAATAAACAAGATACTACAACTCATTCTTATACAATTTTGCTTCTTCACTCACTTAGAAGCTTTTAATTTTTCTTGATGTCTAAACTAAAATGGAGAGGAATATTTATACTACTTAAGAATAATTCTACACCACACAAATAAACTAATCCAAAATTATAATAACCATACACCTCATTCTTCTCCATCATTCTAATAATATTTTAAGTTACCAAATTATTCACATGCATAATTACTACATCCTAGAAGATTCTAGGTAGACGACTTATAAATTTGGATATTTATCATGGACTTTGCCTCCAATTTGATTGGGTTTGGATTTGAGCTCCAATAATGGATCAAGTTTATGATCCAACACAACATCCATTAATTGTGACGATCTAGTGATTTTTGGTATTAACTTATCAGTCTTAATTTTTTATATGTAAAAAATTAACTTACAATAGTTCCAATCTTAATTTCAGGGTGAATGAAATATTGTTTATTGGAAAATACTTGCTTAAGCCAGATCAACATAGATCATGTTCTTCATTGTTTATTACCATAACGTTTTTTTTAATGAAATTAGTCGGCAACAATAATTAGTTTAACAAAAATAGTAAATAAGTTAATCAATTCATTTTACAATACTTTTTTTTTCTTTGTTTAGTAAATCAGTTAATCAATTCTTTTTTTTTTCCTCATCAATGTTTTTCTTTCCTTTTTAAAATTTAATCGAATAAACAAGAGAATTTGTATTATTTTAGGATGATTTGAATGACATAATTTATATTTATAGTCAAAACAATGGCCAAATTTGTAGTTATTAAACTACCTACAAATTTGTGGTCATTAAGATACCAACTAATATATGGTTATTAATCCACAACTAGACATTTTTATCACCTTTAATGTGGCTATCTTAATTTTCATACACTTTTCCATAACTTTAGCCAAACAAATAATGTTAGACACTTTTCAACCCACAACATCATATTTTCATTTACACATCAATGAGATTGTCGACAATTTTTTTATTAGTTATAATAGATACTTTTTTCTTCTCTCCCTTCTTTGAATATATATGTATTCATAGTTTCGGACATAGATTTAATTAATTGGCTCCAAAACATATAATTAAGAAAATGTCTATAAAACAGTAATAATTTTAAAAAAACAACCATAATATTTGATTGTAGGCATGAGCTTTGAAGAATTATACAAGTATGCAGTACAACTCTTCTTATTGATGGATTACTCTACCTATAATAGTGTGAAGAAAGGAAGCATGGAATTATTTCCTTAAGAACATTCAAGCACGGAATAAACTACATTAAACTGAAATTGAGGATCCCAAGCATAGGAAAAAGAGTAGGATTCATACGGATGAAGAAGTGTTCCGTTGTAAACTAAGCATGAATCTGAGTTATAATTGTTCAAAATATTTGGATCAACTCCTGATATGTTTTGGAATCCAATGCAATTTACTCTGATATCATATCTGTCGCAGAAGCAATTATTGGTTATTGTCACATTCCATTTTGTCTTGTTTTCAAATTTTCCAATGGCAGATTGTGAAACTGTGTAATCTGATGTTTGATCACAATCTTGGCAATTTCCTGCAAATTAATTTAGACATTTAAAACTTTCCGAATTTTACATTGATAATCAAGATTTATATGTCATATATAAAAATCTTGATTTGATTAGTTTCTTATCTCTAACTAATCAACCAAGTTAGTATATATATATAAACAAAGAAACACTTTACCTTGAACAAACAGACAAAGTAAAAAGACTGCGAAAAATATTTGATACGAATTATTGGCCATCGCAATGATATATCACAAACTTCTTTTTTCTATTTCTTTAGTTTAATGGACACTAATGGAAAAACTTATCCTATTTATACAGATTTTGGGACAAAAACTAACTGATGTTTTAAATGAGTGAAATCTGTAACGGTTTATTTTCATCACATTTATACTCAAGAAATCTGTAAACAGTTTTTGAGAAGGGAATTAAGTCACGAACTTTTATTACATAATTAAGGCAGGAATCTTTAATTTAGTCCTTTCATATGCATAATGTTTCCCTTTGAAAACAAATGCAAAAGATAATTTAATTTGTTTTTCTTTTTGAAATGTGGATATAAGTATTTCCTAAATAAGAATATTTTCTTGAAAAAGTTACTGGGTTTTCATATTTATTTGGCTTCTGATTCAGAAATTTAAATAATTTTATAGGCGTGTGAATATATATATATGGACCATAGTTTGCTCCATTCTTCTCCTCCACTTTTGTGTATAATATTACTATAAAAATTAATATCTAAGAGAAAAAAAAATGGAGAGAGAATTAAGGAGGAATGATAATTTTAATTTTCATATCTAGGATAATTCCATTTCACAATTATAAATGATAAGTTTATAGATGCATATTGATTTAAATTCAGATTTTCGAGTCATACTGAAATAGAATGACTGAAAATAAAAATTAAACCATTCATCTTAACATAAATGAATTGCTTTAAATGAAAAAGAAAAAGAAGAAAATTTGAAACAATATTTTTAATACTAAGGATATCTAAACCAATAAAGAGTGATTGGATAATAAATTAGAGCTTCCAAAGGCACAATATAAAGAGAAAACTTAAGGTCCTTTAATTTAGTTGTTGAATGCATGTGACAGCTGATAATTGATTGATATTAATATTTAGTAAAACTAAATGAGTTTTGTTATTATAATGTAAAATTATCAACAGCCAAGTAAATATTTTTTTTAATAATACTTGCAGGTTTTAGCAATCTATAACACATTTTCTTTATTAAATATGATTGTTATTAGATAAGGAAATTATGAATAAGGGCAGATAAATGGGTTGAGTCACTATTAGAGCAGTTAGTAAAAAAAAAAGATCCAATATATGTTAATTAATTTTTTTTTATTTCTTTTGTTTAACCCATTGGTTCAAACCAATTTGATTTCAACAACATTGTTTTTCTTCTCCTTTCAATTATAAAATGTTTAAAATGGCATTGTTTTGATAGTAACAATTTTTAAATAAATTAAGATAAATCTCTAATTGAGTTTCAATTAGTTTAATCTGACAGGAGCTAAGCATATTTTAGTTAGCAGAATAATGAAGCTTCTCAATGCCAAATTTCACCAGACAATTATGTCATTCCTGACACCTGCATTTTCCTAAATATGTATGAATATGAAAACAGAAATTCGTACAATTTATTGACAACTATAAATATGAATATGTAAATAGCTTGTGTTTTGTTATATATTTATTTTTTTTATTTTCAGTTATATATATATATTGATTGTAGTATTAAAAAGTTTTGATACGTTCATAAGTGTAGAAAAAATATTGGTGAATCAAAACAGAATTCATGGTAATTATTTTTGATAAATTGATTTAAATTTTTTATTTAGTAAAATCAAATTTAATAATTTTGATTAAAAAAATCTATTGATGGGATAAAATGGAAATCTAAATAAAAATAGAATTAGTTTCTAATTTTTTATATTTAAATTCTAGTTCTAACCATTTTTAATTGATGAGATCATTTTTCATTTTTTATAAGTAGTTTAACTTCAATGGAATAACATGTGTAGCTTTTAGTCTTTTTTTCAATTTATGCATTTTGCTCCGAATTGCAATTTTGTTAATTTTTCCAGAAGGATTGAAGCTAGCTGAAGCTTTAATAGTTTACTTAGAGATTTGTTGTAAAGAAGCAAAGAAAAGCCTTGTCAAATTAAGATAAAATAAAAAATTAGAATTGAATGGAATCACTACAAAATATATATATATATATATATATATATATATATATATATATATATATATATATATAAATAACAACCATCAATTGTGGTTGTTGAATGGTTGCTAAAGAGGATTAGTGCCACATAACAACCACAAAAACAATTAAAAAATTGATTGGTAAGATTTACTGTGGTAGTTAAATCTTGATATTGGAAAAACCAAAGGGATCAAGTGCTGATCAAACAATGATCACTTCATATGGTTGTAAAGTTTTGATCGCTGACATGATCACAATTTGTGGTTGTAGTGGACCAAGTTAGCAACCAATAGCTGGTTGCAAAATTATTTGTAGTCACTAACCGTGGTCATAAATGTTGGTCGTATAAGGACCAAGTTTTGGTCACAAAATAGTTGTGGTCGCAATTATGGTCACCGAATATATAGTTATCTTGGTATAGCGACCACGTGTTGTTGTCACAATTTATTAGTGCATTCAAATAGGAAAACCCACATCTAGATTCATAATCAGAGAAGAGAATGAATGTGGGAATGGAGTGCTCCCAAAAGCCTAAATCAATTAGAAGCGGATTTTATCTGAACTAATAAAAAACCATAATGCAATCAAAGGTGGAATTTGTTTCAATGCTGCATTACTTTCAATCTCTCGTTCACTACCGAGGACAAGCTCACTTCTGTCCAGCAATTCCCTTTAAGCCTAAGGTATTCTCTGTTTTTGTATGTCTTCATTTTCTTTCTATTTTTTGTGTCGGGATCCCTTTTTATTGAGCTTCTGATATGTATTAGGGTTAAATCCTATGAGATTTAACTCAGAATTTAATCCTTAGAATTTTTCTCTTTTTTAATTTCAGTGTAAAGTATAATAGTTTTTCTCTTCTTTAATTTCAGTGTGGCTGCTCTTCAATTTTTCTCTTCTTTGATATGTTCTTAGTTTTAGTGTGCATGCTTCAATTGGACAACTATTAATTTTTATAGATATATAAGACAGTTTTAACAAATTATGGTTGTTTACCTGTCCGATACATAAAATTACCCTTGGATTTGCCAATGGATCTTTTAAGTAGGGCCACCGACATAAAGTTAAAGGATCTTTTGGCAATAAACAGTTATGCTACCATTTTGACATATTTAGAGTTAAAAACATGAGTGAACATTTTTTATAACCAGAGACCAAAACATCTTCATAACTAGTTGAAATTGAGCATTCCTACTTCATGAACAAAGAAGATCCAAGATAGTGTTTGAGGCTCATCCAATTCAATCAACTTTTCACTTCTACCAATTTAATCCTTAGAATTAACTCTAGGTAATTTTATTTTTAAATAAAATAAGCTACATTTTTGTAGATAATCAGTGTTAGATAATGCTTATCTAAAAAGTTAAAATTTATAGTTAGTTAACATTTTGGATTAGAAGAGGTTAAAATTTATAGCCTAATATTTTGTAGGGTCAAAAGAGTTTTTAACATTTTGGGCTACATATTTTGGAAATTAGCTTTCACTTTGTAGAAAGATTTCAAAATAAAATTTGGACTTTAATTCCAAGACCTAAGGATTATCTAATTATTGGTAGTAAATGGATTTTTAGGAACAAGTTGGATGAGCGAGGTCAAATCACTAAGAACAAAACTAGATTGGCGACGGATATTTTGTCGCAAATGTCAGTTAACAATTTTGCTACATTTATATTTTGTCGCAAATGTCAATCTGCTACAAATTTGCAAAAAGGAATCGTGCAATAGCTCAAGTCAAAGATAGCTTGCAACCTTCTCCAAAAACTTTCTGCAACTTTAGCCAACCAGAGAAATACGAAGAAATGAAAGAACAAATGAGGATAAAGTGGGAATTTGGGACAAAAAAGAGTAAAGTGTGTAAATTGTAATAATTAACGGTGAGGCCAATCAAGAAGAAGAAAACAAAATGAAGAGTAATTGTTGAGACAGTACAGATTCTTCTTGTAGAGAACTTGTGGGAGCTTTTGTGGGCTAATAGTCGTACAAAATACTAAGATTTATTTGATTTAACCGTGATAGTCAGTTATCAATAGGTAATGGCGACGGATAACTATGAATAACAAACGATGATAGTTAATTATTAGCAATCAACGATAGCAGTTAGCTGTCAACAAATAGTTTTATTGGTTAACGACCTATATGTTTTAAAATATTTGTTAACTCAACAGTTAAAAATAAATTATAATTAATAAAATAATCACTAATAATTATATTAATAATATAAAAATAATTAATTAAATATAAATTTAAAATGAAGAATATAATTTTTAGCTATTAAAAATTTATTATAATTTGATATAAATATAAATAAAAAATAAATATTAATTTTTTATATTAAATATCTTAAAGCTATATTTTAGCATAAAAAGCTAAAAATTCAATTTTTCATTAAAAAAATCAATTTTTAATATAAATATTATGAACTAGGGTTGAAATTTTAAATAGTTTGACTTTTATTTGTATTTTACTAAACACCAATTTCAACTTCTGATTTTTTAGAAAGCTAAAAGTTTAATTAACCAAACACTGAGTTCGATTTCTAATTTATTAGACAGTCAAAAGCTAAAAACAATACATCAACCAAATGGACACTAATTAAAACTTTTTCTATTTTCCGACAATATTTTACGAATATGATTTAATTTCAAACAGATGAATGATCAAATCTTTTATCCAACGTGCTTCCATCCCTCTGCCCATTTTGACAAATCAATTGGTTATTTTTTTAAATACTGCCATAAAAAGGAAAATTTTATCAACTTGTATTATTATTATTATTATTATTATTATTATTATTATACAAAATAATATATCTTCTCAGTTTATATATCAACAGGTATTATTATTTTGATATGCGATTTCTATATAAAACTTTCCAAATGAGTGCTGCCTAATTGATTCAATATCCAACTTATTTGGGCAATTTATTAAATAACATTTTTGTTAACAATTTATTCTTAAACAAATTACCTCTCCCATATCTCAACGAGATTCATGGCTATAAAAAATAATTCACATAAACCTAACATACAAATATCTCATTAATTTTTTAGAAGATGGTGAACTAAGCAGAGCTGGAGCTTTACATGACCTCTCTAAAATTTTGAAAATTTCTTATATATACAATATAATTAAAATTATTAGAAATTTTTTTCATACATTTTTTTGGTTAATTTATAAATTGTCAATGATATTTTTGTGGTTGAATTTAGTTAAAAAATGATATTGTTTCTTTGGTCATAATTTTTTCAATTGAATATTATTATTGTTTGGCCCCAAAAATATGGAGTCAAGCTCCACTACTAGAGCTAAGCTTACAAAAACAGAAAACTAAGGACTATATGTTGCACTAGTGATATCATGACATGAAACATTCAGTGATGAAGGCCAATAAGTGGCCTAAATTTTTAATATTATGATACAAAATTATTTTAAAAGTTTTTTTTACAATTATCTTGAGTTAATTTATTAAAAATTAGAAGGAAATGTAAATATTTATAAAGAATTTAAGATCATGAGGAAATATTAGCATGGAAAAATAGTGAAATTGTTGAGAAACTTCTCCTCTGCTGCACTTACTATAACTAAGAATAAAAAGGGAGGAATTATTTAGAAAATGTCCTTTTAGTAAAATATTATGATTATTATTATTTTATAGATGTATTTTGGTTTTCACTATAACTTTTCAAACAACTTAAACATATATATATATATACTATAATTTTTTATTTTATCTAATTTAATATTTTATTAATATATTTTCTTAAATATAATAAATTTACAATATATAAATTATATTTAAATCCCATGCAAAAAAAATAAAGACATTGTCAGCTATTTTAATTATATTCCAAAGGATGCACTTTGTTTTTCAAAAAAAATAAAAAATACATCACAATATTTACTACTCTTTTAGTAATAGCAAATCTACATAAATGAATTGAATAAAATATTAATATTAAGAAACTTGTATCAATTACAATTAGAAAATTAATAGAATTCAAGAAGCTTAGAACTAAAATGAATATTTTTAAGATTTCCTTAAAACACAAAACTCATCAGGAATTTGAAATAATAAATATAAAAATTAAAAAAATAATTTTATATGTTATTAAATATACCCATTTTTGGGAATTCTCGTAAAAATAAAAAGATGAAATTCATTCGTTTTGTTTCATATATATAAAGGACCTTCATATTTAGAGTATTTCTACTTTTTTATATATAAATTGAGAAAAAACAGCAAATATTCTTAATATGCTGGGAGTGAAATGATTAATAATTTTTAGTATAAGTAAGTATTTTCATATTTTTTTTAAAGAAAATTTCATAGTGTCTGAATTTTTCAAAATTTTCCATGTTTGATGTCAAGAATTTTGTTTCATATAATTGATGACTAAAGAAAGAAAAACTGAAAGTTAAGTGTCTGTGATCTATATTGCCATTATGATCACTATTTGTTCAATCCCTTGCAATTATTTATAAAACAACTTAGCATTTATTTTCAAAAATTTGCAAGTTTGGGAACTCCTAAGTATTCTCATAGCCGTAGAATAGGCAATTAGACCTCTGCAAAGACTTACCCAATTGATTATTTCAACAGACTTTTTGGGAACTCCTAGGTATCCATAGAGTGATCTAAACAACAGGCTAAAGTCAATTCCTCGTGCCATACCATATATTGATGTAAAACAACAATAAATAAATAGGTTGGGCTGATAAATTAATATGTCATAATTAAACTGCTAAAAATTGGAAATTTTTACTACACTGCATGTCAAAATAATTAATCATTAAGAAAGTAAAATAGTAAAAGTATGTCAACCCATTATTAATAATTTAAAATAGGCCAGAGTTGCATTTATTGGAATTTGTTGGGTAGCTTCAATGTAATTATTTTTTGAAAATTATTTTAAATTATTTTATTGGAAATTTCTGATCAAATTGATTAAATGTTAGAAGGCAACGAGCAAATATTAGCATGGTGAGTACTGAGTAGTGGAATTATATAGGAAACATATTTTTTCATGTACTTACTACCAACCTGTTGTTATGGGAATATATACATGTAGAAGATTTTTCTATGGTTACAATTCCATTATTTACCATCATAATTTTTATTGTTAAAAATTATTAAATGTTAAGACATTAAATGCTTATAATTGTTATAGAAGTAATTAAAATCAATAGATTTTGGATTTAATGTTGAAAAAATAGTATCCAATCAATCCGTGATCATTAAGACATCACCTCTACCTCTATATGAAATTATTTGATAAGTTTCCACACAAATTGGTCAATTTCTAATCTTTCGTCCAAAAAAATAATTTTGGGTCCCAACAAAATCGCCTCCATGTAATACAATCACAACACCACGTCTTTCTTCCCATGCTCACTCCTATTTATATTGCCATTATTCATTACGGGCCGCTCCACAACACAGCTTCCATTTTCTTCGATACTTCATCTTACACTCCCAAAAATTCAAGTTTCTTCTCTTATGGCTTCTGTTTCTGCTCTTCACTTTTTTCTATTCCTTTATTTGGCTTTTTTCTCCACTAGCCAAGTGCTTGGCAAATCCACTCCTCTTTTCGCATGTGATGTGAAAACCAATCCATCACTAGCTTCTTTTGGTTTTTGTAACGTGTCTTTGGGGGTAACTGAAAGAGTTGCAGACTCGGTGAAGAGACTGACATTGCATGAGAAATTTGGGTTCTTGCTAGAGAATGTAACAAGTGTGACTACACTTGGAATCATGATATTTAAATGGTTGTCTGAAGGTTTACATGGCGTCTCTTCTAGGGGTTTCGCTACCCATTTCAACAATGAAGTACTTGCAGCAACGATATTTCCTCAAGTTATTTTAACCGCTGCTTCTTTTAATGCTTCTCTTTTTGAAGCCATTGGAAAGGTAACACTCTAACTTCCTCTTTCTCTTCACTTACCATTTTTCATTCTTCTGTTGGATTTTTAGTACTCAATAGGTGGAATTATAATTAAGGATTCTGTGGATTCCAGCTTCATAAATATAAATCTAACAAATGATTATGGGTTGGGATTTTGACAAGGCAGTTTCTGTTAAGAATCAATATCAAATAAGTTTTTAAAATATTAGGTACACCCACTATCAATTTGTTGAAAAAATAAGTTTATTGTCTTGAAAAATTAAGCAAATATTATGTACATCTATCTCCACCTAATTTGTTGAAAAATTAAGTCCATATTAGGTACACCTACCATACCAAATTTTTCACCAAATGTATGGTGAAGATTTGAACAAAATGTATGGTGTAGATTTAACTTTGAGCGTATAAATAGGCATAATTCCAAGGTTTAAATTATCCTTGGGTGAAGAAGAAAAATAAGACAAGTCTTGAGTGTTTGTGAGAGTTGAGAGATTTCTTTGTAATATTTCTAGCTTAGTGAAATTTTTGCTGTGTTTCCAATTTTTGAGTGAATTTTTTCTTTGAGATATTTAATTTAGAGTTATTCATTCTAAATTTTTTCTCAACAATTGGTATCAGAGCCTATATTGAGTGTTAATATTTACTTCTCATATGCTCTATGGTTGCCACTGATAACTGGATCCTCCATATCAGAAAAGAAGTTAAATTATTATTCACTCTTGAAGATTGGTATGAGAAGGGGACGATCAGATATCGTTCTTAGTAGAGCTATCTTGAGTCATGAGAAGTTTGACACACTGAAAGTTTGTTGATTACCCTTGTTCGACATAGTCAAAATCATATCGGCACGATGGGTGACCTTCAAGTAGTCGGAGGAATCAAAAAGCTCAACAACAAAAACTACAACACATGGGTAACATGTATGAAGTCTTACCTACAAGGTCAAGACCTTTGGGAGGCTGTCGGTGGTAGTGAAGTTACACAACCAACGACAGAAGATGCCTTGCGAAAGTGGAAGATTAAAGCAGGCAAAATGATGTTTGCTTTAAAAACCACAATTCAAGAAGAAATGTTGGAGCACATTCGAGATGCCAAAACACCAAAGGAAGCATGAGACACTTTTGTTACACTCTTCTCAAAGAAGAATGATACAAGACTGCAACTTCTCGAAAATGATTTGCTATCAATGGTGCAATGTGACATGACGATTGCCCAATATTTTCACAAGGTGAAAGCAATATGCCGCGAAATTTCAGAGCTAGATCCAACAACTCCTGTTGGAGAAACCAAAATAAAAAGAATAATTATCCATGGTTTGAGACCCTAATATCGTGGGTTCGTTGCTGCTGTACAAGGGTGGCCGACACAACCATCACTTGTTGAGTCAGGAAGCTATGACTAAGCAAATGGGAGGAGTCTCGCTGAAGAGTGAGGAGGAAACACTTTTTACCAGCAAAAGCAAATACACTTTCAAGCGATATGTTGGCAGTGGATCTAAAAAGAATAATGACATGGGAGGCTCTCGTCTAGGGGGAGCTTCAAATAATCATGGTAATAGTAGAAAGTTCGATGGAAAGTGTTATAACTGCGGGAAGATGGTTCACATGGCAAAAAATTGTTAGACCAAGAAAAAATCTATTGAAAGTAACACTGCTACTTCCAGTTCTAAGGAGAATTGCCAAGATGATTAGGATGCCGAAGCGTTATTCGCTATGGAGAAAGAAGAATTAGCTCTCACGGTAATAACATCATAACATATTGACTACAAAAATTACTGGATCGTAGATTCCAGTTGCTCAAATCATATGATGTGACAAACAAAAGTTGCAAAAATTGTCTGAGTATTAAAAAGGTCGTGTGGTAGTGTTAGCCGATAACTCAAAGTTACCGATAGCTCACATCGATAAGACAATAGTTATAGCTCGATATAATTCTAACTATGTGCCACTTCAAGATGTTTACCATATCCCGAGAATGAAGAAAACTTTGTTGTTTGTGGATCAATTGACATCATCAGGTCACTATGCCTTGTTCGGTCCTTAATATGTGAAGGTTTATCATAACCTAAAAATCTCAGAAATACCAACAATGGAGGGGCAACTATTAGAGTCTATCTACGTGATGTCAACAGAATCTGCATATGTAGATAGGACGAGGAAAAATGAGACATCAGATCTATGGCACATGCGGTTAGGTCACGTTAGCTATTCCAAGCTAAGTGTGATGATGAAGAAGTCGATGCTTGAGGGGCTTTCTTAACTTGATGTGCGAATAGACACAGTTTGTGAAAGATGTCAATATTGTAAAGCACACCAACTTCCGTACGAGGAATTGAAGTTTAGAACAAAAGAATCATTAGAGTTAGTCCACTCTGATGTATTCGGACCAATTAAGCAACCGTTAATTGGTGGTATGTGATACATGGTGATAGTCGTTGATGACTTCTCAAGGCATGTGTGGGTTTACTTTATGAAAGAAAACTCTGTCACATTCTCAAAATTTAAAGAGTTCAGAGAGTCAGCTGAAGGAGAAGTGGGAAGAAGATTTGTTGCTTACGCGCAGACTACGGAGGAGAATATAGCTCAAGTGAGTTCTCTCAATACCTAAGGCAATGTGGAATATATCATCAATACATTTGTGCCAACACACCACAACAAAATGGTGTAGCTGAGAGAAAAAACCGATATCTTGCAGAAGTCTGTCAAAGTATGTTACATGCAAGAATGTACCGGAAAGGTTTTGGGATGAAGCAATGAGGACTGCAGCCTTTGTGATCAAAAGAATTCCTCAACCAATGTTAGAATTTGTTTCTCCCTTTGAGAAACTGTGGAACATGAAACCTACAGTTAGCTACTTTCAAGTATTTGACTGTGTATGTTATGTATTTGTTCCTAATCATCTACGGAGCAAGTGTGACAAAAACGCTGTTAGATGTATCTTTGTGGGATACGACAACCAAAGAAAGGGATGGAAATATTGCGATCTAAGGAGTGGAATATGCTACATTTCATGAGATGTAGTGTTCGATGAAGCCTCTTCTTGGTGGTCTTCAGAGAAGGAGGTGTTGCCAGACTCCAGAGAATTTAGAGACAAACTATAACAAAAGATGGAAGAGTATATTGTTCAACTTCAACCAAGTTCAAATGAATCAAGAGATCAAAATAGCAATGATGTCGAACAAAGAGTGACTCAGAGTCCTTGGCAAACTGGCGTGTATCAACAACCAAATGATGAAGGTGAGCCCATTGAAACTGAAGAATCAATTCTGCAATCTCAACTCTGAAGGTCAACAAAAACACGAAGGCCAAATCCTAAATACGCTAATGCAGCCATAGTCGCAGAAGACACTATAATAGAACCTAAGACATTCGAAGAAGCATCACAGAGTTCTAAGTGGATGACAGCTATTAAAGAAGAGATTGATGCACTTGAGCAAAATCAAACTTGGGATCTGATGTCAAAGCCAAGAGATGTGAAACTCATATCCTGTAAGTGGGTTTACAAGATAAAGCATCATCCAGATGGTTCAATCGAGAGGTACAAGGCACGATTAGTAGCTCGTGGTTTCTCTCAACAGTATAGACTAGATTATGATGAAACATTTAGTCTAGTGGCGAAACTTACAATAGTACGGGTTCTACTTGCACTTGCAGCCAATAAAGATTGGAATTTGTGGAAAATGGATGTGAGGAATGTTTTTCTTCATGGAGAGTTGGATCGGAAAATCTACATGATCCAACCAATGGGTTTTAAGAGACAATATCATCCTGAATATGTGTGTAAGCTTCGAAAAGCACTCTATGGATTGAAACAAACACCCAGAGCGTGGTATGGTAAGATTGCTGAATTTCTAACACAAAGTGGTTATTCAATAACACCTATGGATTCCAACTTGTTTGTCAAAGCTAGTGAAGGAAAGCTAGCTATTATGCTAGTGTATGTGGATGACTTAATCATAACCAGTAATGATGAGCTAGAAATTCTTCAGACGAAAGAGAATTTATCAGTTCGTTTCCAGATGAAAGAACTTGGACAACTCAAGCACTTTCTTGGTTTAGAGGTTGATCACACATAAAAGGAATATTTATTTGTTGAAGAGGTTCAGAATGCTCGAATGCAAGCCAATTTTGACACCGATGGAACCAAATGCTAAAATGTGTGCACATGAAGGAAAAGATTTGGAAGATGCGATGATGTATTGTCAATTGGTAGGTAGTCTGATTTAGTTAACCTTGACTTGCCTTGACATTTCTTATGCAGTTAGTGTGATGAGACGATATATGCAAAATCCAAAGAAGCCTCATTTAGAAGCAGTTCGACAAATACTGAGATATGGGAATAATAAAATTGACTATGGTCTTTTGTACAAGAAAGGTGAAAACTACAAGTTAATTGGTTATTGCGATGCTGACTATGCAAGAGATCGTGACACAAAGAGATCAACAACTAGGTACATGTTTAAGTTTGGTTCTGGAACAATTTCTTGGTGTAGCAAGAGACAGCCAACGGTATCATTATCAACCACTGAAGCTGAGTATCGAACAGTGGCAATGGTAGCTCAAAAGAGTACATGGTTGATACAAATAATGAATAATCTACATCAATAAGTAGATTATGCAGTTCCATTATACTGTGACAATCAATCAGCAATTTGTTTGGCAGAGAATCCGATTTTTCATGCAAGAACTAAGCATGTTGAAGTGCACTATCATTTTATTAGAGAAAAAGTTCTGCAACAAGAAATTTAGATGAGACAGATCAAGACGGATGATCAAGTTGCAAACTTGCTCACAAAAGGTCTAGGTACAAGCAAGCTCAAAATGTTTCGTCGACAGCTCGACATAGTACAAAGAATGAGAGTTGACATTGAGGGGGAGTGTTAAGAATCAATGTCAAATAATTTGTTCAAAAATTAGGTACATCCATCATCAATTTGTTGAAAAATTAAGTTTATTGTGTTGAAAAATTAAGCAAATATTAAGTACACCCATCTCCATCTAATTTGTTGAAAAATTAAGTCCATATTAGGTGCACCTACATACCAAATTTTTCACCAAATGTATGGTGTGAATTTAATTTTGAGCTTATAAATAGGCATAATTCTAAGGTTTAAATTATCCTTGAGTGAAGAAGAAAAATAAGACTACAAGTCTTGAGTGTTTGAGAGAGTTGAGAGTTTTCTTTGTAATATTTCTAGCTTAGTGAAGTTTTTATTGTGTCTCCAATTTTTGAGTGAATTTCTTCTTTGAGATATTTAATTTAGAGTTGTTAATTCTAAATTTTTTTCTCAACAGTTTCTACTGAAGCTAGAGCAATGCACAATTCGGGATTGACAAAATTGTCGTTTTGGGAACTAAATGTCAACATATTTCGTGATCCCAGATGGGGAAGAGGATAAGAAACTCCATGTGAAGATCCAAAGCTCTCAAGTGAGTACGCATCATCTTTTATTAGAGGTATGTAAGGAAGAGATTCTGATAAGCTTAAGGTTGTTGCCTGTTGCAAGCATTATACAGCCTATGATCTTGAAAGTTGGAATGGAATAAATCGTTTCCATTTCAATGCTATGGTAATTTAATTTTTGTTGGATTCAACATTATTATTTGAGTTTTGTGCATGATTTCAGGATTTTCATTCTGTTTTTTGTGATGAATTAGGTGACAAAGCAAGATTTAGAAGATACATTCCAACCACCATTCAGGAGTTGTGTTGTGGATGGATATGCTGTGTTAAGAATCAATGTCAAATAATTTGTTCAAATATTAGGTATATCCACCATCAATTTGTTGAAAAATAAAGTTTATTGTGTTGAAAAATTAATCAAATATTAGTTACATCCATCTCCACCTAATTTGTTGAAAAATTAAGTTCATATTAGGTACACCGGCCACACTAAATTTTCCACCAAATGTATGGTGAAGATTTGAACAAATGTATGGTATAAATTTAACTTTGAGTCTATAAATATGCACACTTCCAAGGTTTAAATCATCATAGAGTGAATAAACAAATAAAACTATAAGTCTTGAGTGTTTGTGAGAGTTGAGAGCTTTTTATGTAATATTTCTAACTTAGTAAATTTTTTGTTGTGTCTCCAATTTTTGAGTGAATTTTTTCTTTGAGATATTTAATTTAGAGTTATTCATTTTAAATTTTTTCTCAACATGCTGTAGGTGTAATATGTTCCTACAATGAGGTCAATGGCAAGCCTACTTGTGCTGATGCTAACCTCTTTTCTGGTGTAATCCGAGGCCAATTGGAACTAAATGGGTATGTTGTTAGTGCTGCTTCTCCAAAATTTCACCATGCTATATATTGTAAAAGAGTTATTCAGGTTTAGTTTTGATGATTAAGTCAACATAAATTAACGGTTTTTGCATATCTATTGTTTCTAACTGTGAAGCGCTAAAATTCACTCTTAATTTTTTATATGTAAAAAATTAACTTACAATAGTTAATTTATACGAAAATACTTGCTTAAGTCAGATCTACATAGAACATGTTCTTCATTGTTTATTACCAAAACGGTTTTTTTTAATGAAATTAGTCGGCAACAATAATTAGTTTAACAAAAATAGTAAATAAGTTAAACAATTCAGTTTATAATACTTTTTTTTCAATAAAAATGTTAATTTAAGAATATAGATTATTTGTTTAGTAAATCAGTTAATCAATTCTTTTTTTTTTCCTCTTCAACGCTTTTCTTTCTTTTTTAAAATTTAATCGAATACATTGACAAGATGAGATTCATAAATTACAAAATTTACAATTATGTTGAAGTCATATCAGCTAAAAATGTTAAAAAGTAATAAAATACATAAATCTAATGTCAATTTTAAACTAATTTAGTCTTTATTTATGAAAAACTTGAAATCTAATTAACGATATTGAAAGAATTATTATTCGATCTCAGTAAATAAAATTTTAAATCAATTTGTTAAAAATGTCATTGTAGCTATCCACTTGGTAGCTTATTAGCTATTTATAGCTTATTGGCATGATTGAGGCTCGTTGTTATTAGCAACATTTGAGAGCATAAGGAACAATGTTTGCATAGCCATACCTTTGAGGAGGTTTAATTTTCCTCCTTTGTCGATTTCTAGCAAATTGATAGTGTTCAAAATTATTCTTTATTTGTTTTCTCAAATGGATGTTGTTTTTCTTCATCTTCTTGGTCCCTTAAGGTTTGGTCAGATGACTCCACATCAAGCTCCACCTTTTTTGAGACTCCTCATGAGACTTTATCATTTCAATATTTGATTGGGTTTGGGTTTGAGCTCCCATAATGGATCAAGTTTATGATCCAACACAACATCCATTAATTGTGACGATCTAGTGATTTTTGGTATTAACTTATCAGTCTTAATTTTTTATATGTAAAAAATTAACTTACAATAGTTCCAATCTTAATTTCAGGGTGAATGAAATATTGTTTATTGGAAAATACTTGCTTAAGCCAGATCTACATAGATCATGTTCTTCATTGTTTATTACCATAACGTTTTTTTTTTAATGAAATTAGTCGGCAACAATAATTAGTTTAACAAAAATAGTAAATAAGTTAATCAATTCATTTTACAATACTTTTTTTTTTCTTTGTTTAGTAAATCAGTTAATCAATTCTTTTTTTTTCCTCATCAATCCTTTTCTTTCCTTTTTAAAATTTAATCGAATAAACAAGAGAATTTGTATTACTTTAGGATGATTTGAATGACATAATTTATGGCTATTTATAGTCAAAACAATGGCCAAATTTGTAGTTATTAAACTACCTACAAATTTGTGGTCATTAAGATACCAACTAATATATGGTTATTAATCCACAACTAGACATTTTTATCACCTTTAATGTGGCTATCTTAATTTTCATACACTTTTCCATAACTTTAGCCAAACAAATAATGTTAGACACTTTTCAACCCACAACATCATATTTTCATTTACACATCAATGAGATTGTCGACATAATTTTTTTATTAGTTATAATAGATACTTTTTTCTTCTCTCCCTTCTTTGAATATATATGTATTCATAGTTTCGGACATAGATTTAATTAATTGGCTCCAAAACATATAATTAAGAAAATGTCTATAAAACAGTAATAATTTTAAAAAAACAACCATAATATTTGATTGTAGGCATGAGCTTTGAAGAATTATACAAGTATGCAGTACAACTCTTCTTATTGATGGATTACTCTACCTATAATAGTGTGAAGAAAGGAAGCATGGAATTATTTCCTTAAGAACATTCAAGCACGGAATAAACTACATTAAACTGAAATTGAGGATCCCAAGCATAGGAAAAAGAGTAGGATTCATACGGATGAAGAAGTGTTCCGTTGTAAACTAAGCATGAATCTGAGTTATAATTGTTCAAAATATTTGGATCAACTCCTGATATGTTTTGGAATCCAATGCAATTTACTCTGATATCATATCTGTCGCAGAAGCAATTATTGGTTATTGTCACATTCCATTTTGTCTTGTTTTCAAATTTTCCAATGGCAGATTGTGAAACTGTGTAATCTGATGTTTGATCACAATCTTGGCAATTTCCTGCAAATTAATTTAGACATTTAAAACTTTCCGAATTTTACATTGATAATCAAGATTTATATGTCATATATAAAAATCTTGATTTGATTAGTTTCTTATCTCTAACTAATCAACCAAGTTAGTATATATATATAAACAAAGAAACACTTTACCTTGAACAAACAGACAAAGTAAAAAGACTGCGAAAAATATTTGATACGAATTATTGGCCATCGCAATGATATATCACAAACTTCTTTTTTCTATTTCTTTAGTTTAATGGACACTAATGGAAAAACTTATCCTATTTATACAGATTTTGGGACAAAAACTAACTGATGTTTTAAATGAGTGAAATCTGTAACGGTTTATTTTCATCACATTTATACTCAAGAAATCTGTAAACAGTTTTTGAGAAGGGAATTAAGTCACGAACTTTTATTACATAATTAAGGCAGGAATCTTTAATTTAGTCCTTTCATATGCATAATGTTTCCCTTTGAAAACAAATGCAAAAGATAATTTAATTTGTTTTTCTTTTTGAAATGTGGATATAAGTATTTCCTAAATAAGAATATTTTCTTGAAAAAGTTACTGGGTTTTCATATTTATTTGGCTTCTGATTCAGAAATTTAAATAATTTTATAGGCGTGTGAATATATATATGGACCATAGTTTGCTCCATTCTTCTCCTCCACTTTTGTGTATAATATTACTATAAAAATTAATATCTAAGAGAAAAAAAAAAAAGGAGAGAGAATTAAGGAGGAATGATAATTTTAATTTTCATATCTAGGATAATTCCATTTCACAATTATAAATGATAAGTTTATAGATGCATATTGATTTAAATTCAGATTTTCGAGTCATACTGAAATAGAATGACTGAAAATAAAAATTAAACCATTCATCTTAACATAAATGAATTGCTTTAAATGAAAAAAAAAAAGAAGAAAATTTGAAACAATATTTTTAATACTAAGGATATCTAAACCAATAAAGAGTGATTGGATAATAAATTAGAGCTTCGAAAGGCACAATATAAAGAGAAAACTTAAGGTCCTTTAATTTAGTTGTTGAATGCATGTGACAGCTGATAATTGATTGATATTAATATTTAGTAAAACTAATCGAGTTGTTGATATTATAATGTAAAATTATCAACAGAAATCAGAAGCCAAGTAAATATATATATATATATTTTTAATAATACTTGCAGGTTTTAGCAATCTATAACACATTTTGTCATCCATGACACCAACATTTTCCTTGAAAACAGAAATCCGTACAAGTTATTGACAAATATAAATATGAATATGTAAATAGCTTGTGTTTTGTTATATATATATATTGATTGTAATATTAAAAACATTTTATACGTTGATAAGTGTAGAAAAAAATAGTGGTGAATCAAATCAGAATTCATGATAATTATTTTTGATAAATTGATTTAAATTTTTATTTAGTAAAATCAAATTTAATAACTTTGATTAAAAAAATCTATTGATGGGATAAAATGGAAATCTAAATAAACTTAGAATTAGTTTCTAATTTTTTATATTTAAATTCTAGTTCTAACCATTCTTAATTGATGAGATATTTTTTTAATTTTTATAAGTAGTTTCACTTCAATTGAATAAAATGTGTAGCTTTTAGTCTTTTTTTTCAATTTATGTATTTTGCTCCGAATTGCAATTTTGTTAATTGTTCCAAAAGGATTGAAGCTAGCTGAAGCATTAATAGTTTACTTACAGATTTGTTGTAAAGAAACAAAGAAAAGTCTTGTCAAATTACATCAAAATAAAAAAATTAGAATTGAATGGAATCACTAGAAAAAAAAAAACAATATAACAACCATCAATTGTGGTTGTTGAATGGTTGCTAAACAGGCTTAGTGCCACATAAAACCACAATAACAGTTATAAATTGATTGGTAAGCCAATTTAGCAATTCCAATTGAAAGTAGTCGTTAGATTTGCAACCAAAGATATTAGCGACCACGTAAAAGTGGTCACTCCGTTGCAACCACGGTTTACTATTGTCGATAAATCTAGATATTGGAAAAACCAAAGGGATCAAGTACCGACCAAACAACAATCACATCATATGGTTGCAAAGTTTTGATCGCTGACATGATCACAATTTGTGGTTGTAGATGGACCAAGTTAGCAACCAATACCTGGTTGCAAAATTATTTGTGGTCACTGACCGTGGTCATAAATGTTGGTCTTATAAGGACCAAGCTTACTGCCATATCCTATGGTCAAAAAATAGTTGTGGTCGTAATTGTGGTCACCAAATATGTAGTTATCTTAGTATAGCAACCAAATGTTGTTGTCACAATTTACTATTGCATTAAAATGGAAAAACCTACATCAAGATTCATAATTAGAGAAGAGAATGAATGTGGGAATGGAGTGCTCCCAGAAGCCTAAATCAATTAGAGGCGGATTTTATTTGAACCAATAAAAAACCATAAAACAATCAGAGGAGGAATTTGTTTCGATGTTGTAGTACTTTCAATCTCTCGTTCACTACCGAGGACAAGCTCACTTCTATCCACTAATTCTCTTTAAGCCTAAGGTATTCTCAATTTTTGTATGTCTTTCTTTCCTTTCTATTTTGTGTGTAGGGATCCCTTTTATTGAGTTTCTTATATGTATTAGGGTTAAATTCTACGAGATTTAACTCAGAATTCCAATATGGCTACTGTCGATTTTAGTTGCAGTGCAGAGTATAATAGTTTTTCTCTTCTTTAATTTTAGTGTGGTTGCTCTTCAATTTTTCTCTTCGTTGATATGTTCTTAGTTTTAGTGTGCATGCTCCAATTGGACAACTATTAATGTTTATAGATATATAAGATAGTTTTAACAAATTATAGTTGCTTACCTGTCTGATACATAACATTACCCTTGGATTTGCCAATGGATCTTTTAAGTAGGGCCATCAACATAGAGTTAAAGGATCTTTTGGCAATAAACTATTATGCTACCAATTTGACATATTTAGAGTTAAAAACGTGAGTGAACATTTTTCTTAACTAAAGACCAGAACATATTCATAACTAGTTGAAATTGAGTATTCCTACTTCATGAACAAAGAAGATCTAAGATAGTGTTTGAGGGTCCTCCAATTCAATCAACTTTTCACTTTTACCAATTTAATCCTTATAATTAACTCTAGGTAATTTTATTTTTAAATAAAATAAGCTACATTTTTGTAGATAATCAGTGTTAGATAATGACTATCTAAAAAGTTAAAATTTATAGTTAGTTAACATTTTGGGTTAGAAGAGGTTAAAATTTATAACTTGATATTTTGTAGGGTCAAAAGAGTTTTTAACATTTTGGGCCACATATTTTGGGAATTAGCTTTCAATTTGAAGAAATATTTCAAAATAAAATTTGGACTTTAGTTCCAAGACTTAAGAACTATCCAATTATTGGTAGTAAATGAATTTTTAGGTACAAGTTGGATAAGCAAGGTCAAATCACTAAGAACAAAGCTAGATTGGTTGCCAAATGATACAACCAAAAGGAAGACGTAGATTATGATATGATCTATACTTTAGTTGCAAGATTAAAAGCCATTAAAATATTTTTAGCATTTGCATGTGTTATGAATTTTAAGCTTTTTAAAATGGATGTTAAAAGTGCATTTCTAAATGGTTTTATAGATAAAGAAGTTTATGTTGAGCAACCTCCCAGTTTTGAGAATCATGAACTACCAAATCATGCGTTTAAGCTCACTAAGACCGTATATGGTTTGAAACAAGTTCCATGAGCTTGGTATGAAAAACTTAGTACATTTTTCTTAGAAAATAGTTTCTTAAAAAGACACGCACATACTACTATTTATATCAAAAAGTACAAGCATAAAATTCTATTTATTTAAATTTATGTTGTCGATATTAAATTTGGGTCTACTAATAAATTGTTTTATCAAGAATTTGTTAAATGTATGACTAGAGAGTTTGAAATAAGAATAATGGGAGAGCTCAAATTCTTCCTTAGTCTAATCAACTAATCCAAGTACACCAAAGAGTTATTAAAAAAATTTGAAATCGAAGGATGTAAGAGTGTCAAGACTTTTGACCTTTTTTCAAGCGAGCTTGGATTCCTTTTCAGCAGTTATTTTATCAGAATATGTAGAATCTCAAAGACTTTGTTGAGTCTCAAGTAGAGAGCCTTAAGGATGAAGTGGCTCATTTATGTGATCGGTTATCCGGCATCAAGCCATGATCTATCCTAGTTTTAGTTTTTTTTCTTAGGATGATCAGGATAGCATTACATCATTTCATGTAAACAAATTTTTTCTGTTTCTTATCAAATCATATATCTGTTTGAATCTAGTAATGTATATCTTTTTGCTTTAATCTTGTTTATTGCTTCTCTTTCCTCTCCTTTTACTTTTTTTCTTTTCGATTGTGTCAAAAGTGGGAGAAGAACATGCAATATCTATATTAGGTATGCTTTATATATGCCTTTTATGCATGGTATATGCATTTTGTTTTGATTAAAGCATACATTGTATTTTGATGGGCTAAGTGAACTCTTTTGAACTTCTTTATTTTTATGCTTTTGATTTTAGTTTGTGCCATACTTGTGGTTATTTGTATTAAATTCTTTATAAGCATATTTTGAGGGGGAGAAAATAATTTTTCCATAAGCCACATATTGCACAATTATTTATCACCATAAAAAAGGATGAGACTATTAAACCTTGAGAGGTATTCCTATCATTTTGATGATAACAAATAATTGGACAATAAGAAATTTAATCATATTTTTGTGTTCTAAATGTTTATATATAACCATAGGTTATATGTTCCTTATACTACAGAAGTTAGCAGATTCAAGTGGATTGAAGTTCAAAGAATGAAATTGAGAAGTCATTCATGCCCATGACAAAAAGATCATGGCCATGAAGAAGTTCACTTTAATGCAAACAACCACCCTCGTGATGTTGCATTTTCACGCCCATGAAAGACAAGGTCATGCTCGTGAGATTTGTACATGCCAAACCTTGATATTCAATTGTTCATGGTTGTGAAGCATTTTGGCCTACCTGTAAAGCTTAAATTGTCACACCCATGAAAGAGTGTCATGCCTGTGAAAGATTTATGAATTATAGATAGAAGCATTCATGGTCAACTTCACCATTCCATTCACAACTTCACCAAGAACAGTCACGCCCATGACTTGCATATTTAATGTTGACAAGCGCAAATAAAAAAGTAGTTGAATGACTATTTTTGCATTGAATGCACCCAAATGGATTTATTTCTTAGAGAAAGTATAAATATGACTCAATTATGAACTTGCAAAGGTTAGACAACAGATTAACAAGTAACTAATCATTGAAAAGCTATATGTGCATTTATTCAAACTTCATTTTTACAATCTTTATTGTGAAAACTATTATTGCTTAGTTTGGTAAGCTATTTTAGTTAGTAATTACTTTCATTCCTGTAATCAAATTATCATTAGTAGGTTAGAGTAATTTGAGTAGTAAATAGTTTTTATGTAAGCCATAAAAAAATATAAAGATTAGTTATTGTGTTAGTAATTAAAACACAAGGGTTACTATTAGGTTAGATGTTAGTAAAACACAAAGGTTACTATTGGGTTAGATGTTAGCAAAGTGAGTAAAACACCATAGTTGGGACTAAGTTAGGAAAACTTCATTGTAACACCTTAAGTGTTAGTAAAATACCCAATTGAGATTAGGGAGACGAGTAGGGTTTGTTAACACCCAACCTCTATAAATCTTGTGTCTCTATCTCTTTACTTCTTTTTTATTTATTCTTAGTTATTTGCTTGAAGTAAAATATTTGTTTCAACTAATTGAACCTCCCTTATTAGTTATTATTTTGGGCAACAACCTCTAATCTATGTATGCATTTTAATCTCAATAGTGATGGATCAAATAGGTGTCCATACTTGAAAAATATCAAATGTGCATATGATAACTAAAAACACCTCAATACTTATTCAATAAGCTAACAATACAAAATTAAAATGATTTGACAACACCAGATCACACATCATTGTTACTATTTGTGTACATCAACAATTTTTGTGCAAGCTAACAACACAATGTTAAAATGATTTGACAACACCAAATGACACATCATTATTACTGTTTACATGTGATAATGGTATTTGTGTATAAATTCAGAGTTTGTATTGGTGCACAACACAAAACAATTTAATAAGACTAGATATTCTTAAAGCAATAGAGGTAACAACAATTGGATTCTTCCATCATTCAATGATGATTATGAAAGTAAAAAGTACACTGATCGGAGAGATTATTATGATGGCCTGCTTCATGAGTAGCAATTTAGATTCCAAGAATCATAAGATTTAGTGCAAGATTTACGTGCATTATCGATCCCAGTTGTCAAATGTTATTCATTGAGAATGGCAAGGAAAAATATTTTTGATTATGGCTTACAATTAAGAGAATCTACAAGGAGAATAATCGAATGATACTTTGTAGATTTCAGTTTTCTTTATTGCAAAATGGTAAAGAGCAAGCATTTGCAATTGATAAAAAAATTACTGAATCGGAGATGATTAATATTATTAATTATTTCAAATTTGTATCAAATGATGAAATATATGATGAAAAATAAAAATTTTCAAAAAGTAATGCTTAAAAGTTTTGGAATAAATTATGTTTTATTTTTACGACATGCAATTTCATTTAATACTTTTAATTTTAGTTATCATTATCTGATAAATAAATATATGTTATACAATCTAAAGATCTTGCTAATAATCTAAACAAATAATATTGATGATTTTCGTCATTTTCTAAAAACCCAAAAGTACGATAATTAAAATAATATATTTTCAAATGTATTTTAATATGGTTGTTCTCTTCACGGATCCTAAATAATGTTTTATATAATTTATCTATATTTGATCTGGGTAATTAATTTTCTTCGCATGAGGGATTGTTATCAATAATTCTCTAGCTTCCTCACGAAGCACTTCAGATTGTCGCATGTGAAATGACCACTCAGTGTTCATTATGTTGTATAGAAATTCACTATTATGTTGACTAGAATCTAAAGGATATCTAAAATCATCATCCAGAGCTCAATGACAGTTAGTTGCTCTAAATATATCACCTAAAAAGTAAAATAAAGACATATATATAAAAAAATTAATTATAGATAAAATGTTTATAATTTTGTATACAAAATATCAAGATATTTTTACAACATTTAGGCAAACAATATGGTAAATATTTGACAAAATCATTATCGTCACTGTCACTCTAATTAGAAATTTTAAAATCTTGTGATGCCCCATAAGATATGTCGATTTGTTCATTCTTTATCAACCTAAGTGAATCAATACATTATGAAAAATTTCAAATCCTGCATTCATTATGTCAATTTCTAAACAAAACTATTTTTTTATTTTGGTCACATCAGCATCCATTTCTCTAGGAAAATCAATTGTTCGAGCCTTGGGTACTGTTATATCATGATACTTGTAATATATTTCAATTTCGCATTGTATTTCCTAGAAACGGATCCTTTAGGCTCATTTAAAATTACTCATATCTTCCAAATGAGTTGAATATTTTCCAATGAAAATGTAATTGACATGACCGTAATTCAAAGACGGATAATACTGACAGTTAATGATTTTTTTCTTTTAACCATACCAGTAGGATCTGTGTATTTGTCTATTACTTCTACATTGTTTTTGGTTTATTCTTTTTGTTTGAACTACTTCTCATCGTAATTATGATTTGGTAAGATTATTTGCGGAATATTCATATTCAATTTTCAAAAAGTCAGCAAATTACAATAAAATATGTAACACATTAGTAACCAATATTAATGTAAATATATTACCAAGTAAATACATAAAGTAAAATACAATGATCAATTTTTTCGTATGTTAGCAATGTCACTTGTGATACCCTTTTAACAATCATTTTATATGTACGTTACGTGAGTTAATAATATTATAGCCGATATGTACCAAATTTTGTTTACATATTTAATTTAATGCCTATAATATATTTTGCACTTAATTAATATTTTTTTATTTTTATTAAAATTTTGGCAACATAACGGCTATATATTAACTATCTCACCTACACTGCAAACAATTCACAACTCATTTTTGGGCAGGACAATACACATATATAATACAAAATATTTTTCATTCAACCACTAGTCAACATTCCTTTTTCTACCCATATAATAATTCATAAATATTCTTTAACATAATATGTACAACATATTATTCCTATAACTCTATATACATACATATATATACATGTCATTTTTGATACTAACCTACTATTATTCATCTTTAATTAGTCAACTCTCAAAATTTATATGTTTGCTCCCGCCTTTTCCGCTACTACCTACATGTAATCGAATAACTATATGTTGATAATTAATATGTCCAGTTATGATTACTAATCTAAAAATTTTCATGCATTCATATATACAATATTATATTTACTACACTATTTTTTTCTTTAATATTTTATTATTCTTTTTATCAATAATTTAATATTCTATACCCTTAATTTACTATTTAATATATTCATTCATTTAACAATATTTCTCAATAAATATTACAGTTTGCTTTTCAATTTATTCTTGAACTTTTATTTTTTCCAATTAAGTCCATTTCCTCACCTTACGACTCTAATTAACTCTTTTTTTTCTTCTTCTTCTCTCTTTTTTTTATTTATTATTTATTTTTATATATTTGTTTTTCCAAACTTCTATTTAATTAAGCAAATTTCAATTTCGTTACTAAAATTCTAATTATTTACAATTGTGTCATTACTTTACATTTATTTACTCTTTTATCACTTACTATTTTTATTTTTCATTTATTTTCTTTTTAACTATATAATTTAACATTTTATTTCATTTTATTCCACTTATTTCTCATTTTTTAATTTTTCAATTTTTTTGTTACAATTATCACTTTTGTCATCATTATTATTATACCATTTTATTATTCTTATCACTTTTATCATATTCATCCTATTTATCATTTTTATCATACATTTGTTTTTCACATTTATCATTTTTATTATATTTATATTTTTTTTATCATTTATCTAATATTTTTCGCTTTTATTATAACTCTCAAAATTTTCACTTATTTCATTTTCATTATATTTTTCACTTAAATCATTTTTTTATCATATTATTCATTTTTTACTACTTTTATTAACATTTGCTCCTAATTTCAATCCAATAAAAAATCTTCAGACTAAATATATGAGATGTGGATCCAAAAGTCCACTACACTGAAGAGTAATCCCGAATGACTACTCGAGCACTGCACTGTACACTGAATCACTGTATCAATATCACTGAAGTAGACCATCATTAGGCTACATAAATAAGTCATCATGACCCGCACCGCGGTAATGGTATCTCTATGGCTAGTCAATTATATTCTGGGTTAGATTTAACCATCAAAAAAATAACTAAGGACATAATTTTATTCCTTTAACTCAATTTCCATTAAATTCATAAATTCCATTATTTTTATAATATTAATCACTTAACATGTTATTCATCCATACAATTTTATCACTATCATAATTTTTCACATTTTCTATTCTAATATATCAATATTTTATTATTTATATTCAATTAAGTTATTAAGCATCACTAAACACACTTTATTCATTATTTTTCATATCATGCATAATAAAATCAATAATTAGAAAAATATTCAATATATCATTTAACAATTCTCAATAAATTTATATACACTCAATATCATATTTTATGGCATTTCATAAAGAAATTGTTATTTAATTAGCAAGAAAAATATTAATTTCTCCTTTCTCATATTTCGGCCTATATTAAATTTTTATCATTAAAATTTTTCTTTCACCTTCTAATTATTCATTTTACTAATTTATATAGTCATTATTCCATATATATATCATTATATTATACTAAAATGTAATTATACCTTAATTTGAATTTTTCACATAATAGGATCATATTTTCCAATTTCCACTAATTAATTTTTTTAATTTAAACTAACCATTATAATTCTCTTTTTATAATCCCTTAATCATATTTAATCAATGGAAATAAGTAGATTTTGAAATCACTAACCTTATTTTCTTGCTTTGATATTCCTAAGCTTCATTTTCCTTAGCCTTTCCTGTGGAAGTACTTTCACTTTCCTTTGAACCTACCATGACCGAAAATTATACTTCATTAATCCACCAATATTTTGCTTTCTTAATTCAAATAAACTTCATATTTATCATCTACATACAACTACCTATTTGAACAATTAAACTATTTTAAAACTATAAATTTTACTTACCTCAAATTTATATCCTAACTTGTCTCCTTTGATTTTATTCCACTTTAGCCCTCCAAATGAAGAATAAAGGCTTCTACTAGGTATTAGAAATACTGAAATTATTTTTGGGTGGTTGATTTTGGTGTAAAAATTGAAGAAATTTGAAAGAGAAAGATGAGAGAAATGGTTCGGCCAAGAGGGAAAGAAAGAGGAAGAAGACAAAGCAGAATTCTCTCTAGAGAATTCTGATTTTTAAGCCTATTTATAATGGTCTAAGTTGGATGAGCTTGGGTCAAACAAAACTCAACCCATTTAGGCTCAATTATACATTATAAATTATGTTTCTCATTTTCTAAGCTCAATTTCGCTCAAATTTAATTCCATAATTCATAAAATATTTTTATGTCTATAAGAAAATTTTCAACTCAATCAGAGTCTATTTTCTATCTAGTTCACTCAAACCGGACCGATAATTCAATTTTTGGTGTTACCATTAAATTTCTTTTTCACTGTCAAATAATCATAAATATTATTTAGAGTCTATCTAAGTCTTAAAATAAAATTTTGGATGTCATCTGCTATTTTTCATAATTCAGTCAAAATACAGTCAACCAACTATTTAATTAAATCGGATTCCATTTTTTTTTATTTTTAACTTTTGATGGCTTATTTGACCTCATTTTCACTCCATATTTTACCTTCGGACTAGTCATAACCTATATTATTTTAAGATGAAATAAAATATTTTTCACGCATGGGCGTATTTTTAACCCTCGAGTATGCAGATCAATTTCTGAAACTATATTTTACAACTAACCCGGTACTTGAGTCATTACATCACTTCTACTATGCAGGGCAAGTCTTAATATTATGTCTAAATTTATCACATAATTTGCATGTGTATTTAGCTTATAAGTGATTTTGCAATTCATTCATTTTTTTATTCATAATGTTCTTGGATGACCTTTTTCCGAATCATGATAGCATCTAGAGTTAAAGGCAATCCATAACTTGGTGGCTAATAATCAGAGTGTCCTAAAGGGTATAAGCTCATTTAATAACACTTCAGTGTGTATTCCAAAGTATAGTATAAAATAATAAATTGAAAATAGTTGATACCATTACTCAAGCAAATAACAATTATATGGAAGTAAGGTATTTTTGCTAATTAAAATTTGTCACATGTACATGTATTATTAAACAAATTAACGACCTACTTATTTGTTCCTTTTCATTTGTTGTTGTAATGATAGAGAAAAGTTCTTTCTCTCTATCATAAGTCATCACATAATACCTTTTTGCCTTACGCACCCTCTTATTCAATAATTTATGCTTATCTTCATAATATAGAGTCCCATATGCAATCTTCCTCAAATATTTTAATTGTCTCTCATTAAAACAAATCTACCATTTTTTTAATATTCATTTATTAAAGAAGTGATAAGCATGCCTCTCATTTTCTTAATTATGCCATTGAATGATTCAAAAATATTGGTAATCATACATCCATAACGCTTCCTTATGGCATGTGAATGAGTCTACATATGTTAGGGGATCTTTTCAATCCTTTTTATTTTATTTTATTTCAGGCTCCACTTCATATATGATTTCTATGACCCTATTAAACTTTATCTTCTAGTGTTCGTACTCTATACATATAACACAGAAAGACAATAATTATTTATTTAAACATCGATATAGTAATGTATAAATTAGTATGTATTTAATGGGAAGAAGATGACCTGCTTTTTTAGCGACTCTATCAATTTATTGTAATTAAATTTTTTTTATTAAAATTGCTTGCCACATAGTGAATGCAATAATGAGGAGCACACATTCTACCAATCATATCACATTGCATGAATTATTTCAATGTGTCTGTCACTTATCACACACAAATCTTCATTCTTAGTCACATAACCTAATGTTATTCATAAACCAACTTCAATTTTCTTTATTCTCTTTTACAACAATCACAAATATAACAAGAAAATTTTTATTATTCCCATCCAATCTAAAGGCAATTAATAAACACCATTTATATTTTCCATATAAAAATATTTCATCCACTACAATACTAGCCTACAATAATTAGAGCCTTCAATGTAAAGTCTGAATGTCCAAAATATCTTTTTGAATATGCGATATGTTGGATCTAGATAATCTTGAATATAATGAGTGTAAGCTTCAATTACATAATACGAACTAGGATTAGCATCGATAGTAGCAACTATCCACTAACGGAGTTTTTAATATTACTCATCTCGTTCTCCAAACAACCTATCAATGACTAACTTCTTAGCAAGCCATGTTTTCTTGTATGAAGTTAATTGAATGTCTTATGGATGCTAGTTACTAAGGCACTAATTTTGATCTATGGCACCTCTCGAAAACTATCCTCAATGTAATTGCATATCAATTATTAATCCAATTGTTTATGATCTTGTGACCTATAAGAACTAATGCAATTGAGAGGGTCATTATATGTAGTTATCTTCCAATATACTGCTCTTGATTTTTTATTTGCACGCAATTGGAAATTGCAACCACACTCTCTCTTTTTGCATTCAGTGCAAATGTATTTTATCTAACAACTTCAGTCATATACTTTTGATTTCAATATAAATAGTACTCCTTTGTTATTGCTCAGATAGCATCATTAGAATGAAAAATTGAATTATTTATTTCTCTTGGAATCTCTTCACTAATTATTTTTACTTACACCTTTTTTTAAGGGGCCTACAACCATTATAAGGCATAGGGTTTACATCCTAGACGAAAGTTAATAGTATACCACTTCTATGAATAGCTCTTAATGTCGCATCTTGTCCAAGATTGGAACCTTTTATCATAACTTCTGCTCATTGCATACCTTGATCCAATACTATTCAAATAACATTACTTGTTATGGTTTGAGCAGCAAAAGGTGTTCCTCTTCTTATGCCATAAGTGCCAATAGAGGACTAAAAAATTACTCATCTCCATACATTTGTAACGGTCACAATAGTATTGTTGATATCTGCATAAGAATTATTATGCATTAGATCAATCTCTGTGCCCTCTAAATTTTCACCATTTTAAACACCGATGGGAGTTGCCTCTATTTATATGTTGCATTCATCATCATCATCATCATCTTTTGCTTCTTCAACACCATCTTTGGGGGGTATTTAGGATTGTTATTGGGTGTACAAAAAAACATATTTAAAATTTTTTATTTAAATGACTGGTTTTTTTAATTTTTTATAAAATATTTTTCTCAAACATGATTCTAGAAAAAAGTATCTATTTATCTGCTTCTGGAAAAAGTATCTATTTACCTACTTCTAGAAAAAGTATCGATTTACCTACTTTCCAAAAATAGTTTTCAAAACTCAAAAAAAATTAAAATAAAAAAATTTTCTTTAAAAACGCTTTTACCAAATGTGAGTATTATCCTTCTGCAGTTTGACCCTTTTTCCATTCACATGGCTAAAATTAACATATATTGAGAAATAAGTTTGATGTCTGCCTATTTTGGTAATTGTTTTGACTTATTAAAGTAAAAATCTTGAAGAAAGACATGTTGTTGTGATTGTATAACATGGAGGTGATATTGTTGGGATACAAAATTATTTTATTGGACAAAAGATTAGAAATTGACCAATTTGTGGACTTTCTATAATTTGACATAAAATAATTATTAACTTTGATCGCCACATCAAATATTCACATGACAACGCTTTGTGGATGATGTTACTTTCATTTGCAGTCACTAAATTTATACCTTAAGTGCATTTTAGTCATTAAAAAAAATTCATTTTTCTCATCATTTTACTCAAAAATATTTAGGTGTTTTTTTCAGCCAATATTTATTTGAAGAGGAATTAAAAACAATATACCTCAAAGTTTTGAGACAATGAAGAGTAATTGAAAAAATAATTTTTTTGGCTAAAGACATACCCAGCTACATATATTTATCCATTTTTGTCATTTTGCACCATGATCAGTTTTTGGTCCAAGTTACTCTTTATTTTTTGTTTTTTGTCCATTAAAAATTCAAAATTTTCTCATAATATGCTCTTTGTCATATCAAAGAATAGAGCATGCATTTGACGCACCAATGAGTTTTTCCGATGTGCTTTGTCATCAAATAATGATCGAGTCTATCATATTTTTGAAATATTAAATGACAAAGTTGACCAAAATCGAAATATAAGTGAACTTAGACTAAAAACCAATCAAAATGACAATAATGGACAAATACATGTGTTTAGGTTAGAGTATAAGTTTAATAATTAACCACAGATAAATTTAACCTTATCCAAGCAGTAATGTCATGTGGACATCTGACGTGGTAATTGAACTTAGGATTTGTATTTTTGTGTCATCTAATGTGGCAAAGATTTTGCATCATGTTAGTAGCCACATTATATTTCTGGTTACTAACTCAACAAAGTAGTTAGAAGTGATTTTTATGGGAATAAAACTAATTTCGTTATTTTTATGGAATTAAAAAAATTTATAATTATTTTATGGTAAATTATAGAAAGTTTAGTGACCGTTGGTAAAATTAACCTAAATTTGTAAAGAAACTGATCAAATAATTTCACCATCTTCATATATATATTCTCATAACAGCAGGTAGGTAGTAAGTGCATTAAAAAAAAAAAGATGTTTCCTATATAATTCCACTACTCAGTACTCACCATGCTAATATTTGCTCGTTGCCTTCTAACATTTAATCAATTTGATCAGAAATTTGCAATAAAATAATTTAAAATAATTTTCAAAAAATAATTACATTGAAGCTACCCAACAAATTCCAATAAATGCAACTCTGGCCTATTTTAAATTATTAATAATGGGTTGACATACTTTTACTATTTTACTTTCTTAATGATTAATTATTTTGACATGCAGTGTAGTAAAAATTTCCAATTTTTAGCACTTTAATTATGACATATTAATTTATCAGCCCAACCTATTTATTTATTGTTGTTTTACATCATTATATGGTATGGCACGAGGAATTGACTTTAGCCTGTTGTTTAGATCACTCTATGGATACCTAGGAGTTCCCAAAAAGTCTGTTGAAATAATCAATTGGGTAAGTCTTTGCAGAGGTCTAATTGCTTATTCTACGGCTATGAGAATACTTAGGAGTTCCCAAACTTGCAAATTTTCAAAATAAATGCTAAGTTGTTTTATAAATAATTGCAAGGGATTGAACAAATAGTGATCATAATGGCAATATAGATCACAGACACTTAACTTTTAGTTTTTCTTTCTTTAGTCATCAATTATATGAAACAAAATTATTGACATCAAACATGGAAAATTTTGAAAAATTCAGACACTCTGAAATTTTCTTTAAAAAAAATATGAAAATACTTACTTATACTAAAAATTATTAATCATTTCACTCCCTGGATATTAAGAATATTTGCTGTTTTCCTCAATATATATATATATATATTCAGAATATTTGCTGTTTTCTCTCTCTCTCTCTCTCTCTCTCTCTCTCTCTCTCTCTCTCTCTCTATATATATATATATATATATATGTATATGAAACAAAACGCATGAATTTCATCTTTTTATTTTTATGAGAATTCCCAAAAATGGGTAGACATATATTGTATGCTATAGGCTGTAGCTATGCTAATTAATAAGTAATACCATAACAACATGCTATTCTCCCTATCATCAAAAAATTATTTCAATTTTTAAGATATATCAATTTCTCAGCCCAAACTATTTATTTATTATAGTTTTCTTATTTATGTATTTAAATATTATTTAATAATTTTTTAAAAAATGTACACAAGTATTTTTATATAACTTATGTTTAATAACATTTAAAAATATTTTTTTACTTTTTATATTGATTATTTCTAATCCTTACGAGTTTTGTATGTAAAAGAAATCTTACAAATATTCATTTAGTCCTAAGCTTATTGAATTCTATTAATTTTCTAATTCTAATCCATATAAATTTCTAGTATTAATATTTTATTCAATTCATTTATGTAGATTTACTATTATTATTAAAGAGTAGTAAATATTGTGCTAAAATTCTATTATTATATATCATATTTTATTTTTTTAATTGTCATGTTTTCTATCCTTTTATAAATTATGATGTCCTTTTTTAAAAAAAAATAAAAGATATGCGTCCTATGGAATATATTAAAATGGTCGACGAAGTATTTATTATTATTTTTTTGGATAAGATTTAAAATATAATTTTTATATTAAGAAATTTATTATATTTAAGAAAATATATTAATAAAGTATAAGTCTAAAAATAAAAAGTATATATGTTTTTATTAGAGAAATAACACATCAATGCCATTTTATACATAATTTTATTAATAATAGACTTCTTCCTTTTATATATCGCGCAAAAATTGATATATATTTAATTTCTCAATAATTACGGTAAAAATAATTTACATTCCATGAATTAATCTCTCAATTTGTTTTTATGAAAAATTTTATCAAATAATTAAAAATTAAGTTGAATTGGAAGATTTAAAGAAGATAAAAAAAAAAAGCAAAAATTGTTACTAACCGGATTAATATAAATGTCTATAATTTTTCAATAAAAAAAGAGTTCCAGCATATCCACACCTAAATGATAAATGAAAAGAGATAAGAATCTATCAAGATTGATTCTGATTTTTCTTAAAGGTTTTTTCTTAGTCATCTTATCAGACCAATTTGATATCTTTTTTATTTATTGCCTTAGCGACAATAATTCCTATTTAGGTCTTTTTAGAATTCTAGTCACTTTAGGATTTTTTTTCCTATAAATAGAATGCTAGATTAAGTAGTAAAAATCAAATTTTCATCTAGTTTTGATCTTTAGTTCTCTCCATTTTATTTTATTCCAATATTTTATTTCTAGTCATGTTTAGTTGATTAATTCTTCTAGTCAAAGTTGTCAAATATTAGTTTAAAATAAATTGTGAGAATTTTGTTTTTCATCTATTTTCCATTTTAAGTATTTGAATATTTTATGTTTTTATATATTTCTCCACTTGATGAATGAATATTGTCATTTAAATCTTTAAATTCATACATGTTTAATTGATCCAATAAAGTAATAAATTAATACTCTTGATGAATTAAATCGTTAATTAGCATAAATGGAAATGTTCAATCTATTTTAAATAAATAAATTTATTTTTTTTTATTTAAGGTCTATTTACCATTGCGTTTGATAAAAACTCTTTTGGAGAAAACTTTTTTATTTTTATTTTTTTTTGAAATTTTAAAACTGATTTTAGAGAGAAACAAGTATTAAATGATTTTCTTAGAAGCAGTTTTGATAAAAACAGATTATAAAAAATTAAAAAAATCAGTTAATTAAATAAAAAAATTCTAAACCTGTTTTTTAAACACTCAACAGCAATACCAAACACACTGAAATAAAATTGGTGTCTTTTCTAATTCTTAATGCTATTTATAATTTAAATCTTAAAAGTTTATTTGAAATTGATTGATAAATAAAATTTAATTGCAGAACTTTCTTATTTAAATTACAATTAAGTAAAAGAAAAATATTAGAGTTTGTTATTATTCATAATCAATTTATTTAATTTGAAAAATCATTTTTCTTTCAATGATCAATATTTTTAAATCAATTCTAAGATATACCGGACTGAAATTTTTATTGATTAATTTGATTTTATTAATTTAAGTTTTATTTTCATTAAACCTAAAATCCCCCCACAATTTATTTCTTTGTTTTAGGAATTCAAATTTGATAATTATTCAATCTCTGGATTTAACCCTACTTGCAATATTTACAATATATTATTTTCAAAAATTAGAAATTTATTTTTGATTAATTTCAATAACTATCAAATTTTTGGTACAGTTATCGGGGATGGTACTTAATGGGAAGCAATTTATTTTTCTAATTTCAGTACATTTTATTTTTTTTAATTTTTTATTTTTATCAAAATATGATAACAATGTCTACGCTTGAAGTCTTTTTCGCATTTTAAAATTATTACTTCTTCTTCAACCTCCAAGAAGTAGTACACGTACTTTGAAGAATTCTAAAATTTTGGTAAAAATATTTTAAATTTCTGGGTAAATTATTCATATTTATGGTAATCAGATGGTAAAATAGTTTATTTCCCTTATGATTTAAATTTCTACTTTATTTTTTTTTTGCTTTCTCTCTCTTTTTTTTAATTTATCTTTTCTTTTTATTTTATTCTCTCTCTTATATTTCTTTTACTCTTCTCTCTAACACACTCTCTCTTATAAGACCAAGCCTGTCATCCCTCGTTCACAACACTGGCCACTTTTCTTCTCCAACTGACCGTTGTTCCTTCTATTCCCGTCGGACTTTATCCCATTAAAGAAGTGGTTTAATATAGCAAACACCACTTTTTTTCAATGTACCACAACCCAAATCACTCACCATTTTCTTCCTCCTCTCCATTACTATCTCAAAACCCAAATCTCTAAAAGGACCATACCCAAAGACAATCTCGACTTAGGTGGTTACAAAGCGACAATTGTTTCATTGGTATTTTTTCATTATTGTAAATAGACCCAAAATTCAAAGACTAAGGCTCCTTCGATTCTCCTATTTCTAGTACGTTTTGCATCATTTATCTTGAAAGAATGAATGGATTTTGTTGAAAATTGACTGGAGTTTGAAGAAAATCATAGATTCCTTGGTGAAATTGGAATTAAAGGGTAATGGATATTTGATTGGGTGTTGAGTTTTCTATTTTTCATATTAGTTTTGAAGAAATTAAAGATTAATTATCGATTTTGAGATTTATAGATGATGGGTTGTTGAATAAGTCATTGCTTTGATATTTTTCATATGGGTATTGTCGAATTTGATAATAACTAGTAACGAGTTGCTGAATAAATTGCTAATTTGAGATATTTCATTTGGGTTTTGAAGAAAATTAAAGATTCATGGATTTGAGATTTTGCACATTGGGCCTTGAAGAAATTTAGACATTAATTGCTGAATTTGAACTTTAGTTGGTGATGGATCTTTGAATGAATTAAAAGGTAATGGGTCTTTAAATAAGTTACGGAGTTATGGTCTTTATAGTTTGGATGTTGCCAAAATAGAAGTTTTTCTTGTTGAGTTATGCACTTATTTTGGGTTCATTAATATATTTGTTATATGATGAACTCTTGAACTGAGATAACTGGTTGAACTCATTAAATTTCAGTTTTGATATTGAGTTGCCTTGATTTATTGCTTTCCTGACAATTGGTGTTAAAATAGCTGCTATGAATTATTTTGTGAATTTTTGTTAATATTTTTACTGGTTGATTAGAGGAATTAAGAATCGTAATTAAGAGATCTCTAACGAAGAAAAAGAAATCAGCTGAGGAAGAAGCTTACCCTTGGAAGGAATTTCGTACAAGGATAGATTTGCAGCAAGGAGCACAGGCAGATTTTATTTAAGCATTTTGGTCTACCACTTCAGAGAAGCTGGATATTTAAGGGGAGTATTTCTGGTTTTTTTTTTTGGTGCCTTTATGATATATTTTGATTATGCTCCTATATTAGGGATAATGTAGGATGTAGGTGTGGAAAAATGATATTTGAGCCTCATTTTTATTTATTTATTTTTTATTTTTGTTACTTGAAATTCAAATTATGGATGATTGTATAAATGTTATATAGTGACATTTTAAGTAACCAATATAAATTCCTTTTGCATGAATTTTGTCTCATATGAAGAAATTCTGCAATTACTAAGTTTTGATTTAAATTAATATGAAGAATATAAGAGTAGTAGCCAAATTGTATTTATGATCACTTTAAATTTTTCATGAAATCTAATTTTTTTTTAAATATATTTGACAAAGATTGTAAGTTGAGAATACCAAATTATACCCATTTTTTAAGCCTAATTTTAAGTCATCTTGGTTTCCTGTATTTCTTTTTGAATGACATTCATGATTAGTTTGAACTACTTGAACTTGCTATGGAAATTTAATTGATGTTACACATATTGGATTTGTTTAAAAATAATAAGGGTACTTAATTTTTAATGTCTTTAACTTTACTCGTGTTCAAAATATTTCATAAGAAAATTTTAATATTTTGAAACATTTTGCAGTATTATTAGAAAAAAAAAATTGAAATTTGGAATACAGTTGATGTAATAGGATAGAGCATAAAATGCACATACTAGTAAAAAAATGCAAAAGGTAGGATGAAACATAAAATGCATTCATTAAAGCGTAAGAAAATAAAGATAAGACAGATCATAAAATAACACTTATCTCTTTTAAAGAAGAAAAAATTCAGTTCTACTAAAGAAAAGTTTTAGGTGTTGTTTTGTTTATTTTTTTCTTTTAATTCCAAGATCTCTTTTTTCTTAAATTTTATTGCAACCCTTTGATTTTTAGATTGAGTTTAGTTGGGTAATGAAGATGAGATAAAATGACAAGTTTACAATTTATTTATTTCTTTATAATATCATGAATTATGAGTAATCCAAAATTTTTGCTTAAATAATTGAGTGAATTAAGAGAAATCTTTAGGTGTTAAGTCTTACATATTTTTGAATAACCTTGAAGCATGTTGGATTAAGAGAGAAAGTTAAGTTATAAATGTTTATTGTGCTACGGAATATTTTTGTTTTCATTATTAATTTGGTTAAACTCCATAAATTTGCAGAATTTCAGAAGAATGAGTAAAAGTATAGCGATTAATTTTTACTTGAGGACAAACAAAAGTCTTGGTATGGAAGAATTTGATAACTGCTAAAATTGATATATATTTAATATTTAATTCCTTTATAATTAAGATTAAACTAATTTATATTGCATGAATTAATCTCCTATTTTATTTTTATGAAGGATTTTATAATATAAGAAAAAATTAAGCAAAATTGGAAGATTTAAAGAAAAATAACTTCCATCAATGAGGTAAGTGCTAATGTTATTGAACAAAGATTTGACAATATTATTTCTCTTATGTAGAAAATGATAGTAGAAGATCAGCAACAAAAAAAGTTTATGGGGTTTGTTCAAACTATAGTCATCCAACTGATATGTGTCCTAATCTCCAAGAAAAAGAATATGGCAAAGTTATAGGAGGATTCCAAGGTCAGCAATATTAATGGAAATATGATCCTTATGTCCCTATATATAATCCCGGATGGAGAGACCACCCAAATTTCAGCTATGGACAGTCATCAAATAACTTCCATTAATCCACATTTCAGTCAACACAACCAACCCCTGCACCTTAAGCATCTCAAAAATTAGGCATGTCTTTGGAACAAATTGTGTCTACTTTAGCAACTAATGTTCAACTATTTCAGCAAAGAACTTGGAAAATCAGATGAGCCAGCCAGCTATTTCGGTTGGAAGATTGAATAATCAAATTTCTTGATGTTTACCTTCTCAATTTGAAGTAAATCTGAAGTAGAATGTCAACATAATTACATTAAGGAGTGGAAAAGAACTGAAGGAACCAACAAATAAATTTCAGAAATTTGCTGTTGAAGAAGAAATAGAGCTTCCTCAATCAAAAAGTTCCAATGATACTCTAATAAAACTGGATAGAGTTGTTTCCCCCTCCATTTCCTAGTAGGTTAGCTAAATCGACAAAAGGAATAGAAGAAAAAGAAATTTTAAATGTATTTAGGAAAATTGAAGTGAATATTCCCCTTATTGATGTTGTAAAATAAGTGTCTCGTTATGCAAAATTCCTTAAGGAATTATGTAGTAACAAAACAAAATTGAAGGGAGATGAAAAGTTTTACATGGGAGAAAATGTCTCTGCTGTTTTCCAAAAGAAGTTACCTTCAAAGTGCCAAATTGGAAACTTAAGAATTGATAGAACAGTGTTAGATTTAGGAGCTTAAATTAATATAATGCCCCATTTAATTTATGTATCTCCGGACCATTGATAGAAATATGTGTTATTTTACAACTTACTGGTAAGTCCAATGTTTATCCTGATGATGTTTTGGAAAATATTTTAGTTCAAATCAATAAATTGGTCTTTCCTACTAACTTTTATGTGATTGATATGGTTGAAGACAATCTAGGACTAAAATTGATATTTTTAAAGGGACTTCTGCTGGAATTTGATGATGAAGTTGTTGAATTTAGTATCAATAATTTCATAAGTAATCCAACTACTGTGTATTTTATTTTTTCTATAGATGCAATTAATTCTTTTATGTAGCCAGATTTTAATTCAGGACTGGTCACAATTGACAATGAATGAACTAGAGAATAGTTTGTGTTAAATCTTTCGCTAAAAGATACAACCAATGAGTTGAAATTCCTTAAATTTTTAGATAGAGATTAAAGTTTGATCTCTGATCACATCTAGCTAAAGACAATAAAGAGAGGCACTGAGTGGGAGATAATCCATTTTTCTTATTTTTTAGTTCATTTTTATTTTATATATTTTTTTGTTCCTATCAAAATATGAAGCTGATATTTTTAAAACTTTTTCTCAGTTTAAAGTTTTAAAGATTTTCTTCAACCTCCAACAGGTAATAAATTAGTTCAATAAATCATAAAGCGCAGGTAAAAGAGTTTAAAGTTTATGGGTAAAGAAGTTAAGTTATTGGATTAAGGTCAAATAGTTATGGTCCTCGTGTTTTAAAATTTTGACTTTTCTTATTTTTTATTTTTTTAATCTTTTCTGTTTTTTTTTTTATATTATTCTAACATTTCAATTATTATTATTATTATTTTTTATTTTTTACCTTTTTCTTTCTATTTCTCTTTCTTTATTTCCTTCTTTCACAATCTTCTTCTTCCTTTCTCTTCTTCTCAGATTGCAGTCCTGCCAACCAGATAAGTGTATGGATCATAGTTTTATCTGCGTGTGAATATATATATGGATCATAGTTTGCTCCATTCTTCTCCTCCACTTTTGTGTATAATATTACTATAAAAATTAATATCTAAGAGAAAAAAAAAGAAAAAGAAAAGAGAATTAAGGAGGAATGATAATTTTAATTTTCATATCTAGGATAATTCCATTTCACAATTATAAATGATAAGTTTATAGATGCTTATTGATTTAAATTCAGATTTTCTGAGTCATACTGAAATAGAATTACTGAAAATAAAAATTAAACCATTCATCTTAACATGAATGAATTGCTTTATATGAAAAAAAAAAAAAGAAAGAAAATTTGAAACAATATTTTTAATACTAAGGATATCTAAACCAATAAAGAGTGATTGGATAATAAATTAGAGCTTCGAAAGGCATAATATAGAAAGAAAACTTAGAACCGTTGGGTTTATCTATTGAATGCAGATAGTAGCTGATAACAGATTGATATTGATATTTATTATAATTAATTGAGTTTTGTTATTAGAATGTAAAATTATCAACAGGAATCAGAAGCCAAGTAAATATTTTTTTTTAATAATACTTGCAGGTTTTAGCAATCTATAACACATTTTCTTTATTAAATATGATTGTTATTAGATAAGGAAATTATGAATAAGGGCAGATAAACGGGAAGTGATTGAGTCACTATTAGAGCAGTTAGTAAAAAAAAGACCCAACATATGTTAATTAATTTTTTTTATTTCTTTAGTTTAACCCATTGGTTGAAACCAATTTGATTTCAACAAAATTGTTTTTCTTCTCATTTCAATTATAAAATGTTCAGAACGGCAATGTTTTCATAGTAACAATTTTTAAATAAATTCAGATAAATCTCTGATTGAGTTTCAATTAGTTTAATCTGACTGGAGCTAAGAATATTTTAGTTAGCAGAATAATGAGGCTTCTCAATGCCAAATTTCACCGGACAATTATGTCATTCATGACATCAGCATTTTCCTTAAACACAGAAATTCGCACAATTTATTGACAACTATAAGTATGAATATGTAAATAGCTTGTGTTTTGTTATATATATATATATATATATATATATATATATATATATATATATATATATATATATATATATATATATATACATATATTGATTGTAGTATTAAAAAGAATTGATACGTTAATAATTGCAGAAAAAATATTGGTGAATCAAAACAGAATTCATGGTAATTATTTTTGATAAATTGATTTAAATTTTTTATTTAGTAAAATCAAATTTAATAATTTTGATTAAAAAAATCTGTTGATGGGATAAAATAAAAATCTAAATAAACTTAGAATTATTTTCTAATTTTTTATATTTAAATTCTAGTTTTAACCATTTGTAATTGATGAGATCTTTTTTTATTTTTTATAAGTAGTTTAACTTCAATTGAATAAAATGTGTAGCTTTTTGTCTTTTTTTCAATTTATGTATTTTGCTCCGAAATGCAATTTTGTTAATTTTTCCAAAAGGATTGAAGCTAGCTGAAGCATTAATAATTTATTTAGAGATTTGTTGTATAGAAACAAAGAAAAGCCTTGTCAAATTACCACAAAATAAAAAATTAGAATTGAATGGAAATACTACAAAAAAAAATATATAACAACCATCAATTGTAGTTGTTGAATGATTGATAAACATGCTTAGTGCCACATAACAACCACAAAAACAGTTAAAAATTGATTGGTAAGCCAATTTAGCAATTCCTATTGATGATAGTCGTTAGATTTGCTACCAGAGATATTAGCAACCACATAAAAGTGGTCACTCCATTTCAACCACAGTTTATTGTGGTCGCTAAATCTAGATATTGGAAAAACCAAAGGGATCAAGTGCTGATCAAACAATGATCACTTCATATGGTTGCAAAGTTTTGATCGCTGACGTGATCACAATTTGTGGTTGTAGATGGACCAAATTAGCAACCAATACCTGGTTGCAAAATTTTTTGTGATGACTGACCGTGGTCATAAATGTTGGTCGTATAAGGACCAAGTTAACTGCCATATCCTATGGTCACAAAATAGTTGTGGTCGCAATTGTGGTCACTAAATATATAGTTATCTTGGTATAGCGATCACGTGTTGTTGTCACAATTTATTACTGCATTCAAATGGAAAACATACATCTCGATTCATAATCATAGAAGAGAATGAATGTGGGAATGAAGTGCTCCCAGAAGCCTAAATCAATTAGAAGTGGATTTTATCTGAACTAATAAAAAACCATAGAGCAATCAGAGGAGGAATTTGTTTTGATGTTGCAATACCTTCAATCTCTCCTTCACTAATGAGGACAAGCTCACTTCTATTCAGTAATTCCCTTTAAACCTAAGGTATTCTCTGTGTTTGTATGTCTTCCTTTACTTTCTATTTTGTATGTCGGGATCCCTTTTTATTGAGTTTTTGATATGTATTAGGGTTAAATCCTATGAGATTTAACTCAGAATTCCAATATGGCTACTATCAATTTTAGTTTCAGTGCAGAGTATAATAGTTTTTCTCTTCTTTAATTTCAGTGTGGCTGCTTTTCAATTTTTCTCTTCTTTGATATGTTCTTAGTTTTAGTGTGCATGCTTCAATTGGACAACTATTAATTTTTATAGATATATAAGATAGTTTTAACAAATTATGGTTGCTTACTTGTCTGATACATAAAATTACCCTTGGATTTGCCAATGGATCTTTTAAGTAGGGCCACCGACATAGACTTAAAGGATCTTTTGGCAATAAACTGTTATGCTACCAATTTGACACATTTAGAGTTAAAAACGTGAGTGAACATTTTTTGTAACCAGAGGCCAGAACATCTTCATAACTAGTTGAAATTGAGTATTCCTACTTCATGAATAAAGAAGATCCAAGATAGTGTTTGAGGGCCATCCAATTCACTCAACTTTTCACTTCTACCAATTTAGTCCTTAGAATTAACTCTAGATAATTTTATTTTTAAATAAAATAAGCTACATTTTTGTATATAATCAGTGTTAGATAATGATTATCTAAAAAGTTCAAATTTATAGTTAGTTAACATTTTGGGTTAGAAGAGGTTAAAATTTATAGCCTGATATTTTGTAGGTTCAAAAGAGTTTTTAACATTTTGGGCCACATATTTTGGGAATTAGCTTTCAATTTGTAGAAAGATTTCAAAAACAATTTGGACTTTAGTTCTAAGACCTATAGACTATCCAATCATTGGTAGTAAATGGATTTTTAGGAACAAGTTGGATGAGCAAGGTCAAATCACTAAGAATAAAACTAGATTGGTTGTCAAAGGTTACAACCAAGAGGAAGATATAGATTATGATAAGATCTATACCTCAATTGCATTTGCATGTCATATAAATTTTAAGCTTTTTAAAATGGATGTTAAAAGTGCATTTCTAAATGGTTTTATAGATAAAGAAGTTTATGTTGAGCAATCTCTCGGTTTTGAGAATCATGAATTACCAAATCATGTGTTTAAATCTGTCACAGGCTCGTGTTTAGCTCAAACTCAGTTCAACCTTTTATATTTGAGCTCGAGCTCAACTCGTTTTAAAATTATTAAGCTTGTGAGCGACTCAAGTTAAATTTGTAAATTCTCGTTTATTATGCTTAATAAACTTAGTTTGTATTCGACTTATTAATTAATAATGATAAGAACTCGAGTTTACCTCGTTAACTAATAATGATAAAAGTTCAATTGTGTTCAAGTTTGATCTCAATAACAAAATATAATATAAACAAGTTTTAAATAAACACGTTTGTGAACTTTTAAATGAATATATTTACGAGTTTTTAAACCAATATGTTCGTGAATTTTTAAACGAACACGTTTATGAATTTTTAAAATAACATATTCACGGACTTTTAAACGAATATGATTGCGAGCGCTTAAATAAATATATTCGTGAGCTAACGAATCAGACATTATTAAGCTCGATAGAGCTCGAAAAGATTTTTGAGCTCAAGCTCAGCTCGTTAAGATTAACAATCTCAAATGAATTTTTTTTCAAACTGAGATTCGAATAGATTGCAAGCTAGTTAATTCATTTATAACCCTAGACATTTATAATTATAACTTTATTGTTATTATTGTAATTAGCTTTATTGTTATATTAAATACTATTTGATATGTCTGTATTGTCATGACTCTCTAGTATTGTTAGCATTAAGTACATTACGCACTCCTTTAGATCATCACTGCCTCGTGGACTCTTGATTATTTTAATAATCGACATTTTTTTCTTTTTGGTTCAACTTTCAGATTATTCTTGTCCCCCCAAATCTATTGGTTTAGGTGTCAAAACATGTACCATCCAATTCAATAATGAAATCATTATAAATTTATCAGATGCATGATCTGCCTCTTGAAATGTTCTAGGAAGTTAAGGAGGTAATGAACGGACTTTCTCCAAAAATGTTTAAAGACTCTGATAAGCCATTTCGGATAAACTTGAATGAGGTACTTCTCTTTCAATTCTGGTAGCTACTGTGCTGATCTTGTACTAATTTAAAGGTGAAAATATACAGTCTAACCTTTTTTATCAGTCATAATGATTTCAAAATAGTCACTTAAAACATATAAAAAAAAAAACTAATTCGTGAGCTTAATTAACTATTAATTCTTCAATGCTCAGAAGCACACCTAGAGACACTCGTAGTTACCAAATTCAATGCGGTTTGAACTTTTAAATGAAGGTCTAATTTCCATTTGGTCGATTTCAGCTCATTCTAAGCATGGTTTCTTTTTTTAAATAATGTATTTAACTCAATTGAATTGTAATTGTGTTGTTCCTTGTATATTAGGCCATTCTGATGGGGGGTGGAGGTGTTCTTGAACTCGCTGTTGACTTGTATCTGTGCCTCATTCTTTTATTACTTGAAATCTTACCTACAGGTTTGATGATATATATATCTCGAGTTATATTGATCTTCAAAGAATTTAACTTTAGCTTTCGATAGTTCTTCCTTGATGATATTACATGCAGAAATACAGGCTGTAAAGGTAATCTTCCAAGGTATCATATCTTTGTTAATTTATAAAGTACATTTATAAACATCGTTGGCCATATATGCTTTTAATTCGGACATGTAATTAATGTTAAATATATTAATTTTGTATATATGGAATGAAAAATAAAAAATTAAAATTAAATGGCATAAAATATGTAAATATTGTTGCAAAAGGTTAAAAAGGTTGCTAAAAATTATTTATGGTACAAAATATGTGTCCCTTATTATCTTTTAATTCTCGTCAAACCTACCTTTAAACATATTTTATGACCTTGGACGATATTGAAAAATATTTCAAATAATAAAAAAAACGATGTTTCATAATTCATTTCAAAATAAATTTAAAATTGGCGACAATATTTTTCATTGCCTATATTATTTTATAGGTGACAATTTGAAGTATTTATGACATTTTTTAACAATTTTGCTATAATTATATTTTGTCGCAAATAAGGGATATTTTATATTTTGCTAATTGTAGGGGATATTTTATATTTTTGGTTGTCTGAGACTGTTAGCGACATATGCCGAGATAATTTTATTTTGTCCCAAAAAAGCTTTAGCAATGTTTTTTTTTTTTGATGTTTTGGGACGACATTTTACAATGCCTAAAGCTTGATTTCTTGTCATGAATATAATAGCAATTGCCATTTATATTAATTTTTAATTATTTTTTTAATGAGTTTCGTTAATTGAGGCCAAAATGGATCAATGTTATTTTTCCTCAGATAAAATTAATTATTATTTGTTGGAATGAAATTTTAGTATCTTTTAATATGGAATGGATATGAATATATGATTATTACTTTCTCTGTTCCTAAAGAGATGTCATTTTAGTTTAAAATTTTTATTTTAAAATATTTGACATTTCACTATTAAAAATAAATATGAATTATTTTTTACTTATTTTACCCTTATTTAATAATTAGTAGAAGAGAAATTTGTTTCTTTTTGAGAATATACAATAATAATTGGTGGAAATCTAAGAGTAATATAACATTTTATATATATTTTAAAAGCATTTCTTAAAATAGTAAAAGTATGTCAACCCGTTATTAATAATTTAAAATAGGCCAGAGTTGCATTTATTGGAATTTGTTGGGTAGCTTCAATGTAATTATTTTTTGAAAATTATTTTCAAAATTTTTTATTGCAAATTTCTGATCAAATTGATTAAATGTTAAAAGGCAACGACCAAATATTATTATGGTGAGTACTGAGTAGTGTAATTATATACCAACCTGTTGTTATGGGAATATATACATGTGGAAGATTTTTCTATGGTTACAATTCTATTATTTACCATCATAATTTTTATTGTTAAAAATTATTAAATGTTATGACATTAAATGCTTATAATTGTTATAGAAGTAATTAAAATCAATAGATTTTGGATTTAATGTTAAAAAAATAGTATCCAATCAATCCGTGATCATTAAGACATCACCTCTACCTCTATATGAAATTATTTGATAAGTTTCCACACAAATTGGTCAATTTCCAATCTTTCGTCCAAAAAAATAATTTTGGGTCCCAACAGAATCGCTTCCATGTAATACAATCGCAACACCTTTGTCTTCCCATGCTCACTCCTATTTCTACTGCCATTGTTCTTTACGGGCCGCGCCACAACTTATGGCTTCATCTTACACTTCCAAAAATTGAAATTTCTTCTCTTATGGCTTCTGTTTCTGCTCTTCGCTTTTTTCTATTCCTTTATTTCGCTTTTTTCTCCACTAGCCAAGTGTTTGGCAAATCCACTCCTCTTTTCGCATGTGATGTGAAAACCAATCCATCACTAGCTTCTTTTGGTTTTTGTAACGTGTCTTTGTGGGGTAATTGAAAGAGTTGCAGACTTGGTGAAGAGACTGACTTTGCATGAGAAATTTGGGTTCTTGACAGAGAATGTAACAAGTGTGAGTAGACTTGGAATCCCGATATTTAAATGGTTGTCTGAAGGTTTACATGGTGTCTCTTCTGGGGGTTTCGCCTCCCATTTCAACAATGAAGTACCTGCAGCAACGATATTTCCTCAAGTTATTTTAACCGCTGCTTCTTTTAATGCTTCTCTTTTTGAAGCCATTGGAAAGGCAACACTCTAACTTCCTCGTTCTCTTCACTTACCATTTTTCATTCTTCTGTTGGATTTTTAGTACTCAAAAGGTGGAATTATAATTAAGGATTCTGTGGATTCCAGCTTCATAAATATAAATCTAACAAATGATTATGGGTTGTGATTTTGACAAGGCGGTTTCTGTTTAGAATCAATGTCAAATAATTTGTTCAAATATTAGGTATACCCACCATCAATTTATTGAAAAATTAAGTTTATTATGTTGAAAAATTAAGCAAATATTAGGTACACCCATCTCCACCTAATTTGTCGAAAAATTAAGTCCATATTAGGTACACCTACCATACTAAATTTTTCACTAAATGTATGGTGAAAATTTGAACAAAATGTATGGTGTAGATTTAACTTTGAGCCTATAAATAGACATAATTCCAAGGTTTAAATTATCTTTAAGTGAAGAAGAAAAATAAGACTACAAGTCTTGACTGTTTGTGAGAGTTGAGAGATTTTTTTGTAATATTTCTAGCTTAGTAAAGTTTTTGCTGTATTTCCAATTTTTGAGTGAATTTCTTCTTTTAGATATTTAATTTAAAGTTGTTCATTCTAAATTTTTTCCTAACAATTGGTATCAGAGCCGAACTTGAGTGTTAATATTTATTTATCATATGCTCTGTGGTTGCCACTGCTAAGTGGATCCTCCATATCAAAAAAGAAGTTAAATTATTATTCACTCTTGAAGATTGGTATCAGAGGGGGACGATCATATATCGTTCTTAGTAGAGCTATCTTGAGTCGTGAGAAGTTTGACACACTGAAAGTTTGTTGATTAAGCTTGTTCGACATAGTCAAAATCATATCGGCATGATGGATGACCTTCAAGTAGTCGGAGGAATCAAGAAGCTCAACAACAAAAACTACAACACATGGGTAACATGTATGGAGTCTTACCTACAAGGTCAAGACCTTTGGAAAACTGTCGGTGGTAGTGAAGTTACACAACCAACAACAAAAGATGTCTTGCGAAAGTGGAAGATTAAAGCAGGCAAAATGATGTTTGCTTTAAAAACCACAATTGAAGAAGAAATGTTAGAGCATATTCGAGATGCCAAAACACCAAAGGAAGCATTGGACACTTTTGTTACACTCTTCTTAAAGAAGAATGATACAAGACTGCAACTTCTCAAGAATGATTTGCTATCAATGGTGCAATGTGACATGACGATTGCCCAATATTTTCACAAGGTGAAAGCAATATGCCGCGAAATTTCAGAGCTAGATCCAACAACTCCTATTGGAGAAACCAGGATAAAAAGAATAATTATCCATGGTTTGAGACCCGAATACCGTGGGTTCATTGCTACAGTACAAGGGTGGCCGACACAACCATCACTTATTGAGTTTGAAAATGTTGCCCAGATATTAGACCAAGAAGGAGGGTTGAATTGGAGTTTCAAAAATTAAACTTTAAAGTGCGGAAATAAATAATTAATTTTAGGAGGGATAGAGAAAATCAGACACAAAGATTTATAGAGGTTCGGGTGTTAACAAACCCTACTCCTCTCCCCAATCGAAATTGGGAGTTTCACTAATACACTAAGTGTTACAATGGAGTTTTCCAAGCTCACTCCCAACTATGGTGTTTCTCACAATGGCTCACACCTAACCTAGAAAACCCTTGTATTTTAATCGCTCACACAATAACCAATTCCTTGTGTTTTGCAGGCTCACACAAACAAGCTTCACTTTGTGTTTTACAGGCTCAAACAAACAACCTTCACTTTGTGTTTTACATGGTCACACAAAAAACCTTTTAATTTGTGTTTTGGAGGTTCACACAACTAACCCTTACAAGTGTTCTACTCTTAACCCAGAAATACCCAAAACTCATTTGAGTAAAGATTACAGAGAGAACCACTTATAAATCTTAATTTGCTCAAATATGAGGAGCAAAAAGATTTTTACAGAGAATAGATTTTTACAGAGAATATATTTGTTCTCAAGGTATGAAAGTACAAAATAGCTTGTAATAAGAATTAAACTTGAAGTATATGTTATTCTATTGTTATTCTCTTCATTCTCTTGTTTTTAATGCATATAGTCGTTAGGGTGCATTAAATAAGAAACTAGCTGTTGTACCAACCAAAAAATCGCGCCTGATATTTTTCTCTTTCATTGTTCACGGGCATGACTATATTTGTCACGGGAGTGACAGTTCTTCCCAAGCCGTGACTGAAGTGGTGACCTTGGTCGTGAAGCTCTCTGGAATGTCTTGACATATTGAGTCACAGGCGTGACATACTCATTCACGGGTTTTCATATTTATTTGTTCAAAAATTAGGTACATCCATCATCAATTTGTTGAAAAATTAAGTTTATTGTGTTGAAAAATTAAGCAAATATTAAGTACACCCATCTCCATCTAATTTGTTGAAAAATTAAGTCCATATTAGGTGCACCTACATACCAAATTTTTCACCAAATGTATGGTGTGAATTTAATTTTGAGCTTATAAATAGGCATAATTCTAAGGTTTAAATTATCCTTGAGTGAAGAAGAAAAATAAGACTACAAGTCTTGAGTGTTTGAGAGAGTTGAGAGTTTTCTTTGTAATATTTCTAGCTTAGTGAAGTTTTTATTGTGTCTCCAATTTTTGAGTGAATTTCTTCTTTGAGATATTTAATTTAGAGTTGTTCATTCTAAATTTTTTTCTCAACAGTTTCTACTGAAGCTAGAGCAATGCACAATTCGGGATTGACAAAATTGTCGTTTTGGGAACTAAATGTCAACATATTTCGTGATCCCAGATGGGGAAGAGGATAAGAAACTCCATGTGAAGATCCAAAGCTCTCAAGTGAGTACGCATCATCTTTTATTAGAGGTATGTAAGGAAGAGATTCTGATAAGCTTAAGGTTGTTGCCTGTTGCAAGCATTATACAGCCTATGATCTTGAAAGTTGGAATGGAATAAATCGTTTCCATTTCAATGCTATGGTAATTTAATTTTTGTTGGATTCAACATTATTATTTGAGTTTTGTGCATGATTTCAGGATTTTCATTCTGTTTTTTGTGATGAATTAGGTGACAAAGCAAGATTTAGAAGATACATTCCAACCACCATTCAGGAGTTGTGTTGTGGATGGATATGCTGTGTTAAGAATCAATGTCAAATAATTTGTTCAAATATTAGGTATATCCACCATCAATTTGTTGAAAAATAAAGTTTATTGTGTTGAAAAATTAATCAAATATTAGTTACATCCATCTCCACCTAATTTGTTGAAAAATTAAGTTCATATTAGGTACACCGGCCACACTAAATTTTCCACCAAATGTATGGTGAAGATTTGAACAAATGTATGGTATAAATTTAACTTTGAGTCTATAAATATGCACACTTCCAAGGTTTAAATCATCATAGAGTGAATAAACAAATAAAACTATAAGTCTTGAGTGTTTGTGAGAGTTGAGAGCTTTTTATGTAATATTTCTAACTTAGTAAATTTTTTGTTGTGTCTCCAATTTTTGAGTGAATTTTTTCTTTGAGATATTTAATTTAGAGTTATTCATTTTAAATTTTTTCTCAACATGTTGTAGGTGTAATATGTTCCTACAATGAGGTCAATGGTAAGCCTACTTGTGCTGATGCTAACCTCTTTTCTGGTGTAATCCGAGGCCAATTGGAACTAAATGGGTATGTTGTTAGTGCTGCTTCTCCAAAATTTCACCATGCTATATATTGTAAAAGAGTTATTCAGGTTTAGTTTTGATGATTAAGTCAACATAAATTAACGGTTTTTGCATATCTATTGTTTCTAACTGTGAAGCGCTAAAATTCAGTCTTAATTTTTTATATGTAAAAAATTAACTTACAATAGTTAATTTATACGAAAATACTTGCTTAAGTCAGATCTACATAGAACATGTTCTTCATTGTTTATTACCAAAACGGTTTTTTTTAATGAAATTAGTCGGCAACAATAATTAGTTTAACAAAAATAGTAAATAAGTTAAACAATTCAGTTTATAATACTTTTTTTTCAATAAAAATGTTAATTTAAGAATATAGATTATTTGTTTAGTAAATCAATTAATCAATTCTTTTTTTTTTTCCTCTTCAACGCTTTTCTTTCTTTTTTAAAATTTAATTGAATACATTGACAAGATGAGATTCATAAATTACAAAATTTACAATTATGTTGAAGTCATATCAGCTAAAAATGTTAAAAAGTAATAAAATACATAAATCTAATGTCAATTTTAAACTAATTTAGTCTTTATTTATGAAAAACTTGAAATCTAATTAACGATATTGAAAGAATTATTATTCGATCTCAGTAAATAAAATTTTAAATCAATTTGTTAAAAATGTCATTGTAGCTATCCACTTGGTAGCTTATTAGCTATTTATAGCTTATTGGCATGATTGAGGCTCGTTGTTATTAGCAACATTGAGAGCATAAGGAACAATGTTTGCATAGCCATACCTTTGAGGAGGTTTAATTTTCCTCCTTTGTCGATTTCTAGCAAATTGATAGTGTTCAAAATTATTCTTTATTTGTTTTCTCAAATGGATGTTGTTTTTCTTCATCTTCTTGGTCCCTTAAGGTTTGGTCAGATGACTCCACATCAAGCTCCACCTTTTTTGAGACTCCTCATGAGACTTTATCATTTCAACATTTGATTGGGTTTGGGTTTGAGCTCCCATAATGGATCAAGTTTATGATCCAACACAACATCCATTAATTGTGACGATCTAGTGATTTTTGGTATTAACTTATCAGTCTTAATTTTTTATATGTAAAAAATTAACTTACAATAGTTCCAATCTTAATTTCAGGGTGAATGAAATATTGTTTATTGGAAAATACTTGCTTAAGCCAGATCTACATAGATCATGTTCTTCATTGTTTATTACCATAACGTTTTTTTTAATGAAATTAGTCGGCAACAATAATTAGTTTAACAAAAATAGTAAATAAGTTAATCAATTCATTTTACAATACTTTTTTTTTCTTTGTTTAGTAAATCAGTTAATCAATTCTTTTTTTTTCCTCATCAATACTTTTCTTTCCTTTTTAAAATTTAATCGAATAAACAAGAGAATTTGTATTACTTTAGGATGATTTGAATGACATAATTTATGGCTATTTATAGTCAAAACAATGGCCAAATTTGTAGTTATTAAACTACCTACAAATTTGTGGTCATTAAGATACCAACTAATATATGGTTATTAATCCACAACTAGACATTTTTATCACCTTTAATGTGGCTATCTTAATTTTCATACACTTTTCCATAACTTTAGCCAAACAAATAATGTTAGACACTTTTCAACCCACAACATCATATTTTCATTTACACATCAATGAGATTGTCGACATAATTTTTTTATTAGTTATAATAGATACTTTTTTCTTCTCTCCCTTCTTTGAATATATATGTATTCATAGTTTCTGACATAGATTTAATTAATTGGCTCCAAAACATATAATTAAGAAAATGTCTATAAAACAGTAATAATTTAAAAAAAACAACCATAATATTTGATTGTAGGCATGAGCTTTGAAGAATTATACAAGTATGCAGTACAACTCTTCTTATTGATGGATTACTCTACCTATAATAGTGTGAAGAAAGGAAGCATGGAATTATTTCCTTAAGAACATTCAAGCACGGAATAAACTACATTAAACTGAAATTGAGGATCCCAAGCATAGGAAAAAGAGTAGGATTCATACGGATGAAGAAGTGTTCCGTTGTAAACTAAGCATGAATCTGAGTTATAATTGTTCAAAATATTTGGATCAACTCCTGATATGTTTTGGAATCCAATGCAATTTACTCTGATATCATATCTGTCGCAGAAGCAATTATTGGTTATTGTCACATTCCATTTTGTCTTGTTTTCAAATTTTCCAATGGCAGATTGTGAAACTGTGTAATCTGATGTTTGATCACAATCTTGGCAATTTCTTGCAAATTAATTTAGACATTTAAAACTTTCCGAATTTTACATTGATAATCAAGATTTATATGTCATATATAAAAATCTTGATTTGATTAGTTTCTTATCTCTAACTAATCAACCAAGTTAGTATATATATATAAACAAAGAAACACTTTACCTTGAACAAACAGACAAAGTAAAAAGACTGCGAAAAATATTTGATACGAATTATTGGCCATCGCAATGATATATCACAAACTTCTTTTTTCTATTTCTTTAGTTTAATGGACACTAATGGAAAAACTTATCCTATTTATACAGATTTTGGGACAAAAACTAACTGATGTTTTAAATGAGTGAAATCTGTAACGGTTTATTTTCATCACATTTATACTCAAGAAATCTGTAAACAGTTTTTGAGAAGGGAATTAAGTCACGAACTTTTATTACATAATTAAGGCAGGAATCTTTAATTTAGTCCTTTCATATGCATAATGTTTCCCTTTGAAAACAAATGCAAAAGATAATTTAATTTGTTTTTCTTTTTGAAATGTGGATATAAGTATTTCCTAAATAAGAATATTTTCTTGAAAAAGTTACTGGGTTTTCATATTTATTTGGCTTCTGATTCAGAAATTTAAATAATTTTATAGGCGTGTGAATATATATATGGACCATAGTTTGCTCCATTCTTCTCCTCCACTTTTGTGTATAATATTACTATAAAAATTAATATCTAAGAGAAAAAAAAAAAAGGAGAGAGAATTAAGGAGGAATGATAATTTTAATTTTCATATCTAGGATAATTCCATTTCACAATTATAAATGATAAGTTTATAGATGCATATTGATTTAAATTCAGATTTTCGAGTCATACTGAAATAGAATGACTGAAAATAAAAATTAAACCATTCATCTTAACATAAATGAATTGCTTTAAATGAAAAAAAAAAAGAAGAAAATTTGAAACAATATTTTTAATACTAAGGATATCTAAACCAATAAAGAGTGATTGGATAATAAATTAGAGCTTCGAAAGGCACAATATAAAGAGAAAACTTAAGGTCCTTTAATTTAGTTGTTGAATGCATGTGACAGCTGATAATTGATTGATATTAATATTTAGTAAAACTAATCGAGTTGTTGATATTATAATGTAAAATTATCAACAGAAATCAGAAGCCAAGTAAATATATATATATATATTTTTAATAATACTTGCAGGTTTTAGCAATCTATAACACATTTTGTCATCCATGACACCAACATTTTCCTTGAAAACAGAAATCCGTACAAGTTATTGACAAATATAAATATGAATATGTAAATAGCTTGTGTTTTGTTATATATATATATTGATTGTAATATTAAAAACATTTTATACGTTGATAAGTGTAGAAAAAAATAGTGGTGAATCAAATCAGAATTCATGATAATTATTTTTGATAAATTGATTTAAATTTTTATTTAGTAAAATCAAATTTAATAACTTTGATTAAAAAAATCTATTGATGGGATAAAATGGAAATCTAAATAAACTTAGAATTAGTTTCTAATTTTTTATATTTAAATTCTAGTTCTAACCATTCTTAATTGATGAGATATTTTTTTAATTTTTATAAGTAGTTTCACTTCAATTGAATAAAATGTGTAGCTTTTAGTCTTTTTTTTCAATTTATGTATTTTGCTCCGAATTGCAATTTTGTTAATTGTTCCAAAAGGATTGAAGCTAGCTGAAGCATTAATAGTTTACTTACAGATTTGTTGTAAAGAAACAAAGAAAAGTCTTGTCAAATTACATCAAAATAAAAAAATTAGAATTGAATGGAATCACTAGAAAAAAAAAAACAATATAACAACCATCAATTGTGGTTGTTGAATGGTTGCTAAACAGGCTTAGTGCCACATAAAACCACAATAACAGTTATAAATTGATTGGTAAGCCAATTTAGCAATTCCAATTGAAAGTAGTCGTTAGATTTGCAACCAAAGATATTAGCGACCACGTAAAAGTGGTCACTCCGTTGCAACCACGGTTTACTATTGTCGATAAATCTAGATATTGGAAAAACCAAAGGGATCAAGTACCGACCAAACAACAATCACATCATATGGTTGCAAAGTTTTGATCGCTGACATGATCACAATTTGTGGTTGTAGATGGACCAAGTTAGCAACCAATACCTGGTTGCAAAATTATTTGTGGTCACTGACCGTGGTCATAAATGTTGGTCTTATAAGGACCAAGCTTACTGCCATATCCTATGGTCAAAAAATAGTTGTGGTCGTAATTGTGGTCACCAAATATGTAGTTATCTTAGTATAGCAACCAAATGTTGTTGTCACAATTTACTATTGCATTAAAATGGAAAAACCTACATCAAGATTCATAATTAGAGAAGAGAATGAATGTGGGAATGGAGTGCTCCCAGAAGCCTAAATCAATTAGAGGCGGATTTTATTTGAACCAATAAAAAACCATAAAACAATCAGAGGAGGAATTTGTTTCGATGTTGTAGTACTTTCAATCTCTCGTTCACTACCGAGGACAAGCTCACTTCTATCCACTAATTCTCTTTAAGCCTAAGGTATTCTCAATTTTTGTATGTCTTTCTTTCCTTTCTATTTTGTGTGTAGGGATCCCTTTTATTGAGTTTCTTATATGTATTAGGGTTAAATTCTACGAGATTTAACTCAGAATTCCAATATGGCTACTGTCGATTTTAGTTGCAGTGCAGAGTATAATAGTTTTTCTCTTCTTTAATTTTAGTGTGGTTGCTCTTCAATTTTTCTCTTCGTTGATATGTTCTTAGTTTTAGTGTGCATGCTCCAATTGGACAACTATTAATGTTTATAGATATATAAGATAGTTTTAACAAATTATAGTTGCTTACCTGTCTGATACATAACATTACCCTTGGATTTGCCAATGGATCTTTTAAGTAGGGCCATCAACATAGAGTTAAAGGATCTTTTGGCAATAAACTATTATGCTACCAATTTGACATATTTAGAGTTAAAAACGTGAGTGAACATTTTTCTTAACTAAAGACCAGAACATATTCATAACTAGTTGAAATTGAGTATTCCTACTTCATGAACAAAGAAGATCTAAGATAGTGTTTGAGGGTCCTCCAATTCAATCAACTTTTCACTTTTACCAATTTAATCCTTATAATTAACTCTAGGTAATTTTATTTTTAAATAAAATAAGCTACATTTTTGTAGATAATCAGTGTTAGATAATGACTATCTAAAAAGTTAAAATTTATAGTTAGTTAACATTTTGGGTTAGAAGAGGTTAAAATTTATAACTTGATATTTTGTAGGGTCAAAAGAGTTTTTAACATTTTGGGCCACATATTTTGGGAATTAGCTTTCAATTTGAAGAAATATTTCAAAATAAAATTTGGACTTTAGTTCCAAGACTTAAGAACTATCCAATTATTGGTAGTAAATGAATTTTTAGGTACAAGTTGGATAAGCAAGGTCAAATCACTAAGAACAAAGCTAGATTGGTTGCCAAATGATACAACCAAAAGGAAGACGTAGATTATGATATGATCTATACTTTAGTTGCAAGATTAAAAGCCATTAAAATATTTTTAGCATTTGCATGTGTTATGAATTTTAAGCTTTTTAAAATGGATGTTAAAAGTGAATTTCTAAATGGTTTTATAGATAAAGAAGTTTATGTTGAGCAACCTCCCAGTTTTGAGAATCATGAACTACCAAATCATGCGTTTAAGCTCACTAAGACCGTATATGGTTTGAAACAAGTTCCATGAGCTTGGTATGAAAAACTTAGTACATTTTTCTTAGAAAATAGTTTCTTAAAAAGACACGCACATACTACTATTTATATCAAAAAGTACAAGCATAAAATTCTATTTATTTAAATTTATGTTGTCGATATTAAATTTGGGTCTACTAATAAATTGTTTTATCAAGAATTTGTTAAATGTATGACTAGAGAGTTTGAAATAAGAATAATGGGAGAGCTCAAATTCTTCCTTAGTCTAATCAACTAATCCAAGTACACCAAAGAGTTATTAAAAAAATTTGAAATCGAAGGATGTAAGAGTGTCAAGACTTTTGACCTTTTTTCAAGCGAGCTTGGATTCCTTTTCAGCAGTTATTTTATCAGAATATGTAGAATCTCAAAGACTTTGTTGAGTCTCAAGTAGAGAGCCTTAAGGATGAAGTGGCTCATTTATGTGATCGGTTATCCGGCATCAAGCCATGATCTATCCTAGTTTTAGTTTTTTTTTTAGGATGATCAGGATAGCATTACATCATTTCATGTAAACAAATTTTTTCTGTTTCTTATCAAATCATATATCTGTTTGAATCTAGTAATGTATATCTTTTTGCTTTCATCTTGTTTATTGCTTCTCTTTCCTCTCCTTTTACTTTTTTTCTTTTCGATTGTGTCAAAAGTGGGAGAAGAACATGCAATATCTATATTAGGTATGCTTTATATATGCCTTTTATGCATGGTATATGCATTTTGTTTTGATTAAAGCATACATTGTATTTTGATGGGCTAAGTGAACTCTTTTGAACTTCTTTATTTTTATGCTTTTGATTTTAGTTTGTGCCATACTTGTGGTTATTTGTATTAAATTCTTTATAAGCATATTTTGAGGGGGAGAAAATAATTTTTCCTTAAGCCACATATTGCACAATTATTTATCACCATAAAAAAGGATGAGACTATTAAACCTTGAGAGGTATTCCTATCATTTTGATGATAACAAATAATTGGACAATAAGAAATTTAATCATATTTTTGTGTTCTAAATGTTTATATATAACCATAGGTTATATGTTCCTTATACTACAGAAGTTAGCAGATTCAAGTGGATTGAAGTTCAAAGAATGAAATTGAGAAGTCATTCATGCCCATGACAAAAAGATCATGGCCATGAAGCAGTTCACTTTAATGCAAACAACCACCCTCGTGATGTTGCATTTTCACGCCCATGAAAGACAAGGTCATGCTCGTGAGATTTGTACATGTCAAACCTTGATATTCAATTGTTCATGGTTGTGAAGCATTTTGGCCTACCTGTAAAGCTTAAATTGTCACACCCATGAAAGAGTGTCATGCCTGTGAAAGATTTATGAATTATAGATAGAAGCATTCATGGTCAACTTCACCATTCCATTCACAACTTCACCAAGAACAGTCACGCCCATGACTTGCATATTTAATGTTGACAAGCGCAAATAAAAAAGTAGTTGAATGACTATTTTTGCATTGAATGCACCCAAATGGATTTATTTCTTAGAGAAAGTATAAATATGACTCAATTATGAACTTGTAAAGGTTAGACAACAGATTAACAAGTAACTAATCATTGAAAAGCTATATGTGCATTTATTCAAACTTCATTTTTACAATCTTTATTGTGAAAACTATTATTGCTTAGTTTGGTAAGCTATTTTAGTTAGTAATTACTTTCATTCCTGTAATCAAATTATCATTAGTAGGTTAGAGTAATTTGAGTAGTAAATAGTTTTTATGTAAGCCATAAAAAAATATAAAGATTAGTTATTGTGTTAGTAATTAAAACACAAGGGTTACTATTAGGTTAGATGTTAGTAAAACACAAAGGTTACTATTGGGTTAGATGTTAGCAAAGTGAGTAAAACACCATAGTTGGGACTAAGTTAGAAAAACTTCATTGTAACACCTTAAGTGTTAGTAAAATACCCAATTGAGATTAGGGAGACGAGTAGGGTTTGTTAACACCCAACCTCTATAAATCTTGTGTCTCTATCTCTTTACTTCTTTTTTATTTATTCTTAGTTATTTGCTTGAAGTAAAATATTGTTTCAACTAATTGAACCTCCCTTATTAGTTATTGTTTTGGGCAACAATATTATATTTACTACACTATTTTTTTCTTTAATATTTTATTATTCTTTTTATCAATAATTTAATATTCTATACCCTTAATTTACTATTTAATATATTCATTCATTTAACAATATTTCTCAATAAATATTACAGTTTGCTTTTCAATTTATTCTTGAACTTTTATTTTTTCCAATTAAGTCCATTTCCTCACCTTACGACTCTAATTAACTCTTTTTTTTCTTCTTCTTCTCTCTTTTTTTTATTTATTATTTATTTTTATATATTTGTTTTTCCAAACTTCTATTTAATTAAGCAAATTTCAATTTCGTTACTAAAATTCTAATTATTTACAATTGTGTCATTACTTTACATTTATTTACTCTTTTATCACTTACTATTTTTATTTTTCATTTATTTTCTTTTTAACTATATAATTTAACATTTTATTTCATTTTATTCCACTTATTTCTCATTTTTTAATTTTTCAATTTTTTTGTTACAATTATCACTTTTGTCATCATTATTATTATACCATTTTATTATTCTTATCACTTTTATCATATTCATCCTATTTATCATTTTTATCATACATTTGTTTTTCACATTTATCATTTTTATTATATTTATATTTTTTTTTATCATTTATCTAATATTTTTCGCTTTTATTATAACTCTCAAAATTTTCACTTATTTCATTTTCATTATATTTTTCACTTAAATCATTTTTTTATCATATTATTCATTTTTTACTACTTTTATTAACATTTGCTCCTAATTTCAATCCAATAAAAAATCTTCAGACTAAATATATGAGATGTGGATCCAAAAGTCCACTACACTGAAGAGTAATCCCGAATGACTACTCGAGCACTGCACTGTACACTGAATCACTGTATCAATATCACTGAAGTAGACCATCATTAGGCTACATAAATAAGTCATCATGACCCGCACCGCGGTAATGGTATCTCTATGGCTAGTCAATTATATTCTGGGTTAGATTTAACCATCAAAAAAATAACTAAGGACATAATTTTATTCCTTTAACTCAATTTCCATTAAATTCATAAATTCCATTATTTTTATAATATTAATCACTTAACATGTTATTCATCCATACAATTTTATCACTATCATAATTTTTCACACTTTCTATTCTAATATATCAATATTTTATTATTTATATTCAATTAAGTTATTAAGCATCACTAAACACACTTTATTCATTATTTTTCATATCATGCATAATAAAATCAATAATTAGAAAAATATTCAATATATCATTTAACAATTCTCAATAAATTTATATACACTCAATATCATATTTTATGGCATTTCATAAAGAAATTGTTATTTAATTAGCAAGAAAAATATTAATTTCTCCTTTCTCATATTTCGGCCTATATTAAATTTTTATCATTAAAATTTTTCTTTCACCTTCTAATTATTCATTTTACTAATTTATATAGTCATTATTCCATATATATATCATTATATTATACTAAAATGTAATTATACCTTAATTTGAATTTTTCACATAATAGGATCATATTTTCCAATTTCCACTAATTAATTTTTTTAATTTAAACTAACCATTATAATTCTCTTTTTATAATCCCTTAATCATATTTAATCAATGGAAATAAGTAGATTTTGAAATCACTAACCTTATTTTCTTGCTTTGATATTCCTAAGCTTCATTTTCCTTAGCCTTTCCTGTGGAAGTACTTTCACTTTCCTTTGAACCTACCATGACCGAAAATTATACTTCATTAATCCACTAATATTTTGCTTTCTTAATTCAAATAAACTTCATATTTATCATCTACATACAACTACCTATTTGAACAATTAAACTATTTTAAAACTATAAATTTTACTTACCTCAAATTTATATCCTAACTTGTCTCCTTTGATTTTATTCCACTTTAGCCCTCCAAATGAAGAATAAAGGCTTCTACTAGGTATTAGAAATACTGAAATTATTTTTGGGTGGTTGATTTTGGTGTAAAAATTGAAGAAATTTGAAAGAGAAAGATGAGAGAAATGGTTCGGCCAAGAGGGAAAGAAAGAGGAAGAAGACAAAGCAGAATTCTCTCTAGAGAATTCTGATTTTTAAGCCTATTTATAATGGTCTAAGTTGGATGAGCTTGGGTCAAACAAAACTCAACCCATTTAGGCTCAATTATACATTATAAATTATGTTTCTCATTTTCTAAGCTCAATTTCGCTCAAATTTAATTCCATAATTCATAAAATATTTTTATGTCTATAAGAAAATTTTCAACTCAATCAGAGTCTATTTTCTATCTAGTTCACTCAAACCGGACCGATAATTCAATTTTTGGTGTTACCATTAAATTTCTTTTTCACTGTCAAATAATCATAAATATTATTTAGAGTCTATCTAAGTCTTAAAATAAAATTTTGGATGTCATCTGCTATTTTTCATAATTCAGTCAAAATACAGTCAACCAACTATTTAATTAAATCGGATTCCATTTTTTTTATTTTTAACTTTTGATGGCTTATTTGACCTCATTTTCACTCCATATTTTACCTTCGGACTAGTCATAACCTATATTATTTTAAGATGAAATAAAATATTTTTCACGCATGGGCGTATTTTTAACCCTCGAGTATGCAGATCAATTTCTGAAACTATATTTTACAACTAACCCGGTACTTGAGCCATTACATCACTTCTACTATGCAGGGCAAGTCTTAATATTATGTCTAAATTTATCACATAATTTGCATGTGTATTTAGCTTATAAGTGATTTTGCAATTCATTCATTTTTTTATTCATAATGTTCTTGGATGACCTTTTTCCGAATCATGATAGCATCTAGAGTTAAAGGCAATCCATAACTTGGTGGCTAATAATCAGAGTGTCCTAAAGGGTATAAGCTCATTTAATAACACTTCAGTGTGTATTCCAAAGTATAGTATAAAATAATAAATTGAAAATAGTTGATACCATTACTCAAGCAAATAACAATTATATGGAAGTAAGGTATTTTTGCTAATTAAAATTTGTCACATGTACATGTATTATTAAACAAATTAACGACCTACTTATTTGTTCCTTTTCATTTGTTGTTGTAATGATAGAGAAAAGTTCTTTCTCTCTATCATAAGTCATCACATAATACCTTTTTGCCTTACGCACCCTCTTATTCAATAATTTATGCTTATCTTCATAATATAGAGTCCCATATGCAATCTTCCTCAAATATTTTAATTGTCTCTCATTAAAACAAATCTACCATTTTTTTAATATTCATTTATTAAAGAAGTGATAAGCATGCCTCTCATTTTCTTAATTATGCCATTGAATGGTTCAAAAATATTGGTAATCATACATCCATAACGCTTCCTTATGGCATGTGAATGAGTCTACATATGTTAGGGGATCTTTTCAATCCTTTTTATTTTATTTTATTTCAGGCTCCACTTCATATATGATTTCTATGACCCTATTAAACTTTATCTTCTAGTGTTCGTACTCTATACATATAACACAGAAAGACAATAATTATTTATTTAAACATCGATATAGTAATGTATAAATTAGTATGTATTTAATGGGAAGAAGATGACCTGCTTTTTTAGCGACTCTATCAATTTATTGTAATTAAATTTTTTTTATTAAAATTGCTTGCCACATAGTGAATGCAATAATGAGGAGCACACATTCTACCAATCATATCACATTGCATGAATTATTTCAATGTGTCTGTCACTTATCACACACAAATCTTCATTCTTAGTCACATAACCTAATGTTATTCATAAACCAACTTCAATTTTCTTTATTCTCTTTTACAACAATCACAAATATAACAAGAAAATTTTTATTATTCCCATCCAATCTAAAGGCAATTAATAAACACCATTTATATTTTCCATATAAAAATATTTCATCCACTACAATACTAGCCTACAATAATTAGAGCCTTCAATGTAAAGTCTGAATGTCCAAAATATCTTTTTGAATATGCGACATGTTGGATCTAGATAATCTTGAATATAATGAGTGTAAGCTTCAATTACATAATACGAACTAGGATTAGCATCGATAGTAGCAACTATCCACTAACGGAGTTTTTAATATTACTCATCTCGTTCTCCAAACAACCTATCAATGACTAACTTCTTAGCAAGCCATGTTTTCTTGTATGAAGTTAATTGAATGTCTTATGGATGCTAGTTACTAAGGCACTAATTTTGATCTATGGCACCTCTCGAAAACTATCCTCAATGTAATTGCATATCAATTATTAATCCAATTGTTTATGATCTTGTGACCTATAAGAACTAATGCAATTGAGAGGGTCATTATATGTAGTTATCTTCCAATATACTGCTCTTGATTTTTTATTTGCACGCAATTGGAAATTGCAACCACACTCTCTCTTTTTGCATTCAGTACAAATGTATTTTATCTAACAACTTCAGTCATATACTTTTGATTTCAATATAAATAGTACTCCTTTGTTATTGCTCAGATAGCATCATTAGAATGAAAAATTGAATTATTTATTTCTCTTGGAATCTCTTCACTAATTATTTTTACTTACACCTTTTTTTAAGGGGCCTACAACCATTATAAGGCATAGGGTTTACATCCTAGACGAAAGTTAATAGTATACCACTTCTATGAATAGCTCTTAATGTCGCATCTTGTCCAAGATTGGAACCTTTTATCATAACTTCTGCTCATTGCATACCTTGATCCAATACTATTCAAATAACATTACTTGTTATGGTTTGAGCAGCAAAAGGTGTTCCTCTTCTTATGCCATAAGTGCCAATAGAGGACTAAAAAATTACTCATCTCCATACATTTGTAACGGTCACAATAGTATTGTTGATATCTGCATAAGAATTAGTATGCATTAGATCAATCTCTGTGCCCTCTAAATTTTCACCATTTTAAACACCGATGGGAGTTGCCTCTATTTATATGTTGCATTCATCATCATCATCATCATCTTTTGCTTCTTCATCACCATCTTTGGGGGGTATTTAGGATTGTTATTGGGTGTACAAAAAAACATATTTAAAATTTTTTATTTAAATGACTGGTTTTTTTAATTTTTTATAAAATATTTTTCTCAAACATGATTCTAGAAAAAAGTATCTATTTATCTGCTTCTGGAAAAAGTATCTATTTACCTACTTCTAGAAAAAGTATCGATTTACCTACTTTCCAAAAATAGTTTTCAAAACTCAAAAAAAATTAAAATAAAAAAATTTTCTTTAAAAACGCTTTTACCAAATGTGAGTATTATCCTTCTGCAGTTTGACCCTTTTTCCATTCACATGGCTAAAATTAACATATATTGAGAAATAAGTTTGATGTCTGCCTATTTTGGTAATTGTTTTGACTTATTAAAGTAAAAATCTTGAAGAAAGACATGTTGTTGTGATTGTATAACATGGAGGTGATATAGTTGGGATACAAAATTATTTTATTGGACAAAAGATTAGAAATTGACCAATTTGTGGACTTTCTATAATTTGACATAAAATAATTATTAACTTTGATCGCCACATCAAATATTCACATGACAACGCTTTGTGGATGATGTTACTTTCATTTGCAGTCACTAAATTTATACCTTTAGTGCATTTTAGTCATTAAAAAAAATTCATTTTTCTCATCATTTTACTCAAAAATATTTAGGTGTTTTTTTCAGCCAATATTTATTTGAAGAGGAATTAAAAACAATATACCTCAAAGTTTTGAGACAATGAAGAGTAATTGAAAAAATAATTTTTTTGGCTAAAAACATACCCAGCTACATATATTTATCCATTTTTTTCATTTTGCACCATGATCAGTTTTTGGTCCAAGTTACTCTTTATTTTTTGTTTTTTGTCCATTAAAAATTCAAAATTTTCTCATAATATGCTCTTTGTCATATCAAAGAATAGAGCATGCATTTGACGCACCAATGAGTTTTTCCGATGTGCTTTGTCATCAAATAATGATCAAGTCTATCATATTTTTGAAATATTAAATGACAAAGTTGACCAAAATCGAAATATAAGTGAACTTAGACTAAAAACCAATCAAAATGACAATAATGGACAAATACATGTGTTTAGGTTAGAGTATAAGTTTAATAATTAACCACAGATAAATTTAACCTTATCCAAGCAGTAATGTCATGTGGACATCTGACGTGGTAATTGAACTTAGGATTTGTATTTTTGTGTCATCTAATGTGGCAAAGATTTTGCATCATGTTAGTAGCCACATTATATTTCTGGTTACTAACTCAACAAAGTAGTTAGAAGTGATTTTTATGGGAATAAAACTAATTTCGTTATTTTTATGGAATTAAAAAAATTTATAATTATTTTATGGTAAATTATAGAAAGTTTAGTGACCGTTGGTAAAATTAACCTAAATTTGTAAAGAAACTGATCAAATAATTTCACCATCTTCATATATATATTCTCATAACAGCAGGTAGGTAGTAAGTGCATTAAAAAAAAAAAAGATGTTTCCTATATAATTCCACTACTCAGTACTCACCATGCTAATATTTGCTCGTTGCCTTCTAACATTTAATCAATTTGATCAGAAATTTGCAATAAAATAATTTAAAATAATTTTCAAAAAATAATTACATTGAAGCTACCCAACAAATTCCAATAAATGCAACTCTGGCCTATTTTAAATTATTAATAATGGGTTGACATACTTTTACTATTTTACTTTCTTAATGATTAATTATTTTGACATGCAGTGTAGTAAAAATTTCCAATTTTTAGCACTTTAATTATGACATATTAATTTATCAGCCCAACCTATTTATTTATTGTTGTTTTACATCAATATATGGTATGGCACGAGGAATTGACTTTAGCCTGTTGTTTAGATCACTCTATGGATACCTAGGAGTTCCCAAAAAGTCTGTTGAAATAATCAATTGGGTAAGTCTTTGCAGAGGTCTAATTGCTTATTCTACGGCTATGAGAATACTTAGGAGTTCCCAAACTTGCAAATTTTCAAAATAAATGCTAAGTTGTTTTATAAATAATTGCAAGGGATTGAACAAATAGTGATCATAATGGCAATATAGATCACAGACACTCAACTTTTAGTTTTTCTTTCTTTAGTCATCAATTATATGAAACAAAATTCTTGACATCAAACATGGAAAATTTTGAAAAATTCAAACACTCTGAAATTTTCTTTAAAAAAAAAATGAAAATACTTACTTATACTAAAAATTATTAATCATTTCACTCCCTGGATATGAAGAATATTTGCTGTTTTTCTCAATATATATATATATATATATATATATATATATATATATATATATATATATATATATATATATATATATATATATATATATATATATATATATATATTCAGAATATTTGCTGTTTTCTCAATATATATATATATATATATATGAAACAAAACGCATGAATTTCATCTTTTTATTTTTATGAGAATTCCCAAAAATGGGTTGACATATATTGTATGCTATAGGCTGTAGCTATGCTAATTAATAAGTAATACCATAACAACATGCTATTCTCCCTATCATCAAAAAATTATTTCAATTTTTAAGATATATCAATTTCTCAGCCCAAACTATTTATTTATTATAGTTTTCTTATTTATGTCTTTAAATATTATTTAATAATTTTTTAAGAAAAGTACACAAGTATTTTTATATAACTTATGTTTAATAACATTTAAAAAAATGTTTTTAATTTTTATATTGATTATTTCTAATCCTTATGAGTTTTGTATGTAAAAGAAATCTTACAAATATTCATTTAGTCCTAAGCTTATTGAATTCTATTAATTTTCTAATTCTAATCCATATGAATTTCTAATATTAATATTTTATTCAATTCATTTATGTAGATTTACTATTATTTTTAAAGAGTAGTAAATATTGTGCTAAAATTCTACTATTATATATCATATTTTATTTTTTTAATTGTCATGTTTTCTATCCTTTTATAAATTATGATGTCCTTTTTAAAAAAAAATAAAAGATATGCGTCCTATGGAATATATTAAAATGGTCGACGAAGTATTTATTATTATTTATTTGGAATAAGATTTAAAATATAATTTTTATATTAAGAAATTTATTATATTTAAGAAAATATATTAATAAAGTATAAGTCTAAAAATAAAAAGTATATATTTTTTTATTAGAGAAATAACACATCAATGCTATTTTATACATAATTTTATTAATAATAGACTTCTTCTTCCTTTTATATATCGCGCAAAAATTGATATATATTTAATTTCTCAATAATTACGGTAAAAATAATTTACATTCCATGAATTAATCTCTCAATTTGTTTTTATGAAAGATTTTATCAAATAATTAAAAACTAAGTTGAATTGGAAGATTTAAAGAAGATAAAAAAAAGGGCAAAAATTGTTACTAACCGGATTAATATAAATGTCTGTAATTTTTCAATAAAAAAAGAGTTCCAGCATATCCACACCTAACGGATAAATGAAAAGAGATAAGAATCTATCAAGATTGATTCCGATTTTTCTTAAAGGTTTTTTCTTAGTCATCTTATCAGACCAATTTGATATCTTTTTTATTTATTGCTTTAGTGACAATAATTCCTATTTAGGTCTTTTTAGAATTCTAGTTACTTTAGGATTTTTTTCCTATAAATAGAATGCTAGATTAAGTAGTAAAAATCAAATTTTCATCTAGTTTTGATCTTTAGTTCTCTGCATTTTATTTTATTCCAGTATTTTATTTCTGGTCGTGTTTAGTTGATTAATTCTTCTAGTCAAAGTTGTCAAATATTAGTTTTAAATAAATTGTGAGAATTTTATTTTTCATCTATTTTCCATTTTAAGTATTTGAATATTTTATGTTTTTATATATTTCTCCACTCGATGAATGAATATTGTCATTTAAATCTTTCAATTCATACATGTTTAATTGATCCAATAAAGTAATAAATTAATACTCTTGATGAATTAAATCGTTAATTAGCATAAATGGAAATGTTCAATCTATTTTAAATAAATAAATTTATTTTTTTTTATTTAAGGTTCGTTTGCCATTACGTTTGGTAAAACCTTTTTTAGAGAAATTTTTTTATTTTTAATTTTTTTGAATTTTGAAAACTGATTTTAGATATAAGCAAGTAATTAAATGATTTTCTTAGAAGTAGTTTTGATAAAAACAGTTTATAAAAAATTAAAAAAATCAGTTAATTAAATAAAAAAATTATAAACCTGTTTTTTAGACACTTAACAGCAATACCAAATACCCTGAAATAAAATTGGTGACTTTTCTAATTCTTAATGCTATTTATAATTTAAAACTTAAAAGTTTATTTGAAATTGATTGATAAATAAAATTTAATTGCGGAACTTTCTTATTTAAATTACAATTAAGTAAAAGAAAAATATTAGAGTTTGTTATTATTCATAATCAATTTATTTAATTTGAAAAATCATTTTTCTTTCGATGATCAATATTTTTAAATCAATTCTAAGATATACCGGACTGAAATTTTTATTGATTAATTTGATTTTATTAATTTAAGTTTTATTTTCATTAAACCTAAAATCCCCCCACAATTTATTTCTTTGTTTTAGGAATTCAAATTTGATAATTATCCAATCTCTGGATTTAACCCTACTTGCAATATTTACAATATATTATTTTCAAAAATTAGAAATTTATTTTTGATTAGTTTCAATAACTATCAAATTTTTGGTACAGTTATCGGTGATGGTACTTAATGGGAAGCAATTTATTTTTCTAATTTCAGTACATTTTTTTTTTTAATTTTTTATTTTTATCAAAATATGATAACAATGTCTACGCTTGAAGTCTTTTTCGCATTTTAAAATTATTACTTCTTCTTCAACCTCCAAGGAGTAGTACACGTACTTTGAAGAATTCTAAAATTTTGGTAAAAATATTTTAAATTTCTGGGTAAATTATTCATATTTATGGTAGTCAGATGGTAAAATAGTTTATTTCCCTTATGATTTAAATTTCTACTTCATTTTTTTTTTGCTTTCTCTCTCTTTTTTTTAATTTATCTTCTTTTTATTTTATTCTCTCTCTTATTTTTCTTTTACTCTTCTCTCTCACACACTCTCTCTCTCTTAGAAGACCAAGCCTGTCATCCCTCGTTCACAACACTGGCCACTTTTCTTCTCCAACTGACCGTTGTTCATTCTATTCCCGTCGGACTTTATCCCATTAAAGAAGTGGTTTAATATAGCAAACACCACTTTTTTTCAATGTACCACAACCCAAATCACTCCCCATTTTCTTCCTCCTCTCCATTACTATCTCAAAACCCAAATCTCTAAAAGGACCATACCCAAAGACAATCTCGACTTAGGTGGTTACAAAGCGGCAATTGTTTCATTGGTATTTTTTCATTATTGTAAATAGACCCAAAATTCAAAGACTAAGGCTCCTTCGATTCTCCTATTTCTAGTACGTTTTGCATCATTTATCTTGTGAGAATGAATGGATTTTGTTGAAAATTGACTGGAGTTTGAAGAAAATCATAGATTCCTTGGTGAAATTGGAATTAAAGGGTAATGGATATTTGATTGGGTGTTGAGTTTTCTATTTTTCATATTAGTTTTGAAGAAATTAAAGATTAATTATCGATTTTGAGATTTATAGATGATGGGTTGTTGAATAAGTCATTGCTTTGATATTTTTCATATGGGTATTGTCGAATTTGATAATAACTAGTAACGAGTTGCTGAATAAATTGCTAATTTGAGATATTTCATTTGGGTTTTGAAGAAAATTAAAGATTCATGGATTTGAGATTTTGCACATTGGGCCTTGAAGAAATTTAGACATTAATTGCTGAATTTGAACTTTAGTTGGTGATGGATCTTTGAATGAATTAAAAGGTAATGGGTCTTTAAATAAGTTATGGAGTTATGGTCTTTATAGTTTGGATGTTGCCAAAATAGAAGTTTTTCTTGTTGAGTTATGCACTTATTTTGGGTTCATTAATATATTTGTTATATGATGAACTCTTGAACTGAGATAACTGGTTGAACTCATTAAATTTCAGTTTTGATATTGAGTTGCCTTGATTTATTGCTTTGCTGACAATTGGTGTTAAAATAGCTGCTATGAATTATTGTGTGAATTTTTGTTAATCTTTTTACTGGTTGATTAGAGGAATTAAGAATCGTAATTAAGAGATCTCTAACAAGAAAAAGAAATCAGCTGAGGAAGAAGCTTACCCTTGGAAGGAATTTCGTACAAGGATAGATTTGCAGCAAGGAGCACAGGCAGATTTTATTTAAGCATTTTTTTGAAAAATTCAGACACTATGAAATTTTCTTTAAAAAAAATATGAAAATACTTACTTATACTAAAAATTATTAATCATTTCACTCCCAGCATATTAAGAATATTTGCTGTTTTTTCTCAATTTATATATAAAAAAGTAGAAATACTCTAAATATGAAGGTCCTTTATATATATGAAACAAAACGAATGAATTTCATCTTTTTATTTTTACGAGAATTCCCAAAAATGGGTATATTTAATAACTTATATTTAATAACATATAAAATTATTTTTTTAATTTTTATATTTATTATTTCAAATTCCTGATGAGTTTTGTATTTTAAGGAAATCTTAAAAATATTCATTTTAGTTCTAAGCTTCTTGAATTCTATTAATTTTCTAATTGTAATTGATACAAGTTTCTTAATATTAATATTTTATTCAATTCATTTATGTAGATTTACTATTACTAAAAGAGTAGTAAATATTGTGATGTATTTTTTTTTTTGTAAAACAAAGTGCATCCTTTGGAATATAATTAAAATAGCTGACAATGTCTTTATTTTTTTTATTTTTTTTGCATGGGATTTAAATATAATTTATATATTGTAAATTTATTATATTTAAGAAAATATATTAATAAAATATTAAATTAGATAAAATAAAAAATTATAGTATATATATATATATATATATATATATATATATATATATATATATATATATATATATATATATTTAAGTTGTTTGAAAAGTTATAGTGAAAACCAAAATACATCTATAAAATAATAATAATCATAATATTTTACTAATTTCAATACAAAAGGACATTTTCTAAATAATTCCTCCCTTTTTATTCTTAGTTATAGTAAGTGCAGCAGAGGAGAAGTTTCTCAACAATTTCACTATTTTTCCATGCTAATATTTCCTCATGATCTTAAATTCTTCATAAATATTTACATTTCCTTCTAATTTTTAATAAATTAACTCAAGATAATTGTAAAAAAAACTTTTAAAATAATTTTGTATCATAATATTAAAAATTTAGGCCACTTATTGGCCTTCATCACTGAATGTTTCATGTCATGATATCACTAGTGCAACATATAGTCCTTAGTTTTCTGTTTTTGTAAGCTTATCTCTAGTAGTGGAGCTTGACTCCATATTTTTGGGGCCAAACAATAATAATATTCAATTGAAAAAATTATGACTAAAGAAACAATATCATTTTTTAACTAAATTCAACCACAAAAATATCATTGACAATTTATAAATTAACAAAAAAAATGCATGAAAAAAATTTCTTATAATTTTAATTATATTGTATATATAAGAAATTTTCAAAATTTTAGAGAGGTCATGTAAAGCTCCAGCTCTGCTTAGTTCACCATCTTCTAAAAAATTAATGAGATATTTCTATGTTAGGTTTATGTGAATTATTTTTTATAGCCATGAATCTCGTTGAGATATGGGAGAGGTAATTTTTTTAAAAATAAATTGTTAACAAAAATGTTATTTAATAAATTGCCCAAATAAGTTGGATATTGAATCAATTAGGCAGCACTCATTTGGAAATTTTTATATAGAAATCGCATATCAAAATAATAATACCTGTTGATATATAAACTGAGAAGATATATTATTTTGTATAATAATAATAATAATAATAATAATACAAGTTGATAAAATTTTCCTTTTTTATGGCAGTATTTAAAAAAATAACCAATTGATTTGTCAAAATGGGCAGAGGGATGGAAGCACGTTGGATAAAAGATTTGATCATTCATCTGTTTGAAATTAAATCATATTCGTAAAATATTGTCGGAAAATAGAAAAAGTTTTAATTAGTGTCCATTTGGTTGATGTATTGTTTTTAGCTTTTGACTGTCTAATAAATTAGAAATCGAACTCAGTGTTTGGTTAATTAAACTTTTAGCTTTCTAAAAAATCAGAAGTTGAAATTGGTGTTTAGTAAAATACAAATAAAAGTCAAACTATTTAAAATTTCAACCCTAGTTCATAATATTTATATTAAAAATTGATTTTTTTAATGAAAAATTGAATTTTTAGCTTTTTATGCTAAAATATAGCTTTAAGATATTTAATATAAAAAATTAATATTTATTTTTTATTTATATTTATATCAAATTATAATAAATTTTTAATAGCTAAAAATTATATTCTTCATTTTAAATTTATATTTAATTAATTATTTTTATATTATTAATATAATTATTAGTGATTATTTTATTAATTATAATTTATTTTTAACTGTTGAGTTAACAAATATTTTAAAATATATAGGTCGTTAACCAACAAAACTATTTGTTGATAGCTAACTGCTATCGTTGATTGCTAATAATTAACTATCATCGTTTGTTATTCATAGTTATCCGTCGCCATTACCTACTGATAACTGACTATCACGGTTAAATCAAATAAATCTTAGTATTTTGTACGACTATTAGCCCACAAAAGCTCCCACAAGTTCTCTACAAGAAGAATCTGTACTGTCTCAACAATTACTCTTCATTTTGTTTTCTTCTTCTTGATTGGCCTCACCGTTAATTATTACAATTTACACACTTTACTCTTTTTTGTCCCAAATTCCCACTTTATCCTCATTTGTTCTTTCATTTCTTAGTATTTCTCTGGTTGGCTAAAGTTGCAGAAAGTTTTTGGAGAAGGTTGCAAGCTATCTTTGACTTGAGCTATTGCACGATTCCTTTTTGCAAATTTGTAGCAGATTGACATTTGCGACAAAATATAAATGTAGCAAAATTGTTAACTGACATTTGCGACAAAATATCTGTCGCCAGTCTAGCTTTGTTCTTAGTGATTTGACCTCGCTCATCCAACTTGTTCCTAAAAATCCATTTACTACCAATAATTGGATAATCCTTAGGTCTTGGAATTAAAGTCCAAAATTTATTTTGAAATCTTTCTACAAAGTGAAAGCTAATTTCCAAAATAAGTAGCCCAAAATGTTAACAACTCTTTTGACCCTACAAAATATCAGGCTATAAATTTTAACCTCTTCTAATCCAAAATGTTAACTAACTATAAATTTTAACTTTTTAGATAAGCATTATCTAACACTGATTATCTACAAAAATGTAGCTTATTTTATTTAAAAATAAAATTACCTAGAGTTAATTCTAAGGATTAAATTGGTAGAAGTGAAAAGTTGATTGAATTGGATGAGCCTCAAACACTATCTTGGATCTTCTTTGTTCATGAAGTAGGAATGCTCAATTTCAACTAGTTATGAAGATGTTTTGGTCTCTGGTTATAAAAAATGTTCACTCATGTTTTTAACTCTAAATATGTCAAAATGGTAGCATAACTGTTTATTGCCAAAAGATCCTTTAACTTTATGTCGGTGGCCCTACTTAAAAGATCCATTAGCAAATCCAAGGGTAATTTTATGTATCGGACAGGTAAACAACCATAATTTGTTAAAACTATCTTATATATCTATAAAAATTAATAGTTGTCCAATTGAAGCATGCACACTAAAACTAAGAACATATCAAAGAAGAGAAAAATTGAAGAACAGCCACACTGAAAGTAAAGAAGAGAAAAACTATTATACTTTACACTGAAATTAAAAAAGAGAAAAATTCTAAGGATTAAATTCTGAGTTAAATCTCATAGGATTTAACCCTAATACATATCAGAAGCTCAATAAAAAGGGATCCCGACACAAAAAATAGAAAGAAAAGGAAGACATACAAAAACAGAGAATACCTTAGCCTTAAAGAGAATTGCTGGACAGAAGTGAGCTTGTCCTCGGTAGTGAACGAGAGATTGAAAGTACTGCAGCATTGAAACAAATTCCACCTTTGATTGCATTATGGCTTTTTATTAGTTCAGATGAAATCCGCTTCTAATTGATTTAGGCTTTTGGGAGCACTCCATTCCCACATTCATTCTCTTCTCTGATTATGAATCTAGATGTGGGTTTTCCTATTTGAATGCACTAATAAATTGTGACAACGCGTGGTCGCTATACCAAGATAACTATATATTCGGTGACCATAATTGCGACCACAACTATTTTGTGACCAAAACTTGGTCCTTATACGACCAACATTTATGACAACGGTCAGTGACTACAAATAATTTTGCAACCAGCTATTGGTTGCTAACTTGGTCCATCTACAACCACAAATTGTGATCATGTCAGCGATCAAAACTTTACAACCATATGAAGTGATCATTGTTTGATCAGCACTTGATCCCTTTGGTTTTTTCAATATCAAGATTTAACGACCACAGTAAATCTTACCAATCAATTTTTTAATTATTTTTGTGGTTGTTATGTGGCACTAAGCCTGTTTAGCAACCATTCAACAACCACAATTGATGGTTGTTATATATATATATATATATATATATATATATATATATATATATATATATATTGTAGTGATTCCATTCAATTCTAATTTTTTATTTTATCTTAATTTGACAAGGCTTTTCTTTGCTTCTTTACAACAAATCTCTAAGTAAACTATTAATGCTTTAGCTAGCTTCAATCCTTCTGGAAAAATTAACAAAATTGCAATTCGGAGCAAAATGCATAAATTGAAAAAAAGACTAAAAGCTACACATGTTATTCCATTGAAGTTAAACTACTTATAAAAAATGAAAAATGATCTCATTAATTAAAAATGGTTAGAACTAGAATTTAAATATAAAAAATTAGAAAATAATTCTATTTTTATTTAGATTTCCATTTTATCCCATCAATAGATTTTTTTAATCAAAATTATTAAATTTGATTTTACTAAATAAAAAATTTAAATCAATTTATCAAAAATAATTACCATGAATTCTGTTTTGATTCACCAATATTTTTTCTACACTTATGAACGTATCAAAACTTTTTAATACTACAATCAATATATATATATATATATATATATATATATATATATATATATATATATATATATATATATATATATATATATATATATATATATATATATATATATATATATAACTGAAAATAAAAAAAATAAATATATAACAAAACACAAGCTATTTACATATTCATATTTATAGTTGTCAATGAATTGTACGAATTTCTGTTTTCATATTCATACATATTTAGGAAAATGTATGAATATGAATGACATAATTGTCTGGTGAAATTTGGCATTGAGAAGCTTCATTATTCTGCTAACTAAAATATGCTTAGCTCCTGTCAGATTAAACTAATTGAAACTCAATCAGAGATTTATCTGAATTTATTTAAAAATTGTTACTATCAAAACAATGCCATTTTAAACATTTTATAATTGAAAGGAGAAGAAAAACAATGTTGTTGAAATCAAATTGGTTTGAACCAATGGGTTAAACAAAAGAAATAAAAAAAAATTAATTAACATATATTGGATCTTTTTTTTACTAACTGCTCTAATAGTGACTCAACCCGTTTATCTGCCCTTATTCATAATTTCCTTATCTAATAACAATCATATTTAATAAAGAAAATATGTTATAGATTGCTAAAACCTGCAAGTATTATTAAAAAAAATATTTACTTGGTTGTTGATAATTTTACATTATAATAACAAAACTCATTTAGTTTTACTAAATATCAATATTAATCAGTTATCAGCTACTATCTGCATTCAATAGATAAATCCAATGGTTTTAAATTTTCTCTCTATATTGTGCCTTTCGAAGCTCTAATTTATTATCCAATTACTCTTTATTGGTTTAGATATCCTTAGTATTAAAAATATTGTTTTAAATTTTCTTCTTTTTGTTTCATTTAAAGCAATTCATTTATGTTAAGATGAATGGTTTAATTTTTATTTTCAGTCATTCTATTTCAGTATGACTCGAAAATCTGAATTTAAATCAATATGCATCTATAAACTTATCATTTATAATTGTGAAATGGAATTATCCTAGATATGAAAATTAAAATTATCATTCCTCCTTAATTCTCTTTTCTTTTTTTTTTCTCTTAGATATTAATTTTTATAGTAATATTATACACAAAAGTGGAGGAGAAGAATGGAGCAAACTATGGTCCATATATATATTCACACGCCTATAAAATTATTTAAATTTCTGAATCAGAAGCCAAATAAATATGAAAACCCAGTAACTTTTTCAAGAAAATATTCTTATTTAGGAAATACTTATATCCACATTTCAAAAAGAAAAACAAATTAAATTATCTTTTGCATTTGTTTTCAAAGGGAAACATTATGCATATGAAAGGACTAAATTAAAGATTCCTGCCTTAATTATGTAATAAAAGTTCGTGACTTAATTCCCTTCTCAAAAACTGTTTACAGATTTCTTGAGTATAAATGTGATGAAAATAAACCGTTACAGATTTCACTCATTTAAAACATCAGTTACTTTTTGTCCCAAAATCTGTATAAATAGGATAAGTTTTTCCATTAGTGTCCATTAAACTAAAGAAATAGAAAAAAGAAGTTTGTGATATATCATTGCGATGGCCAATAATTCGTATCAAATATTTTTTGCAGTCTTTTTACTTTGTCTGTTTGTTCAAGGTAAAGTGTTTCTTTGTTTATATATATATACTAACTTGGATGATTAGTTAGAGATAAGAAACTAATCAAATCAAGATTTTTATATATGACATATAAATCTTGATTACCAATGTAAAATTCTGAAAGTTTTAAATGTCTAAATTAATTTGCAGGAAATTGCCAAGATTGTGATCAAACATCAGATTACACAGTTTCACAATCTGCCATTGGAAAATTTGAAAACAAGACAAAATGGAATGTGACAATAACCAATAATTGCTTCTGCGACAGATATGATATCAGAGTAAATTGCATTGGATTCCAAAACATATCAGGAGTTGATCCAAATATTTTGAACAATTATAACTCAGATTCATGCTTAGTTTACAACGGAACACTTCTTCATCCGTATGAATCCTACTCTTTTTCCTATGCTTGGGATCCTCAATTTCAGTTTAATGTAGTTTATTCCGTGCTTGAATGTTCTTAAGGAAATAATTCCATGCTTCCTTTCTTCACACTATTATAGGTAGAGTAATCCATCAATAAGAAGAGTTGTACTGCATACTTGTATAATTCTTCAAAGCTCATGCCTACAATCAAATATTATGGTTGTTTTTTTTTAATTATTACTGTTTTGTAGACATTTTCTTAATTATATGTTTTGGAGCCAATTAATTAAATCTATGTCAGAAACTATGAATACATATATATTCAAAGAAGGGAGAGAAGAAAAAGTATCTATTATAACTAATAAAAAAATTATGTCGACAATCTCATTGATGTGTAAATGAAAATATGATGTTGTGGGTTGAAAAGTGTCTAACATTATTTGTTTGGCTAAAGTTATGGAAAAGTGTATGAAAATTAAGATAGTCACATTAAAGGTGATAAAAATGTCTAGTTGTGGATTAATAACCATAAATTAGTTGGTATCTTAATGACCACAAATTTGTAGGTAGTTTAATAACTACAAATTTGACCATTGTTTTGACTATAAATAGCCATAAATTATGTCTATCAAATCATCCTAAAGTAATACAAATTCTCTTGTTTATTCGATTAAATTTTAAAAAGGAAAGAAAAGCATTGATGAGGAAAAAAAAAAGAATTGATTAAATGATTTTGAGCACATCGTCGTAATGATTGAATAAACTAGAGACTTGGATGAAATGAGGATCGAGCAACTCCAAGGATAATTGCAAGCATACGAAGAGAAGCATAAGAAGAAGCAAGGATTTAATGAGCAACTTCTCAAGCTGTAACTCAAGGATATCCATGAAAGTTAAGGCAATGATAGAAACCAACGTGGTCGAGGCAGAGGTAGAGGCCATAGACGAGGTGGAAGTTGCGGTCATGGACGAGGTTGGAATTTCCACAACAACAATTCCAACAACAACTATGAGAAAGGAGAAAGCTCAACACGAAGTTGTGGAAGAATCAATCCGAACTCAAGGTATGACAAATCTCAAGTTCAATGTTATAATTGTCAGAAGTTTGGGCATTATGCTTCAGAATGTAGAGCTCACAACAACAAAATTGAGGAGAAGGCCAACTACGTGGAGGAGAAGACAGATGGAAAATAAACTCTTCTTTTAGCACGAAAAGAAACTGATGGTGGACAAGCTCAGGGAGTTATCCGATTGACGTTATCCCGCAATGTTGCTTTCAACGTAGCAAAGGAAAAGACCACGACAGGTCTTATGACGACTCTCTCTAGTATGTATGAGAAGCCTTCAACCTCAAACAAAGTGCACCTCATGAGGCGCTTGTTCAACTTGCGAATGACAGAAGGTGCATCGGTAGCTCAACATCTCAATGAACTCAATATAGTCACAACCCAATTGAGTTCGGTTGGAATTGAATTTGATGAAGAAGTACGAGCATTAATACTTTTGTCTTCTCTACCAAAAAGTTGGAATGCTACTGTCACGACTGTGAGCAGCTCGTCAGGAAGCATTAAGTTGAAATTTGATGATGTTCGTGATTTGGTTCTCAGTGAAGAGATCTAACGGAGAGAGTCGGGTGAATCATCAACTTCTTCAGTTTTGCATACATAGTCAAGAGGAAGAAATTCAACCAGAGGCAATGGACGAGGCAAGTCAAACTACCGAGGTAAATCAAAGGACATGAGGTCCAAATCCAGGAATCCAAGTAATTTTCATAGTTCGAAAATTGTCGAATGTTGGAATTGTGGAAAGACTGGGCACTACAAAAATCAGTGCAAGAGTGACCGAAGAACCAGGAAGCAAAGGTAGAGGAAAATGTTGTTTCCACCTCTGGAGGAAATGATGCATTGATATGCTCTTTGGAAACCAAATAGAAGTCTTGGGTGTTAGACTCTGGAGCATCGTTCCATGCTACTTCACAGAAAGAATTCTTCGAAAGGTATGTCCCTGGAAACCTTGGAAAGGTATATCTTGGTGATGATCAACCTTGTGCTATTATTGGCAAAGGTGTAGTAAAGATTAAGTTGAACGGATCTGTTTGGGAGCTGAAGGATGTTAGACATATTCTCGACCTGAGAAAGAACTTAATCTCAGTAGGGCAGTTGGCTAGCGAAGGTTACATTACGATCTTCCATGGTGATAATTGGAAGATTTCAAAGGGAGCAATGACGGTTGCTCGAGGCAAAAAGAATGACACTCTTTACATGACAGCGGGAGCACGCTGTTCAATCATAGTTGCAGCTAGCAATGAAAATCCCAATCTATGGCACCAGAGACTAGGCCATATGAGTGAAAAAGGAATGAAGATTATGCATTCGTAGGGGAAACTTCTAGGTCTACAGTCAGTGGAGATAGACACGTGCGAAGATTGCATACTTGGAAAGCAGAAAAGGGTCAGCTTTCAAACAAGTGGCAGAACCCCAAAGAAAGAAAGGCTAGAGATAGTTCACTCTTATGTTTGGGGACTAACGACTGTCTCATCCATTGGTGGGAAACACTACTTCGTGACTTTCATCGATGATCACTCTCGGAAGGTATGAGTTTACTTTCTAAAATATAAGTCCGAAGTGTTCGAGGCTTTCAGAAGATGGAAAGCTATGGTTGAAAATGAGACAGTTCTGAAGATTAAAAAGCTCAGAACTGACAATGGTGGTGAATATGAAGACACTAGATTCAAGAAGTTTTGCTATGAGCACGACATCAGAATGGAGAGAATCGTGCCAGGTACACCTCAACACAATGGTGTAGCTGAACGTATGAACCGAACGTTGACAGAAAGAGCCAGAAGAATTCGTATGTAGTCAGGTCTATCGAAGCAGTTCTGGGCAGAAGCAGTCAACACAACAGCTTACTTAATCAATCGATGACCATTAGTTCCATTGGAGCACAGAATACCAGAGGAGGTATGGAGCCAAAAAGAGATAAAACTATCACATTTAAAAGTTTTTGGTTGTGTAGCATATGTGCATATCAGTGATTAAGGAAGGAATAAGCTTGATCCCAAATCCAAGAAATGCACTCTCATCGGCTATGGTGAGGATGAGTTTGGCTACCGTATTTGGGATGATGAAAACAAAAAGGTCATCCGTAGCAGAGATGTGATTTTTGACGAAAGGGTGATGTACAAGGACATGCATAAAACAGTCGCCAACAACTCAGAACAGAATGAGTCAGTATTTACAGATGCAGATGATGTCCCAGTTAATTCCGTGACGGAACCCATTGTAGCAAGTCCTCAGCCAAAGGAACTTGTTGGACCAAGCAGTGCACATCAATCCGACACACCACAGCCTCCTACTCCATCTCCTGTATTAAGAAGGTCTTTTCGGCCTCATGTGCCTAACAGGAGATACATGAACTATCTGTTATTGACTGATGGAGGGGAGCCTGAATGCTATGATGAAGCTTGTCAGACTGGAGATGCTAGTAAGTGGGAGTTTGCCATGAAAGACGAGATAAAGTCTCTGATCTCTAACCAGACATGGGAACTAGCTGAGTTGCCTATGGGGAAAAAGGCACTTCATAACAAATGGGTGTACCGGGTAAAAGAAGAGCATGATGGTCTCAAAAGATATAAAGCCTGACTTGTTGTCAAAGGATTCCAGCAGAAGGAAGGAGTTGACTACACTGATAATTTTGCTCCCGTTGTGAAGCTCAATACTATTAGAACAATATTGAGTATTGTGGCTATTGAAGATCTTCATCTTGAACAGCTGAATGTGAAAACAACATTTCTTCACGGAGACTTAGATGAAGAAATATACATGCATCAGCCAGAAGGTTTCTCAGAAAAAGGAAAGGAGAACATGGTGTGCAGACTCAAGAAGAGTTTGTATGGCCTGAAACTAGCCCCAAGACAGTGGTACAGAAAGTTTGACAGCTTTATGCACAAGGAAGATTTCCAGAAGTGCAATGCCGACCATTGTTGCTACTTCAAGAGATATAGATCCAGTTATATCATTTTGCTACTTTATGTCGATGATATGTTAGTAGCAGGTTCAAATATGGATGATATCAGAAGGTTGAAGCAACAATTGTCAAAAGAGTTTGACATGAAAGACTTGGGTCCAGCAAAGAAGATTCTTGGAATGCAAATCACAAGAGATAAGCAGAAAGGGTTCTTGCAGTTATCTCAAGCAGAGTACATCAACCGTGTTTTGCAGAGATTCAACATGAGCAACGCCAAGCCAGTTAACACACACTTGGCCAGTCATTTTCGCCTATCCAAGAATCAATCCCCTCAAACGGAGGAAGAGAGAGAATTCATGGCTAAGGTTCCTTATACCTCAGCTATTGGAAGTTTGATGTATGTAATGGTCTGTACTAGACCAGATATTGGTCATGCAGTGGGAGTTGTTAGCAGATTTATGTCAAATCTAGGAAAAACTCATTGGGAAGCAGTCAAGTGGATTTTGAGGTATTTACGAGGCACCACGGAGAAGTGTTTGTACTTTGGTAAAGGAGAGTTAAAAGTACAAGGCTACATAGATGCAGACTTTGGAGGAGAAGTCGATCACCGAAGAAGCACCACCGGTTATATATTCACTGTTGGAACTATAGTTGTTAGTTGGATGTCACAAATACAGAAGATTGTCACTTTATCCACTACAGAGGCTAAGTATGTAGCAGTGACTGAAGCTAGTAAAGAGATGATATGGCTTCAAGGTTTGTTAACTGAGTTGGGATTCAAAAAGGAGAAGAATATTTTGCATAGTGATAGTCAAAGTGCGATACACTTGGCGAAAAATTCAGCATTTCATTCCAGAACCAAGCATATTGGGCTTCATTACCACTTCATCAAATCTTTATTGGAAGATGATGTGTTAGTACTGGAGAAGATCCAAGGAAGCAGGAATCCAGCGGATATGTTGACAAAGGCGGTGACTATCGACAAACTGAAGTTGTGCTCGACTTCAGTTGGTCTGCTAGAGTAACAAGACCAGAAAGGCTGCTGCTTTGATCGAGGTGTGAAGACAGATTGAAACCAGTCTTCAAATGGGAGATTGTTGGTCAAACTACACATGCACCAGAAATAAATGACAATAAAGATGAACGGTGAATCTTTTATTGACAAAATATTTGGTAGGTAAGATGGTAGGTGAAAATTGATCTTGACCATCCATTTGGTGGGTGGGGATTAATCTTAACCATATATTTGGTTGGTAAGATGGTAGGTGATGATTAATCTTGACCATCTATTTGGTGGGTGAGACGGTAGGTGAGAAATGATCTCAACCATCCATCAAAGTAGGTGAGAATTAATCTTGATCGTCCATTGAGAAGGTGTAGGCCTATATATAGCCTTAGAAATTCATTTGTAATGCATTCCATCTAAAAGTGAGAGAGAAGCATTAGTGAGAGGTTGTGAGTTGTGAGTGTTTGTAAACACTTTGTAAATTTCTCTTCCTTCATTAAAAGATCTGCAGCAGTCCGGAGACGTAGGTATAATTGGCCGAACTCCGTTATCAACTTGTGTGTCTTATTAGTTCGCATTTTCTTTGCTTTTTTATAAATATGATTATAGGGAAATTAGCGTCATTTCTCAACACACCTTAAGCATCTCAAAAATTAGGCATGTCTTTGGAACAAATTGTATCTACTTTAGCCAGTAATGTTCAACTATTTCAGCAAAGAACTTGAAAAATCAGATGAGCCAGCTAGCTATTTTGGTTGGAAGATTGAATAATCAAATTTCTTGACGTTTACCTTCTCAACTTGAAGTAAACACAATTACATTATATTAAGGAGTGGAAAAGAACTGAAGGAACTAACAAAGAAATTTCAGAAATTTGCTCTTGAAGAAGAAATAGAGCTTCCTCAATCAAAAAGTTCAGGTGACACTCTAATAAAATTGGATAGAGTTGTTCCCCCTCCATTTCCTAGTAGGTTGGCTAAATCAAGAAAAGGAAAAGAAGAAAAAAAAAATTTAGATGTATTTAGGAAAATTGAAGTGAATATTCCCCTTATTGATGTTGTAAAATAAGTGTCTCGTTATGCAAAATTCCTTAAGGAATTATGTAGTAACAAAAGAAAATTGAAGGGTGATGAAAAGTTTTAAATGAGAGAAAATGTCTCTACTGTTCTCCAAAAGAAGTTACTTTCAAAATGCCAAAATCCAGGTATGTTTAATATCCCTTGCAAAATTGGCAACTTAAGGATTGATAGAACAATGTTAGATTTAGGAGCTTCAATTAATATAATGCCCCATTTAATTTATGTATCTCTGGACCATTGAAAGAAATATGTGTTATTTTATAACTTACTGGTAAGTCCAATGTTTATCCTGATGATGTTTTGGAAAATATTTTAGTTCAAATCAATAAATTGGTCTTTCCTACTGACTTTTATGTGATTGATATGGTTGAAGACAATCTTGGACTAAAATTGATGTTTTTAAGTGAAATTTGATGATGAAGTTGTTGAATTTACTATCAATAATTTCATAAGTAATCCAACTAATATGTATTTTATTTTTTCTATAGATGCAATTAATTCTTTTATGTAGCCAGATTTTAATTCGGGACTGATCACAATTGACAATGAATGAACTAGAGAATAGTTTGTGTTAAATCTTTCACTAAAAGATACAACCATTCAGTTGAAATTCCTTAAATTTTTAGATAGAGGTTAAAATTTGATCTCTGATCATATATAGCTAAAGACAATAAAGAGAGGCACTGAGTGGGAGATTATCCATTTTTCTTATTTTTTAGTTCATTTTTATTTTTATATATTTTTTCGTTCCTATCAAAATATGAAGCTGATATTTTTAAAACTTTTTCTCAGTTTAAATTTTTAAAGATTTTCTTCAACCTCCAACAGGTAATAAATTAGTTCAATAAATCATAAAGCGCAGGTAAAAGAGTTTAAAGTTTATGGGTAAAGAAGTTAAGTCACTGGATTAAGGTCAAATAGTTATGGTCCTCGTGTTTTAAAATTTTGACTTTTCTTATTTTTTTTTTTAATCTTTTCTATTTTTTTATATTATTCTAACATTTCAATTTTTGTTATTATTATTATTATTATTATTATTATTATTATTATTATTTTATTTTTTACCTTTTTCTTTCTATTTCTGTTTCCTTTATTTCCTTCTCTCACAATCTTCTTCTTCCTTTCTCTTCTTCTCAGATTGCAGTCCTGCCAACCAGATAAGTTTATGGATCATAGTTTTATCGGCGTGTGAATATATATATATATATGGATCATAGTTTGCTCCATTCTTCTCCTCCACTTTTGTGTATAATATTACTATAAAAATTAATATCTAAGAGAAAAAAAAAAGAAAAGAGAATTAAGGAGGAATGATAATTTTAATTTTCATATCTAGGATAATTCCATTTCACAATTATAAATGATAAGTTTATAGATGCTTATTGATTTAAATTCAGATTTTCTGAGTCATACTGAAATAGAATTACTGAAAATAAAAATTAAACCATTCATCTTAACATGAATGAATTGCTTTAAATGAAAAAAAAAAAAGAAAGAAAATTTGAAACAATATTTTTAATACTAAGGATATCTAAACCAATATAGAGTGATTGGATAATAAATTAGAGCTTCGAAAGGCACAATATAGAAAAAAAAACTTAGAACCGTTGGGTTTATCTATTGAATGCAGATAGTAGCTGATAACATATTGATATTGATATTTATTACAATTAATTGAGTTTTGTTATTAGAATGTAAAATTATCAACAGGAATCAGAAGCCAAGTAAATATTTTTTTTAATAATACTTGCAGGTTTTAGCAATCTATAACACATTTTCTTTATTAAATATGATTGTTATTAGATAAGGAAATTATGAATAAGGGCAGATAAACGGGAAGTGATTGAGTCACTATTAGAGCAGTTAGTAAAAAAAAGACCCAACATATGTTAATTAATTTTTTTTATTTCTTTTGTTTAACCCATTGGTTCAAACCAATTTGATTTCAACAAAATTGTTTTTCTTCTCTTTTCAATTATAAAATGTTCAGAACGGCAATGTTTTCATAGTAACAATTTTTAAATAAATTCAGATAAATCTTTGATTGAGTTTCAATTAGTTTAATCTGACTGGAGCTAAGAATATTTTAGTTAGCAGAATAATGAGGCTTCTCAATGCCAAATTTCACCAGACAATTATGTCATTCATGACATCAGCATTTTCCTTGAACACAGAAATTCGTACAATTTATTGACAACTATAAATATGAATATGTAAATAGCTTGTGTTTTGTTATATATTTATTTTTTTATTTTCAGTTATATATATATATATATATATATATATATATATATATATATATATATATATATATATATATATATATATATATATATTGATTGTAGTATTAAAAAGATTTGATACGTTAATAAGTGTAGAAAAAATATTGGTGAATCAAAACAGAATTCATGGTAATTATTTTTGATAAATTGATTTAAATTTTTTATTTAGTAAAATCAAATTTAATAATTTTGATTAAAAAAATCTATTGATGGGATAAAATGGAAATCTAAATAAACTTAGAATTATTTTCTAATTTTTTATATTTAAATTCTAGTTCTAACCATTCTTAATTGATGAGATCTTTTTTTTTTTTTTTTTTTTTTATAAGTAGTTACTGGGTTTTCATATTTATTTGGCTTCTGATTCAGAAATTTAAATAATTTTATAGGCGTGTGAATATATATATATATATATATATATATATATATATATATATATATATATATATATATATATATATATGGACCATAGTTTGCTCCATTCTTTTCCTCCACTTTTGTGTATAATATTCCTATAAAAATTAAAATCTAAGAGGAAAAAAAAAAGAAAAGAGAATTAAGGAGGAATGATAATTTTAATTTTCATATCTAGGATAATTCCATTTCACAATTATAAATGATAAGTTTATAGATGCTTATTGATTTAAATTCAGATTTTTCTGAGTCATACTGAAATAGAATTACTGAAAATAAAAATTAAACCATTCATCTTAACATGAATGAATTGCTTTAAATGAAAAAAAAATTTAAAACAAAATTTTTAATTCTAAGAATATCTAAACCAATAAAGAGTGATTGGATAATAAATTAGAGCTTTCAAAAGGCACAATATAGAAAGAAAACTTAGAACAGTTGAATTTATTTTAGTAGTAGCTGATAACTGATTGATATTGATATTTAGTAAAACTAATTGAATTTTATTATTAAAATATAAAATTATCAACAGGAATCAGAAGCCAAGTAAATATATATATATATAAGTAGTTACTGGGTTTTCATATTTATTTGGCTTCTGATTCAGAAATTTAAATAATTTTATAGGCGTGTGAATATATATATGGACCATAGTTTGCTCCATTCTTCTCCTCCACTTTTGTGTATAATATTACTATAAAAATTAATATTTAAGAGAAAAAAAAAAGAAAAGAGAATTAAGGAGGAATGATAATTTTAATTTTCATATCTAGGATAATTCCATTTCACAATTATAAATGATAAGTTTATAGATGCATATTTATTTAAATTCAGATTTTCGAGTCATACTGAAATAGAATGACTGAAAATAAAAATTAAATCATTCATCTTAACATAAATGAATTGCTTTAAATGAAAAACAAAAGTAGAAAATTTGAAATAATATTTTTAACACTAAGGATATCTAAACCAAGAAAGAGTGATTGGATAATAAATTAGAGCTTCAAAAGGCACAATATAGAGAGAAAACTTAAGGTCCTTTAATTTAGTTGTTGAATGCATGTGACAGCTGATAATTGATTGATATTAATATTTAGTAAAACTAATTGAGTTGTTGATATTAGAATGTAAAATTATCAACAGAAATTAGAAGCCAAGTAAATATATATATATATATATATATTTTTAATAATACTTACAGGTTTTAGCAATCTATAACACATTTTGTTTATTAAATATGATTGTTATTAGATAAGGAAATTATGAATAAGGGCAGATAAACGGGAAGTGATTGAGTCACTATTAGAGCAGTTAGTAAAAAAAAGATCCAATATATGTTAATTAAATTTTTTTTTTTAATTTCTTTTGTTTAACCCATTGGTTCAAACCAATTTGATTTCAATTATAAAATGTTTTTCTTCTCTTTTCAATTATAAAATGTTGAAAATGACATTGTTTTGATAGTAACAATTTTTAAATAAATTCAGATAAATCTCTGATTGAGTTTCAATTAGTTTAATCTGACTGGAGCTAAGCATATTTTAGTTAGCAGAATAATGAGGCTTCTCAATGCCAAATTTCACCAGACAATTATGTCATTCATGACACCAGCATTTTCCTTGAAAACAGAAATTCGTACAATTTATTGACAACTATAAATATGAATATGTGAATAGCTTGTGTTTTGTTATATATATATATATATATATATATATATATATATATATATATATATATATATTGATTGTAGTATTAAAAAGATTTGATACGTTAATAATTGTAGAAAAAATATTGGTGAATCAAAACAGAATTCATTGTAATTATTTTTGATAAATTGATTTAAATTTTTTTATTTAGTAAAATCAAATTTAATAATTTTGATTAAAAAACATCTATTGATGGGATAAAATAGAAATCTAAATAAACTTAGAATTATTTTCTAATTTTTTATATTTAAATTCTAGTTTTAACCATTCGTAATTGATGAGATCTTTTTTTATTTTTTATAAGTAGTTTAACTTCAATTGAATAAAATGTGTAGCTTTTAGTCTTTTTTTCAATTTATGTATTTTGCTCCGAAAATGCAATTTTGTTAATTTTTCCAAAAGGATTGAAGCTAGCTGAAGCATTAATAATTTACTTAGAGATTTGTTGTAAAGAAACAAAGAAAAGCCTTGTCAAATTACCACAAAATAAAAAATTAGAATTGAATGGAAATACTACAAAAAAAAACAATATAACAACCATCAATTGTGGTTGTTGAATGGTTAATAACAGGCTTAGTGCCACATAACAACCACAAAAACAGTTAAAAATTGATTGGTAAGCCAATTTAGCAATTCCAATTGAACGTAGTCATTAGATTTGCAACCAGAGATATTAGCAACCACATAAAAGTGGTCGCTCCAATTCAACCACAGTTTACTGTGGTCGCTAAATCTAGATATTGGAAAAACCAAAGAGATCAAGTGCCGATCAAACAATGATCACTTCATATGGTTGCAAAGTTTTGATTGCTGACGTGATCACAATTTGTGGTTGTAGATGGACTAAGTTAGCAACCAATACCTGGTTGTAAAATTATTTGTGGTCACTGACCGTTGTCATAAATGTTGGTCGTATAAGGACCAAGTTAACTGCCATATCCTATGGTCACAAAATAGTTGTGGTCGCAATTGTGGTCACCGAATATATAGTTATCTTGGTATAGCGACCACGTGTTGTTGTCACAATTTATTACTGCATTCAAATGGAAAACATACATATAGATTCATAATCAGAGAAGAGAATGAATGTGGGAATGGAGTGCTCCCAGAAGCCTAAATCAATTTGAAGCGGATTTTATCTGCATTAATAAAAAACCATAAAGCAATCAGAGAAGGAATTTGTTTCGATGTTGCAATAATTTCAATCTCTCCTTCACTAACGGGGACAAACTCACTTATATCCAGTAATTCCCTTTAAGCCTAAGGTATTCTCTGTTTTTGTATGTCTTCCTTTCCTTTCTATTTTGTATGTCGGGATCCCTTTTTATTGAGTTTTTGATATGTATTAGGGTTAAATTGTAGCACTCCCTCACCCGATCACCACGTACCCGGATAAGAGAGCGCTAATGCCTGTCTTTTTTACTTCTTCAAATCGCTATTATTATTATTTTATCTTTATTTTCTCAGCACTCATGTATATATAGATATATACAAAAACCAGGGTATAATTTATTTACATAAGATAGTAATTTTAAACATCAAATTAATTCTTAACTTTAAAAGTAAGTTTTACAAACTCTAAAATTCTTTAATATAAAAAGCCAAATACAAAAATTTCAAAGCTTTTAACCCACTTTCTCAAGGTTCAGCTGTTTTACTTGAATAGGATCACCGCTTGCTTTATCTATCATCTTCAGCTACGTTTCTATATCTGCGCGGAAGGAAACTCCCATGCTATGCTATAAGCTTAGTGGTGCATATAAATAAGACAATATATTATATCATGCAACAAGCACTAATATGTATCATTTTATGCATTAAAATGTTTGCATGTCATGACTATCAACATATTCCTATTTCATACAAGTATAAATGTCATGCTCACATAGACAATGTTATTTTCATTTATCTTTGATGGTAAATTACTCTGTTAATCTCTTTATCATTATATCTCAATCTCATATCATCATCATTTTCTTTTTCCTTTCTTATTTTCCGACATATCTTCATTATCTTGCCCACATCACTCTAAATTTGACTGACTGGATGCGGGTTATGGATCAGGGGCGCTTCCAGAGCTATAGCTACCCTGTCCACTATCTGGCTCATAAGAGCTTCTCAAATCAATGACACTTCCAGAGTTTAAGCCATATTGATTGAGTATAATTTCATCATATATGAATAACCGGACCAAGGGCACTCTCCGAGCTTAAGCCACCTTGTCCTCATTTATGTGTGCTCATTAGAGCTTCTAAAGTCAATAGCGCTCCCAGAGCTTAAGCCACATTGACCGAGCATCTCAGACTAATGGCGCTCTCCGAGCTTAAGCCACATTGGTTGACGAATAGTTCGGTACCGTTCGCCCCCTTAATGATATGTCATCTATCCTGATTCTAGTCCGTAGGTAGAGTAATGAGCTTTTTTATATTTTCACATCCGTCATAATTCTCATGTTTCAACACATCAATATTCTCATGTTTATCAACATCTCAATTTTCTTGTTTTGCAAACATATAGTCATACTCATGCATACTGGATAACATCTTTTCATTTATTTAACTAGGTACATCAATATTCTCATGTTTATCATCCGTATTAGTTCACGTATTTTATCCATATCAGATTTCATATATCATCCATGTCAATTCACATATTTCATCCGTGACAATTCATTTTTCTATATCACAACATAACACGTTTTCACATCAATATATATATATATATATATATATATATATATATATATATATATATATATATATACATATATCCATATCATTCTTATTTCACTGGATAGACAATGACTTTCATTTACTTACCTGAATTCCTCATTTGATAACCACATTCATAATTACAAATACAGAGCATTCACGGCCGTGATTACTAATTTCACACTTGTGAATTAGTTCACGTTCGTAATCCCAAGCCATGAATGCTACTGGAATGAATCGCCCAAAAGCATTCACAATCGTGATTACTCATTCACACCCGTGAATAAGCTCACGTCCATGATTCCAACCCGTGAACGCTTCTGGAATGAATAGTACCATTTCCACCCAGAAGTCACAACCGTGATACAATCAGTCACAACCGTGAACCCTTAAGTTCACGCCCGTTACTCAATAGTCACACCCATGACTTTCAGTAGGAAATCTGCATATTCACTTTTCATTCATTCTAACATCATCCAAATCATACCAAATTCTATTTCATGCATTTATAAGGTTCTTTACTCAACTTATTACTTTCTAATGCTTGGAAATGTCTTGATCATACAAGATTTTCTAACATGCATCATTAATTCAATGTCACACAAGGATCTCATTCATACATGTCTAAACCTATGGTTTCATGCCACAATCATCATCATTCTTGAAATGCATTTATCTAAAATCATGTTCAGCATGCATTATTTCAAACAAAAATAGGTTATTGCCTTAAGTTATGCACAAACCTTAATCTTTCTCCTTCACTCTTCTAGGTAGCTTTCTCTTTTCCTTTGCTCATTAGAGCTTGTTCCTTGTCACTTGGAACTCCTACAACATCATAAATCATTATTATCATATGATTTTCTCAAGACCCTAAACTCTCTTATTCTCTCTCTTTCCACATAAGTCTTGGATGAGCTCAAAATTCGATCTTCCTTTAAGAAAAGATGAAGAAGAAGAAGAAATGCTTCTTACCTTACCCTTTTCTTCACTAAATCACCACTTTGGAGATTTTCTCTCTCTACCAAACTTGATTTTTCTTCCTCTTTCTTTTCTTTCCAGCTTCCTTAGGAGTTATAGACCATGAAGATCACATTGTCTTGCTTTTTCCCTTCTCTTCCCTTCCTTTCTCTCTCTAGAAATCAAGATTGGCTATGGAGGAGATGAGGCTGGTGTGACTGGTAGAAAAGGGAGAGAAGAAGGCAGAAAATGAAAAGAAGAAAAAGAAGAAAAGAAGGCATTAAATAGGGTACCCATAAGTCTTCATGTGGGACCCACCATTTTGACCATTTCTTGACATTAGGCTTAATGAACCCATTAATCTCATTCTTCCTCAATGAGTGGTCGGCCAAACCTATTAAAATGTCCCCAAATTTTATATGTTGATTAGCAATTAATCTCATTAATCCTCCAATTTTTGGTAAATTGCAATTTGACCCCAAAACTTATCAAATTTTGCAATTTAGTCTTTTATGTAAATCAAATTATTTAAACTTTATAATCACTTAATTAGGAATTTATCATTTAATTTAGCCATTACTTGATCAATTTTTGTAAAAATCCGAATTTAGACTCCGATTGGTCAAACGCGTCAACTTCGCAACACGTGCGACTCGAGGCCTAAATTAGTGGATATTACATAAATCCTATGAGATTTAACTCAGAATTCCAATATGGCTACTGTCGATTTTAGTTGCAGTGCAGAGTATAATAGTTTTTCTCTTCTTTAATTTCAGTGTGGCTGCTTTTCAATTTTTCTCTTCTTTGATATGTTCTTAGTTTTAGACAACCATTAATTTTTATAGATATATAAGATAGTTTTAACAAATTATGGTTGCTTACTTGTTTGATACATAAAATTACCCTTGGATTTGCCAATGGATCTTTTAAGTAGGGCCATCGACATAGAGTTAAAGGATCTTTTGGCAATAAACTGTTATGCTACCAATTTGACATATTTAGAGTTAAAAACGTGAGTGAACATTTTTTGTAACCAGATACCAGAACATCTTCATAACTAGTTGAAATTGAGTATTCCTACTTCATGATCTAAGAAGATCCAAGATAGTGTTTGAGGGCCATCCAATTCAATCAACTTTTCACTTCTACCAATTTAGTCCTTAGAATTAACTCTAGATAATTTTATTTTTAAATACAATAGGCTACATTTTTGTATATAATCAGTGTTAGATAATGATTATCTAAAAAGTTAAAATTTATAGTTAGTTAACATTTTGGGTTAGAAGAGGTTAAAATTTACAGCCTGATGTTTTGTAGGGTCAAAAGAGTTTTTTACATTTTGGGCCACATATTTTGGGAATTATCTTTCAATTTGTAGAAAGATTTCAAAATAAAATTTGGACTTTAGTTCTAAGACCTAAGGACTATCCAATTATTGGTAGTAAATGGATTTTTAGGAACAAGTTGGATGAGCAAGGTCAAATCACTAAGAACAAAGCTAGATTGGTTGTCAAAGGTTACAACCAAGAGGAAGACATAGATTATGATAAGATCTATACTTCAGTTGGAAGATTAAAAACCATTAAATATTTTTTAGCATTTGCATGTCATATAAATTTTAAGATTTTTAAAATAGATGTTAAAAGTGCATTTCTAAATGGTTTTACAGATAAAGAAGTTTACGTTGAGCAATCTCTCGGTTTTGAGAATCATGAATTACCAAATCATGTGTTTAAATATGTCACAAGCTTGTATTTAGCTCAAACTCAGTTCAAGCTTTTATATTTGAGCTCGAGCTCAACTCGTTTTAAAATTATTAAGCTTATGAGCGACTCAAGTTCAATTTGTAAATTCTCATTTATTATGCTTAATAAACTTAGTTTGTATTCGACTTATTAACTAATAATGATAAGAACTCAAGTTTAGCTCGTTAACTAATAATGACAAAAGTTTAATTGTGTTCAAGTTTGATCTCAATAACAAAATATAATATAAACAAGTTTTAAATAAACACGTTTGCGAGCTTTTAAATGAATACATTTATGAGTTTTTGAACTAATATGTTCGTGAGTTTTTAAACAAACGTGCTTGTGAGTTTTTAAAATAACATATTCACGGACTTTTAAACGAACATGATTGCGAGCTATTAAACAAATATATTCGTGAGCTAACGAACTAGACAGAATTAAGTTCGATGGAGCTTGAAAAAATTTTTGAGCTCAGATTTGAGATTGAGCTCGGCTCGTTAAGATTAACTATAATATCCGCTAATTTAGACACAGAGTCGCACGTGTCGTGAAATTGACGCGTATAACTGATCAGAGTTTAAATTCGGATTTTGATCGGAATTAATCAAGTAATGATTAAATTAAATGATATATGCCTAATTAAGTGATTATAAAATTTACAGAAGTTGATTTACGGTAAAGGGATAAATTGCAAATTTTGATAAGTTTTGGGGTCAATTTGCAATTTACCAAAAATTGGAGAATTAATGAGATTAATTGTTAATTAACATAGGAAATTTGGACACTTAAAATTGGTTTGGCCATCCACTCAATGAGAAAGAATGAGATTAATGGGTTCATTAAGCCTAACGTCAAGAAATGGTCAAATGGTGGGTCCCACATGTAGACTTTTGGGTACCCTATTTAATGCTTTTTTTTCTTCTTCTTCTTCTCTTCATTTTCTGCCTTCTTCTCTCTCTTTTCTACCTGTCACGCCAGCCCCATTTCCTCCATAGCCAATCTTGATTTCTAGAGAGATAAAGGAAGAGAAGAAAGGGAAAAGATCAAGACAAGATGATCTTCATGGTCCATAACTCCTAAGGAAGCTGGAAAGAGCAAGAAATAGGAAGAAAAAAATCAAGTTTGGTAGAGAGATAAAATCTCCAAAGTTGTGATTTAATGAAGAAAAGAGTAAGGTAAGAAGTGATTCTTCTTCTTCTTCTTCATTTTTTCTTAAAGAAGTTTGAATTTTGAGCTAATCCAAGACTTATGTGGAAAGAGAAAGAAATTAGGGTTTTGAGATAGAATGAGAGAGTTTAGGGTCTTGAGAAAATCAGATGATAATAATGATTTATGATGTTGTAGAAGTTCCAAGTGACAAGGAACAAACATTAAAGAGCAAAGGAAAAGAGAAAGCTACCTAGAAGAGTGAAGGAGAAAGATTAAGGTTTGTGTAAAACTTAAGGCAATAGCCTATCTTTGTTTGAAATAATGCATGTTAGTATGATAATTGATGATATCAAGGGCTTTCTTCCATTCCATAGCTCAAATGAGGTTTTGTTTAAAAGAGGTCTTTTGAAAACTCGATTTGAAATATAACATGCAGTGTTTGTGGCTTCTGCCCAAAAATAAGTTGGTAATTCATATTCATTAAGCATTGTTCTAGCCATTTCAATTAAAGTTCGTTTTTTTCCTTTCAACTACCCCATTTTGTTGAGGTGTCCTAGGAGATGAGAAATTATGTGAAATGTCATGTTCAAGACAAAAGCTTTCGAAGTTTTCATTTTCAAATTCTTTCCCATGACCACTCCTTATTTTTGAAATGCAGTAACCTTTTTCATTTTGAATTCTTTTAGCAAAGTTTTTGAAGTTTTCAAAAGCATCACTCTTTTGAGCTAAGAAAATTACCCAAGTAAATCTAGAGTAATCATCTCTGATGATAAATGCATAATGTTTTCCTCCTAAGCTAGCAATTCTAGTAGGTCCAAACAAGTCTAAATGCAGGAGTTGAAAAGGTTTTGAAGTACTTACTATGTTTTTGGCTTTAAAGGATGACTTATGTTGCTTTCCTCTTTGGCAAGGATCACATGTCTTGCCTTTTTCATATTTAACTCTTGGCAATCCTTTTACTAGTTCTCCTGTGCTGAGACTTTGTATTAAGTCCATGTTAGTATGACCAAGTCTTTTATGCCACAGCCAAGATTTATCACTAGTAGTCACAAGACACTTAGAGGAATGGTTAGATAGTTCATGTAAGTTTATTATGTATGTATTGATATCTCTATTTCCTTTGAATATTTCTTGACCATCGATAGACATTACAAGACATTCATTTGAAGTAAAAATTACTTTGTTTCCTTTATCACATAATTGACTTACACTTAGCAAGTTATGCTTCAAGCCATCAACAAGTAAGACATCCTTAATAAAAGTAGTACCATTAACACCAATAGAACCAATGCCAATTACCTTACCCTTTGCATTGTTTCCAAAGGTAACTTTACCTCCATCAATACTTTTGATTTCATTGAAAAGTTCTTTGTCTCCTGTCATATGCCTTGAGCATCCACTGTCTACTAGCCAAGTATTTTTGTTTATTATGGACTTGAGGCATACCTATAGAATCACAAATCAGGTATGATTTTTAGGTACCCAAATGAGTTTGGGTCCTTGGGGGTTAGCACATGAAGGTTCCCAATGAACCTTCCTTATTCAGCAATGTTTATTTATGTGACCCATTTTCATACAATAATTATATTGTTTAGGTCTAAACTTGTTTTTTGGTCTTACACTGTATTTTAATGCCATAATTCTATTAGACTGATTTTGAGAACAATGACATGCACAATCATGATTAATTTGCATTTTTCTAGATGCATGCTTCTTATACATAAAGGCATGATTATTCTTTTTCTGTATAGAGGGATGAATATGCTTATTTCTTGGTGCTTTCTTAACAGGTGTGGAGATGTTAGGTTCTTTAGACTTAACAAATACAGTTTTGTTAGAAGATGATGATGTGTCCTTAAATCCTAGACCATGTCTAAGTAAGGGTGATCTTTAAGACACAATGAGAGTATCTAAGCTCTCTTTACCTTTGTGAAATTTAGAAATGGAATTTCTAAGTTCCTCAACTTCATTTTTCAAAGTATTATTCTCTTTGGTATTTGCTCTTATGCTTCTTGAGCCTTGGAAATTCTAGTTTGATATGTCATTTCTTTCCACATTCATAGCATTTTACCTCTTCCTTACTTCTATATGTGTCATTAGAAGTTTGTTTGAGGTTTCTTTGCCTGAATTTTCTGGAATTGCTCATTTTCTTCTCAATGATTCTTTTTAATCTCCTTGAAAGCATAACGATGTCCTCATTTTCATCATCACTCATTTCTTCATCATCTTCATTATCTTCTTGAGATTTTGAAGTAGAGGCTTTGAGTGCTAAGGGCTTTCTTTTCTCTAGCTTTGCTTCAAGCTCTCTATCTCTCTTCACTGCCATCTCATGTGTGAGAAGTTTGCCAATCAGCACATCAATATTCATGATGCTCATATCTTCATTTGCTTCTTTTATGCCAGCAACTCTTGAACCATAGTCTTTAAGAAGAAGACTTTTCAGGATTTTATTGTTTACATCTTCCAAACTCATATGCTTCCCAAGTTTCCTCATTCCATTTATAATGGATAGAAGTCGGTTGGTCATGTCAGTGATTGACTTATTGGATTTCATCTTGAAGAGCTCATATTCTGAGGTTAGAAGTTGAATCTTCTTGGATTTGACTTGCTTAGTTCCCTCATGATAGTTCTCCAATGTCTTCCACATGCTATATGTTGTTGAGCAGTGTTGTATTCTCCCACATTCTTCAATAGATAATGAGCTTGATAGGATTGTCATTGCCTTCTTGTTTTTGAAATTTGCTCTTCTTTGAGGCTCTGTCCAATCATCTCTTGATAGGATTTCTTCTTCACCATTAGCTCCTCTTCTGGTTGGTGGTGTCCATTCTTTTCGTACACTATCCCAGACTTCAATTCCTTCACTATCCAAGTATGTCTCCATCCTAAACTTCCAATTGGCATAATTTGCTCCATCAAAGTAAGGTTTGAGACTTTGGAATCCTTCACTGGCCTTATCTTACTCTTTACTAGCGCTTTTTAGGCTTCGATGCTAGACAAGGCTCTGATACCAATTGTTGCCCAAATATTAGACTAAGAAGGGGGGTTGAATTGGAGTTTCAAAAATTTAAACTTTAAAGTGCGGAAATAAATAATTAATTTTAGGAGGGATAGAGAAAATCAGACACAAAGATTTATAGAGGTTCGGGTGTTAACAAACTATACTCCTCTCCCCAATCGCAATTGGGAGTTTCACTAACACACTAAGTGTTACAATGGAGTTTTACAAGCTCACTCCCAACTATAATGTTTCTCACAATGGCTCACACCTAACCCAGAAAACCCTTGTGTTTTAATGGCTCACACAATAACCAATTCCTTGTGTTTTGCAGGCTCACACAAACAACCTTCACTTTGTGTTTTACAGGCTCACACAAACAACCTTCACTTCGTGTTTTACAGGCTCACACAAACAACCTTTTAATTTGTGTTTTGGAGGTTCACACAACTAACCCTTATAAGTGTTCTACTCTTAACCCAGAAATACCCAAAGCTCACTTGAGTAAAGATTACAGAGAGAACCACTTATAAATCTTAATTTGCTCAAATATGAGGAGCAAAAAGATTTTTACAGAGAATAGATTTTTACAGAGAATAGATTTGTTCTCAAGGTATGAAAGTACAAAATAGCTTGCAATAAGAATTAAATTCGAAGTATATGCTATTATATTGTTATTCTCTTCATACTCTCATGGCTGAATATAGCCGTTGGGGTGCATTAAATAAGAAACTAGCCATTGTACCAACCAAAAAATTGCGCTTGACATTTTTCTCTTTCATTGTTCACGGGCGTGATTATGCTTGTCACGGGAGTGACAGTTCTTCCCAAGCCGTGACTGAAGTGGTGACCTTGGTCGTGAAGCTCTCTGGAATGTTTTGACATATTGAGTCACGGGTGTGACATACTCATTCACGGGCGTGACAATCTTCCCAGCCGTGATCCAAGTGGTGACTCTGGTCGTAAAACTCTCTGGATTAAATTGCATGAATCTTCACGGGGGTGACACCTTTATTCACGGAGGTGACTGAAATGCTTACGTCACGATTTGTTTTTCCTTCATGGCCGTGAACTTCAAATGTTGGTTTTGGTAACGGTTAGCTTCCTTCACGGGAGTGACTCATAGAGTCACGACAGTGAACATGCTGCTACTTGAATTTTGTCTCTCAAGGATTATTCTTCCAATTCTCCATTCTTGCTATTTTAATCCATGTCCTGTATAATATACTTACAAAAATAAGTATGTTAAATACAATATTGCTATATTATTTGTTATCATCAAAATGACAGAAATACCCCCTCAAGGTTTAACAGACAATTTGCTTGCAAGTCAGGAAGCTATGACTAAGCAAATGGGAGGAGTCTCGCTGAAGAGTGAGGAGGAAACACTCTTTACCAGCAAAAGCAAAGATACTTTCAAGTGGTACGTTGGCAGTGGATCTAAAAAGAATAATGACAAGGGAGGCTCTCGTCTAGGGGGAGCTTCAAAGAATCGGGGTAGTAGTAGAAAGTTCGATAGAAATTGTTATAACTGCGGGAAGATGGTTCACATGGCGAAAAATTGTTAGACCAAGAAAACATCTATTGAAAGTAACACTGCACTGCTACTTCCAGTTCTAAGGAGAATTGTGAAGATGATTAGGATGCCGAAGCGTTATTCGTTATGGAGGAAGAAGAATTAGCTCTCACAGTAACAACATCAGAACATATTGACTATAAAAATGACTGGATTGTAGATTCCGGTTGCTCAAATCATATGATGGGTGACAAACAAAAGTTGCAAAAGTGTCAGCCGATAACTCAAAATTACTGATTGCTCATATCGATAAGACAATAGTTACACCTCGATTTAATTCTAACTAGGTGCCACTTCAAGATATTTACCATATCTCAGGAATGAAGAAATATTTGTTGTCTGTGGCTCAATTGACATCATCAGGTCACTATGCCTTGTTCGGTCCTCAAGATGAGAAGGTCTATCATAACCTAAAAATCTCAGAAATACCAACAATGGAGGGGTGACGATTAGAGTCTGTCTATGTGATGTCAACAGAATCTGCATATGTAAATAGGACGAGAAAAAATGAGACATCAGATATATGACACATGCAGTTAGGTCACGTTAGCTATTCCAAGCTAAATGTGATGATGAAGAAATTGATGCTTAAGGGGCTTCCTTAATTTGATGTGCGAATAGACACAGTTTGTACAGGATGTCAATATAGTAAAGCACACCAACTTTCGTACGAGGAATCGAAGTGTAGAACAAAAGAATCATGAGAGTTAGTTCACTCTGATGTATTCGGACCAATTAAGCAACCGTCAATTGGTGGTATGTGATACATGGTGACATTCATTAATGACTTCTCAAGGCATGTGTGGGTTTACTTTATGAAAGAAAAATCTGACACATTCTTAAAATTTAAAGAGTTCAGAAAGTCATCTGAATGAGAAATGGGAAGAAGATTCGTTGCATACGCACAGACAACGGGGGAGAATATAGCTCAAGTGAGTTCTCTCAATACCTAAGGCAATGTGGAATACATCATCAATACACTTGTGCCAATACACCGCAACAAAATGGTTTAGCTGAGACAAAGAACTGACATCTTGCAGAAGTCTATCAAAGTATGTTACATGCAAAGAATGTACCGAGAAGGTTTTGGGCTGAAGCAATGAGGACTGCAGCCTTTGTGATCAACAGACTTCCTCAACCAATGTTAGAATTTGTTTCTCTCTTTGAGAAACTGTGGAACATGAAACCTACAGTTAGCTACTTTCGAGTATTTAGCTGTGTATGTTATGTATTTGTTCGTAATCATCTACAGAGCAAGTGTGACAAGAAAGCTGTTAGATGTATCTTTTTGGGATACGATAACCAAAGAAAGGGGTGGAAATGTTGTGATCTAAGGAGTGGAATATGCTACACTTCACGAGATATGATGTTCGATAAAGCCCATTCTTGGTGGTCCTCAGAGAATGAGGTGTTGCTACACTTCACGAGATATGATGTTCGATGAAGCCTATTCTTGGTGGTCTTCAGAGACTCCAGAGAATTTAGAGACAAACTACAACAATAGATGGAGGAGCATATTGTTCAACTTCAACCAAGTTCAAATAAATCAGGAGATCAAAACAGCAATGATGTCAAACAAAGAGTGACTTAGAGTCCTTGGCAAACTGGCATGTATCAATAACCAAATGATGAAGGTGAGCCCATTGAAACTGAAGAATCAATTCTGCAATCTCAACTCTGAAGGTCAACAAGAACACGAAGACCAAATCCTAAATACGTTAATGCAGCCATAGTCGCATAAGACACTATAATAAAACCTGAGACATTTGAAGAAGCATCACTGAGTTCTGAGTGGATGACAGCTATGAAAGAAAAGATTGATGCACTTAAGCAAAATCAAACTTGGGATCTGGTGTCAAAGCCAAGAGATGTGAAACTCATATCCTGTAAGTGGGTTTACAAGTAAAGCGTCGTCCAGATGGGTCAATCGAGAGGTACAAGGCATGATTGGTAGCTCGTGGTTTCTCTCAACAGTATGGACTCGATTATCATGAAACATTTAGTCTAGTGGTGAAACTTACAATAGTACGGGTTCTACTTGCACTTGCAGCCAATAAAGATTGGAATTTATGGCAAACGGATGTGAAGAATGTTTTTCTTCATGGAGAGTTGGATCAGAAAATCTATATGATCCAACCAATGGGTTTTAAGAGAGAATATCATCCTGAATATGTGTGTAAGCTTTGGAAAGCACTCTATGGATTGAAACAAGCACCCAAAGTGTGGTATGGTAAGATTGCTGAATTTTTAACACAAAGTGGTTATTCAGTAACACCTATGGATTCTAGCTTGTTTGTCAAAGCTAGTGAAGGAAAGCTAGCTATTATGCTAGTGTATGTGGATGACTTAATCATAATCAGTGATGATGAGGTAGAAATTCTTCAGACGAAAGAGAATTTATCAGTTCGTTTCTATATGAAAGAACTTGGACAACTCAAGAACTTTCTTGGTTTAGAGGTTGATCACACACAAAAAGGAATATTTATTTGTTAACAAAAATATTGTAAAGATTTGTTGAAGAGGTTCGGAATGCTGGAATGCAAGCCAATTTCAACACTGATGAAACCAAATGCTAAAATGTGTGCACATGAAGGAAAAGATTTGGAAGATGCGACGATGTATCGACAATTGGTAGGTAGTCTGATTTACTTAACCTTGATTTTCCTTGACATTTCTTATGAAGTTAGTGTGATAAGACGGTATATGCAAAATCCAAAGATGCCTCATTTAGAAGCAGTTCGACGAATACTGAGATATGTGAAGAATAAAATTGACTATGGTCTTTTGTACAAGAAAGGTGAAGACTACAAGTTAATTGGTTATTGCGATGATGACTATGTAAGAGATCGTGACATAAGGAGATCAACAACTGGGTACATGTTTAAGCTTGGTTCTGGAACAATTTCTTGGTGTAGCAAGAGACAACCAACGGTATCATTATCAACCACTGAAGCTGAGTATTGAGCAGCGGCAATGGTAGCTCAAAAGAGTACATGGTTGATACAACTAATGAATAATCTACATCAACAAGTAGATTATGCAGTTCCATTGTAATGTGACAATCAATCAGCAATTTGTTTGACAGAGAATCCGATTTTTCATGCAAGAACTAAGAATATTGAAGTGAACTATCATTTTATTAGAGAAAATGTTCTGTAACAAGAAATTGAGATGAGACAGATCATGATGGATGATCAAGTTGCGAACTTGCTCACAAAAGGTTTTGGTATAAGCAAGCTCAAAATGTTTCGTCAATAGCTCGACATAGTACAGAGAATGGGAGTTGACATTGAGGGGGAGTGTTAAGAATCAATATCAAATAATTTGTTCAAATATTAGGTACATCCACCATCAATTTGTTGAAAAATTAAGTTTATTGTGTTGAAAAATTAAGCAAATATTAGGTACACCCATCTCCACCTAATTTGTTGAAAAATTAAGTCCATATTAGGTACACCTACCATACCAAAATTTCCACCAAATGTATGGTGAAGATTTGAACAAATGTATGGTGTGAATTTAACTTTGAGCTTATAAATAGGCATAATTTCAAGGTTTAAATTATCCTTGAGTGAAGAAGAAAAATAAGACTACAAGTCTTGCGTGTTTGAGAGAGTTGAGAGTTTTCTTTATAATATTTCTAGCTTAGTGAAGTTTTTATTGTGTCTCCAACTTTTGAGTGAATTTCTTCTTTGAGATATTTAATTTAGAGTTATTCATTCTAAATTTGTTTCTCAACAGTTTCTACTAAAGCTAGAGCAATGCACAATTTGGGATTGACAAGATTGTCATTTTCGGCACTAAATGTCAACATATTTCGTGATCCCAGATGGGGAAGAGGATAGGAAACTCCAGTTGAAGATCCAAAGCTCTCAAGTGAGTACGCATCATCTTTTGTTAGTGTTGAGAAAAAATGTAGAATACACAACTCTAAATTAAATATCTCAAAGAAGAAATTCACTCAAAAATTGGAGACACAACAAAAACTTTACTAAGCTAGAAATATTACAAAGAAACCTCTCAACTCTCACAAATATTCAAGACTTGTAGTCTTCACTCTTGGATGGTTTAAACCTTGGAAGTGTGCCTATTTATAGGCTCAAAGTTTAATCCACACCATACATTTGTTCAAATATTTGGTATGGTAGGTATATCTAATATGGACTTAATTTTTCAACAAATTAGGTGGAGATTGGTGTACCTAATATTTGTTTAATTTTTCAACACAATAAACTTAATTTTTAACAAATTAATGGTAGGTGTACCTAAATTATTTTGACATTGATTCTTAATACTCCTCCTCAATGTCAACTCTCATTCTCTGTACTATGTCGAGCTGTCGACGAAACATTTTGATTTTGCTCAAGTGCATCAATCTCTTTTTTCATAGCTGTCATCCATTCAGAACTCTGCGATGCTTCTTCAAATGTCTCAGGATCTATTATAGTGTCTTCTGCAACTATGTCTGCATTGGTGTATTTGGGATTTGGCCTTCGTGTTCTTATTGACCTTCGGAGGTGAGATTGCAGATTTGATTCTTTAGTTTCATTGGGCTCACTTTCATCATTTGGTTGTTGATACACGCCAGTTTGCCAAGGACTCTAAGTCACTCTTTGTTCAACATCATCCCTGTTTTGATATTTTGATTCATTCGAACTTGGTTGAAGTTGAACAATATGCTCTTCCATCTTTTGTTGTAGTTTGTCTCCAAATTCTCTAGAGTCTAGCAACACCTCCTTCTCTGAAGACCACCATGAAGAGGTTTCATCGAACACCACATCTCGTGAAGTATAACATCTTCTACTCGTTAGATCACAACATTTCCACCCCTTTCTTTGGCTGTCGTATTGCAGAAAGATACATCTAACAGCTTTCTTGTCACACTTGCTCCGTAGATGATTAGGAACAAATACATAACATACACAGCCAAATACTCGAAAGTAGCTAACTGTAGGTTTCATGTTCCACAGTTTCTCAAAGGGAGAAACAAATTCTAACCTTGGTTGAGGAAGTCTGTTAATCACAAAGGCTGCAATCCTCATTGCTTCAGCCCAAAACCTTCCTGGTACATTTTTTGCATGTAGCATACTTCGACAGACTTCTGTAAGATGCCGGTTCTTTCTCTCAGCTACACCATTTTATTGCAGTGTGTTGGCACAAGTGTATTGATGACGTATTCCACTTTGCCTTAGGTATTGAGAGAACTCACTTGAGCTATATTCTCCCCCATTGTCTGTGCATAAACAACGGATATTCTTTCCCACTTCTCCTTCGACTGACTCTCTAAACTCTTTAAATTTTGAGAATGTGTCAGATTTTTCTTTCATAAAGAAAACCCACACATGCCTTGAGAAGTCATCAATGAATGTCACCACGTATCGTTTGCCACCAATTGACAGTTGTTTAATTGGTCCGAATACATCAGAGTGAACTAACTCTAATGATTCTTTTGCTCTAAACTTTGATTCCTCATATGGCAATTGGTGTGCTTTACCATATTGACATCCCGCACAAACTGTGTCTGATCGCATGTCAAGTTGAGGAAGCCCCTTAAGCATCAACTTCTTCATCATCACACTTAGCTTGGAATAGCTAACATGACCTAACTGCATGTGCCATAGATCTGATGTCTCATTTTTCCTCATCCTATCTACATATGTAGATTATGCCGACATCATGTAGACAGACGCCAATCGCTGCCCCTCCATTGTTGGTGTTTCTGAGATTTTTAGGTCATGATACACCTTCACATATTGAGAATCGAACAAGACATAATGGCCTGATGATGTTAATTGAGCCACAGACAACATATGTTTCTTCATTCCGAGGACATGGTAAACATATTGAAGTGGCACTTGGTTAGAATTATATCGAGGTGTAACTATCGTCTTACCGATATGAGCTATCGGTAACTTTGAGTTATCGGCTGTCACTACCACACGACCTTCTTTATACTTAGACAAGTTTTGCAACTTTTGTTTGTCACCCGTCATATGATTTGAGCAACGGGAATCTATGATCTAGTCATTTTTTGTAGTCAATATGTTCTGATGTTGTTACCGTGAAAGCTAATTCTTCTTCCTCCATAGCGAATAATGCTTCGGCATCCCAACCATCTTCGCTATTCTTCTTAGAACTGGAAGTAGCAGTGTTACTTTCAATAGATTTTTTCTTGGTCCATCAATCTTTCATCATGTGACCCATCTTCCCGCAGTTGTAACACTTTTCATCGAACTTTCTACTATTGTCGCGATTCTTTGAAGCTCCCCCTAGACGAGAGCCTTCTTTGTCATTATTCTTTTTAGATCCACTGCCAACATACCGCTTGAAAGTGTCTTTTTTTTTCTAGTAAAGAGTACTTCCTCTTCACCCTTTAGCGAAACTCCTCCCATTTGCTTAGTCATTGCTTCTTGACTTGCAAGCAAATTCTCAAACTCAACAAGTGATGGTTGTGTCGGCCATCCCTGTACAGCGACAACAAACCCGCGGTATTCGGGTCTCAAACCATGGATAATTATTCTTTTTATCCTGGTTTCTCCAATAGGAGCTGTTGGATCTAGCTCTGAAATTTCGCGGCATATTGCTTTCACCTTGTGAAAATATTGGGCAATAGTCATGTCACGTTGCACCATTGATAGCAAATCGTTCTCGAGAAGTTGCAGTCTTGTATCATTCTTCTTTGAGAAGAGTGTAACAAAAGTGTCTCATGCTTCCTTTGGTGTTTTGGCATCTCGAATGTGCTCCAACATTTCTTCTTCAATTATGGTTTTTAAAACAAACATCATTTTGACTGCTTTAATCTTCCACTTTCGCAAGGCATCTTCTATCGTTGGTTGTATAACTTCACTACCACCAACAATCTCCTAAAGGTCTTGACCTTATAGGTAAGACTCCATACATGTTGCCCATGTGATGTAGTTTTTGTTGTTAAGCTTCTTGATTCCTCCGACTACTTGAAGGTCACCCATCGTATCGATATGATTTTGACTATACCGAACAAGCTTGATCAACAAACTTTCAATGTGCCAAACTTCTCACGACTCAAGATAGTTCAACTAAGAACGATATCTGATTGTCCCTCTCTGATACCAATCTTCAAGAGTGAATAATAATTTAACTTATTTTCTGATGTGGATGATCCACTTATTAGTGGCAACCATAGAGCATACGATAAGTAAATATTAACACTCAAGTTAGGCTCTGATACCAATTGTTGAGAAAAAATTTAGAATACACAACTCTAAATTAGATATCTCAAAGAAGAAATTCACTCAAAAGTTGGAGACACAACAAAAACTTCACTAAGCTAGAAATATTACAAAGAAAGCTCTCAACTCTCAGAAATATTCAAGACTTGTAGTCTTCACTCTTGGATGGTTTAAACTTTGGAAGTGTGCCTATTTATAGGCTCAAAGTTTAATCCACACCATACATTTGTTCAAATCTTCACCATACATTTGTTCAAATATTTGGTATGGTAGGTATACCTAATATGAACTTAATTTTTCAACAAATTAGGTGGAGATTGGTGTACCTAATATTTGTTTAATTTTTCAACACAATAAACTTAATTTTTCAACAAATTAATGGTAGGTGTACCTAAATTATTTTGACATTGATTCTTAACAGTTAGAGGTATGCAAGGAAGAGATTCTGATAAGCTTAAGGTTGTTGCCTGTTGCAAGCATTATAAAGTCTTTGATCTTGAAAGTTGGAATGTAATAGATCGTTTCCATTTCAATGCTATGGTAATTTAATTTTTGTTGGATTCAACATTATTATTTGAGTTTTGTGCATGATTTCAGGATTTTCATTCTGTTTTTTGTGATGAATTAGGTGACAAAGCAAGATTTAGAATATACATTCCAACCACTATTCAGGAGTTGTGTTGTGGATGGATATGTTGTGTTAAGAATTAATGTCAAATAATTTGTTCAAATATTAGGTACACCTGCCATCAATTTGTTGAAAAATGAAGTTTATTGTATTTAAAAATTAAACAAATATTAGGTACATCCATCTCCACCTAATTTGTTAAACAATTAAGTCCATATTAGGTACACCTGCCACACTAAATTTTCCACCAAATGTATGGTGAAGATTTGAACAAATGTATGGTATGAATTTAACTTTAAGTCTATAAATAGACACACTTTTAAGATTTAAATCATCATAGAGTGAATAAGAAAAATAAGACTACAAGTCTTGAGTGTTTGTGAGAGTTGAAAGCTTTCTTTGTAATATTTCTAACTTAGTGAAATTTTTGTTGTGTTTCCAATTTTTGAGTAAATTTTTTCTTTGAGATATTTAATTTAGAGTTGTTCATTCTAAAGTTTTTCTCAACATGGGTGTAATATGTTCCTATAATGAGGTCAATGGTAAGCCTGCTTGTACTGATGCTGACCTCCTTTCTGGTGTAATCCGAGGCCAATTGGAACTAAAAGGGTATGTTGTTAGTGCTGCTTCTCCAAAATTGCACCATGCTATATATTGTAAAGGAGTTATTCAGGTTTAGTTTTGATGATTAAGTCAACATAAATTAACGGTTTTTGCAGATCTGTTGTTTCTGACTGTGAAACGCTAAAATTCAATCTTAATTTTTTATATGTAAAAAATTAACTTACAATAGTTAATTTATTCGAAAATACTTGCTTAAGCCAGATCTACATAGAACATGTTCTTCATTGTTTATTACCATAACGTTTTTTTTAATGAAATTAGTCGGCAACAATAATTAGTTTAACAAAAATAGTAAATAAATTAAACAATTCAGTTTATAATACTTTTTTTTCAATAAAAATGTTAATTTAAGAATATAGATTATTTGTTTAGTAAATCAACTAATTAATTCTTTTTTTTCCTCGTCAACGCTTTTCTTTCTTTTTTAAAATTTAATCGAATACATTGACAAGATAAGATGCATAAATTACAAAATTTACAATTATGTTGAAGTCATATCAGCTAAAAATGTTTAAAAGTAATAAAATAGATAAATCTAATGTCAATTTTAAACTAATTTAGTCTTTATTTATGAAAAACTTGAAATCTAATTAACGATATTGAAAGAATTATTATTAATTAATATATATTAATGAAATACTTAATATTTAATTAGTAATAATTATATGAGCAAATGTTCTATTAAGATATTAAATTAGTTTAAAATCAATAATTAAAAATTTAATAAAATAAATTTTGAATTGAAATCTACAAATTTATATGTGTCAGGGGAGATAATATCAACAAAGTTTTAGGCTTAGGCTTGTCATTATTAACAATGATTGATAGTGACTTATAAAAAATAAAATGAGCAATTATTATTAATTAACTTATAGTTTTTGAATAAAAATTAGTGGTTAGGTATTTTTAACAAATTGATTTAAAATTTTATTTACTGAGATCGAATTTTAAAGTTTAGATTTTATAAGAAAGAAATATCAACTTAGGAACCAATAACTGATCCATTACAAGCCATATTAATGGTTGTACCGTGTTTGACAGGTTCGATCAAAGCGGATAAAATTTGACTCCACAGAATAACATATCACTAATATGATCCTTTATAAATGACACAATTAATATTACCTTTAATATGACTATCTTAATTGCTATACACTTATTCATAACTTAAACCAAATAGATAATGTTCACAAATCTCTACATTAGCTTAAGTTATCCATAACGTCTTGCTCCCCCTTTCAAGAAACTATCTTCTTGATATACCAATCAAGTTTAGACAATATCTGAACTTAGTTATTAGAACTGGCTTGGTCACCATATGTGTTGGATTGTCTGTTGTAAATATCTTATCCAAATGAATATTCTTTTGCTCAACCATATCTCGAATAAAGTGCATCATAACATCAATGTTTTTAGTTCGTTCATGATGTATTGGATTTTTGTCAGATGCATAGTACTTTGACCATCACAATAGACTTTTGTCTCTTTCAATTGTATATCCAATTCACCGATTAGTCCTTGTAACTATATAGCTTATTTTCCTGCTTCAGTTACGTATTCCACTTCAATTGTGGACAAAGTAACAATAAACTAAAAACTTACTTTCCAACTGAAAGTACATCCACAAAGAGTGAAGACATATATAGTGAGCGATCTTCACTTATCTAGGTCTCCAGCATGATCTGAATCGATGTATCCAGTACGTTTTCATCTACAATCTTTGAATTTTCCATAGACCAAGCCCACATCAGTAGTACCTTTTAAGTAGTGCAAAATCCACTTTACAGCTTGCTAGTGAACTTTACCAAGATTTCCCATCTATCTTTTGACCAAACTAATAGCGGGTGCAATAAATGGCCTAATGCATACCATGACATACATGAGACTACCAACTATACTAGCATAAGGGATATGAGACATCTGTTTTATTTCGTCCTCAGTTTGTGATAATAACGCAGCTGAAAGTTTGAAATGAACTACTAAAGGAGTACTAACATGCTTTGAATTCTCCATTGCAAAATGTTCTAGCATCTTTTCTATATACTGTTTTTGTGATAGAAAGAGTGTGCTTGCTTTTCTATCTCTATAAATCTCCATTTCCATAATTTTCTTTGCAACTCCCAAAATCTTCATTTCAAACTCTCTTTTTAACTGAGTTTTCAGCTTGTTTATTTCTGACATGTCCTTAGTAGTAATCAACATGTCACCAATATATAGGAGCAGATAAAAAAAAAGCCTCATCTAGGAGCTTCTTGAATTATACACAACTATCATATTTACTCCTACACTAGCCATTTCTAAGCATAACGACATCGAACTGTTTGTACCATTGTCCACGAGATTGTTTTAAACCATATAAAGATTTTTTTAACAAACATACGTAATCTTGTTTACATCAAACATCAAATCCCTCAGGTTGTTTCATATAGATTCTTTCTTTAATATTACCATGTAAAAAAGTTGTTTTAACATTTAGTTGCTCAAGCTCTAAGTTGAAATGACCAACAATGGCAAGTAGAGTACATATTGAGTTGTATTTCACCACTGGAGAGAAAACTTCGTTGTAGTTGATTTCCTCTCTTTGTGTATAGCCTTTTTCCACCAAACGAGCTTTAAACCTTGCATCTTCCACTCTAGGGATTCCTTATTTCTTCTTGAAGATCCATTTTCTTCTAACAATCCTCTGATCCTTTGGTTTCTTATCAATTTCCTACGTATTATTTTTATGAAAAGATTCAATCTCTTATGTCATTGTAGCTATCCACTTGGTAGCTTATTGGCTATTTATAGCTTATTGGCATGATTGAGGCTCGTTGTTATTAGCAACATTGAGAGCATAAGGAACAATGTTTGCATAGCCATACCTTTGAGGAGGTTTAATCTTCATCCTTTGTCGATTTCTAGCAAATTGATAGTGCCGAAATTGTTCTTTATTTGTTTTCTCAAATGGATGTTGTTTTTCTTCATCTTCTTGGTCCCTTAAGGTTTGTTCAGATGACTCCACATCAAGCTCCACATTTTTTGAGACTCCTCGTGAGACTTTATCATTACAACTTTATTGAAAGTCACATCCCTACTAATGATGCATTTACTTGTTTCTAGACACTATAACTTGTATCCTTTTATTCCTTCAGGATACCCAAGGCAAATGTATTTCTTTGCTATTGGTTCAAGCTTGCCTTCATTCATAAAAGCATAAGCAAGACATCTAAATACTCTTAAATTTTCATAACTAGCAGGAATATCTTATCATACTTCTTTATGGAGTCTTAAAATTGATTACTGAAAATGGACTTCTATAAACTAAGTAACAACTTGTGTTAACAGCTTCAGCCCAAAACTCCTTTAGCATTATAGAGCATGCATCTTGCTTTCTATATCGAAGTTATATTCATTCGTTCTGCAAGCCCGTTCTGTTGTGGAGTGTGTTTTACAATACAGTGTCTAACAATACAGTGATCCTTATAGAACTTATTGAATTCTCCTCCACAAGACTCCAAACCGGTATCTATTCTCAAACACTTGATCTACTTTCTATTCTACTTCTCAATCAAGGATTTCCATCGTTTGAATTTGACAAACACTTCATTCTTATATTTCAAGATGAACACCCAAACCTTCCTTGAGTAGTCATCAATTAAAGTTAGCATGTATTTGTTTCCACCATAAGAAGAAACTCAAGAAAGTCCCTATAGATCTGAACGAATGTAGTCTAAAGTACCCATAGATCTGAACGAATGTAGTCTAAAGTACACTTCATTCTTATACGATAAATAATTATTAACATCCAAGTGAGGCTCAGATACCAGTTTGTTGGGATAGAATGCTGATATGGAGAAAAAAATAAGTAAAAAAGAAAATGATCAAGAACACTGATAAAATATAACACAAAGATTTAACGTAGTTTGATAATTTGTCTATGTCGATAATAAGAGAGCTGTGAGAAATTTTCCACTATGTAAAAGGAGATTATTACTAAAGCATCCAACAAATATCTCTCACAACCGAAATAGTAAGTCAAGAATACTTTTATCTAAACCTCTCTCACTAATGAATATTTCTCTTGCTCTAAGAATACAAGAAAAAGAAAGAAATAAAGAAGAGTATTTGTATTTCTTTAGGGTGATTTAAATGAGAGAATATATGTCTATTTATAGGCAAAACAATGGCCAAATTTGTGGTCATTACGCTTATCTATAACTTAAGCCAAACAAATAATGTTGACACTTTTCAACCCACAACATCATATTTTCATTTACACATCAATGCGATTGTCGACATAATTTTTATTAATTATAATAGATACTTTTTTTCTTCTCTTCCTTCTTTGAATATATATGTATTCATAGTTTCTGACATAGATTTAATTAATTTGCTCCAAAAATTATAATTAAGAAAATATCTATAAAACAGTAATAATAAAAAAACAACCATAATATTTGATTATAGGCATGAGCTTTGAAGAATTATACAAGTATGCAGTACAACTCTTTTTATTGATGGATTATTCTACCTATAATAGTGTGAATAAAGGAAGCATGGAATTATTTCCTTAAGAACATTCAAGTATGGAATAAACTACATTAAACTGAAGAAATCTGTAACGGTTTATTTTCATCACATTTATACTAACTGATGTTCTAAATGAGTGAAATCTGTAACGGTTTATTTTCATCACATTTCTACTCAAGAAATCTGTAAACAGTTTTTGAGAAGGGAATTAAGTCACGAACTTTTATTACATAATTAAGGCAGGAATCTTTAATTTAGTCCTTTCATATGCATAATGTTTCCCTTTGAAAACAAATGCAAAAGATAATTTAATTTTTTTTTCTTTTTGAAATGTGGATATAAGTATTTCCTAAATAAGAATATTTTCTAGAAAAAGTTACTGGGTTTTCATATTTATTTGGCTTCTGATTCAGAAATTTAAATAATTTTATAGGCGTGTGAATATATATATGGACCATAGTTTGCTCCATTCTTCTCCTCCACTTTTGTGTATAATATTACTATAAAAATTAATATCTAAGAGAAAAAAAAAAAGAAAAGAGAATTAAGGAGGAATGATAATTTTAATTTTCATATCTAGGATAATTCCATTTCACAATTATAAAATGATAAGTTTATAGATGCATATTGATTTAAATTCAGATTTTCGAGTCATACTCAAATAGAATGACTGAAAATAAAAATTAAACCATTCATCTTAACATAAATGAATTGCTTTAAATGAAAAAAAAAAAGAAGAAAATTTGAAACAATATTTTTAATACTAAGGATATCTAAACCAATAAAGAGTGATTGGATAATAAATTAGAACTTTGAAAGGCACAATATAGAGAGAAAATTTAAGGTCCTTTAATTTAGTTGTTGAATGCATGTGGCAGCTGATAATTGATTGATATTAATATTTAGTAAAACTAATTGAATTGTTGATATTAGAATGTAAAATTATCAACAGGAATCAGAAGCCAAGTAAATATATATATATTTAGTAATACTTGCAGGTTTTAGCAATCTATAACACATTTTCTTTATTAAATATGATTGTTATTAGATAAGGAAATTATGAATAAGGGCAGATAAATGGGAAGTGATTGAGTCATTATTAGAGCAGTTAGTAAAAAAAAAGACCCAAACATATGTTAATTAATTTTTTTTATTTCTTTTGTTTAACCCTTTTGGTTCAAACCAATTTGATTTCAACAAAATTGTTTTTCTTCTCTTTTCAATTATAAAAATGACATTGTTTTGATAGTAACAATTTTTAAATAAATTCAGATAAATCTTTTATTGAGTTTCAATTAGCTTAATCTGACTGGAGCCAAGCATATTTTAGTTAGCAGAATAATGAGGATTCTCGACGCCAAATTTCACCAAACATTATGTCATTCATTATGAAAATGTAAATAGCTTGTGTTTTGTTATATATATATATATATATATATATATATATATATATATATATATATATATATATATATATATATATATATATATATATATTGATTGTAATATTAAAAACATTTTATAAGTTGATAAGTGTAGAAAAAAATAGTGGTGAATCAAATCAGAATTCATGATAATTATTTTTGATAAATTGATTTAAATTTTTTATTTAGTAAAATCAAATTTAATAATTTTGATTAAAAAAATCTATTGATGGGATAAAATAGAAATCTAAATAAACTTAGAATTAGTTTCTAATTTTTTATATTTAAATTCTAGTTCTAACCATTCTTAATTGATGAGATATTTTTTTTAATTTTTATAAGTAGTTTAACTTCAATTGAATAAAATGTGTAGCTTTTAGTCTTTTTTTTCAATTTATGTATTTTGCTCCGAATTGCAATTTTGTTAATTTTTCCAAAAGGATTGAAGCTAGCTGAAGCATTAATAGTTTACTTAGAGATTTGTTGTAAAGAAACAAAGAAAAGTCTTGTCAAATTACCGCAAAATAAAAAATTAGAATTGAATGGAATCACTAGAAAAAAAAAAACAATATAACAACCATCAATTGTGGTTGTTGAATGGTTGCTAAACAGGCTTAGTGACACATAACAACCACAAAAAACATTTAAAAAATTGATTGGTAAGATTTGCAACCAGAGATATTAGCGACCACATAAAAGTGGTCACTCCGTTTCAACCACAGTTTATTGTAGTCGCTAAATCTAGATATTGAAAAAACCAAAGGGATCAAGTGTCGATCAAACAACGATCACTTCATATGGTTGCAAAGCTTTGATCGCTGACATGATCACAATTTATGGTTGTAGATGGACCAAGTTAGCAACCAATACCTGGTTGCAAAAGTATTTGTGGTCACTGACCATGGTCATAAATGTTGGTCATATAAGGACCAAGTTAATTGCCATATCCTATGGTCACAAATTAGTTATGGTCGCAATTGTGGTAACCGAATATATAGTTATCTTGGTATAGCGACCACGTGTTGTTGTCATAATTTATTTCTGTATTCAAATAGAAAAACCCACATCTAGATTCATAATCAAAGAAAAGAATGAATGTGGGAAGGGAGTGCTCCTAGAAGCCTAAATCAATTAGAAGCGGATTTTATCTGAACTAATAAAAAGCCATAATGCAATCAAAGGTGGAATTTGTTTCGATGTTGCAGTACTTTCAATCTCTCGTTCACTACTGAGGACAAGCTCACTTCTATCCAGCAATTCCCTTTAAGCCTAAGGTATTCTCTGTTTTTGTATGTCTTCCTTTTCTTTCTGTTTTGTGTGTAGGGATACCTTTTTATTGAGCTTCTGATATGTATTAGGGTTAAATCCTATGAGATTTAACTCAGAATTCCAATATGGCTACTGTCGATTTTAGTTGCAGTGCAAAGTATAATAGTTTTTCTCTTTTTTAATTTCAGTGTGGCTACTCTTCAATTTTTCTCTTCTTTGATATGTTATTAGTTTTAGTGTGCATGCTTCAATTGGACAAGTATTAAGATATTTTTAACAAATTATGGTTGTTTACCTGTTTGATACATAAAATTACCCATGGATTTGCCAATGGATCTTTTAAGTAGGGCCATCGATATAGAGTTTAAGGATCTTTTGGCAATAAACAGTTATGCTACCATTTTGACATATTTAGAGTTAAAAACATGAGTGAACATTTTTTATAACTAGTTGAAATTGAGTATTCCTACTTCATGAACAAAGAAGATCCAAGATAGTGTTTGAGGGTCATCCAATTCAATCAACTTTTCACTTCTACCAATTTAATCCTTAGAATTAACTCTAGGGAATTTTATTTTTAAATAAAATAAGCTACATTTTTGTAGATAATCAGTGTTAGATAATGATTATCTATAAAGTGAAAATTTATAGTTAGTTAACTGTTTGGATTAGAAGAGGTTACAATTTATAGCCTGATATTTTGTAGGGTCAAAAGAGTTTTTAACATTTTGGGCCACATATTTTGGAAATTAACTTTCACTTTGTAGAAAGATTTCAAAATAAAATTTGGATTTTAGTTCTAAGGCCTAAGGATTATCTAATTATTGGTAGTAAATAGATTTTTAGGAACAAGTTGGATGAGCAAGGTCAAATCACTAAGAACAAAGCTAGATTGGCGACGAATATTTTATCGCAAATGTCAGTTAACAATTTTTCTACATTTATATTTTGTCGCAAATGTCAATCTGCTACAAATTTGCAAAAAGGAATCGTGCAATAGCTAAGTCAAAGATAGCTTGCAACCTTCTCTATAGCTTGCAACCTTCTCCAAAAATGTTTTGGAACTTTAGCCAACTAGAGAAATACGAAGAAACTAGAGAAATACGAAGAAAAGAAAGAACAAATGAGGATAAAGTGGGAATTTGGGACAAAAAAGAGTAAAGTGTGTAAATTGTAATAATTAACGATGAGGCCAATCGAGAAGAAGAAACAAAATTGAAGAGTAATGGTTGAGATAGTACAAATTCTTCTTGTAGAGAACTTGTGGGAGCTTTTGTGGGCTAATAGTTGTACAAAATACTAAGATTTATTTGATTTAATGGTAATAGTCAATTATCAGTAATGTTGTCCAGATATAGAACCAAGAAGAGGGGTTGAATTGGATATTAAAAATTTTAACTTTTAAGTGCGAAAGAAAAGTTAAGATGAGTAGGGATAGAAAGATAAGACACAAGAATTTTTATAGAAGTTCGGGTGTTAGGAAACCCTACTCCCCTCCCCAATCTCAATTGGGAGTTTCACTAACACACTAAGTGTTACAATGAAGTTTTATAAGCTCACTCCCAACAATGGTGTTTCTAACAATGGATCAGACCTAACCCAAAAATTCCTTGTGTTTTAATGGCTCACACAAATAACCAATTCCTTGTGTTTTAAAGGCTCACACAAATAACCAATTCCTTGTGTTTTAAAGGCTCACACAAATAACCCTTACAAGTGTTCTACTCTTAACCCCAAAATACCCAAACTCATTTGAGTAGATGATTACAGAGAGAAACACTTACAAATCTTTAATGCTCAGAGAATGATGAGCAAAAATATTTTCACGGAGAATAAATGTTTGTTTTGAAAGTATTAAATACACAAATGGCTTATAACAAGATTTTGATTCAAAATATTAGCTATTCTCTTATTCTGGATTCGTAAATGACTTGCATTTATACTTCCATGGTGAATTATAGTCGTTTTATTGCATTTAATGCAGAAATAGCCATTGCACCAACTCTTATTTTTGCACCTGACATGTTTCTCTTTTCTCTTTCACGATTGTGATTATGGTTTTCATGATCGTGACTATTCTTCCAAGCCGTAACTTGAGTGATGACTTTGGCCGTGAAGCATTCTGGAAGGATTTAAAGTGTTTGATCACAGGCGTGAACAACCTTCCTAGCCGTGGTCTAAGTGGTGACTCTTGCCGTGAAACTCTCTGGAAGAATTTGTCATGTCTTTTCACGGGCATGACTTTCTTTCACGGGCATAACTGATATGATCATTCACGGTTGCTATCATTCTTCATGGTCGTGAACTTTAAATGTTGGATAGTTGGCGCTAAGCTTCATCATGAGCGTGATATATAAGGTTACGGGCGTGAACATGTTATTTCTTCATTTTTTATCTTTTTAAGATTAGTCTTCCATTGTCCATTCTTGCTATCATATTCCATACCCTGTTCAATAAATTTAGAAAGCAAGTATGTTAAATACATTATTGCTATTTTATTTGTTATCATCAAAATGACAGAAATACCCCTCAAGGTTCAACAATCTCCTCTTTTTTTATGGTGACAAATAATCTAGCAATATGTGTTTTTGAGAAGTCTCCCCCTCAAAAGATGCTTTAGATAAAAAAATATTGAAGTGCAAGAATTGTAAAGAATGATGAAATGTAGCATCAAAATATGCTTCCTAGTTTTAAGTATATGCAAGTTGTATCCAATGTATACCAAAATTTTTCCTTAAAACAAGTATAGTTATGCCGAGTATATTTAAGGTATATGAAGAGTATATCAAGTGCATATTCATTCATGTAAGGTATATGCAAAGTATATTTAAGGTATATGAAGCTCATTTGCATACTTGCATATTCATTTGATATTGCTAGGTTCTCCCCCTTTTGTCATCAACAAAAAGAATAATAAACAGATAAAATATAATGGAAAACAAAAGCAAATATATCAATGTAGAAAAACCAAATACAAAAGTAATTGAAATTCTAAAAGGAAATGAAGTTCCTACAGCAAACAAGCTAGAAACAAAAATAACAAGGTTAACATAAAGACTAGCCGGACATCCTATCTCTAAGGCGAGCTACTTCCGCCTCGAAGCTCTCCATGAAATCCTTGAGGTTCTCTAACCTCTCATCCATTGAAGCCTGTAATTGCTCGAACCGTCGTGCCAAGAGGTCAGCCACTTGCTGAGCCAAGTTTAGTGTGGATGCAGAGGATTGTCCAATTTCCTGCTCAACCGCTAGAGGTGCCACCTCAACTCAAATTCTCTTCCTTTGATGGATTCCTTGGAGGCCAGCTTTGAAGTCATCTGAGTCATTGTCCTCCCAAATGATTTCACCAGCAGTGTTGGTGAAGCGATAGTAGATGTTGTTCTCAAACACTATACGAACTGCCGCTCTTATTTTGATGAAGGACTTGACGTCTAGTCAGTCTCGAAGATGTCCTAGTATGAGGTTGAAGTGGTGTTCATCTAGCTTCAAGCATCCGAGCTTCATGGCGATGTGAGTCATGTACCCACCAATCAGAATGTCTCTAGAGGGCTTGGTGGCAATTGACAAAAGATGGTTTGCAAACCATCGACATAAAGCCACTGTTAGGCCTCTTCGGGCCATCTCTAGGAGAAAAAGCTCAGACTTCCTGATCGTTCCATTGCTGTCTCCTCTGGCAAAAATGCTATAGGTTAGAAACCTATGCAAATACTTGTGCACTAGGGATCAAAGGTGGGTGTTCTTCGTCTTCTTGACGTCCCAACTACAGTCAAGCCCTAAGTGAGTCCAAACCTGAGTAGCATAGAACTCTACTTCACTGTCATTTAGGATACCATCAGAGGGAAAGTTGAACAAGTCTCCAAACTTGGAATTTGGAATTTCATCGTGGCAGAGAAGGTGTTCGGATGCTTGCAAATTTGGAATTTCATCATGCCGGTAGGAGAGACTTGCAAGGTGCTTAGAAATTCTAAAGTTGGCTCCCTTAGAGTTGGTTGATGGATATCAAAGAATTCTTTCAGATGACAAGCCTGGAGTTATTCCATCATGCTTGTCTCGAGGCCGAGTGTATGGATGGTTTGCTACTCAAATGATCTAGAGGAAAGGAGTGGCCTTTTCTTGAGCACTGAGTACCTAGGATGATAATGCTATAGAATAATGTTTAGAAGGTAATCAGTGTACCTTCTTAGAGCATGAGACTTCTTCCTTGTACCCTTAAAGGAACCAGTTTCCATTTTGATTAAAAAAATAAACTTTTGAAGAGTGAGAAATTTATAGAAATTTTGAGTAAACCGTAAGGTGATGTGATTTCTAATGATGGAAATGGTTTTTGAAGATATTTATAGATGGAATGAGTTGCTAGGGGGCCGGAATCTCTAAAATGGTATTCAATGGTGATAAGTGAGAGTAGTTGAGAGAAGTTGGTGAGTTAGAATGAGAGAAATAAAGGCATAAATGTTTTATAGTCGACATCTTCACAGACGTGAAAAACTAAGTTACGGGCGTGAAGTGTCGTGTTCATGGTTTGCTGAAAAGACGCTCTACCCGAGAAAAGAAAGGTAAAATTATTCACGGTTGTGAAATTTAAAGGTAATGGGTGTGAATGATGAACTATCATGGTGGTGACATAAGAGTCACGGGCGTGAAGTATAAACTTCACTACTTGTGATTGTGAAACAAAGCGTGACACAAAGCGTGAATGTTTCTGTACGTTTTTGGTGGAAATATTCACGGTCGTGAAAAATCATCATGGTCGTGAACAAAGGGTTTCACGAGGGGTGAATGAAAAAGGTTATGGTCGTAGAACATAGTCTTCACTACCTTCAGCCGTGAAGCATGTCGTGAATCAAGTCGTGAAAGCTACTGGTTCTTTTGGCGATTTAGGTCATGGTCGTGAATATATGTCATGGACGTGAATTGCCTAAAATTCTCATTAAATAAAATTAAGTCTAAAACAAGACTAAAGCATTTCTTAGAAGCTTCTAACATATATTTCCATCAAGTTAGCTACCTTATTTCTAGTAAGATGAGACAAAAACAAGATTATCAATCAAGGTTTGACAATTTGGCAATCACAAAGTTAATCCATCAATCATACCAAGCTCTCTTCTTATGAAATTAAATTTTTCCTCATTTAGAGACTTAGTGAAGATATCTGCCAATTGATTGTCTGTGCTTATAAATTCCAATACAACATCTCCATATTGAACATGATCTCTAATAAAATAGTGTCTAATGTCAATATGCTTACTTCTAGAATGTTGAATGAGATTCTTAGATAGATTTATAACACTTGTATTGTCACATCTAATAGGTATATGGTTCATACTATGACCATAATATTTAAGTTGTTGTTTCATCAAAATGATTTGTGTACAACAACATCCTGCTGCTACATACTCTACCTCAGCGGTAGAAAGAGTAATTGAAACTTGTTTCTTGCTAAATCAAGAAACTAAGCACTCTCCAATAAAGTGACAAGTACCTGAAGTACTTTTTCTATCTAAAATACTACCAGCACAATCATCATCTGAATATCCTATAATGTAAAAAGATGAATTTCTAGGATACCACAAACCTAGATGCAATGAGACATGTAAATATTTTAGAATTCTTTTTACTGCATGAAACTCTTTTGGATACGATTGAAAGTGTGGAAATAAGCATACACTATACATTATGTCGGGTCTACAAGCAGTAAGATATAAAAGTGATCCAATCATACCTCTATAGAGCTTTTCATTAATGCTCTTACCTTTTTCATCCTTGTCCAATTTTGTTGATGTGCTCATTGGAGTCTTGGCATTCTTGCATCCTTCCATTCCAAATTTCTTAAGTTTTTGGTGTATTTGGATTGGTTGATGAATATGCCCTCATTATTTTGTTTTATTTGTAGACTGATGAAATATTTTAGCTCACCCATTATGCTCATTTCGAATTCTCTAGTCATACACTTTGCAAATTCTTGACAAAGCATTTCATTAGTATACCCAAATATGATATCATCAACATAAATGTGAACAATTAGAATATCATGCTTATGCTTTTTAATGAATAATGTAGTGTCAACATTCCCCTTTGTAAAGTTATTTTCTAAAAGATAAGAACTTAGTCTTTCATACCTTAAGGCTTGTTTCAAACCATATAAAGCTTTTGAAAGTTTAAATACATGATTAGGCAAATCATAGCTTTCAAAACATGGTGGTTGTTCTACATATACTTCTTCTTCTATAAAACCATTTAAAAGGCAATTTTTACATCCATTTGAAAGAGTTTGAAATTCATGTGGAATGCATATGCTAAAAGTATTCTTATGGCGTCTAATCTAGCTACAGGAGCATAGGTCTCATCATAATCTATTATTTCTTCCTGATTATACCCTTTTGCAACCAATCTAGCCTTATTCCTAGTTATTGAACCTTGTTCATCTAGTTTATTTCTAAATACCCATTTGCTTCCTATAATTTGATGATCCTTGGGTCTGGGTACTAAGGTCCATACCTTACTTCTCTCAAATTGGTTGAGTTCCTCTTGCATGGTAATCACCCAACTTTCATCATTAAGAGCCTCATCAATAGTTTTAGACTCAATTTGAGAAATAAAAGCAAGGTTAGAAACTAAATGTTTGAGATGAGATCTAGTACTTACTCCCCTTGTAGGATCACCAATGATTTGTTCTTTGGAGTGATCTTTTGTCAATCTTCATTCCTTTGGGAGCTCTTGCATGTTTTCCTCTTGAGCTTGAGGTAGAGAATCATCTTGATATGAATATTCTTGAACATTTTATTCTCTTCTATTTTCAAGATCAAGTCTTTCCATGGTACCTACTATATCATCAAGAACACTACCTTTCACAAGATCAAGTCTACTAGATTCATAAAAAATAACATGCATAGATTCTTCAACAGTTAATGACTTTTTATTAAATACCCTATATACTTTACTAGTTATAGAGTATCCTAAAAAGATACCCTCATCAGATTTAGAAGTAAATTTTCCAATATTGTCCTTGGTATTCAATATGAAACACTTGCGTCCAAATACTCTAAAGTATGATATCAAGGGCTTTCTTCCATTCCATAGCTCAAATGAAGTTTTGTTTAGGAGAGGTCTTTTGAAAACTCGATTTGAAATATAACAAGCAGTATTTGTGGCTTCTGGCCAAAAGTAAGTTGGTAAACCATACTCATTGAGCATTGTTCGAGCCATTTCAATTAAAGTTTGATTCTTCCTTTCGACTATCCCATTTTGTTGAGGTGTCCTAGGAGATTAAAAGTTCTGCAAAATGTCATGTTCAAGACAAAAGCTTTCAAAGTTTTCATTTCCTAATTCTTTGCCATGGTTACTTCTTATTCTTGAAATGCAATATCCTTTTTTATTTGAACTTTTTTAGCAAAATTTTTGAAAGTTTCAAAAGCATTACTCTTTTGAGCTAAAAAAATTACCCAAGTAAATCTAGAGTAATCATCTATAATGACAAAGGCATAGTGTTTACCTCCTAAGATTGCAATTCTAGTAGGTCCAAATAAATCTAGATGCAGGAGTTATAGAGGTTTTGAGGTACTTACTATGTTTTTGAATTTGAAGGATGACTTGTGTTACTTCCCTATTTGGCAAGGTTCACATGTCTTGTCTTTTTCAAATTTGACTTTTGGTAGTCCCTTCACCAACTCTCCTGTGCTGAGGCTTTGAATTAAGTTCATGTTCGCATGACTTAGCCTTCTATGCCACAACCAAGATTCATCACTAGTAGTCACAAGACACTTAAAGGAATGGTTAGATATTTTGTGTAAGTCCATTATGTAGGTGTTGACATCTCCATTTCCTTTAAATATCTCTTGACCATCAATAGAGGTTACAAGACATTCGTTGGAAGTAAAAGTTACTTTGTTTCCTTTATCACATAATTGACTTACACTCAACAAGTTATGTTTCAAGCCATCAACAAGACATCTTTAATAAAAGTAGTACCATTAATACCAATAGAGTCAATGCCAATTACCTTACCCTTAGCATTATTTCCAAAGGTAACTTTACCTCCATCAATACTTTTGATTTCATTGAAGAGTTCTTTGTCTCCTGTCATATGCCTTGAGCATCCACTGTTTACTAGCCAAGCATTTTTGTTTATTGTGGATTTAAGGCATACCTATAGAATCACAATTCAAGTATGGTTTTTAGGTACCTAAATGAGCTTGGGTCCTTAAGGGTTAGCACATGAAGATTCCCAATGAGCATTCCTTATCCAGCAATGTTTATTTATGTGACCAAATTTCATACAATAATTACAGTGTTTAGGTCTCAAAATGCTTTTGAATGCCATATTTCTATTAGACTGAGTTTGAGAACAATGACATACACAATCATGATTAATTGGTGTTTTTCTAGATGCATGCTTCTTATACATAAAGGCATGATTAGCCTTTTGAGGTTTCTTTCTTAGGCTTACCAATCCTTGATTATTTCTCTTATGTATAGAAGATTTAGTGTATTTAGTGCACTTATCCCTTGGTGCTGTTTCAGCAAATGTGGAGATGTGAGGTTCACTTGACTTAACAAAAATAGTTTTGTGAGAAGATGATGATGTGCCCTTAAATCCTAGACCATGTCTAATTAAGGAAAGTCTTTGAGACACAATGAGAGTATCTAAGCTCTCCTTTCCTTTGTGGAATTTTGAAATGGAGTTTCTAAGTTCCTCAACTTCATTTTTCAAAGTATTGTTTTCTTTAAGCAAGGATTTAGTTGAGGGTTTTGAAGAGTATTCATCTAATGACTTTTGAAGAGATTCATTAGATGATTTAAGCTCAAGGTTATCCTTTTCTAAAACATCCATTTTGATTTTTAAATTAGAAATGTTATTCTTATAAGTATTGAATTTACTTCTATATTTTTCTAGTTCTAGATTCAATACTTCTATTAAGCTTTGCTCAACATCATCATCTTCACTATTACTATCATTATCACTACTATCATTATTGAAAGAGTATGAGTGAAGTGATCTTACCTTTTTCGAGACATGATCCTCTATAGCAATGAAGCATAGGTTGACCTCTTCGCTTTCATTGTCATCTTTTTCACTTGAAGAGCTTTCATCATCCTATGTGGCTTTGTGGCCTTTCTCCCCATTGTCTCTTTGGTATTTGCTCTTATGCTTCTTGATCCTTAGACATTCCGGTTTAATATGCCTTTTCTTTCCACATTCATAGCACTTTACCTCTTCTTTACTTCTTTGTGCATCATTAGAAGTCCGTTTGAGGTTTTTTTGCCTAAATTTTCTAGAGTTGCTCATTCTTTTCTCAATAATTCTTTTCAGCCTTCTTGAGAGCATAGCAATATCCTCATTTGCATCATCACTCATTTCTTCATCATCTTTAATTTCTTCTTGAAATTTTGAAGTAGAGGCTTTTAGTACTAGAGGCTTTCTTTTTTCTGGCTCTGCTTCAAGCTCTCTATCTCTTTTCACTGTCATTTCATGTGTGAGAAGTTTGCCAATAAGCACATCAGTATTCATGATGCTCATGTCTTCATTTGCTTCTTTTATACCGTCAACTCTTGAACCATAATCTTTGAGAGGAAGACTTCTTAGGATTTTGTTATTTACATCTTCTAAGCTCAGGTGTTTTCCAAGTTTTCTCATGCCATTTATGATGGCTAGAAGACGATTAGTCATGTCAGTAATTGACTCATTGGATTTCATCTTGAAGAGCTCATACTCTGAAGTAAGAAGTTGAATCTTCTTGGATTTAACTTGCTTAGTTCCTTCATGATAGTTTTCCAATATTTTCCATATGCTGTAAGCTGTTGGGCAGTGTTGTATTCTACCACATTCTTCAATGGATAATGAGCTTGAGAGAATTGTCATTGCCTTCTTGTTTTTGAAGTTTGCTCTTCTTTGATTCTCTGTCCAATCATCTATTGATAAGATTTCTTCTTCACCGTCAACTCCTCTTCTAGCTTTTTGAACACTATCTCAGACTTCAATTCCTTCACTATCCAGATATGTCTCTATTTGAAACTTCCAATGAGCATAATTTGCTCCATCAAAATAAGGCTTGATACTTTGGAATCCTTCATTAGCCATATCTTGATCATTACTAGCGCTGATTAAGCTTTGATGCTAGACTTAGCTCTGATACCAATTGGTGTCTAGATATTGAACCAATAAGGGGGGCTGAATTGGATATTAAAAATTTTAACTTTTAAGTGCGAAAGAAAAATTAAGATGGGTAGGGATAGAATGACAAGACACAAGACTTTTTATAGAGGTTCGGGTGTTAACAAACCCTACTCCTCTTCCCAATCTCAATTGAAAGTTTCACTAACACTCTAAATGTTACAATGGAGTTTTACAAGCTCACTCCCAACTACGGTATTTCTAACAATGGATCAGACCTAACCCAAAAATCCCTTGTATTTTAATGGCTCACACAAATAATCAATTCCTTGTGTTTTAAAGGCTCACATAAATAATCAATTCCTTGTGTTTTAAAGGCTCACACAAATAACCGATTCCTTGTATTTTAAAGGCTCACACAAATAATCAATTCCTTGTGTTTTAAAGGCTCACACAAATAACCAATTCCTTGTGTTTTAAAGGCTCACACAAATAACCCTTACAAGTGTTTTACTCTTAACCCTAAAATATCCAAACTCACTTGAGTAGATGATTACAGAGAGAAACACTTACAAATCTTTTTGCTCATAATGCTCAGAGAATGATGAGCAAAAAGATTTTTACAGAGAATAAATGTTTATTTTGAAAGTATTAAATGCACAAATGGCTTACAACAAGATTTTGATTCAAAGTATTAGCTATTCTCTTGTTTTAGATTCATAAATGACTTGCATTTATACTTCTATGGCGAATTATAGTCGTTTGATTGCATTTAATGCGGAAATAGCCGTTGCACCAACTCTTATTTTCGCGCCTGACATGTTTCTCTTTCCTTTTTGACGGTCATGATTGTGGTTGTCATGGTCATGACTGTTCTTCCAAGCCGTGACTTGAGTGGTGACTTTGGTCGTGAAGCATTCTGGAATGATTTGAAATGTTTGATCACGGGCGTGACATTATATCTTCACGGGCGTGAACAACCTTCCTAGTCGTGGTCTACGTGGTGACTCTGGCTATAAAACTCTCTGGAAGAATTTATCATATTTTTTCACGGGCGTGACTTTCTTTCACGGGCGTAACTGATATGATCATTCACGGTTCCTATCATTCTTCATGACCGTGAACTTTAAATGTTTGATAGTTGACGCTAAGTTTCATAACGGGCGTGACATTTAAGGTCACAGTCGTTATTTCTTCATTTTTTTCTTTCTAAGATTAGTCTTTCATTCTCCATTCTTGCTATCATATTTCATACCCTGTTCAATAAACTTAGAAAACAAGTATGTTAAATACATCATCGCTATTTTATTTGTTATCATCAAAATGACGGAAATACCCCTAAGTTTCAACAAGTAAGTAATGGCGATGGATAACTATGAATAACAAACGATAATAGTTAACTATTAGCAATCAACGGTAGTGGTTAGCTGTCAACCAATAGTTTTGTTGGTTAACGACTTATAATATATTTTAAAATATTTGTTAACTCAGCAGTTAAAAGTAAATTACAATTAATAAAATAATCACTAATAATTATATTAATAATATAAAATTAATTAATTAAATATAATTTTATAATGAAGAATATAATTTTTAGCTATTAAAAATTTATTATAATTAATTTGATATAAATATAATAAAAAATAAATATTAATTTTTTATATTAAATATCTTAAAGCTAGATTTTAACATAAAAAGCTAAAAATTTAATTTTTCATAAAAAAGTCAATTTTTAATATAAATATTAAGAACTAGGATTGAAATTTTTAATAGTTTGACTTTTATTTTTATTTTACTAAACACCAATTTCAACTTCTGATTTTTTAGAAAGCTAAAAGTTTAATTAACAAAACACTGAGTTCAATTTGTAATTTATTAGACAGTCAAAATCTAAAAACAATAAATCAACCAAATGGACACTAATTAAAACTTTTTCTATTTTCCGACAATATTTCACGAATATGATTTAATATCAAATCTTTTATCCAACGTGCTTCCATCCCTCTGCCCATTTTGACAATCAATTGGTTATTTTTTAAATTCTGCCATAAAAAAGGAAAATTTTATCAACTTGTATTATTATTATTATTATTATTATTATTATTATTATTATTATTATTATTGTTGTTGTTGTACAAAATAATATGTAAGTTTATCTATCAACAGGTATTATTATTTTGATATGAGATTTCTATATAAAAATTTCCAAATGAGTGCTGCCTAATTGATTCAATATCCAACTTATTTGGGCAATTTATTGAATAACATTTTTGTTAACAATTTATTCTTAAAAAAATTACCCCTCCCATATCTCAACGAGATTCATGGCTATAAAAAACAATTCACATAAACCTAACATAGAAAGATCTCATTAATTTTTTAGAAGATGGTGAACTAAGCAGAGCTGGAGCTTTACATGATCTCTCTAAATTTTGAAAATTTCTTATATATACAATATAATTAAAATTATAAGAAATTTTTTTCATGCATTTTTTTGTTAATTTATAAATTGTCAATGATATTTTTGTGGTTGAATTTAGTTAAAAAATGATATTGTTTCTTTAGTCATAATTTTTTCAATTGAATATTATTATTGTTTGGCCCCAAAAATATGGAGTTAAGCTCCACTACTAGAGCTAAGCTTACAAAAACAGAAAACTAAGGACTATATGTTGCACTAGTGATATCACATGAAACATTCAGTGATGAAGGCCAATAAGTGGCCTAAATTTTTAATATTATGATACATAATTATTTTAAAAGTTTTGTTTTTACAATTATCTTGAGTTAAATTATTAAAAATTAGAAGGAAATGTAAATATTTATGAAGAATTTAAGATCATGAGGAAATATTAGCATGGAAAAATAGTGAAATTGTTGAGAAACTTCTCCTCTGCTGCACTTACTATAACTAAGAATAAAAAGGGAGGAATTATTTAGAAAATGTCCTTTTGTATTGAAATTCGTAAAATATTATGATTATTATTATTTTATAGATGTATTTTGGTTTTCACTATAACTTTGCAAGCAACTTATATATATATATATATATACTATAATTTTTTATTTTATCTAATTTAATATTTTATTAATATATTTTCTTAAATATAATAAATTTACAATATATAAATTATATTTAAATCCCATGAAAAAAATTAAAAAAAAATAAAGACATTGTCAGCTATTTTAATTATATTCAAAAGGATGCACTTTTTTTTTCAAAAAAAAAATACATCACAATATTTACTACTCTTTAGTAATAGTAAATCTACATAAATGAATTGCATAAAATATTAATATTAAGAAACTTGTATCAATTACAATTAGTAAATTAATAGAATTCAAGAAGCTTCTGTCTGAAATCAAGCATACGTGGAAAAGATGAACAGTCCATAACCACTGTGAATGTTTTTAAGATTTCCTTAAAATACAAAACTCATCAGGAATTTGAAATAATAAATATGAAAATTAAAAAATAATTTTAAATGTTATTAAATATAAGTTATTAAATATACCCATTTTTGGGAATTCTCGTAAAAATAAAAAGATGAAATTCATTCGTTTTGTTTCATATATATAAAGGCCCTTCATATTTAGAGTATTTCTACTTTTTTATATATAAATTGAGAAAAACAGCAAATATTCTTAATATCCTGGGAGTGAAATGATTAATAATTTTTAGTATAAGTAAGTATTTTCATATTTTTTTTAAAGAAAATTTCAGAGTGTCTGAATTTTTCAAAATTTTCCATGTTTGATGTCAAGAATTTTGTTTCATATAATTGATGACTAAAGAAAGAAAAACTGAAGTTTAAGTGTCTGTGATTTATATTGCCATTATGATCACTATTTGTTCAATCCCTTGCAATTATTTATAAAACAACTTAGCATTTATTTGAAAATTTGCAAGTTTGGGAACTCCTAAGTATTCTCATAGCCGTAGAATAAGCAATTAGACCTCTGCAAAGACTTACCCAATTGATTATTTCAACAGACTTTTTGGGAACTCCTAGGTATCCATAGAGTGATCTAAACAACAGGCTAAAGTCAATTCCTCGTGCCATACCATATATTGATGTAAAACAACAATAAATAAATAGGTTCCTCGTGCCATACCATATATTGATAAATTAATAGGCTAAAGTCAATTCCTCGTGCCATACCATATATTGATAAATTAATATGTCATAATTAAACTGCTAAAAATTGGAAATTTTTGCTACACTGCATGTCAAAATAATTAATCATTAAGAAAGTAAAATAGGAAAAGTATGTCAACCCATTATTAATAATTTAAAATAGGCTAGAGTTGCATTTATTGGAATTTGTTGGGTAGCTTCAATGTAATTGTTTTTTGAAAATTATTTTAAATTTTTTTTTATTGCAAATTTCTGATCAAATTGATTAAATGTTAGAAGATAACGAGCAAATATTATCATGGTGAGTACTGAGTAGTGGAATTATATAGGAAACATCTTTTTTCATGTACTTACTACCAACCTGTTGTTATGGGAATATATACGTGTAAAAGATTTTTCTATGGTTACAATTCTATTATTTACCATCATAATTTTTATTGTTAAAAATTATTAAATGTTATCACATTAAATGCTCATAATTGTTATAGAAGTAATTAAAATCAATAGATTTTGGATTTCATGTCGAAAAAATAGTATCAAATATCATCAAGACATCACCTCTATATGAAATTATTTGATAAGTTTCCACACAAATTGGTCAATTTCTCATCTTTCGTCAACAAAATCGCCTCCATGTAATACAATCACAACACCACGTCTTTCTTCCCATGCTCACTCCTATTTATATTGCCATTGTTCATTACGGGCCGCTCCACAACACAGCTTCCATTTTCTTCGATACTTCATCTTACACTCCCAAAAATTCAAGTTTCTTCTCTTATGGCTTCTGTTTCTGCTCTTCGCTTTTTTCTATTCCTTTATTTCGCTTTTTTCTCCACTAGCCAAGTGCTTGGCAAATCCACTCCTCTTTTCGCATGTGATGTGAAAACCAATCCATCACTAGCTTCTTTTGGTTTTTGTAACATGTCTTTGGGGGTTACTGAAAGAGTTGCAGACTTGGTGAAGAGACTGACATTGCTTGAGAAATTTGGGTTCTTGCTAGAGAATGTAACAAGTGTGAGTAGACTTGGAATCCCGATATTTAAATGGTTGTCTGAAGGTTTACATGGTGTCTCTTCTGGGGGTTTCGCCACCCATTTCAACAATGAAGTACCTGCAGCAACGATATTTCCTCAAGTTATTTTAACCGCTGCTTCTTTTAATGCTTCTCTTTTTGAAGCCATTGGAAAGGTAACACTCTTAACTTCCTCTTTCTCTTCACTTACCATTTTTCCTTCTTCTGTTGGATTTTTAGTACTCAATAGGTGGAATTATAATTAAGGATTCTGTGGATTCCAGCTTCATAAATATAAATCTAACAAATGATTATGGGTTGTGATTTTGACAAGGCGGTTTCTACTGAAGCTAGAGCAATGCACAATCTGGGATTGACAGGATTGTCGTTTTGGGCACCAAATGTCAACATATTTCGTGATCCCAGATGGGGAAGAGGACAGGAGACTCCAGGTGAAGATCCAAAGCTCTCAAGTGAGTACGCGTCGTCTTTTGTTAGAGGCATGCAAGGAAGAGATTCTGATAAGCTTAAGGTTGCTGCCTACTGCAAGCATTATACAGCCTATGATCTTGAAAGTTGGAATGGAACAGATCGTTTCCATTTCAATGCTGTGGTAATTTAATTTTGTTGGATTCAACATTATTATTTGAGTTTTGTGCATGATTTCAGGATTTTCATTCTATTTTTTGTGATGAATTAGGTGACAAAGCAAGATTTAGAAGATACATTCCAACCACCATTCAGGAGTTGTGTTGTGGATGGAAATGCTGCAGGTGTAATATGTTCCTACAATCAGATCAATGGTAAGCCTGCTTGTGCTGATGCTGACCTCCTTTCTGGTGTAATCCGAGGCCAATTGGAACTAAATGGGTATGTTGTTAGTGCTACTTCTCCAAAATTTCACCATGCTATATATTGTAAAGGAGTTATTCAGGTTTAGTTTTGATGATTAAGTCAACATAAATTAGCGGTTTTTGCAGATCTATTGTTTCTGACTGTGAAGCACTAAAATTCATTTACATTTTCCAACATTATACTAAAACACCAGAAGAAACCGTTGCTAAATCTATATTGGCAGGTACATTAGTTAACTTGGTGATTACATTAGTGTTCTCCTCCAATTCCATTAGCACTTTCCTTCTCAAAGTCAATTTTCCATCTTTCCTGGGCCAGCACATAGATGCCGCAGTACAAGAAGGATTAGTAAATGAGTCAACCATTGATAGGGCCATCTCCAACAATATTGCCACTTTGATGAGACTCGGTTTCTTCGATGGTGATCCTAGGGAGCAATTGTATGGAAATTTAGGTCCAAAAGATGTATGCAGTCCCGAGCATCAGGAGCTAGCCCTTGAAGCTGGGAGGCAGGGGATAGTAGTGCTTAAGAATTCTCCAGGATCACTGCCGCTATCTCCTACTGCAATTAAAAACTTGGCAGTAATTGGACCCAATGCCAACATTACAGAAACAATGCTTGGAAGCTTTTATGGTATATAGAAGCTTAAAAATTTGAATCAATTTCAAACGGATGCTCACTATCCTATCCTAACAAACGATAATGATACCAAAATTTGTAGGGCCTCCGTGTAAATACACTACACCATTGAAAGGACTAGCTGCATCAGTTGCAATTGCATATGAGGCAGGCTGCTTTGGATCTAGTGTTTCTTGCATTAGAGCTGAGTTGGATGGTGCCAAGAAAATTGCAGCTTCATCAGATGCTACTGTGCTTATGATGGGTGCGGATATGTCAATCGAGAAAGAGGGTCTGGACAGGATAAACATTCTTCTTCCGGGGCAGCAGGAGCTTTTAATAACAGAAGTCGCAAACGTTTCCAAAGGACCTGTCATCCTTGGGATAATGTCTGGCAGTGGAATGGATATCTCGTTCGCCAAAACTAACGACAAAATTACAAGCATTCTATGGGTTGGTTACCCTGGCGAAGCTGGTGGAGCTGCCATTGCTGATATTATTTTTGGTCGTTACAATCCAAGTGGAGTCTTTTGAACTTTAATTATTTATGTAGGTGTTGATGAGAAAACAAATACGAACATACTGAAAATATGCTAAAACCTTTTCAGGTGGAAGATTGCCAATGACATGGTATCCTCAGTCCTATGTGAACAAAGTACCAATGACAAATATGAACATGAGACCGGATCCTTCCAATGGCTACCCTGGTCGGACATACAGGTTCTACACTGGCGAAACAGTTTATTCATTTGGGGACGGGCTAAGCTATTCTCAAATCCAACACGAAATAATTGGGGCACCCCAAACAGTATCGGTTCCCTTGAAGGAAGCCCATGTTTGCAGTTCAACCTTAGATTGCAAATCAGTTGATGCATTTGACGAGACTTGTCAAGATTTGGCATTTAATTTAGATTTGAAAGTTGAGAATTTGGGAAGAATGAAAACAAGCCATACAGTTTTGTTATTCTCAAGTCCGCCATCAGTGCACAACTCACCTCAAAAACAATTGCTGGATTTTAAAAAGGTTTCATTGGATGCTGGAGAAGGGGCAATTGTTAGATTTAAGGTTGATGTTTGCAAACATTTGAGTGTGGTGGATGAAGTAGGAAGCCGGAAACTTGGGTTAGGAGAACATGTTCTTCATGTTGGAAACCTTCAACATCCATTAATTGTGATCTAGTGATTTTTGGTATTAACTTATCAGTCTTAATTTTTTATGTGTAAAAAATTAACTTACAATAGTTCCAATCTTAATTTCAGGGTGAATGAAATATTGTTTATTGGAAAATACTTGCTTAAGCCAGATCTACATAGAACATGTTCTTCATTGTTTATTACCATAACGTTTTTTTTTTAATGAAGTCGGCAACAATAATTAGTTTAACAAAAATAGTAAATAAGTTAAACAATTCAGTTTATAATACTTTTGTTTCAATAAAAATGTTAATTTAAGAATATAGATTATTCGTTTAGTAAATCAGTTAATCAATTCTTTTTTTTTTCCTCCTCAACGCTTTTCTTTCTTTTTTTAAATTTAATCGAATACATTGACAAGATGAGATGCATAAATTACAAAATTTACAATTATGTTGAAGTCATATCAGCTAAAAATGTTTAAAAGTAATAAAATAAATAAATCTAATGTCAATTTTAAACAAATTTAGTTATTATTAATTAATTTATATTAATGAAATACTTAATATTTAATTAGCAATAATTATATGAACAAATTTTCTATTAAGATATTAAATTAGTTTAAAATCTATAATTAAAAAGTTAATAAAATAAATTTTGAATTGAAATCTATAAATTTATGTGTTTCAGGAGATAATATCAACAAATTTTTAGGCTTAGGCTTGTCATTATTAACAATGATTGATAGTGAATTATAAAAAATAAAATGAGCAATTATTATTAATTAACTTATATTTTTCAAATAAAAATTAGCGGTTAGGTATTTTTAACAAATTGATTTAAAATTTTATTTACTGAGATCGAATTTTAAATTTTAGATTTTATAAGAAAGAAATATCAATCTAGGAACCGATAACTGATCCATTACAAGCCAAATTAATGGTTGTGTCGTTCTTGACAGGTTAGATCATATGGGACTTGCTGAAGCTAGAGCAGATAAAATTTGACTCCACTCGATAACATATCATTAATACGATCCGTTATAAATGACACAGTTAATGAATTCGGTTTGAATTTAACCTATTAATATGAAAGTTATACGATTATAATCCGTTTAATATTTAAAATGACATTCTTAATGGATCTTGATGAATATTCATCTAATGACTTTTGAAGAGATTCATTAGATGATTTAAGGTTTATGTTCTCTTTTTCTAAACCATCTATCTTATTTTTCAAATTAGAGATATTATTTCTATTGGTACTAAATTTAGTTCCATATTTCTCTAATTCTATATTTAATTCTTCTATTAGGCTTTGCTCATCATCATCATCATCATTATCACTATTACTATCATTATCACTACTATCATTATTGAAAGAGTATGAGTGTAGTGATCTTACTTTGTCCGAGATGTGATCCTCAATAGCCATGAAAGTTGAGTACAGATTGAAGAAAATCAATATGAATATTAATTGGGTAGACACGATAAATACAAATTATCAGTTCTAGTTGAAGCATTAATAGTTAGATTTGTTGTAAAGAAATAAATAAAAGCCTTGTCAAATTACCACAAATTAGAGGAGAATTGAATGGAATAACATGGAGTTCGAGATTTGCAATTTAAAAATAGTGGTTTGGTTTGTTTGATATTTCCCGCTCCTAGGTTCGAATCTTTTTTGCAATTCCATTGTTTTCACTTCTCGTTCCTTTTTGTTGGGACAGAGTGCTGAAATGAAAAAAAAAAGTGAATAAGAAAATAAGAATACAGATAAAAGATATCACAAGAATTTAACGTGGTTAGATAATTTGTCTACGTACATGATATGAAAACAGCGAGAAAGTTTTTACTATGTAAAAGGAGAATATTACTAGGACATTCAACAAATATCTCTCACAACCCAAATAATTACCCAAAAACACTTTCATCAAGCCTCTCTCACTAATAAACTTTTTTCTTGCTCTAATAATACAAGAGAAAGAAAGAAGAAAATTTATATTGCCTTGGGATAATTTTAATTAGAGAATTCATGACTATTTGTAGTCAAAAGAATGATTGAATTTGTAGTCAATAAGCCAATCATAAAATTGTGGTCGTTAAGTTACAAACTAATTTATAGTTATTAATCTACGAATTTAGCATCTTTATCACCTTTAATATGGCTATCTTAATTTCCATACACTTATTCATAACTTAAGCCAAATAGATAATATTCACAAATCTCCACATCGGCTTAAGTTATCCATAATGTCTTCTTCTGCTGCTCCCCCTTTCAATAAACTATCTTCTTAATATACCAATCAAGTTTAGACAATATCTGAACTTGGTTATTAGAACTGGCTTGGTCACCATATTTGTTGTTGTAGATATCTTATCTATATGAATATTCCTTTGCTCATCCACATCTCGAATAAAGTGCATCATAACATCAATGTGCTTAGTTCATTCATGATGTCTTAGATTTTTCATCAAATGTATAGCACTTTAACTATCACAATAGACTTTTATCTCTTTCAATTGTATACCCAATTCGCCGATTAGTCCTTGTAACTATATAGCTTCTTCCACTGCTTCAGTTACATATTCCACTTCAGGTGTAGACAAAGTAACAATAGATTGAAAACTTATTTTCCAACTGATGGTATATCACACCAAGAGTAAAGACATATACAATGAGCGATCTTCGCTTATCTAGGTCTCCAGCATAATCTGAATCGACATATCCTGTACTTTTTCCTCTACCATATTTAAATTTTCCATAAACCAAGCTCATATCAGTAGTACCTTTTAAGTAGCGCAAAATCCATTTTACAACTTGCCAGTGAACTTTGCCAGGATTTTCCATCTATCTACTGACCAAACTAACAGCGGGTGCAATATCTAGCCTAAGGCATACCATGACATATATAAGACTACCAACTGCACTAGCATAAGAGATATGAGACATCTATTTTATCTCGTCCTCAATTTGTGATAATAATGTAGCTGAAAGTTTGAAATGAACAACTAATGGAGTACTAACAGGCTTTGAATTCTCAATTACAAAATGTTTTAACATTTTCTCTATATACGTTTTTGTGATAGAAAGAGTGTGTTTGCTTTTCTATCTCTGCAGATCTTCATTCCCAGAATTTTCTTTACAACTCCCAAAATCTTCATTTCAAACTCTTCACTTAACTAAGCTCTCAGCTTATTGATTTCTAACATGTCCTTACTAGTAATCAACATGTCACCAACATATAGGAGCAGATAAATAAAAATCTCATCTACGAGCGTATTGAATTATATATAACTATCATATTTACTCCTACACTAGTCATTTCCAAGCATAAAGATATTGAACCGCTTGTACCACTGTCTAGGAGATTGTTTTAGACCATACAAAGACTTTTTTAACAAACATACGTGATCTTTTTTACATCAGACATAAAATCCCTCAGGTGGTTTCATATAGATTCTTTCTTTAATATCACCATGTAAGAAAGTTGTTTTAACATCTAGTTGCTCAAGCTCCAAGTTGAAATTAGCAACAATGGCAAGTAAAGTATGGATTGAGTTGTATTTCACCACTAGAGAGAAAACTTCGTTGCAGTTGATGTCTTCTCTTTGTATATATCCTTTTTCCATCAAACGAGCTTTAAACCTTACATCTTCGACTCTAGGGATTCCTTCTTTTTTCTTGAAGATCCATTTGCTTCTAACAATCTTCTAGTCCTTTGGTTTCTTAACAATTTCCCAAGTGTTATTTTTATGAAGAGATTCAATCTCTTATGTCATTGCAACTATCCATTTGGTAGCTTCTTAGTTATTGATAGCTTCTTGGCATGATTAAGGCTCATTGTTGTTAGCAATATTGAGAGTATAAGGAACAATGTTTGCATAGCCATAACTTTGAGGAGGTTTAGTCTTCCTCCTTTGCGATTTCTAGCAAATTGATAGTGCCGAAATTGTTTTATTTGTTTTCTCAAATTGATGTTGTTTTTCTTCATCTTTTTGGTCCCTTAAGGTTTGTTCACATGATTCCACCTCAGCTCCACCTTCTTTTGAGACACCTCATAAGACTTTATCATCTCAACTTCATTGAAAGTCACATCCCTACTAATGATGCATTTCCTTGTTTCTAGACACCATAACTTGTATCCTTTTATTCCTTCAAGATACCCAAGGCAAATGTATTTTTTGCCATTGGTTCAAGCTTGCCTTCATTCATAAGAGCATAAGTAGGACATCCAAATACTCTTAAATTTTCATAGCTAGCAGGAATATCTTATCATACTTCTTTCTGGAGTTTTAAAATTGATTACTAAAAATGGACATCTATTAACCAAGTAACAAGTTGTGTTAACAGTTTCAGCCCAAAACTCCTTTAGCATTAGAGAGCATGCATTTTGCTCTTTATATCGAAGTTTTGTTCATTCGTTCTGCAAGCCCGTTCTATTATGGAGTGTGTTTTACAATACGGTGTCTAACAATACTGTGATCCTTGCAAAACTTATTGAATTATCCTCCACAAGACCCCAAACTGCTATCTATTCTCGAACGCTTGATCTACTTTCTGGTCTACTTCTCAATCAAGGTTTTCCATTGTTTGAATTTGACAAACACTTCATTCTTATATTTCAGGATGAACACCCAAACCTTTCTTGAGTAGTCATCAATTAAAGTTAGCATGTATCTGTTTCCACGATAAAAAGGAACTCAAAAAGGTCCCCATAGATCTGAACGAATGTAGTCTAAAGCGCCCTTTGTTCGATGGATTGCCTTATTAAACTTCACTCTACATTGTTTTCCAAAATACACAATGCTCATAGAAGTCTAATTTTCCAATCTTCTAGTTCAAAACAAACCTTGTTTACTCAATTCGGCTAGACCTCTTTCACTGATATGCCCAAGATGCATGTGACATAACTTGGTGATATCATAATCAGAGGTTGAATTTATAGCTATAGTACCTATAACTATGCTTCCTTCCAGTATGTAAATGTCATTAACCTTCCTCCTTTTCATCACAATAAGAGCACCTTTTAGTACATAAATGGCTCTACCTTCACCTTTATAGTTGTAGCCATTTGAATCGAGCGTGCCCAAAGAAATCAGGCACTTCTTCAGCTCTAAAACATGTCTAACATTTGTTAACATTCTCACAGCTCCATCATACATCTTTATCGTGCCAATACCGACGATCTTATAGACTTTGTTATTTCCTAAGAAGACCTTCCCTCTCTCTAAAGGTTGGTATGAAACAATCCAATCCTTATTGGGGCTAATGTGATACAAATAACTCAAATCAAGGATCTACTCATTTTTTGAGTCATGTTCTGAGACTATAAGAACATTCGCATTATCGTAGCCATCTGCCACTGTAGCATCCCTAGATTCAGAAGTTGTCTCCCTTTTTTTTTGCTTTGCACTTTGGACAATCTCTCTTCATATGCCCTTCATTATTACAGTGATAACATTATAATTTTCTTGTCTTTGATTTTTTCTTAGACTTTGATCTAGCTCAACCATTAGTGGAACCTCCTTTTTTTTGTCTTTTTCTTGCAACTAGACCTCATGTAGAGCCTTCAAATCTGTTTTCTGATACTCTCTTCTTCAATTCTCTTGAATTCACTGCTACCTTAATTTCTTTCATGGTAAGAGTATCACGACCGTACATCATGGTATCGATGAAGTGCTTGCAGGAATTTGGCAATGAACATAATGGAATTGTTGTTTGATCTTCATCATCAATTTTGACATCTGTATTTTTAAGATCAAGAATAATTCTATTAATTTCATCCAAGTGTACTTTAATTGGTTTTCCTTCTTATATTTGAAGATTTTAAAGTTGTTTCTTCAAATATAATTAGTTAGTGGGTTACTTGGTCATATACAAGTTTTCCAACTTCAACCACGGTTTTTTTATTGTATCCTCATCAGAGACTTCTCACAAAATCTCATCTCCTAAACATAAAAATAGCATACTATATGTTTTCTCCATTATCACATCATTCTCTTTGTTTGACAAAGATTCTAGTAGAGCATCTCTACCCTTTAAGACTTTTGCTAAACCTTGGTAACCTTTAATATAACTTATTTTCTGATATGGATGATTCATTTATTTTCAGAATTTTACATTGATAATCAAGATTTATATGTCATATATAAAAATCTTGATTTGATTAGTTTCTTATCTCTAACTAATCAACCAAGTTAGTATATATATAAACAAAGAAACACTTTACCTTGAACAAACATACGAAGTAAAAAGACTGCGAAAAAAATTTGATACGAATTATTGGCCATCGCAATGATATATCACAAACTTCTTTTTTCTATTTCTTTAGTTTAATGGACACTAATGGAAAAACTTATCCTATTTATACAGATTTTGGGACAAAAACAAACTGATATTTTAAATGAGTGAAATCTGTAACGGTTTATTTTCAGCAAATTTATACTCAAGAAATCTGTAAACAGTTTTTGAGAAGGGAATTAAGTCAAGAACTAATTAAGGCAAGAATCTTTAATTTAGTCCTTTCATATGCATAATGTTTCCCTTTGAAAACAAATGCAAAAGATAATTTAATTTTTTTTTTCTTTTTGAAATGTGGATATAAGTATTTCCTAAATAAGAATATTTTCTTGAAAAAGTTACTGGGTTTTCATGTTTATTTGGCTTCTGATTCAGAAATTTTAATAATTTTATAGGCGTGTGAATATATATATGGACCATAGTTTGCTCCATTCTTCTCCTCCACTTTTGTGTATAATATTACTATAAAAATTAATATCTAAGAGAAAAAAAAAAAGAAAGGAAAATTAAGGAGGAATGATAATTTTAATTTTCATATCTAGGATAATTCCATTTCACAATTATAAATGTTAAGCTTATAAATGCTTATTGATTTAAATTCAGATTTTCGAGTCATACTGAAATAGAATTACTGAAAATAAAAATTAAACCATTCATCTTAACATGAATGAATTGCTTTAAATGAAAAAAAAAAGTAAGAAAATTTGAAACAATATTTTTAATACTAAGGATATCTAAAACAATAAAGAGTGATTGGGTAATAAATTAGAGCTTCGAAAAGCACAATATATAGAAAGAAAACATAGAACCGTTTGATTTACCTATTGAATATAGATAGTAGCTGATAACTTATTGATATTGATATTTAGTAAAACTAATTGAGTTGTTGATATTAAAATGTAAAATTATCAATAGGAATCAGAAGCCAAATAAATATTTTTTTTTAATATTACTTGAAGGTTTTGGCAATCTAGAACACATTTTCTTTATTAAATATGATTGTTATTAGATAAGGAAATTATGAATAAGGGCAGATAAACGGGAAGTGATTGAGTCACTATTAGAGCAGTTAGTAAAAAAAAAGACCCAATATTTTAATTAATTTTTTTTATTTCTTTTGTTTAACCCATTGGTTCAAACCAATTTGATTTCAACAAAATTGTTTTTCTTTTCTTTTCAATTATAAAATGTTCAAAATTACATTTAAATAAATTCAGATAAATCTCTGATTGAGTTTCAATTAGTTTAATCTGACTAGAGCTAAGCATATTTTAGTTAGCAGAATAATGAGGTTTCTCAATGCCAAATTTCACCAAACAATTATGTTATTCATGACACCAGCATTTTTCTTGAAAACAGAAATTCGTACAATTTATTGACAACTATAAATATGAATATGTAAATAGCTTGTGTTTTGTTATATATTTATTTTTTTTATTTTCAGTTATATATATATATATATATATATATATTGATTGTAGTATAAAAAAGATTTGATACGTTAGTAAGTGTAGAAAAAATAGTGGTGAATCAAATCAGAATCATGGTAATTATTTTTGATAAATTGATTTAAATTTTTTATTTAGTAAAATCAAATTTAATAATTTTGATTAAAAAAATCTATTGATGGGATAAAATAGAAATCTAAATAAACTTAGAATTAGTTTCAAATTTTTTATATTTAAATTCTAGTTCTAACCATTTTTAATTGATGAGATTTTTTTATTTTTTATAAGTAGTTTTAACTTCAATTGAATAAAATGTGTAGCTTTTAATCTCTTTTTCAATTTATGTATTTTGCTCCGAATTGCAATTTTGTTAATTTTTCCAAAAGGATTGAAGCTAGCTGACACATTAATAGTTTACGTAGAGATTTGTTATAAAGAAACAAAGAAAAGCCTTGTCAAATTACCACAAAAGAAAAAATTAGAATTGAATGGAATCACCTCAAAAAAAATATATATAACAACCATCAATTGTGGTTGTTGAGTGGTTGCTAAACAGTCTTAATGCCACATAACAACTATAAAAACAGTTAAAAAATTGATTGGTATGCCAATTTAGCTATTTCAATTGAACGTAGTCGTTAGATTTACAACCAGAGATATTAGCGACCACATAAAAGTTTTGATCTATATATTGGAAACCAAGGGAATCAGTTTGCTGTGGTCGATAAATCTATATATTGGAAAAACCAAGGGAATCAAGTACCGACCAAACAACGATTGCTTCATGTGGTTCGAAAGTTTTGATCGCTGATGTGATCACAATTTGTGGTTGTAGATGGACCATGTTAGCAACCAATACCTGGTTGTAAAATTATTTGTGGTCACTGACCGTGGTCATAAATGTTGTCGTATAAAGACCAAGTAAACTGTCATATCCTATGGTCACAAAATAGTTGAGGTCGCAATTGTGGTCACCAAATATATAGTTATCTTGGTATAACAACCACATGTTGTTGTCACAATTTATTATTGCATTCAAATGGAAAAACCTAAATCTAGATTCATAATCAGATAAGAGAATGAATATGGGAATGGATTGCTCCCAGAAGCCTAAATCAATTAGAAGCGGCTTTTATCTGAACTAATAAAAAATCATAAAGCAGTCGAAGGAGGAATTTGTTTCGATGTTGCAGTACTTTCAATCTCTCATTCACTACCGAGAACAAGCTCACTTTTGTCCAGTAATTTCGTTTAAGCCTAAGGTATTCTCTGTTTTTGTATGTCTTCCTTTTCTTTCTATTTTGTGTATGGGGATCCTTTTTTATTAAGTTTCTGATATGTATTTGGGTTAAATCCTATGAGATTTAACTCAAAATTCCAATATGGCTACTGTCAATTTTAGTTGCAGTGCTGAGTATAATAGTTTTTCTCTTCTTTAATTTCAGTGTGGCTACTCATCAATTTTTCACTTCTTTGACATGTTCTTAGTTTTATTGTGCGTGCTTCAATTGGACAACTATTAATTTTTATAGATATATAAGATAGTTTTAACAAATTATGGTTGCTTACATGTCTGATACATAAAATTACCCTTGGATTTGCCAATGGATCTTTTAAGTAGGGCCACTGACATAGAGTTAAAGGATCTTTTGGCAATAAACTGTTATACTACCAATTTGACATATTTAGAATAAAAAACGTGAGTGAACATTTTTCATAACCAGAGACCAGAACATCTTCATAACTAGTTGAAATTGAGTATTCCTACTTCATGAGTAAAAAAGATCCGATATAGTATTTGAGGGCCATCCAATTCAATCAACTTTTCACTTCTACCAATTTAATCCTTAGAATTAACTCTATGTAATTTAATTTTTAAATAAAATAAGCTACATTTTTGTAGATAATCAGTGTTAGATAATGATTATCTAAAAAGTTAAAATTTTGGGTTAGAAGAGGTTAAAATTTATAGCCTAATATTTTGTAGGGTCAAAAGAGTTTTTAACATTTTGGGCCACATATTTTGGGAATTAGCTTTCAGTTTGTAGAAAGATTTCAAAATAAAATTTGGACTTTAGCTCCAAGACTTAAGGACTATCCAATTATTGGTAGTAAATGGATTTTTATGAGCAAGTTGGATGAGCAAAGTCAAATCACTAAGAACAATGCTAGATTGGTTGTCAAAGGGTACAACTAAGAGGAAGACATAAATTATGATAAGATCTATACTCTAGTTGCAAGATTAAAAGCTATTAAAAATTTTTTAGCATTTGCATGTCATATGAATTTAAAGCTTTTTAAAATAGATATTAAAAATGCATTTTTAAATGGTTTTATAGATAAAGAAATTTATGTTGAGCGACCTCCCGGTTTTGAGAATCATGAATTACCAAATCGTGTGTTTAAGCTCATTAAGACCGTATATGATTTGAAACAAGCTTCATGAGCTTGGTATGAAGGACTTAATACATTTCTTTTAGAAAATAGTTTCTTAAAAAGACATGTAGATACTATTATTTATATCTAAAAGTACAAGCATGACATTCTATTTGTTCAAATTTATATTGATAATATTATATTTGGGTCTACTAATGAATTGTTTTATCATAAATTTGCTAAGTGTATGACTAAATAGTTTGAAATAAGTATGATGGGAGAGCTCAAATTCTTCTTTAGTCTAATCAACTAATCCAAGTACACCAATTAGAGTTATTAAAAAAAAATTAGAATGAAAGGATGTAAGAGTGTCAAGACTCTAATGAGCACATCAACAAAGTTAGAAAAAGATCAGAATGGTAAGGCTATAGATAAAAAAAAACTCTATAGAGATATGATTAGATCTCTTTCATACCTTACCGCTTCTAGACCCCATATAATATTTAGTGTATGCTTATATGCTAGATTTCAATCATGTCAAAAACAAATCTCATTTGAATGATGTGAAAAGGATTTTAAAAAACATTCATGTCATAATGCACTTGACTTATGGTATCCTATGAATACTTAATTTCATATCATTAGTTTTTCGGATGCCGATTTTGCCACTATTCTTCTAAATAGAAAAAAAACACATTCATAACTTATCACTTCATTAGTGAATGTTTAGTTTCTTGATTTAGCAAAAATTAAGTTTCAGTTTCCTTATCCACTGCCGAAGCAGAATATGTAGCAGCAGGTTGTTGCACTCAAATTCTTTGGATGAGACAACAACTCAAGGACTATGGTCAAGAGATTGATCACATTCCCATCAAAATGTGATAATACAAGTGCTATAAATCTTTCTAAAAATCTGATTCAATATTCTAGAAGTAAACACATAGATATTAGGCATCATTTTATAAGAGATCATGTCCAAAATGGTGATATTATGTTAGAATTTATTGACACAATCAATTAATTGGTTGACATATTCATCAAGTCTCTCAATGATTAAAGGTTTTGTTTTATAAAAATAGAGCTTGGTATGCCTAATGGGAGTACCTTATCTTGAAAATTTCTTTTAGAGGTATGCATTGCACTTAATCATGCATTTTGACGCTTATATGTGAACCTTGAGTGTTATGTCATATTTTGATGATATACTTGCTAAATTATGTGATACATGTCTACATGCCATGAAAACATATGTTTTATTTGCGTAGGAAAAAGTATAGTGGAACAAAAATTAATTTTGAAACTTGTTTTTTATTTTATTTTTTAAGGATTCATGCCCGTGACTAATGAGCATTAGGACTCTAGGCCTAGATTCATATATGAAAGTATGGCTGAGGAAGTGTGGTTTACTGGAATTCATCAACATTTACCAACCTACACTTAAAGAGCCAACCCTACAATTCCTGAGCACCTTGCAAATATCTTCAATCGGTAAGGTTTCGTTCCAATTATGCTAACACGAGAAGACTCTCACTGCCACATAATTTGGTGACATTTTCAAGCTACCACATGATGGTTTGATTCATGAGAGTGAGGAAAAATACTTTTACCCCACCTTAGTTTGGGCACCCTTAGTGGTGAATGCAGCTATGACATGCAAAAACTGAAGAGCACATATTTGACCAATTTGGTTCATCACTACATCCACATGTTTCTCACATACTCTATCTTTGCTCGAGAGGATAGCAATGGCTCAATACGGAAGTCTGGATTGCTTTTGTTGGAATGGGCTCAAAAGAATGAGCCAATAGCCTTATTGAGATGGTTTGCCTCACACCTCCTTTCCATCACCACAAAGCCTATCAATGACATTCTCATTGGGAGCTATGTTACTCATTTAGAGATGGAGCTAGGCTTTCTGGACCTTCAAAATCATTCCTACACTATCATCTCGGCTTCTCATTATGATCGTTTTGATGCAGATTTGTTTGTCAATATAGGAGCTACTATCTGTATACAAGGATGATATTTTCTACAGGTTACCACACCCAATAAGAGATTTCATGGGAGGCCGATGACTCTGATGAGTTCAAGGAGGGCTTACAAGGATTTCACCGAAAGATAGCTGGAATGGAGCTTTTAGAGGTCCCAGTAGGTCATATTGACACCCTTACAGCTAGTGCGACAACCTTTTCTTCTACAATAGACTTGATAAAGTAGTTAATGATTTTTTTGTTGCTCGTTTTGACCTTTCTTCAGATGAGCTTGAATTCCTTTTCAGCAGTCATTTGATCAGAAGATGTAGGATCTCAAAGACTTTGTTAAGTCTCAAGTATAGAGCCTTAAGGATGAAGTGGCTCATCTATGCGATCAGTTATCTAGCATCAAACCATAATCTATCCTAGTTTTAGTTTTTGCCTTAGGATCATTAGGATAGCATTACATCTTTCCATGTAATCAAATTTTTTCAGTTTGTTATTAAATCATATATTTTTTTGAACTTAGTAATGTATATGTTTTTGCTTTCATCTTGTTTATTGCTTCTCTTTCCTCTCCTTTTACTTTTTTCTTTTCGATTGTGTCAAAAGAGGGAGAAGAATATGCAATGTGTTTATTAGGTACTCTTTATATATGTCTTTTATGCATATTATATGCACTTTGTTTTGATTAAAGCATACATTGTATTTTGATGGGCTAAGTGAACTCCTTTGAACTTCTTTATTTTTATGCTTTTGATTTTAGTTTGTGGCATACTTGTGATTATTTGTATTAAATTCTTTATAAGCATATTTTGAGGGGGAGAAAATAATTTCTCCTTAAGCCACATATTGCACAATTGTTTGTCACCATCAAAAAGGATGAGATTATTAAACCTTGAGAGGTATTCCCATCATTTTGATGATAACAAATATTTATGCAATAAGAAATTTAACCATATTTTTGTGTTCTAAGTGTTTAAATTTAACCATAGGTTAAATGTTACTTATACTACAAAAGCTAGCAGATTCAAGTGGATTGAAGTTCAAAGAATGAAATTGAGAAGTCATTCACGCCCATGACAAAAAGGTCATGTTTGTGAAGCAATTCATTTTAATGCAAACAACCACCCTCGTGATGTTGCATTTTCACGCCCATGAAACACAAGGTCATGCCCGTGAAGATTGTGCATGCCAAATCTTGATATTCAATTGTTCACAGTTTTGAAGCATTTTGGCCTACCCGTAAAGCTTAAATTGTCACACCCATGAAAAAGTGTCATGCCCGTGAAAGATTTATGAATTATGGATAGAAACATTCATGGCCAGCTTCACCACTTCATTCACAACTTCACCAAGAATAGTAACGCCTGTGACCTACATATTTAATGTTGACAAGCGCGAATGAAAAATTAGTTGAACAACTAGTTTTGCATGGAATGCACCCAAATGGCTTTATTTCTCAGAGAAAGTATAAATATGACTCAATTATGAACTTGCAAAGGTTAGACAACAAATTAACAAGTAACTAATCTTTGAAAAGCCATTTGTGCATTTATTCACACTTTATTTTTATAATATTTATTGTGAAAACTATTATTGCTCAGTTTGTTAAACTCTTTTAGTTAGTAAGTGTTTTCATTCCTGTAATCAAATACTCATTAGTGGGTTTGAGCAATTTAAGTAGCGAGTAAAACACTTGAAATAGTTTTTGTGTAAACCATAAAAAATATAAAAATTTAGTTATAGTGTCAGCAATTAAAACACAAAGGGTTACTATTGGGTTAGATGTTAGCAAAGTGAGTAAAACACCATAGTTGGACTAAGCTAGAAAAACTTCATTGTAACATCTTAAAAGTTAATGAAATATCCAATTGCGATTAGGGAGACGAGTAGGGTTTGTTAACACCTAACCTCTATAAATCTTGTGTCTCTATCTCTTTACTTCTTTCTTATTTATTCTTAGTTGTTTGCTTGAAGCAAAATATTTTTTTTCAACTAATTCAACTCCCTTATTAGTTATTATTTTGGGCAACAACCTATAATCTATGTATGCATTTTAATCTCAATAGCGATGGATCAGATAGGCCAGACAAAATTACATCTCTCCGATGTTTGTCCATATCTGAAAAATATCATAAACGTGCATATGATAACTGAAGACACCTCAATAATTATTCAATAAGCTAACAACACAAAATTAAAATGATTTGACAACACCAGATCACACATTATTGTTACTATTTGCGTACATCAACAATTTTTGTGCAAGCTAACAACACAATATTAAAATGATTTGACAACACCAAATGATACATCATTATTACTGTTTACATGTGATAATGGTATTTACGTATAAATTCAGGGTTTGTATTGGTGCACAACACAAAACAATTTAACATGGCTAGATATTCTTAAGACAATAGAGGTAACAACAATTGGATTCTTCCATTATTCAACGATGATTATGAAAGCAAAAAGTACATTGATCGAAGAGATTATTATGATGGTCTGCTTCGTGAGTGGAAATTTAGATTCCAAGAATCATAAGGTTTAGTGCAAGATCTACATGCACTATCTATCCTAGTTGTCAAATGTTATTCACTGAGAATGGCAAGGAAAAATATTTTCGATTATGAGCTTGCAATTAAAAAAATCTACAAAGAGAATAATCGAATAATACTTTGTAGGTCTAGGTTCTATTTATTGCAAAATGGTAAAGAGCAAGCATTTGCAATTGGTAGAAAAATTATTGAATCGAAGATGATTAATATTATTAATTATTACAAATTTGTTTCAAATGATGAAATGTATGATGAAAAATAAAATTTTTCAAAAATTAATGCTTAAAATATTTGAAATAAATTATGTTTTATTTTTACGACATGCAATTTCATTTAATACTTTTAATTCTAGTTATCATTATCTCATAAATAAATATCAGTCATACAATCTGAAGTTCCTGCTAATAATCTAAACAAACGATATTGATGATTGTTGACATTTTCTAAAAACCCAAAAGTATGATAATTAAAATAATATATTTTCAAACATATTTTAATATGGTTGTTCTCTTCACGGGTCCTAAATAATGTTTTATATAATTCATCTATATTTGTTCTGAGTACATTAATTGTCTTCGCATAAGGGATTGCTATCAATAATTCTCTGGCTTCCTCATGAAGCACTTCAGATTGTCACATGCAAAATGACCACTCAGTGTTCGTTATGTTGTATAGAAATTCACTATTATGCTTACTATAATCCAAGGAATATCTAAAATCATCATCCGAAGCTCAATGACAGTCAGTTGCTCTAAATATATCACCTTAAAAACATATGCATAAACAAATTAATTATGGATAAAATGATTATAATATTGTATACAAAATATCAAGATATTTTTACAATATTTAGGCAAACAATACGATAAATATTTGACAAAATCATTATCGTCACTATCACTATAATCAGAAATTTTAAAATCTTGTGATGCCCCATAATGTGTGTCGATTTGTTCATTCTTTGTCAACCTAAGTGAATCAATACATTATGAAAAATTTCAAGTCTTGCATTCATTTTGTCAATTTCTAAACAAAGCTATTGTTTTATTTTGGTCTCATCAGCATCCATTTCTCTAGGCAGATCAGTTGATAAAGCCTTGGGTATTGCTATATCATGATATTTGCAATATATTTCAATTTTGCATTGTATTTCCTATAAACGGTTCCTTTAGGCTCATTTAAAATTACTACATACTTTCTCATATCTTCCAAACTAGTTGAATATTTTCCAATGAAAATGTAATTGACATGACCGTGATTCAAACATGGATAATACTGATAGTTAATGATTTTTTTTCTTTTTACCATACCAATAGGATTTGTGTATTTGTCTATTACTTCTACATTATTTGAACTACTTGGTTTATTCTTTTTGTTTGAACTCTTTCTCATCATAATTATGATTTAGTAAGATTATTTTACGGAATATACATATTCAATTTTTGAAAAGTTAGCCAAGTACAACAGAATATGTAACACTCTAGTAACCAATATTAATGTAAATATATTACTAAGTACTTACATAAAGTAAAATACAATGATCAATTTTTTCGTATATTAGCAATGTCACTTCTACTATGCAGACAAGTCTTAATATTATGTCTAAATTTATCACATAATTTGCATGTGTATCCAACTTATAAGTGATTTTGCAATTCATTTCATTTTTTTATTCATGACGTTCTTAGACAACCTTTTTTCGAATTATGATAGCATTTGGAGTTAAAAGGCAACCCATAATATGGTGGCCAATAGTCAGTGTGCCCTAAAGGCTAGAAGCTCACTTGATAATACTTCAGTGTGTATTCCAAAGTATAGTATAAAATAATAAGTTGAAAATAGTTGATATCATTACTCAAGCAAATAGCAATTATATGGAAGTAAGGTATTTTTACTAATTAAAATTTATCACATATACATGTATGATTAAACAAATTAACGACCTACTTATTTGCTCCTTTTCATTTGTTGTTGTAATGATAGAGAAAAGTTCTTTCTCTCTATCATAAGCCATCACATAATACCTTTTTGCATTAGGCATCCTCTTATTCAATAATTTATGCCTATCTTCATAATACAGAGCCCCATATGCAATCTTCCTCATTTATTTTAATTTTCTTTCATTAAAAAAAATCTACCATTTTTTTAATATTCATTTACTAAAAAAGTGATAGGCGTGTCTCTTATTTTCTTGATCATGCCATTGAATGACTCAAAAATATTGATAATCATACATCCATAATGTTTGCTTATGGCATGTAAATGAGTCTACACATGTAAGGGGATCTTTTCAATCCAAGTTTTTATTTCAGACTCCACTTCAAATATGCTTTATATGACCCTTTTAAACTTTATCTTCTAGAGTTCGTACTCTATACATATAACACAAAAAGACAATAATTATTTATTTAAAAATCGACATAGTAATGTATAAATTAAGATGTATTTAATAGGAAGAAGATGACCTGCTTTTTTAGCGACTCCATCAATTTATTGTTATTGAATTTTTTTAATTAAAATTGATTTCCACATAGTGAATGCAATAATGATTAGCACAAATATTCTACCAATCATATCACATTGCATGAATTATTCCAGTGTGTTCGTCACTTATCACGTACAAATCTCCATTCTTAGTGACATAACCTGATGTTATTCATAAACCAACTTTAATTTTCTTTATTCTCTTTTTCAACAATGGAAAATATAACAAGAAAAAGTTTATTATTCCCATCCAATCTAAAGGCAATTAATAAACACCCTCTATATTTTCCACATAAAAATATTTCATCCATATACAATACTAGCCTACAATAATTAGAGCCTTCAATGTAAAGTTTGAATGTCCAAAACATCCTTTTGAATATGTGACATGTTGGATCTAGATAATCTTGAATATAATGAGTGTCAGCTTCAATTACATAATAAGAAATAGGATTAGCACATATAGTAGTAACTATCCACTAATGGAGTTTTTGATATTACTCATCTCATTCTCCAAACAACCTATCAAAGACTAACTACTTAGCAAGCCACATTTTCGTATATGAAGGCATATAATTGAATGTCTTATGGATGCTAGTCACTAAGGTACTAATTTGATCTATGGCACCTCTCGACAAATATCCTCAACGTAATTGCTTATCAATTGTTAATCCAATTATTTATGATCTTGTGACCTACCGGGACTAATGCAATTGAGAGGGTCATTATATCTAGTTATCTTCCAATATACTGCTCTTGATTTTTTATTTGCACGCAATTGGAAATTGCAACCACACTCTCTTTTTACATTCAGTACAAATGTATTTTATCTAACAACTTCAGTTATATACTTTTGATTTCGACACAAATAGTACTCATTTGTTACTGCTCGGATAGCTTCATTAGAATGAAAAATTGAATTATTTATTTCTCTTGAAATCTCTTCACTAATTATTTTTACATACACCTTTTTTTAGGGGGCCTGCAGCCATTATAAGCCATAGGGGTTACGGTCTAGACACAAGTTAATAGTATACCACTTTTATGAATAGCTTTTAATGTCACATCTCCGAGATTGGGACCTTTTATCATAACTTCTACTCATTGCATACCTTGATCCACTACTATTTGAATAACATTACCTGTTATGGTTTGAGCAGCAAAAGGTGTTCCTCTTCTTGTGCCTTTGAATCCACAAGTGTCAGTAGAGGACTAAGAAATTACTCATCCTCATACATCTATAATGGTCAAAATAATATTGTTGATATTGGCATGCTATTATCTTCTGCATAAGCATTAGTATGCATTAGAACAATCTATGTGCCCCCTAAATTTCCACTGTTTTAAACACCAATGAGAGTTGCCTCTATTTATGTGTTGCATTCATCATCATCTTCTGCTTCTTCGTCACCATTTTTAGGAGTATTTGGGATTGTTGTTGGGTGTCAAAAAAGAAGATTTAGAATTGTTTTTGATTTAATTAACTAATTGTTTTAATTTTTTTTAAACTGTTTTTCTCAAACCTGCTTCTGGAAAAAATATCTATTTATCTACTTTAGAAAAAAGTATTTGTTTACCTACTTCAAGAAAAAATATTTATTTACCTACTTCTCTCCAAAAGTAGTTTTCAAAACTCAAAAAAATTTAAAATAAATAAAATTTCATTAAAAACGCTTTTGCCAAACGTGAGTACTATCCTTCTACAGTTTGACCCTTTTTCTATCCACATGGCTAAAATTAACATATATTGAGAAATAAGTTTGATGTCTACCTATTTTGGTAGTTTTTTTTGACTTATTAAAGTAAAAATCTTGAAGAAAGACATGTTGTTGTGATTGTATTATACGAAGGTGATATTGTTGGGATACAAAATTATTTTATTGGACAAAAGATTAGAAATTGACCAATTTGTGGGGTTAATTTGTGGACTTTCTATAACTTGACATAAAATAATTATTAACTTCAATTGTCATATCAGATATTCACATGACAATGCTTTGTGGACGAGGTTACTTTCAGTTGCGGTCACTGAATTTATACCTTAATTGTATTTTAGTCATTAACAAAATTCATTTTTTCTCTTCATTTTACTCAAAAATATTTAGGTGTTTTTTTCATTCAATATTTATTTGAAGAGAAATTTAAAAAAAATACCTCAAAGTTTTGAGTACAATGAAGATGAATTGAAAAAATATTTTTTTGGCTAAAGACATACCCAACTACATATATTTATGCATTTTTGCCATTTTGCACCATGATCAGTTTGGTCCAAGTTGCTCTTTATTTTTCTTTTTTTTTGTCTATTTTGTCCCTTAAAAATTCAAAATTTTCTCATAATATGCTTCTTGTCATATCAAAGAATAGAGCATGCATTTTTACGCACCAATGAGTTTTTCCAATATGCTTTGTCATCAAATATGATCGAATCTATCATGCTTTTGAAATATTAAATGACAAAGTTGAGCAAAATCGAAATATAAGTGATAACTTAGACTAAAAACTGATCAAAATGACAACAATGAAGAAATACATGTGTTTAAATATGTCTCATGCTTTTTTTTTTATGATTGACATATAATTAGAATATAAGTTTAATAATCTCAGATAAATTTAACATTATCCAAGTAGCAATGTCATGTTGACATCTAACCTAGTAATTGAACTTAGGATTTGTATTTTTGTGTCATATAACGTGGCAAAGATCTTGCGTCATGTCAGTAGCCACATCATATTTCTGGTTACTGACTTAGCAAAAGTAGTTAGAAGTAATTTTTATGGGGTTATGGATTTAAAAAAATTTATAATTATTTTATGGTAAGTTATAGAAAGTTTAGTGACCGTTGATGAAATTAACCTCAATTTGTGAAGAAACTTATCAAATAATTGCACCATCTTCGTATATATATTCTCATAACAGTAGGTAGGTAGTGCATAAAAAAAATAAAAAATAAAAAGATGTTTCCTATATAATTCCACTTGTCAGTACTCACCATGGTAATATTTGCTCGTTGCCTTCCAACTTTTGATCAATTTGCTCAGAAATTGTAATAAAAAGTTTTTAAAATAATTTTCAAAAAATAATTACATTGAAGCTACCCAACAAATTCAATAAATGTAACTCTGGCCTATTTTAAATTATTAATAATGGGTTGACATACTTTTACTATTTTACTTTCTTAATGATTAATTATTTTGATTTGCAGCGTAGTAAAAATTTCCAATTTTTAGCAATTTAATTATGACATTAATTTATCAGCCCAACCTATTTATTTATTGTTGTTTTACATCAATATATGGAATGGCACTGGGAATTGACTTTAGCCGGTTGTTTAGATCACTCTATGGATACCTAGGAGTTCCCAAAAAGTCTGTTGAAATAATCAATTGGGGTAAGTCTTTGCAGAGGTCTAATTGCTTATTCTACGGCTATGAGAATACTTAGGAGTTCCCAAACTTGCAAATTTTCAAAATAAATGCTAAGTTGTTTTATAAATAATTGCAAGGGATTGAACAAATAGTGATCATAATGGCAATATAAATCACAGACACTTAAACTTTTAGTTTTTCTTTCTTTAGACATCAATTATATGAAGCAAACTTCTTGACATCAAACATGGAAAATTTTGAAAAATTCAAACACACTGAAATTTTCTTTAAAAAAAATAAGAAAATACTTACTCATACTAAAAATTATTAATCATTTCACTCGACTCATATTCAGAATATTTGCTGCTTTTCTCAATTTATATATATAAAAAAATAGAAATTCTCTAAATATGAAGGGCCTTTATATTTGTATATTAAACAAAACGCATGAATTTCATCTTTTTATTTTTACGAGAATTCCCAAAAATGGGTAGACATATTGTATGCTAATTAATAAGTAATACCAGAAGAACATGCTATTCTCCCCATCATCAAAAAATTATTTCCACTATTTTATGATATATTAATTTCTCAGCTCAAACTATTTATTTATTATAGTTTTCTTATTTATGTATTTAAATATTACTTAATAATTTTAAAAAAAAATGTACACAAGTATTTTTATATAACTTATGTTTAATAACATTTAAAAATTTTTTTTTTATTTTTATATTGATTATTTCTAGTCCTTACGAGTTTTGTATGTAAAAGAAATCTTACAAATATTCATTTAGTCCTAAGCTTCTTGAATTCTATTAATTTTCTAATTCTAATCCATATAAATTTCTTAATATAAATATTTTATTCAATTCATTTATGTAGATTTACTATTATTATTAAAGAGTAGTAAATATTGTGCTAAAATTCTATTATTATATATCATATTTTATTTTTTAATTTTCATGTTTTCTATCCTTTTATAAATTATGATGTCCTTTTTTTAGAAAAAAAAAAAGATATGCGTCCTATGGAATATATTATTAATTTTTATATTAAGAAATTTATTATATTTATGAAAATATATTAATAAAATACAAATCTAAAAATAAAAAAGTAGTAAAAATCAATTTTTAACCTAGTTTTCATCTTTAGTTCTTTGCATTTTATTTTATTCCAGTATTTTATTTATAACCGTGTTTAGTTGATTAATTCTTCTAGTCAAGATTGTCAAATATTAGTTTTAAATAAATTGTGAGAATTGTTTTTTCTATTTTCCATTTTAAGTATTTGAATATTTTATGTTTTTATATATTTCTCCACTTGATGAATGAATATTGTTATTCGAATCTTTAAATTCATACATGTTTAATTGATCCAACAAAAAGATAAATCAATACTCTTAGTGAATTAAATCGCTAATTAGCATTGATGCAAATGTTCAATCTATTTTAAATAAATAAACTTATTTTTTTATTGAGGGTTCGTTTGATATTATATTGGGCAAAAGTATTTTTAGAGAAATATTTTTTATTTTTAAATTTTTTTAGTTTTAAAACTGTTTTTGAAAAAAACAGATAATTAGATGATTTTCTCAGAAATATTTTTGAGAAAATCAATTTATAAAAAATTAAAAAAATCAGTCAATTAAATAAAAAAATTATAAACCTACTTTTTAGAAATCCAACAGCAATTCTAAACAACTCCTAAATAAAATTGGTGACTTTTTTAATTTTTAATACTATTTATAATTTAAATCTTAAAAGTTTGTTTAAGGTTGATTAATAAATAAGGTTTAATTGCTGAACTTTCTTATTTCAATTACAATTAAGTAAAAGTAAAATATTAGAGTTTGTTATTATTCATAATCAATTCATTTGATTTGAAAAATTATTTTTTTTCAATGATTAATATTTTTAAATCAATTCTAAGATATACTCTGCTGGAAGTTTTTTTGATTAATTTGATTTGATTAATTTAAGTTTTATTTTCATTAAATCTAAAATCCCCCACAATTTATTTCTTTGTTTTAGAAATTCAAATTTGATAATTACACAATCTCTATGCATTCGACTCTACTCGCAATATTTATAATATATTATTTTTAAAAATTAGGAATTTATTTTTGATTAGTTTTAATAACTATCAAATTTTGGCTCAGTTATCGGAAATGATACTAAATGGAAATCAATCTATTTTTCTAATTTCAGTATATTTTATTTTTTTCAATTTTGTTTTTTATCAAAATATGATGATGACGACTATGCTTGAATTCTTTTTCGCATTTTAAAATTTTTCCTTCTTCTTCAACCTCCAAGAAATAGTGCACGTTCTTTGAAGAATTCTAAAATTTTGGTAAAAATATTTTAAATTTCTGGATAAATTATTCATATTTATGGTAATCAGATGGTAAAATAGTTTATTTCCATTACGTTTTAAATTTCTACTTTATTTTTTTGCTTTCTCTCTTTTATTTATTTTATCTTTATTATTTATCTTTTCTTTTTATTTTATTCTCTCTCTTATTTTTCTTTTACCCTTCTCTCTCACGCTCTCTCTTTCTCTTAGAAGACCAAGCCTGTCATCCCTCGTTCACAACACCGGCCACTTTTCTTCTCCAACTGACCGTTGTTCCTTCTATTCCCGTCGGCCTTTATCCCATTAAAGAAGTGATTTAATATAGCAAACACGACATTTTTTCAATGTACCACAACCCAAATCACTCCCCATTTTCTTCCCCCTCTCCATTACAATCTCAAAACCCAAATCTCTAAAAGGATCATACCCAAAGACAATCTCGCCTTGGGTGGTTACAAAGCGACAATTGTTTAATTGGTATTTTTTCATTATTTTAAATAGACCCAAGATTCAAAGACTAAGGCTCCTTCGATTCTCCTATTTCTAGTATGTTTTGCATCATTTATCTTGTGAGAATGAATGGATTTTGTTGAAAATTGACTGGATTCCTTGGTGAAATTGGAATTAAAGGGTAATGGATCTTTGATTGGATGTTGAGTTTGCTATTTTTCATATTAGTTTTGAAGAAATTAAAGATTAATTATCGATTTTGAGATTTATAGATGATGGTTGTTGAATAAGTCATTGCTTTGATATTTTTCATATGGGTATTGTCGAATTTGATAATAACTATAATGAGTTGCTGAATAAATTGCTAATTTGAGATATTTCATTTGGGTTTTGAAGAAAATTAAAGATTCATGGATTTGAGATTTTGCACATTGGGCCTTGAAGAAATTTAGACATTAATTGCTGAATTTGAACTTTAGTTGGTGATGGATCTTTGAATGAATTAAAAGGTAATGGGTCTTTAAATAAGTTATGGAGTTATGGTCTTTATAGTTTGGATGTTGCTGAGTTATGCACTTATTTGATTAATTGAAGTCAAGTATGCATTTGCATACTTGTTGCGATGTTTTTGGGTTCATTAATATATTTGTTATATGATGAACTCTCGAACTGAGATAACTGGTTTAACTCATTAAATTTCAGTTTTGATATTGAATTGCTTGATTTATTGCTTTGTTGACAATTGGTGTTAAAATAGCTGCTATGAATTGTTGTGTGAACTTATGTTAATCTTTTTACTGGTTGATTAGAGGAATTAAAAATCGTGATTAAAATATCTCTAACAAGAAAGAAATCTGCTGAGGAAGAAGCTTACCCGTGGAAGGAATTTCGTAAAAGGATAAATTGCTGAGGAAGAAGCTTATTTAAACATTTTGGCCTACCACTTTAGAGAAGCTGGATATTTAAGGGGAGTATTTCTGACTTTTTTTTTTTTTTTTGCCTTTATGATATATTTTAATTATGCTCCTATATTAGGGATAATGTAGGATGTAGGTGTGGAGAAATGATATTTGAGCCTCATTTTTATGTTTTTTTACTTTTTGTTACTTGAAATTCAAATTATGGATGATTGTATAAATGTTATATAGTGACATTTTAAGTAACCAATATAAATTCCTTTTGCATGAATTTTGTCTCATATGAAGAAATTCTGCAATTATTAAGTTTTGATTTAAATTAATATGAAGAATATAAGAGTAGTAACCAAATTGTATTTATGATCACTTTAAATTTTTCAAGAAATCTAATTTTTTTTAAATATATTTGACAAATATTGCAAGATGAGAATACCAAATTATACCCATTTTTAAGCCTAATTTTAAGTCATCTTGGTTTGTTGTATTTCTTTTTGAGTGACATTCATGATTAGTTTGAACTACTTGAACTTGCTATTGAATTTTTATTGATGTTACACATATTGGATTTGTTTAAAAATAATAAGAGTACTTAATTTTTAATGTCTTTACCTTTACTCATGTTCAAAATATTTCATAAGAAAAATTTAATATTTTGAAACATGTTGTAGTATTATTAGGAAAAAAAATTGAAAATTGGAATTAAGTTGATGTAATAGGATATAACATAAAATGCATGTACTAGTAAAAAAATGCAAAAGGTTAAAATGCATTCATCAAAGCGTAAATAAATAAAGATAGGACATAGTATAAAATAAACTTATCTCTTTTCAAGAAGAAAAAATTCAGTTCTACTAAAGAAAATTTTTAGGAGTTTTGTTTATTCTTTTCTTTTAATTCCAAGATTTCTTTTTTCTTAAATTTTATTGCAACCCTTTGATTTTTGGATTGAGTTCAGTTGGGCAGTGAAGATGAGATAAAATGACAAGTTTACCATTTATTTATTTATTTCTAATATCATTATGAATTATGAGTAATCCAAAATTTTTGCTTAAATAATTGAGTGAATTAAGAGAAATCTTTAGACATGGTGTTAAGTCTTATATATTTTTGAATAACCTTGAAGGATGTTGGATTAAGAGAGAAAGTTAAGTAATAAATGTTTGTTGTGCCACAAAATATTTTTTATTATTATTAATTTGATTAAGCTCTATAAGTGTGCAGAATTTTAGATGAATGAGTAAAAGTATAGCGATTAATTTTTGCTTGAAGACAAACAAAAGTCTTGGTGTGGGAGAATTTGATAACTACTAAAATTAATATATATTTAATATTCAATTCCTCTATAACTAAGATTAAACTAATTTATATTGCAGGAATTAATCTCCTATTTTATTTTTATGAAGGATTTTATAATATGAGAAAAAAAATAAGCAAAATTGGAAGATTTAAAGAAAAAAAAAAGTCAAAAATTAATACTAATTTGATTGACCTAGATGTCTGCAGTTTATCAATGGAAAAAAACTTTCAGCATGCCCATATCTGAAGGAGAAATTAAGAGGGACGAGAATTTATTCAAATTAATTCTGATTTTTCTTAAAAATAATTTTTAGTTACCTTATCAGATTAATGTTATCTCATTTTTATCTGTTTCTTTCGATACAATAATTCCTATTTAGTTCCTTTTAGAATTCTAGTTAGTTTAGAACTTTTTCCTATAAATAGAATGCTAAATTAAGTAGAAAAAATCAATCTTTCATCTAGTTTTCATCTTTAGTTCTTTGAATTTTAGTTTATTTCAATGTTTTATTTTACAGACATGTATGACTGATTTATTCTTCTAGTCAAGGTTATCAAAGATTGATTTTAAAATTAGTTGTGATAATTTTATTTTTCATTTTAAGTATTTAAATATTTTATATTTTTATTTATTTATTTACTTGATGAATGAAAAATGTCATTTAAGTTTTTAAATTCATACATATTTAATTGATCCAATAGAATGATAAATCAATACTCTTAGTGAATTAAATCGTTAACGAGTATTGATGAAAATATTCAATCTATTTTAAATAAATGAGCTTGTATTTTAATGAATAGAATTGGTAGTTTTTTTTTATTCTTAATGTTATTTATAATTTAAATCTTAAGTGATTGTTTAATGTTGATTGATAAATAAGATTTAATTGTAGAATTTTTCCATTTAAATTACAATTAAGAAAAGACAAAATGTTCGAATTTGTTAATATTCATATCCAATTTATTCGATTAATTTTAAATTTTCTTTTAACTTTTATTAAATTAAATTAACTCAAGAAAATTGCAGTAAAAAATTTTAAAATAATTTTGTATCATAATATTAAAAATTTGGATCACTTATTGGTCTTCAACACTAGATGTTTCATGATATCACTGGCACAACATATAGTTTTTAGTTTTCTATTTTCGTAAGCTTAACTTGACTTTTAAAAAAATGGTGAAATCTTTCTATGTTAGGTTTATGTAAATCTCGTTGGGATATGCGAGGGATAATGTTTTTTAAGAATAAATTGTTAATAAAAAATATTATTGAATAAATTGTCCAAATAAATTTCAACAGCTGAGTTAACAAATATTTTAAAATATATTATAAATCGTTAATTGTCATATAGTTGACAATTGATCATTACTGTTAGTTGCTAACAGTTGACTGTAACAGTTGACTGTCACTACTTGTTTTTATTTTTTAATTGTAGTCATTGACTGCTGATAGCCGACTATCCCGTTAAACAAAAAGACCTTAGTATAGCTCTCTGGAGCTCCCACAACTTCTCTACCAAAACAATCAGTACTATCTAAAACAATCACTTTTCAATGTTTTTCTTCTTTCTCGTTGGCCTCACCATTAATTATCACAATTTACACACCTTACTCTTTTTTGTCCCAAATTCCCACTTTCCCAAATTCCCACTTTATCCTTATTTGTTGTTCACTTCTTGTATTTCTCTCATTGCTAAAGTTGCATAAAGTTTTTGAAGAAAGTTGTATGATATCTTTGTGTAACATCCCTTCAACCCATCACACGTGTCCAGACGAGGAAGTACTACATTAATTTCAGTCAAAATTATCATTAAATAAGCAATGAAAAATGACATATTTTTTAACTTTAAATAATATAAAAAAACAAAGTACATTTTATATACGAAAGTAACATTTACAAAACATTTGTATACATCCCAAAACATAGAAGTATTTTACAAAAGCCATGAAAGAAAATTTATAAACAAAAATACATGTTTAAGATTGACTACTTTATTGGACAAGATAACCATTAGTTTTATTTATTGTCATTTGCTTATCCTTCGTCATATTTGTACGAGAAAAACTCTCACACTAACCTCTAAATTTAGTGGTGCATAAACGAAAGACAACATATTATGTTAGACAATATGCAATCATATGATGTCATACACATATACCAAGTTATAACATTATTCTATTATTTTTTTCTCTTTCTTTATATATATTTTTCTCTTGTACAAATGCATGCATTACATAATCATGTTATACAATAACATTATCTTATCCTATTCAAACATATGTAAGCAAACATTTCACGTATAGAACCCTTGTACCATTGTTAACTTAGTTATGCCTATAATACCAGGAACTGATAATTTGAATAACAAAATTGGTCATCCAGACAAATAAAAGTATCATCTAGATATAATAATATGTGTATACAAATGTCATGACTGACATTAATATATAAGTGTCATCACTGACATTAAGATATGCGTCATAACTGGCATCAATGAAACTCTGATTAGCATATCAAACTATCCAAAATTCTAGTTATAGACTAGATGTTCTAAAACTTAATCTATATCATTAACTCATTCATTTTCATTTCTTCTTTATCAATCTCGCTTTTTGTTTTGTTCTTTCATTATATCACATTCTCACATAATATCGCATTATACACAGTCTCACATGTTCATTTTTATCACAAGTAAACATTACTCTTTCTTATGTATCAAAATACACCTACTCATAATCTTACTAAATATAATGTTACATTTATTCCCTACTTGAATTACCACATTATTGGTCAAATAAATTAATAATTGATTGTCTTGACTTTGTATGGAAAAAGCTGTCATTTATTTTTATTTTTATTTTTTTGTATTTTTAATTCTTGGAGTACCTGCTGATTCTATTTTACACTTCCAACAAATAGCCTTTGTAGACATATGAGGATTTTGCTTTTCTCCTTTCTTCAATCCTTTTCTTCTACTGTCATTTAAATTTCATTGTGTTATTTCGCATTTTTTTCTCAATTGATGATGCACACTTTTTTGAACCCATTTTACAACCTCCTCTTTTTCTCCACGTTTCCTTTCACTTCATTTAAAGACGAGAGTCAATTTTGGCTGCATATTCAGCTAGATATCCCAAGTTCTCCTTTTAAGAGATTTTTCTTAAAAAATTAATTATGTTTTAGAATGTATGCTGAAGAATTCTCGGCTTTGAATGGTAATGCTGGGAAACTAGCTAAGGTTTAGTGATTATTATACTGTTTATGAAGATGTGTTTGATTATGGTCATGGATAATACTTTAGTGTTGTTGTACAAGGCAATGTTGAAATACCATGCTATTTTCCTAATTAAATCCCTCTCCCCATCACTTTTCCTTTCTCTCATTTTCTAGTGTCAACATTAGTTTGACTTTTTTCTGGCTTAAAAAAATTGATTTGCTTGTCTAGCATTGTATTTCTAATCAATGGTTCGTTTTCATAGGTTGGAAGATATGTTAAATGTCTTCAGGGGGTTGATTAATGCTTTCTTTGGGTCAATCATGTATTTTTCTTTTTGATCTACCAGGCTTGAATATTATTATCATCCACCAAGTGATTTTATAGTTGAATTATGCTAGAATCCTTTTCTGAATGTAAAAGTAGTCAAACATATGAAAGGCTAAAATTTTACCAATTCATGATCTATATTTGGGATGGATAATTACTGAGGATATTGAACATAAATACTTGACTAGTCATCTATGTGTTCATATTACATAACGGGTCATATGAAATGTGCACATTTAAATTTTTAGAGCTTTGCATGCATATTCTAATAAAGATTAGGCATAGATTCTAGACTAAATTGGGGAGTTAAAGCACTTTATATGAATCTTTATTAGAAGTTGTATGTGGGAAAGAGCTAATTTTGCTCTTTTAATGATATTTAATTGACAAAATTGATTTGCAATATGGGTTGGGTTTTGACAAAAGCTATCATTTATTCTTCTTCTTTTTCTGCATAGCATTTTTAACAGTGACCTTTATCTGCTATAACTAGTAATAATTTGTGGGTTTTAATGAGTTCTGTTTACTTAAATACTATAATTAATTCATGTAGTCAATATTAAAGCTAGATATGCTATCATAAAAGTACTACTATCCAAAATGAACAACTCCTTTTGATGAGTGATATGGGGCTGAGTTGTTTCTTTTAGTTTTCTTTCAGGTTTAAGAATTTTATTTGTTTTTTAGGTTTAAGGTATCAGCATTTTCTGAGCTTGGTGCTAATTTTTGCTCTTGAATTCTTCAGGCCCTTATTATAACTTGGCTCAAATTGAGGTGAGTTATATACGTAATAGCCCCTCATCCCAGCAATGCATTCCCATATAAGGGAGTGCTACGCCGTCTTCAATCAAAATCATCATTTAATAATCAAGAAAAAACAGAGTATTATTTTTTTAACTTTAAATGATACTGAAGGATTAATATACATGTAATATACAAAAACATTAATTACAAAATATTTGTGCTTGTACTAAACATAAGGTTACTTTACAAATACTATAAAAGAAAATCCAAAACAAAATATAAAAATCGTGTAACCCAACGTATTTCAACAAACTTCTTTATTTAATTGAGTCACCGTTAGTTTTATCTATATTTCAACTACTCTTCTCTGTATTTGCACAAGAGAAATTCTCACACTAAACTCTAGGCCTAGTGATGCATATATATAAGACAATAAACTATATTATGCAATATGTGTTGTTCTGTATTTATATTATCCACAATTTTTTCATGTAATTTCTTATCTCATATCATTATTTGTATTTCACTATACTAATTTAGTCAACATACAAAAACAATTATCATAAATTATTCTATATCAAGTACTCCTACCATTATTAACTCCTTACTTCAGTCATATTATGAGGCAATTTCTAATTAAGGATAATCTGAATCTTGCCAGGGTCAACCCAAATACCTTCTGCTAAAACTACATGACATTGAAAACTGACTGCTTTAAGCCAAAATGCTCAATTTGATAACTTTACATACAATTGCTTATCCTTCAATATTTGCAGCACTATTATGAGGTATTAATCATGTTCTTCTCTATTTTCGGAGTATACAATGATATCATCGATAAACATCACTACAAATTGATCAAGATATGGCTTGAACACTCAATTCATCAAGTCCATAAAAGCTATTGGTGATTTTGTCAAACCAAATGGCATCACCGAAAACTCATAATAACCATAACGAGTCATGAATGTCATTTTAGATATATTTGACTCATTGATCTTCAGTTGATGATATATACCCCGATTGAAGATCTATCTTTGAAAATATGTCTAAACCTTTCAATTGATCAAATAAATTATCAATCCTGGGCAGTCGTTACTTATTCTTAACAGTCACATTATTAAGTTGTCTGTAGTCGATACAGAGACGTAAGGTATCATTTTTTTTCATAAATAACACTAGAGCACCCCACAGAGATAAACTGGATCGTATAAATCTCTTATCTAATAAATCTTATAATTGGACATTCAATTCTTTCAACTCCACTGGTGCCATCATATATGGTGTAATAAAATATAAGAGCGGTATTAGGTGCCAAACCGATAGCAAACTTTATCTCTAGGTCAAGTGGTAACCATGGCAACCCCTTGGAAAATACATTAGGAAGCTCACTAATAATAGGAATGTCCACTAACTTTGGACTACCCTTTTTTTTATCAATCACATGCGCTAAGTATGCTTTGTATCTCTTACTGATGAGTTTTCGAGCTTTCAACTCTGATATCACATTGTATGGATATCCTCTATTCTCACCCATCACCATTATCTCGCCTTGTTCCAAAATTCTAATGATCATCTATCTCCTCCCATAATCCATTATTACTCCATGATGAGTTAGCCAATCCATTTCCAAAATTACATCAAACTCATGGAACAATAACTCTATCAAGTCTATTGGAAATTATCTATCTTGAATTTCGATTGGACAACTCCTAAACACCTTACTAAGCCTCACACTATGCCCTAACGGGTTAGTCATAAGAATCTCAAATTCTAGAGCATTTGGTTCTAAACCTTCTTGATCCGGTAGTAGTGTGCATATGTATGAATGCATCAACCCTGGATCTATCAATGCATGGATGTTAGAGTCAAAGAGAATGAATTTACCAATTATGACATCAGATGCATCCTACTCCTCTCCACTTCGCATAACATACGTCCTAGATGGAGTAGCTCTACTACCTTCTGGCCTCTCTACGGTCTCTGATCTGAACTAGCTAGGCCCTATTTGGCCTCCTCTGCCTTTTATTTGCCTCTGTCTTATCCCAAAACTTGCATCTATACTCACTTAACACTTTGTGAACCTCTACAAACTATAGTAATAAGAAATCTTTTCTTAAATGATCTTTGGAGTCACACCTCAAACAAGCACCTATTGTCCACCAACAGTATCTTGGATGAGGACAACCGTAATGCTAATACAATGGTAAAGGTATAGATCTATGTGATGCCTGTGTTGGTGCACTAGCTAGTAAAAAAGCATATCTTACGAAAAAAGGCCTACTAGAACCCCTAGCCTGTAATTGGCCACTGAAAAATCTTGCTCTTTTTTCACTTGATAGTCCCCCACTAGACTATGGTATGGGTCTCCTGAACTTTCTATTATGTGCTGGCTATTATTCTACTAGAACTCTCTCAACTATTCTAGCAGATGCTAGCAAATTGGAAAAGTTCATCAAACGTAGGGATGAGACTTATAATTTGATCGGATCCCTTAACCCATCTTCAAAACTTTGGCACCTATTAGCCTTAATAGATACAATGTCCCTAACGTACTTGTATAGTTGTATAAATTCTCTTTCATATTCTGACACTGACATATCCCCATATTTCGAAGTTAAAAATTCCCCCTTTTGTCATTGTGTAGATCGGTGGGATATATCGTTCCTTGAACATCTCCAAAAAAAATTTCCAAGTCAAGGGATCAGGTGCCTTTGAACTTTGTAACTTTAACTACCACTATTCATATGCATGATCTAGTAACAAAGATACTGCATACTCATATTTCTGCTCGTTCATGCAATATAGCTGGTCAAAGACTCTCTGTCTGCTTTAACCTAAACTCCGCCATAAATGGGGTCATCTTTCCTTTTACCATAAAAGTCTAGTGCCCCCAACTTTTGTATCCTCTCAAATTGTAAATTAGACGAGGTTGGTTGTGATGCTCTATGCAATAAGTCAATCATATTCTGCAAGAGCTATGTCTGTCCCATGGCAACAACAGACTACCCATGTGATGAGCTAACACCATATCTCAATGCAACAGCTCGATTACGATTTAGTCATGATAAAGCCTCTCTCTCTCTAGGCTCATTACTTTTGACCTCTTCAGCCACTATATGTCGTGATTCAAAAGCCATAACCTACTTATATTATACAAGTAATAACCCTAATCAGTAAGCAACAACTTATATATGCAATTGTGGGTACACATGACATAATTATATATTAAAACTCCTTTTTGAAAACCCAAAACTGTCCAAACTGGGCTCCGATATCAAAAGCTATAATACCACCCCATTCTAGCAATGCATGCCTAGATAAGGAAGTATTATGTTTTCTTCAGTTAAAATCATCATATAATAATCAAGGAAAAATAGAGTATTATTTTATTTAACTTTAAGTGATACATAAGGAATCATATACATGTAATACATAAAAACGTTAATTACAAAATATTTGTACTTGTACTAAACATAAGGTTACTTTACAAATACTATAAAAGAAAATCCAAAATAAAGTACAACAATTGTGCAACCCACAGTATTTCAACAAGTTGCTTTACTTAATTAGGTCACCATTAGCTTTATTTAAACCTCAACTACTCTTCTTTGTATCTGTGTGAGAGAAACTGTGACGCTAAGTCCTAGGCTTATAGGTACATATAAATAAGACAATAAATTTTATCATGCAATATGTGTTATCATGCATTTATATTATGCATAATTGTTCATGCCATTTCTCATCTCATATCATTATTTATATTTCATTATACTAATTTAGTTAACATACAAAAACAATTATCACAAATTATCTTTTATCAAATTCTTGTTCCAATATTAACCTATTTGTTGCCCATATATTAAACCAAGAAGGGGGGTTGAATTGGAGTTTCAAAAATTAAACTATAAGGTATGGAAATAAAAGATTAATTTTAGGAGGGATAGAGAGAATTTGACACAAGGATTTTTATAGAGGTTCGGGTATTAACAAATCGTACTCCTCTCCCCAATCGCAATTGGGAGTTTCACTAATATACTAAGTGTTACAATAGAGTTTTACAAGCTCTCTCCCAACTATGTTGTTTCTCACAATGGCTCACACTTAACCCAGAAATCCCTTGTGTTTTAATGGCTCACACAATAACCAATTCCTTATGTTTTACAGGCTCACACAAACAACCTTCAATTTGTGTTTTTACAGGATCACACAAACAACCTTCACTTTGTGTTTTTACAGGCTCACACAAACAACCTTTTAATTTGTGTTTTGGAGGCTCACACAACTAACCCTTACAAGTGTTATACTCTTAACCCAGAAATACCCAAAGCTCACTTGAGTAAAGATTATAGAGAGAACCACTTACAAATCTTAATTGCTCAAATATGAATAGCAAAAAGATTTTTACAGAGAATAGATTTTGTTCTCAAAGTATGAAAGTACAAATAGCTTGTAATAAGAATTAAATTCGAAGTATATGTTATTCTATTGTTATGCTCTTCATTCTCTTGTTCTTATTGCATAAATGACTTCCATTTATACTCTCATGGCTGAATATAGCTGTTGGGGTGCATTAAATATTTAACTAGCCATTGTACAAACCAAAACATCGCGCTTGACATTTTTCTCTTTCATTGTTCACGGGCGTGACTATGTTTGTCACGGGAGTGACATTTCTTCCCAAGCCGTGACTGATGTGGTGACCTTGGTCATGAAGCTCTCTGGAATGTTTTGACATATAGAGTCATGGGCGTGACATACGCATTCACGGGCGTGACAAGCTTCCCAGCCGTGATCCAAGTGGTGACTCTAGTCGTGAAGCTCTCTTGATGAAAATGCATGAATCTTCACGGGGGTGACACCGTTATTCACAGGAGTGACTGAAATGCCCACTTCACAGTTTTTTTTTCCTTCATGGCCGTGAACTTCAAATGTTGGTTTTGGTAACGGTTAGCTTCTTTCACGGGAGTGACTCATAGAGTCATGATAGTGAACATGCTACTACTTGAATTTTGTCTTTCAATGATTATTCTTCCAATTCTCCATTCTTGCTATTTTAATCCATGTCTTGTATAACAGACTTAAAAGACAAATATGTTAAATACAATATTGCTATTTTATTTGTTATCATCAAAATAACGGAAATACCTCTCAAGGTTTAACAATTTCCCCCTTTTTGATGGTGACAAATAATCTAGCAATATGTGATTTTGAGAAGTCTTCCCCTCAAAATATACTTAGGATAAAAAATTTATAATATGCAATAATAGTAAATAATGATGTAGTATTTAAATAAACTTAACTAGATTTAAGTATATGCAAGTTATATGAGAAGTATATCTAATATATACCATAATTCCTTTTTAAGGCATGAAGTATATGTAAGGTATACTTAAGGTATATCATGACATATTTATATTTGTAACTTGCTTTAAGGTTTATGCAAAGTATACTTAAGGTATATCTAATGTATATAAAGCTCAATTTCTTAATTTTACACTTTGCATATGAATTCTTGAATCAAAGTTTCTAATCCCTTTTAATCAATTCATAATTCAATTTTAATTTTTGATTCAAAATTCATTTACCTTAATATATATTGCTAGTTTCTCCTTATTTTGCTAGTTTTGATACATTTTCCCTATCATATATTGCTAGTTTTCTCCCCCTTTTGTCATCAATCAAAAAAGGATAAGAAGATAATAATGAGATAAGCAAAAGCAAATACTTTAAGTAAAGGAAAAACATACAAACAAAGATAAATGTTCAGAAAGGAAATTTAAAAATTTCCTACTCACTAGCAAACATAAATATAATAAACAAGCAAAAACAATCAAATTTAGGCTACACTCTAGCCTAACTCCTAGCTGGACATCCTGTCATGAAGCCTAGCCACTTCAGCCTCAAGGCTGTCCATCCGAGACTCCATGAAGTCTTTGAGGTTCTCCAACCTCTCATCCATCGAAGTCTGCAGCTGCTCAAAACATGGTGCCAAGAGGTCAACCACCTACTGCGCTAAGGTTAGTGTGGAAGCCAAGGACTGTCCGATGTCCTGCTTAGCTGCTGGAGGTGCTTCCTCAATCCGAGCCATTTTCTTCTGCTGGACTCCCTGGAGGTCTGCTTTAAAATCCTCCGCGTCATTATCTTCCCAGATGATCTCTCCAACGGTGTCAGTGAAGCGGTAGAAGATATCGTTCTAGAAAACGATTCTGACAACCGTTCCCATCTTGATGAACGATTCGACATCCAAGCGATCTCGAGGATGTCCAAGGATGATGTTGAAGTGATGCGCGTCCAGCTTCAGGTACTCAAGCTTCACTGCTATATGGGTGACATATGCCCCAATCAAAATATCTCCAGTGGGCTTGGTGGCAATGGAGAGAAGATGGTTTGCAAACCATCTAGATGGTGCTAATGTGAGTCCTCTCCGAGCCATCTCAAATAGGAAGAGCTCCGACTTCCTGATTGTCCCATTGCTCTCTCCCCTAGCAAATATGCTATAGGTTAGGAACCAATGCAAATATCTATGCATTGGGGCCCTGAGATGTGTGCTTTTTGTTTTCTTGACATCCCAGCTGCAATCAGTGCCAAAGTATGTCCAGGCTCGAGGGGCAGAGAATTCTACCTCAGTATCATTCAGGATGCCATCAGATGGTAGGCTGAACAATTCCCCAAATTCGATGGCACTGAGGGTGTTGGGATTGTTGCAGAGTTGGAATTTCACCACTCCAGTAGGTGAAACCTGCAAGGTGCTGAGAAATTTCAGTGTTGGCTCCCTCAAGGTCGGCTGATGAATCTCCACAAAATCTTTGAGATGACAGGCTTGTAGTTGCTCTGTCATAGCCGTCTCAAGCCCGAGACTTCGAACTGTCTGCCATTTGAAGGACCTTGATGACAGAAGAGGTCTCTTCTTCAAAGTTGCATACCGAGGATGGCAATGCTCTGGAATGCGGTTCATGAGGTAATCTGCATACCTCTTAGGAGCATGAGACTTCTTTCTCTTTCCCTTGGATGAAGCAGTCTCCATTTTTTAAGAAATTTGTTGGAGATGGAGTTGGAAAGATTTTTGACAGAAAATCCTTATGAAACCCTAAGAATGTAAGATTTCTGATGAAGATTCGAACTTTTGGTAGTATTTATAAGAAAAGTTTAAGTCTTTGGGGCCGGAATCTTCAATGTCTCAATAAATGTGTGTAAATGAGAGCGGTTTTAGGAGTTGGAGAGTTGAAATGAAAGTTGTAACCGGCTTTTCTTTTATATATTCGATACATTCACGGGCGTGAAGTAGGTGTTCACGAGCGTGAATGATTGTGTTCACGATTTGCTGAATGATTGTGTTCCACCCGTGAATGAAGGCGTGAATATGTTCACGGGCGTGAATGATCATCCGTTACGGGGGTGAATAAAGTGTCATGGGCGTGAAATGTTGAATTTCACCACCTATGCCCGTGAAGCAAGCTGTGACTCAAGGCGTGAAAGCCTCTGTGAGTTTGGGGTGTAATTGTTCACGGGAGTGAAAATTCATCACTGGTGTGAAAGTCTCTTATCACGGGCATGACTCAAGCCGTGAAAATAAGTTTCACCACTTACAGCCGTGAACCATGTCGTGAACCAAGTCGTGAACGACACTGCCTCTTTGGGCCATTTAAGTCACGGGCGTGAACCTGTGTCACGGGCGTGACTCCCCTAAAATTTCCATCAAATAAAATTAAGTCCTAAAACAAGACTAAATCATTTTAACAAAGATTCTATTCCTTAAAACATGAATTTTCATCAATATTTCTATCTTATAACTTGTTTTATGATTTAAGATCAATAATTAAAATTTCATATTTTTGCAATCACAAGGTTAATCCATCAATCATACCAAGTTCTCTTCTAATGAAATTAAATCTTTCCTCATTTAGAGACTTAGTGAAAATATCTGCTAATTGATTTTATGTGCTTATAAATTCTAATGCAACATCTCCATATTGGACATGATCTCTAATAAACTGGTGTCTAATGTCAATATACTTGTTTCTTGAGTGTTGAATAGGATTCTTTGAAAGATTTATAGCACTTGTGTTGTCACATCTGATAGGTATATGGTTCATCTCATGACCATAATCCTTAAATTGTTGTTTCATCCAAATAATTTGTGTACAACAACATTCAGCTGCTATATATTCTGCTTCAGCAGTTGAGAGAGCAACTGAAACTTGTTTCTTGCTAAACCAAGAAAATAAAAATTCTCCAATGAAGTGACAAGTACCTGAAAAACTTTTCCTATCTAAAAGACTACCAGCATAGTCTGCATCTGAATATCCTATAATATAAAAAGATGAATTCCTAGGATACCATAAACCTAGATGCAATGAACCATGTAAATATCTTAAAATTCTTTTTACATCATTTAAATGAGATTCTTTAGGACATGATTGAAATCGTGCACACAAGTAAACACTATACATAATATCGGGTCTAGAAACAGTGCGATATAAAAGTGATCCGATCATACCTCTATACAGCTTTTTATTAATGCTCTTACCTTTTTCATCTTTGTCCAATTTTGTTCATGTGCTCATAGGAGTCTTGGCATTTTTGCATCCTTCCATACCAAATTTCTTAATTAAATCTTTGGCATATTTGGATTGGTTGATGAATATGCTCTCATTGCTTTGCTTTATTTGTAGACCAAGGAAATACTTAAGTTCTCCCATCATGCTCATTTCAAATTCCATAGTCATACACTTAGCAAATTCTTGACAAAGCAATTCATTAGTAGAACCAAATACTATATCATCAACATAAATTTGAACAATTAGTATATCATGCTTATGTTTTTTGATGAAAAGTGTAGTATCAACATTTCCCTTTGTAAAGCTATTTTCTAATAAAAAAGAACTTAGCCTCTCATATCAAGCTCTTGGGGTCTGTTTTAAATCATATAAAGCTTTTGAAAGTTTAAAAACATGATTTGGCAAATCATAGCTTTCAAAACCTGGTGGTTGTTCAACATACACTTCTTCATCTATATAACCATTTAGAAAAACACTTTTCACATCCATTTGAAAAAGTTTGAAATTTATGTGACATGCATATGTTAAAAGTATTCTTATGGCTTCTAATCTAGCTACAGGTGGATATGTTTCATCATAATCTATACCTTCTTCTTGATTATATCCTTTTGCAACTAGTCTAGCCTTATTCCTGGTTATTAACCCTTGTTCATCTAATTTGTTTCTAAATACCCATTTGCTACCTATGATTTGATGATCCTTGGGTCTAGGTACTAGGTTTCATACCTTATTTCTCTCAAATTGGTTGAGTTCCTCTTGCATGGCAATTACCCAACTTTCATCATTAAGAGTCTCATCAATATTTTTAGGCTCAATTTGTGAAATAAAAGCAATGTCAGTGACTAGATGTTTGAAATGAGATCTAGTACTTACTCCCCTTGATAGATCACCAATTATTTGCTCTTTTGGATGATCTTTCGTCATTCTCCATTCTTTTGGAAGTTCTTAATCATTTTGTTCTTGATTTTGAGGTAGAGTGTCATTTTGCAGTAAATTTTCTTGATCATTTTCTTCTTTCCCATTTCCAATATCAAGTTTTTCCATATTACCTACAATATCATCAAGAACACTACCTTTCACAAGATCAAGTCTACTAGATTCATTAAAAACAACATGCATGGATTCTTCAACCGTTAATGATCTTTTATTAAATACTCTATATGCTTTGCTGGTTGTAGAGTATCCTAAAAAGATACCTTCATCAGACTTAGAGGCAAATTTTCCAAGATTGTCCTTGGTGTTCAATATAAAACATTTGCATCTAAATACTCTAAAGTATGATATCAAGGGCTTTCTTCCATTCCATAGCTCAAATGAGGTTTTGTTTAAAAGATGTCTTTTAAAAACTCGATTTGAAATATAACATGCAGTGTTTGTGGCTTCTGCCCAAAAATAAGTTGCTAATTCATATTTATTAAGCATTGTTCTTGCCATTTCAATTAAAGTTCGATTTTTCCTTTCAACTACCTCATTTTGTTGAGGTGTCCTAGGAGATGAGAAATTATGTGAAATGTCATGTTCAAGACAAAAGCTTTCAAAGTTTTCATTTTCAAATTTTTTCCCATTATCACTTTTTATTTTTGAAATACAGTACCCTTTTTCATTTTGAACTCTTTTAGCAAAGTTTTTGAAATTTTCAAAAGCATCACTCTTTTGAGCTAAGAAAATTACCCAAGTAAATCTAGAGTAATCATCTACGATGATAAATGCATAATGTTTTTCTCCTAAGCTAGAAATTCTAGTAGGTCCAAACAAGTCTAAATGCAGAAGTTGAAGAGGTTTTGAAGTACTTACTATGTTTTTGGCTTTGAATGATGACTTGTGTTGCTTTCCTCTCTGACAAGGATCACATGTCTTGCCTTTTTCATATTTAACTCTTGGCAGTCCTTTTACTAGTTCTCCTGTGCTGAGACTTTGTATTAAGTCCATGTTAGCATGACCAAGTCTTCTATACTACAGCCAAGATTCATCACTAGTAGTCACAAGACACTTAGAGGAGTGGTTAGATAGTTCATATAAGTTTATTATCTATGTATTGATATCTCTATTTCCTTTAAATATTTCTTAACTATCGATAGAGATTACAAGACATTCATTTGAAGTAAAGATTACTTTGTTTCCTTTATCACATAATTGACTTACACTTAACAAGTTATGTTTCAAGCCATCAACAAGTAAGACATCCTTAACAAAAGTAGTACCATTAATACCAATAGAATCAATGCCAATTATCTTACCCTTTGCATTGTTTCCAAAGGTAACTTTACCTCCATCAATACTTTTGATTTCATTGAAAAGATCTTTGTCTCCTGCCATATGCCTTGAGCATCCACTGTCTACTAGCCAAGCATTTTTGTTTATTGTGGACTTGAGGCATACCTATAAAATCACAATTCAAGTATGATTTTTAGGTACCCAAATGAGTTTGGGTCCTTGGGGGTTAGCATATGAAGGTTCCTAATGAGCCTTCCTTATCCAGCAATGTTTATTTATGTGACCAATTTTCATACAATAATTATATTGTTTCGGTCTAAACTTGCTTTTTGGTCATACAATGTATTCGAATGTCATAATTCTATTAGACTGATTTTGAGAATAGTGGCATGCACAATCATGATTAATTTGCATTTTTCTAGATACATGCTTCTTATACATAAAGGCATGATTATTCTTTTTCTGTATAGAAGATTTAACATGCTTATTTCTTGGTGCTATTCTAATAGGTGTGGAGATGTGAAATTCTTTAGATTTAACAAATATAGTTTTGTGAGAAGATGATGATGTGTCCTTAAATCCTAGACCATGTCTAATTAAGGGTGATCTTTGAGACACAATGAGAGTATCTAAGCTCTCTTTACCTTTGTGAAATTTAGAAATGGAATTTCTAAGTTCCTCAACTTCATTTTTCAAAGTATTATTTTCTTTTAACAATGAAGTTGTTGAGGGTCTTGATAAGTATTCATCTAATGACTTTTGAAGAGATTCATTAGATGATTTAAGCTTTATGTTCTCCTTTTCTAAACTATCTATCTTATTTTTCAAATTAGAGATATTATTTCTATAAGTACTAAATTTAGTTTTATATTTCTCTAATTCTATATTTAATTCTTCTATTAGTCTTTGCTCATCATCATCATCACTATCACTATTACTATCATTATTGAAAGAGTATGAGTGTAGTGATCTTACCTTACTCGAGACATGATCTTCGATAGCCATGAAACATAGGTTGGCCTCTTCACTTTCATTATCATCTTTTTCACTTGAAGAGCTTTCGTCATCCTATGTGGCTTTCTGACCTTTCTCCTCATTGTCTCTTAGGTATTTATTCTTATGCTTTTTGAGCCTTGGACATTCTGGTTTGATATGTCATTTCTTTCCACATTCATAGCATTTTACCTCTTCCTTACTTCTATGTGTGCCATTAAAAGTTTGTTTGAGGTTTCTTTGCCTGAATTTTCTGGAATTGCTCATTTTCTTCTCAATGATTCTTTTTAATCTCCTTGAAAGCATAGCGATGTCCTCATTTTCATCATCACTCATTTCTTCATCATCTTCACTTTCTTCTTGAGATTTTGAAGTAGAGGCTTTGAGTGCTAAGGGCTTTCTTTTTTCTGTCTCTGCTTCAAGCTCTCTATCTCTCTTCACTGCCATCTCATGTGTGAGAAGTTTTCCAATCAGCACATCAGTATTCATGACGCTCATATCTTCATTTACTTCTTCTATGCCAGCAACTTTTGAACCATAGTCTTTAAGAGGAAGACTTATCAGGATTTTATTGTTTACATCTTCAAAACTCATATGCTTCCCCAGTTTCCTCATTCCATTTATAATGGCTAGAAGACGGTTGGTCATGTCAGTGATTGACTCATTGGATTTCATCTTGAAGATCTCATATTCTGAGGTTAGAAGTTGAATCTTCTTGGATTTGACTTGCTTAGTTCCCTCATGATAGTTCTCCAATGTCTTCCACATACTGTATGTTGTTGAGCAGTGTTGTATTCTCCCACATTCTTCAATAGATAATGAGCTTGATAGGATTGTCATTGCCTTCTTGTTTTTGAAATTTGCTCTTCTTTGAAGCTCTGTCCAATCATCTCTTGATAGGATTTCTTCTTCACCATCAGCTCCTCTTCTGGTTGGTGGTGTCCATTCTTTTCGTACACTATCCTAGACTTCAATTCCTTCACTATCCAAGTATGTCTCCATCCTAAACTTCCAATGGGCATAATTTGCTCCATCAAAGTAAGGTTTGAGACTTTGGAATCCTTCACCGGCCATATCTTAATCTTTACTAGCGCTTTTTAGGCTTCGGTGCTAGACAAAGCTCTGATACCAATTATTTCCCAGATATTAAACCAAGAAGGGGGGTTGAATTTGAGTTTCAAAAATTAAACTATAAGGTACAGAAATAAAAGATTAATTTTAGGAGGGATAGAGAGAATTTGACACAAGGATTTTTATAGAGGTTCGGGTGTTAACAAACCCTACTCCTCTCCCCAATCGCAATTGGGAGTTTTATTAACACACTAAGTGTTACAATGGAGTTTTACAAGCTCACTCCCAACTATGGTGTTTCTCACAATGGCTCACACCTAACCCAGAAATCCCTTGTATTTTAATGGCTCACACAATAACCAATTCCTTGTGTTTTACAGGCTCACACAAACAACATTCACTTTGTATTTTTTCAGGACCACACAAACAACCTTTTAATTTGTGTTTTGGAGGCTCACACAACTAACCCTTACAAGTGTTCTACTCTTAATCCATAAATACCCAAAGCTCACTTGAGTAAAGATTATAGAGAGAACCACTTACAAATCTTAATTGCTCAAATATGAAGAGCAAAAAAATTTTTACAGAGAATAGATTTTTTTCTTAAAGTATGAAAGTACAAATAGCTTGTAATAAGAATTAAATTCGAAGTATATGCTATTCTATTGTTATTCTCTTCATTCTCTTGTTTTTAATGCATAAATGACTTCTATCTCTCATGGCTGAATATAGCCGTTGGGGTGCATTAAATACGAAAGTAGCCGTTGTACGGACCAAAAAATCGGGTCTAACATTTTTCTCTTTCATTGTTCACAGGAGTGACTATGTTTGTCACGGGAGTGACATTTCTTCCCAAGCCATGATTGATGTGGTGACCTTGGTTTTGAAACTCTTTGGAATGTTTTGACATATAGAGTCACGGACGTGACATACGCATTCACGGACGTGACAAGCTTCCCAGCCGTGATCCAAGTGGTGACTCTGGTCGTGAAGCTCTCTGGATAAAAATACATGAATCTTCATGGGGGTGACTGAAATGCCCACTTCACGGTTTGTTTTTCCTTCATGGCCGTGAACTTCAAATGTTGGTTTTGGTAACAGTTAGCTTCTTTTACGGGAGTGACTCATAGAGTCACGACAGTGAACATGCTACTACTTGAATTTTGTCTTTCAATGATTATTCTTCCAATTCTCCATTCTTGCTATTTTAATCCATGTCCTGTATAATAGACTTAAAAGAAAAGTATGTTAAATACAATATTGTTATTTTATTTGTTTTCATCAAAATGACGGAAATACCTCTCAAGGTTTAACACTATTTATGCCCATAATACCTAAGACTTAACAAATAATCAAGATAACATGGTTGGTCATCCAGGCATAATAAAATTACCTCCTGAGCATAGTAGTATGCGCATACAAGTGCCTTCATGGAATAATATAATTGTGTCATCACCGATATGATATGAGTGTCATATCCGACTAATAAATATTTCATTAGTGGCATAATATAAATAAGTCATCACAAACATAAATTAACCCCTGATTGGCATGTCAAACTATTCAAGACTTTTAGTTCCAGGCTATGTGTTCTAAGACTTAGTTAATGTCATTATAAAATTCATAACTCTTTTACTTCATATATTTTATGAGTCTAATGGCTCAACTAATAATATAATTACTCAATAAAAATATCATTTATATAATATAACAAGGTCCAATATAATTTATACATTAAATCTCTTCATTTAAACTCTGCTCTGTTACTGGCAGATTCTATGCTCTATTTTAGATCTTAATTTTAAACCTATTAACATCACAATTAAATTACAAGGTCCCTTAAAAATTTTATCTCTAGATCTTAAATTTAATATTCAATTTAAATTAATTAATTTGAAGTTCTGTAAAAAAAGTTATACTCATTTAAATACTAACTGCTCATTAAAAATGTTGCCCATAATTTTTTGGACAGTTTTTTAGTTTTATATTTGTGCCAAAATTAAGCATAGTTAAAGTCAGAATTAGATTTTATGTTCTTCGTAAAAGTTTTAGCCTTATATCTTAGATTTTAAACCCAATAAACAAAACATTAATCCAAATTCTATATCTTAAGTTATAGAAATATATGTACTAATTGCTCCATAGAATCCAACAAAGAACTCACAATCACATAATTCAATTTTTACTAAATACCATCATTTTAAGTCTAGCAAACATACATTCTCTGAATTTTGATAGAAAATACTATTAATTTAAAATTATTTACATATCAAATACTCAAATTATACAACTTGATGATAAAATAAAGACTATTGTTTGAAGTTATGCACTTACCTCCTTCCTTGCACTTCTTCCACTTCCTAGGTCTTTTTTTTTCCTTTGTCTCTTTGGGCTTGTTCATTATCAACTTGAACTCCTTAAACACCATATAAACATCATCAAAAATCTTGCTTCATCATCTTTCTCTAAACCTTATATTCTCTTTTCTAAACTCTTTCTCTTCACACATAAGCCCTAAATGAGCTCAAAACTCTATTTTTCTTTAAGAAAGATTAAAGAAGAGAAGAAAGACATCTTACCTGCACTCTTTTCTCTACTTGATCAACACTTTGGAGATTTCTCTTTCTTCTTCTCTTGCTTGTTTTCCTTTCTTTTTGTTCTTCTAAGCTTCCTTAGGTCTTGTAGTGCATGAAAATATTTTTTTCTTGCTCCTCTCTCTACACTCTCTTTTTCTCTCACTAAAAGAAAGCTTTGGGGAATAGTTGGGGCTAGTTTCATATGCAGAAAATGAAGTTAAGAAGAGAAAGAAGAAGAAATATAAAGTCCAAATATGGGACCCTCCATATAGACTAAAACTTTGATATTTTGACTTTACTTTACATATTAATTCCCTTATTTCTTATTGTGACCGACCAACTCATTTTTATATGTCCAAATTATTATCTTAATTGATAATTATCTCAATTAATTCTTAAATTTTCGGTGAATTGTGAATTTACCCTAAAACTTACCAAATTTTACATTTTAATCTCTTACCGTAATCTAATATTTTTAAACACTATAAACACTTTATTTAGCATTTTCCATAATTATATATCACTGTTTAATTATCTTCCAGTCAAAATTTGAATTTTAGACTCCGGTTGAACTGAAACGTCGATTTAACAACACGCATGACTTGAGTTGAAATCTAAATTAGCAGATATGACAATATAATTTTGTCTATAACAAAAAAAAAAAAAGGTATTTGGTTTTGTAGGTATTTGAAATGGCTTAACCAGCTAGATTCAACTTGATTAACTAACATCATATTTTCTTAAGTTGTCTTCTTAACAATATTTAAATCTACATGGAGTGTGTATATATATTTATATATAAATTTTAGTTGAAATCATGAGAACGGAAATAAAACATTAAATGATTAACAGAGTTCATCAGCTTATTGATTGTTGCAAATTGGACAGTGAAACTAGTGTCATTGAGCTAACACAACCCATATATGTGATAGATAAGAAAAAGATTCACTAATAAAAGAAAATAATTGCCTTCCTATTGAAGTGATACTCCACATTTTTCCCTTAGAAAAGATTTAATGAATCTTAAAAACCTTTTATGAATTAGATTATATTTTTGAACAAGTACATTAATATTGACTAGTTTAAATGTCCTAATCTTAGCACACCAGCAATTCTTGTAGGGGTCTCCCTATTATTGTAGGAGTTAGTTGTAATGTCACCATTTTGTTTCTTTAAGCTGCGTTTGGACCCATAATTTTTTTTAAGTTGCATTGCAGGTTGTGAAGATTTGAATCTAATTCTCATTTCTAAGACACAATTCACTAAATTTCTTGTGTGATTTGATAGTAATATTTGTGCCGGTTTGAACAACAAAGAGGGTTACTTTGCTTTGGTACTACGTGTGAAGGACTAAATGAAAGGCATGCTTATGCTTCTTAATTAATATATCTAAAGTATAAACATATGAATATGATTCTTCAATTATATTAGGGTTGTTATACTTATTCCTAGTTAGGAGTAAGCAATGATTGGTTGAGTTTAAAATTTATAAACATATGCATATGATTCTTCATTTACACGAATTTTTGACATAATAATGTTAATTTTTGTAAATATTAGAATCACATAAAAAAGAATCAGCTTCCAAATAAGCAGCCAGAACAGAATCCCATACCATTTTTGTAATATTTTGTTATTAGTTTATTACCATTTATTAGCTTCTGAATCCAATCAAGATAATGTTTATGAAAAGATTAGAATGTATATATTTATTATAGAATTTTTGACATAATAATGTTAATTTTTTCCAAAAATCCAAAAATTATAAATTTAAAATCTAATCGAGAAAAAAAAAACTTAATCTCCCCGTAAATTAAAAAAACTTACTGCATATGCATAATATAGATGCACCCATTAATAAATATAAAATTGGAGCATGAAAATTGTTTTTGCATATTTCGTTTGTTTCATTTTGTAGTTGATATTATTCAACTACTGGATTTGATAGAAGTAGTAATCATCTTGTTACTGGTAACTGTTGGTTTGGCATATGTGATGCGGAGGAGCCTATGGAATATTTGATGTACGTACTAGAATAAAAAAGAAGCCAATCGATTAAAAGATTGTATTTGGTTTCTGTGTGCTTTGGAATAGAAAATTATCTGAGGAAAAATTACACGGGTGATTTTTATATTTGAGAAATATAGCTTTTATATTATGGTAAGAAGGACTGAATATGATATTGGAAATGCATGATATTACCACGTTAATTTTTTTAAAAAACATTTTAATACATTCAATAAATATTTAGTTCAGATAAATATATTATACTCTTTTTTATCCCAATACTTTTTCTTTTTATTTGTCTTAAAAATTGGTTTATTTTTTTTTAAAAAAAACATATATATATATATTTTGTGTTATTTCTCTATTATATTCCTATTCATATATATATAAATTAGTTTTTCTTTTTCTTTGTCTTAAAAATTAGTTTTTATTTTATTTTTTGATAGAAAGTATATATATTATGCTATTTCTCTATTATATTCCTATTCAAATATATATAAAGTTCTTTTTCTTTTTCTTTTTCTTTGTCTTAAAAATTAGTTTATTTTTTAAAAAATATATACATATTATGTTATTTCTCTATTATATTTCTATTCATAATTTCATATATATTGAATTTTTGACATAATAATGTTACTTTTTGCAAAAATGTTCTATAATCAAATAAATTTCACAAAAAGTTCAGCTTCTAGTAACGTTTTCCTACATTGCATTTTAAAAGCATCGTTATTTTCCAATGCTTTTTACAAAATATATAGTCACCTTTTTTTTTATTTTATAAATTGAACTAAATTTAACTTGGTAGTAGTAATTGAACCGAATCAACAAAATATTCTTCAGTGCGTGTATTTTGTTTCATTACGTATATACAATAAAATTTCAGTTCATTTGTTTTTTTAAATGTGTAAAAACCTTATTTTACTCTAATAGGTAATTGAAAGTCATGGACATTAATTGTGCAAGAGAAGATGAGCCTGTTGAAACTATTGATACACCTCCTAATTTGTTAAAAGTTCAAGAAGATCATGAGATGATAGAAGAGGACTCTGATGTAGATGAGACTAATTGCGATTGGATGGATACTGATGAGTAGAAGAGCTTTTGCATATTTGCCCCTTGTTTTGTTATTTTCTTCATTGATATAGAATGATAATGGATAATATCGGATCCTATCGCTCTCTGATATTTTAATTATTGATTTTTTGTGGTTAAGTAATGACTACTTTCTTGTGCTTTTCTCTAACGCTTAGGTGCCTTTTTGTGTTTGATTTAATTGCTTTTGGTCTTGTTGTTGTTGCTGAGCAGAGAAGGATACTGAAGCTGATGTTGCCTTGTTCATGCTCGTTAATTGGTTAATTTGGTTTGTCTTCTTATTTGTTAAGTAACAAGATGTGATCATATTTAAATCTGATTTTTGTTGGAAGTTTTTGAAAAACTTTGGTGTGGATCCTACCACATATAAAATAAAATAAAAAAGTTAAAAGTTGCTGTCCTCCAGCCAATATTTTTTACTTTTTTTATATGTGTTCACACTGAATATTTTTCCTATAAATAGGCAGATATCATTTCATTTGAATTACAACAATCTCAATTTATTTGAGAGAGAATTTGATTTTTGGAATTTTTTCCAAAAATTAGGGAGTGACAAAAATAGTGAGAAAAAATATTTTGGGGTGTTTTTGGAAAACACTTGTGTGCCACTATTTTTGGGTTTATCTCAAAGTTATTGTATTACCTCTAGCCTGTGTATAAGAAATACCCTCTTCTTGTACCCATTAATTTTTGTTAGTGGAAGAAAAATATTCGGAGTGTTATCCGTGGACGTAGCCCAAATTAAAAGGTGAACCACGTTAAATTGTCAGTATTATTTTTTTTTGCTGATTATTTTATTTCACATTTATTTGTGTTATTTTATCCGATATGTCCAACAAGTGGTATCAGAGCCAGTCTATCAGTCTTATAAAATTCTTAGTATGCTATGTGGTTATAGTGTTAACTGATCTTCCACATCAGAAAAGATTTTATTAGTTTACTGTCAACTGAATAAGTCTCATTTTGTTTTAAAATAGAGACAAATGACACCAAAATGATCAGCTTAAATGGCATAAATTACCCCACATGGAGAAGCAAAATGAAGGATCTCCTATTTGTGATGAAAATGCATCTGTCGGTGTTTACTATAACTAAAGCCGAAAGCAAGACAGATGAGGAGTAGGAGTTTGAGCACGAGCAGGTATGCGGTTACATCCGAAAATTTATCGAAGACAACGTATACAACCACATCTGCAACGAGACTCATGCTCGGACGCGGTGGAAAAAGCTTGAACAGCTTTACCCGTCAAAGACAGGTAACAATAAATTATTTTATTTGACAAAGTTGACGCAGTCGAAATACAAGGAAGGAACTTTCATAGCAGATCATCTGAATGAGATGTAAGGAATCATGGACCACCTATCCAGAATGAGCATAATGCTGGATGATGAAGTATTTGCTCTGCTAGTATTGGGCTCTCTGCCAGAGTCATGGGAGACTTTGAAGATTACAATAACCAACATTGCACCTAACGGTGTAGTCAATAAGGAGTCTGTAAAAAGCAGTATCTTAAATGAAGAAATGAGAAGGAGATCACAAAACTCATCTTCTTCATCACAATCAGATGTTCTGGTTACTGACTACAGAGGAAGGAGTCAATCTAGACAACAAATGTCTAGAGGAAAGAGCAGAGACAAATCAAAAAAATATGGCAATATTTAATGTCATTACTGCAAAAAGAAGGGTCATATCAAGAAATACTGCCGAAAGTTCAAAAAGGACCAGAAAGGCAAGGAAGTAAAACGAGATGACAGTAGTGATGGTGACATAACAAATACCATGAACGAATTCAATAACGTTTATGATGATACTATCAATTTCACATCCCATGAGACCAGTTAGGTAATTGATAGTGGCGCTACCATTCATACCACGTCTCAGAAAAAATTCTTCTCATCTTATACAGCAGGAGATTTTGGCGCTGTGAAGATGAGAAGTGATAATCTATCAAAAGTTATTGGCAGAGATGTTTTTCTAGAGACTGTGAATGGTACCATATTAGTCCTGAGAGATGTCAGACATATTCCATATATTCGTCTGAATTTGATCTCTGCAGAAAAACTTGATGATGCAGGTTTCTGCAATACCTTCTCAAATAACTAATAGAAGCTTACCAAAGGTTCCATGGTGGTGGCTAGAGGCACAAGACATGATACCTTGTATGTGATGCATGCAAAGCTCTCCAATGACACTGTGAGTGCTATGGAGAAAGACAATGTTATTGAATTATGGCACAAACGACTCGGCCATATGAGTGAGAAAGGGATGACTACCCTTGTTAGAAGGAAGATGTTGCCCGGAATGGATGAAGTACATTTGGAGAAATGTGTTGACTGTTTAGCAGGAAAACAAAACAGAGTTGCTTTCAAGAGTTCCCCTCCTTCCAGAATGAAGAATGTATTAGATCTGATCCATTCAAATTTATGTGGGCCAATGTCAAAGTCACTGGGTAGTGCTCAGTACTTTGTGACTTTCATTGATGACCTTTGAAGAAGACATGGGTGTATACTTTAAATACAAAAGATCAAGTGCTAAATGTCTTTAAAGAATTTCATGCCTCAGTTGAGAGACAGACTAGAAAGAAGTTGAAATGCATCCAGACAGACAACAGTGGAGAATACATTGGACCGTTTGATGCCTACTACAAAGAACAAGGTATTCGGCATCAGACAACGCCTCCAAAAATACCGCAGTTGAATGGGCTGGCTGAGAGGATGAATAGAACTTTGATGGAGAGAGTTAGATGTTTGCTCTCACATGCAAAGTTACCTAAAACATTTTGGGGTGAAGCTTTACTCACGGCTGTATACGTATTAAATCTTTCACCTTGTATCCCTCTAAAGCTAGATGTTCCAGAGAAAGCGTGGTCAGGAAAGGATGTTTCCTATGATCATCTGCGGGTATTTAGTTGCAAAGCCTTTGTGCATATTCCAAAAAATGAGAGGTCCAAGCTCGATGTCAAAACACGACAGTGTGTTTTTATTGGCTATGGCAGAGATCAGTTTGGCTACAAATTATATGATCCAATAGAGAAGAAACTTGTCAGAAGCTGTGATGTTGTTTTCGTTGAAAAAGAACCATTGAAGATATTGTCAGGACAAAGAAAGGTGTTCCTGATTCCAATGGTGACTCAACAGATTTAGAATTGATTCCTCCAATACCGGTGCCAATACAAGTTGGGGATGGAGATCATGTTGATCTGCCTAAAGAAAATAATGCTCCTATCGAGAATCCAGAAAATGATGTTGAAGATGATGATGTTCATCATCAACCATCACATGTGCACTCCCCAGTTCCTGTGAGAAGGAGCAATAGAACAAGACAACCATCTACGAGATATCCAAAAAATGAGTATGTGTTACTCACTGATGGGGGAGAACCAGAAAGCTTTGAAGAAGCAATGACTGATGAGCATAGACAGAAACAAAATCTAATACTGTATTAGTTCAAAATAAACGTATTTGGACAATACCAACCCTTTATTACAAAATAAACCTTATTTAAAAATATTTAACTTATGTTGTCCAGATATTGAACCAAGAAGGAGGGTTGAATTGGATATTAAAAAAATTTAACTTTTAGTGCGGAAAGAAAAAGTTAAGTTGAGTAGGGATAGAAAGATATGACATAATGATTTTTATAGAGGTTCGGGTGTTAACAAACCCTACTTCTCTCCTCAATCTCAATTGGGAGTTTCACTAACACTCTAAGTGTTACAATAGAGTTTTACAAGCTCACTCCCAACTATGGTGTTTCTAACAATGAATCACACCTAACCCAGAAATCCCTTGTGTTTTAATGGCTCTCACAATAAACCAATTCCTTGTGTTTTAAAGGCTCACACAAATAACCCTTATAAGTGTTATACTCTTAACCCCAAAATACCCAAACTCACTTGAGTAGATGATTATAGAGAAAAACACTTACAAATCTATAATGCTCAGAGAATGATGAGCAAAAATATTTTCACAGAGAATAAATGTTTGTTTTGAAAAATATCAAATGCACAAATGGCTTACAACAAGATTTTGATTTAAAGTACTATCTGTTCTCTTGTTCTGAATTCATAAATGACTTGTCTTTATACTTCCATGGAGAATTATAGCTGTTTGATTGCATTTAATGCGGAAATAGCCATTGCACCAACTCTTATTTTTGCGCCTGACATGTTTCTCTTTCCTCATTCACGGTCGTGAGTATGATTGTCACGGTTGTGACTATTCTTCCAAGCCGTGACTTGAGTGGTGACTTTGGCCGTGAAGCATTCTAGAAGGATTTGAAGTGTTTGATCACAGGCGTGACATTATATCTTCACGGGCGTGAACATCCTTCCTAGCCGTGGTCCAAGTGGTGACTCTGACCGTGAAGCGCTCTGAAAGAATTTGTCATTTCTTCTGACGGGCGTGACTAATATAATCATTCACGGTTGCTATCATTCTTCATGGTCGTGAACTTTCAATGTTGGATAGTTGGCGCTAAGATTCATCACGAACGTGACATATAAGGTCACGGGCATGAACATGTTATTTCTTCTTTTTTTGTCTTTTTAAGATTAGTCTTTCATTCTACATTCTTGCTATCATATTCCATATCCTGTTCAATAAATTTAGAAAACAAGTACGTTAAATTCATTATTGCTATTTTATTTGTTAGCATCAAAATGACGAAAATACCCCTCAAGGTTCAACAATCTCCCCCTTTTTGATGGTGACAAATAATCTAGCAATATGTGCTTTGGAGAAGTGTCCCCCTCAAAAGATGCTTAGGATAAAAAAAATAGTGAAATGCAAGAATTGTAAAGAATGATGAAGTGTAGCATCAAAATATGCTTCCTAGTTTTAGGTATATGCAAGTTATATGCAAGGTATATCCAATGTATACCAAAATATATTTGCTTTTAACTTTAATTAAAATATATTGCTAGGTTCTCCCCCTTTTGTCATCAACAAAAGGAATAACAAAAATATAAAACATAATAGAAAACAAAAGTAAATATATTAATATAGTAAAACAAATACAAAAGAAATTGAAATTTTGAAAGGAAATGGAAAATCTTACAGCAAACAAGCTAGAAAATAACCTAACTTGCATAAGGTTTAGCCGAACATCCTATCTCTAATGCGAGCTACTTCTGCCTCGAGGCTCTCCATGCGAAACTCCATGAAATCCTTGAGGTTTTCTAACCTCTCATCCATCGAAGCCTGCAATTGGTCAAACCATGGTGCCAAGAGGTCAGCCACTTGCTGAGCCAAATTTGGTGTGGAGGAAGAGGATTGTCCAATTTCCTGCTCAACTTCTGGAGGTAACACCTCAAATCGAACTCTCTTCCTCTGCTGGATTCCTTGGAGGTTAGCTTTGAAGTCATTCAAGTCATTGTCCTCCCAAATAATCTCACCAGCAGTGTTGGTGAAGCGGTAGTAGATGTTGTTCTCAAATACTATACGAACATCCGCTCCCATTTTGATAAAAGACTCAATGTTTAGTCGGTCTCGAGGATATGCTGGTATGAGGTTGAAGTGGTGTTCCTCTAGCATCAGGTATCCCAGCTTGATGGCGAGGTGAGTCACGTACCCATCAATCAGAATGTCTCCGGAAGGCTTAGTGGCAATTGACAAAAGATGGTTTGCAAACCAACGAGATAAAGCCACTGTTAGGCCTTTTCAGGCCATCTCCAAGAAAAAGAGCTCTGACTTCCTGATCGGTCCATTGTTGTCTCCTTTAGAAACAATGCTATAGGTTAGAAACCTATACAAGTACTTGTGCACTGGGGATCGAAGGTGGCGCTGCACACCCCACCAGATCGGTCTTTTGGGGAGAGAGTAATGGCCCCGTGACAAGTGGTATCAGAGCCGACCCAGATCCGACTCCGATGTCTCGCCAAGCACCCCGGGTTTGGGGCAGGCAGGGGGGCCCACTGTGACGAGGGCGTCACAGGATTGGGTGGAGGAGAATGTCACAGACTTCAATCCCACATCGGATAGGTGAAGGGAATTAGTCCTGGCTATAAGCGGTGGCGCTGCACACCCTATCAGATCGATCTTTTGGGGAGAGAGTAATGGCCCCGTGACAACTAATTCCCTTCACCTATCCGATGTGGGATTGAAGTCTGTAACCTCCTTTGATAGAGGAGTGGATTCCATTTTGGCAGACCGTCTAATTCGGCGAAGAGGTGTACCAAGTTATCGGGAATACTTGGTCAAATGGAAGAATGCCCCGGACATAGAGGCAAGCTGGGAACCTGAAGACACTTTGTGGCAGTTCAAAGATGACATAGAAAGGTTCAAGCTTGAAGGCGCGACGAGGGCGTCGCGAACTTGAGTGGGGGAGAATCTTGTCACGGAGCCATTACTCTCTCCCCAAAAGATCGATCTAGCAGAGCGTGCAGCACAACCGCGTTGGTGGGCCCATGAGCCAGGTGGGCCATTACCCTCTCCCGCACCTGGGGTGTGCAGCGCACCACCCTGGCTTAAGTACCAATCGTGGAGTCATTACCCTTTCTCCACAAGACCGATCTGGTGGGGTGTGCAGCGCCACCGCTTATAGCCAGGACTCATTCCCTTCACCTATCCGATGTGGGATTTAAGTCTGTGATATTCTCTCCCACCCAATCCTGTGACGCCCTCGTCACAGTGGGCCCCCCTGCCTGCCCCAAACCCGGGGTGCTTGGCGAGAGATGACTGCTATCATCCATTGTCTAAGGGTGTGGCGACATTACTTGTTGGGTTCTCACTTTGTGATCATGACAGACAATGTAGCAGCGCCACCGCTTATAGCCAGGACTAATTCCCTTCACCTATCCGATGTGGGATTGAAGTCTGTGACATTCTCTCCCACCCAATCCTGTGACGCCCTCGTCACAGTGGGCCCCCCTGCCTGCCCCAAACCCGGGGTGCTTGGCGAGACATCGGAGTCGGATCTGGGTCGGCTCTGATACCACTTGTCACGGGGCCATTACTCTCTCCCCAAAAGACCGATCTGGTGGGGTGTGCAGCGCCACCGCTTATAGCCAGGACTCATTCCCTTCACCTATCCGATGTGGGATTTAAGTCTGTGATATTCTCCTCCACCCAATCCTGTGACGCCCTCGTCACAGTGGGCCCCCCTGCTTGCCCCAAACCCGGGGTGCTTGGCGAGACATTGGAGTCGGATCTGGGTCGGCTCTGATACCACCTTGTCACGGGGCCATTACTCTCTCCCCAAAAGATCGATCTAGTAGGGTGTGCAGCGCCACCGCTTATAGCCAGGACTAATTCCCTTCACCTATCCGATGTGGGATTGAAGTCTGTGACATTCTCCTCCACCCAATCCTGTGACGCCCTCGTCACAGTAGGCCCCCCTGCCTGCCCCAAACCCGGGGTGCTTGGCGAGACATCGAAGTCGGATCTGGGTCGGCTCTGATACCACTTGTCACGGGGCCATTACTCTCTCCCCAAAAGATCGATCTGGTAGGGTGTGCAGCGCCACCGCTTATAGCCAGGACTATGTCACGGGGCCATTACTCTCTCCCCAAAAGATCGATCTTTTGGGGAGAGAGTAATGGCCCCGTGACAAGTGGTATCAGAGCCGACCCAGATCCGACTCTGATGTCTCGCCAAGCACCCCGGGTTTGGGGCAGGCAGGGGGGCCCACTGTGACGAGGGCGTCACAGGATTGGGTGGAGGAGAATGTCACAGACTTCAATCCCACATCGGATAGGTGAAGGGAATTAGTCCTGGCTATAAGCGGTGGCGCTGCACACCCTACCAGATCGATCTTTTGGGGAGAGAGTAATGGCCCCGTGACAAAGTGGTATCAGAGCCGACCCAGATCCGACTCCAATGTCTCACCAAGCACCCCGAGTTTGGGGCAGGCAGGGGGGCCCACTGTGACGAGGGCGTCACAGGATTGGGTGGAGGAGAATGTCACAGACTTCAATCCCACATCGGATAGGTGAAGGGAATGAGTCTTGGCTATAAGCGGTGGCGCTGCACACCCTACCAGATCGATCTTTTGGGGAGAGAGTAATGGCCCCGTGACAAGTGGTATCAGAGCCGACCCAGATCCGACTCTGATGTCTCGCCAAGCACCCCGGGTTTGGGGCAGGCAGGGGGGCCCACTGTGACGAGGGCGTCACAGGATTGGGTGGGAGAGAATGTCACAGACTTAAATCCCACATCGGATAGGTGAAGGGAATGAGTCCTGGCTATAAGCGGTGGCGCTGCACACCCCACCAGATCGGTCTTGCGGAGAAAGGGTAATGACTCCACGATTGGTACTTAAGCCAGGGTGGTGCGCTGCACACCCCAGGTGCGGGAGAGGGTAATGGCCCACCTGGCTCATGGGCCCACCAACGCGGTTGTGCTGCACGCTCTGCTAGATCGATCTTTTGGGGAGAGAGGTGGGTGCTTTTTGTCTTTTTGACATCCCAGATGCAGTCAAGCCCGAAGTGAGTCCATGCCTGAGTAGCATAGAACTCCACTTCACTCTCATTCAGGATACCATCAGAGGGAAGGTTGAACATGTCTCCAAACTATGTGGCAGAGAAGGTGTTCGGATGCTTGCAAAGATTGAATTTCACCGTGCCGGTAGGAGAGACTTGCAGGGTGCTCAGGAATTCTAGATTTGATTCCCTCAGTGTCGGTTGATGGATATCAACAAAATCTTTTAGATGACAAGCCGAGTGTATGGATGGTTTGCCACTCAAATGATCGAGAGGAAGAAGTGGCCTTTTCTTGAGAACTGAGTACCTAGGATGACAATGCTCCAGAATAATGTTTAGAAGGTAATTCGTGTACTTTCTTGGAGCATGAGACTTCTTTCTTGTACCCTTGGAGGAGCAGGTTTCCATATTGATTGAAAAATGAACTTTTGAAGTGTGAAGAATTTGATAGAAATTTTGGAGTAAAACCTAAGGTGATGTGATTTCTGATGATGGAAATGATTGTTAAAGATATTTATAGATGTAATGAGTTGCTAGGGGGCCGAAATCTTCAAAATGGTATTCAATGGTGATAAATGAGAGAAGTTGGAGAGTTGGAATGAGAGAAATAACAGCAGAACCATTTTATAGCCGATATTTTCACGGGTGTGGAACACTAAGTCATGGGCGTGAAATGTCGTGTGCACGGTTTGCTGAAGAGACGCTCTACCCGTGAAGAGAGAGGTGAAATTATTCACGGTCGTGAAACTTAAAGGTAACAAGTGTGAATAATGAACTATCACGGTGGTGACAGACGAGTAATGGGCATGAAGTACAATATTCACTACTTGTGATCGTGAAACAGAGCGTGACACAAAGCATGAATGCTTTTGTAAGTTTTTGATGGAAATGTTCACGGTTGTGAAAAAGCATCACGGGCGTGAACAAAGGGTTTCACGGGGGTGATAGAAAAAGGTTATGGTCGTGAAACATAGTTTTCACTTCCTTCAGTCGTGAATCATGTCGTGAATCAAGTCGTGAAAGCGACTGGTTCTTTTGGCGATTTAGATCACAGCCGTGAATATATGTCACGAGCGTGAACTGCTTAAAATTCTCATTAAATAAAATTAAGTCTAAAACAAGACTAAAACATTTCTAAGGAGCTTCTATCCCCAATAACATATATTTCTATCAAGTTAGCTACCTCATATCTAAAAACAAGAGACAAAAACACAAGATTATCAATAAAGGTTTGGCAATTTTGGCATTTATAAAGTTAATCCATCAATCATACCAAGCTCTCTTCTTATGAAATTAAATCTTTCCTCATTTAGAGACTTAGTGAAGATATCTGCCAATTGATTGTCTGTGCTTATAAATTAAAATAGAACATCTCCATATTGAACATGATCTCTAATAAAATGATGTCTAATGTCAATATGCTTACTTCTATAGTGTTGAATGAGATTCTTAGATAGATTTATGGCACTTGTATTGTCATATCTAATAGGTATATGGTTCATATTATGACCATAATCCTTAAGTTATTGTTTCATCCAAAGGATATGTGTACAACAACATCCTACTGCCACATATTCTGCTTCAGCGGTGGAAAGAGCAACTGAAACTTGTTTCTTGCTAAACCAAGAAACTAAGCATTCTCCAATAAAGTGACAAGTACCTAAAGTACTTTTTCTATCTAAAACACTTCCAGCATAATCAGCATTTGAATATCCTATAATGTAGAAGGATGAATTTCTAGGATACCACAAACCTAAATACAATGAGCCATGTAAATATTTTAAAATTATTTTTACTGCATTTAAATGAGACTCTTTAGGACAAGATTGAAAGCGAGCACATAAGCATACAATATACATTATGTCGGGTCTAGAGGCAGTAAGATATAAAAGTGATCCGATCATACATCTATAGAGATTTTCATTAATGCTCTTACCCTTTTCATCCTTGTCCAATTTTATTGATATGCTCATTAGAGTCTTGACATTCTTGCATCCTTCCATTCCAAATTTCTTAAGTAAGTCTTTAGCATATTTGGATTGGTTGATGAATATGCCCTTATTGCCTTTTTTTATTTGTAGACTGAGGAAATATTTTAGCTCACCCATCATGCTCATTTCTAATTTCCTAGTCATACAGTTAGCAAATTCTTGACAAAGCAATTCATTAGTATACCCAAATATGATATCATCGATATAAATTTGAACAATTAGAGTATCATGCTTATACTTTTTAATGAATAATGTAGTGTCAATATTCCCCTTTGTAAAGTTATTTTCTAAGAGGAAAGAACTTAGTCTTTCATACCAAGCTCTTGGGGCTTGTTTCAAACCATATAAAGCTTTTGAAAGTTTAAATACATGATTGGACAAATTATAGCTTTCAAAACCTGGTGGTTGTTCTACATAAACTTTTTCTTCTATAAAATCATTTTAAAAGGAACTTTTTACATCCATTTGAAAGAGTTTGAAATTCATATGGCATGCATATACTAAAAGTATTCTTATGGCTTCTAATCTAGCTATAGGAGCATAGGTCTCATCATAATCTATTCCTTCTTCCTGATTATACCCTTTTGCAACTAATCTAGCCTTATTCCTAGTTATTGAACCTTGTTCATCTAGTTTATTTCTAAATACCCATTTGCTTCCTATGATTTAATGCTCTTTGGGTCAAGGTACTAAGGTCCATACCTTACTTCTCTCAAATTGGTTGAGTTCCTCTTGCATGGAAATCACCCAACTTTCATCATTAAGAGCCTCATCAATATTTTTAGGCTCAATTTGAGAAACAAAAGCAAGAACACTACCTTAATGTTTCTCTTTCCTCTTTCACAGTCGTGAGTATGATTGTCACGGTCGTGACTATTCGTCCAAGTCGTGACTTGAGTGGTGACTTTGGCCATGAAGCATTCTAGAAGGATTTGAAGTGTTTAATCACGGGCGTGACATTATATCTTCACGGGCGTGAACATCCTTCCTAGCCGTGGTCCAAATGGTGACTCTGGCCGTGAAGCTCTCTAGAAGAATTTGTCATGTCTTTTCATGGGCGTGACTTTCTTTCACGGGCGTGACTGATATGATCATTCATAGTTGCTATCATTCTTCATGGCCGTGAACTTTAAATGTTGGATAGTTGGCGCTAAGCTTCATTATGGGCATGACATATAAGATCACGGGCGTGAACATGCTATTTCTTCATTTTTTTTGTCTTTTTAAGATTAGTCTTCCATTCTACATTCTTGCTATCATATTCCATATCCTCTTCAATAAACTTAGAAAATAAGTATGTTAAATACATTATTGCTATTTTATTTGTTAGCATTAAAATGACGGAAATACCCCTCAAGGTTCAACAATCTCCCATTTTTTGATGGTGACAAATAATCTAGCAATATGTGCTTTTGAGAAGTCTCCCCCTCAAAATATGCTTCCTAGTTTTAGGTATATACAAGTTATATGCAAGGTATATCCAATATATACCAAAATTTTTCTTAAAGCAAGTTAAGTTTATGCTAGGTATATTTAAGGTATATTCAGAGTATATCAAGTGCATATTCATTCATGTAACTTGCATTAAGATATATGCAAAGTATACTTAAGGTATATTTAAGGTATATGAAGCTCATTTTCATACTTGCATATTCATTTGATTCAAAATAAGTATTGCTTTTAACTTTAATTAAAATATATTGCTAGGTTCTCCCCCTTTTGTCATCAACAAAAAGAATAACAAAAAGATAAAACATAATGGAAAACAAAAGAAAATATATTAATATAGTAAAACAAATACAAAAGAAATTGAAATTCTAAAAGGAAATGGAAATTCCTACAACAAACAAGCTAGAAAATAATCTAACTAGCATAAGGTCTAATCGGACATCCTATCTCTAAGGCGAGCTAATTCTACCTCGAGGCTGTCCATGCGAGACTCCATGAAATCCTTGAGGTTTTCTAACCTCTCATCCATCGAAGCCTGCAATTGCTCAAACTGTGGTGCCAAGAGGTCAGCCACTTGCTGAGCCAAGTTTGGTGTGGAGGCAGAGGATTGTCCAATTTCCTGCTCAACCTCTAGAGGCACCACCTCAACTCGAACTCTCTTCCTCTGCTGGATTCCTTGGAGGTTAGCTTTAAAGTCATCCGAGTCATTGTCCTCCCAAATAATCTCACCAACAGTGTTGGTGAAGTGGTAGTAGATGTTGTTCTCAAATACTATACGAACAACCGTTTCCATTTTGGTAAAAGACTCGACGTTTAGTCGGTCTCGAGGATGTGCTGGTATGAGGTTGAAGTGGTGTTCCTCTAGCTTTAGGTATCTCAGTTTGATGGCAAGGTGAGTCACGTCCCACCAATCAGAATGTCTCTAGAGGGCTTGGTGGCAATTGACAAAAGATGGTTTGCAAACCATCGAGATAAAGCCACTGTTAGGCCTCTTCGGGCCATCTCCAGGAGAAAGAGCTTTGACTTTCTGATCGATCCATTGCTGTCTCCTCTGGCGAAAATGCTACAGGTTAGAAACCTATGCAAGTACTTGTGCACTGGGATTGAAGGTGGGTGCTTTTCATGAGAAAAACTCACACGCTAAGCTATAAGCTTAGTGGTGCATATAGATAAGATAATAAACTATATCATGCAACATGTGTTGTCATGTATTTATATAATGCACAATTTTTCATATGTAATATCTCATCGCTTATTATTATTTGTATTTCATTATACTAATTTAGTTAATATACAAGTACAATTATCACAAATTATCCTATATCAAATTCTCGTACTATTATTAACTTATTTATATGCATAAAACCTAGGACTGAACAAATAATTAGGATAACAGGGTTGGCTATCTAGACATAATAAAAATTACCGCCTAGATATAGTAGTATGCACAAACAAGTGCCATCACCGACATAATATAAATGTGACATCATCAGCATAATATGAGTGTCATCTTCGATATAATAAATGTGCCATAACTGGCATAATATAAATGTTCCATCATCGGTATAAATAGACCCCTGATTTTCCTGGCAAACTATCCAAAACTCTAGTTCTATGCTAGGTGTTCTAGGGCTTAAGTAATGTCGTTCTAAAATTTATAACTCTTTTACTTCATATGCTTCATGAGTTTACTAGCTCAATTATCACATAATTTCTTAGCAAAAATATTATATGTATAATATAATAAGGTCCAATATAATTTACACATTAAATCCATCCATTTAAATTATGCTTTGTTATTGGCAGATCCTATACTTTGTTTTAGATATTAATTTTTGACTTGTTAACATTATAATTAAATTACAATGTATCCTTAAGAATTTTAGCTTTGGATCATAGATTTAATATGAAATTTGAATCAGTTAATATGGAGTTCTTTAGTAAAAGTTATACTCATTTAAATACTGACTACTCATTAAAAATATTGCATAAAATTTTATGGACAGTTTTATGGTCCTATGTTTGTGCCAAAATTCAGCATAGTTAAAGTCATAATTGGACTTTATATTTTTCATGAAAGTTTTAGCCATGTCTTAGCTTTCTAACCCAATAAAGAAAACATTAATCGAATTATATAACTTAAGTTATAGAAATATATGTACAGACTACTCCATAAAATCCAACAAAGAACTCACAATCACATAATTCAATTTTTACCAAAAATCATCCTAAGTATAATAAACATACATCATCATAATTTTAACACAAAATTATACTACTTTACAAAAATTTCTATGCCAAATACTCAAATCATGCAACCTGATGATAAAATATATGTTATTACCTTAAGTTATGCACTTACCTCATTCCCTGCACTTCCTAGGTCTCATTTTCTTTTCCTTTGTCTCTATGGGCTTGAACATTGTTAACTTAAGCTCCTTCACTGTTTCTTCTACTTGATCAACTCTTTGGAGATTTCTCTCTCCTCCTCTTTTGCTTGTTTTCCTTTCTTTTTGTTCTTCTAAGCTTCCTTAGGTTTTATAGTGCATGAAAATGCCTTTTTTCTTGCTTTTCTCTCTCTACTCTCTCTTTCTCACATTAAAAGCAAGATTTAGTTATGTTGGAATTTGGGGAACAGTTGGGGATGGTTTCATATGTAGAAATGAAGTTAAAATGTGATAAGGAAGATGAAAAAAAGAAGAAAGAAGAAGAAGAAGAATAAAAAGTCCAACTATGAAACCCACCATATGACTAAAACTATGATATTTTGACTTAATTTACATGTTAATTCCCTTATTTCTTATGGTGGCTGAACAATTCATTTTTATATGTCCAAATTATTCTTTTAATGATAATTGTCTCAATTAATTCTTAAATTTTTGGTAAATTGTCAATTTACCCCAAAACTTACCAAATTTTGTATTTTAATTCCTTACCATAATCTAATATCTTTAAACACTATAAACAATTTATTTAAGATTTTCCATAATTATATGTCACTATTTAATTATCTTCTGGTCAAAATCTAAATTTTAGACTTTGGTTCAACCGACATGTCGATTTAATAACATGTGTGACTTGAGGTCTAAGTTAGTGGTTATGACATCCTTCCCTTTAAGATAAATTTTGCCCTTGAAATTTACATGTTCATTATATACTGGACAACTGTGGATATTTCCTCTTCATGATCTCCTCACTTTCCCATGTGTCTTCTTTTGTAGAATAATTCCTCCATAGCACTTTAACCTAAATGAACTTTCTTGTTTTGTAAAACTTTCTCTTGATATGCTAAGATAACAATTGGTTCCTCTTCATAAGATAGTTTTATTTGCACTTCTATCTCCTTATCTAGAATAATATGAGTCGGGTTTGATCTATATCTCCTTAGTATAGAAATATGAAACACATTATGAATTCTATCCAGCTCTATTGGAAGAGCTAACCGATATGCCATTGGTCCAATTCTTTTCAAAATCTCATAGGGACCTATGAATCTTGGACTCAAGTTTCCTTTCCTATCGAATCTCAATACTTTCTTCTAAGGCAAAAATTTAAGAAATACTTTATCTCCCATATTATACTCTATATCTCGTCTTTTTAGGTCAACATAAGAATTTTGTCAATCTTAAGTTGCTTTTAGTCTTTTTTTTTATAACTCTAACTTTCTCTTCTTTCTGTTGTACTAACTCTGGCCCTATCAACTTATTCTCACTTAGCTTGGTCCAATAAATTGGTGTCCTACACTTCCTTTCATACAGTGCCTCACATAAAGCCATACCTATGCTCGTTTGATGACTGTTGTTGTGGGCAAACTCCATAAGAGGTAGATATCAATCCCAACATTCTTCAAACTAGAGCACATAACTTCTCACATATCCTTTAAAAACTGAATAGCCCACTCAGATTGTCTGTCTATTTATTGATGAAATGTCATGCTAAAATTAAGTCGGGTTTACAAAGCATGCTGCAAGCTCTTCTAGAATTATGATGTAAATCTAGGATCTCTATTAGAGATGATGGATATCGGAACTCTGTGCAGTCTCACAATCTCATTCACATAAATTTCGATCAGTTTGTTCAACGAATAGTCCATCCTAACTGGTAGAAAGTGCACTGACTTTGTCAATCGATCCACTATTACCCATACTGCATCATACTTTCTTTGAGTCACTAGTAACCCTGACATGAAATCCATAGTGATTCTCTTCGACTTCCATTTTAGTATTGGTATTGGTTGCATCAATCCTATGGGCAACTGATGTTCAACTTTCACTTATTAACAGGTTAGACACTTCGCAACATACTCCGTGATATCTTTCTTCATTCCTGACCATCAGTATTGAGCTTTCAAGTCCTGATACATCTTGTTCCCGCCTGGATGCATAGTGCATACCATTTCATATGCTTCTTTTAAGATATCTAACTTCAAATCTTCTATACTTGGCACACAAATCCTATTTTTGAAGTACAATATACCATTTTTTGTCAATGAAAACTCAGGATTTTCTCCCTTTTTCACTACCTTTACTATTTTTACTAACTTCTCATTTTGCTTCTGAGCATATTTAATTCTCTGCATCAAAGTGGATTCCATTCGTATCTCTGCCATTATCAGGGTTAATTACATGTGCAATCTTATTATTACTTATAATGGACAAATTTAAAGAGGGAAGTTATTATAGCTTAATAGCTAAGATTTTCCTGCTTAGTGCATCTACAGCCACATTAGCGTTTCCTAGTTGGTAGTCAATCACATAATTATAATTTTTGATGAACTCCAATCATTTTCTCTGCCTAAGATTTAGTACTTAAGACTCTTATAATCTATATAGATATAACATCTTTCTCCATATAGATAATGTCTTCAGATATTTAAAGCAAAAACAATAGCATCTAACTCCAAATTGTATTTTGGATAATTAAGCTCATGTGGCTTAAGCTATCTAGAGGCATAAGCAATCACATTTCCTTCCCACATAAGGACACAACCCAACCCATTATGACTAGTATCACTGTACATATCAAAGTCCTTCCTAGGAGTAGGCTAAGCCAAAACTGGCACTTCAGTCAACATTGCTTTAGGGAGATTAAAACTTGCCTGACATTTATCTATTCATTCAAATCAAACATCTCTCCATAACAATTGTGTTGAATGAGTCGTTATGAATAAAAATCTCTTTACAAACCTTTTATAATATTCGGCTAATCCAAGAAAAATCCTCACTTCTATAGCGCTCCCTTACCCTACTAGTCTTTAATAGTGTATGAAAGTGATACGATTAAAAATAAACTTTTTTGTCTTTTTCCATAGATCCTTTACTCATACTCATTCAATTGAAAGTATTGATCCAATTAAAAAAAATTATGTTTCGTAATTTGATAATCCAATTTTTCAATTTCTAATTGACTGTTGGATACAAATCACGAGAATGTATATTCTTCCTCGAATTTTTCACCCATATGTCTTAACTTTCCAACTCAATAAGAATCACTCAAAAATCATTTGCAGAACTCAAGTTATGATCAGAAAGTAGATACTGTTCATAAGACGAATTTTCCAACACTTCAATTAATTCCTACAATTTCCATCTTCATGCTTCAACTTATATTCTAATTTTCATTTTCACATTCATGAAATCATTTAATCACCAAATCATCACTCAATCAAAATATCAAGAATTACATACACAATTACACATAATATCACAAAATCAAAAATCACAATTTCCATATTGAATTTTTGCCAAATGTACATACCTCAAAAAGTCTATTTCACTTCATTCTTCTCTTCTTTCTAGTTAGATTTCTCCTTGCCCTTACTTCCTCTTTGATTATGGTTCAAAGATTGTTCACTTCCTTGGCCTAATAAAAATTTTCAAACTAATCAAACACTAATCACACTAATCTACCCTTAATCACCATTAACATAATAATAACTCTAAATTACCAACTTTAATGGTAACTAACCCCAAAATCAAAGAAAAGAGAAGAAGAAGAGTGAGAAGATGGAAAATCTAACCTCACCTTGGTAGATTTTCTAAATGACCAAAGTCTTCCTTCTCTTTTTCTCTTATTTTCTTCTTTCCTCTTCCTTAGTATAGCTCACTTTGCTTCACTTCCTTGATGATCTTGCCTTAATCTAACTTTTTTCCATATAATCTTAGCATTGATTGAAGAAAAAAAAGAACAAAAGGGGAGAGGAAAGTCACGGCCACAAGGAGAAGAAGAGAGAGTTTTTTTTTGTTTGTTTAAGATGAGGAAGAAGAAGAATAAAAGCAAAAAGGTGAAAGTTGACTTTTATAGTTGGATTAGGTGGATGGTTAAAATTAATAGATAATCTTGTCCCTCATTGGTCCATTAATTTAAATCACTTTTACTTTATTTTAATCCAAAGAAAATTCCTTTCCTTAGATAAAAAATATTCTATTTTTATGCTTTCTTAAAATATCTGTGCCAAAAATACTTTAATATCCAATTTCGTTCAGCAAAAAATTATTATTTTTTTCTAAATTTTAATTCCAAACTTCAAAATTCTCAATTAATAATAGCCAAAATATTTTTCTCATATTTTATTATCATTTTAATTTTTTCTTTTATGTCCGAATTTAGACCCCGATTAGTTCGGCTTGTAGGATTTCGGTCAACCGCGACTGTGGCCTAAATTATCGGGCATTACAACTTTGATCATATTACGAGATGATTTCCAATTAAGAATAACCTCAATCTTGCTAGGATCAACCCGAATACCTCTGCTGAAACTACATGACTTAGAAAACTGACTACTTCAAGCCAAAACTTGCACTTTGATAACTTAGCATACAACTGCTTCTCCTTCAATATTTGTAGCATTATTCTGAGGTGCTGATCACGTTCTTCTCTATTTTTAGAGTACACAAGGATATTATCGATAAACACCACTACAAATTGATCAATATATGGTTTGAACACTTGATTAATCATGTCCATAAAAGTTGCTGGTGCATTCATTAAACCAAATGACATCACTAGGAACTCATAATGACCATAATGAGTACTGAATATTGTCTTAGGTACATCTGAATCCTTGATCTTCAGTTAATGATACCTTGTTCAAAGATCTATCTTTAAAAATATGCTTGTACCTTTCAATTGATAAAATAAATCATCAATCCTAGGCAGCGAGTACTTATTCTTAATAGTTACCCTATTAAGTTGTCTGTGGTCGATGTAGATATGTAAGGTGTCATCTTTGTTCTTCACAAATAACATTGGAGCACCCCATGAAGATACAATAGGTTGTATAAACCCCTTATCTAACAAATCTTACAACTGCACCTTCAACTCTTTCAACTTTGCTGGTGTCATCCTATATGGTGTAATAGATATAGGAGCGATGTCGGGTACCAAATTGAGAGCAAACTCTATCTCTCGATCAGGTGGTAATCTTGGCAACTCCTTGGGAAACACATAAGAAAACTCACAAACAGTAGGAATGTTCGCCAATTTTGGACTACCCTTTTTCATATGGATCACATACACTAAGTATGCTTCGCATTCCTTACTGATGAGTTTTTGAGTTTTAAACATTGATATATCATTGTTTGGATATCCTTTATCCTCACCTATTACCACTATCTCATCTTGCTTTAGAATTTCGATGATCATCTATCTCTTCCCCCAATCACTACCATTCCATGAAGAGTTAGCCAATCCATTCCCAAAATTATATTGAACTCATGAAATGGTAGCTCTATCAAGTCTGTTGGGAATTTCTTGTCTTGAATTTTGATTGGGCAACCCACAAACACTTTGCTAACCCTTATACTGTGCCCTAATAGGTTAGTCACGAGAATTTTAAATTCTAAAGCCTCTATTCTAAACCCTCTCGACCCAATGGTGGTGTGCATATGTATGAATGTATCGAATCTGAATCAATTAATGCATCGATGTCAGAGCCAAAGAGAAAGAATTTACCAATTATGACATCAGGTGCATCCTGCTCCTTCTGGCCTCGCATAGCATACACCCTGGTTGGAGCAGCTCTATTACCTTCTGGCCTTTCTACTATCTCTGATCTGAACTAGCTAGGCCCTGCTCGACCTTTTCTACCTTATCCTCAGCCTCAGCCTATGGCTTGTCCTAAGACCTGCATTTATATTGATTCAACACTCTTTGAACCTCTTCCAAACTGTAGTAACATACAATCTCTTCTTAAATGATTCATGGAGCCACACCCCAAGCAAGCACCTGTCATCCACCAATACTCTCTTGGATGAGGATGACCATAGTGCTGATACAATGGTAAAGTATAGATCTACGTGATGCTTGTGTTAGTGCATTAGTTGCTGAAGAAGAAGATTTCGCGGGTTGTCCTGAAAGAAAAAAGGCATACTGGAATCTACAGTCTGGAATTGACCACTGAAAGATTTGGCTCTTTTGCCACTTGATGGTCCCCTGTTTGACTGTGGTATGGGTCTCCTGAACCCTCTATCCTGTGTTGGCTATTGTGTTATTAGAACTCTTTCAACTGTTTTGGCAAATGTTGGCAAACTAGGAAAGTTCATCAGACATAGGGCTAAGACTTGTAATTTGATCGGATTCTTCAACCCATCTTCAAAATGTTGGCATTTATTAGCTTCAATAGATACAATACTGCCAGTGTACTTGCATAGGTGTGTAAAATCTCTATCATATTTTGACACCGACATCCCCTTGTTTCATAGTTAAAAATTCCCCCTTCTTGTCATATGTGTAGATCAGTGGGATATATTGTTCCTTGAACGTTTCCAAAAAGAATTCCTAAGTTAGGAGATCAGGTGCCTTTGAACTCTGTGAGTCCGACTGCCACCAATCATATGCATGATTCTGTAAAAAAGACACTGCATACTCATATTTTTGCTCATTCATGCAATGTAGCTGGTTAAAGACTCTTTCTGTCCACTCTAACCAGAACTCCACCATAAAGGGGTCATCTTCCCATTTACCATAAAAGTTCGGTGCCCCCAACTTTTGCAGCCTCTCAAATTGTAAAACAAATGGGACTAGTTGTGTGCTTTCTGTAACAAATCGATCATATTCCATAAAGAGCTCTTTTTGCCTTGTGCCAGCAATGGACTGCCCACATGATGAGCTAGCACCGAATCTCAACTAAACAGCTCGATGACAACTAGGTCGTGATGAAGTCTTTGTCTCTGTAGGCTCATTACTTTGGGTCTCTTCAGCCACTATTTTTCGTGATCCAAAAGTCTTAACCTACCTATATCATAAAAGTAACGACCCTAATTAGTAAGCAGCAACTTATATATTCAAATGTGGGTACACATGTTATAATTATATTTTAAAACACCTTTTTGAAAATTCAAAACTGCCCAAATTGGGCTCTGATACCAATAATTGTAACATCTTATCACTCCAGCAACGCGTGCTCGGATAAGAGAGTGTTACACTATCTTTAGTCAAAATCATGATTTAATAATAAAAAAATGGAGTATTATTTTTTTTAACTTTAAATAATACAGAAGGAACAATATACATGTAATATACAAAAACATTAATTACAAAACATTTGTGCTTGTACTAAACATAAGGTTACTTTACAAATAATATAAAAGAAAATTCAAAATAAAATACAAAATTTGTGCAATCCACAGTATTTCAATAAGCTGCTTTACTTGATTAGGTTACCGTTAGCTTTATCTACACCTCGGCTACTCTTCTCTGTATTTACACGAGAGAAATTTATACACTAAGCTCTAGGCTTAGTGGTGCATATAGATAAGACAATAACATTATCGTCCAATATGCGTTCTCATGTATTTATATTATGCACAATGTTTCATGCAATTTCTCAACTCATATCATCATTTGTATTTCATTATACTAATTTAGTTAACATATAAAAACAATGATCATAAATTATCATATATCAAATTCTCATACCATTATAAACTTATTTTATGCCCATAAGACCTAGAATTGAATAAATAATCAGGATAACAGGGTTGGTCATCTAGGCATAATAAAATTATCACCCTGCATAGTAGTTTGTGCAAAAAAGTGCTATCATCGACATAATATAAATGTGTCATCACCTACATAATATGAGTGTCATCTTCAGTATAATAAATGTGTCATTACGGATATAAATAGACCTCTGATTGACATACAAAACTATCCAAAACTCTAGTTCTAGACTAGATATTCTAGGACTTAATTAATATCATTATAAAATTTACAACTCTTTTACTTCATATATTTATGAGTATAATGGCTTAATTAATCATATAGTTACTTAAGAAAAATATGATTTGTATAATATAATAAATTCTAATGTAATTTACACATTAAATCTCTCCATTTAAATTATACCCTATTACTGGTAGATTCTATTATTTGTCTTGGATCTTAATTTTGGATATGTTAACATTAGAATTAAATTACAAGGTCTTTTTAAGAACTTTATCCATCGATCCTAGATTTAATATGAAATTTGAATCACTTAATTGGAATTCTATAGCGAAAGTTATACTCATTTAAATACTGACTGCTCATTAAAAATATTGCTCAAAATTTTTTAGACAGTTTTCTGGTCCTATGTTTGTACTAAAATTCAACATAGTTAAAGTCCGAATTAGACATTATATTTTCATGAAAATTTTAGCCCTATGTCTTAGCTTTCAAACCCAATAAATAAAATATTAATCGAAATCCTAGAGTTTAAGTTATAGAAATATATATACTGACTGCTCTATATAATCCAACAAAGAACTCACAGTCACATAATTCAATTTTTACCAAACATCATCATAAGTATAGCAAACATGCATCTTCAGAATTGTAACACAAAATACTACTACTTTACAATCGTTTGCATGTCAAATACTCAAATCATACAATTTGATAATAAAATATAGGTTATTGTCTTAAGTTATGCACATATCTCATTCCTTGCACTTCTTTCACTTCCTAGATTTCTTTTTCTTTTGCTTTGTCTCTTTGGGCTTGTTCCTTGTCAACTTGACCTCCTTCACTCTTTCCTCTACTTGATCAACTCTTTGGAGATTTTTCTCTCATTCTTTTTTGCTTGTTTTCCTTTCTTTTTGTTCTTCTAATCTTTCTTAGGGCTTATAATGCATGAAAATGCCTTTTCTTGCTCTTGTCTCTCTACACTCTCTCTTTCTCTCATAAAAAGCAAGCTTCGGCTATGGTAGAATATGGGAAACAATTGGGGCTGATTTCATATGCAGAAAATGAAGTTAAAAGGTATAAAAAATCCAACTATAGGACCCACTATATAGATCAAAACTTTGATATTTTGACTTAATATGGTGTCATGCCAACTCAATTTTATATGTCCAAATTATTCTCTTAATTGATAATTATCTCAATTGATCTTTAAATTTTTGGTAAATTGTGAATTTATCCTAAAACTTGCTGAATTTTGCATTTTAATCCCTTACTGTAATCTAATATCTTTAAACACTGTAAACACTTTATTTTACATTTTCCATAATTACATATCACTATTTAATTATCTTATAGTTAAAATTCAAATTTTAAACTTCGGTTGAACTGACACATCGATTTAACAATATATGAGATTCATATTCTAAATTAGCAGATATAACAAGTCCGTCCCTTAATTCAAAATTTGCAAGAATTCCTTTGTGACCTCTTCACCAATGACATGCCAATACTTTTGATTGAATAATGTTGGCATAGAATCTGGCCCTGTTGCCTTTTTTGGATCTATATCAAATACTACCATTCTAATTTCATTCAAAATGCTAAATACTACATTTTAACAGAAAGTACCAACTTGATTACATTCAAAATCTGGTTAGAAATTATAGGATAAGGATGAGTAAAAAAAAACAAGTCAACAAAATAATTTGAAATGAAAGAAAAGATACCACTCTGGTTAGAAACCTAATCACCATCCCGATTTAGCAGTCTTTCAATCTTGTTGGTCTTCCTTTTAACAAATGCCACTCTATGGAGCATTTTGGAATGTCTATCTCCATGTCTCATCCAATCTATCCTGGAACGCTGAAGCCAATGTATTTCTTCTTTTAATAACAAATCCTCCAATTCCTTCTTTAACGAATTAGCTTGCCATTGAATAGGGTTTGATAATTCGTTAAAGAAACTTCCTCCGAAGCGTCATCACCCTTCAGTTTTGCAATCTCCTCCCTTAACATTTTAATTTTGGAAGGAAGTTAGTTATACTTACCCTGCTCCAATCCTTAAAATTCCTCTCATAAGCCTTTAATTTATCTGAAATATTTAGAATTTCTTTACCACTAGAGTTCTTCCAAACATCTTTAATAACTGCTTCACACTGCTCATTTGTAGTCTAGAAAGATTTGAATCTAAATATACCACTTCTAGGTCTTTAATCACTGACAATCCCTGAGCTCTGTGTGTCTGTCATCATTATTTTTAAAACCCTATGATCTGACCCATAATAATCCATTACTTCAAAACCCTTACCCGTAAAAACTTTCAACCAACTCCCACTACACACAAAATTGTCTAGTCGAATCTGAATTTTGATACTTATTCATCCAAGTGAATTTAGGACCCTAACTTCTTAATTCTCTCAAGGAACAATAGTTTAGATGCTCTTCTATTATAGCGCCTCAGTCGACCTCCTTTGTTTCAGCATCTGATAAGATTTCATTGAAGTCGCCCCTTATTAACCAAGGAAGAAAGTGCAATTCCACCATCTTACACAATCTCCTAATAAGCTCCCATGTCATGTGCCTCAGAGAAGCTTCACTTCGACCATATATCCTAGTAAATCTTTAGATTTTATCATTCCATTTAACAACAAAGTCAATGTGTCCCATTGAATAGGATTTGATAGATATCTCACAAGGCTGCTTTCACATCATTATTAAGCCGCCACTTGCTCCTCTACTGTCTACCACAAACTGATTAAAAAAACCCAAACAGACACCAACTTGGATTCACAAATAAAAATCAAATTGGGATCTTGTTCATTAATCAACCTTTTAAGCATTCTAATCACCTGAGGGTTCCCAAGTCTCCATATGTTCCAACAAATGCAACTCATTACTATCGGCGGGGCTGTTTTGCAAACTCCACTATTGATTTAGAACTAAAAAAGTCCACTTTCTGAATTTTTAGATATCCCCCATTTACCTCCTCATGTCCATCAATTACATTGAACAGTCGTTTCTCATGCTTTACTGTTGAATGACCCAACAAATTGGCTAACAGTTTCTTATGTGGGCTTACTGAGAGCAACACGGGTCCTTTTCCATTTCCAGCTTTTCGTTTCCATTTCCTCCTATCATTCCCTTCTCCTTTACAATTGTCTAATTATCTGTTGTTCTTTCTACTGTAATTACATCATCAGCCATCCTCATATCATTAACATCACCACTCTTTTCCTTCCAGTTTGAATTATTGTAGGTCGGAGTCTCAATCAACTGTTCACCCTTATTTTTTTCACAAGTATCGTCTCTTGTATCATTCTCATTCTCCTCACTGACATCTTCATAAATAACATTCTCTTTCCTTTTTAAATTTTTACTCATGCCATCATTAATGTCTTTCCCCATATTATCACTATCTCCCTCTCTCACCAAATTTCCAAGCCTCTCATTTTTATCCATATTTCATTTAAAGAAACTGAATACTAAATTCTCCATCATATCTCTAGAAGAGTTCTTATCAGATTTTCCCTGAGAAGAACTTCCCTTCCTTTTATTACCTTTTGGTGCCACAACTTTCAACCATGCCCCATAAGCATATTGTTCTACTGGAATTAAATTATCAACATTCAAATTGTAATCTTGGTGGTTGTGGCCTACAGTTCCACATCTACAACAAAATTTTTGTAGTCGCTCATAAGTTAAAATTATTGGAACTTTTTTTGTCAACATTTCCAATCTTTGGCATCAGACTTCTTCGAATCGGTTTCCTAACATGCACCTCAATTGGCACCTTTAAAAAATTTCCCACACACTCATGGATTTTAATTTATCGACATCAACGACTTTACCCACTTTACCCCCTAACTCCACTGCCACAACCTCTGTTATGTATCCAATTAGTAAATTATGATTTTAAAACCAGAATCTAACCTAAAACTAACTCTGTCACTATCTGCTCTTCAAGAATTCTATAAAATATCCGTAATACATTATCAAAAGTCTATGGTCCTCTATTCAACGTTCTCTATTTTTCCATGAGTGCTTTAAATTTGAAGAGGAAAATACTCCCTACCCACTAACTCAATCTCCACCCCATTCATAATTTGCATGAAATTAGGTATAGAGGATCAAAAGCTTCTCTATTAACCATTTTTATGGAGCATACCTTGCAGGCGAGACTGAGTTTGAGCCTGTTCCGTATCTATACCCTTTTCCCTACGCTCATCCGAATAGTCTCCTTCGGCCCCAAATTACAATCATTTAATCTTTGGCAGATCCGAACTATATCCTTTAGTTCCATCTAGATTAGAAGTCGTTTGTACTCAGAACAATGAAATCTCTACCAAATCGGATGGAATACTTGCAATTGGCTTCTTTTTTTCTCCCGCGAAGCGCCTGCTTAGAGACCCTAAATCTAACACCATCATCTAGCTGAGGAAATAAGCCATATATGATTTAATTCTTTTGTTTTTGTATTTGAGAGACTGATTTGAATAACATAAATAATCTAGCTTGTGGTTCCAGTTATGGTTGCCGAGGAAAGAAGCTTTTGTTTCTGTGTGTGAGAAAACAATTTGTAAAAGGAAAATAATCTACACTTAGAGAGAGAAAATCTCCCACCAGATTAGATAGAGTAACTCGTAATTGGTGAGCCTTTTTCTCCAACGCAGCACTGACATAGGAACCCAAGGTCTGACACCACTGCTTAGTTGAGGAGAGACTATGGAAGATAACTGCTAATAATGTTGCCCATATGTTTTAGCTAGATGTTATATGGATTGGATTGTGCCTACGTTAAGGTAGAATAATCCCCTTAGGTTTCTCTCAACAGCTTTGGCTGTGGACTGTTTGAGCTGATTAATAATATTTTATTTCCTCTTCAAAATAAAATAAAATAAAATCTAGGGAGAAGTGGTCCCATAAGGTTATGCATTGCTCCGCCCCTCCTTATTGGATAGTGTAATAATAGTCTTGTTATTCATGATTATGATAATTCAAAACTTCTTTCTAAAATCCAAACTTTTTTTTTGCTTTAATAAAATTTCTTGGAATTTGCTTTCTTGGTAAAGTATTTTTCTTTTTTGGTGTATATATTAACTTTAGCTCCAATAAAATTTTGCTACTTGTAGATTGATTCCAATCAAGATTCATTCTTACCTATTGCAATTTTTAGAAAAAAAAAAAAGAAATATTGATTCTAATTATTAAATATATTTTTTTCTGGGAGGGGATGATCTGCATGTCGATCCAAACTTGCAATGCTAATTATTAAAGTCATTTGGACTTAATTTTATGGTGTCCAAACCCATTAAATTAAGTGAATCGATTTAAAAAGCAGGGTACTAACGGTACTTCCAATTATATAATGCTTAACACAATGGTATGTTAACTTCATTTTGTAACACCCTTCAATCTTTGATTTGTATCACAAAACCATCAGACTCGATTTTTGGCTGACAAGATATCTCCATAACAGTAAAAAAAAATCACATTAATTCCATATAAAAAAAAACTTTCCCACATCACTATCACTTTCCCACCATTTCCCACCAACCAAACAATATCAGTTTCACTTTCCCACTGTTTTCCACCAACCAAACAACATCACTTTCACTTTTCCACCATTCCCTTTGCAACTCCGGTCACTAAAATAGAACTTTCTTGTGATCAAAACACCTCACTTTTCCACCTTTCCCGTCCTTTAGGTTCGTTCTCTAGATCTGACCATTATCAAATGTGAATCAAAAAGAGAGACTAGTAATTTCAACCAACTATTAGTGCCAGTAATTTATTTCAAACAATTAGTGTTTCAAATTAGGGAAAAAAAACCCAAAATTTTAATTGAGAAGCTTTCACTCAAAATTTATAACACCCATATACTTTGAAATCCAAAAACCATATCACCGGCACACGAACACTCTCAAATAATTTAACTCACAAAATTTTTTGATACTAATTAAAAATAAGAAAGCCAATATAGAAAATCAATGAAATAAATGGGATCAACTCATAAAGTTGGTCTGAGATTAGAGGCCATTAATAGTGGAGAGTTGTGTTTCTGGTGTTTGTTTTCCTCTTAATTGCCGAAGAGGTTGTGATTAAGGAATGAGTTGGATCTGTTCTATTGTTGGTTGTTGAAGACTTTATATCATATCCGCTAATTTAGGCCCCAAATTGCACGGATTGTTAAATCTACTAGTCGGTTAAACTATAGTCTAAATTTGAATTTTGATCAAAAAATAATTAAAATAATGATAAATAATTATAAAAAATATTTAATAAAGCATTTAAAGATGTTATTTTACTGTAAAGGACCTAAGTGAAAAATTTGAAAAAATTTGAGATCAATTTGTAATTTACCAAAAATTAGGGATCAAGTGAGATATTTAATATTTAAATGAATAATTGTAGGCATATGATAAATGATTTGGCTGGCCACACCAAGTGACAAACATTAAGAATCTAATTAATATAAATATCTAAATATTTAAGCTTAGGTGTACTAATATTAAATATTTTTGTCATTTTCTTCTTAATTATCATTCTTCCTTCCTTATCTCTTTCTATCTAGAATTTTTCATACTCCTAAACCAGCCTACGTTTTTCCCAATCCTTCATAGCCAAAGCTTAATTCTAGGAAGAGAAAGTGAGAAAGAGAGTGAGAAAGGTATGGAATAATAGGTTTCATGCATAGTTGATCAAGAGGAAGCTAGAGGGAGTAAAAAGAAAGGTTTTAATGATATATATATATATATATATATATATATATATATATATATATATATATATTAGAGACTCAAATTGACAAGAAACTAGCTCAAAGGAGCAAAGGAAAAAAGAAAGAGATATATATATATATATATATATATATATTAGAGACTCAAATTGACAAGAAACTAGCTCAAAGGAGCAAAGGAAAAAAGAAAGAGACTCAAATTGACAAGAAACTAGCTCAAATGAGCAAAGGAAAAAAGAAAGAGAAGTGAAGAGAAAGAAAAGTAAACTAAGAAGTAAGTGTATAATTTAAGATAATAATCTATATTTTATCATAAAGTTGTATAATTTGAATATTTGACATGTAAATGATTGTTAATTAGTAGTATTTGGTGATAAAAATTATGGGATGCATATTTGGTAGACTTAGAATTGTATTTGGTAAAAATTGAATTATGTGTTGATGTGTTCTTTACTGGATTCTATGGAGCAATCTGTACATATTTTACTATAAATTAAGCTCTAGGATTTTGATTTATGTTTTATTTATTGAGTTTCAAAGTTAAGACATAAAGATAAATCTTTAATGAAGAACACAAAACGTTATTTTGAACATAACTATTCTTAATTTTGGCATAAAAGTAGGACTAGAAACTGTCCATGAAATTCTAGGTAACGATTTTAATGACCAGTAAGTATTCATTTGATCATATTTTTTTCTACAGAACTCAAAATTTAGTGATTCGAGTGCATATTAAAGCTAAGATTCAGAGAAAAAATTATTAAGAAGGCTTTGTAATTTAATTCTACTGTTAATAGGTACAAAATTAAGAATAGAATCTGCCAGTAACAGGAAAGAATATAAATAATGGAATTTAATGTGAAAAATAATGCGAACTTTGTTATATTATGCAAACAATATTTTTATTGATTAATTATGTGATTAACTCAGCTATTAAATGAAAACAATATGTAAATTTAAGAATTATAAATTTTAATGACAATAATTAAGCCCTTTAATACTTAGTTTAGAACTAGAGTTTTGGATAGTTTGACATACCAATCAAGGGTCTATTAATATTGGTAATGACACTCATATTAATGCCGGTGATGATACATATATTAATACCGGTGATGACACTTATATTAATGCCGGTGATAGTAAATATATTAATGCCGGTGATGACACTTGTATGCGCATATCACTATGCTCGGGTGGTAACTTTATTATGCCTAGATGACCAGTTAACCCCATTATTCTGATTGTTGGTTTCTAAGTGTTATGAGCAGAAATACATTAACTTTGTATAAAGAATTTTATATATGAATTAGTTGTTAATAAATATGAATTTAAAGAATAATTTATTTGCATAAGATAATTATATAATGCTTGCATATGAAAAATTCACATTTGTATATGTATAAAGAATATACAAAAATAAAAAAAAATTATATATAAAAAAATAATAAATAGATTATTTAATCGGATATATGTATGATGACACATTATGACATATTGCTTGAGTATAGTTTATTGTCTTATTTATATGTACCACTAAGACTAAAGGTTAATGTGAAAGTTTCTCTCGCGCAGATATAGAGAAGAATAATTCGAAGTAGTAGATAAATCTAATGGTGACCTGACTTAGAAAATAACGCACTCCTGACACTGTGGGTTACACAACTTTTTGTACTTTTATTTTGATGTTTCTTTTACAATTTTTGTAAAATAACTGCACGTCTTGTAAATAATACTTTACTATATAAAATGTACTTTGTTTCCTTATTATTATTTCTTTGATAATAATAATAATAATAATAACAACAACAACAACAACAACTAATAACTAATAAAAAAAATATAAATATATACGAGCTACTACCCTTTATATGTATATATGAAATGATATTTTAATCGATGAAGTCAAAATAACACTCTTTTATCTGGGCACGTGTTGTTGGGGTGAGGGGGTGTTACAATGTAAGTGGTCAATGGTGGGAAAATGCAAATACTAGAGCTGCATGGTTGTTGGAGGTGGAGAGCTGGTGTTCGGGAGAGGCAAAATTAAGCATGGATTAATAATGAAAAGGAAATGAAAACCCCTCTCTCTACTGTATGAATGTCATCACCATTTCTCATTCTTTCTCTCTCATGGCATTGTTCATGAAATTTTGGAAAATGAGTATTCAAAAGAGATTGAAGTTGAAATTAGTGTAAGTTGAATTTTATAGAGAGAGATCGACTTTGGCTTTGCATTGGGATATGTGTATGGGAATAATAGATCAAGTATAGAGAAGAAGAAAACGAGTTTGGGAGAAGAGAGAGAGAATTATTTTTTGTTACAATTTTTTTTTACTTTATGATGACTTGTAATTTTCATATAGATAATTTTTGCACACCAAAAAATATCATATCATGTCATCATTCCATTAAGTAATCTAACAAAGATTGATATAGGGGATTTTGTATTACAAATCAAAGATCAAGATGTTTTATGTTACAAAATAAAGTTGAGGTACTATTGTGTTACGTTCTATATTGTTGGGGCATAGTCAGTATAATTTATTTGAAGAATTATGTGCGGTATATGTGCAACTTAAGTCTTGCACATGTCTCACGCATGATTACTTAAGTTGCATATGCACTATATAAAATTCTTCAAATTTGTTCATTTAATTAATTACAATTGACTTTTATTTTTTTTATGAAATACTTCCTTTATTCTTGTTTTTGTATAACATTATCCTATAAGCTTGATTGTAGATTTTGTGTGCAATGTTGTATCCAAAGCTCCAATTTTACCTCATAAAACTTAGAACATGCCCTACATTGAATTAGATCATACAAAAAGATTTTTGAACTCCATTTGAGTCCATTTTAATAATATAAGTCTCTTGCATTTTATTGACATAAGATTACCTTTCATGCAAACATACATCACTAGTAATATGTCATTTTGGAATATTATAGTTGAAATGGATTGCAAATGCATTTGTAATAATTTATTTTAAGAAGCTTATTTTTGAAATGAAGTGATAATGATCCTTCAAGAATTTCTCGATTTGAGGGGTAGATTGCAAAATTGTTTGTGGCAATTTATCTTTTGAAATTGTAATAGAGTTGTTCACCTGTTGGCTAAGCTGGGTTATTGGTTAGATGAAGAAATTGTTTGGGTTGAAGATCATCCTCCTATTATTTCATATATCATTTTACATAACTCTTCCCATTTATATGATATCTAAATTTCTTGCAATCACCTTTAGGTTTTGTACTTGGTATGGATGCTAAGTCAAAATTTTATGGGAGACTTATTGGTCTTGGTTTAGATGATTATACCCAAATACATTTCCTGATATGTTATTTTCTTTTAGAGTTATAATATATTTATTCCGTTCTTAAAAAAAATACAAATTTCAATATATTCAAGATATTGGACATATGGGTTGACTTTTTTTTCTCTTTCTATCTTCACCACATTGGATTTAATTATTTAATGCACTCCAATTTGGCCATATGTAACTATGTAATGATTATTAATTAATTAGGTCAAGATTTATGCATGTGCTTATATTTAGGTAAAGGTGCTACACAAACACTTCAAAGAATTCATAAACTTAGCAAGGTAAATTTTTCTATCATGCATAAAATTAATTGTTGCAATAATTAAAAAGAAGTACACTACGAGAAAATATTCAATTTGCGATGAAAAAATAGCGAGGGATAACGTTTCCTTGCTAAAAGTGGCAAAATAGTGAGGAAATATCGAGGAGTAAAACTATTAGTAGCTAAAAATGAGTTACATAATATTTAGTGAGGACTTAATGACCGAAATTTAAAATGCATGCTAAAACCAATAGCAAAAAAATGGCAAGCCCATTTGCCGACAAGAATGGCGACATAATGGTCAAAGTCTTTACTAAAATTGTTATATAGTAAGAGAATGTTGTCCTTGCTACATTATACATAAGGAGGATATGTGATTTTCTGAACCACACTAGAGAGAGAGAGAGAGATGAATTCCTTGCTAAAATTTTATGCATGATTTTTTAAATCACAATTAGTGATAGTCGTTGCACTACTACATAAAAGGTCTATTGCAGTGCTTTACTTTCATTGCGTAATGTTATAAAAGTGTTGCATAAAATCTATTATAGCAGAACACCAGCCGCTATATGTGACCCCGTTGTAATAGATTAATACAACGTTTTACTCCAACTACTATAGCGGTTTGAAAAACGCATCGTAAAATATTCTATAAGTTATGTCTTTTGCAACATTTTATATTTTACAACGGTTATTTACTTTATATTGCAGCATTTTGCGTAACAGAATATGCTACGATTTTTTCAAACTATTGTAGCAGTTTGTATTTACAGCACTTTTTAAAACATATTGCAAACTATTTTACATAAAATTTTGCAAAACTTTTTACTCATATTGCAACGGTTTATTGTATATATTGCAACACTTATATCTTTACAATATGTAATATTTTTTTTGATTGTAGTGATTATGTGGCAAATATAATGCAACATATTTTGACATATATTGCAACAGTTTATTAAATCTATTACTATAGCTAACAATATGTGTTGCAACATTTGATAATATATATTGCAACAATTTAAAAGAGTCTGTTGCAACACTTTTATATCTTGTATTTCAACATTTATAAATCTCCTAAATGCAACCATTATCATTATTTTTGCACCATTTTATAAGATTCAAATCATAATTTGCCTAATGATTTTAGTATTTTAATCTCAATCATGTTATAACAATATTAAACATGTAAAAAAGTATAAAATAGAGTTAGTAATCCGTCACAATATTAAAAGTTTTAAAATAGAGTCAATAATATGTCACAAGTTCATAATTTATAGATAATATTCCATCACAATACTAAAATGTACAAAAATTGAGTGAAAAATCAGTCACAAGTCTATAAGTTCTAAAATAAAGTTAATAATCCATCACAAGTTCACAAGTTATAAAATAGAATCAACAATCTGTCACAAGTTCATAATTTGTAGATAATGTTCCATCATAATACCAACTTATTGAAGCATCAAAATTTATAGTCAATACTCATGTAATTATGAAAAGTGAATTAGTAAAAACTTTTTTGCACCTTATATCTTAATAACATCAACTGAAATGAGGAGTGATTACAAAAGAGTACTTAAGGTTCATAGTTACTAGTTTAGGAAGGTGCATTAAGTTCACGCATAGGTTGACTTGATGCATTACCAACATCTCATAAAGAATCAAAGTTCAAATGCAATTCAGGAACTTGATTAACATTCAATCTTGGAACCAAACCTTGGAGATATGATATCACACATAGAAATTGTGATTGCACAGAAAACTTGTATGCTTCTAGTTTATCTTCCATTTCTTTTGTCAATTCTTTCCTAACTTTTTCTTATACACCTTCGATAAACTTTTCAAATTTTGTTACAGAAGACTTACTATTGTCTCCTTTACCTTTTAAGTCTGTTGGTGTGACACCCCTTCCATATAGCATAACATGATCAGGTCGCGTCATGATTGGCTTTCGAATATTTGTTGAGACTGAACAACTTCCATTTGAGCCTAAAATAGAACAATATTTTCAATAAATATTTATTGTTGTCATCGTATATTAATCAATTAAGATTTCAGTTAACACTTTCTACAATCATCTTCTAAGATACAATAAATTAAAAAAGAAAGAAATTCTTACAATCTTATCACTAGTATCATCATAGGATTCCTTATAAATCTTGCCTGATTTTCTTTTTCGAGTTTCAATAAAAAGATCAGAATTGGTTGGCACCTCTTTATTTTCATTTGCATCTTTAAGTTTATTGAGGAAGATAACACATAATCATTGACACAATTTTTATATTAAATATAAAAAATTAGCAAACAATATGAGAATTAAATAAATGACACTTAAATTCTCACCATTTGCTTTCTTATCCTAGCAAAACTTCTTTTGCCTGCTATGTTCATATTCTTTTGTCTCTTGTAGTTGTTGGCATTTATTTAAGTAATTCTCTACATAAAGATTATTGTTATTATTAACTTAACCCTTAAAATATAGTACTGATATCATAAAGTCATTTGACAATAAGGAATTCTTATATCTTTGCATCAACTGAATTCCAATGCTTCAACAATTCTTTGAATTTTTCCTTTTGCAATATCCTTTGGATGATTCAACAATCTCAACTTATCAGTTTATACCTATAGTAATGCTCCTTCTTCACCCTACATTTATACACCCTCCAATAATCTCTAATAGTAGATAGAACCCAATTTTTACCTTCAAGAGGAATTATATTTTTTTTCTACATGTACAATCAGATTTGATTATATTACACAATATGATAAAGGGGTTTATTAAGAAAGAAATTAGATGACAAAAATAAAAGGTTTGTATTAACATGAACATATTCCCATAATGCTTCCTTCATAGGTATTTTACGCCAATTGGCCTAAGTCAATGGAGCAAGCATTGCATTCCGAGCCAATGTTCCTAAGAAGCTACTAAACTCACTCAAAGTCTTCTCATTCGGTCCTATTGGCTGGTTGAGTTCATTTAGGAATATCGGCTTTCTGTTCTCCTCTGTCCGTGAATGAACTTCACTCATTGTTGTTTGACCTCTCTTTTTTCGTGATAAAGTTCTTGCATTTATGTAATAAACATAAATTTATTCTAGATTTGCAAACATAATCATATATTCAATGTGGCAATTGCACTTGTTTATGTTGTGCTTGTATTTTCATGTTGAGAATTTGATCTTGTTACTAATGCTTGTGTAGTCACATCTACCTCCATTGTTGAATTTTGATTCTTTCATGTTGATCTTCTTGTTCTACACGTTCTTGATCTTGCTGTTTTGTCCCAATCCCCACTTCCTCTTGCTCCACTTGTACTTCAAGTTCATTTGATTGAAGTTGTTTCCAAATTTGATGCCTTAAATCTCGTTGTTCAACTTGCAATTGTTCTCTTCTATGTCCCACTCTTTTCGCTCAACCTCTGCATGTATTTGTTTATGCTGTGTCCTCAAGTATGAAGAGATAGACCATGGTTTCATATACTTTTTTGCCTTCTTCATTTTTAACATCTCTTAGAAGAATGAGTAGCAAAATAAATACAAAGTTTGATGTTCATGTCAAATATGCATAAAAATCTGCACAAATAATTGGCAACAAAGTAATTTTTAATGTTATGTATTATAATAACGTGAAAGAAAAAATCAACCATTAGTTTCATGCAAATCAACCAGCAAAAATTTAGATACAGTTGAAATTACAGAATAAGTTTGACTAGCAATTCCAGCAAATTAGTTGAAATTACAAAAATCAACAATTATTGGCTGCAGGTATACAGTAATTCCAGCAAATTTGAATACAGTTGAAATTACAGAATAAGTTGACAAGCAAAAATGAGAAGGAAAAAAAATAAACCATTAGTTTTCATAGATTAATTTTAAATTGCACAAGCATATTAAAATTGAATGCAAATGGTCCATTAGTTTTCATGGATAAATTTTACAGAATAAGTTGACCAGCAAAAATGTTAAGGAAAAAAAATCAAGAGTCATCCTAAATCCCATAAAAAAAATAGTTCAATTTTCACCGGAACTCAAAATGCAATCAGTAAATAGATTTCACATTTTCGTGTTAATCCTTTGTGCATAATTCTGAGGTAGTCAATCAAAGAGTCAAAACTTATTTATATGTAAAGAGAATGTAAAAAGTTGAAGTCATAAATCTTGATAACCAATATTTCCTACTTATAACTATGAATTAAATCAAGTTGTTTACCCATATTTCCAACTTATAACTATGAATGAAAACTAGATGGATAATTCAGGAGAGGACTGACCTTGGATATTTCAAATATTGATCAGGCAAAAAAAACGACAAACCGGGAGCAACAAATAGAGAAATGAACAAAATAATGAGTTGCAATTTTCTGCATGCTCAAGATTATTGACTGCTTTTGGATGACAATGCAGGTTTCTTGTAAGATGGTGGTAGATACAACATAGGAAATAAATATATGTCCAGTTGGTGGTTGTTCACATATCTTGCAATCACATTAATATAATCATCCAAATTTGCTGGAATTACTGTATTCCTTTAGCAACTCCAGCTCTGCAACTGTATCCAGTAATTCCAGCATATTGATATATCAATTTACTAGTTCAGATGGATAACAATAGCAAGGAAATGAGAAATTCCACATAATATCAACAAGAGAAATACCACATATATCAACAAAATAAGAATATGGACTCACGAGAAATACCACATAAACAAAAACTATCACATATGTAGAGCAATAGCAGGGGCATACGTTGCACAAAAATTGTTGGACACAGCGGATAAAATAACACAAATAAATGTGAAATAAAATAATCAGTAAAAAAAATAACACTGACAATTTAACGTGGTTCACCTTTTAATTTGGGTTACATCCACGGATAACACTCCGAATATTTTTCTTCCACTAATAAAAATTAATGGGTACAAGAAGAGGGTCTTCCCTAGACACATGCTAGAGGTAATACAATAACTTTGAGATAAACCCAAAAATAGTGGCACACAAGTTTTTTCCAAAAACATCCCAAAATATTTTCCTCACTCCCTAATTTTTGGAAAAAATTCCAAAAATCTAACTCTCTCTCAAATTCTCTCAAATGAATTGAGATTGTTGTAATTCAAATGAAAGGATATCTGCCTATTTATAGGAAACATATTCAGTGTGAACACATATAAAAAAAGTCAAAAATATTGGCTGAAGGAATTCAATTTGAAATTGAATTACCGCAACTTTTGATTTTTTTATTTTATTTTATATGTGGTAGGACCCATATGTGGAGAGACCCACACTAAAGTTTTCAAAAACTTCGGCGCCTACCAACAAATCTCCCCCTCCCGACAATGTGGGGGCTCCACCATTCCAGCAGCTAATTGACAATATTCAAAATATGATCTTAGTAGAATCTTCGTTAACATGTCTGATCCATTTTCTTCTGTATGGATATTCTCAAGCTGTAGTAGTTTCTTCTCTATCACATCTCTGATCCAGTGATATCTCACATCAATATACTTTGATCTTGAGTGAAAGGAGGCATTCTTTCCAAGATGGATAACACTCTGACTATCACAAAATAATTAATATCTGTCTTGTTGCAATCCAAGTTCTTTCAAGAACTTCTTCATCCACAACAACTCTTTACATGTTTCTGTTACTGCAATAAACTCTGCTTCAATTGTAGATAGTGCAACGCACTTCTGTAACTTTGATTGCCATGACACAACCCCCCCTGCAAAAGTGATAAGGTAACCCGACGTTGACTTTATGGAGTCAACATCGCCAGCCATATCTGCATCTGTGTATCCAACCAGCACAGGTTTGGTATCTCCAAAATATAAACATATTTTTGAAATACCTCGAAGATACCTGAAAATCCACTTTACTACAGTCCAATGTTCCTTTCCAAGATTTGAAACAAATCTGCTCATTACTCTAACTGCATGAGCGATATCAGGTCGTGTGCACACCATGACATACATCAAACTTCCAACTGCTGAAGTATATGGAATCTTGTCCATCACATCCTTCTCTTCGTCTGTAGAAGGGCTCTGTCTGGAACTCAGCTTAAAGTGATTAGTAAGAGGACAACTAACCACTTTAGCTTGGTCCATTTGAAATCTCTAAAGTACTTTCTCAATGTACTTCTCCTATGACAGCCATAATTTCTTGGCATTCCTATCTCTGATAATTTTATGCCAAGAATTTGCTTTGTTGGCCCCAAGTCTTTCATAGCAAAAGACTTACTCAACTGCTTTTTCAAGTTGTTAATTTTGGAAACATTCCGGCTAACAATCAGCATGTCATCCACATAGAGCAGAAGAATGATGAAATCTTCATCAAAGAATTTCTATACAAAAACACAATGGTCTGAAGTAGTCTTATGGTATCCTTGCTCCCTCATAACAGACTCAAACTTCTTGTACCATTGTCTCGGTGCCTGTTTCAAGCCGTAGAGGCTTTTCTTCAATTTGCAAACATATTCCTCTTTTCCCTTATGTTTGAAACCCTCTAGTTGCTCCATGTATATCTCCTCTTTCAAATCACCATGTAGGAAGACAGTTTTGACATCCATTTGCTCAACCTCTCGGTTAAGACTTGCTGGTAACCCTAGCACTGTACAGATGGATGTTATTTTCACAACTGGTGAAAAAATTTCATCAAAGTCAATTTCTTTTCTTTGATTGAATCCTTTGACGACCAATCTAGCTTTGAATCTCGGATGGGAACTGTTCTCTTCATGCTTGATTTTGAACACTCATTTATTTTTCAAAGCTATATTGTCTTTTGGCAGTTTTACCAGTTCAAAAGTATTGTTCTCATGCAAGGATTTCATTTCATCTTGCATGGCTTCAATCTTGTTTTCAGTGTAGTAAAATATTTTATACAGTATATAGTATATGGTTGTTCCAAATATGCATTTTATACATGTTGCCCAAAGAATGAATGAAATGGGGGTTGAATTGGTTATAAAAAAAATTTAACCTTAATTGCGGAATAAAAATAAATAGAGTAGAGATGAAGAGATATCACACATGAGATTTATAGAGGTTCGGGTATTAACAAACTCTACTCCTCTCCCCAATCTCAATTGGGAGTTTTACTAACACACTAAGTGCTACAATTGAGTTTTACAAGTTCACTCCCAACTATGGTGTTTCTCTCAATGGCTAACACCTAACCCAAAAATTCCCTTGTTTTTTAATGGCTCACACAATAAACAATTCCTTGTATTTTATGGCTCACACAATAAACCCTTACAAGTGTTTTAATCTTAACCCAATATACCCAAACTCACTTGAGTAATAGATTACAATGAAAAATACTTACCAACCTATAATGCTCAAAAATTATAAGCAAATAGGTTTTTACAAAGAATAAAGGATTTGTTGAAAGTAATTAATGCACAATGGCTACAACAAGATTTTTGATTCAAAGTAATTGTTGTTCTTCTTGTTAGGATTCATAAAATGACTTGCATTTATACTTTCTCAGTGAATTATAGTCGTTTGAGTGCATTTAATGCAAAAATAGCTATTGAACCAACTTTTAACTTTGCACTTGACATGTTTCTCTATCCTGATTCACGGGCGTGACTATGTGTATCACGGTCATGAATGTTCTTCCAAGTCGTGGTCCAAATGGTGACTCTGACCGTGAAGCTTTTTGAAAGAACTTGAAGTGTTTGATCACGGGCATGACTTTATACTTTCACCGGTGTGAACATTCTTCCAAGTCGTGGTGACTTTGACCTTGAAGCTCTCTAGAAGAACTTGACATGTTATTTCACGGGCATGACTGATTTGATCATTCACGGTTGGTATGTTCCTTCATAATCGTGAACTTTAAATATTGGAGAGTTGGTGCTAGGCTATCTCACGGGCCTGATATAATCAATCATGGGCGTGAATATGTTATTTCTTCTTATTTTGACCTTCAAAGGTTGTCTTTCATTCTTGCATCATATTTTATTCAAGATATATCCTATTCAGCAAACTTAGAACACAAGCATTATTAAATACATTATTGCTATTTTATTTGTTAGTATCAAAATGATGGAAATACCCCTCAAGGTTTAACAATCTCCCCTTTTTTGATGGTGACAAATAATTTAGCAATATGTGCTTTTAAGAAGTCTCTCCCTCAAAAGATGTTTTAAGACAAAAGTAATAGAGTGCAAGAATTGAGCAATGTATAGCATGGATCTTTGCTTACTAGTTAGGTATATGCAAGGTATATTCAAATTATATCAAATTGTTTGCTTTAACTAGTTAAGTATATGCAAGGTATATGTGAGGAATATTTTAAGTATGTCAACCTTGTTTGCTTAACTAGTTAAGTATACAACACATTTGCATTCATATATTGCTAGGTTCTCCCCTTTTGTCATCAACAAAAATAAACCATAAAATGATAATGATGTAATTATATTAATACAAAACAGAGGAATTACAAAGTTTAAAAAAGTGAATTAAAGTCCTACACTCATAATAATAGAAACTAATACAAAAAAACATGAAAAAGCTATGACTCTAACTAGACTTTGAGCCTGACAAACCATCTCTAAGGCATGTTATTCCACCTCGAGACTATCCATACAAGATTTCATGAAATCTTTGAGATTTTCCAACCTCTCATCGATGGAAGCCTGCAATAGGTCAAAGCGAGGTGCTAAAAGATCAGCCACCCATTATGCCAAGCTAGGTGTAGAGGCCGAAGATTGACCAACTTCTGGGGTCGTTGTCTTGACTCGGGCATATTTTCTTTGTTGGATTCCTTAGAGGCTAGCTTTGAATTCATCCAAATTCTGGTCTTCCCAATCAATTTCACTAGCTGGAGTGGCGAAACGGTAATAGACATTATTCTCATAGATTATGGGAACAGCTGCTCCTATCTTTATAAAAGACTCGACATCTAGCCGGTCTTAAGGATGTGCTGGAATAAGGTTGAAATTGTGCTCATCGAGCTTTAGATATCTGAGTTCAATTGCAAGGTGAGTCACGTAACCACCAATCAAGATATCTCCTAATGGCTTTATTGCAATGATTTGCAAACCATCGAGATTGGGCCACGGTTAGACCTCTTCGTGCCATCTCTAGGAGGAAAAGCTCTGATTTTCGTATTGCACCATTGCTATCGCCTTTTGCAAAGATACTATAGGTAAGAAACCTATGTAAATATTTATGCACAGGAGACTAAAGATGGGTGCTTTTGGTCTTCTTCACATCCCAGCTACAATCTAACCCAAAATGAGTCCATGCCGGATCGGTATAGAATTCCACCTCACTCTCATTAAGAACACCATCTAAGGGAAGTTTGAAGATTGTGCCAAACTATATTGCTGTGAGAGTGTTCGAATGATTATAGAGTTGGAATTTAATTGTTCCAGTGGGAGAAACTTGCAAAGTGCTAAGGAACTTGATAGTTGGTTCCCTTAGCATCGGTTGATGAATATCCACAAAATCCTTGAGATGAAAAGCTTGTAATTGTTCCTTCATGCTTGCCTCAAGTCTGAGAGTCCTGACAGCATTCCATTCGAAGGAACGAGAAGAAAGTAGGGGCCTTTTCTTAAGAACCGCATATCTCGGATGACAATGCTCCGAAATAATGTTGAAAAGGTAGTCTGTGTGGCGTATCAGAGCATGGGATTTCCTCCTCGTGCCTTTTGATGAGTCAGGTTCCATTGATAATCTCGGATTAAGGATTTTGGAGAGTGATTTTTTGATCAGGGATTTTGAGGATAACCTTGTGATGTTGTGATTTTTTGAAAAAAAGAATGAGTTTTGAAGGATTTTATAGATGAAAGAAATATGAGGAGGCTGGATTTTGTGAGAGATAATGAATGAGAGATTTAATTGAGGGAATTTTAAGGTTGAGAATGAAAAGAAATGGCAAAAATCTGTTTTATAGTCGACATATTCACGGTCGTGAATCATCGCTCACTGGCGTGAATGGTCATGGTCACGGTTTGTTGAATAGGCGCTCTAGCCGTGACAAAGAATATGAATCGGTTCATGGTCGTGACATTAAATAGTCACAGGCATTACGTATGAATCTCATGATGGTGATAAAATGAGTCACGGTCGTGAACTGCAATCTTCACTACTTCTAACCGTGAAGTAACGCGTGAAATAAAGCATGAATGGTTCTATAATTATTTGATGTTTATATTCATGATCGTGAAAAAGTGTCACGAGCATGAATGAAAGTTTCACATGAGTGAAAGAAAAGTGTTAAGGGTGTGATACATAGTCTTCACTACTTTCAGTCGTGAAGTATGTCGTGAAGCAAGGCGTGAAAGCTACTGGAACTTTTGGCGATTATGATCACAACCATAAATATCCTTAAATTTTCAATAACTAAAACTGAGACTAAACTAAGACTAAAGATTCCTTAGATGCTTTTATGCCTTATAACATATATTCCCATCATGTTAACCACTTCATACCTTAAATTTTAGACAACCACAACAGCATATGAAGGGAAATAATTAACATTCAAGGTTTGACAATTTTGATAATCATGCTATAGAGTTAATTCATCAAGCATACCAAACTCTCTTCTTATGAAGTTAAATCTTTCTTTATTAAAAGACTTGGTGAAAATATCTGCTAATTGATTGTTTGTATCGATAAATTCTAATTCAGCATCTCCATATTGAACATGGTCTCTAAAAAAATGATGTCTTATGTCAATATGTTTGCTTCTAGAGTGTTGAATAAGATTTTTAGATAGATTTATGGTGCTTGTATTGTCATATTTGATAGGTATATGGTCTAAATTTTGACCATAATCCTTAAGTTGTTGTCTCATCTATAGGATTTGAGTATAACAACATCCTGCTACTATATATTCTGCTTCAACAATAGAAAGAGCAACCGAAATTTGTTTCTTGCTAAACCAAGAAACTAAGTATTCACCAATAAAGTGACAAGTGCCTGAAGTACTCTTCCTATCTAAGAAACTACCGGTATAGTCTGCATCTGAATATCCTATGATATGAAAGGATGAATTTCTAGGATACCATAAACCTAGATGCAATGTGCCATTTAAATACTTTAAGATTCTTTTCACAACATTCAAATGTGATTCTTTAGGACATGATTGAAATCTAGCACATAAGCATACACTATACATTATATCTGGCTTAGAGGCAGTACGATATAAGAGTGATTTGATCATACCTCTATAGAGCTTTTCATTAATGCTCTTACCTTTTTTGTCTTTGTCTAATTTTGTTGAGGTGCTCATAGGAGTCTTGGTATTTTTGCATCCTTCCATTCCAAATTTCTTGATTAAGTCTTTGGCATACTTGGATTGGTTGATGAATATGTCCTCATTGCTTTGTTTTATTTGTAGACCAAGAAAGAACTTAAGCTCACCCATCATGCTCATTTCAAATTCCCTAGTCATACACTTAGCAAATTCTTAGCAAAGCAATTCATTAGTAGACCCAAATATGATGTCATCAACATAAATTTGAACAATTAGAATATCATGTCTATGTTTTTTAGTAAATAATGTTGTGTCAACATTTCCCCTTGAAAAGTTATTTTCTAAAAGGAAAGAACGTAGTTTTTCATACCTCTTGGACCATGTTACAAACCATACAAGGATTTTGAAAGTTTAAAAATATGATTGGGCAAGATATGACTTTCAAAACCTGGTGCTTGTTCTACATAAACTTCTTCTTCTATAAAACCATTTAAAAAACACTTTTGACATCCATTTGAAAGAGTTTAAAATTCATATGGCATGCAAATGCTAAAAAAATTCTGATGGCTTCTAATCTAGCTACCGGAGAATAGGTCTCATCATAATCTATTCTTTCTTCTTAATTATAACCCTTTGAAACTAACCTAGCCTTATTCCTAGTTATTGAACCTTATTCATTTAGTTTATTTTTAAATACCCATTTGCTACCAATGAGTTTATGCTCTTTGGGTCTAGGAACTAAGGTCCACACCTTACTCCTCTCAAATTGGTTGAGTTCTTCTTGCATAGCAATCACCCAATGTTCATCATTAAGAGCCTCATCAATAGTCTTAGGTTTAATTTGAGAGACAAAAACAAGGTTAGAATCTAAAAGTTTGATATGAGATCTAGTGCTTATACCTTTAGTAGGATCACCAATGATTTGATCCTTGGGGTGATCTTTTCTCATTTTCCACTCCTTTGGAAGCTCTTGTTTGTCTTGCTCTTGAGCTTGAGGTAGATGGTCATCTTGATTTGGGTTTTCTTGATCATTTTCATTTTTCTCATAATCAAGATCAAGCATTTCCATTGTACCTACGATATCATCAAGAAGACTACATTTCACAAGATCAAGCTTACTAGATTCATCAAAGACAACATGCATAGATTCTTCAATAGCTAATGACCTTTTATTAAAGACTCTATAAGTTTTGCTAGAGGTGGAGTAACCTAAAAAGATACCTTCATCATATTTAGAGCCAAATTTTTCAAGGTTATTCTTGGTATTTAATATGAAACACTTGCATCCAAATACTCTAAAGTATGATATCATGGGCTTTTTTCCATTCCATAACTCAAAAGAAATTTTTTTTAAGAGTGGTCTTTTAAAAACTCGATTTGAAATATAACATGTGGTATTTGTGGCTTCGGCTCAAAAGTAGGTTGGTAGCTCATACTCATTGAACATTGTTCGAGCCATTTCAATTAAAGTTCAATTTTTCCTTTCAACTACCCCATTTCGTTGAGGCGTCCTAGGAGATGAAAAATTTTGTGAAATATCATGTTCTAGAAAAAAAATTCAAAATTTTCATTTTCAAATTTCTTGCTATGATCGCTTTTTATTTTTGAGATAAAATACCTTTTTTCATTTTGAACTCTCTTAGCAAAGTTTTGAAAGGATTCAAAAGCATCACTCTTTTGAGCTAAGAAAATTACCCAAGTGAAACTAGAGTAATCATCGACGATGGCAAAAGCATAGTGTTTACCTCATAGGCTTGCAACTCTAGTAGGTCCAAAAAGATCTATATGCAAAAGTTGTAGAGGTTTCAATGTACTTCCAATATTTTTGGATTTGAATGAGGACTTGTGTTGTTTTACTATTTGGAAAGGTTCACATGTCTTATCTTTTTCAAATTTGACTTATGGCAGTCCTCTTACTAGCTCTCCTTTGCTAAGGCTTTGAATTAAATCCATGCTTGCATGACCAAGCCTTCTATGCCACAGCCAAGATTTATCACTAGTAGTCATAAGACACTTAGAGGAAAAGTTAGATATTTTGTATAAGTCTATTATGTAGGTATTGACATCTCTACGTCCTTTGAATATCTCTTGGCCATTAAAAGAGGTAACAAGACATTCATTAGAGGTAAAGATTACTTGGTTTCCCTTATCACATAATTAACTTACACTTAACAAGTTATGTTTCAAACTATCAACAAGTAAAACATCTTCAATGAAAGTAGTATTATTAATACCAATGGACCCAATGCCAATTACCTTACCCTTAGCATTGTTTCCAAAGGTTACCTGACCACCATCATTACTTTTAATGTCATTGAATAACTCTTTGTTTCCGATCATATGCCTTGAGCATCCATTATCCACCAACCAAACATTTTCTTTTATAGTGGACTTGAGGCATACTTATAAAATTACAATTTAAGTATTGTTTTTAGGTACCCAAATGAACTTGCATCCTTGGGGGTTAGCGCACGAAGGTTCCCAATGAGCCTTCCTTATCCAACAATGTTTATTTATATGACCAAATTTCAAACAATAATTACATTGTTTAGCTCTAAATATGTTTTTCCGTTTTACCATGCTTTTAGCTACAATTATCCTATTAGGTGGAGTTTGTGAGCAGTGACATGCACATGCATAATGACTTAGTGCTTTCCTAGGTGCATGCCTCTTATACATAAAAGCATGATTGGTCTTTTAAGGTTTCCTTCTTAGGCTTACCACCCCTTGACCATTCCTTTTATAAATAGAGGATTTAATGTTTGTTGTGCACTTAGCCCTTGGGATTATTACTTCTAATGTGGAGCTGTGGAGTTCATTTGACTTAAAAAATGTGGTCTTGTGAGATGAAGATGATGTTCCATTAAATCCTAGACCATGTCTTATTAAAGATGGTCTTTGAGACACTATGAGAATATCTAAACTCTCATTGCCTTTATGAAATCTTGAAATGAAGTTTCTAAGTTCTTCAACTTCATTTTTCAAAACGTTGTTCTCTTTAAGCAAGGATTTAGTTGAGGGTCAAGAGGAGTACTCATTTAATGATTTTTGAAGAGATTCATTAGAAGATTTAGGCTCAAGATTTTCCTTTTCTAAAACTTCCATTTTATTTTTCAAACTTGAAATATTATTTTTATAAGTATTGAATTTAAAACTATATTTTTTTAATTCTAAGTTCAATACTTTTATTAGACTCTGCTCATCATCATTTTCACTATCACTATTATTATCACTACTATCATTATTGACTGCATATGAGTAAGCTGGTCTTACCTAATCTGTGACATGATCCTCTAAAGCCATGAAGCATAGGTTGACCTCTTCACTTTTATTGTCATCTTTTTCACTTGAAGAGCTTTCGTCATTCCATGTGCCTTTGTGACCTTTCTCCCCATTATCTTTTTGATATTTTTTCTTGTGTTTCTTGAGCATTGGACATTCTGGTTTGATATGTCCCTTCTTCCCACACTCATAACATTTTACCTCCTCTTTATTCCTTTGAGAATCATTTGAGGAGTGTTTGAGATTTCTTTGTTTGAAGTTTCAAGAGTTGCCAATTCTCTTTTCAATTATTCGTTTCAATCTTCTCGAGAGCATTACAATGTCCTCATTTGCATCATCACTTTTTTCTTCATCATCTTCAACTTCTTCTTGAGATTTTGAAATTGAAGCTCTTAGTGTTAGAGGCTTTCTTCTTTCAAGCTCGGTTTCAAGTTCTCTATCTCTCTTTACTACCATTTCATGTATTAGAAGTTTGCCAATAAGCACATCGGTATTCATGACGCTCATGTCTTCGTTGGCTTCTTCTATGCCAGCAACTCTTGAACCATAATCTTTGAGAGGAAGGCTTCTCAGAATTTTGTTGTTTACATCTTCCAAGCATAAGTGTTTTCCAAGCTTTCTCATGCCATTTATGATGGCTAGAAGAAGGTTCGTCATATCGGTGATGGATTCATCGGATTTCATCTTGAAGAGTTCGTATTCTGAAGTGAGAAGTTGAATCTTCTTGGATTTAACTTGCTTTGTTCCTTCATGATAATTCTCCAATGTTTTCCACATACTATATGCGGTCGAACAGTGTTGGATTCCGCCACATTCTTTAATGGATAGTGAGCTTGTGAGAATTGTCATTGCCTTTTTATTTTTGAAGTTTGCTCTACATTGAGGCTCTGTCCAATCATCTCTTGAAAGGATTTCTTCTTCACCATCAACTCATCTTCTGGTTGGTGGTGTCCATTCTTTCCGAACACTATTCTAAACTTCAATTCCCTCATTATCGAGATATGTCTCCATTCGGAACTTCCAAGGAGCATACTCTGCTCCATCAAAGTAAGGCTTGAGACTTTGGAATCTTTCATTGGCCATTTATTGATTTTTGCTAGTGTTTTTTTGGCTTTGATGCTAGACTAAGCTTTGATACCAATTGTTGCCCAAACAATAAACCAAGAAAGGGGAGTTGAATTGGTTATAAAAAAAAACTTTAACCTTAATTGCAGAATAAAAATAAATAGAGTATAGATGAAGAGATATCACTCACGAGATTTATAGAGGTTCGGGTATTAACAAACTCTACTCCTCTCCCCAATCTCAATTCGAGATTTATGATTTTGTCTTTCATTTTTGCATCATATTTTATTCAAGATATATCTTGTTCAACAAACTTAGAACATAAGCATTGTTAAATACATTATTGTCATTTTATTTGTTAGCATCAAAATGACGGAAATACCCCTCAAGGTTCTCAAGGTTTAACAATACATATATATTGGATAAGATAGGAAAGTTTAAAATGGAACATGTTTATAAGGCATTCAATCATGTGGCATCTGCTTTTATTGTAACAACTTTTTATATAACCAGGGACCTACCTAGTCATATAAAAGAAAATTACAAAAATAAAATCCACTTCGAATCATGGCCTTGATGACTATTTTTTTAAAACAAAATCACACAAAAGGAAATAGAAAACAAAAAAAAATAAAAATATTTCTTCTTATTAAAAACTTTTGTATTGGGCACCAACTAGCCTCAAGTTAAAAATAGAATCACAAAAAGAAAATATACAATTTTATTAAAAAATACGTAAATCATAAAAAAACTTCTATAGAGTATCACTCATCCCAAACTGGTTTGTGTCTCGTAACTCTTAATTTAGACTCTCCTTCTCTGTCAACAACAACTATCCTGATCCAACCTTCATGTGAGAAACACTCACATGCTAAACAACATATGCTTAGCGGTATATAATAACATATAAAGTATATAATAATGTGTATGTATAAACATTTAATACACATACCGAAAAATGTATGCATGAACATATGAGTCTCATTGCATACTTTTCATCTCACCTCATAATATAATCCATATCTCAATTAATAACAAATTTCATGTTCTTTCTCATATGTATATCACAATTAGTATTTATGTCCCATACAACTACACAAAATTCATCATAATTTATATTAATTAGCATTATTGCCCACTCACTCTAGACATGACTAAAATGGATATGGATAGTCCATGGCTCTCACCAAAGCCACTCAGGACACCTACTTGAGAAAAATAGCAATATGATTACATTTGTCTCTAAGAGAGCTTTTAATTTACAAGTCTCGTTCCCGTATTGATCAACCTAGGCCTCTTAGTACTAGTAACCCCTCAATGGCATGTCATCTATCCTAACACAAGTCCTAGTCAAAGTGTTGGGCATAATTAATCTCATATTTCTCACTTTAAACATCATGATTTTCTCATCATTTGTCAACCACATATATATACATTCTCAGTTTCATTCTCTTGAAATTACAGTTCAAGTACATATCATTCTCATTAAAATCAATCAGGATTCATTTAAACAAAATTATAAAGTCAGTATACAAGTCATTCACGGTCGTGAATACTTCACACCTATGAACACCACATTCACAGCTTGTCTAGCAATGAATTATGTAGTGACACATCCCGTGAATGAATCTGTCCAAAATCACCACATGTTTTATGGCTATGAACATTTGTTCACACCTGTGAACCCTAGAAATTTTGCAAAAATATGCTTGAAACATAACATTTGTCATTTCTCATGCACATTCTAAGGTTTACCAATTTAAATCATATTACCAACACTTATACAAATACACATGTTGTCAATTTACATGCCAATTACTAAATTTCATGCATTTATAGTACATTTATTCTTTTCAACGTGTCATAATTCATCTCTTAATCATTCTCAACATCATTATGTATAATTCACCTATAAATGCATTGTTACCAACCTAGTCATGTTATTAACCAAAATCTCGATCTCCCAACATAACAATTATCCAGCTTCATACATTAAAAATATATTAATATCCTTGAACATGTCATAAATCGTCTCTTAATTCATTTTCTCATGCATATATACTAATTCACAGTGTTCATTACCTATAAATGCATTTCATCGATTCATATGCATCATTACTCATGTTCTCAACATATCCACTTACCAATGTCCATTTGGAACATACAAAATTAACATTTAATTTGTATTTATGCATTTATGTCATAACCAAGCTCACCAATACACCATCTAATGCCAAACATAACACATTTCATGCATGCTCACATCTTTTCATCTCAACAATCAAGCATTTAATAATTAAAGTATATCAATGCATCAAATATACTTTGAATGTGGTTTTCTACAAAACTTAACTAAAAAAGAAAGCTTCAGGAACACTTTCCAAGCTTCTTTCAAGCTCTTTCTCTCTTTTTAGAGGTAGCTTCCTTACTAACCTTGATTCTTAATATATAAACACAACAAAATCAACATCAAAACCAAGATTTGCTAATGGTTCCACTTCTCCCTACTTATCATACATCAAAATAGGGATTTTTCTAACTCAAACCCTAGGTTCACCATACCTAATCTTAAACACATGAAAAAGAAATCGAAAATTGAAGATCAAGAGGGAGGGAAGGAGCTACTTACTTGAACCTACAAGTTATGGTGGATAAGGTCTCGAAATTCCAGCTCCAAGCTCCAATCCTCTTCCTCCTTAGTTATTCTCTTAGATAAATCTCTATTTTCTTTGATTTCTCCCAAGATTACTTGTTTTTCATTTAGTTTTGGTGGGTTTGAGTGAAGGAATGGGTATGAAAGGGGTCTAATCTCTTAAAGGGTGAAGAAATTTAAGATTTTTTCTATCAAAAATAAAAAAGAACAAAGGGATATTCATATTTAAAATCTACGAGTCACATCGACTCGTCATTCATAGGCATAAATCATGTCATTACTCAAACTCTAAAGGTATGAATAACCCGATTCACGGGCATGAATTACCTACAAATTCATTTTTCTCTTCAATTTTGATATTTCCCTCTAAAGAATTAATCCTTAAATCCAAATACTTGATAATCAACAATCTCACAACCCTATTAACATGTAGACCCTATATTACGGGCGTGATATGTATAATGGGTTTATGTCCTATTGTACAGGTGGTTGTTATATTTTGTGGTATCAGAGCTTAGGTTTAGATAGTTCTAGACCTAAGTGGATAATAGGATTATCATGCATGCATAAGTATCTCGTCTAACTCTGACTTTGTCTAATTCATAGCTATCCATATACTAGGGTACCAAATCAACCTAGTGCAGTTAGTGTTCAGGGTCCGGATGTTGTACCAGTACCAACCAAGTAGGCTTTTGGACAAGCATGCTTTTGGACAAACTGATCAGGGCCAGATTCCTCTGATGCAATAAATGGTAGGCTTGAACCTGTAGTGGTGTTTAGAAATGCCTAAACCTATGCTCTAATACTAAAAAAATGTAACATCCAACAATATAGTAGAGAAGACTTAAACTGTATCGGTGGATGCTAACCTATGACAAGCACAAAAAGAATAATAGAAATACCATGTATGAAAACCAACCCAAAATTGTGTTTATTCTAATTGATCTCTTATTAGGCATGCCGCTTTTCAAATCAACTCATGTCTATCGGCTCCAAACCTGCATATAAGAAACTCACATGCTAAACAACCTGATGCTTAGTGGTACATATGGACATTGTTTTTCTATAATATATCATGTTATGTAATATATGTTCATATCATTTACTTATGATTATGCATACTTGCACTATAGTCACAAAAGCTATCACATGCAATATCCAATATTATAAACATGTTATCCAACACTTAGCCCCATTTATGCATCATCACATTACCAATACATAAATGTCACATTACATCACTCACATGTTATTATCCACGTATACATACATCTCATAACATGTGCTTAAACAAAACCATTATATAGCATCATTAATAAAAACTGCATACAATACATTTACTATAATTTACAGGCGTGAATACCCATTCACGGTCATAAATGTGTCTTTAGCGAATACCTCACCCATGAACCAATACATGAAAACCACTACATATAAAACACACTTTGTTCACAGCCATGACATATCCTTCATAGACATAAACTCATATTTCACGGCTTCCTGTTCGTGAAACCGACCATGAAATTCTGAGTTCAAACATGAATTATTAGGTCTCAATATTCACAGCTGTGACTAAATGTTCACAGGTGTGAGCTCCTTCATTCACGGCTTTTCTAAGTCGTGAATCATGACATGAAGAGCCACTGCCTTTTTTGGGCATATGTTTCAAATGTGATTCTCATTCATAACTTGCCTTTACACTTTCATAATGCATTTAGCATATAAAATACATGCCAAAATGCATGAAAGATGAATTAATATACAAATATGTACATACCTCTACAAAATAGAGCCTTAACTAACTCTTCAAGTCTTTCAATTTTATCTCTCCCCTTGCCAACAATATCAATGTATGGTTGATAATGCAACTGAAGAAGCTATGGGTGAAAAGATAACAACGGAGGTCTATGACATCTTTGAACTACTAGGAGCTAATTCTCAACAAAATAGTGTGAAAGGAAAGAAAATGGTAGTACATGAAGTTTCCAGTGGTAATGAGTCGGCATTACAAATTAGTGAACTCACAAAGCAAGTTCGAATGTTAACCAATAAAGAATACACATTTGTAAATGAGGTATGTCGAATTTGCAGTATTTATGGACATAGAACTAATATGTATTCTTCTTTTGATTCTTTGACAGGAACTGAAGTGGAGCAAACTAATGACTTAAATTCCTTCTAGCCTAGGCAAAAAAATAATTCTTACGGTGGCTTAAGCTCATAAATAAGCACTATTATTTCACAATCTGCATTCGATTAATCCAAATCTAAAGTAATGAGCAATAAACTATAAAAAGAAAAGGAAAACTAGTAACCAGCAATATAATTGAATAAGGAATACGGAAATCAGTTAGCAGTTATAAAGCATGCAGTCATATTGCATCTATTTATATAGTAAAATTATGTCTTACTATATAGATAGGTGTTATAGGTGTTATATTAATCCAAACTGCCTCTTATACTTCACTTTTTTTCCACATTATCCTTTTAAAATTCAAATTTTGCTCTTAATCAGTCTTTAATCCAAAATGCCTCTTATATTTCTTTTTTTTTTCCACCTCTTGTCAGTTGAAAATATACCCAAAAACAGCGCATATATTGGATGTGCCAATGTATTTTTCCAATATGCAATGTCGATAGCCAATCTTTTGAAATATTAAGTGGCAATTATAGGTGGCTAAATATATCTTTTGCCCTATTATAAACTAATATAAAGTTTATGATCCACAATCCTAAATATTAAATTTCAAACCTGTTTGGCTATCGAAAGTCTTCAACTAGTTTGAAGATTATTGAGGGGCAAATAACTCTATTTCTAAATAACACAATCTTAATAATAAGAGCAAAATTCAGGATTTTATGCAAGGGGCAATATGGTAACCGACTAACCATTCTTCATAACAAATTCAAGCTTCCATATCTACCTGCTCAGCAAGTAAAAATCAGGCATGAATAGATTTTGAGTGAATTAGGGCAAGCAATCAAATAACCAAATCCCAGAATTATCAATTACATCTGAAATTTTTGATCTCCGTTATCTAATCCAAAATTCGAGACTGAAAATGAGTTCTAGAATTCATATCCAACTAGAACTAAAAACTTGTAATTTGCAACTAAATTACAATGCAGTAAGATAAAAAGGAGGCCTTGATACAAACAAAACCAGCAGCAAAATCTCTTAGTCGAAGAGACTGAAACCCATATCCTGCACCCAAAATCAGATTCAAGGTAAGCAAACAATATGATGATAAAAATTCATAAGGCAATCGCCAGCTTAGTGTCCACATATAGCCCAGCTTAGTGTCAACATAATAAATAGTGAGTATGTATCAAAAACGGCAATTTTTCAAATCATAACTTACATCATCAGATTCCTCTTTCTCCTCAACCTTCTCCTCCTTTTTGGCCTCAGCAGCAGGAGCTGCAGCTCCTCCAGAAGCAGGGGCTGCTGCTGCTGCAACAGCAACACCACCACCAGATGGTACTGAAGCCAATTTCTCCCTACCAGCAGCAATCAACTCTGTGATATCCTTGCCTTTAACTTGGGATAGTAACAACTCAATCTTGTCATCATCAGCATCAGCTCCAACTGCAATTCCAAATGAAACATTAAGACTATAAATTTCCAAAAATAGAAATAAGAGACCGGAATCATAACCTTGGAATGCATTTCCTTCTTTTTTTTTTTTTTTTTGCTAGAAAATTATCACCAAGAGATGCATAAGTGAGCGTACAAACACAGATACAAAATACTCAATGGAATGGCTGCTGAAAGAGTGAGAGAATGTACTAAATAGATCTTTGATTACAACTGCTCATGATAGAAACTAAGGAAGCTATGGATGACTATAGCTGATTGACAACAACTATTACAATCGTTGTAATTTAGCTCGTATTCTAAATGCAATTGTGGACCAATCTATCAGCTCCAATAATTGTCACAATTTAGATCATTTTCAACTATGCAACTGTAAACCAGAATATCAACTCTTATAATTGTCACAATGTAGCTCATTCAAACATGTAATTATAAACCAAACTATCAACAGCGAGATTTGCAAGGCCACAACCACTACAAATTCATGTCACAATGGACTGGGAACAGTAAAATGTTCTATAAGCACTTGTAATGGGCAGATAATAAAACTAAATATATAGTAATAATTATAAATGACCATTTAGCTTTCACTGAGAAGATGAAACATTAGGTTTACTAAAGAGTCCACTCTGAGCACCACACAGAACTATAACTCAATTTGCCTATTTAAAACACCACATATATCAGTATTAAACTCATTATCCACGATCATATGAGATTAAAAGCCCTAAGATAGGTAATTATCTCTCAAACATGGGAGGTCAAAAGGCCAAAACAACAATATTTCAATAAGCACATCTTGACGAACAAAAGCGAAAAAGAAGAAAATTAGTAATCAATTTAAACCTCATAGGTTGACAACCAATAACTAAAAAAGAAATGCATGTATTCAGGAAGAGTGAGGGAGAGTACCAGATCCGAGGATATCCTTCAAGTCCTCGGCGGCGGGAGAGGTGTTTCCTCCCAATACGGCGAGCAAATACGCGGCAACAACCTTCATTTCTGCCCAAACAATACAATCGTATCTGATCAGTATCACTACAATGCACATACAAAGAAGAAAGGACTTAATATACGTATACAGAAAAGGGATAAGTTGAGAATCAGATGCAGAAAGAGAGATGCTTACAGATTCCGGGTCGATGAAGGAAGATGACTGTTCTTGTAAACTATGGAGACTGCCGCTAGGGTTTTGAGCGTGAGGCACTAATCGATGGCAATCTTAAATATATATACGGCTAGGGTTTTGGATTTCAGTTCTGTGAAGTGCAAAGATACAAAAAATGCTCCTCAACTACAAGTAATTTGTCCATATCACCCCCATATATATGTATGTTTTGAATAATACCCCAGATTGCAAAATCAGTTCATTTCTACCCCAAATTTGATAAAATACATCCATAATTACAAAATCAATTCAATTCTACCCCTAATTTAATAAAATACCATGTCATTTGAGGGTAGGTTAGTTTTATTGACCGGTTAGATAACCCTCAGCGCTCTACCTATGTGTTTGTGAGCCTTAGAAAAAAAAATAGCTCTCTCACTTTTCTGCAAAAAATAATTTCATATACTCTTTTCTTCTTATTTTTAACCAATTTCAGATTAAAATTTGCTGTTGCTAATAAGGTAATTCAATTTGTTGTTTTTACTTCTTCGTTTGTTCAAAATAAATTTATTTGTAGGAATTTACTTTTTCAAATAAATTTATTTTTTAGATTAAATGTTCATGTGAAAAATGTTAATGTATATAGATAAGTGTTAGTGTAAAAAAATATTCATGTTTGTTCTAAGAATATATTTTATTGTTTTCTCAATGATTTCCAAGTAGAAAGTTGTCTAATCTTGCTAGTCTACAGAGAAATATATAGTTCTACAACAGGTACGTATAAATTTAATTTTCATATAAAATAGTTAATGGTTTAGTTACTTTAATATAATGCAATATGAAATAATATTTTTATAAGAATGTTAGAAGAATAATACATTTTAGATTTTGTGTATTCATATATTTTATTTAATTTTATATAGATTATTTTAGATATTTGAATTATTTAAAATTTATTTTTTGAAACAAATAAAAATAGATATTAAATATTATGGGGATTAATATTTTTGTTTAATATTGTATAGGAAAAAGAAAGGGATAAATTATATTGTGAAATAATTAGACAAAATATTAAAAAAAACATTGCATTGTCAATACTAATACTAAGTATAAGAATTAATAAATATAAAATCAAAAACTTATAAAATTGAAAAATATCATAAGTTTGATTTAAAATTTTATATAGAATTTTGCTTTCGTTTTGCTAGCATAAACTCTTAAAAATTGTAGAGAATGTTAATGAAGTTAAATAAATTTTATGAAATTTTGATAAAGTTACCAATAAATTTTATAAAATTTTAACATAAATATCGTTTCAAACAATGCATAAAGAAGAAATAAATGAATTAAGATTAAGAGTGAAGTGAAATATTTTTTTTTACAAAATATTGACAATTGATGTTATTAATTTGATCAATAAATTAATTAATTTCAAAAGGATAATAAATTTGAATACAATAATTTTATAATGATTATAAATATTATATTACAGCCAATAAAATTTAAAGATAATTACATATTACATGTTAAAATTTTAATTTATTATTTTAGATGTATATGTATATAGAAAATGTTATCATATATATCATTCATTGTTAATTAGGGTGGTCAAGAAATGTTTGAAAACAATGACAAAACAAATATAGATAGATAGATAGATAGATTTAATCTAAATGTTCAAAAAAATTCAATAAAATCCATCAAAAATATATATTTTATCCCTCAATCCAATATGAAATCTCGTTTTTTCTGTCATATCCATTAATTTAGGTCTTAAGTCATGTGTATCGTAAAATAGACACGTTGGACCGATCGGATTCTAAATTTGAAATTTGACCAAAAAATCATTAAAATAATAACAAATAATTATGAAAAAATATCTAATAAAATATTTAAAATACTTAAAGATGTTATATTACAATAAGGGACTAAAATATAAAATTTTAAAAAATTCAGGGTAAATTTACAATTTATCGAAAATTAAAAAATTAATTGAAATAATTACAAATTAAATACATTAATTGAACACCAAAAATAATATGTTAGCCCGCCACTAAAAGATCTATGAAATTAGTATAATAATTAATCAAAATATCTAAGTTTTTAGCCAAATAGAGGGACCCACATTGAGACTTTTGCTTATTTCTTCTTCCTTCTTTTTTTCTTCTTCCTCATCTCATTTCTTTGACCCATTTTCTGCACACCAAAATTCGCCCCACTTTCCCCTTTAAACCTCTATAGCCTAATCTTAATTCTAGAGAGAGAAAGTAAGGAAAGAATGAGAAAGACATAGAAAAGAATATTTCATGCATATTTGATCAAGAGGAAATTATAAAGAGTAAAAAAAAGGGAAATAAGCAAGAAAATATAAGAAAGAAATCTCCAAAGTTTCAACCATAAAAGGTAAAAGTTTAAGGTAAAGTATTATTCATCTTCTCTTTTGTTTTTCTAAAAGAAAATGAGATTTTAAGATCTTTTAGAGCATATTTTGGAGGAGATAAAGTTTAAGGTTTTAAGAAAGAGAAAATAGGGTTTAAAGACATGTGATAAAAGTGAGGTATTTGATGATATTTTTATGTATTTTAGGAGCTCAAATGGATAAAGAACAAACTAAAAAGAGCAAAGGAAAAGAGAGAAAAAAAGTGAAAAGAAAATAAGAAAGACAAATAAGTAAGTGCATACTTTAAGGCAATAGTTTATATTATCATCAAGTTGCATTATTTAAGCATTTGATATGTAAATAATTATGAAACAGTATTATTTTATATTAAAATTCTGATGATGTATGTTTGTTAGACTTAAGATGATATTTGGTAAAAACTGAGTTATGTTGATTGTGTGTATTTTGTCGGATTTTGTATAGCAGTCAGTACATATATTATCATAACTTAAGTTATAGAAATTAGATTAATATGTTCTTTGTTGAGTTTGAAAACTAAGACATAGGGATAAAACTATCATGCATAACATAAAATATAATTTTGAGTTTAACTATATTTAATTTGGATATAAACATTGGACCAAAAAACTGTCCAAAAAATTATGTATAACGTTTTTTAATGAGCATACACTATTTAAATGACCATAGTTTTTGCTACAAAATTTCAAATTAAGTTATTCAAATTGCATATTAAATCTAAGATCTATAGCTAAAATTCTTAATAATACTTTATAATTTAAGTCTGATGGTAATAAGACCAAAATTAAGATCCAAAATAGAGCATGGAATCTGCCACTAATAGGGCAAAATTTAAGTTGAGGGATTTAATATGTAAATTACACTGGATTTTGTTATATTATGTAAATGATATGTACATTGAGTAATTATATGATTAATTAAGTCATTAAACCCATAAAGTGTATGAATTAAAAAGTTATGAATTTTATAACGATAAAAGTAAGTCTTGTAACACCTAGTCTAAAACTAAAATCTTGGATAGTTTGACATTCTAATCAAAAGTCTATTTATTTTTCCAGTGATAGTATTCATATTATGTCGATGATGGCACATTTATTATGCCAGTTATGACACTCATATTATATCGATAATGACATACTTATATTATTCCAATAATAGCACTTGTGTATACATACTATTATGTCTAGGTAGAAATTTTATTATGCCTCGATGGTTAATCCTATTATCCTGAATATTTGTTCAGTCATAGGTGTTATGGGTAAAATGACATTGGGAACAAAATGAAGAATATTATATGTGTGTGTTATGCATGTTATTTGCTTATACCTACAAACGAATATGATAAAATAAAGTATTTGTATGAGATTATTACATGATGCATGCAGGTAAAGAAAGAAAAAAAATGCTTACTAGCATGAAACATATGTAAATAACATATAGTTGCATATTACATGTAATATAGTATATTGTCTTATTATATGTACCACTAAGCCTAGTACTTAGTTTGAGAGTTTTTTTTCACGCAGATATAGTGAAGAATAGTCATAAGATAGTAGAAAAAACAAACGAATACCTAATATAATACAGTAGTTATATCCTAATACCGTCAATTTCGTGTTTTTGTTTCTTTTTAAATGTATTTCCTTTTATGATGTATGCGACTAGACTTAGTTTTTTCAAGCAAAGATGAACATTTTTGTAAATAATACTTTTATATATAAAGTATGTAGTTGTCTTTTATCATAATATTATATTATACTTGATTTTAGAAAAATAAATAAATAAAATATATATTACCATATAAGTTATATATGTCAAATTTACTTTGATTTATAGATGTTTTATCTTAAAAGCTAGCATAACATCCTTTTATCTAGGCACTAACGCTAGATAATGGGGTGTTACAGAGTTTTTGGTATCAGGGTCTGGTTTGGGAAATTTTTTATTTTTAAAAAGGAGTTTTAAAAATATTTTTTGACATGGTGTACCCACATTTGAATATATTAGTTGTTGCTTACAGATTAGGGTTGTTACTTTTATGATATAGGTAGGTTATAACTTCTAGATCACGATAGATAGTGGCTGAAGAGATCGAAAGTAATGAAAGAGACTGAAAGTAATGAGCCTACAAAGATATGGGCTTCATTATGACCAAGTCGTCGCTGAGTTGCTACATCGATATCATATGTTAGCTCATCATATGAGTAGTCAGTTACTGGCATGGGACAGACCAAACTTTTATAAAACATGGTCAATTTACTATAGAAAGCACCACAGTCATCCCCATTTGTGTTGCAATTTGAGAGACTAAGGAAGTTAAGGGTACTAAAATTTTATGGTAAACAGAAAGATGGCCCTTCTGTGGTAGAATTTCTGGTTAGAGTGAGTTAAATGGTTTTTGACTAGCTACACTGTACAGATGAACAAAAATATGAATATGCAGTACCCTTATTGCAAGATAATGCATTTGATTGGTGGTGGTCTAAGTCATAGAGTTTTGAGTCACTTGATCCTCTGACTTGGAAATTCTTTCTAGAGAAGTTCAAGGAGTAATATATTCCCCCTATTTATAAAAAGAACAAGAAAAAAGAGTTTTTAATGTTGAAACAATGGGACATGTCAATATTAGAATATGAAAGAGACTTCACACATCTCTATAAGTATGTTGGCGATATTGTATCCACAGAGGCTGATAAATGTCGACGATTTGAAGATGGGTTTAAGGATCTAATTAAGCTACAAGTCTCAGCCTACGTCTGATGAACTTCCCTAATTTATTAGCATCTACTAGAACAATTGAAAAAGTTTTAGTGGCACAACAACTGGCACAAGATAGAGGGTTCAAGAGACTTATTCCACAGTCGACCAAGGGACCATCGAGTGGCAAGAGGGCAAGATCTTATGCTGGGAGTTCCAGTCCTTACCTTATATCAGTACTGTGGTTGTCCTCACACTAGTGAGTGTTTGTGAACAACGGAGGCATGTTTGAAATGCAGCTCCAAAGATCATATGAGGAGAGATTATCCCCTTTTATAGTTTAGTAAAGGTTTGGAGAGCACTAAGCCAATACAAATGTAGACTTCTATCCAAGGCAAAGGCCGAGGCAGAGGACAAAGTAGAGAAGGATGAGCAAGGCCTAGCTAGTTCATATTAGAGACAGTTGAAAGGCCAAAAGGCAGTAGAGCTGCACTATCCAAGGCATACGCCATACAAAGCCGAGGGGAGTAGGATACACCAGATGTCATAGTGCATAAATTTATTCTCTTTAGCTTCGATATTCATGCATTAATAGATCCAGGATCGATGCATTCTTACATATGCACACCACCACCATGTGGAAAGACTTTAGAATTTGAGATTCTTATGACTAACATATTAAGGCATAATGTGAAGGTTAGTAAGGTATTTAGGAGTTCCAAATCGAAACACAAGGCAGACAATTCCCAACAAATTTGATAGAGCTACCATTCCAGGAATCTGATGTGATCTTGGGAAGGATTTGCTAGGCCATCACAAAGTGATAGTGGATTATTGAAAGAGGTAGATGATTATCATAATTTTAGAATAGATAGAGATAGTGGTGATGAGTGAGAATAAAAGATATCCAGATAATGTGATATCAGTACTAAAAGCCTAAAAACTCATCAGTAAAGGATGTGAAACTTATTTAGCATAAAACGATACGAAAAAATAGTAGTCCAAAATTGGAAGACAATACTACTATTTGTGAGTTTTCTGATGTGTTTTCAGAAGAGCTACTAGGGTTACCACCAGACCAAGAGATAGAGTTTATTATCAATTTGGTATTTGGCACTACTCCTATTTCAATCACACTATACAAGATGACACATGCGGAGTTGAAAAAGCATAAGATTTGCTAGATAAGGGTTTAATATGACCCAGTGCATCACTATAGGTGTTTTGGTGTTGTTCGTGAAAAAGAAAGATGACATTTTATATTTATGCATTGATTACCAGTAACTCAATAGGGTGGCTATTAAGAATAAGTACTCGTTGTCTAGGTTCGATGACCTTTTTTGTTAGCTAAAAGGAGCAAGCATATTTTCAAAGATAGATTTATGATTAGTGTATTATCAAACGAAGATTAAAGAGTCAGATGTACCTAAGATGACATTCATAACTCGTTACGGTCATTATGAGCTCCTGGTAATGTCATTTGGATTGATGAATGCACCAGTGGCATTTATGGACTTGATGAATAGAGTGTTCAGGCAATATCTTAATTATTTTGTAGTGGTATTCATTAACGATATCCTTGTATATTCTAGAGCCAGATAAGAATATGATCAATACCTAATAATAATATTAGTATATTACAGACATTGAGAGAAAAATAGTTTTATATAAAGTTATCTAAGTGTGAATTTTGGCTTAAGGCAGTCAGTTTCTTGGGTCACATAGTTTTAGCTAAAGGTATTCGAGTTGATCCAAGTAAGATCAAGGCTATTCTTAATTGGAAATAACCTCATAATGTGATAGAAGTGAGGAGTTTCCTCAAGTTAGCCAGATATTATAGGAGGTTCATGTCATATTCGCTAATTTAGGTTCAGAGTCATGCATGTCGCAGAAGTGACGCATCGGATCGACTGAAGTCTAAATTTGAATTTTGATTGAAACTAATCAAAATAATAGTTAATAAATATGAAATATTCCTAATAAAGTGTTTAGAATGTTTAAAGAAATTGATTTAGGATAAAAGACTAAATTGTAAAATTTGATAAGTTTAGGGATCAATTTACAATTTATCAAAATTTTGAGGACTATATGAGAAATTTGTCATTTAAACATGATTTTGGTCACCTAAATCCATGTTGGATGGCCACCCTATGTAAAAAAAAGAGTAAAATGATAATTAAGGATAAATACAAAGTTTTGGGGTCAAAAATGGTGGGACCCATGTTAAGAATTTTGGTTCTTCTTTCTTTTTCTTTTCTTCTTCTCCTTAGTTACTTTTTCTCTCACAAGTTTTCTACACTCCCTAACTAGCTCCACTGTTCCTCATATAAACACCATAGCCAAAGCTTGGTCCAAGGTAGAACAAGAGAAGAAATAGGGGGAAAAGAACAAGTTAAAGGCATATTCATGCATAACAACACTTGGAGAAGCTAGTAGGAGAAAAGGGAAGGAAGAAAAGCAAGAAAAGAGAAGAGTGAAATCTCAATAGTGTGGCTTAGGAGCAAGAAAATAATATAGGTAAGAAGCTATTCTTCTCCTCTTTCATCTTCTCTAAAATGAGGCATAGTTTTGAGCTCCTTTAGAGCTAATTATGGAAGAAAGAGAGTAAAAGGTTAGGATTTGAGTTTTGATAAAAATAGGATTTTGATTATGATTTTGTAATGTATAGGAGTTCAAGGTGACAAAGAAGGAGCTCAAGGGAGCAAAGGCAAAGGAAAGGAGACTTAGAAAGTGAAGGAGCAAAGATAGAGGTTTGTGAATAATTTAAGACATTAAACTATTAATTGTTGTTTAATTTGCATGATAAGCATCTTAGTGGTGTTAAAAATGTATAATGATTTCTTTGAATGATAAGTTGAAATTTGAGAATAAAAAAATGAAAAAATGACATAATAGGGTTAATAGAATGTAGTTAATAACTATAAATTGATGATAGAGGCTTATTATGTGGTGATTGCTTAAGTGAGTATTTGAAGGTGTGTGAATATGACAAAGACCTTATATAATATGTGTGATATATTGAGGAATGCATGTTGTGTTTTTTGTGTGGTTTGAAGAGGCATGAAATGAGTTATGGGATTGAAAATGCCAATTTCCAACAACGAGTCACGGACGTGACACATAAGTCATGGGCATGAATGGGTAACATTCACGGGCGTGAGTAGGGATGTCATGGGCATGAATTTTGCTTGGAAATTGTTCTTTTCATCTAGAAGCATTCATGACTTAGGTTCAAATTTGGGATCACGGGTGTGAACAATGTGGATCACGCCCATGAGGCCGTATGTCTAACATTATTCACGGGCGTGAAAAGCTAGTCATGGCAGTGAATCCCCTATTTTTCACAAATTGTTATTTTGATCATAAAGGAAGAATGTGCAATAAAAAAAATGAAATGTGTAGTTTCTACAATAATTTAAGAACAAATGCATGTGTAAACAAGATATTGAAAAAAAAAAGGAACATGAATGATTTAATTGATTTAGGCGAGGCATGTTGAATATGTTATGATGAATAAGAGGAATTTGACATTGGTTAAAAGACAAGTAAGAGATGATTGATATAAGCTAAAAAGAAAATGGGATTGATAAATGAATGAGGTGTAGATTTATTAATGAATAAGATAAGCCCAACAATACCTAGTGTAGAACTAGAATTTTGGATAGTTTGGCATGCCAATTAGGGGATTATTGAAGCCAGTGATTATACTATTATTAAAGCCAATAATGTCACAATTATTAATATCGGTGATGACACTATTATAAAAGCCGATGATGGCATATATATACTAATGCAAGTAATGACACTTGTATGCGCATACCATAATATTTGGATGACAACTCTGTTATCCTAATTGGTGGTTCCTATGTGTTTGGGCAAAAGCAAGACAAATAAATGTTAATAGAAATTTAGTTATGAATATAATGATGTTTAATTTTTCTGTAAGTGTGTTATATATTTATATATATATATATATATATATATATATATATATATATATATATATATATATATATATATTGTGTACATTGAAGAAAGGATACGTGTTATTATGAATTTAATTGATTAAAAAAGTGAATGAGTTGGTATATAAATAACTTAAAATGCTTGAATGATAATATGTCATAGCATAATACATGTAGTAGCTTAATGTCTTATTCTTATGCACCACTACGCTATAAGCTTAGTGTGAGAGTTTTTTCTCGTGCAAATATAGAGAAAAGTAACCGAGCCTAGTTGGACGAGAAGAACGGTGATCCAGCCGGGTACAATAGCGAACTCAGATACAGTGGGTCACTTACCTTGTCTTTTGGTTTTATTATTTTATTAAATCGATGCATGTTTTGAATATTAAATATTTTGTAAATATGATATTTTGTAAATAAAAGTATATTTTGTTTTCTCTCAAAGGAAAAAAAATGTAATGCTACTGTACTTATGAATTTCATTATGAACAAGACTTTAAATGATGAAGTTAGCGTAGCACTCCCTTGTCTTAGCACGTGTGTCAAGGCATGTGCGCTAGGATAAGGGCATATTACAGAGTTTTTAGTATCAAAGTTCGGTTTTAGGTTTTCAAAGAAGGGAATTTTTGAAAATATTTATGATATATGTGTACCCATAGTTGAGTATATGAGTTGTTGCTTACTGATTAGGATAGTTATCTTTTAGGATATAGGTAAGTTATGGCTTCAGGATCATGACAAATCATGACTGAGAAGGCTAAGAGTAATGAGCCTACTAAGAGAGGCCTTATCGAGACCAAGTCGTCACCAAAGTGTAGCATCAATATCTGATGCCAACTCATCATATGGGCAGTCAGCTACTAATATAGCACAGACATAGTTGATAAGGAATATGGTAGATTTGTTACAAAGGGCAACACAGCCAGCCCCATCAATGCAACAGTCTGAGAGGTTGAGGAAGTTAAAGGCACCTGATTTTTATGGGAAAAGAGAAGATGATCCTTCAGTGGCAAAGTTCTTGTTAGAGTGAGCAGAAAGGGTTTTTGATCAGTTGCACTGTATAGATGAATAGAAATATAAGTATACAATATCTTTACTTCATGAGCATATTTATGATTAGTGGCGGTCAGAGTCACAGAGTTCGAAGGCACCAGACCCTATGAAATGGAATTCTTTCTAGAGAAGTTTAAGAAGCATTATATTCCTCCTATTTACACTGATGACAATAAGAGAGAATTCTTGATGCTGAAGTAGGGTAATCTGTCAGTATCTGAATACAATAGAGATTTTAGACATCTTTACAAGTATATTGGAGGCATTATATCCACTGAGTTAGATAAGTGCTGAAAATTTGAAGATGGTTTGAGGGCTCCAATTAAGCTGCAGGTATTAGACCTATGGTCAATGAAATTACCTAGTTCACTAGGATCCGCCAGAACTGTTGAAAGAGTCATAGCAACACAGCAATCGACACAAGAATGAGGGTTTATAAAACCCATGATGCAGCCGAGTGAGGGACCATCGAGTGGCAGAAGGGTAAGATTTTTTAGTGGCCGATTTCAAGCTAGAGGTTCTAGTAGGCTTTCTTCCTTTAGACAGGGACAACCCACAAGATCCTCATCTTCAACAGCTAGTGCACCAACACTGGTGTTGCCCAGATATTAGACCAACAAGGGGGATTGAATTGGAGTTTCAAAAAATTAAACTTTAAAGTGCGGAAATAAAATTGTTAATTTAGAAGGGATAGAGAAAATCAGACACAAAAATTTATAGAGGTTCGGGTATTAACAAACCCTACTCCTCTTCCCAATCGCAATTGGGAGTTTCACTAACACACTAAGTGTTACAATGGAGTTTTACAAGCTCACTCCCAACTATGGTGTTTCTCACAATGGCTCACACCTAACCCAGAAATCCCTTGTGTTTTAATGGCTCACACAATAACCAATTCCTTTGTGTTTTACAGGCTCACACAAACAACCTACACTTTGTGTTTTACAGGCTCACACAAACAACCTATACTTTGTGTTTTACAGGCTCACACAAACAACCTTTTAATTTGTGTTTTGGAGGTTCACACAACTAACCCTTACAAGTGTTCTTCTCTTAACCCAGAACTACCCAATGCTCACTTGAGAACTACTTATAAATCTTTATTGCTCAAATATGAGGAGCAATAAGATTTTTACAGAGAATGGATTTGTTCTCAAAGTATAAAAGTACAAGATAGCTTGTGATTTGAAGTATATGCTAATCTTTTGTTTTTCTTATCATTCTCTTATTTTCTTAATGCATAAATGACTTCCATTTATACTCTCATGGCTGAATATAGCCGTTGGGGTGCATTAAATAAGAAACTAGCCGTTACACCAACCAAAAAATCGCGTCTGACATTTTTTTCTTTCATTATTCACGGGCGTGAATATGCTTGTCATGGGGGTGACAGTTCTTCCCAAGCCGTGACTGAAGTGGTGACCTTAGTCGTGAAGCTCTCTGGTATGTTTTGACATATAGAGTCACGGGCGTGACACTCTTTCCCAGCCGTGAAACAAGTGGTGACTCTGGTCGTGAAGCTCTCTGGATGAATTTGAATGAATCCTTCACGGGGGTGACACCTTCATTCATGGGGGTGACAATCTTCCCAGCCGTGACCCAAGTGGTGACTCTGGTCGTGAAGCTCTCTGGAATGAAATTTGCATGAAGCTTCACGGAGGTGACACCTTTCTTCACGGGGGTGACTGAAATGCTTACTTCACGGTTTATTTTTCCTTCATGGTCATGAACTTCAAATGTTGGTTTTTGGTAACGGCTAGCTTTCTTCACGGGAGTGACTCCTAAAGTCACGGCAGTGAGCATGCTACTTCTTGCTTTTTGTTTCTCAAGGATTATTCTTCCAATTCTCCATTCTTGCTATTTTAATTCATGTCTTGTATAATATACTTACAAAAATAAGTATGTTAAATACAATATTGTTATATTATTTATTATCATCAAAATGACGGAAATACCCCTGAAGGTTAACAATCTCCCCCTTTTTGATGGTGACAAATAATCTAGCAATATGTGATTTTGAGAAGTCTCCCCCTCAAAATATACTTAGAATAAAAAATATAATATGCAAGAATAGTAAATAAAAATGTAGCATTTAACTAGATTTTAAGTATATGCAAGTTATATGAGAAGTATATCCAATACATACCATAATTCCTTTTCAAGACATAAAGTATATATAAGGTGTATTTAAGATATATCATGACATGTTGTAACTTGCTTTTAAGGTGTATGCAAAGTATACTTAGGGCATTTTTAAAGTATATAGAAACTCAGTTTTTCAATTATCTACTTTGCATCTGAAATGTTGAATCAAGATTTTTAAATCAATTCAAAGTCTGTTTCACTTTTTGATTCACTATTCTTATTATTGCTAGTTTGATACTACTTTCCCTTATCATATATTATCTATTATATATTGCTAGTTTTCTCCCCCTTTTGTCATAAATCAAAAAGAATATGTAGATTGAAGTAAATAACAAAAAAACAAATATATATCATAAAGGAAAGGATACAAACTAAGAAAGGAAATTTAAGATTTCCTACATAAACATAACAAACAACAAAAATGATCAAACATAACAAATTTAGGCTACACTCTAGCCTATATCCTAGTTAGACATCTTATCACAAAGCCTAGTTACTTCTGCCTCAAGACTGTATATCCGAGACTCCATGAAGTCCTTGAGGTTTTCCAACCTCTCATCCATGGAAGTCTGTAGCTGCTCGAAATGTGGTGCTAAGAGGTCGACCACCTGCTGCGCTAAAGATGGTGTGGAGGCTGAAGACTGTCCAATGTCCTGCTTGATGGCTGGAGTTGCTTCCTCAATCCGAGCCCTCTTTTTCTGTTGAACTCCCTGGAGGCCTGTTTTAAAATCCTCCGTGTCATGATCTTCCCAGATAATCTCTCCAGCAGTATCAGTGAAGCGGTAGAAGATATCGTTCTGAAAAATGATTATGACAGCTGCTCCCATCTTGATGAATGACTCTACATCCAGCCTATCTCGTGGGTGTGCAGGAATAATGTTGAAGTGATGGTCATTCAGCTTCAAGTAATTGAGCTTCACTGCCATATAAGTGACATATGCCCCAATCAAAATATCTCATGTGGGCTTGGTGGCGATGGAGAGAAGATGGTTTGCAAACCATCTGGAAAGCGCCACTGTGACTCCCCTGCGAGCAATCTCGAATAGGAAGAGTTCTGATTTCCTAATAGTTCCATTGCTCTCTCCCCGAGCAAAAATGCTATAGGTTAGAAACCTATGCAAATACCTGTGAACTGGGGTCCTGAGATGTGTGCTCTTAGTTTTCTTGACATCCCAGCTGCAATCCGTGCCAAAATGTGTCCATGCTGCAGGGGCAGAGAATTCTACCTCAGTCTCATTCAGAACGCCATCAAATGGTAGGTTGAACAATTCTCCAAATGCGATGGCGCTGAGAGTGTTTGCATTGTTGTAGAGTTGGAATTTCACCACTCCAGTTGGTGAAACCTGCAAGGTGCTGAAAACTTCCAGCGTTGGCTCCCGTAGGGTTGGCAGATGAATTTGAACAAATTCTCTTAGATGACAGGCTTGAAGTTGCTCTGTCATAGCCATCTCAAGCCCGAGATTGCGGACTGTCTGCCATTCGAAGGACCTTGATGATAAAATAGGTCTCTTCTTCAAAGTTGCATACCGAGGATGACAACTTTCTGGAATGATGTTCATGAGGTAATCTGAATACCTCTTCGATGCATGGGACTTCTTTCTATTTCCCTTTGATGAAGCAGACTCCATGTTTGAAGCAATTAGTTGTTGATGGAGTTGAAGAAAATTTTTGATAGAAATTTTGATGAAAGACCCTAGAAGTGTATGATTTCTGCTGAAGATTCGAACCTTTGATGGTATTTATAGTGAAATTTCAAGGTTTTGGGGTCGGAATCTTCAATGTCTCAATGAATGAGAGTAAATGAGAGCGGTTTTGGGAGATGGAGAGTTGAAATGAAGATTGTAACCGGCTGTTTTCTTATATATTCGATACATTCACGGGCGTGGCTTGGGGTTTCACGGGCGTGAATTGTCGTGTTCACGGTTTGCTGAAGCAGTGTTCCACCCGTGAATGAAAGCGTGAATGCGTTCACGGGCGTGATCGATGAACCTCACCGGCGTGAATGATCATAGGTCACAGGGGTGAATATGTTGTCACGGGCGTGAACTGTTGAATTTCACTACTTATACCCGTGAAGCAAGCCGTGACACAAGTCGTGAAAGCTTCTGTGAGTTTTGGGTGTAATTAGTCACGGTTGTGAAACTTCGTCACGGGCGTGAGGATTCTTTTCCACGGGTGTGACTCAAGCCGTGAAACTATGTTTTACCACTTGAAGCCGTGAATCATGTCGTGACTCAAAGCGTGAAAGCTTCTGTGAGCTTTTGATGCGTAATTGTTCACGGGAGTGAAAACGCATCACGGGCGTGAATGTTCTCATCCACGGGCGTGACTCAAGCCGTGAAACTATGTTTCACTACTTGAAGTCGTGAAGCATGTCATGAACCAAAGTCATGAATGACACTGCCTCTTTGAGCCACTTAAGTCACGGGCGTGAGTATTAGTCACGGGCGTGACTCCCCTATAATTTTCATCAGATTAAGTTCTGCAACAAGACTAAATCATTTCAACAAAGATTTTACTTCATAAAGCATCAATTCTCATAAAAAAATTTTATCTTATAACTTGTGAGATGTTTTAAGATCAACAATTCAAATTTCATATTCTTGTAATCACAAGGTTAATCCATCAATCATACCTAGTTCTCTTCTAATGAAATTAAATCTATCCTCATTTAGAGACTTAGTAAAAATATCTGCTAATTGCTTTTCTATGCATACAAATTCTAATTCAACATCTCCATATTGAACATGATCTCTAATAAAATGATGTCTAATGTCAATATGTTTACTTCTAGAGTGTTGAATAGGATTCTTTGAAAGATTTATAGCACTGGTGTTGTCACATTTTATAGGTATATGGTTCATCTCATGACCATAGTCCTTAAGTTGTTGTTTTATCCAAAGAATTTGTGTACAACAACATCCAACTGCTACATATTCAGTTTCAGCAGTTGAGAGAGCAACTGAAACTTGTTTCTTGCTAAACCAAGAAACCAAACATTCTCCAATGAAGTGACAAGTACCTGAAGTGCTTTTCCTATCCAAAAGACTACCAGCATAGTCTGCATCTGAATATCCTATAATATAGAAAGATGAATTCCTAGGATACCATAAACCTAGATGCAATGTTCCATGTAAATATCTTAAAATCCTTTTTACAGCATTTAGATGAGATTCTTTAGGACATGATTGAAATCGTGCACATAAGCAAACACTGTACATAATATCGGGTCTAGAAGCAATGAGATATAAAAGTGATCCGATCATACCTCTATAAAGCTTTTCATTAATGTTCTTACCCTTTTCATCTTTGTCCAATTTTGTTGATGTACTTATAGGAGTCTTGGCATTTTTGCATTCTTCCATACCAAATTTTTTGATTAAGTCTTTGGCATATTTGGATTGGTTGATGAATATGCCCTCATTGCTTTGTTTGATTTGTAGACCAAGGAAATACTTAAGTTCTCCCATCATGCTCATTTCAAATTCCCTAGTCATGCACTTAGCAAATTCTTGACAAAGCAGCTCATTAGTAGAACCAAATATTATATCATCAACATAAATTTGAACAATTAGTATCTCATGCTTATTCTTTTTGATGAACAGTGTAGTGTCAACATTTCCCTTTGTGAAACTATTTTCTAGTAAAAAAGAACTTAGTCTCTCATACCAAGCTCTTGGAGCTTGTTTTAAACCGTACAAAGCTTTTGAAAGTTTAAAAACTTGATTTGGCAAATCATAGCTTTCAAAACCTGGTGGTTGTTATACATACACTTCTTCATCTATATAGCCATTTAGAAATGCACTTTTCACATCCATTTGAAAAAGTTTGAAATTCATGTGACATGCATATGCTAAGAGTATTCTTATAGCTTCTAATCTAGCTACCGGTGTATATGTTTCATCATAGTCTATACCTTCTTCCTGATTATATCCTTTTGCAACTAGTCTTGCTTTATTCCTGGTTATTAACCCTTGTTCATCTAACTTATTTCTAAATACCCATTTGCTGCCTATGATTGGATGATTCTTGGGTCTTGGTACTAGGTTCCATACCTTATTTCTCTCAAATTGGTTGAGTTCCTCTTGCATGGCAATTACCCAACTTTCATCATTAAGAGTCTCATCAATGTTTTTAGCCTCAAATTGTGAAATAAAAGCAATGTCAGTGACTAAATGCTTGAAATGAGATATAGTATTTACTCCCCTTGATAGATCAATCTTTTGGATGATTTCTGTTCATTCTCCATTCTTTTGGAAGTTCTTGCTCCATTTGTTCTTGATTTTGAGGTAGTAGATTTTCTTGATCGTTTTCTTCTTTTCCATTTTCAATGACAAGTTTTTCCATATTATCTACAACATCATCAAGAGCACTACCTTTCACAAGATCAAGTTTACTAGATTCATTAAAAACAACATGCATGGATTCTTCCACTGTTAATGATCTTTTATTAAATACTCTATATGCTTTGCTGGTTATAGAGTATCCTAAAAAGATATCATCATCAAACTTAGAGGAGAATTTTCCAATATTGTCCTTAGTGTTCAATATAAAACACTTGCATCCAAATACTCTAAAGTATGATACCAAGGGTTTTCTTCCATTCCATAGCTCAAATGAGGTTTTGTTTAAAATAGATCTTTTGTAAACTCGATTTGAAATATAACATGCAGTGTTTGTGGCTTCTGCCCAAAAATAAGTTGGTAATTCATATTCATTAAGCATTGTTCTTGCCATTTCAATTAATGTTCGATTTTTTCTTTCAACTACTCCATTTTGTTGAGGTGTTCTAGGAGATGAGAAATTATGTGAAATGTCATGTTCAAGACAAAAACTTTCAAAGTTTTCATTTTCAAATTCTTTACCATGATCACTTCTTATTTTTGAAATACAGTACCCTTTTTCATTTTGAACTCTTTTAGCAAAATTTTTGAAATTTTCAAAAGCATCATTCTTTTGAGCTAAGAAAATTACCCAAGTAAATCTAGAGTAGTCATCTATGATGACAAATGCATAATGTTTTCCTCCTAAGCTAGCAACCCTAGTAGGTCCAAATAAGTCTAAATGTAGGAGTTGAAGAGGTTTTGAAGTACTTACTATGTTTTTGGCTTTGAAAGATGACTTGTATTGCTTTCCTCTTTGACAAGGATCACATGTCTTGCCTTTTTCATTTTTAACTCTTGGTAATCCTTTTACTAGCTCTCCTATACTGAGACTTTGTATTAAATCCATGTTAGCATGACCAAGTCTTCTATGCCACAGCCAAGATTCATCACTAGTAGTCACAAGACACTTAGAGGAATGGTTAGATAGTTCATGTAAGTTTATTATGTACGTATTGATATCTCTATTTCCTTTAAATATTTCTCGACCATCAATAAAGATTACAAGACATTCATTTGAAGTGAAAATTACTTTGTTTCCTTTATCACATAATTGACTTACACTTAACAAGTTATGTTTCAAGCCATCAACAAGTAAAACATCCTTAATAAAAGTAGTACCATTAACACCAATAGAACCAATTCCAATTACCTTACCCTTTGCATTGTTTCCAAAGGTAACTTTATCTCCATCAATACTTTTGATTTCATTGAAGAGTTCTTTGTCTCCAGTCATATGCCTTGAGCATCCACTGTCTACTAGCCATGCATTTTTGTTTATTGTGGACTTGAGGCATACCTACAGAGTTACAAATCAAGTATGATATTTAGGTACCCAAATGAGTTTGGGTCCTTGGGGGTTAGCACATGAAGGTTGCTAATGAGCCTTCCTTATCCAGCAATTTTTATTTATATGACCCATTTTCATACAGTAATCACATTGTTTAGGTGTAAACTTGCTTTTTGGTCTTACAATGTATTTGAATCCCATAATTTGATTAGGCTGATTTTGAGAACAATGGCATGCACAATCATGATTAATTTGTATTTTTCTAGATACATTCTTCCTATAAATAAAGGCATGATTCTTTTTCAGTATAGAGGTTTTAACATTCTTATTTCTGGGTGCAGGTCTAACAGGTGTGGAGATGTTATGTTCTTTAGACGTAACAAATACTGTTTTGTTAGAAGATGATGATGTGTCCTTAAACCTTAGACCATGTCTAACTAAAGGTGGTCTTTGAGACACAGTGAGAGTATCTAAGCTCTCTTTACCCTTGTGAAATTTAGAAATGGAATTTCTAAGTTCTTCAACTTCATTTTTCAAAGTATTATTTTCTTTTAACAGTGAAGCTGTTGAGGATCTTGATGAGTATTCATCCAATAACTTTTGAAGAAATTCATTAGATGATTTAAGCTTTATGTTCTCCTTTTCTAAGCCATCTATCTTATTTTTCAAATTAGAGATATTATTTTTATAGATACTAAATTTAGTTCTATATTTCTCTAATTCTATATTTAATTCTTCTATTAGGCTTTGCTCATCATCATCACTATCACTATCATATCACTACTATCATTATTGAAAGAGTATGAGTGTAGTGATCTTACTTTGTCCGAGACGTGATCCTCAATAGCCATGAAACATAGGTTGACCTCTTCACTTTCATTATCATCTTTTTCACTTGAAGTGCTTTTGTCATCCCATGTGGCTTTGTGACCTTTCTCCCCATTGTCTCTTTGGTATTTGCTCTTATGCTTCTTGAGCCTTGGACATTATGGTTTGATATGTCCTTTCTTTCCACATTCATAGCATTTTACCTCTTCCTTACTTCTGTGTGTATCATTTGAAGTTTGTTTGAGGTTTCTTTGCTTGAATTTTCTGGAATTGCTCATCTTCTTTTCAATGATTCTTTTTAATCTTCTTGAAAGCATAACGATGTCCTCATTTTCATCATCACTCATCTCTTCATCATCTTCACTTTCTTCTTTTGAAGTAGAGGCTTTGAGTGCTAAGGGTTTTCTTTTCTCTGGCTCTGCTTTAAGCTCTCTATCTTTCTTTACTGCCATCTCATGTGTGAGAAGCTTGCCAATCAGCACATCAGTGTTCATGATACTCATATCTTCATTTGCTTCTTCTATGCCAGTAACTCTTGAACCATAGTCTTTAAGAGGAAGACTTCTCAGGATTTTATTGTTTACATCTTCCAAACTCAGATGCTTCCCAAGTTTCCTCATTCCATTTATAATGGATAGAAGACGGTTGGTCATGTCAGTGATTGACTCATTTGATTTCATCTTGAAGAGCTCATATTCTGAGGTTAGAAGTTGAATCTTCTTGGATTTGACTTGCTTAGTTCCCTCATGATAGTTCTCCAATGTCTTCCACATACTATAGGCTGTTGAGCAGTGCTGTATTCTCCCACATTCTTCAATAGATAATGATCTTGATAGAATTGTCATTGCCTTCTTGTTTTTGAAATTTGCTCTTATTTGGGGCTCTGTCCAATCATCTCTTGATAGGATTCCTTCTTCACCATCAGCTTCTTTTCTGGTTGGTGGTGTCCATTCTTTTCGTACACTATCCCAGACTTCATTTCCTTCACTATCCAAGCATGTCTCCATCCTAAACTTCCAATGGGCATAATTTGCTCCATCAAAGTAAGGTTTGAGACTTTGGAATCCTTCACTGGCCATATCTTACTCTTTACTAGCGCTTTTTGGGCTTAGATACTAGACAAGACTCTGATACCAATTGTTACCCAGATATTAGACCAAGAAGGGGGGTTGAATTAGAGTTTCAAAAATTAAACTTTAAAGTGCGGAAATAAAATTGTTAATTTAGAAGGGATAGAGAAAATCAGACACAAAGATTTATAGAGGTTCGGGTATTAACAAACCCTACTTCTCTCCCCAATCGCAATTGGGAGTTTCACTAACACACTAAGTGTTACAATGGAGTTTTACAAGCTCACTCCCAACTATGGTGTTTCTCACAATGGCTCACACCTAACCCAGAAATCCTTTGTGTTTTAATGGCTCACACAATAACCAATTCCTTTGTGTTTTACAAGCTCACATAAACAACCTACACTTTGTGTTTTACAGGCTCACACAAACAACCTATACTTTGTGTTTTACAGGCTCACATAAATAACCTTTTAATTTGTGTTTTGGAGGTTCACACAACTAACCCTTACAAGTGTTCTTCTCTTAACCCAGAACTACCCAATGCTCACTTGAGAACTACTTATAAATCTTTATTGCTCAAATATGAGGAGCAATAAGATTTTTACAGAGAATGGATTTTTCTCAAAGTATAAAAGTACAAGATAGCTTGTGATTTGAAGTATATGCTAATCCTTTGTTTTTCTTATCATTCTCTTATTTTCTTAATGCATAAATGACTTCCATTTATACTCTCATGGCTGAATATAGCCGTTGGGGTGTATTAAATAAGAAACTAGCCGTTATACCAACCAAAAAATCGCGCCTGACATTTTTCTCTTTCATTGTTCACGGGCGTGAATATGCTTGTCACGGGGGGTGACAGTTCTTCCCAAGCCGTGACTGAAGTGGTGACCTTGGTCGTGAAGCTCTCTGGTATGTTTTGACATATAGAGTCACTGGCGTGACACTAATCGGTCACGGGCGTGACACTCTTTCCCAGCCGTGAGACAAGTGGTGACTCTGGTCAAGAAGCTCTCTGGATGAATTTGAATGAATCCTTCACGGGGGTGACAATCTTCCCAGCCGTGGCCCAAGTGGTGACTCTGGTCGTGAAGCTCTCTGTAATGAAATTTGCATGAAGCTTCACGAGGGTGACACCTTTCTTCACGGGGGTGACTGAAATGCTTACTTCACGGTTTGTTTTTCCTTCATGGTCGTGAACTTCAAATGTTGGTTTTTGGTAACGGCTAGCTTTCTTCACGGGAGTGACTCCTAGAGTCACGGCAATGAACATGCTACTTCTTGCTTTTTGTTTCTCAATGATTATTCTTCCCATTCTCCATTCTTGCTATTTTAATTCATGTCCTGTATAATATACTTACAAAAACAAGTATGTTAAATACAATATTGCTATATTATTTATTATCATCAAAATGATGGAAATACCCCTCAAGGTTAACAACTGGCATCATGCAGATCTATACCTTTACCGGTGTGTCAATATTGTGGTCGTCCTCATCCAAGACGGGTTTTTTTAGATGACAGGAGCTTGTTTGAGGTGTGGTTCTAATGACCACTTACGAAGAAATTGTCCGCTATTACAGTTTGGCAGAGGCTCAGGAACCACTGAGCTGGTACAGATATAGATTTCTGAACATGGCAGAGGCCAAGATAGAGGACAAGGTAGAGGAGTTCAAGCAGGGCCTAGTCAGTTCCAATTTGAGATTATAAAAAGGTTGTAGGGTAGTAGAGCTTCTCCAGCAAGAGCATATGTTATGCAGGGCCAAAAGGAGCATGATGCACTTGATGTTCTTGTTGGTAAATTCAATCTCTTTGGCTTTGATATTCATGCATTGATAGACCCTAGGTTGACACATTCTTACTTATGCACACCACCACAAGGTCGAGAGGGTTTAGAAATGAAGGCTTTAGAATTTAAGATCCTTATGACTAACCCATTAGGACATAGTGTGAGGGTTAGCAAGGTGTTCAGGAGTTTCCTGATTGAGATACAAGATAAGCAATTTCCAGCAGACTTAATAGAGTTACCATTCCATGAATTTGATGTGATTTTAGAAATGGACTGGTTAGCTCATCATGATGTGGTAGTGGACTGCAAAAAGAGACAGGTGATCATCAAAATTCCATATTACGAATAGATAATGGTGATGGGTGAGAATAAAGGACATCTTGATAAGGCGATATCAGTGTTGAAGGCTCAAAACTCATTAATAAGGGATGCAAAACTTATATAGTGTATGTGATCGATACAAAAAAGAACAGCCCGATGTTGATTGACATTTCTATAGTGTGTGAGTTTCCTGACGTGTTTCTAAAAGATTTGCCAAGATTACCACCATATCGAAAGATGGAGGTTGTTATACATTTGGTACTTGACACTGCTCCTATTTCAATTACAATGTATAAGATGGCACCCACGGATCTAAAAGAGTTGAAAATGCAATTACAAGATTTGTTGGCCAGAGGTTTCATCCGACCCAGTGTGTCACAATAGAATGCTCCAGTGTTGTTTGTGAAGAAGAAAGATAGTACTTTATATCTTTGCATTAATTATAGACAATTTAATTGGGTGACTATCAAGAATAAGTACTCATTTCCTAGGATTGATGACCATTTGAACCAGCTAAAAGGAGCAGGTGTATTCTCTAAGATAGATCTTCGATTAGGGTATCACTAGCTAAAAATTAAGGAGTCAAATGTACCGAAAATGACATTCATGACTCACTATAGGCATTACGAGTTCATAGTAATACCTTTAGGTTTGACTAATTCACTACAAACATTCGTGGATTTGATGAACTGAGTATTCAGGCCATATCTTGATTAGTTTGTAGTTATGTTTATCGATAATATCTTGATGCATTCTAGAGATCGAAAAACGCTTGATCAGTATCTCAAAATTGTGTTATAGACCTTGAGAGAGAAATAATTATATGCAAAACTATCTAAGTGTGAGTTCTGGCTGAAAACAATTAGTTTTCTGGGTTATATGGTGTCAACAAATGGCATTCGAGTTGATCCTAGTAAGATTAAGACTATTCTTAATTGGAAACAACCTCGTAATGTGACAGAAGTGAGGATTTTCCTTGGATTAGTCGAATATTATAGGAGGTTTGTGAGGGGATTTTTATCCATAGTGACTCTTTTAACCCGATTGTTATGAGAAGACATCTTGTTCGAATGGACGGATAAGTATCAAGCTAGTTTTGAAAGGCTCAAGTCGATATTGACTGAAGCGTTGGTGTTGACTCAGCCTACTATGGGGAAAGATCTTATGGTATATAGTGATGTTAGCCATAATGGTTTGGGTTGTGTTCTAATGCAAGAAGGAAAAATGATTACATATGCATCTAGACAGCTTAAGCCACATGAGCTTAATTAACCGACACATGACTTGGAACTTGCAGCGATAGTTTTTGCTTTTAAGATTTGGAGATATTACCTGTATGGAGAAAGGTGTTATATTTACACAGATCATAAGAGTCTAAAATACCTGACTTCACAGAAAGAGTGAACTTAAGACAACGAAGGTGGTTAGAGTTGATTAAAAATTATGATTGTGTGATCGACTACCAACCAGGAAAAGCCAATGTGGTCACAGATGCCTTAAGTAGAAAGATGACAGTTGAGATGTAAGTGGAGTCTACTTTGATGTAGAGGATCAATGAGGCTCAGAAACTAGTTGAAAGATTAATGAAGATGGCAAAAATAGTAGAAAAATGGGAAAATCTGAATATTCTGTAAAAAAAAGATGGCATTGTATATCATGGAACTATAATTTGTGTGCCAAGTGAAAAAGAGCTGAAATCAGAGATTTTGAAAGAAGCTCATAGGACAAGGTACACTATGCATCCAAATGGAAACGAGATGTACCAAGATTTGAAAATGCAGTATTGGTGGCCATGAATGAAGAAGGATATTACGGAGTATGTGGCTAAGTGTTTGACTTGTTAGCAGGTGAAAGTCGAACATCAATTACTCCCAAGTTTATTGCAACCAATCTCAATAATTGAATGGAAATGGGAAAGAATTACTATAGAATTTGTCTCTAGATTGGCAATGACATAGAAAAGACATGATGTCGTGTGGGTGATAGTAGATCGATTGATAAAGTCAACTCATTTTTTACCACTTCGGATGGATTATCCATTGAACAAGTTAACAAAACTCTATGTGGATGAGATTGTGAGACTACATGGAATCCATTATCTCTAACAGGGATTCCAGATTTACTTCACAATTTTGGAAGAGTTTACAATAGACTTTGGGCACTCGACTTCATTTTAGCATAACATTCCATTTGCAGACAGATGGATAATCGAAGTGAGTCATACAACTATTAGAAGATATGATGAGAATTTGTGTGCTCGAATTTGAAGGTAGTTGGGATTGATATCTATCTCTTATGGAGTTTGCCTATAATAACAGTTATCGAACTAGCATAGGCATGACTCTGTATGAAGCATTATATGGAAGGAAGTGTAGAACACCAGTGTGTTAGACTGAGTTAAGTGAAAAGAAATTGGTAGTGCCAGAGATAGTTCAACAGACAAAGGAGAAAGTTAGAGTTATCAAATGAAGGTTAAAGGCGGCACAAGATCGACAGAAATCTTATGTTAACCTAAAAAGCCGAGATATTGAGTATAATATAGGTGATAAAGTGTTTCTTAGAGTTCGATAGGAAAGGAAAGTTTAGCCCTAGGTTCATTGGTCCCTATGAGATTCTAGAAAGAATTGGGCCAGTAGCAAATCATTTAGCACTTCCACTAGAGTTAGAAAAGATTCACAATGTTTTCCATATTTCGATGCTGAGAAGATATCACTTGGACTTGACTCATGTTTTCACGATTGAAGAAATTGAAGTTCAGCCAGATTTGACATATGAAGAGGAGCCAGTTGCTATATTAGCACGTGAAGAGAAGATTCTTCGGAATAAGAGAGTTCCTCTAGTAAAGGTTTTATGGCGAAATCATATATTTGAATAAGCTACTTGGGAAAGTGATGAGGTAATGAAAAGACAGTATCCCCAATTGTTTAATGTCGTATGAACAGATAAAATTTTGAGAATGAAATTTATTTTAAGAAAGAGAGAATGTCATATCCGCTAATTTAGATATCAAGTTGCACGTGTCGCAGAAGTGACGTATTAGATCGACTGGAGACTAAATTTGGATTTTAATCGAAATTAATCAAAATAATGGTTAATAAATATGAAATATGCCTAATAAAGTGTTAATAATGCTTAAAGAAATTGATTTATGGTAAAGGACTAAATTGAAAATTTTGATAAGTTTTGGATCAATTTACAATTTATCAAAAATTTGAGGACTATATAAGAAATATGTCATTTAAACATGATTTTTGGTCACCTAAATCCATGTTGTTGGTCAGCCACTCCATGTAAAAGAAGAGTAAAATGATAATTAAAGATAAATACAAAGATTTTGGGTAAAAAATGGCGGGACTCGTGTTAAGAATCTCAGTTCTTCTTCTTTTTTCTTTTCTTCTTCTCCTTAATTACCTTTTCTCTCACAATTTTTCTGCACTCCCTAACTAACTCCACCATTCCTTATATAAAAACCATAGCCAAAGCATGGTCCAAGGTAGAACAAGAAAAGGAATAGGGGAAAAGAACAAATTAAAGGATTCATGCATAACAAAACTTGTAGAAGATAGTAGGAGCAAAAGGGAAGGAAGAAAAGCAAGAAGAGAGGAGAGTGAAATCTCCAAAGTGTGGCTTAGGAGGAAGAAAAGAGTATAAGTAAGAAACTCTTCTTCTCCTCTTTCATCTTTTCCAAAGTAAGGCATAGTTTTGAGCTCTTTTAAAGCTAATTATGGAAGAAAGAGTGTAAGAGGTTAGGGTTTGAATTTTGATCAAAATATAATTTTGATTATGACTTTGTATTGTAAAGGAGTTTAAGGTGACAAAGAAGGAGCACAAGGGAGCAAAGGCAAAGAAAATGAGACTTAGAAAGTGAAGGAGCAAAGAAAAAGGTTTGTGCATAATTTAAGCCATTAAACTATTAATTGTTGTTTAATTTGCATGATGACCATCTTAGTGGTGTTAAAAATGTGTGTTGACTTCTTTGAATGATAAGTTGAAAATTGAGAATAAAAACAATGAAAAATAACATAATAAGGTTAATAGAATATGGTTAATAACTATAAATTGATGATAGAGGCTTGTTGTGTGGTGATTTCTTAAGTAAGCATTTGATGGTGTATGAATATGACAAATATCTTATAACATCCGACGATTTATGCTACGATTGCTCATGACTGTAGTGGGGTGCATCGATTCAATCAGAGTCTAAATTTGGACCCATAAAAAAATGACATATTATAATAAAAAATAATTAAGGGTATTATAATTTGGGAATTAAAAAGATTAGTTCTAGAATTGGAAAAAAAATACCCTATGTACAAAATCGGTATTATTGAAATTGTTGGGAAAACATTTGTGAGGATAAGGAAATTTGTGGAAAATAATGAATTTCTAATAATTAAAAGTTAATCAAGATTAATTAAGTTAATGAACTAATAAGAATTAAGATTAAGTTAATTAGTGGGATCCACTCTTTAAGTATGGTATAAAAGTTAAAAAATGGAGAAATTCTATATTATTCCACCCAAATTTCTAACTCATCTTCTTCCTTTTTTTCTCTTCCTTGTGCTGCCCACTCTAGCCTTCTAAAGCCGCCATTTTTGCTTCTTTTCAAGCTTGAGAAAGAGAGGAAAAAATAAGTTTTGAGAGAGAAAAACCAAGAAATTAAAAAGTTCTTGCGATAAAAAGAGTTGAGGAGTAAGAAGGAAGGAAGAAAGAAGAAAAGCAAAGGGAGAAGACTTAAGGGAAATTTCGGCCCACTCTGGAGAGCCGTTAAGGTGAGTTTATTCTTCTTAAATTCAATATTTTTTCTTTCATTTGAGACACATAAGAATGATATATATGATTATGATTGGTATACTAAGGTTATTTGGCATATATGAACTAAGATTTTAAGTTAGTGTTGTTTTTTTAGGAAAGTTGCAATTAAGCCTTTAATTAAATTAGATTGATAATTTTATGTATTTAAGCTTAATGTATCATGTCCACATTCATTTAAATATAATAATCTCTTGTGATACCATAACCTCCTTAATGACATGTCACTTATCCTAAGCTAGTCTTCGAATAAAGAATGAACATATATAATCTTATTTTGGTTATCTATATCATTTACAAGTCATTCGTAGTTCAACTTCTCCATTATATAACATTTTGTAATATAGAGCACCTAATGCATAATCATTGTTCATAATTATGTATTGTACTATATACCATCTCAATTAATCATGCCAAGTGTGTGTGTGCAATAAACTCATGTAATTCCATCATAGGATTCAAATATCAAATTTCTGGATACATGGCATTCATGGGCATAAAGCCTTCTATCACGGGTTGTCTACTCGTGACTGGCTCCGTGTGATGGTTCATAGGCATGAACCTTAGTTTACGAGCAAGAACGTAATCTTTATTTAGATTCATGGGCATGAAGCATACCTTCATGGCCGTGACTTATCAGTCTATATCAATATTTCAGCACTGTTTTGAGCTAAAATCACACACAACATGCATTGGTACTAAGGCTAACTAATGTTAGCCCTTCATGTCAATACTTTCCAGCATTTATAAATATATTTGAAACTATATCTAAGCAAATTAAATCATTCAACAACACAACTAGATTTCATACTTCAACTCGTCAAATATAACTTCCATACATCTCAATTATCCATAATTATAGTGCATAACAGATTTAACATGATACATACCAATTTCCAACAATTCGCGTAATATCATATCAGCCAATTAATATACCAATTACATCATTAAGAATTCAACGTACCAAATTGCAAATTAAAATGTGTATATATATATATATAAACCTAAATTGTTGGAGCCCTAAAACTCAACTTTTTTGCATCTACTACCTCTGATGGTTGTCTCCATCTTTAACCTCAGTCCCTAATATGAAATCAAAGACCACATTACATTCTATTTATCTAAAACATTCACCATGTAGAAACCTAACTTAAACCCTTTAAACATCATCCCCCTATTGAAAATGAATCAAAATATTGAAAGATTAAGGAAAAATGTGGTACTTTACCTCTATTTCATAGATTTCAAAATAGGTTCAAAGGTTCAGAACATATTCTATATTCCTTCGGTTCAGATTTCGATATCTATAGCAAAAACCATATTTTCAATCCATTTTTAATCTCTTTTTATGGTGGGGGTTCATATTTTATAAATCAGAATTGAAATGAAATTAGGGAGAATTGGTTTTAGAGATTCAGAGGTCTGGTGGCTAGGGTTTAAGATTGGATTTTCGTGACTTTCTATCAAAAATACAAAATTACTCAATTTTAACTTAGAGACTTCACGGGTGTGAACACATGTGTTATGGCCATAAAGATCTTCAGCTTTAGAAACTGAATTTCACTACATTCACGATCGTGATTATATCTATCACGGGTGTGAACAATGGGAATTTCACTTTTTCATACTTTAAAAATATATTTCATGTTTCCAAAACCATTAACCACCATATATCCTTCATATACCTTTCATTACATGTCAATCCTAGGCCCTAACTTGTGGGAATTATAATTAGTGCATGCATCAAATTAATCATTATCAATCAATATATTCATTAAGTTAATCATCATGCCAAAACATATCAATTGTATCTAGTCTAAGCTAACATTTTTAAGCTCATGTTGTGGTACTTAAACTTAAAATAATAATAATGAAAATGTTATGGTCCTCAAACCAAATGGCTAATAGACCAATATTATGGTAGTGAAACCAAATGACCAAATGACTAAAAGACCAATGTTGTGGTACTTAAACTAAATGACCAAATAACCAAAGACTAATGTTACGGCATTTAAATTGAATGATCAAATGACTACATCACTATTGTTGTGGTTCTTTGTAATATCCGCTAATTTAGACACTAAGTCGCACGTGTCGCGAAATTGACGCGTTTGACCGATCAGAGTCTAAATTCGGATTTTTATAAATATTAATCAAGTAATGACTAAATTAAATGATATATGACCAATTAAGTATTTATAAAGTTCAAAGAAGTTGATTTACGGTAAAGGACTAAATTGCAAAATTTGATAAGTTTTGGGGTTAAATTGTAATTTACCAAAAATTGGAGAATTAATGAGATTAATTGTTAATTAACATAGGAAATTTGGACACTTAAAATTGGTTTGGCCGGCCACTCAATGATAAATAATGAGACTAATGGGTTCATTAAGCCTAATGTCAAGAAATGGTCAAATGGTGGGTTCCACATGAAGAGTTTTGGGTACCCTATTTAATGCTTTCTTTTCTTCTTCTTTTTTTTCTCTTCATTTTCTGCTTTCTTTTCTCTCTTTTCTACTAGTCACGCCAGCCCCATTTCCTCCATACCCAATCTTGATTTCTAGAGAGAGAAAGGAAGAGAAGAGAAGGGAAAGAACAGGAACAAGTGATCTTCATGGTCCATAACTCCTAAGAAAGCTGGAAAGAGCAAGAAAGAGGAAGAAAAATCAAGTTTGGTATAAAGAGAAAATCTCCAAAGTTGTGATTTAGTGAAGAAAAGAGTAAGGTAAGAAGTGATTCTTCTTCTTTTTCATCTTTTCTTAAAGAAGTTTGAATTTTGAGCTCATCCAAGACTTATATGGAAAGAGAGAGAAATTAGGGTTTTGAGAGAGAAAAAGAGAGTTTAGGGTCTTGACAAAATCAGATGATAATAATGATCTATGATATTGTAGGAGTTCTAAGTGACAAGGAACAAACATTAAAGAGCAAAGGAAAAAAGAAAGCTACCTAGAAGAGTGAAGGAGAAAGATTAAGGTTTGTGCATAACTTAAGGCAACAACCTATCTTTGTTTGAAATAATGCATGCTGAACATGATTTTAGATAAATGAATTTCAAAAATGATGATTATGGCATGAAACCATAGGTTTAGACATGTATGAATGAGATCCTTGTGAGACATTGAGTTAATGATGCATGTTAGAAAATCTTGTATGATAAAGACATTTACATGTATTAGAAAGTAATAAGTTGAGTAAAAAACCTTAGAAATGCATGAAATAGAATTTGGTATGATTTGGATGATATTAGAATGAATGAAAAGTGAATATGCAGATTTCCTGCTGAAAGTCATGGGCGTGACTATCGAGTCACAGACGTGAACTTGATGGTTCACGATTGTGACTGATTGTGTCACAGTTGTGACTTTTGTGTGGAAATGGTACTATTCATTCCAGAAACGTTCACAGTTGGGAATCACGGGCCTGAACTCATTCACGGGCACGAATGAGTATTCACGATCGTGATTGCTTTTGGGCGATTCATTCCAGTAGCGTTCACGGCTTGGGATTACGGGCGTGAACTAATTCACGGGCATGAATTAGTAATCACGACCGTGAATGCTATGTATTAGTGATTATCAATGTGGTTATCAAATGAAGAATTCAGATAAATAAATAAAAATCATTGTCTATCCAGGGAAATAAGAATGATTATATTTATAAATATTGATGTGAGAACGTGTTATGTTGTGATATAGAAAAATGAATGTTGACACGGATGATATATGAAATCTGATATGGATGAAATACGTGAACTGATACGGATGATAAATATGAGAATATTGATGTATCTAGTTAAATAAATGAAAATATGTTATCTAGTATGTATGAGCATGATAAGATGTTTGCAAAACAAGAGAATTGAGATGTTGATATATGAGAATATTGATGTGTCGAAATTGAGAATGATGATGATGTGATGTATAATATGAGGATGATGAAATGGATGTAAAATACAAATTAAATAAAGATATATGATTGATGTGAAAATATGAAGATACCCATTACTCTACCTGCATACTAGAATCAGGATAGATGACATGTCATTAAGGGAGTGAACGGTACCATACTATTCCTCAATCAATGTGGCTTAAGCTCGGAGAGCGCCATTGATCTGATATGCTCAGTCAATATGGCTTAAGCTCGGAGAGCGCTATTGACTAAAGAAGTTATAATGAGCACATATAAATTGAGGACAATGTGGCTTAAGCTCGGAGAGCGCCCTTGGTCTGGTTATTCATCTATGATAAAATTATACTCAATCAATGTGACTTAAGCTCGGAGAGCACCATTGATTTGAGAAATTCTGTTGAGCCAGATAGTAGGCAGGGTGGCTTTAGCTCTGGGAGTGCTCCTGATCCATAACCCGTATCCAGTCAGTCCAAATTTAGAGTGATGTGGGCAAGATAATGAAGATATGTTGGAAAATAAGAAAAGAAAAGAAAAAGAAAATGATGATATGAGATTGAGATATAATAATAAAGAGATTATCAGAGTAACTTACCATCAAAGATAAATGAAAATAACATTGTATATGTGAGTATGATGTTTATACTTGTATGAAATAGGAACATGTAGATAGAAATAACATGCAAACATTTTAATACATAAAATGATACATGTTAATGCTTGTTGCATGATATAGTATATTGTCTTATTTATATGCACCACTAAGCTTAGAGCTTAGCATGAAAGTTTCATTCCACACAGATATAAAAAGGTAGTTGAAGATGGTAGATAAAATAAGCGGTGATCCTATTCAAATTAAAGCAGTCGATCTCGAAATAGTGGGTCAAAAACTTTTGAACTTTGTATTTTGTTTTCCGCATTATATATACTTATAAGTTGTAAATTAGTTTTCAAAGTTTGTTAAATAGTAAATTAGTATTTATAAATACTATGTTATGTAATTAAAATGTATATTATTTATTAAATAGAAAAAAAATATATAGCGATTTAAAGAAGTGAAAAAGACAGGCAGTAGCGCTCCCGCATCCGGGCATGTGTGGTTTGGGTGAAGGGGTGTTACATTATTAGACTAAATGATAGAAATGTTGTGGTACTTAAATCAAGAGGCCAAAAATGTTGTAGTACTTACACCAAAATGATATATTTGTTGTGCTATTAAAACTAACCAAAGATGACCTTAAACCGATAAGATCAATAATGTTGTGTCACTTTAGCTAAAAAAGAGGTTTGTCTATTTACATAAAGTGACAATGGTTTCCCTAGTTTACTACATAAGTAGGTGGGTTTGTCTATTTACCTCAAAAGTAGATGACTTTTTATGTTTGCCACACAATGGAAGCGACATATAAGTGCTTGGGTTTATTGATTATCTCTAAAATAAATTTTTGGTTAATCTATAGCCTCAAAAATGGATTGTGTATGTTTTTGTCCATATTTAAAGAAATGAAAGAGTCAATGGTTAGGTTATTTTGATAAACATTCTTCTTAGATTTAAGCCACAAGCTCTGCTAGGCAAGGGGACAAACTGTAGACACACAATTTTTGCCACATAATTGATATTTAGCTTTTAATTTGGTTTATTTTCTCAAATTTAGTGCTTTATTTTTAATTGTGAATTAGTAATGAAATAAAGTTGAAAATGCATATTCTTTGATGTTTGGTAATTTTATAAATAAATAGCATTATTATTCATTAGTATGTGGAGTATAAATATTTGATTACTTGAGAATTAATATTTCTCACTTAATTTGGTTTACATTCTCAAATTTAGTTTTTTTTTAATTGTGAAATTGGTATTAGTTTTTTATGAAATAAAGCTAACTTTAATTTGAATTAGTAGAATACTTATCTTTGAGTTATTATTCTTAATTCTAATTGGAATTTTAATGTGAATTAGCTATGGAAGTATTTTTTTGAATGAAAATCAATTATTAAAAAATCTTCAAATGACAATGAAGTCAATTCAAGAGAAAGTATGCAAAATTCTTCCAAGCAAGATCAATTAAAAGTTAATTTAGATTACATTCCTTTGGATCCCTGGTTAATAAAAACTTTTGCCCCACTAAAGATAAATTATAGATTTGTCTCTAATTTATTTATTATTATTATTAATTTGAAATCATTTTTGCTTATTCTTTGACTTGATTTCGTTTTCCCATATATATATGAATGATTTCTCTATATTTAGCATAAATTATTGTTTTTCCCATTTGTGGCCGCCAATTATCTAAGTTTAGTTTAACTATGATTATAGGTTTAGGCATTCATTTTCATTTTTTAATTATGTCCATAAAAAACAATTATTATTTCAAATTTCAATTTATAAATGTGTGATATTGATTTTTTTATTAATCATTAACATTTTTTTGTTATATAGTTCCAGGGTATAAGTTTTGTTTTTCTTTAGTATTTTTTTCTAGCCTAAAATTAGTTATTTCTTTTTAATTATAATTATTCAAAAAAATAATTATAATAATTTTTTTACTACAAAATAACCATTTTAATGTGAAATTTTGAATATGTAAGCTAAATGGTAGATGTAAATGGAAAAAAAATAAATGCAAAATAAAGGAAGATGCATGGACAAATTTACCTCGTAGGTGGCGTCATCTTCGGTAACAGTACCTGCGTCAAGTTGGGAAGGCAGGGCTAGGAACGCGAGCTGGGAGAGTAGAGCTAGAAAGGCGAGCTGAGAAAAGAGAGATGGGAGTGCAAGCTATGAGAGATAAGCCGGACCGCGAGCTGTGAGAGAGGGGGGTGGCAGGTTCTATTTCTCGTTTCTGGAATTTTTATATTGGAGAATAAGAGTTTTTTGCCTTAAAAGTGACAAAACGACGTCATTTTGGTGTAACACATTAGTGATGGAATAAATTTCGTCGCAAACAATTAGTGACAGATTGTTTCCCTCGTTAAAAAAATTGTCAAATAACCAAAAAATGTTAGCGATGATAATAATTCCGTCACTAAATTTTTCAAATATCAAAGAAAAAACTAGTGACAGACATATATTTGTCGCTAAATTTAAAATTGTAACAGAAAATGATCGTCACTATTTATGTTTTGCCCATTCTGTCGCTAATCCGTCACTAAAACAAGATCCATTTTTTGCCACCACATTTTGCTACTGTCATTAACGACAAAATATATCTATCGTAATTTTTAGTCGCTAATCTGTCACTAAGTTTGCACAATAAAAATTCACCCAAGTTACTCGCACTTCCATAGCAATTCCATCGCAAATTAGTGATGGAGTCAATCCGTCATTAAAATTCGTCGCTATTTTACAATTTTCTAGCAGTGATGAAAATACTTTTTTCCTAACTTTTCTCTCTCTAACTTAAGCTTGACTTTGGAGCTTTAATGAAGAAATGTTGGGGTTGGTTAAGAATGCAGAAAAATGAGGATAAAAGTGGTGATAAGGGCGAATTGGAAGAAAAGAAAGAAAAACCAAAAGTCTTAATGTGAGGCCAATTTTTGTCTATGTTTTTGATATTTTTAACTAATTCACATTCTAATCTTTTTTATATATGATATGGTCGGCCAAAATTATCATTTCATGTCCCATATGTATATTAAATTAGTAAATATTTCAATTAGTCCTCCAATTTTTGGTAAAATTACAAATTTATTCCAAATTTTTTAAATTTTGCATTAAGGTCTTTTATCATAATTTAATATCTTTACACCCATAAAATATTTTTATTGAGCATTTTTCATAATTATTTATCACTATTTTAATTTTTATCCAGTAAAAATCGAATTTAGACTTCGGTCAGACCAATGAGTTGATTTAGCAATATGCGTGACTCAGGATATAAATTAGCAGATATGACAAAATCAATCATCCCTCTGAAATGCTTAAAAGCTTCGTTAGATAACCAATTTATTGACACAAAAATCCTCAAAGAGTAGTAATCATTTTACAACAATAATGAACTAAATTAGAGTGTTTTCCTTTATAATTACTATTTGTTTTGATCCAATTCACAACTAAATGAGAGTTAACTTCTAAGGTAACTTTTGAATAACCTTTATTAATGGCTAAATAAATACCTCTAAGAACCACCCATCACTCGACTTCCACAATAGAACAATAATTGATATTCACCACAAAGACAACTTGCTATTGACCATTGTAATCACGAATGAGACCATCTCCACCTGCTGGCCTTAGGCTACCTTTAGAGCACCTATCAATATTAAATTTTACCCAAGAGCTAGGCGTGTTGTACACCCAACCCACTGATCAATATAAGAGTGAGTTACAAATTACACATGCACTGGATTGAGTTAGGGCACGATCAAATTTGATTTGCATAATCCTGTAAAAGGACATCTTGTGATGGCCAAACAACTTTTGATATTGAAAATATGCTCATTTTTCCACCTCTAAATCCACCATATGTCAACAACAAAGAAGCATGCCCAATCATCTTTGAAAAATCATTTTCCCCTGAGATTCACTTGTAACCATTCATCTTGTTCATAGATTTACGTCCTTGATAAGCACTGGGGCTAAAATATGTCTTCCAAGTTTGTTTTGCTTGACTACAATCTCTTAAGATATGAATATTAGTTTCTTCTACTAAACCACAAATATTGCAGTAAGGAGAATGAACGAACCTCCTCTTGAACCTTTGCTCATTCCACATAATTTTACCTTGAGCCACCAGTCAAAGGAAATTTTGAATATGTCGAGGGACATGAGTTTTCCAAATGTAACTCCAAAACCAATCCAAATGGTAGGAAAAAGGGTCAACAATTGCTTCGTAAGCCGATTTCATTGTGAAACACCCATTTTCAAAATTTTCCAAACATAATTATTGTGATTCTCAAGATCTTCATGAACTAGAAAAGCTACAAACTTATGCATGATGGTGCTAGACAAATAAGGCCGAATATAGCTCCAATCCCTAACTTGGTTTGGAATCCAATAATCACTAACCAACTTATCTTTTTTCATACCAAGGCAACTGAACTTTACAAAATCCAATTAAAGGATCATCCATAAGCCAAACATATGTCTAAAACTGTGCGTTATGCCCATCACGAACATTCCACCCATTGTTTCCATAATGCTTTTTTCATTTCATGTATTTTATTTTGTACTTATTATAAAATATATGTTTGGTTTGATGAATATATTAATTTATTGCATGAGCATGCATTAGTCAATAGTAATAAAATTAGAATTAATAAATACGTAAATAAATAGTTAATAAAAAAGTGATTTCAAAATCTTGTCGGATGCAAACCAATTAGTTTATTTTTTTGATTCGACCAAATGGAGACTCAAATCAAATCAAATCTATATAATTAAAAATATTTGCTAAATAAGATTCACCCTAACATTCAAACATACGGGGGTGCTAAATTGCTAATAATCTCATGTACTCTTTATTCTACTCAATTTATGATCCATATGAAAAATATAAAAAAGCGAAAAGTGAATATTCCTTCCATCTCATGAAATTAGATTTATATGTCCTTATTTTCCTCAAATTAGAGTTCACTTTTTCTTTTAAATGAAAATATAGCAATTTCTTAATTTTGTAGTTTTTGTAATATATCACATTTATTAGTAAATTATTATTATTTTTAGTTTTTTAAAACACTCTTAATTAATTATAAAAATAAAAAATGTATTATTTTAATCATATTAATTATTTTTTCATGATTTGTGTAAAACACAAGTTTAAGCGAGCTTAATTTGTTATTATTTTTTGGAGTTCATTTGTTATTATTAATTTTTAGAAATTTTTTTAAATAGATTGAGTTTACTACTCATCTGTAAACTAATTTAATCAAATAGTGACATATATGTGTATTTATTAATTATTATTTTTATATTAATTAATGTGAATAAAATCATTAAATATATATCATTATGTGATTAAATTAGTTTACAAATAACGGATTATACGATTATTTTTAAATTTTTTTGTAATTTTTGGTTTGATTTCGAATGGGCTTGACACTGGATCCAGTAGTCCTTGCCCAAAAAGCCCAGCCATCTATACTTCTCCAGTGGACTGAAAAAAATATAGAAGGGGCGTAAATTAGAAAATTATGGAGGGTATTTGTGACATTACAAAATAAAAAATCATTTGCGCGGGAAAATACTTCATCTCTTAGCTTCAGTCTCGCGGCACTACAAGCAACAAACAGATCACAAGGGTTTGTTTGCAAGTGGTGAATCTTCTCCACTCTTCATCCTACCCATTCCTCGCCATGTCTCTCATTTGATGTCCATCAAGTAATTAGCTACCATAAATTTTTACGAAATGATCCGCCATAGCCGCAGATGGGACCCCAAGGATTCCGGCCGGAGCTCCAAGAAGCAGAAGCTGATGCGCAATGCTGAAGAGGAGCTCGACTCCAAGTTCGGTTTTGATCTCTTCACTGAGGGCGACAAACGCCTGGGTTGGCTTCTCACTTTTGCTTCTGTAAGTTGTATCCAATTTTACTGCCCCGATTTTTTGACCTCATCTTCAATTTTCCGGTGTTTGATTAGTCTGTTTATTTGTTTACTGAAGAAATTATTATTATTTTTTAATTTTTTTTAAACTGCAGTCATCTTGGGAGGACCAAGAAACTGGCAAAGTGCACAGTTGCGTTGATCTCTATTTTGTTTCTCAGGTTAGGTTATATATGAATAAAATGTCTATTTTTTGGCTGTTTTATTTTGATTAATGAAATTAATTATAATGGAGAATTTGCAGGATGGTTCTTCTTTCAAGTCGAAGTTCAAGTTCCGGCCTTATTTCTATGCTGCCACGAAGGTAGGACCTCTACTTGTGGCTTTCAAATGCCCTACAAAATGCTTTTGCTGCTAATTTTACGTGATGTAACTATTATAGGAAAAAATGGAAATGGATGTTGAGGCCTATTTGCGTCGACGCTACGAAAGTCAAATTGCTGATGTCGAGATTGTGGAGAAGGAGGACCTTGTTCTTGTGAGTCTCTTTATCTTCTTGGCGACTGGTTTTAGGCCTTTAATTCTTTTTGAGCCTTGGCAGCATTTTTTTATTTATTTTTCCTGATCATGTCATTTTCTTTTTCTGAAGAAATGAAATTGTACTTCAGGAAGGACCTTAGGGATTTCAGAAGTCCTTTAGGAGCAACTATGTGAGCAGGGAAAAGCTTGATTTTTTAATTTATCTCTTCACAACCTAAACAAAATGTACTGGTAATTATGAATTTTAGTCTTATAAGTGTTTTTAAGTGATGTTTCTGAGGAGTTTAGACAAAACCTGCTAAAGTTTAGGATTCGTTTAAATTATTATGTTTCAAGGGCTAGATTTCATGATTATGTTTGGGAACTTATGATCTGAAGCAGCAGAACTTACAGAATTGTCAGTAGGGGCTGTCAAGTATGTTCTGCAAATCAGAAGCTGAGCCAGATGTTATAATGTGATATGCTCAGCTAGAAGAAGCTTTTGAGCAACGAGTCTCTCTCAAATAAGAGAAGAGAATGAGAAAAAAAGCAATAGTTCCCCAAGATTTACTCCCTAAGATCTCAGGAATCAGATCTAAGATTCGGTGCATCGACGTCTCCGGTCTATGGCATGGCATCACACTCCATTCAAAATATTAGAAGCTGAAATTTTCCTCTCAACTTTCTGTTAACTAATCAACGGACTACATATTCCTTGGAGAACTAAACTTAGAAACAAAATGCGAAAATGAAGGCAACTTATAGTCTTGTTCAAAAGAAAAACAAAAAATTCAACTTATAATCTGTGCTCTTAGATATTTTCTCTTTTCTATTGACCATGAATGATTCTGTAATAAATTGGATTTCAACATTACTTTTTCTTGAAATAATCTTTGTTCTTTTAAATTGTCTTTGATCCTATTTTATTGATATTTAACCTTGGTTTAATTATGTTGCATCCTTTGATGAATTGTATTTGTCCTGATTGCTTTATATGTTCATTGGCAGAAAAACCATTTATCTGGTTTACACAAAAGATATCTAAAATTATATTTTTCTACTGTTCAACAATTGATGGATGTGAAGAAAGATCTATTGCATGTTGTTGAAAGAAACCAGGCAAAGTTTGATACTGCAGAAGCATATGAGTCCATATTAACAGGGAAAAGGTAATGCTCGTGCTTTTGGTGTACATTCCATATGCTTGGAAGGAATATATCATTTCTTTCGAAGTTCTACTTAGAAATTTATTCAGGGGACAGCTTGGTTTCATATACACTTCATATTCATGTCAAACCTTGATTTCTTATATTTTGTACTATTGATATGGTTCTTATGTTATTTGGTACCTGATCAGTAGAGAACAAAGACCTCAGGACTTTCTAGATTGTATAGTTGATCTCCGGGAGTATGATGTTCCATACCACGTTCGCTTTGCCATTGACAATGGTAATTTATTATGCAATTCTCTCAGTTATGGATTTTCTTTTTTCTACTACATTATTATTGTCAAGTTAAACGAATTGCGCAACTATTATGTGACAACCTGTAATTCCATGCTATTTAGATATCCGATGTGGGCAGTGGTATGATGTTAGTGTATCCAGTAGTGGTGTTATGCTTGAAAAGAGGGCTGATCTTCTGCAACGTGCTGAAGTTCGCATATGTGCATTTGATATTGAAACTACCAAGCTTCCATTGAAGTTTCCAGATGCTGATTATGATTTAATAATGATGATATCATACATGGTTGATGGACAAGGTTTCTTAATTATTAACAGAGAGGTACATAGAATAAATTTTGGTTATTCAATAATTAGGTCATTGTTCACTTTATGGTATTTCTTGTTCATAGGATAAATTATGATTTTCAGAGCCTTTCAGCGTTTGATAATTGCATGTTGGTTGTTTCATACTGTCTGTACATGGTCTACTCCACCCTTTAATTAGACGATTAAATAGTGTGTGGTGGTGTGTTAAATTTGATAAATTCATTCTTCCAAATCACTCCATTTGACTGATTTTTTTTTTTCTCAGTTTCTCCTCTTATGAAAAGAATGATCTCATTGAATTGCTTATATTGATAGTTCTTGTATTCAAGTAGATGATATTGATATGTAATCTATATAGCATACTAAAATATTCGCAAGCTGATTTCCACAAAGAAGATTTCAAGTCTAATAAATGGTTAAAAATTACATAGTGCGTGAACAGTGATAGTTCAAGATAGATTGCATAATTACAATTGGGAAAGACAGTGAAAATTGGGAAATGCTTTTATAAGGGAGTAGATATTGTCCCGGATGATGTTCAAAAGGTAGTGTAGAAAAGGCAAAAAAATGGTAGAATATTAGGTTAAGCGTCATGTTGATTGATATTTTAAAGGAAAAATGTGGTGTTTTCAATATGATGTAAAGTATTGAAGTGCTTATATTCCCTGAAGTAAAAGAACTTCAAATCCATCTGTCTCATACTTTCTCATCTCTTGCAAAGGTCGTTTGCCTGTCTACGTATCTAGAAATGCATCTTTATCTCTATCTCTGGTGTCATTGTTTGTTCTATTTATATAAACCCATGACATCTGTTTTCAAATTAATCAAGTTGATTTTCTTTCAGTGTGTTGGGGAAGACATAGAGGATTTAGAGTACACTCCAAAACCAGAATTTGAAGGGTGCTTCAAAGTGACCAATGTGCAAAATGAGGTAGTGAAAATCTATCAATCTAGTTGAATTGGGAAGCTGATATGTGGGTTTATGTCGCTGTATAATATTGTTCTACTTGCAGGTAGAACTTCTTAGAAAGTGGTTCACCCACATGCAAGAGGTGAAACCTGGCATTTATGTTACATACAATGGTGATTACTTTGACTGGCCATTTCTGGAAAACAGAGCAGCTTATCATGGGTTGAAGATGAGTGATGTATGCTGCTTGTTCCTCACTTGCTAATCCCTATCCCTATATGTTCACTTATAGTTGTTTAAGTCAATAAAATGTCACAACTTGAGCTTTATCAAATAAATGACATCACACACTTTTTGTTGTTTGAAAAAGCGTAAAGTTTTTAACTTTCAACTTTGTTATTTGTATCAGTTTCTAACCCCTCTAGGCTAGTCATCTTTTATCAGGATGCTCATGGTAATTGACTATGACATGCAATACTGAAGATGTATAACTTGAAAATTTCAATTATTATGCTTATTACTACAACATTGTTAGGCATTCAACTTCTAGTTTTCTCATAGGACTTTATTACCATTATTTTTTTTTAATTTTCTTGGGGAGTGTGGTTAGAGGAAGGGGAGGGAACAAGGAAAGCATTTTACTTTTACACAATATTTAAAATTATTTGCTTGGTTGTATGTGATTAACTTTCCCTTTCATCAATTGCTGGGATCAGAAAGAGTGTGCTTTTGGCGACTTTAATTGTTGTAGGCTTTCCATGTTTTGTTGGAAAAATTTCAGTACTATTTTTCAAGGATATGAAGAGTTCAAGTGAACCTTGAGGATTATATCCTAAAGCTATTAAGACAAGATTTTTTTTTAATTTGTTGAAAACATTCTTTTTTCTTCTTTTGGTTCCATGTCTTGTTTTTGTGAACTTTAATCTGTTGACTTGATTTTGAGACTGGCAACTTCATGTTTTTGTAGGAGGAATAGTGAATTACGGCTATATGATCAATTCATTGAGTTTCAAGCATTTGTACATATTTTACTAAATGCTGCATTGTTTTTCTATTGAGTTTTCAGGAGGTTGGTTTCTCGTGTGACAAGATTCAGGGGGAATGCCGTGCTAAATTTGCTTGCCATTTGGATTGTTTTGCTTGGGTCAAACGTGATAGTTATCTCCCTCAAGGGAGCCAAGGTTTGAAGGTGCAGCTTCACGCTGGGGATCATTGTTTTTTATGACTTTAGTTTATGTTTGCTTGTTAAACTATTTATTGAAGTAACATGTCGGTTTTCATGCTAGTGACCATGTGCTAGTTGGCTTTTCAGATTCCCTTTTTCGTTGTTCTTTTTAATAAATGAGATGGGGATGGTATATGCCTTGCTGCAGCAATTTTCTCTTTAATAATGTATTTCACTTTACATACTGGATACAACCATGCAGACAAGCTAAAATCCTTCAGTTTTAGTTATCCTCATTTTCTATCCTTTCAATGAACTTTGTTGCCTTGAATTTCAGAGAGGCATTTTGCAATTTCACAATTCCCTTGACCAGCATTTCAAATTTAGTAATTTTCTGAAAGACAAATGAAGTTCATAGAAGGTTTTGCTTGTTTACCTATGAAGAATGTTATTCTACATTCTTCAGGTGAATGCCGAACTTCAGATAGAACAGTCTCCAATGGTATTAGCAATAAAACTTTCATATTGTAGTTCTGTCACACAAAAAACTTTAAAGACAGAAATGTTAAATTGCATAATTTTAACCATTCAACTAATGTGACAGCTATGCTCTTAAGGCTGTGGATGCATTACTTACCTTTTCTATTATTCATGTTAAATTTCATTCTCAATTTGTAGATAAGCTCAGATTCATGTTTCTTTCTCGTAGAGTAACCCTTTTTCCTTTTTTAATCACATGCCAGGCTGTTACTAAGGCAAAATTAGGTTATGATCCATTGGAGGTCAATCCAGAGGACATGGTTCGCTTTGCAAAAGAAAATCCTCAGGTATGAGTAAGGTGCAGTGTTTCCAAATAGCCTTGCTTATACAGCGTTTTCTAATATCACATTCTTTTCAATTAATAATGAGCTAGGCCACTTTTTACCCCATTTACATTTTTTTCCATTACGACAAAATGAAGGAACAGGATCTATTTAGCTCACTGCAACTAGTTTAGGATTAATGCTTTGTTGAATATACATTTTTTTTTTATCAGATTCAGTTTAGATGTAATCATTTAATGACTAAATATTGAATTTGCTTTATGTGGATTCTTTACACAAACATTTCTGATACTGATTTTTTTTTTCTGCAAATGTTGTGACAGACAATGGCCTCATATTCAGTTTCTGATGCTGTAGCAACTTATTATTTGTATATGACCTACGTTCATCCATTCATTTTCTCTCTTGCAACTATAATTCCAATGTCACCAGATGAGGTTTTACGTAAAGGTAGTGGAACACTTTGTGAAATGCTTCTTATGGTGCAGGTGGGTTCTTGTGCACATTTATGTGGAAGCTTTGGTCATTTTTGTTATGTTTCTTTCTTTCCAATTTTAATTTCATTCTCACATGTTCTAACAGGCATATAAGGCTAATGTTATCTGCCCTAACAAACACCAATCTGAACCCGAGAAGTTCTACAATAACCACCTTCTTGAGAGTGAGACATACATTGGTGGCCATGTGGAGTGCCTTGAAAGTGGCGTTTTCAGATCTGATCTACCTACTAGTTTTAGGCTTGTTCCATCTGCATATGATGTAAGTTGTTCCATTTGAGCAACCAGTGCAAGTTCTTGAACTGGTAACTGATCTTTTTATTTTTTAATTTTTAATTTTTATTTTGATTGGATTCAACTCATTGCTTCAGGTATTAGAACTATGTGGTAGCTCATATTATTTTGTGCATTTTGCCCTCTTCATCATTTGTGAACCACTTTTAACGTCTAGGAGGTTCCCACATTCTATTCCTTAGGCTATCATGGCCTTAAACACTGTTTTCACAGAAACCCATTGTCATCATATAGGATAGAAATCCTTCCAACTCTGACATCTATCAGGTTCTCACATTCCACCCATTAACAGAAATCAGTTATTGTCATATGGGATAGAAACCCTTCCTAGCATATGACACTCTCTAATGCAAAGATCATATTATTTGGAGTGCAGGTTGAGTTAAATGCAAAACATTTGCTCATTAACCATGAATCTAAAATTTAGTTATGCAAACAGAGTACATTTCTTCATATTGTACATTTTCCCCCAATACAAGGCAATTTAATTTCTTGCAAGTTTGGCTAGGTTCGGAGCAAGTTTTTGATTATTATTATTATTATTATATTTATTTTTTTGGTGGGGTGTGGGGGTGCGTGTGGGTGCTGTTGGATTGTTATTCTATAAGTAAAACACTCTTGATAGTAAGATATATATTAATGGTATAGCTTCCATTTGACTGATGATAGATTATTTTGATTTCTAGCAACTTATCAATAACCTTGATCGAGATCTTCAGTATGCTATTAGAGTAGAGGGTAAGATGGACTTGGATTCAGTCTCCAATTATGATGAAGTGAAGAATGCTATCTTGGAAAAGGTACTGACACTTCATTTCAGCATGAGGACTAAATCTTTATGTTAATATCTTGAGTTTTTATAATGCCATTTGAATATTTTGAGATGTAGAGAAAGGTAGTTCTGAGATGATGCAAATAAATAAGATAAAAAGAAAGATAAAGTGGAAATAAGTATTTCTTAATTTTTCTTTTGCAGCTTGTGACATTGAGAGATGAACCTGTTCGTGAAGAGTGCCCTCTCATTTATCATCTTGATGTGGCTGCAATGTATCCAAACATCATTTTGACAAATAGGCTTCAGGTTCAATCGCTAATAAGCTTCTCCATCAGTAGTTGGCTTTTCTATAACAGTTCAATTTTGTCTTATGTTGTAATGCGAGTAACACCTCATCAATTAGAATCTGGACCTGGAAAACCAGAGACTGCCATTCTTCATTTCATTCTCGAGAGAGATTTCTGTTGAAATAAAGAAAGAAAAAAGAAACAACCTTTTACTGTTGTATACACTGCTTCTGGTTAGCTGGAATTGGCCTTTTTGGAAAAGGCTCAGCATTCATTGAGATAGAAACCAGAGAAGATTTTGGAAGTAAAATTAAGGGTTTGTGCAATGGAAAATAAAAGAGGATGCAAGAAGGTCTTGTTGATATAAAGAAAGAAAAAGAAACAAGGTTATAGAGTTGTATATTCACTGTTCCTGGTTAGCTCGAATTGGCTTTTTTTAGGGGAGGACTGAGGATTTACAGAGATTTTAGAAACTAGAGAAGTTTTTGGAAGCAAAATTAAGGGATTTATGCAATGGATAATAGAAGAGTAGGCTATATTATTATGCTACGCATAGTTTTCGAGTTAGGATGCTGGGAATAATTATAGCATGTCTTCATAATTGTCTCATTATATCACATATTGTCTGCTAGCATCCCCTTATATTTATTTCTGCCTTCCAGCCATTCTTTGGAAAGGTTCCTTATATTTTTCTTGTTTTTCCAATTTCAGCCCCCTTCTATAGTTACAGAGGAGATTTGTACTGCATGTGACTTCAATCGTCCGGATAAAACTTGTCTTAGAAAGCTTGAATGGGTTTGGCGTGGAGAGGTCTTTATGGCAAAGAGAAGGTTCTTTTTGCGTTTTACACATTTCTTCCTCTGGTTCTCTTTCTGTAGCAGTGGTGTACTTATATTCTCTAATTTTGAATGGACTTAAATCTATTTCAGTGATTATTATCACTTGAAGAATCAAATTGAGTCTGAGTTTGTTGATGGCTCTGATGGTCAGCTGTCAAAATCTTTTCTTGACCTTCCTAAGATGGAACAGCAATCCAAGCTCAAAGAGCGTCTAAAGAAATACTGTCAGAAGGTATATTTCTAGCTCTATTTAAAAATCTGATTATGAAAAGCTAGTCTTGCTCATTTTTCGTGCATTCTTTAGGCATATAAGCGTGTGCTTGACAAACCTGTCACCGAACTTCGAGAAGCAGGGATTTGCATGCGTGAAAATCCGTTTTATGTTGACACTGTTCGCAGGTGTGCAATTTGTATGTTTTATCATAGGTTAATTAACCTAATTGTTTCTTTCTAATCATTTCTTTCTGTGTGATGTCCTCTGTGTGAATATGAGAATTGGCATTTACTGTCTAATCTAAAGCCAATTGGTGGTAGCATTTACACTTGATATACAAAGATTAATTATACTAATATCCATGTTTTAATCTGGATTTAGCTTCCGGGATAGAAGGTATGAATATAAGGGACTTAACAAAGTCTGGAAGGGGAAGTTAGCAGAAGCTAAGGCTAGTGGAAATTCCATTAATATTCAGGAAGCACAGGTATCAATGTTTCTTTTTTTGAATGAAATGAAAAAAATATTCTCATGATTATAGAACTTGTTCTCACATAAGTTGCTGTTGCTTATTCATGCTTGCAGGACATGGTTGTGCTTTATGATTCATTGCAACTTGCACACAAATGCATTCTTAATTCCTTCTATGGATATGTCATGCGCAAGTGAGTTCATGATTTTTATTTTCTGATCCACAGCCTCATGGATTTGACTATTCTTGTCTTTTCCAAAATGGTGATTTTACTTGTTTTTGTTCCAGGGGTGCAAGATGGTACTCGATGGAAATGGCTGGTGTAGTTACATATACAGGAGCAAAAATAATTCAGAATGCTCGCTTGCTTGTTGAAAAAATCGGAAAACCTCTCGAGTTGGATACTGATGGTATTTGGTGTGTGCTTCCTGGATCTTTTCCAGAGAACTTTACATTTAAAACAAAGTAAGATACTGCTAATACTGATCGATATTCTTGTATAATAATTATGGCCTTGACTGGATCTTCATTTTCTGTTATTAACCCCTTGAATCTAAATTCTTGTATTCCTGCTATTATATTTGTATGATATTAACCCCTCTAGTCTTGGGAGAAAATTATGTGCTTACTTTCATTTGTGAAAAATATATATCAGGGACTTGAAGAAAAAGCTAACAATCTCATATCCCTGTGTCATGCTTAACATTGATGTTGCAAGAAACAATACAAATGAACAATACCAGGTCAGTCGGAAGCTTTTTATAGTCTATGTATCCTAATGTCTCACTTCCAGATGTCAAGATGTACTTATATTGTAGCAATAAGGATTTTTATCTCTCATTTTCCTTTTGCTAGGAACCAAAATGATTGTTTGAAGTTCTAACTTTCTTTTTAGAACAGACACTTGTGGATCCTGTAAATAAGACATATTCAACTCATAGTGAATGCTCAATTGAATTTGAAGTGGATGGTCCATACAAGGTAACATGAAATAGTACATAATTATAGAATTAGAACTTTTGGTTTACTCGATATTTCATAATTTGTTTGGTAATCATGCAGGCAATGATTCTTCCCGCTTCTAAAGAGGAAGGAATTTTGATTAAGAAGCGGTATGCTGTTTTCAATGATGATGGAACCCTTGCTGAGCTCAAAGGTTTTGAAATCAAGCGTAGAGGTGAGCTAAAGCTCATCAAAGTTTTCCAGGTATTGCTTTAGTATTTTACATCTGTATATATTTTTCAAAAGTTAATAGGGTTGTGGCATTGTCGACGTCTACAATTAATGTAGTATCACTCTGCTCAATATGCATTTTTCTTATTTGGCAGGCTGAGCTTTTTGATAAGTTCTTGCATGGATCAACTTTAGAGGAATGCTATTCAGCTGTAGCTGCTGTAGCCAACCGCTGGCTTGATCTTCTTGATGTATGTACAAAATACATTTAATAGTTTAACTATTTAACTCTTCTTTTCTAAAGCAAAATGTGAAGTCACCTTGAGACTTCTTTTTCCTATATATTTATTTTTCTTAAACTCAAGGTTGTTTATGACTGGATAAATGCATAAGGCTGAAATATGGGAATCTTCTCAGTATTATCTTTCTCATTAACATTCTACTCTCAGAATCAAGGAAAGGATATTGCTGACAGTGAGTTGCTTGATTACATATCTGAATCAAGTACAATGAGCAAGTCCTTGGTAGACTATGGTCAACAAAAGTCATGTGCAGTGACCACTGCAAGGCGTCTAGCAGATTTTCTTGGTGACACAATGGTTAAAGATAAAGGATTACGTTGTCAATATATAGTTGCATGTGAACCCAGGGTATGCTTATTTTTTCAGTTTATGATAAATACATAGCTGATTATTTGATGTGTGAACATTTTCTCCCATGATTTTTATGTCATGCAAGCTCTATCTTACCATCGTGATTGCTGTGAAATCAAGATATCCATTATAGTTAGGTTTTCAATAAAGCTAGCAACATAGCATACAAAGGACAAGTGTATGTTGTAGAATTACAAGATGAAAACTCTCAATTCAAGGACTTTGTCTTTGTCTGCTTGAGTTACTAAGTGACATGTTATACATACTTCGGAGCTTGTCATTTATTGAGCCCCCAATATGTACACCTTATTCAAAGCCATACTTTGTGCTGTAGATTGATTATATTGTTTGTCATTGTATTACTAAGTTATTAATGGGAAATCAGGAAAGGAAAGTTGTGGTGTCACCATGTTCATAATCACAAACTTTCTAAATTCTAGATGCGACATTGGATTGTATAAATGTATACACATAATCACAAACTTTCAAAATTCTAGATGTGACATTGGATTTTATAAATGTATACACTTAGTTGGTTTGTGACCCAGTGCCTTTTTTATTTTTAACTTCTCTCTCTCTCTCTCTCTCTCTCTCTCTCTCTCTCTATTGTTTTTGTATTTGTAGATTCTCTGATATTTTTGAAAAAGATGCACTTAAAGTCATTTAGATTATAATCACTATAGCTACTTCAAACAAAAATCTGATGAATTGAATCTGTTGTTTGTCAAGGACAAATTAAATAAGATCAATCAATTACTTTCTTTATGTTTCCCTCCTCAAATTTAAAAAAGAATAAAGAGATGTGCTGCAGAGATAGCGAAATGATGTTGTGGCCTAAACACTCTGGTGGGGCAAGTTAGTGGAATTAATTCATAATTGTTCTATTGTGCTTAGAATTTTGCATAGTCAACATTTTATTTCAATCTCAAAATGAATAAAATTTTTTAGGTTATGATAATGAAATTATTATGGTTCATTTGAACTGGTCTTTAATTGAAATAGAATTAACTTAGAAGTGTTTCTAGCATACAATCAATCATATTGTCCTTTGCCCTTTCTCTGTCGATCTCCTTTGCCATCTTTATTTTTTGGTGCAATATGTCCTCGATGCTTATGTCTAATATTTTATTATTATTTTACTTTTGGTGTTTGATATTGCTAAAGATTATAATAATTATTATATGAGCAGGGAACACCAGTCAGTGAGCGTGCTATTCCTGTTGCAATATTTGAAACTGATGCTGGTAAAATTTTATCATGTTTTCCTTGGGTCATTTCTTTTTTCTCTTTTTTTCTATAAATATGATAAGAATGCATTTTCATTTGCAGAAATAACGAAATTCTATTTGCGAAAATGGTGCAAGACTCCAACAGATGTAGGCATTCGGTCCATCATTGACTGGTCATATTACAAGCAAAGACTAAGCTCAGCAATTCAGAAAATTATTACAATTCCTGCTGCAATGCAGAAGGTTCTATTACTTGTTCAATTTTATCAGATAAGCCCTTAATGAGTCTCTCCTTTTCTGGCATATTGGTAATGACTTGAATACTCTGCAGGTTGCTAACCCTGTCCCCAGGGTAAGTCATCCAGACTGGCTGCATAAAAAGGTTCGTGAGAAGGAAGATAAATTTCGCCAAAGAAAATTGATTGATATATTCAGCATATCCAGTAAGGAAGATTTGCCAAGGAAGAATAATGATTCCATTACTGCTATCCATATGATGGGTGAAGACAATGTTGAAGATTTGGAAGACTTCCGAAACAAAAGCAGTTCTGTAAATGGGCCTAGGCCTATTGTTCGTTGTTATGCAATCAGTAATAAAAAAAGTTCACTCAAGGCAACAAACAGACTGGATTCCTCACAACAGCAAAATGATAGTGTTGAAATTCTGGATGATCCATCTTCCTTGTCACAACAAAATACATCCTCTGATGAAAATATTGATAAAAATGTAGATTATCAGGGGTGGCTTGAACAGAAGAAAAGAAAGTGGAAAGATGCTCTGGACAGAAAGAAGAGGCAAAGGTGTGCCTTTTTTTGTTACCTACACGGAAAGCCCATTTTAAGACTTGTTTTGAACCTTATAAATTGATATGCGGTTACTGGCCAATTAATCCTTTTTTTCCATGTGGTTTTTTCTTACATTTGAGGGGATCAAAATCTATGTTAATAGATCCACAAGCATGGTTGTTGCATAGTGGGTGGCAGATGCTAGGAGCTGAACAGATAAACTGGCTATATTATTGTCAGTATCCAGTTGTTATTTACAGATGTAAAAGAGATGACCTAAAAAATATGTTGCACTACTGTTGGCATAGTGAAAAATCAAGCCCTTTAGCGTTCTTTTTTTTTTGAATGAAAGTCATCATTTAACCTCAACAAAGTAGGGAATTATTCTCATTAATCTTGCTTTTTCTTTATAATCAGGCACCTTCTTAACAAAGATTTCCTGTTATATGAGTTACCATGCATATGCTGATCCGCCATATATGTTTTGTTAGATTCTTGTCCATTGTTATACAATTGTGTTATTGTGATCACATGCTTATGTTTTATCCAATAGTTTTAATCAATGCGTACTTATGTACATTGGTAGGTTGGGCAATTTGAGGAACTCCAGTCGTGCTAATGGTGCATTTGTGCCATTAGGCTATCATAAAAATCATAAGAAAGCTGAGTGTCAAACTGGAGTTGGTTCATATTTTACAACACATGAAGTAGCTTTAACACGATGCCACTGGCAGGTACTAAATTCTATGGTTAAGACATTTGGCTGCAATGATTGCTTTATTGCTGCTTAATCTTGGCTTTTATGGTACAGATACTACAGTTGCTTCCAAGTTCGCATGATGGTCAATTTTTTGCTTGGGTTGTTGTTCAAGGAATAATGCTTAAAATTCCTATAACTGTTCCAAGAGTATTTTATCTGAACTCTAAAGCACCTATAACAGAAAAATTTCCTGGAAGGCATGTGAACAAGACTCTTCCTCATGGAAGGCAAAGCTATAACCTAGTTGAGGTATCTCAAGCGTTACTTCTTTTGGTTATATTATTTATTGTGCTATTTTCTTTATTTGGTACTTCATTTTTTGGCTATTATCTCTTTATAGGTTATCATAGATGAAAATAAATTTAGAAAAGAAAGCAAAAAAATGGTGGCTCTTCTTGCTGATCCAGAAGTTGAGGTTAGCGTATTCTAATTTTAAATTTTACTTGACTTTGAAATGATTCTTGTCTTCATGCTTTAATTCAAGCACCAAGTACTTTGAGGTTTTATATATACAAGTGTTAAACATTTCGTCCATGAAGAAAGTCCCAGTATTGCATCTCACCAATTATCTTATCTGTTATTTCAGATAGTTGTATTTTTTGGTAACATAATTATATTTGCATTTGTGCATATTATTCTTACAGCATGTGCTATATTTTCTAATTGCAATTTTTTTGTATTTACACAAGCTTGCTGAATTGCAGTTCCACCTTGAAATGTCATTCTTGTTATTAGTGGTCTATTAAAAAATTCTCCTCTTTTGTTCTAATTACTTTAACAGATATTCAAATGTTTGCCTTATATTTTTGGGCTTTATTAAACCCATACTGATTTTTATTGGAGATAAAAAGAAAAAAAATATTTAGGAAATTTCTAATAGAGGATTTATAAGATTGAAATTTGAATACAATGTGGTAATTTTCACTTGAATAATTATAAGTTGCAAGTCTCAGTTTTCATTTCTGGTTTTGATTTTGGTTTGATTAGAATTCAAATTTTCATCAGGGGATATATGAAGCAAAGATGCCATTGGAGTTTAATGCCATACTCCAGATAGGTTGCGTCTGTAAAGTGGATAAAGCAGCTAAGAAACAAAATGCACAGGATGGCTGGATTCTTAGTGAACTGCACATGAAGACGACAGCAGAATGTTCATATTTGGACCAATCAATCTCTTTCTTTTACCTGTATCATAGGTAATCCCTAATACTATTTAAGGGTATTGCTTAACCTTTTTTGAACAAGCAGAGGATTGTTTTAAGTGGTTTTCTATTTCTCCATTGTTCTTCTAGCGCTGAATCCAAGTACCAATTCTGGTACCAAAAATTTATCATTGATTGCAGCATCTCTGAAGGACGTGCTATATTTGTTGTGTATTTGCCTTTATTGACAACTGTGTCTGTTGTGGTGGTCAACCCTTATCAAAATAAGGACTTGTCACCATCTTTTCTTGAAAGACAATTTCGTGAAGCTTGCCATGCATTGTCTATTGAATCACCCCTTCCGAAGAATGGTACTGTTTTCAAGGTATTTTTTGCCAGCTTTGAATGTGTTTTTTGACTATCTTATACTTCAATTACTGTTACCATGCTGTTTGCCCTAACATATGAATTTCAGGTGGAATATGTTGAGCGTGTCAAGGATGCTGAAAGGATTTTTCAAGGAACAATAAGCGAACTCAGGTTTTACATCATGTTTGATTCTCTTTAAAGAAATACCACTTGATAGAGGAGTTTAATATTCCAAAAAAATATAAAATTTCTTTTAACGAATGCCGTTATGGATGTCTGTCTTTATGATATTTGTGGCACCATTCAGGAAGATAGTCTGGAGGGTGCTGTAATAATTGTTCAACATGGTCTTTGGAAAGGGTTTGTCCAGAGTTCTGATACTCTTATTGGTTGGAGTTACAGGTTTCTGTAATAACCAGCCAACAGTCTTTTAAGGGGGTTTGCCAAGAGTTTTTATAGACTTTTATTGGTTTGAATTAAAGAGAGTTTGGTGGCAGAAAAGATGCTAAGGTTCTGGAGAATTATACTTTATGCAATTCCTTGGAGTATTGTGTTGTCAAGAAATGCATGAGTTTTTGATAGACCAGATTTTTTCTTTAATCTTCTGTTGGACAAGATGGTGTTTGTATCCTTTTTTTTTTAATGGCTTTTCCTGCTTGTGCTTGTGAGCTTCTGAATGAGTGCCTGTAAGGGTCATTTGGCTTGATTTAACTTTGCTTCTTATAGTCTTTATTTTTGTGCCTTGTGTTTTGTTTTTGTGCTGGATGGAATATGAGGATACCTTATCCTGCATGTTTTATTCTTTTTTCTTTCTTTCTTAATTAAATTTCTTTTGTTTTAACAAAAATGGTCAATGTAGTAAAACTGAATGATTTTACGTTTCTTAAGATGTGTATTCTTATAAGTTCAAAAAGCTGTGTATGTTATCCTATATCTATGCTTATGGTATAATGATTTATGAAGCAGTGACTCTTCTATTCCCTACTTTCCCTTTCACAACATCTGCAATTATGTATCAGATGAAAATTTTAATTGTTTTACTCCTGGTTAATTTTCTGTCATTCATTTTCATGAGCCAAATCATATTTGCATAAAATGTTTTCTTTTATTGACAGAGATAAACATCATGGACCAGTTATTGCTGTCATTGAATGCCCAAATGCTGATTTGATGAAGTCAGGCATACCAGCTCTTGATAATTTCCCTTGTGTGAAGATACCTTCCAATGCTCGTGACAGTCAGTATCAGGTAATAAAATTATAAATTAATGGCTGCTTAACATGCAGAAGTTTGCCTATGCATTTGCCTATATTCATAATAGATTTTGGTTTCCCCATATCACAAAGAAGATGTATTGAAGAAAGAAAATGCAGTGTAATAACCTAAACTTCTAGAGCTTAATCTATTCATGCTGGAGTTTAATTTTTTAAAACTAGAGCTTAATTTGTTCATAGCAGAGCTTCATTCTCATGCTCTGTATCATGTAGGTCCTAGGGTGGCAGCAAGCAGCTGCAAAAATTGGAATGCAACGTTCTGCTGCATCATCTCAGTGGTTGAATGAAAGGGTTTCCCTCTCAAGATATGCCCATGTAATTTGTTGACTTGTTTATTTTCCTAGCTGCAGTCTTGGTGGATTTATGTTTGTTTATGTAGATATGAACTTCAGATTTACTGGTACAGGTTCCTTTGGGAAATTTTGAACTTGACTGGCTTATATTTACGGCAGATGTTTTCATCTCAAGAGCATTGCGTGATCAGCAACAGGTACTAAAATGGAACAATAATTAAATTTCAGTTTATTTGTGAAGATTCTTTTCATCATTTTTTCTTTGTTAGTAACAAATGAATGAAGTCCATCAGAGCTGTGGGCATTTCTTCTCAAGAGCTTGCCATTGTGTGTTTAATTAGTTTTTCTATCTCAACTTGCAAATGTTGATTTTTTCAGCTACTTTGGATATCTGATGATGGTCTTCCTGATCTAGGAGGCATTAGTGAAGAATCTACATGTTTTGTTGATGAGGTTTGTCGCTAACTAAGGAAGCAACTCCTACACTATCAATGTCCTGACATTTTTTAATTCCATTTTTTCTCTATTGCAACAAAGAAAGTGAAACTAATTTCTATTAATTTATGGCTCTCTTATTTTTTTTAATAATATCTAGAGCTTGTGTTGTTTCTTTGGGTGAATTGTTCTAATTGATATTTAAAATAGGTCCACCAACCCATTCTTACATACCCTGGAGCATATAGAAAAGTTTCCGTGGAGTTTAAGGTTTGGAAAAATTACTTTTTCACTTCCTTTCTTTCTCTCTTCTTCTGGGTACCTTGGGGAATATGATTGAGCTGATTTTTTATAAGCATGATTAAATTGTTCTTGCACAGATTCATCACCTGGCTGTAAACTCTCTGTTAAAGAGCAACCAGGTCAATGAAATGGAAGGAGGTTCTTTGTTCGGATTTGACCAGGATATGAATGCTGGTATCCACATTTATGATGAACAATATGGCTTTGATGAGGCTATCTCAACTGCACCTGCATTACGTGTCCTGAAACAACTTATCCAGAGGTGCCTCGCAGATGCAGTTACATCAGGAAATGTATTTGCTGATGCAATGTTGCAACATTTTTATAGATGGCTTTGCAGGTTGTGGTGTCACAGTTTGTCACATATGGTTCTTTTTCTTGACTTGAATAATAACTGCTTACGCTTTTTATTGCAGCCCTCAATCAAAGCTTCATGACCCAGCTCTTCACCGCATACTCCACAAGGTAAATGCTGCTTCATACAAGGATTATTGGATGTCTAGTTATGGGAATCAGGCTGTAAATCTCTACTTTTTTCTTTCTTTACCTGATAAAGTACTATCACTATCCTCCTAAAACATACATTTGTGGTTATAAGAAGGAAACTACAATTGTGAATGAGGTTCTCTACAATATACTCCTAAACCCCCCACTGCTCACCCCTACATTTATACACACTTCGAAATATATAATCCCTTCTGTAAGTTACTTTGTGTCTTTATTTTGTTGTATCACTATCAGTTGGTTGATGTATACTTAATTGTACACGTGTAGGTCATGCAAAAGGTGTTTGCTTTGCTTTTGGCTGAATTTCGCAAATTAGGGGCCACAATCATATTTGCAAATTTTTCAAAGGTTATTATAGACACTGGAAAGTTCAGTCTGTCTGCAGCAAAGGCTTACTGTGATAGCTTGCTTAAAACATTGCAAACAAGGTTTGTCTTGGCCAAGGAGTTGGTAGATAAATCTTCCGTTGTTGCCTGTTCTCAAATCCTGTCTTTGCTGATTGTAGAGAACTGTTTGAGTGGATTGAGCTTGAGCCGCTGCAGTTTTGGCATTCCTTGCTTTTCATGGATCAGGTTTGGTCACTCCACTTCCAGCATACCTGCATTTCCATACAGAAAAAGAGCACATATTGATATTAGAAATGTTGAGATCCTTGTCATTTTGAAAATAATCATTAATAATAAAGATAATTCTTTTTTTCTTTGTTTACACAAACTATTGGTGTCATTTAGCATTTCAATGACTTGTGGTCATTTTTTTGTTCTATTATAGTATAACTATGGTGGAATTCCAGCTAGAGCAGATGACTGTTCGCAAAATGAATCTGAAAAGGATCATTTGCAAAAACGGGAATCAGAAGTGGATATTGTATCAAGCTGGAATATTGCTGAATACTTACCCAAGAAAATCCAGGTAAATGTTTTCATCCTTACACAGAAATGCTCGGGGAACAAATTAATTGGCAAAGAAAGTAAATTTCTCTTTATTAGTTGATGAAAACTCTTACAGCTTTTGTGGATTTTACTCATATTCTGAGTTGGTCAATAGTCCATTTTTCTGTCCCTTGCAGTTTCTAGTTCTGTTTCCTAAATTAATAGGCATTTTGCAGGATCATTTTGTCTTAATTGTCTCAGAATTTATGTTTATTCCCTGGGAATACACACAAAAGCAAGGTGCAAATAGAGCATCTTTGCAGGATAATAGCTCATGTACTCCATCAATCACCGTTGCAGCTGCTGAGACGTATGAATCACAAATGGTGAAATACCTGAAAGGGCAGGTATTAATGACAATATATTCTCCAATCATGGAATGACTTGCTAATTATTTCTTAGCTATAACTTCTAAAGTAAACTTATTTTATTTGGACCTATGCAGATCAGCACTCACTTCACGGACAAACTTTTGGGGATTGTTCATGATACTGTCCTTCATATAAAGGGGATAAACAAGTCTGAGACTGATGAACAAATTTCATCCGGTTTCCCACAATTTGCGGGTAACATTTATAAAAAGGATCCTGCATTGGAGTTCATTAAGCATGTCTGTGCTGTTCTAGCCCTGGACCATAATGTGCAGCATGAAGTTCTGGTAAGTCTTTGTTTAACTGATCTAGCATTGAATTATCGAAATTATACTATGGAACTAGATTTTCAATGAGAGTTTTATGCAAGAAACTCAATGTATGCCTGTTCTTTTGTTAACTGTTTTATGGACAACCCATCTCTATTTTCCCGCCTTTTTCTGTTTCTTTTTTTGTTCATCCAGGAGCTCTGTTTCCAGTAGCTCCCTTTTTCTTTTACTTCATTTCATTCAAACTCTTTTGAAAGGCATATTCATATAGGTTGCCCATTAACCATATTTGGATTCTTAGTGAAGAGTCATAATGTTCAGACGATTGTAATAGTGGTGTTTTTCATGGTTTCATAATGTTTTTGGCTCCTATTTTGTACACCTGTTTTACACCACGAATTTGTTCTATTTATTTTGTTTCTTCTATGTTTTGAAATGGTGTTCATTTCCGAATGTTTCTATTGATTTCTTTGGGTGTTTCCTTCAGTGTACAATATTTGAGGAAACAATGAATCTTTATTTAATGGACTCTATAGTCTTGCCTCTTGCCACTATAATTGTTTCACATTTCTCATGTATAGTAAATTTTCTTTTTATCATTGTATTAAGTAGTAAAGTCTAGATGTTTAAACTGAATGAACAAATAATAAAACTTATCTCGACTCAGATGCACATGGATAGAATGATTTTGAACCAAAGAAGCATTGCTTTCTGTTAACTGGTTCCATAGTTTCTAATATGTCTGAAATGTTTTTCAGTTTCATAAAGCTTAACTTTTTGTGCCAATTAGAACAGATAACTGTCTTATAAGGCCTTTCCTAGACAGTAAAATAATTATAATCTTCTTCTGTTATTTTCAGGTGATGAGAAAGAATCTGTTAAAATATGTACGAGTGCGTGAGTTTGCTCCTGAAGCTGAGTTTCATGATCCCTGTCCTTCCTTTGTATTGCCAAATATAATTTGCAGGTATGAAACTATCAATAAATGTATGCTCTCAGCCTAAAAGAAATCGTTATTTTGGATTATCCAATGTGTGAAATGAGGAAGTGATGCATAGAATTTAATCTTCAACTTGAACACGCAGATGAAAAAAAAAAAAATCCTCATTTGTGTGTTATGAGCACATCCTTTTGTAGTGTTAAGAATTGAATAGCTGTGAATCCTATATGCGCACAAATCAGGGGATAAAGAACCACCTGCGGAATGCATAATCTGGACCCTTCCGATTACATTTGAAGTCAAGATACTGTAGAACTAAACATGATGGAGACAGTAATTGAATTTAATTTCACTTCTGGTTAAATAATTTGGTTCAGCAAAAAGTTGTGGGAATAGCTATTAGCTTTTCTTTCTCCTAATTGAAGCTTCTGATTAGTTTTGTAGTAACTGCTTTGCTCCTAATTAACCAGTTTGATGTAGTGAAAAATGGGGGGAATTGATTGTAGTTTTTCTTCGTTTAAATTGAAGTACATGATTAGTCTTATAGTAACTGCTGGTTACCAAATATGTTCGGACAGCTACTGCAATGACTGCAGAGATCTAGACTTGTGTCGAGACTCTGCTTTACTGGCTCAGGAGTGGAGGTGTGCTATTCCCCAGTGTGGCCAGCCTTATGACCGTGAAGTTATGGAGAATGCTCTTCTTCAAATAGTGCGGCAGAGGGAACGTCTCTATCATTTGCAGGATCTGGTGTGCATGAGGTGCAACCAGGTCAAAGCCGCACACTTGGCGGAACAGTGTGCATGTGGAGGATCTTACAGATGCAAGGAAGATGTGTCTGATTTCCGCAAAAAAATGCACATTTTCTTAAACATAGCCATTCGTCAAAAGTTTCAACTCCTTCAAGAGTGTACTACATGGATTTTAGAAATTCAATAGCTTTTAATGTTGGCTTTGGTCTTTCATTTTTTGTGGCATATACAAGTTGATGCCTGTAATTTGGCATGGCTGTATATGAAAGATGCTATATACAACAGAGCAATGACACCAAGTCAGCTTCTGCTCATTCGATGAGTTTTATGCAAATCAGCCAACAACGGAAGATGGGCAACGCTGCAAAGTGTAGTAGTAAGATTCCCATTTGAAAGAGGGGACTATCATTTGTAGCTCTTGCTGTCAAATGCAAGTTGGACAAAATGCTGTTATCACTTGTTCAGATTCTTAATAGTTATGATGTGGGTTACCATGAAGGATAAATATTTGATGGATCCTCTGATTCCTCTGATACTGTTAGACGCAGCCAGCAGAAGAAAGCAAAATAAAGAGGAATTCTGATTGTTAACGTATCCTCACAAGTGATCGAATCATTCCTAAATCATTTTTTGAGATATATTATGCTCTCTTTTAGTGATTATAATATAAAATTGCTTCACTTGTTTAATTTCGGATTTTCTTCTGAAATAGAATGTTGAAATTGAAATGTAGTTGAATGATTCGATTACTCAATTTTGTGATTACTCAATTTTGTGTTAATTTCATTTCTATATATCAATAAAAATAAAAGCATTCACACTTCATTTTATTTTAATTTATATTTGTTAAGTTGAAACAATAAAATGAAATGTACTCTACTTGGTTTTCTAGCAGGATGACTTCCGAATAACATATGAACATGTTTCTTATTGAAGCGATGCAAATCAAGTGATAAAAAACAATATGGTGTTCATGGATTGGTTACAACGGAATTAACTCTAAAACTACCCCTATTGAATGTTGTAGTTAACCGACCAATATATTATAGGCTATAACGATTTAGTAAATAGTTAAATAACTAGAAAAAACTTATTTTCTAGTGGGATTTGACTAATTTTATGGTTAACAAAAAAATTATTGAATTAACTGATTAATTAGAACTGTTAAATGTTAGGGAGAACAAGGGAGTGAATGGCTTCAAGACTGATATCTCTTAGAGAAAAAATTTAGAATATACAATTCTAAATTAAATATCTCAAAAAAGAAATTTACTTAAAATTTGGAGATACAGTAAAAATTTTATTAAACTAGAAATATTACAAAAAAAACTCTCAACTATTACAAACACTCAAGACTTGTAGTCTTAACTCTTTGATGGTTTAAACCTTGGAAGTGTGCCTATTTATAGGCTCAAAATTTAATCCACACCATACATTTGTTCAAATCTTCACCATACATTTGTTCAAATATTTGGTATGGTAGGTATACCTAATATGGACTTAATTTTTCAACAAATTAGGTGGAGATTGATGTACCTAATATTTGTTTAATTTTTCAATACAATAAACTTAATTTTTCAACAAATTAATGGTAGGTGTACCTAAATTATTTTGACATTGATTCTTAATACTTCCCCTCAATGTCAACTCCCATTCTCTGTACTATGTCGAGCTGTCGACGAAACATTTTGATTTTGCTCAAGTGCATCAATCTCTTCTTTTATAGCTGTCATTCATTCAGAACTCTGCGATGCTTCTTCAGACGTCTCAGGTTCTATTATAGTGTCTTCTGCGACTATAGCTGCATTGGCGTAGTTGGGATTTGGCCTTCGTGTTCTTGTTGACCTTCAGAGTTGAGATTGCAGAGTTGATTCTTCAGTTTCATTAGGCTCACCTTCATCATTTGGTTGTTGATACACGCCAGTTTGCCAAGGACTCTGAGTCACTCTTTGTTCAACATCATCCCTGTTTTGATCTTCTGATTCATTCGAACTTGGTTGAAGTTGAACAATATGCTCCTCCATCTTTTGTTGTAGTTGGTCTCCAAATTCTCTAGAGTCTGGCAACACCTCCTTCTCTGAATACCACCAGGAAGAGGCTTCATCGAACACTACATCTCGTGAAGTATAACATCTTCCACTCATTGGATCACAACATTTCCACCCCTTTCTTTGGTTGTCGTATCCCACAAAGATACATCTAACAACTTTCTTGTCACACTTGCTCCGTAGGTGATTAGGAACAAATACATAACATACACAACAAAATACTCGAAAGTAGCTAACTGTAGGTTTCATGTTCCACAGTTTCTCAAAGGGAGAAACAAATTCTAACCTTGGTTAAGGAAGTCTGTTAATCATAAAGGCTGCAGTCCTCATTACTTCAGCCCAAAACCTTCTCGGTACATTCTTTGCATGTAGCATACTTTGACAGACTTCTACAAGATGCCGGTTCTTTCTCTCAGCTACACCATTTTGTTGCGGTGTGTTGGCACAAGTGTATTGATGACGTATTCCACTTTGCCTTAGGTATTGAGAGAACTCACTTGAGCTATATTCTCCCCCATTGTCTGTGCGTAAGCAACGGATCTTCTTTCCCACTTCTCCTTCGACTGACTCTCTGAACTCTTTAAATTTTGAGAATGTGTCAGATTTTTCTTTCATAAAGAAAACCCACACATGCCTTGAAGTGGCACCTGGTTAGAATTATATCGAGGTGTAACTATCGTCTTACCGATATGAGCTATCGGTAACTTTGAGTTTTCGGCTGTCACTACCACACAACCTTCTTTATACTCAGACAAGTTTTGCAATTTTTGTTTGTCACCCGTCATATGATTTGAGCAACCAGAATCGACGATCCAGTCATTTTTGTAGTCAATATGTTCTGATGTTGTTACCGTGAGAGCTAATTCTTCTTCCTCCATAGCGAATAATGCTTCGGCATCCCAACCATCTTCGCTATTCTCCTTAGAACTCGAAGTAGTAGTGTTACTTTCAATAGATTTTTTTTTGGTCCAACAATCTTTCGCCATGTGACCCATCTTCCCGCAGTTGTAACACTTTCCATCGAATTTTCTACTATTACCGCGATTCTTTAAAGCTCCCCCTAGACGAGAGCCTCCCTTGTCATTATTCTTTTTAGATCCAGTGCCAACGTACTGCTTGAAAGTGTATTTGCTTTTGCTGGTAAAGAGTGCTTCCTCCTCACCCTTCAATGAGACTCCTCCCATTTGCTTAGCCATAGCTTCCTGACTTGCAAGCAAATTTTCAAACTCAACAAGTGATGGTTGTGTCGGCCACCCCTGTACAGCGGCAATGAACCCGCGGTATTCGGGTCTCAAACCATGGATAATTATTCTTTTTATCCTGATTTATCCAATAGGAGCTGTTGGATCTAGCTCTGAAATTTCACGGCATATTGATTTCACCTTGTGAAAATATTGGGCAATCGTCATGTCACGTTGCACCATTGGTAGCAAATCGTTTTCGAGAAGTTGCAGTCTTGTATCATTCTTCTTTGAGAAAAGTGTAACAAAAGCGTCTCATGCTTCCTTTGGTGTTTTGGCATCTCGAATGTGCTCCAACATTTCTTCTTCAATTGTGGTTTTTAAAGCAAACATCGTTTTGTCTGCTTTAATCTTCCACTTTCGCAAGGCATCTTCTACCGTTGGTTATATAACTTCACTACTACCAACAATCTCCCAAAGGTCTTGACCTTGTAATGTTGCCCATGTGTTGTAGTTTTTGTTGTTGAGCTTGTTGATTCCTCCGACTACTTGAAGGTCACCCATCGTATCGATATAATTTTGACTATACCGAACAAGCTTGATCAACAAACTTTCAGTGTGCCAAACTTCTCACGAATCAAGATAGCTCTACTAAGAACGATATCTGATCGTCCCTCTCTGATACCAATCTTCAAGAGTGAATAATAATTTAACTTATTTTCTGATGTGGTGGATCCACTTATTAATGGCAACCACAGAGCATACGATAAGTAAATATTAACACTCAAGTTAGGCTCTGATACCAATTGTTGAGAAAAAATTTAGAATACACAACTCTAAATTAAATATCTCAAAGAAGAAATTCACTCAAAATTTGGAGACACAACAAAAACTTCACTAAACTAGAAATATTACAAAGAAAGCTCTCAACTCTCACAAACACTCAAGACTTGTAGTCTTCACTCTTTGATAGTTTAAACCTTGGAAGTGTGCCTATTTATAGGCTCAAAGTTTAATCCACACCATACATTTGTTCAAATCTTCACCATACATTTGTTCAAATATTTGGTATGGTAGGTATACCTAATATGGAATTAATTTTTCAACAAATTAGGTGGAGATTGGTGTACCTAATATTTGTTTAATTTTTCAACACAATAAACTTAATTTTCAACAAATTAATGGTAGATGTACCTAAATTATTTTGACATTGATTCTTAACAATATCAAGTTGCCACTTTCCTAAATGTGAATTTGTTCTCCCTTTAGGAAACAATGAAGCAACAAAGAGCACCTATCATAGTGATATCTGCACTAAATAACCATGTATATCGGGTCAAATATTGACTAGTTTTTCAGGCTTAAATTCTAAGAATAGTCTTATAAGATTTTTAATAAAAGAACTTTAGTTGTACAAGAAATAATGCATGTTATCTTTTATGAAACTAACCCCCTTAAGCTGAGAAGGGTTATTGATAATGATGCATATATTATTGAAGAACTAAATTAACAATAAAACAGTAAAAATGATGAACTAAACAATTCACTTTCATAAAATGCATGTCAAGAGATTATTGAAATAGAGGAATTTTTTGGCGCTTCAACTTATTCACAGACATGACATTGTGCTTCACAGGTGTGAACGACTTCTTTTTTGCAAATATCAACTTAAATTTACTTGATTACTTTTTTTTTGATGATCCAATAAATATTTAACCTGTTTAATCACTTAAAACATAAAGTATGGTTAAAGTTTTTATTGCCAAATTATTTGTTATCATCAAAATAATGGGAATAACTCTCAAGGTTCAACAATCTTTCCATTTTTGATGGTGACAAATAGTTGTGCAATATGAAATTTAAGGAAAATAAATTTCTCCCCCTTTAATAAAAAACTCTATATCCAACTTATCTTTAATTGATATAGGCAAAGCAGTGTAAGAATGATCATCCAAATCAAGCACCTAAGGTCTATAGTAAGGTGAGTCATATAGCTACCTATCAAGATATCTCCAGTGGGTCTAGTAGCTATGGATAGCAAATGGTTTGCAAACCATCAACTCATGACAATGGGTTGCTGTCTCCTGGCATAGTCAAAGAATAATAGCTCAGTCTTATGGATAGTCCCATTACTATCACCCTGAGCAAAAATACTATAGGTAAGAAATATGTGTATATTTTCAATGTAGGCGAGGCTAGATGTGTGCTCTTGGTTAACTTGACATCCCAAGCGAAGTCTCTATCAATATAACTTTGATGTAATTCAAAGTGTACTCACAAGTGCACGAGCCAATTTTAATATTGACAAGTTATTCTTGAAGTTGATCTCTCAAGGAACTATTGCAGGATTAAAATTTTAATTAACTTTATATTACCCATGAACTATAAATTAAAATATTAAACACTCTAACCAAGTATGTTAAATTTGATTTTGCTAAAATAAAAGAACTAATTAATATCTAGATTGCAGTAGAAAGTGAAAGAGAAAATTAATTAGAGAAGATATAGGAACTTAGTTCACAACCCACAACCTGCATGTTCTTTAATAATTTAAGTATCAATGAATGTAGATTTTATGACTTTCGCCTTTAAGGCATCAATTAATCAAGCTAATGAATTAACTAATGTTCAATCTAATTTTTAGGTTAGATTACAGATGGTGTGCGAATAATAAAATCTTAACATGTCCATTTGAAGTTGAATAATATGTGGTCAAGCAACTACCAGACTAAAAATTTAATAAACATAATTGAAATTGAAGATAATCATTCATTCATTGAAAAGATAGAAAGAGAGTCATACAGAATAGGGTTGCTTACTAAGCAATCATTAAAGTGTTTAGTCTAGCATCTTAATAACAATGGTCATGTTTATTTCGATGACTAAGTTACACTTAAAGAAAATAAAGATGAAAAATTTCCTATAATTCAACAAGGTAAACTGTATGCTTTTTCTTTCTTTGGCTATCTGTTTCAGTTTCTAACTCTCTTCCATAAGTAAAAGAAAAATCAGAATTTATAATATAAAAGTCCTACTTGAATTCTACTTCTAAAGATATAAAACTTTCTCATTATAAGATAGCTTTTCATAGAAGTGCTCCTTAGATCAGATTCTATCTTCAAGCTTTGGGCTCCACTTGATCATTATAAGAGTTAGATTAGATTAGAGTCTGCAATAAAAATAAGATGTCACATGCATGATAGGCTTCTTCTTTTAGTTCAACAGTCTTTTCGCTTGCTTTGATTAGAGATGATAATTGAACCCGCCTCGATCTAGCCTCGAATGAGGCATAATTTTTTATAATTTTTCTTTTCCGCCCCAATCCTAAATTTTTTTATGACAAGAACGGGGCGGGGACAATATACACATTCCCACCCTAACCCTGCATCGTATATGTATATATATATATATATATATATATATAACTATTATTTAAAGTAAAAAAATATTTTTTTTATTTAAAAATTATATAATTAACTAATTAATTAAAATAATTTTTTTTTTATAAAAATTGGAGAACGAGACAAGGTTAGGGATCTCTGTTCCTGTGTAGTGTAGGGATGAGGATCCTAAAATTTTCTCTTACGGGGTATAAGGCAGGGTCGGGGAACAAGGTGAGGTTTCGAGGTCAGGGATAGAAATGGAAAACTCTATCCTGAACTCGCCCCGTTGTCATTCCTATCTCCGATTCATCACATTCATGACAGGAAATAGATATATGTAAGCGATGCGCCCACATTGAATTGAAACATTTGTGATAGAAGGTCATGCTTTAAAATCTTTATGCCCGCGATCAAAGTCTTACATCGACAATAGAAATGGAAGAATTCTCTTCATGACCAACAACAAAGCCTCATACACATGACATATTGTCACGTGCATGAGAGCTCCATGCTTACTTCTTTTCCTCACATGCATGAGGACTCCTTCACGTGTGTGAGGCTTCATGTCCACTATGTATTTTTTTCTTCTCTTCATGCAAACACGAAATTAAAGCCACTAAGTACCTAAAACATGATAAAAATCTACAATTAAATATGAAAACATTAATAAAAACTAGAACAAATAAGAACACATCAAATTTTCCTAAACTTAAACATTAAGCAATAACTAAACATAGAGAAATATTCAAAACATACACATCGACAATAACACTATTCTAATCTTCACATCTCCAAGTGTCACTAATGCACCAATATGACTTTTATCAAATTCACATAATCAATTTAAAGCTTAAGACCATCCTAATACTGATTATGTACTCAAAATCAAAGACAACCCAATTCAATCATATCATTGTCTCAATTTATACAGTGAAAACAATCTATTCAAACTACTTATTTTGAATAACAAAAACTCATATATCAAACTCCCACACTTGCTATTTTTATTAACTTTGCAACTTATTTGAGCTTTTTATTTATTTTATAGTGAGTAAGGACTTAACATATAAGTTAATAGCTTTTAATAATTCATAGTTTAAGCATATTATTAATATTATAAAAATGAGGCAAATAAATAATTAAACTAAAATGTATTTAATTCTATTGAAGGCTTGGGTGAGAGCTGTAGATTTTCCATATCTAATTTATTCTAGTTATGAGTAAAACAGACAATAAAATGATTTAAATAACCTTCTAAGTGTGGTATACACTTATGTGATTATTGGTTGGTTATTTTAATGTGCCATGTTTGTTCTGTTTTGATATATGAGATCATTATGATATGTCATGTTGTATATGAGTTAATGCACATGCAGACTTTGTGGTAAGTCATTACAGTAAATTGGTAAGAATATCATGCATATTGTATATGTCATGTGTTGTGTTTTGCATGTTGTTATGTACTACTAAGCATTAGTTTGCTTAGTGTATGAGCTTTCTATGCGCAAGTCTGAAGCTTAGGAAATGAGCAACAGAGGAGGGTGCCTAAAGATCAGAGTCGAGGATACATACTTGGGGTAGGTGATACAACTGTTATACTTTTTGGTTTTGTTGGGCTTGGGTAGTTATAAATTTGCATGCTTTTATTCTTAGAGAAATGTAGTTTTGTAACTACTCATTTTTGTATAACCTTTTGGGCTTGTGGATGCCTGTTGATTATTGTATTTAAGTTTTTATTGTATTAAGTATTTTAATGACATTTTATGATTTTAATAAGTCATCATGGCCATGTTGTATCAAAATTTTAAATTTATGGCATTTTAAATCATATGCATCATAACATTCTTTGGTATAATTGAGTTTGTTCTTAATTATATCGAAAGATGTTACATCCTCTTTTTATTTTCTTCTATTGCCTATGCTATTTGTCCAATATGAATTTCTAACCTTTTGAATGAAACTTCTATCAAATCAAGCCTTTTATTCATTTTTCATGCTTGTCTTGAATTGCTAGTATGAAACTATTTAATATTTCTTATATAAATGGTTTTCTAGGTGCACTAGCAGGTCCAATTTGGTTTGGATGTGGGTATGAAGGTTGATTTGGAGATTCTTGTTAATGGTACTGTGAATTTGGATTTTGATTTATGAGGATTTGAGATGGGTTTTGATCAGAATTTCTCTAAGAGAAATTAGGATGGTTCCTCTAGCCAGGATTATAAGTATTTGAGTGAGAATTATTTTATTGCCTAGGTTGAAAGGAATTCAAGGCATTCATTTGCTTTACTTCAATTCTAATCAAAAAATTATTTAGAAGAATACATATTAGCTCCATGTTCATAAATACTGCAAATTCCACATACCTCATTCGAAAATGCGTGTCCTTTATTAGTTAGCATTCAGACTTGCTTTATGAGTTCAACAATTTTTAGTGCCAACTCATTACCACTGGAAACTTCATGTATTGTAATTTTCCTTCCTCTCACACTTTTTTTGTTGACAATTATCTCCTAGTAGTTTAAAGATGTCATATACTTCTATTGCTGTCTTTTCACCTATAGCTCCTCAAACTGCTTGTCAACCATACACTGATATTGTTGGCTTAACCCATCATGAAAAGGCTGATTTGTTACTAACAGAGTGCACCATGGTGAAGGCATTGTAAAAGAAGTATTTTAATCCTATCCTATGCATCATGGAATGTTTTATAATCTTTAGTAAAAATTTGCAATTTATGCTCTTAACTCATTCGTCTTCTAGTGGGAATAGAATTTACCCATAAATTTGTAATAAACTTCAGTCCAGTTGTTGAGAGAGCTAGGGAATATAGTCATAAGCCATGCCTTGGCTTTATGTTTTAAGGTGTAAGGAAAACACCTCATCCATAGTTGGTCTTCATTCAACCTGTTCAAAGGGAAAGTGTTAAGAGTTTCATAAAATTCCCTTATGAATGTCAGAGGGTCATTATTAGGTGGCCTATAGAAGGATGACAACATGTTCAAATGTATACTTTTTAGTTCATAATTTCTTGCTGCCTCTCTTAACATAATACACGAGGTAGTGTTGCTAATTACAGGTCTGACATAGTCTTTTAGGGCCAGTTGCCTTTATGCCTCAACTTTGCTTGGTGGAATGGCCATAAATTCTGTCATTGCTTCTTCCAAACTTTCAAGGTTCTCAAACATTTATTCTTTATCTTCAGAGAGTGTCTTTTCTTATCATTGTGTTTTGGATCTTAGTTTGTAATTTCTTTGAGTGGGTGTTTCTCCTGATTTTGGTCAATTTCTAGTACTTGGCATAAAACTAGAGTCAATAGTTAAATAAAAAAAATGAAGAGAAAGAAACAAAATAAAAACTTGCAAAAAATTATATGAAATTTTCTAAAAGACAAACGTTGTATATTAAGTTAACTAAAAATCTAATTGAAAATAGTTTCCCCAACAACGGTGCCAAAAACTTGATATAACTCAAAGTATACTCACAAGTGCATGAGCCAATTGTAATATTGGCAAGTTACTCCCCAGGTCGATCTCTTAAGGAATTGTTTGCAAGATTAAACTTTTAATTAACTTTCTATTACTGATGAACTGTAAATTAAAATACTAAACATTCTAACCAAGTATGTTAAATTTGATTAAGCTAAAATAAGAGAACTAATTAATAATTAGATTGAAGTAAAAAGTGAAAGAGAAAATTAATCAGAGAAGAAATATTAACTTAGCTCACAACCCATAACTTGTATGCTCTTTAATAATTCAAGTGCTAATGAATGTAAATTTTATGGCAATGCATCAATTAATCAAGCAAATGAATTAACTAATGTTCAATTCAATATTTAGTTTAGATTACCTATGATGTGTCTAATAATAAAACTTGAATATGTCCATTTGAAGTTTGGTGATCAAGCAACTACCAAACTAAAAACTTAATAAGCACAATTGAAACTGAAGATAATCATTTATTTATTGAAAATATAGAAAGAGAGTCATACAAATTGGGTTTCTCAGTAAGTACACATTAAAGTGTTTAGCCAAGCATCTTAGTAACAATGCTCATGTCTATTTCAATACTAAGTTACACTTAAAGAAAATAAAGATGAAAAAATCCCTGTAATTCAACAAGGTAAACTATATGCTCTTTCTTTCTCTAGCTATCTATCTCTGTTTCTAACTCTTTACCATATGTAAAAGGAAAACTAGAATTTATAATCTAAAAGTCCTACTTGAATTTTACTTCTAAAGATATAAAACTTCCTAATTGCAAGATAACTTTTCACAGAGGTGCTCATCAAATCGACTTCTATCTTCAAGCTTTAGGCCTTACTTGATTAGAATAAGAGTTGCATTAGGACTGGAGTCTGCAGTTGAAATAGGGTGTCACATGCATGACAACTTGTTACATGCATGATAGACTACTTCTAAATAGAGATATGCAAGTGATATGGTGAAAGAAGGTTGGGCTTTAAAATTTTTATGCCCATGATCAAAGTCTTATGTCAGTAACATAGGTGGAAGAATTCTCCTTATGACCAATAACAAAGCCTTACGCTCATTACATATTGTCACATGTGTTAGCGCTCTATGCTTACTCCCTCAACTCATGCGCACGAGGACTCCTTCATATGTGTGAGGTTTCGTACTCACTCTCTATTTTATCTTCTCTTTCTAGAAACACGAAATTAAAGCCACTAAGTACCTAAAACATGATAAAAACCTACAATTAAACATGAAAAACATTAATAAGAACTAGAACAAATAAGAACACATAAGACTCCAAACATCAGTAGCACTAAAATCTACAACATCTATTTTATTCATTATGCCATCACTAGACAGTTTAAAAATATTACCAAATTCCTCAGCAGTCATCTCACATGTCTCAGTATAGAGCTGAAAAGATATTTTCCCAAATTTTCTATATGCAAGGTACATAAAAACTCTAAAGTAATTTCCCTAAAAGTAAGCCTACAATTGTCCACTAATTCTTGCAACCCTAGATTTGTCATCCATATCTTTACATCAGTCCCAATTCCTATAGACCTAACACACTTTTAATCAAAAGCTCTACTGAAAAGGGGATGTCTTTTTAGAAAATCATACCTTCGAATGGCATTTGATGGTAGTGAAGTTAGCATAGGATCAGATATAGGTCTATTAGCATTGGTTTTGGTTCATCTACCTCATGGGGACCAACTTTTGAAGCCATGGTGAATTATAACCATAAACTGACGAAAAAATGTGAAAAAGGAGATTTGCCTTGTGATGAATAATGATTGCTAAAAGGGTTTTTGTTTTCTCCCTTAAGAGTTCGATAATATCTCAAAACTTGAAGAAAACTTGATTAAATGATGAAAAAAAGGTGAAAAATAGCTCAAAAATGGAAAGAAATAGTGGAAAATGAACTAAAACTATAAGGGAAAGCAGCAACCTATGAGAGGAGAGAAAAAAAGTAAGGAAGAAGATGCAATTTTTAGGTTACATTGCATTCTTCCTGGCCGTGAATAGCAGTTCATAGGTTGCCAAGCCATGAACACTGGTCATGAGCATTTGACTATTTCGCTTTGATATTTATGACCATGACTATATATTAACAGATGTGAATTCGCTTCGTAATGGGCACTAAACCAAGATACTTAAAATGTGTCTTTTTATATTTATATCATTTCACGTCTGTGATTAATAAGTCACGGGCGTGAAGCCCTATTTTAAAACAATTTTTAAAACTTATTTTAAAACAAATTATTTATAATTCAAAACTATTTTCACAATATTCAAAATATATCATAACATAAACACATTATCATCAAAAAATATTCACTTAAGGTTCAGAAAGACATATTCAATACATTTGAAGCATGTACAAGAAATATGACAATTAATCATGAGAAATGCAATATATGCCTTAAAATATTTTTCAAAACAAAATGCTTCTATCAAGCATACCAAACTCTCTTTTTATAAAATAAAATTGTTCTTCATTTAAAGGCTTGGTAAAAATATTAGCTAATTGATTATTAGTGTTAATGAATTTTATCACTAAATCACAATTCTAAATATGATCCTTAATGAAATGATGTCTAATATCTATATGTTTACTTTTAGAATGTTGAATGATATTTTTTGAAAGATTTATTGTACTTGTGTTTTCACATTTGATAGGAGTGTTGTAATGCCCACTTAGTAAGGCCTAGTTAATAACATGATTTAAAGAAGCCATAAGTGTGTTTAAGGGTTGGTTTAAGGAAAAGAGTTAAGAAAGAAAAATGAGAAAAGTGATGTTTCAGATGTTAATGGCCATCACTTGAATGTCATGGTCATGAATGATGTTTTGAGATGATTCACGCCTGTGAATATCATCAGGTATAAAGTGCGATAAGTTCGTTATTTTCTCTCTCACATGCTCAAAACCTAAAAAGAAACCCTAGATTTCAAATTTCTTCATACTAGAGACCATGTTCTTTCATTTCCTTTGATTCCAAGATCAAAACACTTAAACCAAAAGCAAAGATAAAAGTTTCATCAAGTTTTGGAGAGAGAAGAATGAGAGACATTTTTGGTTCTTCAAGAGGCAAGCCTAGAAATGGGAAGAGAAGTTTGAAACCTATCATCTTTGTTATGTTTCTTTCATTTTATTTTTGGTAAGGAATCACTTTTCTCCTTAGTCTTTACAAGCTTTCATACCCTTTTTCATGTATATCTTGCTTTTTGGTAGAGTCCCATTTTCAAATGGGTTATGTTTTGGCTTAATCTTGAGTTTTTATGGTTAAAAATCCTTCTTTAAGCTTGATTAAGATTATAACATGTTTTAGTAAAGGGGTTAAATGAGTTTACGGTAATGAAGAGGGTTTAAAGTTAGGTTTTTTTTTTAATAATCTTTATAGCTTTAAAGTTAAGTTTATGGTTATTAGATATTGATTGAGTTGTGTTATGTGTGATGGGAGTTGAAATAGGAGGTGGTGAAACCCATCAAGTGAATAAGCAAGCTTCAAAGACTGGAAGTTAAGCCGATCAGGGCTAAATGCCTTTCATTCAATAGGTTATGGGTTTGCTACAACAACTGATATAGGTTATACCACATGCAACCCCACAGGTACCACCAAAGAAAGTACCACTACCAGCTCCACCGCCTTCACCACTGAGGCCATAGGTGTAAATAGATATGCTTCAAAAGTATGGTAAGAGTGATGATGATCCAACATTTGCAGAGTTTTGGCTAGAAAAGACATAGAGAGTCTGGAAGGGTTTAGAGTATGCTGATGAGTACAAGGTGAGATATGTTGTTTCTTTGCTTTAGGAACACACATAGGATTGGTGGAAGACAGTTCTATTGAAGCCACCGACACCACAACCACCAACTTGGGATTTATTTGTGGCATAATTCAAGGAAAGTATGTGCCATGAGTTTATCTAGATGAGAAGAAGAGGGAGTTCCTCAATCTGAAGTAGGGGAACCTTATAGTTACTGAGTATGAGAGAGAATTTGTTAGGTTGAGTAAATATGCAATCAGAATTCTTGGCGATGAAATGGATTAGTGTCGTCAGTTTGAAGATGGTTTGAGCAATGATATTAGCTACTAGGGCACTTCTCTTCAGCATGAGGACTTTACAAATCTAGTATTAACAACCATTAGTATATAGACAAAGAAAAGGAAAAAGGAAAATGAGTCCTCCAGAAAGCCATCAACTAGTATGGCTTAGACTTAAGGCAAGAGAGGTCATTTCTTCTCCAGGCAATCATAGTTTAGGAGACACAGTCAGGGTTTTCACACCCAAGTTCTTTTAGGAGAGGACCACCTCTAGACTTACATCTTTCGTTGCCAGTTCACAGCTGCTAACTCAAAAAGAGTTATAGCAGTATATAGGACTTGCCATAAAAGTCACAGAGGCGAGTGTTGGTTAGTCACTAGGCTTTGTTATAGATATAAGTCCCGAGATCATCTGGAAAGAAATTGTCCATTGTTGAGTAGTTTAATACCTACATAGATAGTGGGATAAACTCCAGTACAAAGTAGACAACAGACTTGAGGAGGTCAATTAGGACCTAGTCAGACTGCATCAAAGACAATAAACAAACTAGGACCCAGTAGGACACCAATGAAGGCTTATGCCACAAGGACACGAGAGGATCATGAGGCCACATATGTTAATAATTTGTTTTTAAGGTGAATTAATTCTAAAAATATGGAATTTAATTTAATTAAATATTAAATTCAACATTGAAATGACATACAAAATTAAGTTAACCGAAACAACACTAGTAGGCAATTTCGGTTCAAGCGTTGAATCGATTTTCAAATTAAAATTTAAAATTGTCATTATTTTATTTTATGCATTAGAGAATGCATGTTAGAGGTGTATGAAAAAGAATGATGGATGATTATGGACTTAGGTTTAATGTGATTAAGCATGCATGATATTTTTATTTTATGGTAAATAAGGCATATGTGTCTCTGTCTCTCCATCTTTCTCATGTATTTCTCTTCTCATCTTACTCCCTTCAAATATAAATTTAGTTTTTCTATATTTTGAAATATGTAATTAGATTACATAAGATTATGATAAAATGGAGATACAAAGGAGCAAGAAGCAAATGAGGTGGTGCCATAAACAATTAAACTTAGAAATATGATTTTGATTTCTATTTTGGGTTGTAAATTCATGCATATACCAAGGTAAGACCTAGTCAATTTCTCTTTGGCTCAAGAGATTGACTTTAGTATGTCTATAATCATGCCATATAGTTAATGTAACTATCTTTATATATCCATATGATGAATGCGTGATATATAAAAACATGCAATAAAAATATTACGAGACTTAACAAAGAAATCCCTCGCTAAATAAACAATTAAGTCTTACACCTTCCATTAATATGGGAAGAACCAGAGTTCTTCTAGAGTTAGGGTTGTTGAGTTGCCTCAAACTCACTCTATAAGAATATGTTTAAACCATTGAAATTGGATTTCACGATTAATGGATTGGACTTAACTGATATCATTAACTTGTTGGATTTGTGCCAAGGTTAATTTGTATTAGAGGCAAAGTTGGGTTAGTGAATACATGAAATGTATACATATCAAGAGTTGATAGCACAAGATTCGATAGTTGCATGAATAATTAATTAGTATAGATTAGATACCTACCAACCAAACTAAGGATAGCTTGTTGAGTTGTCTCAGAGTTATTCTTAGCTAGTTGGATATCGACCCACTAGGAGAACTTCTATGAAGGTTCTCTCAGATTTATAGTGAGGGAAATGGATTTGCAATAAAATAGTGAGAGTCATAATGTGATTCATTAAAGACCTAATAAATATGAAATTTTATGTACATTATAACATGCTCTATTTTACATCTAGGTTGCCAGAATCATCATCATGTCGACAAGTGTGAATTTGTGATCACTAATGGAGTAAATAATTGATTGGGCCTAATTTTTTTGGATTGGCTAAGGAATTTGAGAATAGTTCTCAAATCCGAAAAGATTGGCTATGTCATAGATGAGGCACTCCTGAGTTCCCTTGCTACTAATGCTTCTTAAGTTGTTCAGAAGGTATATCAAAAGCATCTTGATGATAGTGAGTTGACAAGCTATATTATGCTTGCTACTATGTCAGCTAAGTTGCAAAAACACCATGAGGATATGGATGCTAATTCCATAGTTTACCATCTAAGAGAGCTTTTTGATGAGCAAGCACATTCCTAAAGGTTCGAAACTTCAAGGTTGCTCTTCTGTATTAAGATGGTTGAGGGGACATCTCTAGTGTAATATGCACTGAAGATGAATGGCTATATTGAGAGGTTGGCCACTTTGGGATTTTTGATGGATCATAAAGTAAGTGTTGACTTAATTTTAACTGGTTTGTCTGATAGAATTTCACATTTTTTGCTTAACTATAGGATAAAATAAATCTCCACCACTATTCTTGAGTTGATCAATCTGCTCAAGACAGCTGAGATATCTGTCAAGAATGACAGAAAGACAGTGATGCTGGTGGACTCTTCTGGTTCTAAGAAGAAGTTCCTTAAGACGAAGAAAAAGGCCAATGAGACTGCCCTAAAGGGAACATGCTTCCATTGTGATAAGGATGACCATTGGAAGAGAAACTATACGACCTACTTGGAGTCCTTGAAGAAGAAAGCATCTGATGCCCCATCTACTTCAAATAAGTTTTTCATTAAGATTAATAATATTTCCAATAATAATATATAGGTATTAAATACCGGTTGTGTCTCACACATATGCACTAATATGCAGGGCTTAAGGAATAGTAAGCAACGCAATAAGGGAGAGTCAGACATGCACATTGGAAATGGATCAAAGGTTGTTGCATTAGTCATAGGAAATTATGTATTGACCCTCCCTAATGGGCTTATGTTAAATTTGGATAATTGTTTTTATGTTCTTGCTTTAACTAAAATTATTATTTTTGTTTATAGTTTAAATAAAGATGGTTTCCATTTAGCTTTTAGTAATAATTATTGTTCTATTATGTTGAATGGTATTCTTTATCTAGTGGTACATTATGTAATGGGATATACATATTAGATATGTGAAATCCAATTTTTAACATCAATGATAATAAAAGGCAAAAACAAGATATACTGAAATCATCTTACTTATGACATTATTGTCTTGGTCATATAAATGAGAAATGCATGGCTAAGCTACATAAGAGTGGTAGTTTGGGGTCATTTGATTATGAATCATATGACACATGTGAATCTTCCTTATTAGCAAGATGACTAAATTACCTTTTAAGGGAAAAGGTGAATGTGCTAATGGGCTTTTAGACTTAATACATTCGGATGTATATGGTCCAATGTCCACACATGCCAGAGGTAGTTTCATCTACTTCATTACTTTTGTCGATGACTACTTACAATTTTGGGTACGTGTATCTTATGAGATACAAATATGAAGCTTTTGAAAAGTTCAGAGAATCAAAAAATTAAGTAGAGAAACAACTTGGCAAAAGTATTAAAGCACTTCGATCAGATTGATGAGGTGAATACTTGAGCCAAGAGTTTCTAGGTTATCTTAGGGATAATGGGATATTATCTTAATGGACTCCACCTTATATGCCACAACATAATGGTGTGGCTGAAAGAAGAAACGAAACCCTGTTAGACATGGTAAGGTTTATGATGAGCTTTCTAAAAATCCCTAAATCCTTTTAGGGTTATGCACTAGAGATTGTTGTTTATATATTAAATGGAGTCCATTTGAAGTCAGTTGATGTTACTACATATGAGATATGAAAATACCAAAAAGTCCACACTTTCTTACATAAGAGTTTGGGGTTGTCCTGCTTATGTGAAGCGGACAATGTCAGATAAGCTGGAAGCTTAGTCGGACCAATGTCTATTTGTGAGATATCTAAAAGCATCATATGGATATCAATTTTACCACCCCTTGGAACAAAAGGTGTTTCTTTCAAGATATGCTATCTTTTTAGAGAGATAAGTTATTCTAAAAGGAGATCGTGGGAGTAAAATTGAACTTGAGAAAGTTCAAGATGCTCAAGCAGATGTTGATCAACGGCCTGAACTAGAGCATATTATTCGTACAGGTGATATAGTAGCTCAACCTTCTAAAGCACAAGAGCTTCATAGGTCAAGTAGGATACATATTATTCCAGAGAGACATGGATTTCTCATTATTGAACAGAACGACATATTGCTCATAGAAAACAATGAGCCTACGACCTATAAAGAAGCTCTGAATAGTTTAGAATTTAACAAATGGCTTCAAGCCATGAACTCAAAAATGGATTTCGTGTATGAAAACAAAGTATAGACTTTGGTTGACCCACTTGAAGGGATAAAGCCTATAGGGTGCGAATGGGTTTTCAAAAAGAAAATTGACATGGATGGTAATATGGTTACCAATAAATGTTATCGTTACAGACAAGGAAATGACCATGATGAAAATTTTAGCCCAGTAGCTATGCTCAAATCCATAAGGAGACTCCTAGCCATTATTACTCATTATGATATGAGATATGACAAATGGATGCGAAGACAACTTTCCTTAATGGAAATCTGATTAGGATGTGTACATGACACAACCAGAAGACTTTATATCCAAAATGGCAAAAAAGTATGCAAGCTTCAAAGATCTATTTATGGATTAAAGTAAGCATCCAGGAGTTGGAATATTTAGTTTGATGAGACAATCAAATAGTTTGGTTTCTTACAAAATCCAGATGAACCTTGTGTATATAAAAAGGTTAGTGGGAGTGCAATGTATTCCTTGTGTTGTATGTAGATGACATATTGCTAATGAAAAATGATGTCTTAGCCTTACAATTAGTCAAAATTTGGTTATCCAAGAATTTCTTAATGAAAAGACCTTGAAGAAGCAGTCTATATTTTGGGGATAAAGATCTATAGAGATAGATTTAAAAGATTGCTTGGTCTTTCATAGTTTACATATATAAACAAGATGCTAAAGAGGTTTAGCATAGAGCAGTCCAAGAGAAGATATATTCCTATGGCCCATGTAATTACTCTTTCAAGGTCTATATGTCCAAAGACACAAGATGAGAGGACATGTATGAGTTTAATTCCAAATGATTCAGCTATAGAATCCATCATGTATGATATGATATGTAAAAGACCTGATGTATCATATGCTCTGCGTGTCATGAGTAGATACCAATTAGATCCTGGTGAGAGTCATTGGGTGGATGTTAAGAATATCTTTAAGTACTTGAGAAGGACTAATGATGTATTCTTAGTATATGGAGATGAAGATCTTGTTATGAGCGGGTATACCGATGCCAGCTTCCAATATGATAAGGATGAGTCAAAATCTCAATCAGGTTATATATTCACACTAAATGGTGGAGTAGTTACTTGGAAGAGTTCCAAATAGGAAACAACTGCTGATTCCACAACCGAAATAAAGTACATTGCAGCTTCTGAAGCAGCAAAGGAAACAATTTGGATAAATAAATTCATTATGAAAATTGGAGTGGTTCCTAGCATTGTTGATCCAATACAATTGTATTGTGATAATAATGAAGCCACTGCACAAGCAAAGGAGCCATGGTTTCATTTGAGATCCAAACATGTACTTAGAAGATACCATTTGATTAAAGAAATCATTGGTAGGAATGATGTAAAGATAGAAAGAGTGCCCACTGATAAGAATATTGCTAATCCTTTAACTAAGCCACTTGCCCAAAAGAAATATGATTCTTAGGTACTTGCCTATGGAATTAAATGTAAAGGTGATTGGCTTTAATACAAGTGCGAGGTTATTAGAGAAGTACTCTAAAGGCAATCACATTTAGCACTTATTGTACAAATTTATTTGATTAATAAAAGACTTTTTTATTAATTTGATGTTCATTTAATATATGAATTGATAGTGATCTTAAATCAATTAATGAAGTCCTTGATACATAACATAACATGAAGGAAATCATGATGAGATCATGATATTGAGATTCTTATCATGTGTAATTATGTTAGTATCTAAATTATCCATAGTCATAGGATTAATGAGATGGGACATTGTTAATCCAGACAGACTAGCACATGTTATACTCCTTAATTGGATTGAGTAGTAGATCTCATAATCTGTAAACATGAGATGTTTAGAGTTAACATGTGGACATTTGCTAAGTGTAGCTAAGTGCATTGGATGACCTATTATGAGACAATCATATGGATAATCTATTCAAATGTCAATGATAGTCTCAACATGGCAATGGTGCAAGTATCCTTAGACTTGAGGTACTCAAGGATATCTTGGATACTGATTCTGTATTTTGATACTATTCTTTGTTGCCTCAAGGAGGTTACTCATATGGTGGTAATTGGATACAACTTGAGGTATTCAAAGGTTATTGGGTAACCAACAAAGGATTCACCACTCATGATAGAAGGAGTGCATACTCATAGCCTCTTGTCGGGATTATTACTCAGGAATCTTTGGCCGGAATAGAAATATCATAAAGATAGCCTCCAATGACATGTCTAACAGAGTAATGAGCCTCAGGGATAAGAACTAACATTACTTGAACTAGACATGACGTAGTCAGTCTAGTGGGAGTTGACTTATGTCCACACTCTGAATCAAGTGGGGTATAAAATGATGAAAGAAATAATTGCATAAAATTTGTCTATGGAAATGTTCGTCGTCAAACCACTGACTTTCCGTCAATTAGGGGTCATGGTGTGTTGCTACATACCGCTCATGAATTGCTTAAATTAATTATTAATTTAAGTAGCCAACGTAACCGGGAATCTAATGGGTCACATGTATTGGAAATGTGAAGAATGAGTAAAATGGTATTAGATGAGATTCAAAAATATGAGAGAATTATTTTGGAACGGATCGTGATGAGATCGCAAGCAAAAATCGTTCGGGGGAGGGGGTCATGGGCCCAACTGGGCAGCTGGCCAACAGCTGGCCTAATTGGCCTTAATTTGCCAATTAAGTCAAAAATCCCAAAATTCCTCTAATTGTGTTGTGAACTTTGTAACTTGACTATTTTTGGGGTGAAAATATTTTTGAAAATTTTAAAAGTCTAAAAATTATTCATATTCTCTTAAAATGAGCATACACCATTGTTAGCACTTTGAAGTGTGTTCAACCATTTCTTTTATAGTTTCTTCTCATATTTTTTTGTGAATTAACATTAGAGGCATCCTAAAGTGGATTGTTGTGATTTGCAACAATCCAACAAGGTGAAAATTTGAAGAATAAATTAAGAAATTATAAGGTATAATTTGTTACCTCTATGTTTTGATTAATTAATTTTAATGGCACACGTAAGATTCTTGTTTCGGATTTTGAAAATTTTATTTTTTTGCTGAGATTTATGAATGAAATTCATTTTCGAAATCCTACAATCTTTATGTATTAATTACATGTAATACTTCATATAAACATATTGTTCATAAGTGTGGTTTATCATACGTAGTACATGTGCATAACTATCATATTACATAATAGAAGAAAACAACATATTATATTTAAATAGGCTGCACGGGTGAGAACTATATGTTCATGATTGAAGTCTCATTCATGGGTATTCCTACCCCTGAACCTAATTGTGAACTTAAGCGTGAATATTTCTGTCCGTTTAGTGCATATTCCTTAATGGGTGTGAAGAAATAGTCACAAACATGATTGTGGTGATTCATTGTTGTGAGTCAAAAGGTGACTCATGAAATATTCTATCTGAAATGGGCAGTTCTGGATTGATGATTCACGATTGTGAACCCTATTAAAGAGGTCCCTAAAGACAATCACCTTAGACACTTGATGTGCACATTTATTATTAATAAAAATGTGTTTTCATTATATGGTATTCATTGCATATGAATTGATACAGATCTTAGACTATTTAATGAGGTCCTTGCTATATAACACAACATGAAAGAAATCATGATGATATCATGATAATGCGATTCCTATAATGTGTAATTGAATTTATACCTAAATTATCACTAGTCATAGGATTAACAAGATGGAACATGATTAATCCAGATAGACTAGCATATGTTATACTCCTTGACTAGGTCTAGCAGTTGATCTCATAAGCTGAAGACATGATATGTTTAAAGTTAACATGTGGATGCTTGTTAGAGTAGCTGAGTACATTTGATGATCTGTTATGAGACAATTCACATGGATATATATTCAATATCAGTGATAGTCTCATCATAGTAATGGTGCAAGTATCCTTAGACTCGAGAAGTTCAAGGTTATCTTGGATACTAAATCCTATACTTTGACTCAATTCCTTATTTTCTCTTAGAGGTTGCTCATAGAGTGGTGATTGGGTATAACATGAGGTATTAAAAAATAGTTGAGTAGTCAATAGGGGATTCACCATTCTTAATAGAAGGAGAGTATACCTATGGCCTTTTATAGAGATCATTACTTAGAAATTCTTAGTCGAGGTGGACATATCTTAAAGAAGGTCTTAAGGACATCTAATAGAGTAATGAGTCTCATAGACAAGAACTAATATTATTTGAAGTAGATGTCATGTAGTCAGTCTAGTGGGAGTTGACACACAATCTATGCTCTAAACCAGATAAGATATAGCTCAGTAAAAGGATGAATTGCATGGTAATTTTCTATGGAAGGGTTTAAAGTCAGACCATTGACTTTTCAATAAATTGGAGGTCATAATGTATTACTAGATACCATTCATATTCTACTCAAAATCATGTGATGATTTGAGCTGCCAATATTGTCGGGAACATAATGGGTCACATGCATAAAAGGAATGAAGGAAATGTGAAATGGGTCTTGGGTCCAAGACATGAGAGAGAAATAATTTGTTTAGGCATCATGTGTCATAGCAGTGACAAAAGTTGTCACATGCATGATAGCATGAGAGTCAAGACTATGACACAATTAGTCACGAGCGTGAAAGCCCGATAGCAGCAATTGCGATTTTAGATTTTCTATTTTGAATAGAACTCCTACGCATAGGAAACTTATGTCCAACCGTAATTATGATTATATGACATATAAATAGCCTTTTTAAGGGCTAAATTTTTGGCTACATTATCTCTATCCCATCTCTCTTAAAAAATTAACCTCCATCACCATTGTGGTTGCTTTGTTCATTCTTTCGCATGGATTACTGTTAGAGATAATCCAACTTTTAGATCATTGCAGTTTGCAACAATCCAACATGAGGGAAAGACTCATAAGTTTAGAATAACAAAGAACAATAAAAATGTAATCAACTTCTCCCATTAGATAGTTTAATCGATTTTAATATGCATAGGCCATTCCTTGGATTTTGGTTTTGATAAAATTTTATGTTTCTGCTAACACGTGTATGAGATGAATGTTCAAAAATCCAACAGTGGTATCAGAGCTATCCTATATAAATTAATTTTGGATTTAATTGAAGTAACAATGAGATTGATTAAAAAGAAACAACTTGCATTCCCTTTTTTGGTTAAAAATGAATTTGAATATGTTTCGCCTAAAATTTTAATTTTAATTAATTACATGTGAATATGATGAGATTAGTTGTTGTTTATGATAATTAAAAAGTTTGAATTTGATTTAAACATGAAATTTAAATTTGTGCATGTTGTTGAATTTTAGGGTTTATGAAACCTATTTTTGCCAATTGAGTTCTTTTTGGGCTTTTAGAATTTGTTTTGTTAATTTAATTATTCAGATATGTTTATAATATATTTTAACTTCTGGACAATATCTAATATGATGCAAAAATTGTTTTTGATCATAGAACAACTAAAACTAGTAACTAGGTAAAAACATTCTTACCATGTGATGTGACTGTTTTGTATTGTTTGATTTAATGGAATATAATTTTATGACCAAAAAATTAATTTCATATTTATGAAATATTCATGATGTTATTTTTATGTCAATTGCATGTTGAATTCAAATTAAATTCATGATTAAGTTTCTAAAGAATCCTAATTCATGTACGATTCAATTTAGACAATTTTGAGTAATTGGTTTGCTAGTTGAACAATTAAGGATTTAGATTGTCTAATTAACAAATATAATTGGTATAAACTTATTAAAAGTTTCTTAAAAGGATGAAAATGAAAATTGAAAATTTTAGAAATTTTTAAATGGAATTTGATTTGAATTAGAAAAATAGTTTTGTAAATCCAAGTTTGATTAGGATTCTAGTATGCAATTGTAACTAGGATTATTTAATCCTATTTGACATCAAACTAATAATTAATTAAGGTAATATAATTATGAATTAACTTCTGGTCATATTTATATTTAATATTTAAAATTTTTTAATTATTAAATTCGGATTTAAATATTGCCTGCATTAAATCTGTGAAAACCTAGTTGTCAAAGTAGACAATTTTAGAAAACTTTTTGATATGATCAAATATATACCTAATTTGCATGATTTTCTTTTAGAAAGTATTTCCAAATATTCATATGATTATTTAATAATAATAAATAATGAATTTACAATGAATTTCATTAAAAGCCAAACAATCAAAACAAAGATTTAAGAATTGAAATGAAAGAAATCCAAATTATTATTTTAATAGATTACTTTTATTTATGCATTGGAGAATGCATGCTAAGAGTGTATGGAATGATATGATGACATGATTATAGACTAGACCAATGTAATTGATCATGCATGAAATTTTATTTTTGGTAAATAGGGCATGTGAGTCCTTGTCTTTTGTATTCTCTCTATTGTATTTCTCTTCTCATCTTACTCTCCTCAAATGTAACTTGAAATTTTTTTCATGAAGAATCTATAAAATTAGATTATGTAAGATTAGAATAGAATTAAAATGCAAAGTATCAAAAAGCCAAAGAGATGATGCCAAAAGCAAAAAAGCATTAGAATAGGAAATTATTTTCTATTTTGGTGTTGCAATTTCATACATCTATCTAGGTGAGACCTAGTCAATCCTTTCATGGCTCGAAGGATTGGTGTTAGATATGTTCATAATCATAACCATATAGTTAGCATAATTATCTTGTATATCTATATGTGATAAGTTGATATATTATGCATGTCAAATTTCCATGATGAGAACTAAATTAAAGAAAATCCCTCATAATAATATTAAGGTCAATGCCTTCCATTAATATTGCAAGAACCAGAGTTCTTTTTGAGTTTGGATTGTTGGTCACACTCAAGTCCACTCTACAAGAATATTTTCAAACTATTGAAATATGATTTCATGGTTAATGGGCCGGTTTTAAACTAGTTACATTTGCTTTTCGATGAATAAGCTTGAACCAAGAGATATGAGATATCTAAGTTACTCTTCCACTCCAAGATGGAAGATAAGACTTCCCCAGTGTTATATGCGTTCAAGATGAGGAAGAAAGGTAGAGATATGGCATCAAAAGGAACTTGTCTTCATTTTGGCAAGAGTTTCCAATAGAAAATGAATTGCAAGGCCCATCTGGAGTCATTAAGAAGAAAAAGGATAAGACATTGGATGCACTTTCTACTTCAAGTATTTATGTTATAGAGATTAATACTATTTCTAATAATAATATTCGGGTATTAGATATCAAATATGACTCACACATATGTAATGATATGCAGGACTTATGGAACAATAGACAACTCAAAAAAGGAGAATGAGTTTTACATGTTGGCAATGGAGCTAGAACTGCTGCATTAGCTATAGGAACTTATGTATTAACACTCCTTAGTAGGTTTGTTTTATAATTAGATGATTGTTATTATATTCTAATTTTAACAAAGAATATTATTTTTGTTAATAGAAAAAGCTTTCATTTAACTATTAATTGCAATGGTTGTTCTATATGGTTGAATGATATTCTTTATGGAACTAGTGCATTATGCAATGGAATTTACATTCTTGACATGTCTAATTCAATCCTCAATATCAATAATAATAGACAAAGGTTGGATAACCTAAAACCATTATATTTATAGAATTATCATCTTGTCCACATAAATGAGAGGCACTGACTAAGGATTATTTGATTGTGAATCATATGACACATGTGAATCTTGTTTGCTAGGAAAGATGAAAAAATCATATTTTAGTGGAAAGGGTGAACATGCCAATGGGCTATTGGACCTTGTACATACAGATGTACATGGACTAATGTTAGTGCACACTAGAGGTGGTTTTGTCTACTTTATTACCTTTATTGATGATTATTCACGATATGGGTACTTGTATCTAGTGAGATACAAATTTGAAGATTTTGAAAATTTCAAAGAATTCAGAAATAAAGTAGAAAAACAACTTGGCAAAGGTATTAAAACAATTTGATTTTATCTAAGAGATAATGAGATTTTATCTCAATGGACTCCACCTTACACTCCACAATATAATGGTGTGGTTGAAAGGAGGAACCGAACTTTGTTAGATATGGTAAAGTCCATGATGAGTTTTGCAGAACTATCTATGTCCTTTTAGGGTCATGCACTAGAGAATGCTATTTATATATTAAATAGAGTCCCTTATAAGTCAATTGATGTTACTCCATATGAGATATGCAATAACAAGAGACTTATTCTTTCACATATGAAAACATGAGGTTGTCATACTTATGTGAAGCGGATAAATGTCAGATAAGCTAGAAGCTAAGTCTGATAAGTGTATGTTTGTGGGATATCCAGAAGAATCATTTGTATATCAATTCTACCATCTTTTGGAAAAAAAAGGTGTTTGTTTCAAAGAATGTTGTCTTCTTAGAGAAAAAGTTTCTTCTAGAAGAAGATAGTGGGAGTAAGATTGAATTTGATGAAGTTCAAGATGCTCAAATAGATGCAAATCAACTGGCAGAACCCAAATCAGTTACTTATATGGATGAAGTAACAACTACACCTTCTAAAACATAAGTACTTCATAGATCAAGTAGGATACACATTGTTTATGAGAAATATGGATTTTATGTATTGCTAATAAAGGATGATGAGCCTACTACCAATGAAGAAGTTATGAATAGTTCAGAATCTGACAAATGGAAAAAATCCATTCAGTCAAAGATGGATTTTATGTATAGAAACCAAGTATAGACTTTGGTGATCCACCTGAAGGGATAAAACCTATTATGTGCAAATGGGTCTTTAAAAAGAAGATTGATGTTGTCCAGATAATGAACCAAGAAGGGGGTTGAATTGGTTAGCAACTAAAAAATTGCTTAACTTAAAAGTGCGGAATAAATTAAACAGAGTAAGGAAGGAGAGCTATCACACACAAGATTTATAGAGGTTTGGGTATTAACAAATCCTATTCCTCTCCCCAATCTCAATTGGGTGTTTCACTAACACACTAAGTGTTACAATGGAGTTTTTTAAGCTCACTCCTAACTATGGTGTTTTTCTCAATGGCTAACACCTAACCTAGAAATTCTCTTGTGTTTTTCAATGACTCACACAAAAACCAATTCTTTGTATTTTATGGCCCACACAATAAACCCTTACAAGTGTTTCAATCTTAAGCCGAAATATCAAACTCACTTTTGAGTAATTGGGTACAATGAAAACACTCAACAACCTACAATACTTAGAAATAATAAGCAATTAGGTTTTCATAATGAAAAAAGGTTTGTTGAGAAAAATAATTAATGCACAAGGCTGCAACAAGATTAAATATGCAAAGTAAATTTTGTTCCTCTTTTTTGGGATTCATAAATCACTTGCATTTATACTCCCTCTGTGAATTATAGTCGTTTGGGTGCATTTAATGCGAAAGTAGCTGTTAAACCAATTCTTAGCTTTGCGCCTAACATGTTTCTCTATTCTCATTCATGGGCGTGAATATATGTGTCACTGTCGTGAATGTTCTTCCAATTCATAGTCTAAGTGATGACTCTGATTGTGAAGCTCTTTGGAAGAATTTGACATGTTTGGTCACAGGTGTGACTGCTTAATCATTCACGGTTGGTTTCATCCTTCATGACCGTAAACTTTAAATGTTGCAGAGTTAGCGTTAAGCTATATTCACGAGCATGACATTAGTAGTCACAGGCGTGAATGTTCTTCCAAGCCATGATCCAAGTGGTGACTCTAGCCGTGAAGCTCTCTAGAAGAGTTTGACATGTTTGGTCACGGGCGTGACTTCTATTTCTTTGATATTTTTTTATCTTCAAAAGATGTCTTTCAATCATGCTTCAAGTTCTAATCAAAGTATATCTTGTTTAATACACTTATAACACAAACCTTGTTAAATACATTATTGCTATTTTATTTGTTATCATTAAAATAACAGAAATACCCCTAAAGGATCAACAATCTCCCCCTTTTTGATGGTGACAAATAATCTAGCAATATGTACTTTTGAAAAGTCTCCCCCTCAAAAGGTGCTTAAGATAAAATAAAAGAGTGCAAGATTTGAAAGAAATATAGCAAAGGTATTTGCAAACTAATATGGTATATGCAAGGTATATCTTGAGTATATCTCATCAATTAAAACATGTAAACCAAGTGTATTCAAAGGATATGTGAGGTATATGTCAAGTATATCTTATGCATTAAAATGAGTTCAAAATAAGTTCAAGTTTGCAAAGTATATGTGAGGTTGATGTGAGGTATATCTTATGCATATTATCAATTAAAATGATACCATTAAGTTTACATATTTCATACCACACATTGCATATTTGCATAATCATATTCATGTATAGATCACATACATATTGCTAGGTTTCCCCCCTTTTGTCATCAACAATAAGTTGAAAAATCAATAAGATGATTGTATTAAAGTTAAAAGAGAAAGATTACATTAGAATGCAAACAAAAAATAAGATAAATAACAATAAAAGTAAAGCTACTGCAAGAAAACTAGCACTCTAGGTAGGCGTCAACCCTGACAAATCATCCCTAAGGCATGCTACCACCACTTCGAGGGTATCCATATGAGACTCCATAAAGTCTTTGAGGTTTTCCAACCTCTCATCGATGGAATCCTGCATCATGTATAGGCCAGGTCCTATAGGATCAGCAACTTGTCGTTCCAAAGAGGATGTGGTAGAGGCCGATGATTGACCAACATCCTCCGCTATCGTCGGTGTCGATGTCTGGTCACGGGCGCGCTTCCTTTGCTAGACAGACTGGAGGCCAGCTTTGAAAGTGTCAAAGTCATGGTCTTCCCAATCGATTTCACCAAATGGAGTGGTGAAATGGTAGTAGACATTATCTTCATAAATAATTCAAATAGCTGCTCTCATCTTGATAAAGGACTCGATATCGAGTCGATCTCATAGATGAGCTAGAATGAGAGTGTAATTGTGTTTGTTAAGGATCAAATAACCTAGCTCAATGGAAAGGTGAGTCACATACTTGCCAATCAAAATATCTCTCGATGGCTTTGTTATGGAAAGGAGGTGATTTGCGAACCATCGTGATAATACGACAGATAGTCCTCTTCATTCATCTCCAACAAAAAGAGCTCCGATTTTCTGATTGCCCCGTTGCTATCTCCTCGGGCAAATATACTATAGGTGAGAAACCTATGTATATGCTTATTCACAGGAGACTAAAGGTGGGTGCTCTTTGTATTTTTTACATCCCAGCTGCATTCGGAGCCAAAATGTGTCCAAGATGAAGGAGCATAGAATTTGACTTCACTTTCGTTGAGGATGCCATTAGAAGGGAGCTTGAAAATAGTGCCAAATTTCACTGCAGTGAGAGTGTTAGGATGCATGCAGAGCTGGAATTTGACTATTCCGGTGGGTGAGACCTGCAACGTGCTAAGGAACTCGAGAGTTGGTTCCCTTAGTGTTAGACGATGTATGTCCACGAACTCTCTGAGGTGAAAGGCTTGTAATTGTTCAATCATGCTTGTCTCAAGACCAAAAGTTTTGACACAACTCCACTCAAAGGATCGTGATGAGAGTAGAGGATGTTTATTGAGAACGACATATTGTGAATAGTAATGATTCGAAATGATGTTGAGTATAAAATTGGTGTGGCATCTTGGAGCATGTGATTTCTTCCTAATGCCTTTGAGAAAAATAGATTCTATTTTGATTAGCTTTGAACAATGGAAGGAGAAGTAATTTTCGGAATAGGATTGAAAAACCCTTAAGAAAATTTGTGATTCTTTGAAAAGTGAGGGTTTTGGAAGGGTTATATAGATGGAAATGTAGGTGAGGAGGTCAAACTTTGTGAGAAATATTGAATGGGTGTGTTAAATGAGAGAATTTGTAGAGATGGAAATGAGAAAAGACCAACAATTTTGTTTTATAGTCGATCGATTCACGGTCGTGAATACCTAATCACGGGCGTGAATAATCAGGGTCATGGTTTGTTGAAGGGGTTCTCTAGTCACGAAAAAGAAGATGAATTGAGTCACGATTGTGACATTAAATAGTCATGGGTGTGAATCAGGCTTTTCATGGGAGTGATAAATATTGTCACGGGCGTGAAACTTAGTTTTCACGACTTCTACCCATGAATCAAGGTGTGAAACAAAACGTGAACGGTTTTGGAATTATATGTTGTCTTTGGTCACGGTCGTGAAGATGTGTCACAGGCATGAATCAGGCTTTTCATGGGCGTGGTGACAAATAGAGTATCAGGTATGAAATTCAGTCTTCACAACTTCTATTCGTGAAACATGTCGCGAGGCAAAATGTGAAAGATACTGGAACTTTTTCTATTAAGTTCATGGTCATGAATATATGTCACGGGCGTGAACCACCTCAAATCTTCACAAAAATAAAGTTAAGTCTAAAACAAGACTAGAAGATTTCTAAAAATGTTTCTATGACTTAAGACATATATTTCTATCATGTTAACCACTTCATACCATAACATTATTCAAAAAACAATGCATCATATGAAGGAATTAACATTCAAGGTTCACACAACATACAGTTGGAAAAATAATTAAGACAAAATTGATCCATAAAGCATACCAAGCTCTCTTCTTATGAAACTAAAACTTTCTTCATTAAGAGGTTTGGTAAAAATGTCTGTCAATTGATTGTTTATATTGATAAATTCTAACACAACATCTCTATATTAAACATGATTTTTAAGAAAATGATATCTAATGTCAATATGCTTACTTCTAAAGTGTTGAATGAGATTCTTAGATAGGTTGATAGCACTAGTATTGTCATATTTGATGGGTATACGATCCAAACTATGGCCATAATCCTTAAGTTGTCTCATTCATAGGATTTGAGTGTAACAACATCCTGCTGCCAAATATTCTGCTCTAGCAGTAAATAAGGCAATCGAAACTTGTTTCTTGCTAAACCAAGAAACTAGGCATTCACCAATAATATGACAAGTGTTTGAAGTACTCTTTCTATCCAAAAGACTACTGGCATAATCCGTATCTGAATATCCTATGATATGGAAAGATGAATTCCTAAGATACCATAAGCCTAGATGTAATGTGCCATTTAAGTATTTAAAAATCCTTTTTACAATATTCAAATGTGATTATTTAGGACAAGATTGAAATCTAGCACATAAGCATACACTATGCATAATATCGGGCCTAAAGGTAGTAAGGTATAAAATATCTTTTCACTTATGCTCTTGTCCTTCTCATCTTTGTCCAATTTTTTTGATGTGCTCATACGAGTCTTAGCATTTTTGCTTCCTTCCATTCCAAATTTCTTGATTAACTCTTTGGTGTACTTGGATTGGTTGATGAATATGCCCTCATTGCTTTGCTTGATTTGTAGACCAAGGAAGAACTTAAGTTTTCCCATCATGCTCATTTCAAATTCCCTAGTCATACATTTAAGATATTCTTAGCAAATAAATTCATTAGTAGACCCAAATATGATATCATCAACATAAATTTGAACAATTAAAATGTCATGTTTATGCTTTTTTATAAACAAGGTTGTATCAACATGTCCATTTGAAAAACTATTTTCTAAAAGAAAAGAACTTAGTCTTTCATTCCAAGCTCTTGGAACTTGTTTTAAACTATACAAGGCTTTTGAAAGTTTAAATACATGATTAGGCAAATTATGGCTTTCAAAACTCGGTGGTTGTCCTACATAAACTTCATCTTCTATAAAACCATTTAAGAAAACACTTTTGACACCCATTTGAAAAAAATTGAAAATTCATATGGCATGTAAATGCTAAAAGAATTCTTATGGCTTCTAATCTAGCTACTGAAGCAAATATTTCATCATAATCTATACCTTCTTCTTGATTATAACCCTTTGCAACCAACCTAACTTTATTCCTAGTTATTGAACCTAGTTCATCTAAATTATTTCTAAACACCCATTTACTACCAATGATCAATGATAAAAACATAGTGTTTACCGCTTAAACTAGCAACTCTAGTAGGTCCAAAAAGATCTAAATGCAAAAATTGTAGAGGCTTAAAGGTACTTGCTACATTTTTGGATTTGAAGGATGACTTATGTTGTTTTCCTCTTTGGTAAGTTTCACATGTCTTATCCTTTTCAAATTTGATTTTTGGAAGTCCACTTATTAGCTCTTCTTTGCTAAGGCTTTGAATTAATTCCATGCTTGCATGACCAAGCCTTCTATGCCATAGCCAAGATTCATAACTAATAGTCATAAGACACTTAGAGGAAACGTTAGAAATTTTGTGTATGTCTATTATGTAAGTATTGACATCTCTATCTTTTTTGAATATCTCTTGGCCACTTAAAGAGGTTACAAAACATTCATTTGAGGTAAAGATAACTTAGTTTCCCTTATCACATAATTGACTTACATTTAACAAATTATGTTTCAAACCATCAACAAGCAAAACATCTTCAGCAAAAGTAGTATTATTAATACCAATAGAGCCAATGCCAATTACCTTACCCTTAGCATTGTTCCCAAAGGTTACCTTACCACTATCAATTCTTTTGATGTGATTGAAGAGTTCTTTATTTTCGGTCATATGCCTTGAGCATCCACTCTCCACAAACCAAATATTTCCTTTATAGTGGGCTTGAGGTATACCTATAAAATCACAATTCAATTTTGGTTTTTAGGTACCCAAATGAACTTGGGTCCTTAGGGGTTAGCACTTAAAGGTTCCCAATGAGCCTTCCTTATCCAATAGTGTTTGTTGATATGACCAAACTTCATGCAATAATAACATTGTTTAGCTCTAAATATTTTTTGATTTTGACATGCCTTTTGGTCTCAACATCCTTTTAGAAGGTGTTTGTATGCAATGACATACACATGCATGATGAGTAGGTGTTTTCCTAGGTGCATGCCTCTTATACATGAAGGCAGATTGGCCTTTTGAGGTTTCCCTCTTAAGCCAAGTGACCCTTGACCATTCTTCTTTTGAATAAGGGGTTTTGTGTGTGTTATGTTTTTAGCCCTTCGGACTATTACCTCAATTGTTGAGTTTATGATGCAATAGACTTAACAAATGTAGTCTTATGAGATGAATATGATGTTTCGTTAAATCCTAGAACATGTCTTATTAAAGGTGGTTTTTGAGAAACTATGAGAGTATCCAAATTCTCTTTCCCTTTATGAAACCTTGAAATTCAGTTTCTAAGTTCCTCAACTTCATTTTTCAAAATATTATTTCTTTAAGAAAATATTTAGTTGAGATTCTAGAGGAATACTCATCTAATGATTTTTGAAGAGTTTCATTAGAAGTTTTAAAATTAAATTCTTTTTTTGTAAAGCCTCTATTTTGTTTTTCAAAATTAAAATATTATTTTTGTAAGTGTTAAATCTACTTCTATATTTTTCTAATTCTAGGTTCAAAACTTCTATTAAACTCTAATCATCATCATCATCACTCTCACTAATATTATCACTACTATTATTATTAAAAGAGTATGAGTAAGAAGGGCCTACCTCATCCGTGAAGTGATCCTCTAAAGCCATGAAGCATAGGTAGACCTATTCTCCTTCATTATCATCTTTTTTGCTTGAAGAGCTTTCGCCATCCCATGTGGCTTTGTGACCTTACTCTCCATTATCTTTTTGAAATATTTTCTTGTGTTTCTTGAGCTTTGGACCTTTTGGTTTGATATGTCCTTTCTTCCTACATTCATAACACTTTACTTCCTCTTTATTTCTTTGAGAGTCATTTGAGGAGTATTTGAGGGTTTTTTGTTTGAAGTTTTGAGAATTTCCAAGTCTTTTTTCAAATATTCTTTTTAGTCATCTTGAGAGCATGACAATGTCCTCATTTGCATCATCACTCTTTTCTTCATCATCTTCAATTACTTCTTAAGATTTTGAGGTAGAGGCTTTGAGTGCTAGTGGTTTTCTTTTTTTTGGTTCGGCAGGAGCACATGGATTATTGTGAGAGACAATCTAGCTTTTGGATTATTGTGGTTTGAAATAACCCAACTTGAAGGAAAGGCTCACAAGTTTAGAAGAACAAAGAACAATTCAAAGGTAATCAACTTCTCCCATTAGATTGTTCAATAAAATTTTAATATACATAGGGTCTTCCTCGGGTTTTGATTTTGATAAAATTTTATATTTCTGCTGCCATATATGTAAGATGAATGTTCAAAAACCCAACAAACCCTGTCACATGGGTGAATCTAGGTTTTCCATCCATATAACCATAAAATAAGGTATTTAATACATATCACATGCAAGGGCTCTAATGGTTGTCCAATGACAACCTCTTTTTATCAGAACTCTCATCAAAATATGCATTTAACATACTATAACATCAATTAAATACAAGAAAGTACATAAACATCATAATTGAACATATAATCATTTAACTTTACATTTTCATGCTCATCTATCTATCCAACAATCATTTGTGATTTCATATGCATTTATACCTCTTTCAAGCATCATAATAATCATCATTTAAAACTCATCCATTATAACACTTCTTATTACTAGCTCATAATGTACATTATTTATATACATAAACTCAAGCATCATTAATGCTCATTATGTATATATACAACATTCACAACTCTTCTTTTTCCATTCTTATAATTTCATGGCATTAATTACCTCTTTCAAACTCATTATGAACAAGAGCTAGCATTCATTTAATGATATTATAAGTGCCAACCTTTTTCCTTAAAAGCTTATTGTACTTAATACTAATATTTTTGACATACATAGCATTTATGACCTATAGCCAATTATCTCATACATTTAGAATTCCATTCCATAATTAAGACATCTTTATGCCACCATTCACACATTAAATGCATTTAACATGCAAACAAGTTACATTTGGAATTTAGAAGCATTCATATAGACATACCTCTATAGAGCCTTAAAACTCAAGCTTAATTTAAGCCTATCTCTCCCTTTGGTGGTCTTTCACACCCTCTCTTGCAAATCCGAACATATAGAAACACTTCCTTTACATCTTTGAGCCAAAAATATGAACATAAAAGTATTAGATACCAAACTTTAACTTTAACCTTCAAGCTAACATTTATCAAATAATCCCTTTTAAGGTCATGCCTTAACTTATTATTAAGCTTCCAAAGGAAGTTTTAGCCTTCAAACTCAAGCTTGAACCAAAACCCTAACCCAATTTGAAAATGGTTCTCTACCCAAAATGGAAATGATATGAAAAAGGCATAAAACATGTAGAAGAAAAGAGAAAAATATGATTTTTTACCAAAATTGAAGGAAACACTATGTAAATTAGGGTTTTTGTGCTCCCTTCCTCTTTCTCTAAGTCTTCCCTTTAAAGAAAAACTCCTTCATCCATAATCTCTAATGAGTTTGGTTAAATCTTGCTCTTTAACTTATAATCTTGTGTTTTTGAGCTAGGAATCAAAGGGAATTAATGGAAGACAATTCTGGTGTGAGAACATATAAATGGAGACTAGGGCTTTCAAAAAAGTCATGAAGAAAGAGGAATGAATAGACTAAGTCTTTTTATACTGAGTGATGTTCATGAGCGTGACAATAACTATCACGATCGTGAATCTGCTTGAACCTAGAATTCCATCTTCCAATGGTTCACGGCCATGAAGACCTTGTCATGGGCATAAACCTTGTAACATTTCACTTTTTATTTCTTTTTAACTCTTTCCACATACCATAATCCTTTATCTCATACTTATATTTCTTTAATCTGTCTTTAGAGCTAGGCCTTAATTAGCGGGTGCTACAAAGTCTTTGAATTAATTATATGCTTGCATGTCTAAGCCTTTTATACCATAGCCAAGATTCATTGCTAATAGATATAGGACACTTAGAGGAAATATTAGATGACTTGTATACATCAATTATGTAAGTATTGCCATCTCTATCTCCTTAAATATCTCTTAGCCTTTTATAATGGTTATTATATATCTATTATAATTAAAAGTGACTTAGTTTCCCTTATCATATAATTGACTAACACTTAAAAGATTATGCTTTAAACCATCGACAAGCAATACATCCTTAATTAAAAAAAAAACATTACTTAAGCCAACGAAACCAATACCAATTACTTTAACCTTAGCATTATTTCTAAAGGTAACCTTATCACTATCAATTTGTTTGATTTGGGTGAATAGGCTTCTATTTTGAATCATGCCTTGATCATTCACTACCGACAAGCGATACATTTTCCTTAATTGAGGATTTCAGATACACCTAGAAGAAAATAAATTATGTTTAGTTTTTAGGTACCCAAATTTACTTGGGTCCATAGGGGTTATCTTTGGAAAGTTTTCAATGTTCCTTCCTTATCACACAATGTAAATTAATATGACCAATAATGACATTGTTTAGTTTTAAAAAGTTCTTGCAACTTTGCATGAGGTTTAGGCCTCATTAGTTTTAAAGGTGCATGATGTATGCAAGAACATGCATGTGTAATATGTGAGTTCCTAAGTACATGCCTTTTGTATGTAAAGGCTTGATTGAATTTTTGAGGTCTGCCACTTGAAGCCATGTGACCTTTCAATATTATTTCTTTGAATAAAGGGTTTTATGCATGTTATGTGTTTAGCTTTTGAAGCTATTACCTTAATGGAAGATGTTTGAGGTGTACTAGATTTAGCAAATACAGTACTAGGTGCAAATAATATTGGTACTCCATTAAAACCTAGTCCATGTCTCACTAAGGGAGGTTTTTGTAAAATAATAAGAGTATCTAAGTTTCCATTCCCTTTGTGAAATTTTGAAATAGAATTTCTAATTTCCTCAATTTCATTTTTTAAAATATTATTTTTTTAAGTAAGACTTTAGTTGAGGGTCTTGAAGAAGATTCATTTAACAATATTTTAAAAGTATCATTATAGGTCTTAAGTTTAAAATTTTTTCTTTTTTTTTAAACTTCTAAATTTAATTTTTTACTTAGAATTATCATTCTTATGAATTTTAATTTTATTTCTATATTTTTCTAATTCAAGGTTCAAAACTTCCATAATACTACGCTCATCATCATCATCATCATTATCAATATCATCATAAGAGTGAAAACATAAAGGACTTACCTCGTCCATGAAGTGATCCTTTAAAGCCATAAAACATAGGTTGGCCACCTCTTCTTCGTTGTCCTTATTTTTACTTGAGGAGCTATCATCATCTCATGTGGCTTTGTCTCCATCTTCCTTGCAGGACTTCTTCATGTGCTTCCTGAGCTTTAAACAATTTGGTTTGATGTGCCTTTTCTTTCGACATACATAACACTTTACCACATCTTTGCTCTTTTATGATGAGTTGTTTGAAGAGTACTTTAAAACTCTTTGCTTGTAGTTTCAGGAGTTGCTAAATTTATTTTTTATCATTCTTTTTATTCTTCTCGAGAGCATGACGATATCCTCATTTTCATCTTCACTATTCTCTTCATCATTTTGAGTTACTTCTTGAGAGGTTGATATTTTGAGTGCTAGAAATTTTCTCTTTTTTGTTTTTCCTTCAAATTTTCTATCTCTTTTGATAGTCATCTTATGTGTTAGAAGCTTGTCAATGAGCATATCAGTATGCATGGTGCTTATATCTTCATTAGCTTATTCTATAACAGTGACTCTCGAACCATAGTCTCTAAGTGGAAGGTTTCTTAGGATCTTATTGTTGACTTCTTCCAAGTTCATATGTTTTTCAAGCTTCGTTACACCAATAATGATGGCTAGAAGATGATTTTTCATGCCCATGTTGGACTCGTTAGGCTTCATTTTGAAGAGTTCAAACTCTGATGTAAGAAGTTGGATCTTCTAAGATTTTACTTGGTTCCTTCATGATAATTCTCTAATTTCTTCCACATGCTATATGCAGTGAGACAATGTTGAATTCTACCACACTATTCAATGGATAAATAGCCTATAAGAAATGTCATTGCTTTTTTGTTTTTATCATTTGCTTTTTTTTAAGGCTTTGTCTAGTCATCTTTTGGGATGAGTTCTTCTTCACTATAATTTCATTTTTTTTAGTGGTGTCCATTCTTTTCCTATGTTATCTTTGACGTTGAACCCCTTGCTATCAAGATATGTTTCCATCATGACCTTACAATGGGCATAGTTTGCACTATCAAAGTAAGGCTTGAGATATGAAATCCTTCATTGGCCATTTCTTGATCTTTACTAGCATTGATTAAACTTTGATGCTAATGGTCAAGACATTATTCATACCCATGACTAGTGTATCATCCATGCCCATAAAGGTCTAGTGCAAAAAGTTCAAATGGTTGGAATCATTCACGGTTTGGAAATAACTATTCATGCCTATGAACCTACTATTCACGCCTGTGAATGTTGAGTTGTAGAATTTTGAATTTTGAAAAGCAAGCAATTCACACCCATGAAGAATCATGTCATACCAGTGAAGACCTAGAAATATGATTGTTGCAACACGTTCCAATATGTTCAACAATAAGTTTTTGAATTAATGCAACCCTAACGACTAGATTTCAAATGAACTTTATAAATAGCTTATTTTTTTGAAGGAACATCATCAATTAGAGCAACAAGAGCTTCATTATGTTGAGAAATTTTTTAGAAATCATCTTCTAGAGTTTATGCATTAATTCTTTGTATTATTTCATCTTATTCTCATTTCGATTTTGTAAAGCTCAAGTGATCTTGAGTTTGAGTATTTTATTTTGTCAAGCAATTACTCAAGAATGTGTATGAGTGAGTTGGATTGGGATTAAAATACTTGTAAGGGTTTTTTTATGAGCCATAAAATACAAGAAATTGAATTTTATATTAGCTAGTTAAAACACAAGGGAATTTGGGTTTGGTGTGATCCGAGAGTGAAATACCCAGTTTGGAATGAGCTAGCAAAGCTCTAGTGTGTCTTGTTGAGTGAAATAGTGAAAATACCTAATTGTGATTAGGGAGAATAGTAGAGTTTGTTAGCACTTGAATCACTATAAATCATATTTCCGATCTCTCTTCCCTTATTTCTTTTATAGTTTGTTTATCTGCCTTCACAAGAAAATTTTAATTATCCTCCAATTCACCCCCTTCTTAGTGATTGTCTGGGCAACATGTTTTATGTGATGAAATTTGGGTACTTTCCATGCAAAAGAACTCAACCAATTTGAAAGAAATAAAGTTTGGACTTTAGTTCCTAGACCTAAGGATTATACTATTATAGGCACCAAAGAGGCATTTAGAAATAAATTTGATGAATCTGGTGTTATAATTAGGAATAAAGCTAGGTTAGTAGCTAAAGGCTATAACCATGAAAAAAGGAATTGACTATGATAAAACCTTGCCCTATTGCAAGGTTGAAAGCTATTAGGATGTTATTAGCATATGCGTCATACATGGATTTTAAAATATTTGGTTTTATAAAAGAAGAAGTTTATGTTGAACAACTTCCTGGTTTTTAACATCATGATCTTTCAAACCATGTTTTTAAATTTACCAAAGCTTTGTACAGTTTAAAACAAGCCCTAAGAGCTTAAAATGAAAGATTAAATAATTTTCTTTTTGCAAAATAATTTTCAAAAGGAAAGGTTGATACAACTCTTTTAATCAAAAAGTATAAAAATGACATTCTCATCATTCAAATCTATATGGATGATATTATATTTGGTGCTACTAATGTGAGCTTATGTGAAGAGTTTTCTAAGTGTATGCAAGGTGAATTTGAAATGAGCATGATGAGAAAACTGAAGTCCTTATTGGGACTTCAAATCAAGCAATGTTTGGATGAAATATTCAAAAATCAAGCCAAGTACACTAAAGATATATTGAAAAGATTCAAGATGGACAAAACTAAGGTAAGCAAGACACTGATTAGCACTATCATCAAATTAGACAAAGATGAGAATGATAAATCAGTTAATTAAAAGAAATATTGAGGTATGATTTGTAACCTTCTTTATCTTGTCACAAGTAGACTCAATATTATGTTTGTTATATGCTTATGTGCACATTTTCAATGTTGTCCGAAAGAATCACATTTGCATGTTGTTAAAAGAATTTTAAAATATCTTATTGGCATTTAGCATTTAGGCCTATGGTATCCTAAGAACATTTCAATTAATTTAGTGCCTTATTCGGATGAGGATTATACCTATGGTATTCTTGATAGAAAAAGTACTCAGGTACATGTCAATTTTTAAGAAACTTCCTTGTTTTGTGGTTTAGCAAGAAACAAAATTTTGTGGCATTATCTACTGTTGAAGCCGAATATGTTGTAGCTGGTTGTTGTGCGCTAGTGTTACGGATTATTGAATAACCTGAGGATTTTAGCTTGGAATTTAATCACATTCCAATTAAATGTGATAATACTGCTATAACAAATCTTTCCAAGAATCCAATCCAACATTCTAAGAGTAAACATATAGATATAAGACATCAATTTTTACATGATTATGCATATAAGGTGATGTTCTATTGGAATTCATTGATACTGCAAACCAACTGGTTGATGTTTTTACCAAACCTTTATGTGAAAAACATTTTAATTTTATTAAGAGAGAAATTAACATGTTAGATGGTAATTCCTTATGATTTTTGTGAACTTTATATAAGGCATACCGATATAGCTAGAAAACTCTCACCAATTGTACTGATGGATGTTACAGTATTGTTTTGTAGAAAACTCATTAAATTAAAACTTTCACATTTAAGACCTATTTAGAACATTATGATACAGTTTAAGGAATAAAAATCCATCATGATATTAAAATCCTGATCCATTAATCGATATTATAACATATAACATATGTTTTCAACTTCTCTAGCCTTACATTACAAAAATCCATTATGAAATACCATTACATGCTTTCAAACATCAAAGACATGTAAAACATTATTCAAAAACCTAAAAAACATAAAAAAAAATAGATAAATGCCATGTATGATAACACACCCCAAACTGTGTGTACTCTGACTGATCTCTGGGGCTCGCGACTTTTCTAGTCAACTGTTGCCTATTGGCTCCTAACTTACATGCAGAAAACCCACATGCTAAGCAAACTAATGCTTAGTGGTATATATGTGCATAAAAATTCTAAATTTAAATAATGTCATACATTGTTATGCCATTCACCTTATGATCATTCTTAGAATCATACATTCTAGTTGTTACATGCTTCGATGTCATATCACTATGTCTATCTTACCGTAGACATAACATATATACGCATATATATATATATATATATATATATATATATATATATATATATATATATATATATATCACATTTCTAAATACCATATCATTTTACTTAATATTAGCATTTCATTACACATTTTTACAATACCATAATTTCCTTTTTTATATTCATTTAACCTTTCTTTTTATATCCATTTAACTTCCATTTTTATATCCCTTGAGACTCTCTAAGCTTGTATTATTACATATGTTTCTGCCTCATAACTCTAAACTTGATTATCTGAATGCAGAATATGAGACAGTGGTGCTCTCATTCCGAGCTTAAACCACTCAGCTCATAACTTGTAATAACTCATCCAAGCCCTTCAAGTCAACAACACTTATAAACCCGAGCTTAAGATATATTGACTGAAAATAATAGAGCATGCTAGCAAATCCAGGATCACGTGCGTTCATATACCGAGCTTTAACCATTTATCTTTGTATCATATCAAAGTAACTCATATGGTACCGTTCACCTTACTCAATGGTATACCATTTATCGTAAGACAAGTCAAGACTAGAGAACTGGGCATTTGGCTCATAACCATTTATCTTTCAATTCATTTCATCACATGTTATTACCAGTATTATATTCCATTTATGCATTCTCATACCAACACATAAATGCCAAGTCATATATTCAACATGTTATTTTCCATGTATACATACATCCCATAACATGTATTTAACAAACTATCAATTAAGATTGCAAACCAAAATGTACATATAATACATTCATCATGCTTCACGAGTGTGAACTACTTATTCATGGTCGTGAAGGTATACTTTCACGGTTACCTTACCTGTGAATCATCACATGAAAGAAGCAGAGCATTCACGAGTGTAAATTACCTATTCATGGCCATGACACCATGTCATTCATGGCTTTCCAATTGTGACACCAAATTGTGAAATTATAGGTTTAAACGAGTTCATTAGCCTCGACATTCATGAATGTGACTATATGTTCACAAACGTCAACGCTTGAATTTCATGACTTCCCTAGTCATGAAACAAAGCATGAACTCTATTGTCTAATTTGGACACCCCCTTCACGGACGTGACACCCTTGTCATGGGTCTAAATCATGCATTTCCAATAAACTCAAAATATAGCATTTCATACATTTCATGCAAAATTTTATGATTAACCAATGTTAATCACTCATATCAACACTTTCATGCATATACCATGTCCACAACATGTTTAGACAACATTCCAACCTTATTTTAGGTCATTTGAAAAGATAACATATCATATGTCATCTAACTTATTTACCCATGTTATTAATCATCCATAACATGCCATTTTCATCATTTTATAGTTCACAACATGTAAAACATACCAAGATGCATGGAAAGAGAATTTAAATGCCAATATGTACTAACCTTTCACCAAAGTAGAGCCTTAACTATCTTTATAAGCTTTTCAAGTTTGTTTTCCTTTTTGTGATGTGTTCTTTTGTTCATAAGCCGAGCTTATCATCACAAAATATTTCTATTAGAACCTTATAACCATAAACGAGCTAAACAAAACCCTAAAAATCAAGTTCTAGCTCAATCTTTGGCAAAACTCTATCAAACCTTTATGTTGTTTAAGCTTTCAAGCTTCAACAATGGTGTTTAGGGTTCCTTTATGGTGGATAAAATGACTAAGATGTCTTGAGTGTGCTAGAGGTGATAAGGCATGTTAAAAGTGATTTTAAAGCAAGATTTGATGTAGAGGAAAGAGAAAAGTGCCACTGCACATAGCCAATTAACCTGTGTTCATGGGTGTGACCCTCACCTTCATAGGCGTGAAATACCATTCACAACCATGATTAATCCATTCATAGGCATGAATGTTCTCTCTTCTCAAAACACTCATGCCATGTCCAAAACTCTTTTGTTTGAACCATAACACGATCTTTATCGACATGAATAACAATTCACGGGTGTGAAAGCGTTCTTTTTCAAAACTCTTAAACTTTAAAATATTTTAAACCTCATTCTTTCCTTCTCTAAAAATATATAACTCATAAACCCTACTTTACGGGTGTTACACCTTAAGTGTTTTGATGTTTATTAATTGTGAATGTTGAATGTTTATTTTGATGATTCTATATCTTTAGTTATATGATATATATTTGAATGACCATGAAAAGAGCTTCAAAAGAAGTATTTTTGGCAAAACTCTTGTTTTAAATTCAAATTTTAAAATTATCTTGAAAAAGTGTTTCACGCTCGTGATTAGGTAGTCATGACCATGAAGGCTTGGACCATAATGACATATTTTAGTTCACACCTTGTGTCACGGCTTATTGCCCATGATAGTAAGTGTTCATGCCTATGAATATATGTTCACGACCATGAGCAAGTGACCTTAAAAGGCAGAACCTTTCACGCCTTAGTTTACATCTTGGCAACCTATGAACATTATGCTTCACGTCTGTGAAACTTAATGTCATGGCTATGAATCGCAATCTAAAAAGATGACATTTTCTTTTTCTTTTCACTTTCTCTTTCCTCTTCATTGCCTCCATTGTCTTCTCTCTTTGAGGGCATTGACATGCAAAGTGCTAAGAAATTTAAATGTCAACTCCTTAATAGTTGGCCTATAGATGTTGACAAACTCTAGCATACCTAAATTAGTTAACTAGTTCTTCATGTCTTGCTTTAAGCCTAAAGCCTTGACACACTCTTAATCCAAAGTTCTAGAAGGAAAAATGGGGTGAGTTTTAAAAGCATGATACCTTGCATGTGTGTTTCTAGGAAGAATACTAAGAATGGAATCTGAAGAGGACTTGCTCATTTATGATTATGTGTGTTTTCCTCTTCCTCTTGATGATCCCACTTCAGATGCCATAAGGGAATGATTAAACTTGAAGAAAATGATCAAAATTAGATGAAAAATAGAAGAAGAAATGTTAATCGCGGATTTGAAGCAATTTGAACAATAATAAGAGATTATTTGAAGTGATTTCTCCTTGGAATCTTGTTTTTAATCAAAGAAAAGTTGGGGAAATGTGTTTAAATGAAGAATTATGATGAAAATGATGGAAAAAAAAGCTAAAACTATGTGAAATCGATGAAGTATGGTCAAATGCATCTCAGTTTTGTAGAACTTTTAAGCTACTGCATGAGAGATTAATGAATGATGGTGATGTTGATGACTTCAATGCTCATGTTGCTTAGGGTCATTTTGGAAGAAATAATAGTTAGAATATTAAGCTGACTTAGAGCACACATTTAGCTTATTCTACTTAAAAAGTACATTCATAGATTTCTGACTTATAGTAATGGTGCTGTTAGGAAAACAAACTTACAATTCTTTGAGTAGGCTAGGAGATATTAGCCTATAACACTATCTAAATGATTTTCTTGACATATCTTCCTGATTATAATGAAATCAGCTAGTGATATACTTATTGGCAGCTATGTCACTCATCTAACCATTGGCTTGGGCTATTAGAACTTGATGATCATTTTTATGATCTTATACTTTATTTTTCTAAGGACAAGCTAGATATTGATTATTTTATTAAGATGGATGATGCAACTCAGATCCATTATTAGGGGGACACATGCTGAAGATTTAAGACTCCATAGGATGAGATTATATAGGAGGACGAAGATTCTAATAAGTTCAAAGATGGGTTGCAAAGTACGATACAATACAAGAGACAAAGAGTTGAGACTGCGGATGCCCCTATTGGTGAGACCTTTTCCTCCTATATTCTTGATATGGTCCAACAGTTGATAGCACACTTTGATCGATGCTTTGATATGCTACAAAGGGATATTCATTAGCAGATTAAAGCCCTTAGGGAGCATATAGACACTTGTATCTTATGACTCAATTCTGAGGTTTTGTGTCTTTACATTCATTCTCCACAGGACCAACATTGATCATTTTGTAACATCCTTGACCTTCCCCACATGCATGTCATCGAACATAAGCATCTTGCATACAATTCAATTGAACACGTGCATTTCATACGTATTTTCGTAGGAACAAGTTTATGACACGCACTATCTACGTGTCCTAGTATTTGGCACTTGTATCGAATCGCACATGTGTAATTATAACCTAAATGAGGATAACAAAGTATTAGAAATGAATTGAATAAGGTTTCTAAATTAAAGTAAGCAAAATGATTAGATTAAGATTAGTAAACAATTACATTGTTAATTTAGTTAAATCGGGTCAAATGATTAAGCTGTATCATTGTGTGAATTAGTGGAATTATAAATATATGTAAATAATAATAATAAAAATATAAAATGAAATGAAAATGAAACAAAAGATAAATAGAAGAGAAGAGAAATGAGAAGAGAAAAAGAGAAAAGGACAAAAAACAAGTTGGCTTAATCTTCATCTTTCTTCCCCATTTCTGCCTCCTCACTTCAGCCCCGTTTTCTTCTTCATATTTCTCCATTCCAGAACTCAATTATTCCTTGTTTCACCTAGTATTTTCACCAAATTGATCCCTTTCAAGTTCGTTCTTGGTAAGTAATCAATTCTTATTGCTATAGGGTTGATTTGAGTTGCTTAGGTTCAATATTAGGCACTGAATTGCACCCCGATTTTGATGTTAATAGAAATTGATTCTGGAAATGTGTAAAACACAAAAGTTGTTCCTTTATGTCTTATATTTGTGTATATGTAAACATTTTTTCAAGCGGTTATGTATAGGGATAGATATTCTCTTCGTACTGAAACTGGTCAGGGTGTGAACCCTAACCAAGTTAGCTACTGTGTGGTTTGATTTTGAATATGTTAAAGCCATTATTTGAAGTATCTCAAAACATAAAAGTTGTAGATATATGTGTTTTGTATCTTTATAAAAAATTTCAGGTTCATCGGTCTTGTAAATGTTGAGTTATGATGAATGGAACTATGACTGTTCCATGGTTTGAACTGCCTATTGAGTGCCCTGGGCAGATACAATAACTTGTTTGGCTAATTTGAGCTTGTTAGAGCTAGATTCTGTATATGATAAAAACTCTAAAGTTATAGGTATATGTCTTATATAACTTTTGGTACTAATTTCAGATTCATTGGTTATGTATAGACTAAGTTATGTCCTTTGGAAGCCATACTGGTCCGGAAGTCAATTCTATTCTGGACCAGTAAAATGTTTGGTATAAGTAGAAGACCTTAGAGACATAATTGGTAAAAGTTGTAAACATAAAACATGTTCCATATGAACCCATATAAGTTTCTGTAAAGTTTCATAAAAATATGAATTATATATTATAAGTTATGATGAATCCAAATGAGTACCCTGAAACTGCCTAAAGGCAGAAAACAAGGCAGAAAACAGAACACTCTTAGAAATTCCACCAAATATTGTACAATGATCCAATTGGTCAAAAATTTGAATATGTTATATAATTATATGTTATTTTTAATTAGGAACAAGAATAAGATTAATTGGTCAATTATAGAAAAATTTATAGGCTAAACAGTCCCATAAGGTCACACTGCCTCATAGGAAAAATCTTAACTATTGACATGAACAATGCATATTAATTTGTTTAAGCCACATTAAGTCTCCCTAATCATGAGTTAATCGATTATGTTTTCATATTAGGCTCGCAATATATTGGAGACCCACAAGGAGCGGATAGACAATAAGTTAGGGGTCGGAATCAAAGGAGAACGGTGAGTCTAATTATCGATTGAATTCTTTAGTGCAAATGAATGTTGCTTGCTATGTGATTCATGTGATTGTCATGATTGGTCCTTGATAATGTAATGATGGATCATTTGTGACATTGTGGTAGATATAAATGGTATACTTGTGGCATATTTGAGGTATATGTTTGACAAATGTGATATATATACATGGTATATGTATAGTATATGCAAGGTATATGCTTGACATATGAGGTATATATGGAATATATGTATGTTGTATATGATAAAGATGCAATGGTTGATGAATGCTTAAATATAAGTGCATATGCATATGGGCTAAAAAGGCGTTGTGACTAGTTAATCGATATTGTAAAGCAAAAGAAAAGGCCTATGGCCCAACAAATGTGCAAATGAAACAAATGATCAAGCTAGTTAGCAAATGCAAATGCAAAGGTTCACATGGAAAATATTAACATGGAAAATATTCACATGGAAACCCGGGGCAATGTCTCTTTAACTTGGTCACAACAAAATGAAATAAGCAAAGCATTTGCATACATAAAGAGTAATGATTATATGTTTCAACTTTATTGATACTTATATGATACTGATGAATGGAATGGAATACATGGTATATATTGGAATTGTGATTTATTACTATGAGTTGTTTGGTACTTTAGAGCTCATTGGATGGTTATTCTCACTGAGCCGCAACTCATCTATTTGCATCATTTTTCAGGTAAAGAAAAGTGATAGCTCATTTTGAGTAGCGTATAAAAGACATGGAGCACAGGTCACTGGCCGAGCCTCATCACTCTCTCTCTCCTTGCATTCCACACAAGCATGAAAACATGTCATCTGTATTTTGGACTTATATGCTTGAATATGTATTATCACTCTAGATTAGTTTTGAAATGTATAAATGGAAACAACCCGTAATCCTTCGGATGTGAAGTATATGTTTTAATATATGTGATATATCGTATTTGTGGTTTTTAATGTTGACTTGAAAAGTCATTGAGTGATATTACAGGATATAAGACTTGCAAAGTCATTAAATTATATTACAGGATATGAAAAAAAAAATTTACTACTATTGTTAACAGGGTATTTTACCTTTCCAGTATGCCATGTATGATTACTTGATACAGGGATAGGTTATACTCAAATGTCTAAGATGTGGTGTTACACATTTTGCTCTATCTCTTTATCTTTTATGTTTTCTAGACATTTGAGAAATGTACTTAAAATTTTTGAACACATTTTGAGTGTATTTTCACAACTTTTAAAACTTTTATATTTCAAAAATACTTTCAATGCTTGTTTTGGATATTATCTCCTTTCTGGTATTAATTTCTTTTTGATAGTGACAAAGAGGGACAAAACGTGCATATGTTTCTTTTATATTGATTTTATTTTGAAATGATGATTGGTTGCTATCTGAGATATGGTTGTAATCAATTATGTGACAACTCTATGATTTTGAGAAAATGTTTATATGCGGCTTATTATGATTGCTTCAAAATCTGTGATATATGATTGCTACATTTAGAGTTGAACTTGTGATCATTTGCATTAAATTTGAACCATGGTATATATACATACAAGCTTATATTTAATATGCATGAATGTTTTGTGACATATCTATATCATGGGGTCATTTAAACTTGATTGCACTTATGTTGTTGGCTTAATATTGTGGCATGTTTGAGAATTTAAATTTCTATTATTTATAAGCATCTATTGAGGGGTAGAAAATGTTCTCCTTAGCCATATATTGTACAATTATTTGTCACTATAAAAAAAAAGGGAGATTGTTGAACCTTGAAGGTTATTTCTATTATTTTGATGATAACCAATAATTAAGCAATAAGACATTTAGCCATACTTTTATGTTTTAAGCGATTAAACATGTTAAAAGGTTATTAGACAATCATAACTAGAAAAATCAAGTCATTTGAAGTTAAATATTGCAAAACAAAAGCTATTCATGCCCATGAAAGCTTTGAAGTGCCAAATAATTCAAAATTTAAGTCATTAACGGTTAAAGAGAGGTCATGCTCTTGATAAGCAATTCACGCTTGTAAAAGAGAGTAGTCATGTCTGTGAATATCGTGTCTTAAGTAGCCAAAACATCCAGTAGCATTCATAGTCAGTTTCATTAGCAAGTTCATGATTTGGCTACACCCATGAGTACATCAATCATACTCGTGAAGGTCAAAGTGACAAGAAATTCAAATTTGTCAAAGCTATTCACACTAGTGACAAAGCTAATCACACCCGTGAATCTGTAAGTATGTCCGTTGCAACACGCTCCTTAGGTAGTTGATCTTTTCAATTAATGTACCTCCAATAGCTAAAATTCAAATTAACTATATAAATACCTCATAGTTCTGAAAGAAAAAAAAATCAACTAAAGCAAAAAAAGCTTATTTACTTTCAAAAATCCTTTAGAAATCATTTGTGAGAGTTTTATGCATTAATTCTTTGTGCCATCTCATCTTGTATTATTTTTTTACTCTCATTTTGATTCTATAAAGCTCATGTCATCTTGAGTTTCTGAGTTGTTGAGTGTTTTATTCTTGTAAACAATTGCTCAATAGTGAGATTGAGTGAATTTGGTTAATAATTAAATATTTGTTCAAGGTTTTGTGTTGAGCCATAAAAACACTTGTAAGGGTTTGAGTGTGAGCCTTGGAAAACACTTACAAAGATTTTATCTACACCTAACAAGTAGATTGAAAGTGATTAGACTTTAAGAGCCAAATCTTTATAAATCTTCGGTGTTATTTTTCTCTCTAACTTTTCATTTTACTTAAATTTTTAATGTTTCATTCTATAAAAAATTACCAATTTACCCCTATTTAGTTCTTAAGGCTTTTCAAAGTCAAATTTAACTATTTATTCTTTTAAAATAACATTCCCAAGTTGGTTATGCCATAAAAGCATAAGGGAGTCAACAATATAAGCATAACTAGATGCATTTTCGTTCTTATTAGCGATAACAATACAATTCAACTTAAAAATCCCATCACAAACATTCCTCCTTTTGACAAAACAAACTTGTCTACCTAAACAACAAGCCTAAAGCCGTATTTGCTCAACAAGCTACTCGAAACAAGATTATTTCTAACTCTAGTACATAAAATACATTAGTTAATGTTAAAACCTTCCTAGAAGTGAAATTTAACTCCACATTTCCAATTCCTTTGACAAGGATAGTTGAAGCATTTCCCATGAAAAAGAATAGTGCCTTCAACTACTATTTTTATGGTCTTGAAGTTGTGTTTTTGCAAATGTGGCGAGTCACTCTAGAATCGACTCACCAGGCTATCTCATCCCCAAGAAAGTTCACTTAAAAAACAACTACAATTAGATTGTCATTTCTAGTTGCATTAGAAGAGCCAATTGTCTTTTCTTTTTCAATCCTCTTCTTGAGGAATTGACATTCATTTTTGTAATGCCCTTCATTCTTATAAAAGAAACAATGTCCTTCCTTCTTTTTATTTTTTTGTTATCCATTGCCTTGGTTTGGCCTTTTGTTCCTATGCTTGTTTGAAGGATTTATGGGTTTTTATTCCTTAACCACATGCACTTTTAGAACCTGGCTTTCAGATTCCTTAACATTTTTCTACATGCGTAATTCAGCTTCCACACAAATTTTGTGAGCTAACTCATCAAAGGTAATATCACCTTTCTCATGTTTAAGTATTCTTTTTAAATCTTTCCAAGAAGGAGGCAACTTGTCAATAATAGAAGATACAATAATGGAAGTGTCTATATGGATGTTGGGTTGTGTAAAGTAATTTAAAATTCTGTCAATTTCAACAAATTGTTCCATTTAACCTATTTTCAACCATTTTATAATTAGTAAATCGTGAGATCAATAATTTCTTACTGGTTGCATCTTCTTGCATATACCTAACCTCCAGTTTGTCCCATAATTCCTTTGCAATCTTAACAAGATGGTAGATGTTGAATATGGAGTCGCACATGGTGTTGAAGATATGTCCCTTGCATAGTTCATCATCGATATCCCACTTCTGCCTTTTTTGGATTTGAGCCATGGACTCATTCTCTTTCTAGTCGGCTTAGCAGTGTTCAGTACATAGGCAGCTTGAATGGATACCAGCATGAAGTGAACTCATTTCTACCACCTTAGGAAGTTCCCACTATCAAACCTCTCTAGCTTGAAGATATTGGTATTCACATCCCTCAAAGAAGCCATCGATGTGAGCAAATTGACCTTTAGATTGTTAGTGATAATAAGAGAGTGAATGGCTTTAAGGCATGTATCGAATTTCGATTTTTTTAATGGTGAATTTGTTCTCCCATTAGGATACAATGAAGCAACAAAGAGGACTTATCGATGGTCATCTCTGCACCAAATAACCATGTGAATTAGGTCAAACACTAATTGGTTTTTCAGGCTATGCGAAAACTCTCAACCATTGATCTATTTTTATGGAAGAAAAAAGATATTTAAAATTCAAAATATTATCAGAATATCTGATTTAGTTGTTATCTGCTAAATCAGATCCTATCCGATGTAAATAATTTGAATTTAATTCAATTTAGGATATTCTGCATAATATGGATAAAGGAGATGCATCGCGCTCATGACATATTGTCGCACATGTGACCAATAAGCCCCCTGTGAGTTCCATTCTCTTGCGTTGCGCGCACGATACTAGACCAGTTGCCAAGAAGGGAACACATTATGCACACAACATATTGATGGGCCCAATATAGCTCTTCAATCAGTCATGCGTGCACAATACCTTGTCATTCATATGACGGAGAGTTTGCTCTTGATCCTCTCACTTGCTTGAGACACTCGTCACGAATATGAAATTTTCATTTTCAAAATGTCCAATATTAAATTTTATTAGATTTAATAGTGTTTTGTATTGTAATTTTTTGTCTATATTTAATTATTAGGGATAACTTCAAAAATACTCAATGTTTCACCTCTTTTTCAATTAGATCCCTAACATTTTTTTCTCTTTTCAATTGTACACAACATGTTTCAATTTTTTTTAATTCAAAATATGGATTAAATACTGACGTGTCTATCCAATATGGGCCCATCAAAGCCAACATAGTAGATAATTATTGTCACTTAATGTTTGAAATTTTTGGCAACAAAATTTCTTTCGCTAATAATTTTTTAAATTTTTGGTACGAAATTTTTCTTACAAATTCATCAATAAATATTTGAATAATTTTAAAAAATAATAAATTTTGCTCAATTAACACTACAATTATATTATAGTAAAAGAGCAAATTGACACCACAATCAACATCATAATGAATTTGACTCTATTAACACCATTCAAAAAAAGCAATTAAAAGGTTTTTAAAAATTCTATTTTTTTTATAAACCCATTTTTATAATTTTTGATAAAAAATTAGAAATTTATTATTATTATTTATGTCATTATTTTGGAGAATAAAATCCATCATAAATATTTTAATTATTTTAATGTAATTTTTTCCAAAGTAATAATATAAATAAAATTAATTTTCTGCTTTTTATTAAAAAATTTTAAAAATAGAATTTTTTTTATAACCATTAAAATGCATTTTTTACAAAATTTATTATGGTGTTAATTGAACAAAATTTATTATAGTGTTAATTGTAGTGTCAATTAGTTCTTTGACCATAAATCTAATTGTGGTGTTAATAAAGCAAAATTTATTATTTTTTTAAATTATTAAAATATTTACCAATGAATTTTCATAAAAATTCTCTCAAAAGATTAAAAATGATTAGCGACAAAAAATTTGGCTGCCAAAAGTTTCATACATTTAATGATAATACTTCTATGCCATATTGGTTTTGGTGGGATCATATTGGATGATCACATTAACATTTCGTCCATATTTAACAAAAAATTGAACAGAGAATTATAATTAAATAATATCAAAACATTATGGGTACAATTGAAAAGAAAAAAATGTTAAAGATCTAGTAGAAAAAAAAAAAGATAAAACGTTAAAAAATATTTTTGAAGTTATCCCTAATTATTATTGTGATTTTTAAAATATTTAAGTTGATTGTTGAATTGTGCTAATATTTAAGTTTTTAAACTTTGATGTAGATTATATATGAAATTAAATTTTAATATAGATTGTTAAAATTCGAAATAAAGTATTAGTTAATTAAATTGCAGTTAATTCATTCGGTCAAACCGAATTTTTGATTAGTCAGATTAGATGTACTTTTTTTTTTTTTTTCTGTTAACCAAGTTCCCGTGTGGTTAACTCACCCTGACTAGACCCCACGGTTAACCCACCCCTGACCAGACCCAAGAATGAAGATTGAAGATTTGTCTGCCAGCCATCTCACTTGATGTTTCTCTTATATAAACAGAAAATGGATTATCAAATCATCAAAATTTAGCTCTGTAGATATGGTGGCTATGACTAGCAAAGCTGCTCCAGCTTCTGTCAATTAATTCCTACAAGGGCTGATAATGGAAATACAATAAACTTCTCCCATTCTTGTACTTGTCATGTCCTATATGGTATCAGCGTATCACAGCCCTCGAGGCTTTAAAGAAACTGTGAATGTTCATCGCACTTGGAAACGCTAGTTGTAAACTAAGCTCATTTTCACTCCCATGGGCTGCTTAAGGAATTCATGAAATAAGACGGCGCTCTATAAATGCAACACAAATTTGTTACCAGAAGAACCATCTCTTGGAAGTTGAACTAGGAGATGGGGTTTCCTTATTCACATCCTTCTTCCTGTTCTCAATGCCCTGCTTCAACGAATCCAACCTACTCCTGCACAAAACACTGGAGAGGCTCAGTTTGGATTTGGAGAAACAGGTAGAAACAGGTTAACGTTAAAATATTATATGTTTAAACATTGATTTTTCGGACCAAAAAAACGACTTCTATTAGCCTTATGTTGTGATGGAGAAAGAGCAACAATATAACCTATTTCATTAACTATTAATATCAAGATACATATAACAGAGTCTGGCTCCAAATCATTAAGTGACTAACTACACCTATGTATGTATAGTAAATTGCCCAATTTTAAGCTTAAGCCCATTGACAAATACACTTGTACATCTCCACACTCTTTAAAGATTCAAAGAAAAATTTGTAAAATGACGTTTTGTGAACAAACATTAATGGTTGTTCTATGAAATACAAAGGGTTCACAAAAACATTACTTGGTATCTGTAAGGCGACCATGCAGGCTCCATCTCTGGCGAAATCCTTCAATGCCTTCAATTCCACTAGCAAGTATCAAGCGCCTATAAGAGTAAACACATGAGTGATGCCTGAATATGTGTAAATGATTCCATATAGTTAGATATCAATCATTTTTTATGGTGATCTATAGTCACCTTTTCAGATATCATTGATTTATCCGTGTGTTTTTATTTCATCTATTATAATTACAAAAACAAAGATGGTTAACCTTGGTCTTGAAAGTAGAATATAAGATATACCATGAAAGCAAAACAGATTGCAACTTAGCCGTGAGTTGTTTTCTCTTCTTTCAAACAAAAAAAGAAAAGTGTCGGCAACGCATTATATGTGCAGAAACAATTGCTTTTAATTCCCTTATTAGAAAAAACACTCACATGCATCTTAACACCCGCAGGAACATATTTACCAAAACTATTGTCACAGAAGATACCTTTCCAATGATGTGACTTCTGATTGAAGCTGAGAAGCTCTTTCCTTTGCTTCCTCTAAAGGCATTGACAACCCTAGTTTGTGCTCACTATCTTGAAGCCGTTTCCTTATTTCCTTATCCTGAAACTCAGTTTTCAGAAAAGGAAAAAAAGTTCAAACTTATTATAAATCACCAAGTGAACCTCCAAAACATCACCTGAAGATTACAACATTGAGTAAGAAATATATAAGCAAGACAAGTGGAGAAGATCATCTTCTCACCCTCTTTTCGGCGCACTGTCGATATAAAGCAAGCTCATCTTGACAGAAAGGCTCAATGTCATTGATTTGCAAACCTATGACATACATCGGGAATTAATTACTCAATGTTGTTATGACCTTATAATCAGAAGAAATGTCAAAAGCCCATTTGCATATTTTATAATACATTTGACTATTTGAGTACTTGTATATAGACCCAGACAGACGTCACATCAACCTTCTGTGTCAAATTACATGGGTAAGCAGCAACGAATTTGAGAATAATTAGATACCAATAATTAACGCATAACAGTAAAAGTAAGAATGAAGTCCATCCACGAGATATAAAAACTTACACAAAAATAGGTTTCTTAAGATCCCATCACACAATTCAACACCTTCAAGTACATGAGATGCAATTTCTGGCGGGATGAGTGGAGAAGGCGGCCCCATCATTAGATCATCTCCGACCAAAATAGTTTCCTCCATAGTTGGTTGTGAATCCACTAAAGACAGAGAGTGACAACAGGCTTGTAAATATATCTCAGCTATCATTTTTATAATCGGTTAATAATTAAAAATGCAGAGTTAATGACGTAAGACACAAGGTCAGGCCACACTGTGCCTATACATGTAAATTTGACAGATGGAAGAAAGAAATCCTACCAGAATTTACAGAGAATCATTAATGTGAAACAGAGGAAAACTCAGAAAACCAAAAAAAGATGCAAGAGACAAGAAAAGCCATATGCAATAGAATGTATGCAGATATATCTATGTCGCAGAACTAATCTTTCCAATTATTTTCAAATTATCACATATGATGTAAAATCTCGTCGTGCCCAAGAAAGATGAACCTAGTAGACGCTCATGCTATTTCCCATCACATCCCAACATCTTCCTCCCTCGAAAAGGGCTATACTTTGCTTTCAGGAACATATACATATCATAATGTAAAGGAAAACAGATACAAAGGGAGGAAGGAGCATTCACATACCGTCCATGATTGCTTTTAACAGAAATCCTCACCAATAGAAACTCAAGATTCAATTAAGTAAAACCTGTAAACGATAGGAATCTAAGAATAGTAAGATTGTAAAGCTCATAAGCTGCGCAGAATGAAAGATGGCCCATTGAGGAATTTTATCAAACACAGTAAAGACAATGTGAAACCAACCTGTTAACCTCCAAAGAGGATAAATTCGAGAAAATGGGCTTCGAGTTTTAGTGGTTTAGATGCTACAAGTAATGGGATATAATTATTTATAGACAAATGGAGTTGTTGAAATATCTGAAGGGGAAGAAGAAAGGAGGAGGTTGTTAAGTTGGGCTGACAAGGTAAGTTTGGATGATAGTTGTGATTGAAATTTGATAGAGGGCCTGCTTATACAACATCAGCGGAATGTTACTCGTTGCTTGCCATAAAGGTAAATTTGTAGTTGTAATTGCTCGATTTTAATTTGGTTAAAATCATTCTTAAGACTTATAAGCTTACATTTTTTTTAAACCTCTAATCTTTTATTTGATAAAAGTGAAGCCCTATTCTTTTATTTTTATCCTTTTTAAACATTAAGTCAACGTTAGCACTCTGCTAAACCGAATTCAAATTAAATGGAAATGAATTAAATTTGATTCCTACAATCTGATTTTTTTCAATTTTCTGTTTATTTAATTAGGTTTTGAGTGAGATGTTTGATTTTTTTTTGCTCCGACCCTTATTCAAATTTCTAATAGGTTTTGAAGAAAAAACAATTATTTATTGGTCCATAACCCAGAATTAATTAAATTAAATATAACTGATTTTTTCAAAAATCCAAGGGATCTTTTGGTAGGTATTTGCCGATCCAATCGGGGGATTAAATTGATTATAAAAACTGTTGTAGGATATTAAAAGAATAATATCTAAAAATTTGTAGAAATGAAGAGACAATTATAGAAATAAGAGATTGAATTTTAGGCAAAGTATTTTCAAAAAACTATATTTAAAATAGTAATTTTTTTACTAGGTGCAAGTGAATTTATGAAAATTATATTATTCGAATACAATGTCTAAACAAAAAATTAAAATTGCATATTTGATTTCTTTAACTACAAAAACTCAACCCAATAGATGAAAGAAGAATTTTAGAGTGCTGTTTGAAGTTTTGTTATGGAAAGGTTAGAATAAAAAAGAAAAAGTATATGTTTTGTGTTAGTTTAACAATTTATATATACATGTTGAAGTTAACGTTGTGTTCAAATTTTTAAAATAAAAAATGGTAGTTATTAACCGTTGCTTTAACTTTCACATTGGTTCATTTTGCTATTTTAAAGGTTGCAGTTATTAATTGGCCGTCATACTTTCAGTTGCAAAATTTGCAACTTTTCATATAATGCAAGTCACCATCCATAATAATTAATTAATTATTAAATAATATAATATATCATATATAACAATCCCCATTTATTATTTAATAATTATAAGATTAGATACGATAATAAAGAAATTTTTGGACATTATATAATACATAAATAAAGATGGTCAAGGCTTGAATCTTTAGAATGAATATGAATATAAAATTTATATTCGTATAATACATGAGTTTTTGTTCTGCAATGATAGTACATTTAATATGGGTCTTGCACTCCATCCTATTGTAGCAAGTTCTCTAGAATTTTGCTATAGAATTTGTAGGAAATGAACTCTTACTTTCATACTTACATAGATCAAGAGTGTCAACAACTTCTTTATCACTTCTCATTATACTATAGAACTGTTAAAAACAAAGTTCAACATTTTCATCGTGGAAAAACCGTGTATAAGTCAAACATGAAACTTTAGAAAAAATAGTAATTTATATCTTTAATATCACCTTCACTATTCCTTAAATATATCTATACACTGGAAATATAACCTTAATGTTAATATTTCTAAGATACTTCTTGAGTTGCTTTTCTTTGAACTCTTAAAATATGAATTTTCAGTTATAATTGACATTCACATAAAATGAGTAGATTTCAATCAAGATTATCTCTTTTAATATGGTGATAGTCTCATGTTTTTCATGACTTGTTTAATCTTCTTACATGACGAAGGTTTTAAGAGAGGATCTGCTAACATTTGATTTGTAAGGAGATATTCAACAGAAACTTTACTTTTCTTTACAAGACTTCTAATATGATTGTATCTTATGACAATATGTTTACTATTACCTGACATTCTCTTATTCTTTGTATTGTGAATTACAGTTTGGTTATTACAATATAATGTAATAGGTCTTTTAGGAACACAAATAAATGGTATGCACTCCATAAATCTTTTAATCTGTGTAATATCTTTACTAGCTAGAGACATAGCAATAAGTCAGATTCTATGGATGATAGTGCAATACAAAATTATTTTTTAGAGGACCATGCAACTATAGCTCCACTTATAGTAAATAAACAACCATCGATAAACTTATAATTTCTTCTATTAGAAGCCCAATTAGCATTACTATAACATACTAAGACAAAAGATGTACATTTATAATGCAAACCATAATTCAAAGTATATTTCAAATATCTCGTTAGCTTATTAATAGTTTTCCAATGCTCATGACTAGGATTACTAGTACATCTACTAAGCATGCCAAAAATACATGCAATATCAGGTCTGGTATAATTCATAAAATACATCAAACTAACAATAATTTTAGCATACTCCTTTTCATTAACAAAATCACCAACATTTGGTATTAAATTACAATGTGGATCAAGAGGAGTTTTACAAGGTTTGCATTATTTAAATCTTTTAAGCATTTTCTCAATGTAATGTAACTGTGTAAGAATATACTTATTTTCTTTTTTAATTACTATAATATCTAATATCACATTAACAAAACCTTAGTCTTTGATATCAAATATTTCCATAAGATATTGTTTAGTTTCATTAATGTAAGTCACGCTGGATGCAAAGATAAACAAATCATCAACATATAAAGTAATAAAAACTTTATAAATCATCAGTGCATTTATAGAAGAGATAATTTTCTATTTTACTACATTTAAAGCCAATAGATCTAATTTCTTTTTTAAATTTCTTATATAATTGTCTAGGTGCTTGTTTAAGACTATATAAAGATTTGTTTATTTTACATACCTTGTGTTCTTCACCTTCACCACATAACCATCAGGTTGTTGAATATAAATTTTTTCATCTAAATCACCATTGAGAAAGGTCGTCTTGACATCCATTTGATGAACTTCCAAATTGCCATTAGAAGCAATAACAAATATAATTCTAATAGTAGTAATCTTAATGACAGGAGAAAATATTTTAAAATAATCAATACATTCCTTTTGACTATAACATTTTACTACTAATTTTGCCTTATATCTATCTATACTCCTATCAGTTTTAAAGTTTCTTCTTTAGAACCCATTTACAATCTATTGTCTTAGTATTAGAAGAAAGTTTGTCAATGTCCATATGTTATTATTATATATAGATTTAATTTTATCATCTAAAGCCTTTTTCCAAAGTTCAACATCATGTAGGGACATAGCTTCTTGAAAAGTTTTAGGATCATTTTCTAATGAATATGTAACCATACTAAGACCTAAATCTTTTTCTATTCTACATTACTTCTCCTTAATGTAGTAGTTTTAGGAATATTTAGTTTTTCAACTAAAGTAAAAGAATGATCATTTTTAGACAAAAAAATATAATTCACTATATCTTTAGTTTGTAAATTAGATTATAATTCATTTGATAAAATTTTCTCTAATTCTAACATATCAACATCTTTAATAGTCAAATACTCAAAATAAATAACATGAACAAATTCAAACACACCATTGATATGTAAATTAAGAAATATAGATGTCTTACTTTGTATGGAATAATCTAAGAAAATATATTTATTTGTTTTACTACATAACTTAGGTCTTTTTTGTGTAGTTTCTAGTACATAAGCAATACAACCCTAAACTTTAAAATAACTAATGTTTGGTTTTCTATTATTTAATAACTCATAAAGTGACTTATTTTGCCCTTTATATAAAATTCCACTACTAATATGACATGTAGTATATAATATTTCACCCCAAAAACTATAAGACAAATTAGAATGTAAAAGCATTGCACTTATCATTTCTAATAAAATTCTACTGTTTTTTTTCAGTTATTCTATTTTGTGGAGGAGTATTAAGAGCAGAAAATTCTTTTACTATTCCATATTGTTCACAAAAAGAAAGAAATTCTAAAGAAAGAAATTCAACACCTCTATCTAATCTAATTCTTTTAATTTTTTTATTGGTCTTATTCTCTATTTCTTCTTTAAAAATTTAAATTTTTCAAAAGCTTCATCTTTTGTTTTAAATAAATAAACATATGTATATTTTGAAAAATCATCAATAAAAGTTATAATATATCATTTACCTCATCTAGTTAAATGATCTTTATTATCATATAAATCAGTATGAACTAATTCTAAAAGTGAAGTGATTTTAAAAACATATGTAAAAGGTAACTTTATGATTTTTGCTTGTAAACAATATTTACAATTACTTGTAGTGTAAATATTTGAAGACTTAGAAATATAATCATATAAAATAATGTGATGCATAGCATTACTACCAATATGACCTAATCTATAATGTCATAAATTATTCACATCATCAATAATATTAGCAAAAGCATTAGACTCTTTATTAATAATTAAAATATACATAGGGCTTGTTTGACATTGCGTTTGATAAAAATGCTTTAAGAGATAAAAATTTATTTTTAAATTTTTTGAATTTTGAAAACTGTTTTTGAAGAAAAGCAGGTAAATATATGTTTTTTCTTGAAGCAGGTTTGAGAACAAAATTTATAAAAAATTAAAAAAATCAGTTAATTAAATCAAAAAATTCTAAATATACTTTTTAGACACTTAACAGCAATTCCAAACACCCCTATATAATTTTTAGCATGTCATTTCCCAACAAATGATCATTTCTTAGTAATGATCACTTTTTAGAAATCAAATACAACTCTAAAACTATGATCATCAAGCTTCTTAATGAAAACAAGAATCTTCCTAATTTCAAGACCATGATACATATTTCTAAGCATAAGTACTTTTCCAAAAGAAAGAGAAAGTTGTACAATGTCAATTCTCATAACAACACAAGTGGAGAAGTTGTCCATGAATACGGATTTTTCTTCATTTACTTCTTCATATGTTTTGAAAATATTTTTGTATGGAGTGACATGACAAATTGCTCTAGAATGTTACTCCAAAATCTAGCCACCATTCTTTATCTTTATCAACCATTAAAATTTTAGTAAGGATGACAACCATTTCATCTTCCTCCATGATATTGACTTTTTCTTTTTTTATCTTTGCGAAATTTACAAAATCTAGCCAAATGTCCCATTTTACCACATACAAAAATAAGGTCATTTTTTCTTCTTATTAACACCATCCTTGGACTCAAATTTATTTTATTTTTCTTGGAAAAAGTCTTATTACCATTATGAAATTTGTTGTTCTTAGAATTACAAGATTTAAAGGATGTGGAATTCTCAACATTATGCACAGTATCTTTTTCAACATTAACAAGTATATCTCGATTCCTAACCTCACTTTCAATTTGAATGTGCTAAAGTAGTTGATACAAATTTAAAAATTTTGTCTTATGTTTTAATTTCATTTAGTAATCTCTCTACAAAGGTGGAAATTTACCAATTATTGTAGACACTTGAAAAATTTCAGAAATTAGTTCATCCACATTAGCACATTGAGAAGCAATTTCATTTAATTCATTTCCTTGATCAACAATTGGCTTGAAATCAACCATTTTAAAATCAATATACTTGTTAATTAAAAAAGATTTATTTCCAACATTTTCATTAAAAACCTTCGTTCAATAACCATCCATAATTCATATGTATGATAACATTTATGGAAGACATTTAATAGGGTATTGCTCATTGCATTCAAAATCGAGTGATGCACAAAATCATCTTCAATCCATTTGAAAGTTGTCCTTCACTTATTCCATCTTGTAGATATGAAGCGCTTAGAACATAGATAACATTAACAACTGTCAATTGATACATTATTTTCATGCTCCAATGCTTGTAATTCATTTCATTGAATTTTTCAAGTTTCTCAACATCTTGATGTAACTTGCACAATATGAATACTCCATTGAAATTGGATAATTACTATTCTAAAACTGTTGTAGGATATTAAAAAATAATATCTAGAAAATATTGTAGAAGTGGAGAGAAAATTATAGAAATAAGAGATTGAATTTTAGACAAGATATTTCAAAGAAACTATTTTTATAATAGTAATTTCCTCATTAGGTGCAAGTGAATTTATGAAAATTATATTTCCAAAATACAATACTTAAACAAAAAATCAAAATAGTATATTTGATTTCTTCTACCACAAGAACTCAACCCAATAGATGGAAGAAGAACTTTGAAGTGCATAATTTTGTTTGAAGTTTTGTTATGGAAGGTTAGAATAAAAAAGAAGTATATGTTTTGTGTTAGTTTAACAATTTATATATATATATATATATATGTTGAAGTTAACGTTGCATGCATGTGTTCAAAATTTTAAAATAAAAATTGGTAATTATTAACCGTTACTTTAACTTTCACATTGGTTCATTTTGCTATTTTAAACGCTGCAGTTATTAATTGACCGTTATACTTTCAATTGCAAAATTTGCAACTTTTCATATAATACTAGTGACCGTCGTCCATAATAATTAATTAATTATTAAATAATATAATTTATAATATATAACAGAAACATGACCCATTCCCTTAGCCAATTTAGCTTTAATACAGGGTCATTCAATTTCAGGTTTTATATGATGTTTAATATCACATGATAATATATTTATTGCTAATCCAGTATTGTGGCATTTTTTTTTCTTTTTTAGTTCTTTTATACTTGTCTAAACTAAATTTATGTATTTTATTACGGACCAAATGAATGATACACTACTGAAAAAAATCTATCTTTGTAAATATGAATCTAATTATAGACCTACTTTTTTAATATGACAATAAATCATTAATTTCATACAGAAATAAAGATATAAATTGGGTGGAAATAAACATGAAAATCAATCACACCTAAAAGAAACATTTCGAGCAAGTAGCTAATTTCATATTCCTTCAAATTAAAAAGAAAACAGCAATACAAAGCAACAACAGCAACAGCAATAACTGAATATGATTAAGCAAGTCCTGAGCATGAAAATGATAGAGTAAAATATATTGTTTATCCAAAGCTAAGTGATCATCATACTCAAATAGGCTGCCTATATTCATCTCCACAGTCACCGATCTTTTTCATCAGATCATTCCCTTTCTTAGAAACCTGCAGTATGATATTCATGTCCTCCTCATCAAGATGTAGTGAAAATACAGCATTTGCATCATTTATATGCTCTGATAAACCAAGCCGAACGCCGATCATTGATCCAGCCACTTGCGGCTGCAGTTAGACCAGATCGAGTCCATAAAATTAAGCTAGTATAATAAGAAACAATAAGTTCTAGCATAGTTAAATTGGTCAGGTAACCAGTACTGTGAAGTTATGATTCAAACTCCAATAAGACCCTTAGATGAAATTGAGGTAACCAGTACTAGCGGCTGCAGTTAGATCCTTGTTTATTTAAAAGAAAAAAAAAATGTATAATAAGAAGTTAACATTTACCTGATCTAGTATGTAGTTTACAGCAACAGTTGGAATTGAGACTCCATGTTTAGAGGCTATGTTTTTAAGAGTCTGCAACAGAGTTTGGAATTCACTCCATTCTCCCCATGCATCCAAAATCTGTCATAGTTTTTCAAAACCAACTCAACCCTTTAGTTCTTTTTGTTTTTACACAACTTAATTGCATTAGGGAGGGTAAATATATCAATGGAGGGACTCAAAACTGAGACCTCGTCCAGCTCTCGAAGAGAGCTTAGTATTAGGTCAAAGCTTGATTGACAACTCAATTCTCTAGTTTAGTTATTGCATTTGTAGACATAATACATTAAGTAAATACAACTCTCTAGTTTAGGTTGCATTTGTAGACATAATACATTAATTAAGTAAATACCTTTTTGTACTTTTGAAGGGAAGGAGTATTTAATAAAGGAGTGGCCAAGTTGGTATCAAGGAATTTCTCTGATAACAGCCCTCCCATTACTGTCCCATACCTGCATTAATTGTTAAGTTTAATTACTAAGAATATGCAAAAATCAAGTTTATGAAAACTAAATCAATGAAAAAAAAAATGCCGCATGAATAAAATAATTTATAGAGAAAGAGACGTTATGAGTTGAACTCCCGTGCGTTGACAGAGCTCTGCCATTTTCTGTTGAGGACGCATATCAATGATTGAATGTTGAACCTGATGACATGAAATTAAGCATCAGTTTTATTTTCTTTCTTTTGAAAATAGCATATACATCAGCATCATTTTCTAAGAAAATTAAAAATGTTCATGATTTCTTCATTTATATGTTTATTTACCTGATTGCTGACAATGGAGATGCCATTTTCCAGAATTAATTGCAATCTTTCAGTGTGAAAATTTGTCAAAGCAAGTGTCCTGATTTTACCTGAAACACACATATATCCTCAAGTAATTACATATCCAATTTGATATAATATGGACTTATAACATTAATAGCAAACATAAAGAAATGATATTAACCTTCTTCTTTCAGGTCTGTTAGGTGTTTAAGGGCATCAAGATAACCAAGATTGGAGTAGTCCCACCTGTTTAAGTTCAATATGCATAAAATTAATTGTTTCATTTTGAGTTTATCAATCTAGATCAATGTTTTTCACCTAGATCAATATTTAAACATAATTTCAATTACAATTTTACAAAAAATCTCATATTTTACCAATGAAACTGAAGCATGTCCAAGGAAGATACATCCATTCTCTTAAGTGATTTGTTGATACTCTCCCTCACAAAGGTACTTGTAACATTCTTCGCTGGTTTTGGCACCCATTTAGTAAGTCTGCATTAATTGCGTCATGCATTCAAATTTATCCATACAATTGATGCAATACATATCTTCTAAAACTTATTGTGTGGAAAAAAAAAAACTCATAAAAGCTGAGATTAATAACATATTAATGCATAATGGGGTCCATAAGAAAATTGATTTGTTGCTGACCCTCTAATCTGATCCAAGAATTCTGGTGGCCGTTCTCGGCGAATTCGATTGATGAAAATTCCATAAAGATCTTCGGCAGGTCCATCTCCAACATCGAAGGAATCAAAACATTGAGAGATTCAATTATTGTATATATATATATATATATATATATATATATATTGCAAATCCAAAGCAGTACACTAAACTATTACAGTTGCTCAATGTAAGCATGTAGCATGGCAAATTAAAAAAAAACAGTATATAGATGAATTGAATTACTACCATCTAAGATAATATTATTTGATATTTAAAATAAGTTCTTTTTTAAAGATGTAGATGCAGGAAATAAATAAATATATTAATTTTTATATCAAAATTTAGAACTGAACTCAAAAGGAAAAAATAAATAAATATTGGCAGATGAAATTGACAAGATCTCTTTCCTGTTATGAAAATAAAATATAAATTATATAAGGTATTCTTTTTAATTAAGGGTCTAACAAAATGATGAATGATATATTTGCCTCTCAAAATTTTTGGGATGATTAATTTATTTTAAAATTAATTAAATTTAATTAGTGTATAATTTTAATCTATAATAATTTATTTCATGTCATTTTAGAAATACTTGTTTTCATTATATTTTTTTACTATGTTTTTATTTATTTAATGTTTATATGCCTCTCAAAATAATTTTTATATATTTTTTACTATGTTTATATTTATTTTAATATATAATAATTTTTTTACTATGTTTATGATTGATTCTTATCCTCAATAAATCAAAATGCCTTATAGCTTCCCATTTTTTTTTAAAGGTCTAGTTTGAGTAAAGACAAAAAAAAGATGACGTCGATATACAACTTTTATGAACGTAACCGTTCTATACAAATAATATTTTACTCCACTGAACACCACGTGTCAACAGAAAAGCTTTGCAACGTAACAAACATGCAGCATTTTCCAATATTCATAACACAAATGTATTTTTCATTTTTTTTTCGCATATCTATAATCATTAATTTCTTACAAGAGAATAGTTATTGGAAGGAAGAAAAGTTTGGCTCAAAGGGTTTTTTTCTTCTCTTTTTTTTAATAAGGTTTTAATTGCAGTTATGGACATGGGATATCACCTTTTTAGTCATACTACTAATCTAAAATTTATTAAAATAAATATGTAATTAATTATGATGATGCATGAGTGATTAATGAAATAATAACTGTTACACGACATAAGTGTGATTTATTAAAATGATAGCAGCCTAAAGAGTGAGTTTAATAATTGTAAATTTATAGTTACGTCAAAATAATTTGAATTATTTTAAAACTAGTTTTACTATATTTCTCAAATTTTTTATATTGATTTTTCAATATAACTAACATTTTTCTTCTCTTGTTCATTTCATGAAGAAATTCCAAAAAAAAAAAAAACAACCCCACATACAAGAAAAACCATTTTCTATCTTGGTTTAACTTGTTTTGGCTTTGAGTGGAGTTGTTATAAAGATATATACATACAGTGATCGGACATGTCAAAGGTGGTGAGGCCGGCATCGGCATAGCGGAGCATGGCCTCAACAGCGTTATTTGTGTCAATAGGACCCCAACCTCCACTTGTTTGCCACATTCCGTTGATAACTCGGCATATCTTCAGCGAATCATTCCCGTTCTTCACCGTCACATGGTGGGAATCGGCAGCTGTGGTGGCGCACCTCACTAACCTACCGCCACCACCTAGTCTGCCGATTTTTAAGAAAAATGGGTATGCATGGTGTATGCAAGTTGATGACATTGCTGTTTATGACCCAGGAAGAGTTGGTGGAATGGGGATGAGATGTTTGGTGCTTAATTGGCTTTAATTTATAGAATCAAAATGGCTAAACATATGTCTTTTCCTTTGTTTTGTTTTGTTTTGTTTTGTTTTGTTTTGTTTTGTTTTGTTTTGTTTTTTTTTTTTTTTATGATGGTAAGGAATTCCTATTCGGGTCCACAAAATTTGCCTTGCCTTTTATAAATTAAGATGATATCTCACTCTCTTTTTAATTTTTTAATTTTTTATGAGTAAAAAAAATTAGAGAAAAATAAAAATATTTAAATATATTCAGATTTTTATTTTTTTATTTTTACAAAGAGTTTTGAATCCTCACCCCAAATCAATATTGGGCACAACGGATAAAATAACACAAATAAATATGAAATAAAATAATCAGTAAAAAAAATAATACTGACAATTTAACGTGGTTCACCTTTTAATTTGGGCTACGTCTACAGACAACACTCTGAATATTTTTCTTCCACTAATAAAAATTAATGGGTACAAAAAAAGAGTCTTCCCTAGACACAAGCTAGAGGTAATACAACAATTTTGAGATAAACCCAAAAATAGTGGCACACAAATGTTTTCCAAAAACACTCCCAAAATATTTTTTTCACTATTTTTGTCACTCCCTAATTTTTAGAAAAATTCCAAAAATCTAACTCTCTCTCTCTCAAATTCTCTCAAATGAATTGAGATTGTTGTAATTCAAATGAAATGATATTTGCCTATTTATAGGAAAAATATTCAGTGTGAACACATATCAAAAAAGTCAAAAATATTGGATGGAGGAATTCAATTTAAAATTGAATTACACAACTTTTGACTTTTTTATTTTATTTTATATGTGGTGGGACCCACATGTGGAGGACCCAAACTTTTCAACAATTTCGGTGCCTAACAAATCTCCCCCTCCCGACAATGTGGGGGCTCCACCATTCCAGCTGCTAATCGACAGTATTCAAAATATGATCTTGGTAGAATTTTCGTTAATATGTCTGATCCATTTTCTTCTGTATGGATATTCTCAAGCTGTAGTAGCTTCTTCTCTATCACATCTCTGATCCAGTGATATCTCATATCAATATGCTTTGATCTTGAGTGAAAGGAGGTATTCTTTCCAAGATGGATAACACTCTGACTATCACAAAATAATTGATATATGTCTTGCTGCAATCCAAGTTCTTTCAAGAACTTCTTCATCCACAACAATTCTTTACATGCTTATGTTGCTGCAATAAACTTTGCTTCAGTTGTAGATAGTGCAACGCACTTCTGTAACTTTGATTGCCATGACACAGCTCCCCCTGCAAAAGTGATCAGGTAACCTGACATTGACTTTCTGGAGTCAACATCGCCGGCCATATCTGCATCTGTGTATCCAACCAGCACAGGTTCGGTATCTCCAAAACATAAATATATTTTTGAAGTACCTCTAAGATACCTGAAAATCCACTTTACTGCAGTCCAATGTTCCTTTCCAGGATTTGAAAGGAATATGCTCACTACTCCAATTACATGAGCGATATCAGGTCGTGTGCACACCATGACATACATCAAATTTCCAACTGCTGAAGCATATGAAATCTTGTCCATCTCATCCTTCTCTTCGTCTGTAGAAGGGCTCTGCCTGGAACTCAGCTTAAAGTGATTAGTAAGAGAACAACTAACCATTTTAGCTTGGTCCATTTGAAATCTCTGAAGTACTTTCTCAGTGTACTTCTCATGTGACAACCATAATTTCTTGGCATTCCTATCTCTGATAATCTTCATGCCAAGAATCTGCTTTGCTGGCCCCAAGTCTTTCATAGCAAAAAACTTACTCAACTGCTTTTTCAAGTTGTTAATTTTGGAAATATTCCGGCCAACAATCAGCATGTCATCCACATAGAGCAGAAGAATGATGAAATCTTCATCAGAGAATTTCTATACAAAAACACAATGGTCTAAAGTAGTCTTATGGTATCCTTTCTCCCCCATAACAGATTCAAACTTCTTGTACTATTGTCTCAGTTCCTGCTTCAAGCCGTAGAGGTTTTTCTTCAATTTGCAAACATATTCCTATTTTTCCTTATGTTCGAAACCCTCTGGTTGCTCCATGTATATCTCTTCTTCCAAATCACTATGTAGGAAGGCAGTTTTGACATCCATTTGCTCAACCTTCAGGTTAAAACTTGCTGCTAACCCCAGCACTGTACGGATGGATGTCATTTTCACAACTGGTTAGAAAATTTCATCAAAGTCAATTCTTTTTCTTTGACTGAATCCTTTGACGACCAATCTAGCTTTGAATCTCGGATGGGAACTGTTCTCTTCATGCTTGATTCTGAACAGCCATTTATTTTTCAAAGCTCTCTTGCCTTTTGGCAGTTTCACCAGTTCAAAAGTATTGTTTTCATGCAAGGATTTCATTTCATCTTGCATGGCTTCAATCCATTTCTGTCTGTGCTCATCAGTCATTGCTTCTTCAAAGCTTTCTGGTTCTCTCCCATCAGTGAGTAACACATACTCATTTTCTGGATATCTCATAGACGGTTGCCTTATTCTATTGCTCCTTCTCACAGGAACTGGGGAGTGCACAGGTGATGGTTGATGATGAACATCATCATCTTTAGCATCATCTTCTGGATTATCAATGGGAGCATTATTTTCTTCAGGAAGATCAACATGATCTTCATCCCCAACTTGTATTGGCACCGGTATTGGAGGAATCAATTCTAAATCTGTTGAGTCACCATTGGAATAAGGAACACCTTTCTTTGTCCTGACAATATCTTCAATGGTCTCATTCTCAACAAAAATAACATCACGGCTTTTGACAAATTTTTTCTCTACTGGATCATAAAATCTATAGCCAAACTGATCTTTGCCATAACCAATAAAAACACACTGTCGTGTTTTGACATCGAGCTTTGACCTCTCATCTTTTGGAATATGTACAAAGGCTTTGCAACCAAATACCCGCAGATGATCATAGGAAATATCCTTTCCTAACCACACTTTTTCTGGAACATCTAGCTTTAGAGGGATACAAGGTGAAAGATTTAACACGTATACGACCGTGAGTAAAGCTTCACCCCAAAAATGTTTAGATAACTTTGCATGTGAGAGCAAACATCTGACTCTCTCTATCAAAGTTTTATTCATCCTCTCAGTCAGGCCATTCAACTGCGATATTTTTGGAGGCATTGTCTGATGCCGAATACCATGTTCTTAGCAGTAGGCATCAAACGGTCCAATGTATTCTCCACCGTTGTCTGTCCGGATACATTTCAAATTCTTCCCAGTCTGTCTCTCAACTGAGGCATGAAATTCTTTAAAGACATTTAGCACCCGATCTTTTGTCTTTAAAGTATACAGCCATATCTTCCTCAAATGCTCATCAATGAAAGTCACAAAGTACTGAGCACCACTCAGTGACTTTGGCATTGGCCCACATAAATCTGAATGAATCAGATCTAATACATTCTTCATTCTGGAAGGAGGGAAACTCTTGAAAGCAACTCTGTTTTGCTTTCTTGCTAAACAGTCAACACATTTCTCCAAATGCATTTCATCCATTCCGGGCAACATCTTCCTTTTGACAAGGTTAGTTATCCCTTTCTCACTCATGTGGTCGAGTCGTCTGTGCCATAATTCACTAGCACTGTCTTTTTTCATAGCACTCACAGTGTCATTGGAGAGCTTTGCATCATCACATACAAGGTAGCATGCCTTGTGCCTCTAGCCACCACCATGGAACCTTTGGTAAGCTTCCATTGGTTATTTGAGAAGGTACTCTAGAAACCTGCATAATCGAGTTTTCCTACAGAAATCCAATTCAGACGAATATCTGGAATATGTCTGACATCTCTCAGGACTAATTTGGTACCATTCACAATCTCCAGACAAACATCTCCTCTGCCAACAACTTTTGACAGATTGTCATTTTCCATCTTCACAGCGCCAAAATCTCCTACTGTATAAGATGAGAAGAATTTATTCTAAGATGTGGCATGAATGGTAGCGCCACTATCAATTGCCCAACTGGTCTCATGGGATGTGAAATTGATAGTATCATCATAAACGATATTGAATTCGTTCATGGTATTTGTTATGTCATCATCACTGCTGTCATCTCGTTTTACTTCTTTGCCTTTCTGGTCCTTTTTGAACTTTCAGCAGTATTTCTTGATATGACCCTTCTTTTTGCAGTAATGACATTCAATATTGTCATATTTGTTTGATTTGTCTCTGCTCTTTTCTCTAGACATTTGTTGTCTAGACTGGCTCATTCCTCTGTAGTCAGTAACCAGAACATCTGATTGTGATGAAGAAGATGAGTTTTGTGATCTCCTTCTCATTTCTTCATTCAGGATACTACTTTTTACAGACTCCATATTGACTACACCGTTAGGTGCAGTATTGGTTATTGAAATCTTCAAAGTCTCCCATAACTCTGGCAGAGAGCCCAATACTAGGAGAGCAAATACTTTATCATCTAGCTTTATGCTCATTCTGGATAGCTGGTCCATGATTCCTTGCATCCGATTCAGATGATCTGCTATGGAAGTTCCTTCCTTGTATTTCGACTGCGTCAACTTTGTCAAATAAAATAATTTATTGTTACCTGTTTTCGACGCGTAAAGCTGTTCAAGCTTGTTCCACAGCGTCCGAGCATGAGTCTCATTGCAGATATGGTTGTACACGTTATTTTCGACAAATTGTCAGATGTAACCGCATACCTGCTCGTGCTCAAACTCCCACTCCTCATCTGTCTTGCCTTCGAGTTTAGTTGTAGTAAACACCGACAGATGCATTTGCATCACAAATAGGAGATCCTTCATTTTGCTTCTCCATATGTGGTAATTTGTATCATTTAAGCTGATCATCTTGGTGTCATTTGTCTCCATTTTAAAACAAAATGAGACTCCTTCAGCTGACAGTAAACTAATAAAATATTTTTTTGATATGGAAGATCAGTCAATACTGCAACCACAGAGTATACTAAGAATTTTATAAGACTGATAGGCTGGCTCTGATACCACTTGTTGGGCACAGCGGATAAAATAACATAAATAAATATGAAATAAAATAATCAGCAAAAAAAATAACACTTACAATTTAACGTGATTCATCTTTTAATTTGGGCTACATCCACGGACAACATTCCAAATATTTTTCTTCCACTAATAAAAATTAATGGGTATAAAAAAAGAGTCTTCCCTAGACATAAGTTAGAGGTAATACAACAATTTTGAGATAAACTCAAAAAATAGTGGCACACAAGTGTTTTCCAAAAACACTCCCAAAATATTTTCCTCACTATTTTTGACACTCTCTAATTTTTGGAAAAATTCCAAAAATCTAACTCTCTCTCTCAAATTCTCTCAAATGAATTGAGATTGTTGTAATTCAAATGAAATGATATCTGCTTATTTATAGGAAAAATATTCATTGTGAACACATATCAAAAAAGTCAAAAATATTGGCTGGAGGAATTCAATTTAAAATTAAATTACCACAATTTGACTTTTTTATTTTATTTTATATGTGGAGTGACCCACATGTGCAAGGATCCATAACAAACTTTTCAACAATTTCGGTGGCTAACAATCAATACCTTTATTCTTTTCAATGTAGAGAAGAGAAGGCTCTTCGGTTTGTACCATTCCTGTTTCTTTTTTGCATGCTTACATACCCATTATTATATTATTATAAAGCATAATTAATTAATTAATTAATTAAAACATATGCCCCCAAAAATTATGGTTTTTCCCCAAAAAAATGTGACTGGAAAAAAATATTCTCAACTTAGGTGAAACAAAAAGAATTTTTTTGGGTAGTCTTTGACCAGCTGACCGTTATTCACCCAATAGAAAAGCAGACAACATGTTCACCGCTTCTTGAAGAAGCGGGCGGACTGCTCTATCCGCATCTTCAGCATGTCAAAAAGGCCAACAGTGAGAAATATTTTAATTAAAATCTGCTGGGACATTAGAAATCAGAACACATAGCTGGAAAAGCTTACAAATAATTAATTCAAAACTGCAAAATAATTTTTTTTAAAAAAAAACAGTGAATTGGTAGTTAAAAAAAATTTATAAGCTCTCTCACTCGCTACTTTTTGTTTATAAAATCTACTCTTACAGTCACTGCTCGCAAATCAGCTCTCACTCAAATAATTCATTTTTTTACATTAACAAATTTATTGAAGTGAAATTTATTTTAATTTATCAGTGATTTAAATTTTAATATTAAATCATTTAAATTAATTGCAGCAATGACATTAAATTTGAGACAAAGGTAAAGTTTTTTAATAGATGTGTTATTTTATCATATTTATTTATTAACTTTGATACAAATAGAAAGGTAACCTGTCAAAAATATTGAGTAAGAAAAAAATAACAATTGAAAACAATCGCATAACTGCTAGAGTCTTGACATTCTCACGAATAAGACAAGACACTTAACTATCATGCATAAATATTTATTTAAAAAAAAAATTAATATGACAATATTTATATTCATTTATTAATATATTTTGCACTTATTACCGAATATAAATTTCACTTGCAGAGTGACTTTTTCTTATGTTGAGCCATCTACTAGATTGTGGTATAGAGCTTGCCCCAAATGCAAAATCAGTCTTTAAAACTACAGTAAACAGATATGATGTAATAATTGCAATATCCTTAATGAACTAGCTATTTATTGATATGCTAAATAGTTAATCTCATTAACTAAATATTTCATATTGCATGTTATAACTTAGTTTATGTCTAAAACTTTATAGACAGGTATAAATAGAATACTATGGTTGAGGATGACATTAGATCAACAATATTTATTATATTTGGCAGGCTAGCTATAGAATTAATTGGATTGACAACAAGTAATTTAGTCTATAGTTTAAAGGATGGGTTGGCAAAATTTATGGCATAGAAAAAAAAAATTCCAAATGGTAATTAGTAACTGAGTTGAAGATTCTTATATATAAACAAACATTGTTTTATAAGGAATGCCCATTGGGAGCTTTCTAGTGCTAACCCTCAAGAATCCAAGTTCATTTGGATACCTAAAAATCAAACCTAAATTGTTATTTTGTAATTATGCCTCAAGTACACATCAAAGGAAAATGTTTGGCTAGTGGTAGTGGATGCTCAAGACACATGATCAGAAATATAAGCCTTTTCACTCAAATCAAAAGAATTGACGGTGGTAAGGTAACCTTTGGAAATAATGCGAAGGGTAAGGTAATTGGTATTGTCTCAATTAGTTTAAATAATGCTTCTTTAATTGAAATGGTTTTACTTATTGATGGTTTAAAGCATAATTTATTAAGTGTAAGTCAATTATGTGTTAAGGGAAACCAAGTCGCCTTTACCTCTGATGAATGTCTTTTGACCACCCCAAATGGTCAAAAGATGTTCAAAGGAGATAGAGATGATAATATTTACATAATAGATTTACACAAGCTATCTAACCTTTCTTCTAAGTGTCTTATGACATTTTGTGATGAATCTTGGCTATGACATAAAAGGCTTGGTCATGCAAGCATGGACTTAATTCAAAGTCTTAGTAAAGAAAAGCTAGTGGATGGACTATGAAAAGTCAAATTTGCAAAGGATCAGACATGTGGACCATGTCAAAGAGAAAAATAGCACAAAAAATCATTCAAGTTAAAGAATGTAGTAAGTATCTCAGACCTTTACAACTTTTGCATCTAAATCTTTTTGGACCTACTAAAGTTGCTAGTTTAGGAGGTAAACATTATGTTTTTATCATTGTTGATAATTACTCAATATTTACTTGGGTAATTTTCTTAGCTCAAAAGAGTGATGCCTTTTGTTGAACTTTGAGGGGTATTTTTGTCATTTTGATTATCACAAATAATTAGGCAATAAGGAATTTAACCATATTTTTGTGTTGTAAGTGTGTTAGACATGTTACACATTCCTAAGATCATGAAGCAAGTTGTTTGAAGATCAAAAGAATGAAAATTAGCAAAGGTTCATGTAACACTACATCTTATGCATTTATGTATAACCTATCTCTGTATCAAATAATCACACATAGCATGCTGGAAAAACAAAATATCTTGTTAATAGTGATAGTAAATTTTTTTTTATATTCTGTAATATTATTCAATGACTTTGCTAAGTTAACACTGAGGTTTTCACCACAACATAATATATATCACATATTGTTGCCTAGATATTAGACCAAGAAGAGGGGGTTGAATTGGAGTTTCAAAAAAAATTAAACTTTAAAGTGCGGAAATAAATAATTAATTTTAGGAGGGATAGAGAAAATCAGACACAAAGATTTATAGAGGTTCGAGTGTTAACAAACCCTATTCCTCTCCCCAATCGCAATTGGGAGTTTCACTAACACACTAAGTGTTACAATAGAGTTTTACAAGCTTACTCCCAACTATGGTGTTTCTCACAATGGCTCACACCTAACCCAGAAATTCCTTGTGTTTTAATGGCTCACACAATAACCAATTCCTTGTGTTTTACAGGCTCACACAAACAACCTTCACTTTGTGTTTTTACAGGATCACACAAACAACCTTCACTTTGTGTTTTTACAGGCTCACACAAACAACCTTTTAATTTGTGTTTTGGAGGCTCACACAACTGACCCTTACAAGTGTTCTACTCTTAACCCAGAAATAGCCAAAGCTCACTTGGGTAAAGATTATAGAGAGAACCACTCACAAATCTTAATTGCTCAAATATGAAGAGCAAAAAGATTTTTACAGAGAATAGATTTTGTTCTCAAAGTATAAAAATACAAATAGCTTGTAATCAGAATTAAATTTGAAGTATATGCTATTCTTTTGTTATTCTCTTCATTCTCTTGTTCTTAATGCATAAATGGCTTCCATTTATATTCCCATGGCTGAATATAGCCGTTGGGGTGCATTAAATACGAAACTAGCCGTTGTACCAACCAAAAAATCGCGCCTGACATTTTTCTCTTTCATTGTTCACGGACGTGACTAAGCTTGTCATGGGGGTGACATTTCTTCCCAAGCCGTGACTGAAGTGGTGACCTTAGTCGTGAAGCTCTCTGAAATATTTTGACATATAGAGTGACAGGCGTGACATACTCATTCACGGGTGTGACAAGCTTCCCAGCCGTGATCCAAGTGGTGACTCTGGTCGTGAAGCTCTCTAGATGAAATTGCATGAATCTTCACGGGGGTGACACCTTTATTCACAGGGGTGACTGAAATGCCCACTTCATGGTTTGTTTTTCCTTCATAGCCGTGAACTTCAAAAGTTGGTTTTGGTAACGGTTAGCTTACTTCTTGAAATTTGTCTTTCAAGGATTATTCTTCCAATTCTCCATTCTTGCTATTTTAATCCATGTCCTATATAATAGACTTAGAAGAAAAGTATATTAAATACAATATTGCTATTTTATTTGTTATCATCAAAATGATGGAAATACCCCTCAAGCTCTAACAATCTCCCCCTTTTTGATGGTGACAAATAATCTAACAATATGTGATTTTGAGAAGTCTCCCCCTCAAAATATACTTAGGATAAAAATTTATAATGTGCAAGAATAGTAAATAATGATGTAGCATTGAAATTAACTTACTAGATTTTAAGTACATGCAAGTTATATGATAAGTATATCCAATATATACCATAATTCCTTTTTAAGGCATGAAGTATATGTAAAGTATATTTAAGGTATATCATGGCATATTTATATTTGTAACTTGCTTTAAGGTTTATGCAAAGTATACTTAAGGTATATCTAAAGTATATAAAGCTCAATTTTCCAATTATATACTTTGCATATGAATTCTTGAATCAAAGTTCATAATCCCTTTTAATCTATGTCAATTCATAATCCAATTTTAATTTTTGATTCAAAGTTCATTTACCTTAATATATATTGCTAGTTTTCTCCCCCTTTTGTCATCAATCAAAAAGGATATGAAGATTGAAGTAAAAAAAAGCAAATATATATAGCATAAAGGAAAGGATACAAACAAAGTTAAAATATTCAGAAAGGAAATTTAAAAATTTCCTACACACCAACAAACATAAACAAAATAAACAAAAAAAAAGCAATCAAATTTAGGCTACACTTTAGCCTAACTCCTAGCCAGACATCCTATCATGAAGCCTAGCCACTTCAGCCTCAAGGCTGTCCATCCGAGACTCCATGAAGTCTTTGAGGTTCTCCAACCTCTCATCCATCGAAGTCTGCAGCTGCTCAAAACATGGTGCTAAGAGGTCAACCACCTGCTGCGCTAAGGACGGTGTGGAAGCTGAGGATTCTCTGATGTTCTGCTCGGCTGTTGGAGGTGATTTCTCAACCCAAGCCCTCTTCTTCTGCTGGACTCCCTGGAGGCCTGCTTTAAAATCCTCTGTGTCATTATCTTCCCAGATGATCTCCCCAGCAGTGTCAGTGAAGCGGTAGAAGATATCATTCTAGAAAACGATTATGACAGCCGCTCCCATCTTGATGAACGACTCGACATCCAAGCGATCTCGAGGATGTGCAGGGATGATGTTGAAGTGATGTGCATCCAGCTTCAGATAATGAAGCTTCACTACGATATGGGTGACATATGCCCCAATCAAAATATCTCCAGTGGGCTTGGTGGCAATGGAAAGAAGATGGTTAGAAAACCATCTGGAAAGTGCCACTGTGACTCCTCTACGAGCCATCTCAGGGAGAAAGAGTTCTGACTTCCTGATTGTCCCATTGCTCTCTCCCCTAGCAAATATGCTATAGGTTAGGAACCTATACAAATACCTGTGCACTGGGGCCCTGAGATGTGTGCTCTTTGTCTTCTTGACATCCCAGCTACAGTCGGTGCCAAAGTGTGTCCAGGCTCGAGGGGCAGTGAATTCTACCTCAGTATCATTCAGGATGCCATCAGATGGTAGGTTGAACAATTCCCCAAATGCGATGGCACTGAGGGTGTTGGGATTGTGCAAAGTTGGAATTTCACCTCTCCAGTAGGTGAAACCTGCAATGTGTTGAGGAATTCCAGTGTTGGCTCCCTCTGGGTTGGCTGATGAATTTCAACAAAATCTTTGAGATGACAGGCTTGTACTTGCTCTGTCATAGCCGTCTCAAGCCCGAGACTACGGACTGTCTGCCATTCTAAGGACCTTGATGACAGAAGAGGTATCTTCTTCAAAGTTGCATACCGTGGATGGCAATGCTCGGAATCCGGTTCATGAGGTAATCTACATACCTCTTAGGAGCATAGGACTTCTTTCTCTTTCCCTTGGATGAAGTAGTCTCCATTTTTGAAGAAATTTGTTGTTGATGGAGTTGGAAATATTTTTGACAGAAAATTTGATGTAAAACCCTAGAAATGTATGATATTTGCTAAAGATTCGAACTTTTGGTGGTATTTATAGGGAAAGTTCAAGTCTTTGGGGCGGAATATTCAATGTCTCAATGAATGAGAGTAAATGAGAGCGGTTTTGGGAGATGGAGAGTTAAAATGAAGGTTGTAACCGGCTGTTCTCTTATATATTCGATACATTCACGGGCGTGAAGTAGGTTTTCATGGGCGTGAATGGTCGTGTTCACGGTTTACTGAAGGAGTGTTCCACCCATAAATGAAGATGTGAATAAGTTCACGGGCATGATCTTTGAATGTCACCGGCGTGAATGATCATCGGTCACGGGGGTGAATAAATGGTCACGGGCGTGAACTGTTGAATTTCACTACTTATGCCCGTGAAGCAAGCCGTGACTCAAGGCGTGAAAGCTTTTATGAGTTTTTGGGTTGTAATTGTTCACGAGAGTGAAAATTCATCACGGGCGTGACTCAAGCCGTGAAAATAAATTTTCACCACTTGAAGCCGTGAACCATGTCGTGAACCAAATCGTGAACGACACTGCCTCTTTGGGCGATTTAAGTCACGGGCGTGACTCCCTTAAATTTTCATCAAATTAAAATTAAGTCCTAAAACAAGACTAAATCATTTCAACAAAGATTCTATTCCTCAAAACATGAATTTTCATCAAAATTTCTATCTTATAACTTGTGATATGATTTAAGATCAACAATTAAAATTTCATAATTTTTGCAATCACAATGTTAATCCATCAATCATACCAAGTTCTCTTCTAATGAAATTAAATCTTTTCTCATTTAGAGACTTAGTCAAAATATCTGCTAATTGATTTTTTGTGCTTATAAATTCTAATGCAACATCTCCATATTGAATATAATCTCTAATAAAATGGTGTCTAATGTCAATATGCTTGCTTCTTGAGTGTTGAATAGGATTCTTTGAAAGATTTATAGCACTTATGTTGTCACATTTAATATGTATATAGTTCATCTCATGACCATAGTCCTTAAGTTGTTGTTTCATCCAAAGAATTTGTGTACAACAACATCTAGCTGCTACATATTCTGCTTCAGCAGTTGAGAGAGCAACTGAAACTTGTTTCTTGCTAAACCAAGAAACTAAGCATTCTCCAATGAAGTGACAAGTACCTAAAGTACTTTTCCTATCTAAAAGACTACCAGCATAGTCTGCATCTGAATATCCTATAATATAAAAAGATGAATTCCTAAGATACCATAAACCTAGATGCAATGATCCATGTAAATATCTTAAAATTCTTTTTACTACATTCAAATGAGATTCTTTAGGACATGATTGAAATCGTGCACACAAGCAAACACTATACATAATATCAGGTCTAGAAGCAGTAAGATATAAAAGTGATCCAATCATACCTCTATAAATCTTTTCATTAATGCTCTTACCCTTTTCATCTTTGTCCAATTTTGTTGATGTGCTCATAGGAGTCTTGACATTTTTGCATCCTTCCACACCAAATTTCTTAATTAAATCTTTGGCATATTTGGATTGGTTGATGAATATGCCCTCATTGCTTTGCTTTATTTGTAAAACAAGGAAATACTTAAGTTCTCCCATCATGCTCATTTCAAATTCCCTAGTCATGCACTTAGCAGATTCTTGATAAAGTAACTCATTAGTAGAACAAAATATTATATCATCAACATAAATTTGAACAATTAGTATATCATGCTTATGCTTTTTGATGAATAATGTAGTGTCAACATTTCCCTTTATAAAGCTCTTTTCTAATAAAAAAGAACTTAGCCTCTCATACCAAGCTCTTGGAGCCTGTTTTAAACCATAGAAAGCTTTTGAAAGTTTAAAAACATGATTTGGAAAATCATAGCTTTCATAACCTGGTGGTTGTTCTACATACACTTCTTCATCTATATAACCATTTAGAAATGCACTTTTCACATCCATTTAAAAAAGTTTGAAATTCATGTGACATGCATATGCTAAAAGTATTCTTATGGCTTCTAATCTAGCTACAGGTGCATATGTTTCATCATAATCTATACCTTCTTCCTGATTATATCCTTTTGCAACTAGTCTAGCCTTATTCCTGGTTATTAACCCTTGTTCATCTAATTTGTTTCTAAATACCCATTTGCTACCTATGATTTGATGATCCTTGGGTTTTGGTACTAGTTTCCATACCTTATTTCTCTCAAATTGGTTGAGTTCCTCTTGCATGGAAATTACCCAACTTTCATCATTAAGAGCCTCATCAATATTTTTAGGCTCAATTTGTGAAATAAAAGCAATGTCAGTGACTAAATGCTTGAAATGAGATCTAGTACTTACTTCCCTTGATAGATCACCAATTATTTGCTCTTGTGGATGATCTTTCATCATTCTCCATTCTTTTGAAAGTTCTTGATCAATTTGTTCTTGATTTTGAGGTAGAGTGTCATTTTGCAGTAAATTTTCTTGATCATTTTCTTCTTTCCCATTTCCAATATCAAGTCTTTCAATATTACCTACAACATCATCAAGAACACTACCTTTCACAAGATTCATTAAAAACAACATGCATGGATTCTTCCACCATTAATGATCTTTTATTAAATACTCTATATGCTTTGCTGGTTGTAGAGTATCCTAAAAAGATACCTTCATCAGACTTAGAGGCAAATTTTCCAAGATTATCCTTGGTGTTCAATATAAAAAACTTGCATCCAAATACTTTAAAATATGATATCAAGGGCTTTCTTTCATTCCATAACTCAACTGAGGTTTTGTTTAAAAGAAGTCTTTTGAAAACTCGATTTGAAATATAACATGCATTGTTTGTGGCTTCTGCCCAAAAATAAGTTGGTAATTCATATTCATTAAGCATTATTCTAGCCATTTCAATTAAAGTTCGATTTCCTTTCAACTACCCCATTTTGTTGAGGTGTCCTAGGAGATGAGAAATTATGTGAAATGCCATGTTCAAGACAAAAGCTTTCAAAGTTTTCATTTTCAAATTTTTTCCCATGATCACTCCTTATTTTTGAAATGCAGTACCCTTTTTCATTCTGAACTCTTTTAGCAAAGTTTTTGAAGTTTTCAAAAGCATCACTCTTTTGAGCTAAGAAAATTACTTAAGTAAATCTAGAGTAATCATCTACGATGACAAATGCATAATGTTTTCCTCATAAGCTAGCAATTCTAGTAGGTCCAAACAAGTCTAAATGCAGGAGTTGAAGAGGTTTTGAAGTACTTACTATGTTTTTGGCTTTGAAAGATGACTTGTGTTGCTTTCCTCTCTAACAAGGATCACATGTCTTGCCTTTTTCATATTTAACTCTTGGCAATCCTTTTACTAGCTCTCCTGTGCTGAGACTTTGTACTAAGTCCATGTTAGCATGACCAAGTCTTCTATGCCCCAACCAAGATTCATCACTAATAGTTACAAGACACTTAGAGGAATGGTTAGATAGTTCATGTAAGTTTATTATGTATATATTGATATCTCTATTTTCTTTAAATATTTATTGACCATCGATAGAGATTACAAGACATTCATTTGAAGTAAAGATTACTTTGTTTCCTTTATCACATAATTGACTTACACTTAACAAGTTATGTTTTAAGCCATCAACAAGTAAGACATCCTTAATAAAAGTAGTACCATTAATACCAATAGAACCAATGCCAATTACCTTACCATTTGCATTGTTTTCAAAGGTAACTTTACCACCATCAATACTTTTGATTTCATTGAAAAGTTTTTTGTCTCCTGTCATATGCCTTGAGCATCCACTGTCTACTAGCCAAGCATTTTTGTTTATTGTGGACTTGAGGCATACCTATAGAATCACAAATCAAGTATGATTTTTAGGTACCCAAATGAGTTTGGGTCCTTGGGGGTTAGCACATGAAGGTTCCCAGTGAGCCTTCCTTATCCAGCAACGTTTATTTATGTGACCAATTTTCATACAATAATTACATTGTTTTGGTCTAAACTTGCTTTTCGATTTTACAATAATTACATTATTTATGTGACCAAGTCATATTTGGATTGGTTGATGAATATGCCCTCATTGCTTTGCTTTATTTGTAAAACAAGGAAATACTTAAGTTCTCCCATCATGCTCATTTCAAATTCCCTAGTCATGCACTTAGCAGATTCTTGATAAAGTAACTCATTAGTAGAACAAAATATTATATCATCAACATAAATTTGAACAATTAGTATATCATGCTTATGCTTTTTGATGAATAGTGTAGTGTCAACATTTCCCTTTATAAAGCTCTTTTCTAATAAAAAAGAACTTAGCCTCTCATACCAAGCTCTTGGAGCCTGTTTTAAACCATAGAAAGCTTTTGAAAGTTTAAAAACATGATTTGGAAAATCATAGCTTTCATAACCTGGTGGTTGTTCTACATACACTTCTTCATCTATATAACCATTTAGAAATGCACTTTTCACATCCATTTAAAAAAGTTTGAAATTCATGTGACATGCATATGCTAAAAGTATTCTTATGGCTTCTAATCTAGCTACAGGTGCATATGTTTCATCATAATCTATACCTTCTTCCTGATTATATCCTTTTGCAACTAGTCTAGCCTTATTCCTGGTTATTAACCCTTGTTCATCTAATTTGTTTCTAAATACCCATTTGCTACCTATGATTTGATGATCCTTGGGTTTTGGTACTAGTTTCCATACCTTATTTCTCTCAAATTGGTTGAGTTCCTCTTGCATGGAAATTACCCAACTTTCATCATTAAGAGCCTCATCAATATTTTTAGGCTCAATTTGTGAAATAAAAGCAATGTCAGTGACTAAATGCTTGAAATGAGATCTAGTACTTACTTCCCTTGATAGATCACCAATTATTTGCTCTTGTGGATGATCTTTCATCATTCTCCATTCTTTTGAAAGTTCTTGATCAATTTGTTCTTGATTTTGAGGTAGAGTGTCATTTTGCAGTAAATTTTCTTGATCATTTTCTTCTTTCCCATTTCCAATATCAAGTCTTTCAATATTACCTACAACATCATCAAGAACACTACCTTTCACAAGATTCATTAAAAACAACATGCATGGATTCTTCCACCATTAATGATCTTTTATTAAATACTCTATATGCTTTGCTGGTTGTAGAGTATCCTAAAAAGATACCTTCATCAGACTTAGAGGCAAATTTTCCAAGATTATCCTTGGTGTTCAATATAAAAAACTTGCATCCAAATACTTTAAAATATGATATCAAGGGCTTTCTTTCATTCCATAACTCAACTGAGGTTTTGTTTAAAAGAAGTCTTTTGAAAACTCGATTTGAAATATAACATGCATTGTTTGTGGCTTCTGCCCAAAAATAAGTTGGTAATTCATATTCATTAAGCATTATTCTAGCCATTTCAATTAAAGTTCGATTTCCTTTCAACTACCCCATTTTGTTGAGGTGTCCTAGGAGATGAGAAATTATGTGAAATGCCATGTTCAAGACAAAAGCTTTCAAAGTTTTCATTTTCAAATTTTTTCCCATGATCACTCCTTATTTTTGAAATGCAGTACCCTTTTTCATTCTGAACTCTTTTAGCAAAGTTTTTGAAGTTTTCAAAAGCATCACTCTTTTGAGCTAAGAAAATTACTTAAGTAAATCTAGAGTAATCATCTACGATGACAAATGCATAATGTTTTCCTCATAAGCTAGCAATTCTAGTAGGTCCAAACAAGTCTAAATGCAGGAGTTGAAGAGGTTTTGAAGTACTTACTATGTTTTTGGCTTTGAAAGATGACTTGTGTTGCTTTCCTCTCTAACAAGGATCACATGTCTTGCCTTTTTCATATTTAACTCTTGGCAATCCTTTTACTAGCTCTCCTGTGCTGAGACTTTGTACTAAGTCCATGTTAGCATGACCAAGTCTTCTATGCCCCAACCAAGATTCATCACTAATAGTTACAAGACACTTAGAGGAATGGTTAGATAGTTCATGTAAGTTTATTATGTATATATTGATATCTCTATTTTCTTTAAATATTTATTGACCATCGATAGAGATTACAAGACATTCATTTGAAGTAAAGATTACTTTGTTTCCTTTATCACATAATTGACTTACACTTAACAAGTTATGTTTTAAGCCATCAACAAGTAAGACATCCTTAATAAAAGTAGTACCATTAATACCAATAGAACCAATGCCAATTACCTTACCATTTGCATTGTTTTCAAAGGTAACTTTACCACCATCAATACTTTTGATTTCATTGAAAAGTTTTTTGTCTCCTGTCATATGCCTTGAGCATCCACTGTCTACTAGCCAAGCATTTTTGTTTATTGTGGACTTGAGGCATACCTATAGAATCACAAATCAAGTATGATTTTTAGGTACCCAAATGAGTTTGGGTCCTTGGGGGTTAGCACATGAAGGTTCCCAGTGAGCCTTCCTTATCCAGCAACGTTTATTTATGTGACCAATTTTCATACAATAATTACATTGTTTTGGTCTAAACTTGCTTTTCGATTTTACAATGTATTTGAATGCCATAATTCTATTAGACTGATTTTGAGAACAATGGCATGCACAATCATGATTAATTTGCATTTTTCTAGATGCTTGCTTCTTATACATAAAGGCATGATTATTCTTTTTCTGTATAGAAGGTTTAACATTCTTATTTCTTGGTGCAGTTCTAACAGGTGTGAAGATGTGAGATTCTTTAGATTTAACAAATATAGTTTTATGAGAAGATGATGATGTGTTTTTAAATCCTAGACCATGTCTAATTAAGGGTGTTCTTTGAGACATAATGAGAGTATCTAAGCTCTCTTTACCTTTATGAAATTTAGAAATGGAATTTCTAAGTTCCTCAACTTCATTTTTCATAGTATTATTTTCTTTTAACAATGAAGTTGTTGAGGGTCTTGATGAATATTCATCTAATGACTTTTGAAGAGATTCATTAGATGATTTAAGCTTTATGTTTTCCTTTTCTAAAACATCTAACTTATTTTTCAAGTTAGAGATACTATTTCTATAAGTACTAAATTTAGTTCTATATTTCTCTAATTCTATATTTAATTCTTATATTAGGCTTTGCTCATCATCATCATCATCACTATCACTATTACTATCATTATCACTACTATCATTATTGAAAGAGTATGAGTGTAGTGATCTTACTTTGTTCGAGACGTGATCCTCAATAGCCATGAAGCATAGGTTGACCTCTTCACTTTCATTATCATCTTTTTCACTTGAAGAGCTTTCGTCATCCCATGTGGCTTTGTGACCTTTCTCCCCATTGTCTCTTTGGTATTTGCTCTTATGCTTCTTAAGCCTTGGACATTCTAGTTTGATATGTCCTCTCTTTCCACATTCATAGCATTTTACCTCTTCATTACTTCTTTGTGTATCATTAGGAGTTTGTTTGAGTTTTTTTTGCCTGAATTTTATGGAGTTGCTCATTTTCTTCTCAATGATTCTTTTTAATCTTCTTGAAAGCATAACAATGTCCTCATTTTCATCATCACTTGTTTCTTCATCATCTTCACTTTCTTCTTGGGCTTTCTTTTCTCTGGCTCTGCTTCAAGCTCTCTATCTCTCTTCACTGCCATCTCATGTGTGAGAAGTTTGCCAATCAGCACATCAGTATTCATGATGCTCATATCTTCATTTGCTTCTTCTATGCCAGCAACTCTTGAACCATAGTCTTTAAGAGGAAGACTTCTCAGGATTTTATTGTTTACATCTTCCAAACTCAGATGCTTCCCAAGTTTCCTCATTCCATTTATAATGGATAGAAGACGGTTGGTCATGTCAGTGATTGACTCATTAGATTTCATCTTGAAGAGCTCATATTCTGAGGTTAGAAGTTGAATCTTCTTGGATTTGACTTGCTTAGTTCCCTCATGATAGTTCTCCAATGTCTTCCACATGCTGTATGCTGTTGAGCAGTGTTGTATTCTCCCACATTCTTCAATAGATAATGAGCTTGATAGGATTGCCATTGCCTTCTTGTTTTTGAAATTTGCTCTTCTTTGAGGCTCTGTCCAATCATCTCTTGATAGGATTTCTTCTTCACCATCAGCTCCTCTTCTGGTTGGTGGTGTCCATTCTTTTCGTACACTATCCCAGACTTCAATTCCTTCACTATCCAAGTATGTCTCCATCCTAAACTTCCAATGAGCATAATTTGCACCATCAAAGTAAGGTTTGAGACTTTGGAATCCTTCACTGGCTATATCTTACTCTTTACTAGCATTTTTTAGGCTTCGATGCTAGACAAGGCTTTGATACTAATTGTTGCCCAAATATTAGACCAAGAAGGGGGTTGAATTGGAGTTTAAAAAAAATTAAACTTTAAAGTGCAGAAATAAATAATTAATTTTAGGAGGGATAGAAAAAATCAGACACAAAGATTTATAGAGGTTCGGGTGTTAACAAACCCTACTCCTCTCCCCAATCGCAATTGGGAGTTTCACTAACACACTAAGTGTTACAATGGAGTTTTACAAGCTCACTCCCAACTATGGTGTTTCTCACAATGGCTCACACCTAACCCAGAAATCCCTTGTGTTTTAATGGCTCACACAATAACCAATTCCTTGTGTTTTACAGGCTCACACAAACAACCTTCACTTTGTGTTTTTACAGGATCACACAAACAACCTTCACTTTGTGTTTTTACAGGATCACACAAACAACCTTCACTTTGTGTTTTTACAGGCTCACACAAACAACCTTTTTATTTGTGTTTTGGAAGCTCACACAACTGACCCTTACAAGTGTTCTACTCTTAACCCAGAAATAGCCAAAGCTCACTTGGGTAAAGATTACAGAGAGAACCACTCACAAATCTTAATTGCTCAAATATGAAGAGCAAAAAGATTTTTACAGAGAATAGATTTTGTTCTCAAAGTATGAAAGTACAAATAGCTTGTAATCAGAATTAAATTTAAAGTATATGCTATTCTTTTGTTATTCTCTTCATTATCTTGTTCTTAATGCATAAATGACTTCCATTTATACTCATATGGCTGAATATAGCCGTTGGGGTGCATTAAATATGAAACTAGCTGTTGTACCAACCAAAAAATCGCGCCTGACATTTTTCTCTTTCATTGTTCACGGGTGTGACTATGCTTGTCATGGGGGTGACATTTCTTTCCAAGCCGTGACTGAAGTGGTGACCTTAGTCGTGAAGCTCTCTAGAATGTTTTGACATATAGAGTCACGGGCATGACATACTCATTCACAGGCGTGACAAGCTTCCCAGCCATGATCCAAGTGGTGACTCTGGTCGTGAAGCTCTCTGGATGAAATTGCACGAATCTTCACGGGGGTGACACCTTTATTCACGGGGGTGACTGAAATGCCCACTTCATGGTTTATTTTTCCTTCATGGTCGTGAACTTCAAAAGTTGGTTTGGTAACGGTTAGCTTCTTTCACGGGAGTGACTCATAGAGTCATGGCAGTGAACATGCTACTTCTTGAAATTTGTCTTTCAAGGATTATTCTTCCAATTCTCCATTCTTGCTATTTTAATCCATATCCTGTATAATAGACTTAGAAGACAAGTATGTTAAATACAATATTGCTATTTTATTTGTTATCATCAAAATGACGAAAATACCCCTCAAGGTCTAACACATATATCAGAACATAAACTTTACACATAAGTATTTTCGAGTTGCTTTCATTTATACATTTTTAAATTCATTCCAAAATGACTATACATATTCAAGCACGTAAATACAAAACATAGATGACATATTTTCATGCTTGTGTGGAATGCAATGTGAGAGAGTGATGAGGCTCGGCTAGTGAGCTGTGCTCCATGTCTTTTATATGCTACTCAAGATGAGATATCACTTTTCTTTACCTGAAAAATGATGCAAATTGATGAGTTGCGGCTCAGTGAGAATAACCATCAAATGAGCTCTAAAGTATCGAACAACTCATAATAATAACTCACAAATCCAATACATACCATGTATTCCATTCCATTCCATTCATCAGTATCATGTAAATATCAATAAAGTTGAAACATATAATCATTACTTCTTACATATGCAAATGCTTTTCTTATTTCATTTTGTTGTGACTAAGTCAAATAGACATTGCCCCGGTTTCCATGTGAACATTTGCATTTGCTAGCTAGCTTGATCATTTGTTTCATTTCCACATTTGTTGGGCCATAGGCCTTTTCTTTTGCTTTACAATATCGATTAACTAGTCACAATGACTTTTTAGTCCATATGCATATGCACTTATACTTAATCATTTATCAACTATTGCATCTTATCACATATAACATACATACACCCCATATATGCCTCATATGCCACGCATATACCTCGCATATACTATACATATACCCTGTATATATATCACATATGTCAAACATATACCTCAAATATATCACAAGTATACCACTTATGTGTACCACAATATCACAAATTATCCATCATCATATTATCAGGGACCAATCATGACAATCATATGAATCACATAACAAGCAACATTCATATGCACTAAAGAATTCAATTGATAATTAGACTCATCGTTCTCCTTTGATTCCGACCCCTAACTTATAGTTTATCCACTCCTTGTGGGTCTCTAATATGTTACGAGCCTAATATAAAAACATAATTGATTAACTCATGATTGGGGAGACTTAATGTGGCTTTAACAAATTAACATGCATTGTTCATATCAATAGTTAAGATTTTTCCTATGAGGCAGTGTGACCTTATGGGATTGTTTAGCTTATAACTTTTTCTATACTTGACAAATTAATATGATTATTATTCATAATTAACAATAACATATAATTATAGAACATATTAAAATTTCAGACCAATTGGATCATTGTACAATATTTAGTGGAATTTCTAAATGTGTTCTATTTTCTACCTTATTTTCTGCCTTTAGGCAGTTTCAGGGTACTCATTTTGGTTAATCATAACTTATAATATATAAGTCCTATTTTAATGAATATTTACAAACACTTATATGGGTTCATATGGAATATTTTTCATGTTTACAACTTTTATCAATTATGTCTCTAAGGTCTTCAAAATATAACAAACATTTCGCTGGTCCAGAATAGAATTGGCTTCCGGACCAGTATGACTTCCGAAGGCCATAACTTAGTATATACATAACATATCAAGCTGCAATTAGTACCAAAGGTTAGCTAAGACATATACCTATAACTTTCATGTTTTTCTAATTACATAATCTAGCTCTAAAGAGCTAAAATTAGCCAAACAATATTCTGGATCTTCCCAGGGCACCCCATAGGCAGTTCAAACCATGGAACAATCATGGTTCCATTCACCATAACTCACCATTTACAAGACCTATGGACATGAAATTTGGTGTACAGATACATAACACATATCTATAAAACTTTTATATTTTGAGGTACTTCAAATATAGGCTGTAGCATATCCAAACCTAACAAAAACAGTAGCTAACTTACTTAGGGTTCACATCCGGACCAGTTTCAGTACGAAGAGGATGTCGCATTCTATACACCACATCTTACAAAAATATTTACATTTCCATAAATCTAAGATATAAAGGAACGACATTTATGTTTTATGCGTTTTCAGATTCGATCTCTAAGATCATCAAAACTATGGAACAAAATACTGCCTATTAATGAACCCTAAACACCAAAATCAAGCTAAACACAAAAATAAATGTTTACTCACCTATAATCACTCTTGGCTAATCTTGTTGCTGCAATATTTGGAGTGAAGGAGGAAAGAAATGGTGGCTAGAACTTGAGAGAAAATAGGTTGAAGAAATGAAGCAAGGAAGAAGAAGAAGGTGAGGATGGAAATGAATATGGTGGTTGCCTAATAAGTTAAAAGGCACCACCATTTCATTACCCGTCCACTTCCCTTTTTTTTCTTTTTTTTTTTCTTTTTCTGACTTTTTATTTTTATTTATTTTATTTTTTTCTAATTATTTTTATTATTATTACACAATTCAACACAATATCCAATTTAATCTTAATCTAGTCATTTTGCATACTTTAATTTGGTCACCTTATTTCATTTATTTTTAATACTTTTTATCCTACTTTAGATTATAAATACACATGTATGACTCGATACAATTGCAATGTACTAGGACACGTAGCTAGTGCATATCATGGACTTGTTCATACGAAAATACGTATGAAATGCATGCATTCAATTTAATTATATGCAAGATGCATGTGTTTAAATGAAATGCATGTGGGAAAGGTTGAGGATGTTACAGTTCATGCCCGTGAAGCATTTATTCATGTCAGTGAACTAAGTTATGCCCGTGGTGAAGAATTTCCACAACCATGAAAAGTAAAATTCATGCTCGTGGCACATGGGAAATGTCCGTGAAATAGTTAGCACTAAGACTGTTTGTTCAAATATTCACGATAGTGAAGAATTGGACCATCCGTGAAGCTTAACTAAGTCACACCTGTGAAGAAATGTGTCACGCTCATGAAACACTTCCCATTTATAAATAAAACCATTCATGTCTAGCTTCACCGCTTCAGTCACGACTATGAAGAACAGTTATGCCTGTAAAAGACTTCCCATTTCTGGACAATCGTTCATGGCCAGCTTTACCACATCAGTCACGGCTACAAAGAACAATCATACCCATAAAAAATGTTCCATGCCCATGAAAGACTTTTCATTTCTGGACAGTGTCATTCATAGCCAGCTTCACCACTTCAATCATGGCTATGAAGAACAGTCACACCTGTGAACCTGAAAAGAGAAAATTGTCAAGCACAAACGGGATAGTTGTTGAATAGGCATTTTTGCATTAAATGCATCCCAAATGACTATTTTTGTTAGGGAAATTATAAATACAACATATTTATTACTTCCAAAGGTTAGAAAAATAAGTGAAAATGTGCATTCAATTTTCAAATCTTGTATAGCCATGTGCATTTAATTCTTTTCACAATTCTTTTCTTTTATCTTGTAAAAACCATAATTGCTCAAAATTATTGAGCTTTTTTTATTGGTGAGTATTTTATTCTTGTAATCAAGTATTCAAAAGTGAGTTTGAGTGAGTTGGGTTGTGAGTGAAATATTTGTAAAGGTTTTTGTGTGAGCCATTAAAATACAAGGATTTGGTTGTTGTGTTAGCCATTAAAACACAAAGGTTTTTCTAGATTAGGTGTTAGCTAATAGAGAAACACCACAGTTGGGAGTGAACTAGGAAAAACTCCATTTGTAGCACTTTATGTATTAATAAAACACCCAATTGAGATTGGGAAGAGAATTAGATTTTGTTAATACCTGAATCTCTATAAATATTGCGTGCTAAATTTCTCTTTCTCTCTCACAAATGATTCTTTTGGTAAATTTTCCTCGAGCAAAATTTGTAATTAGCACCCAATTCAACCCTCATTCTTGGTTATTGTTTTAGGTAACAATTGGTATTAGAGCTAAGTCTAGCATTCAAGCCTAACAAGTGCTAGCAAATATCAAATTATGGGCAACGAAGGGTTTCATAATCTCTAGCCTTTCTTCGATGGAGTGAATTATGTAACTTAGAAATTCAAGATGGAAACTTATCTTGATATGAGGAAGTAGATGTCATATCCGCTAATTTAGACCTAAGTTACGCGAGTTGTTTAATTGACTCATCGGTTTGACCGAAGTCTACAATTGGATTTTTATCGAAAAATAATGAATATAATGGCAATTAAGTATGGAAAATATCTAATAAAATGTTCAAAATATTTTAAGATGTTAAATTTCGGTAAAGGACTAAATTGCAAATTTTGAAAAGTTTAGGGGTCAATTTGCAATTTATTAAAAATTAGAGGATTTATTGGGATAATCATAAATTAAATGCATGAATTGGGACATTTTAAGCATGTGAAGGCTAGCTTAACCAAGTGGAAAAGTTTAATAAGCTAATTAAGATACATGCATTTAACATTAATGAAGGTTTCTAGATTGATGCTTAGGTGTCCCTCCCATCTTAATAACTTTTGTCATTTTCTTCTTGATTATTTCTTCTTCTTTCTTAATCCTTTGTATCTAGAATTGCCCATCATTATCTTGCACGTTCCTCTTATCATACATCAAAGGAAGATGAACATATTAATTATCTAAGGAAAATATCTAGATTTTTATAGCCTATGTGTCAAAGTATTGATTAATTTTGTCTTCTTCCTCTTAATTACTCATCCTTCTTCCTTATCCTAACATCTAGAACACTCTATTCTATAAACCAGCCACATTTTTCCCATGGACATCCATAATCAAACCTTATTCTAAGAAGAGAAAGTGAGAAAAAGAGAGAGAAAGGCATGGGAAATTTCATTTTCATGCCTAAGGAAGCTTAGGAGAGTAAGGAAAAAGAGAAAAATTAGGGTTTATGAAGTTTTAATAATCTGATTTTAAATTTTAGAAACTCAAGTTAACAAGGAACTAGATCAAGGGAGGAAAGGAAAGGAGAAAGAAGTAAAGAGAAAGAAAAGAGAAAAAGAGAGGTTTGTGCTTAACCTAAGGCAATAACATGTTTATGATTCTGAATTAATATTATTTGTGATGAAAAATCTTGGGGATTCATGGTTGCTAGACTTAGGATTTATTTTGATAAAAATTGAAGATAGTTCATGTATGTATTCTGTGCTAGAAATTGATGAGCAGTGTTCACTTAAACTGTTATAACTTAATTTATGGAAGTCGGTTTTGCATGTTGTTTGTTGAGTTGGAAAGATAATATATAGGGTTATAACTTTTATTTAGACCACAAAATCTGAATATATCTGTAATTGTCCATAACAATTCATAAAGTTCGGACATAGAATCGGTCCAGAAATTCTGGACAAAATTGTTAGTAATGAGCAGTAAGTACTTAAACTGTTATAACTTGAGTTATGGGGCTTGGATTTGTGTGTGATTTGTTCTGTTTGAAAGCTAAGATATAGGGCTATAATTGTTATTTAGACCATAATATCTGAATATGTTTGTAATTGGTCAGCAATTCATAAACTTCAAACTTAGAATCTGTCCAGAAAATTATGGGCAGAATTACAAGTGACCAGTCAGTGTTCATTTTATCATATCGTTTGATACAAAACTCAGAATTAAGTGATTCAAGTTGAATATTAAAGCTACGATCCATATATAAAATTATTATGAAGATAATGTAACTAAATTCAGAACGAAACAGGACCCAAATTAAGGTCCAAGATAGAGAACAAAATCTACCAATGACAGGGCAGCATGTGAGTTGAGGACTGAAATGAGTAAAATGATGAGAAATTTGTTATATTATGTAAATATTATTTTAATTGAGTGATTATGTGATTATTTTGAGATATTATATGGATGAAAAGTATGAAATTAATTTTTATGAATTTTAATGAAATTGTATAAGCTCTAGAACACCTAACTAGAACCAACTTAAGATAGTTTGGCATGCCAAATAGGGGGGGAGTATGATGAAAATGATTAAATAAATTAATGGTATGATTATCTACACTGGTAATGGTACTGTTATCTATCCAGTAATGGCACTGTTATCTACACCGGTAATGGCACGGTTATCTACGCCGGTAATGACAATGTGTTTTACGCTGGTAATGGCACTTATGTGTGCACATCATATTAAGTGCCTGGATGGCAATTCCGTTATCTGAGTCAGTGGTTCATAGGTGTCCTGGGCATAAATAAAGACATAAATAAAAAGTCATGGAATATAAAAGAATTATTGGTAATAAAAATGGAATTATGAATTGTGGAATGTATAAAAAGAAGATTTAGTGTTATACAATAAGGTGATAATAAAGTAAATAAATATGAGATAAAATAATGTAATTTGATGTCTATACATGATAGAATACCATGATATGTATATTTGCATGAGAATATGATTAAGCATGAGTTGAGATATGATAATGTATGATTGCATAAAATAGTTTATTGCCTTATTTATATGCACCACTAAGCCAAGAGCTTAGCGTTGGAGTTTTGTGATGCAGATTTAGTAAAGAATAAATAGAAGATAGTAGACAAAGCAAGTGGTGACCTAATCCAGTGAAACAGCTTGTTGAACACCTCGTGGGTTACACAACTTTTGTATATTATCTTGTAAATTTTATTTTGTAGTATTTTCAAAATAAACAGTATGTTTTGTAAAGAACATGTTACTATATAAAAATGTAGTCTAACTCTTATGTTATATTTCTTTTATAAATGCAAAGTAAATAAATAGTGAATGAAAATATATATATATGAATGATTTTTGTGTATACAATTTTTAAAAATAATATTTTAATAAATGAAGTCAGCGTAGCATACCCTCATCCGAGCATGAACTGCTGGGGTGAGGGGGTGTTACAGTGTTTGGTATCAGAGCACCAGGTTGGGGTTTCTAGATTTTGGTATTAAAGCCCGGTTTGGGTAGTTTAGGATTTTAAAATGGTTTTCAAAAATAATTATGATATGTGTGCACCCACAATTAAGTATTAAAGTTGTTGCTTACTGATTGGGGGCCGTTATTTTATGATATAGGTAGAGTATGGCTTCAGGGTCACGACATATTGTGGCCGAAGGAGGCGAAAGAAATGAGCCTACTGAAACAGAGGCTTCATTGCTACCCAGTCATCGTCGAGCTACTGTATCTAGATCCAGTGCTAGCCTATCAAGAGGGCAGTCTATTGCTGGCACAGGACAAACAGAGCTTATGAGGAACATGATCGATTTGCTACAAAGAGCATCACAACCAACCTCATCGGGGTTGCAATTTGAGAGGCTGAGGAAGCTAGGTGCACCTGATTTCTACAGTAAACGGGAAGATGACCCCTTAGTGGCAGAGTTTTGGCTAGAACGGGCAGAGATAGTTTTTGATCAACTGCATTGCACAGATGAGCATAAATATGAGTATGCAGTATCTTTATTACAGGATCATGCATATGACTGGTGGCGATCTGAATCACAGAGCATAGAGGCTCCTGACCCTATGACATGGGAGTTCTTTCTAGAGAAGTTTAAGGAGCAGTATATTCCTCCTATCTACACAGATGACAAGAAAATAGAGTTTTTGATGCTGAAATAAGGGAATTTGTCAATAACAGAATATGAAAGAGAATTTACACATCTCTGCAAATATGCGGGAGGTATTATATCCACTGAGGCAGATAAGTGCCGACAATTTGAAAATGGATTGAGAGACCCAATCAAGCTACAGGTCTTAGCCCTACTTCTGATGAGTTTTCGTAATTTGCTAGCATCTGCCAGAACAGTTGAGAGAGTTCTAGCAGCATAGCAACCAGCACAAGGTAGAGGGTTCAGGAGACCCATGCCATAACTGAGTAGAGTACAGTCAAGTGGCAAAAGAGCCAGATCTTCCAGTGGCCGATTTCAGGCTGGGGGTTCTAGTAGGCCTTCTTCTTTCAGACGGGGATAACCCACGAGATCTGTTTCTTTGGTAGCTAGTGCACCGACACAGACACCATATAGATCTCTATGCCTACCAGAATGTCAACATTATGGTCGTTCTCATCTAGGAGAGTGTTGGTGGATGATAGGAGTATGTAGGAGGTGTGGCTCCAAAGATTACTTGAAAAGAGATTGTCCCTTGTTACAGTATGGCAGAGGTTCGGGGAGTACTGAGTCGATACAAACATAGGCTTCTGGGCAAGGCAGAGGCTGAGGTCGAGGGCAAGGCAGAGAAGGCTGATCAGGGTCCACTCAGTTCAGATCAAAGACAATTGAAAGGCCAGAAGGTAGTAGAGCTGCCCCAGCTAGGGCATATGCCATGTGAGGCCGAGAGGCGTAGGATTCACCTGATGTCTTGATTGGTAAATTTCTTCTCTTTGGCTTTGATATTCATGCATTAATAGATCTGGGGTCAACGCATTCATACATATGCACACCACCATCGGGTCAAGAAGGTTTAGAACAACAGTCTTTAGAATTTGAGATTCTTGTGACTAACCCATTATGACACAGTGTGAGGGTTAGCAGGGTGTTTAGGGGTTGCCCAGTTGAAATTCAAGGAAGGTAATTCTCAACAGACTTGATAGAGTTACCATTCCATGAGTTCGATGTGATCTTGGGAATGGATTGGTTAGCTCGTTATGGAGTGGTAGTGGATTGTGGAAGAAGACATATGATCATTAGAATTCCAGAACAAGATGAGATAGTGGTGATGGATGAAAATAGAAGATACCCAGACAGTATGATATCAGTGTTGAAAGCTCAGAAGCATACTTAGCGTATGTAGTTGATATGGAAAAAGCAAGTCCGAAGTTGATGGATATTCCTACTGTTAGTTAGTTTCCCGATATATTTCCAGAGGAGTTGCCAGGGTTACCGCCGGATAGAGAAATCAAATTTTTTATCAATTTGGTACCCGACACCACCCCTATTTCTATTACACCATATAGGATGGCACTAGTATAGTTGAAAGAGCTCAAGGTACAGTTGCAGGAGTTGTTAGATAAGGGTTTTATACGACCCAATGTATCACCATGGGATGCTCCAATATTATTTGTCAAGAAGAAAGATGACACTCTTCGTCTTTGCATCGATTACAGGCAACTTAATAAGGTGACTATTAAAAATAAATACCCGGTACCTAGGATTGATGACTTATTTGACCAATTGAAAGGCGCAGCCATATTTTCAAAGATAGATATTCGATCGGGGTATCATCAACTGAAGATAAAAGAGTCAGATGTACCTAAGATGGTTCAGGACACGTTATGGTCATTATGAGTTCCTGGTTATGCCCTTTGGATTGATGAATGCACCGACAACTTTTATGGACCTGATGAACTGAGTGTTTAGACCATATCTTGATCAATTTGTAGTGGTATTTATTGAAGACATTCTTGTATACTCTAGAGACCGAGAAGAACATGACCAACATCTCAGAATAGTGCTGCAAACACTGAGGGAGAAGCAGTTGTATGAAAACCTATCTAAGTGCGAGTTTTGGCTTAAATCAGTCAGTTTTCTGGGTCACATAATTTCAGCAGAAGGTATTTGGGTTGATCCTAATAAAATTAAAGCTATTCTTAATTGGAAACCACCGCGAAATGTGACTGAAGTGAGAAGTTTCCTCGGATTAGCTTGATATTATAGGAGGTTTGTGAAGGGATTTTCATCCTTAGTGACTCTTTTGACATGACTGCTATGAAAAGAGGTCCGTTTCGAGTGGACAGATAAGTGTCAAGCAAGTTTTGATCGACTGAAGGCAATGCTAATTGAAGCACCAATTTTGACTCAACCTACTCCAGGAAAAAATTTTATTGTGTACAGTGATGCTAGTTATAATGGTTTAGGTTGTGTTCTTATGCAAGAAGGAAAGGTGATTGCTTACGACTCAAGACAACTTAAGCCTCATGAGCTTAACTATCCGACACATGATTTGGAGTTAGCTGCGATAGTTTTTGCTCTTAAGATCTAGAGACATTATCTGTATGGGGAAAGATGTTATATCTATACAAATCACAAAAGTCTTAAATACCTTCCTTCACAGAAAGAGTTGAATCTGAGACAACAAAGATAGTTGGAGTTGATTAAAGATTATGACTGTGTGATTGACTACCAGTTAGGCAAAGCAAATGTGGTTGCAGATGCACTAAGCAGGAAGATTTTAGCTGAGATGCGAATACAATCTACTTTGATGCAGAGGATCAAAGATGCTCAGAAGCAAGATGAAAAGTTAGTAAAGATAGTGGAGACAGTGAAAAAGGGATAAAAGCCTAAGTGTTCATTGACAGAAGATGGCACAGTATACTTTAAGAATAGGATTTGCATTCCTAATGTAAAAGAGCTGAAGTCCAATATTTTAAAAGAAGCACATGAAACAGTATATACCATGCATCTAGGCGGGAACAAGATGTATCAAGATTTGAAAACTCAATATATGTGGCCAGGGATGAAGAAGGATATCACTGAATATGTTGTTAAATGTCTAACTTGTCAACAAGTAAAAGCAAAACACCAATTGGCCACATGATTGCTGCAACCTATACCGATTCCAGAATGGAAATGGGAAAGAATCACAATGGATTTTGTGTCTGGGTTACTGATGACTCAGAGAAAGCATGATGCAGTATGAGTGATAGTAGATCGATTGACGAAGTCAACACACTTCTTACCAGTCATAATGAACAACTCATTGAACAAGCTAGCTGAAATTTATGTAAGTGAGATAGTGAGGTTGCATGGAGTGCCAATGTCTATAATATCTAATAGACTTCACAATTCTAGAAGAGTCTACAACAAGCTTTGGGAACTCGACTCAATTTCAGCACGACCTTTCATCCGCAGACGGATGGACAATCAAAACGAGTTATTCAGTTGCTAGAGGATATGATGAGAAGTGCTAGAGGATATGATGAGAAGTTGTGTGCTTGAATTTGAGGGAAGTTGGGATAGATATCTACCTCTTACGGAGTTTTCCTACAACAACAACCATCAGAAGAGCATAGGCATGGCTCCATATGAGGCATTGTAAGGAAGAAAATGCAGGACACCAGTTTGTTGGACCGAATTGAGTGAAAAGAAGTTGATAGGGCCAGAGTTAGTGCAAAAAACAGAAGAACATGTTAGAATTATCCAAGAAAGATTGAAATTAGCTCAAGATCGATAGAAATCATATGCTGACCTTAAGATGCGAGATATAGAGTATGCTATGGGTGATAAAGTGTTTCTTAAAGTTTCACCTTGGAAGAAAGTATTGAGATTTGGTAAAAAGGGAAAGTTAAGTCCGAGGTTCATTGGTCCTTATGATATTTTGGAAAGAATTGGATCAGTGGCATATCGGTTAGCACTTCCACTAGAGTTAGATAAAATCCATAATATTTTTCATGTGTCGATACGAAGGAGATATAGGTCTGATCCGACTCATGTCATACCAACTGAAGAGATAGAAGTGCAGACCAACTTGACGTATGAAGGGGAACCGGTGGCTATATTAGCACGTGAAGAAAACGTTTTACGAAACAAGAAAGTTCCATTAGTTAAAGTGTTATGGCAGAATCATGCTACTGAAGAAGCCATATGGGAGAACGAAGAAGTAATGAAGAAGCAATATCCTTAGTTGTTCACAGAATTATCAGGTAAATTTCGAGGACGAAATTTATTTTAAAGGGGAGAGAATGTCATATCTGCTAATTTAAACCTAAGTCACGTGAGTTGTTTAATCGACTCGTCGGTTTGACCGAAGTCTACAATTGGCTTTTTATCAAAAAATAATGAAAATAATGATAATTAAGTATGGAAATTATCTAATAAATTGTTCAAAATATTTTAAGATGTTAAATTTCGGTAAAAGACTAAATTGTAAATTTTAAAAAGTTTAGGGGTGAATTTGTAATTTATTAAAAATTGAAGGATTTATTGGGATAATCATAAATTAAATGCATGAATTGGGACATTTTAAGCATGTGGAGGCTAGCTTAACCAAGTGGCAAAGTTTAATAAGCTAATTAAGATACATGCATTTAACATTAATGAAGGTTTCTAGATTGATGCTTAGGTGTCTCTCCCATCTTAATAATTTTTGTCATTTTCTTCTTGATTATTTCTTCTTCTTTCTTAATCCTTTGTATCTAGAATTTCCCATCATTATCTTCCACGTTCCTCTTATCATACATCAAAGGAAGATGAACATATTAATTACCTAAGGAAAATATCTAGATTTTTATAGCCTATGTGTCAAAGTATTGATTAATTTTATCTTCTTCCTCTTAATTACTCATCCTTGTTCCTTATCCTAACATCTAGAACACTCTATTCTCTAAACCATCCACATTTTTCCCTTGGAAAGCCATAACCAAACCTTGTTCTATAAAGAGAAAGTGAGAAAAAGAGAGAGAAAGGCATGAGAAATTCCATTTTCATGCCTAAGGAAGCTTAGGAGAGTAAGGAAAAAGAGAAAAATTATGGTTTATGAAGTTTTAATAATCTAATTTTAAATTTTAGGAACTCAAGTTAACAAGGATCTAGATCAAGGGAGCAACGAAAAGGAGAAAGAGAAGTAAAGAGAAAGAAAAAAGGAAAAGAGAGGTTTGTGCATAACCTAAGGCAATAGCCTATTTTAATTTTTTTTTTAATTACATAAATTAATTATTTGGCATCTTTATGATTCTGAATTAATATTATTTGTGATGAAAAATCTTGGGGATACATGTTTTCTAGACTTAGGATTTATTTTGATAAAAATTGAAGATAGTTCATGTATGTATTCTGTGCTGGAAATTGATGAGCAGTGTTCACTTAAACTGTTATAACTTAATTTTTGGAACTCAGTTTTGCATGTTATTTGTTGGGTTTGAAATATAAGATATAGGGCTATAACTTTCATTTAGCATAAAACCTGAATGTGTCTGTAATTGTCCAAAAAAATTCATAAATTTTGGACATAGAATCTGTCCAGAAATTCTGGGCAGAATTGTTAGTAATGAGCAGTAAGTACTTAAACTGTTATAACTTGAGTTATGGAGCTTGAATATGTGTGTTATTTGTTTGATTTGAAATCTAATACATAGGAATATAATTATTATTTAGACCATAACATCTGAATATGTTTGTAAGTGGCCACAAAAATTCATAAAATTTAGACTTAGAATCTGTCCAGAAAATTCTGGGCAGAATTTCTAGTTCCCAGGCAGTGTTCCTTTTATCATATCTTTTGATATAGAACTCAGCATTAAGTGATTCAAGTTTCATATTAAATCTAAGATCCATATATAAAATTATTATTTAGATAATGTAACTAAATTCAGAACTAAATAGGACCAAAATTAAGGTCCAATATAGAGAATAAAATTTGCCAGTGATAGAACAGCATGTGAGTTGAGGAATTAAATGAGCAAAATGATGAGAACTTTGTTATATTATGTAAATATTATTTTAATTGAGTGATTATGTGATTATTTTGAGATATTACACGCATGAAAAGTATGAAATTAATTGTTATGAATTTTAATAAAATTGTGTAAGCCCTAGAACACCTAACTAGAACCAACTTAGGATAGTTTGGCATGCCAAATAGGGGGGAAGTATGATGAAAATGATTAAATCCATTAATGGTATGATTATCTACACCGGTAATAATACTGTTATCTATGCCGGTAATGACACTATTATCTACGCCGGTAATGGCACCGTTATATACGCCGGTAATGGCACTGTTATCTATGCCAGTAATGACATTTATATGCGCACATCATATTGCCCGGGTGGCACTCCTAAGTGTCTGGATGACAACTCCATTATCTGAGTCAGTGGTTCATAGGTGTCCTGGGCATAAATAAAGACATAAATAAAAAGTCATGGAAAATAAAAGAATTATTGATAATAAAAATGGAATTATGAATTGTGGAATGTATAGAAAGAAGATTTAGTGTTATACAATAAGGTGATAATAAAGTAAATAAATATGAGATAAAATAATGTAATTTGATGTCTATACATGCTAGAATACCATGATATGTATATTTTCATGAGAATATGATTAAGCATGAGTTGAGATATGATAATGCATGATTGCATAAAATAGTTTATTCCCTTATTTATATGCACCACTAAGCCAAAAGCTTAGCGTGGGAGTTTTCTCATGCAGATTTAGTAATGAATAAATAGAAGATAGTAGACAAAGCCAGCAGTGATGTAATCCAGTAATGCAGCTTGTTGCACACCTCGTGGGTTACACAACTTTTGTATATTATCTTGTAAATTTTATTTTGTAGTATTTGTAAAATAAACAGTTTGTTTTGTGAAGAACATGTTACTATATAAAAATGTAGTCTAACTCTTATGTTATATTTCTTTTATAAATGCAAAATAAATAAATAGTATATATATATATATATATATATATATATATGAAGGATTTTCATGTATACAATTTTTAAAAATGATATTTTAATCAATGAAGTCAGTGCAGCATACCCTCATCCGAGCATGAGCTGCTGGGGTGAGGGAGTGTTACAGTAGATGTTTAGGACACCATTCAAAAAGAATGGACACCTCCAACAGATGAGATCATTCCAAGAGATGATTTGAACAAGCCCCAAAAGAGAGCTAATGGCAAAAACAAGAAAGGCATGATCATTCTAATAAGCTTTCTATCACTTAAAGAGTGTGATAAAATCAAACATTATCCAACTGGTTACTCCATTTGTAAAATCCAACATTGTCCAAGAACCCAAGTTCATTTGGGTACCTAAAAATCAAACCTAAATTGTTATTTTGTAGTTGTGCCTCAAGTCCACATCAAAGGAAAATGCTTGGCTAGTGGATAGTAATGCTCAAGGCACATGACCAAAAATATGAACCTTCTCACTCAAATCAAAAGAATTGATGGTGGAAAGTTAATCTTTGGTAATAATGATAAGGGTAAGGTAATTGGCATTGGCTCAATTGCTTTAAATAATGCTTCTTTAATTGAAAATGTTCTGCTTGTTGATTATTTAAAGTATAATTTATTAAATGTAAGTCAATTATGTAATAAGAGAAGCCAAGTCACCTTTACCTCTAATGAATGTCTTGTAACCACCCCAAATGATCAAGAGATGTTCAAAGGAGATAAACATGACAATACTTACATAATAGATTTACACAAGCTATTTAACATTTCCTCTAAGTGTCTTATGAAAATTAGCAATGAATATTGGATATGGAATACAAGGCTTAGTAATGCAAGTATGAATTTAATTCAAAGCCTTAACAAAGGAAAACTAATGGATGGATAACCAAAAGTCAAAAATGCAAAAGATAAGACATATGAACCATGCCAAAGAGGAAAACAACACAATACATCATTCAAGCTAAAGAATATAGTAAGTACCTCTAGACCTTTACAACTTTTGCATTTAGGTCTTTTTAGACCTACTAGAGTTACTAGTTTGGGAGGTAAACACTATAATTTTGTCATTGTTAATGATTACTTTAGATTTACTAAGATAATTTTCTTAGCTCAAAAGAGTAATGTCTTTGAATCCTTTAAAAACTTTGCCAAAAGAATTAAAAATGAAAAAGAATACTTTATTTCTAAAATGAGAAGTGATCATCACGACGAATTTGAAAATGAGGATTTTGAAAATTTTTGTTTAAAATATGGTACTTCTCATAATTTTTCAACTCCTAGAGTACCTCAACAAAATGGGATTGTTGAAAGGAAAAAATAGAACTCTAATTGAGATGGCTAGAACAATGCTCAACAAGTATGGTTTACCAATCTCTTTTTGGGCCGAAGCCACTAATACTGCATGTTATATTTCTAATCGAGTTTTCAAAAGGTTAATTTTAAATAAAACTTCTTTTGAGCTATGGAATGGAAGAAAACACTTTATCTCATATTTAGAGTATTTGGATGCAAGTGTTTTATATTAAATACCAAGGATAACCTTGGAATTTTTTATGTGTTTGCTCCTAGAATGTTGAATGAGATTTTTAGAAAGATTTATAGCACATATATTGTCACATTTGATGGGAATGTGATCAATCTCTTAACCATAATCCTTGAGTGTTGTATCATCCGAAGAACTTGAGTGCAACAACAACCCGCCGCTATATATTCTGCTTCAGCAGTGGACAAGGCAACCGAAACTTGTTTCTTGCTTAACCAATAAACTAAACATTTACTAATGAAGTGAGAAGTTTCAAATGTGCTTTTTCTATCTAGAAGACTTCTGGTATAATCAATATCCAAAAAACCAATGAAATGAAATGAAGAGTTTATAAGATACCATAAGCCTAAGTGCATTATGCCTTGTATATATTTTAAAATTCTTTTTCATAGCATGCAAATGAGATTCCTTAACACATTATTCAAATCTGGCACATAAGCATACATTAAACATTATATTAGGTCTTACCCTTCTCATATTTGTCCAATTTGGTTGATGTGCTCATTGGAGTTTTGGCACTTTTATATCCTTCCATTCCAAATTTGTTTAATAGTTCTTTGGTGTACTTGGATTTATTGATAAAGATGCCATCCTTGGTTTGCTTGATTTGAAGACCAAAAAAGAATTTGAGCTGTCCCATTATGCTGATTGCAAATTCTCTTGTCATACATTTAGAAAATTCTTAACAAAGTAATTCATTAGTAGATCCAAAGATAATATCATCAATATAAATTTGAACAAGTAATATATCATGCTTATACTTTTTAATGAAAAGAGTAGTGTCTACATGTCCTTTTGAAAATTTAGTTTTTAAAAGAATGCACTAAGTCTCTCATACCAAGATCTTGGAGTTTGTTTCAAGTCATATAAGTCCTTAGAGAGTTTAAAAACATGATTTGGCAATGTATGACTTTCAAAATTAGGAGTTTGTTCAACATAAACTTCCTCCTCTATAAAACCATTTAAAAAGGCACTTTTGACATCCATTTGAAAAAGTTTAAAGTTCATATGGCATGCAAAAGCTAAAAGAATTCTAATTGCTTCTAATCTAGCTATTGGAGCATAGGTCTCGTCATAATATATGTCTTCCTCTTGGTTATACCCTCTGGCAACCAATCTACCTTTATTTCTAGTTATATGACCTTGCTCATCTAATTTGTTCCTAAAGACCCATTTACTAGGAATGATTGGATAATCCTTAGATCTTGAAACTAAGGTCCAAACCTTATTTCTCTCAAATTGGTTGAGTTCCTCTTACATAACAATCACCTAACTATCATCATTAAGATTCTTATCAATATTCTTTAGCTCAATTTGATAGACGAAAGCTAGATTAGAATCTAAAAACTTAAGATTAGATCTAGTACTTACACCCTTGGTGGGATCACCAATGATTTGCTCAATGGGATGGTTTCTTATGAATTTCAACTCCTTTTAAAGCTCTTGGGTGTCTGCTCTTAAGCTTGAGGTAGTAGATTATCTTGATGCTCCTCTTGTTGTTGCTCTTATTGATCATCATCACCATCTCTCTTTAAGGTCTCACCATCCTTTTCATGATCAAGACCAAACTTATCCATTGTTCCTATAATATCATCAAGAGCACTACCTTTCACAAGATTAAGTTTACTAGATTCATCAAAAACAATATGCATGGACTCTTCTACTTATGCATCATTTTATAAGAGATCATGTCCATAATTGTGATGTTGTGTTAGAATTTATTGATACAAACAATCAATTGGCTAACATTTTTGCTAAGCCTCTCAATGATGAAAGGTTTTGTTTTATAAAAAGGGAGCTTGATATGGTTGATAGGAGCACATTGTCTTAAAATTATCTTCAATAAGAATTGCATTCATTTTTCTTACTTGTGTATCTTTGATTTTCAAATTATGAACCTTGAGTAATATTTCACATGTGTGATATTTTGCATATGCAAATTGTATGATTTGTCATGAAAAAGCATGCTTAATTTGCTTAGGATGGAATCATGTATCACATCCTCTTGTTTAAATCGTGTTTTATTTTTTTCCATGTTTTTGATCTTCACGTCGGTGAGTAAATAATTATGGCAGTGAAAATTGTAGTAAAAAATGACATAAGTGTTCATGCCTTTCGTCATAGGATGGGTCACTATTTGGTCTTCCCATGAACACGATTATTCATGTCTGTGAATTTTCATTCATGGTCATGAATCGATCGATATATAGCATGAAACTTCACTATTTCTCTCTCTTCAAAATCATAATAGTCACACCTCTTTCCCTTTTTCGGCCAAATATGAACTTTCAATTATAATTTCTGTAGCAGCTCCTCACCCGAACAACACGTGCCCGGATGAGGGAGTGCTAGTGTCCTTTCTTTCTCATACTTCATATATATATATATATATATACATTTTTTTTCTCATGTATATATGGATATAAATAAAAATCAGAGTACAATTTATTTACATAATATAGTAAATTTTAACATCAGAGTAATTCTTAACAAACTTTAAAAGTAAGTTTTACAAACTCAAACACTTCTTTAATATAAAAGTCAAATACAAAAGTTTCAAAACTTGTAACCCACTTTCTCAAGACTCGGCTGCTTTACTTGACTGGGATCACCGCTTGCTTTTGTGCATATGTATGAGTGTGTTGACCCAGGGTCTATCAATGCATGTACACAAGAGCCGAAGAGAAGGAATTTACCCGCTATGATGTCAGGCGCATCCTGCTCCTCTCGGCCTCGCATGGCATAAGCTCTTGCTGATGCAGCTCTACTGCCTTCAGGTTTCTCTACTGTATCTAATCTAAACTGGCTTGGCCCTGCACGGCCTCCTCTTTCTTATCCTCGGCCTTGTCCTCTGCCTTGTCCCATAGTCTGTATTGGAACTGACTCAACACTCCCTGAACCTCTGCCAAACTGTAGCAATGGACAATCTCTTTTAATATGGTTCTTGGAGCCGAATCTCATGCATGCTCCTGTCATCGACCAACACTCTTCTTGATGCGAACGACCACAATGCTGACACACCGGTAGAGTGGTAAACCTACGGGATGTCTGTGTCGGTGCACTGGCTGCCGATGAAGTAGATCTTACGGGTTGTCCCCGTCTATAAGAATGAAATTTGTTGAAACTCCCAGCCTGGAATCGGCCAACAAAAGATCTGGCTCTTTTGCCACTGGACTGTACTCCACTTGATTGTGGTGCTGGTCTACTAACCCCAATAATCTGTACTGGCTGTTGTGTTGCCAGGACTCTTTCAACTGTTCTAGCATATGCTAGTAAACTGGGGAAACTCATCAGTCGTAGGGCTGAAACTTGTAACTTGATAGTATCCCTCAATCCATCTTCAAATTGTCGACACTTATCTGCCTCAGTGGATACAATACCACCAGCATACTTGCAAAGATGGGTGAATTCTCTCTCATATTCTGTTACAGACATATCCCTCTGTTTTAACATCAAAAATTCTCTCTTTTTGTCGTCTGTGTAAATAGGAGGAATATACTGCTCCTTAAACTTCTCTAGAAAGAATTCCCATGTCATAGGGTTAGGAGCCTCTGTACTCTGTGATTCAGATCGCCACCAATCATATGCATGCTCTTGTAGCAGAGATACTGCATATTCATATTTTTGTTCATCTATGCAGTGCAGTTGATTAAATACTTGCTCTGCTCGTTCCAACCAAAATTCTGCCACTGAGGGGTCATCTTCTCGTTTACCATAGAAATCAGATGCCCCTAATTTCCTCAGTCTCTCGAATTGTAATCCAGACGAATCTGATCGTGATGCTCTTTGTAGTAGATCTATCATATTTCTCATGAGCTCAGTCTGACCCATATTAATAGTCGAATGTTCACGAAGTGAGCTGGCACTAGATCTTGGTGCCGCAGCTCGACGACGACTTGGTTGTGATGAATCTCTTGCCTCGGAAGGCTCATTACTCTCAGCTTCTTCTATTACTATTCGTCTTGATCCTGAGGCCATATCCTACCTATAACATAAAGACAACGACCCTAATCAATAAAGCAGCAACTCCAAAAAAAATGCAATTGTGGGTACATTTAAGAAAAACATTTTCAAAATTCACTTTAAAATCCAAACTGGCTTTAATATCAATATCCAGAAACACCAAACCGTGCTCTGATACCAAAAACTGTAATAGCTCCTCACCCGAACAACACGTGCCCGGATGAGGGAGCGCTAGTGTCCTTTCTTTCTCATACTTCATATATATATATACATTTTTTTTCTCATGTATATATGGATATAAATAAAAATCAGAGTAAAATTTATTTACATAATATAGTAATTTTTAACATCAGAGTAATTCTTAACAAACTTTAAAAGTAAGTTTTACAAACTCAAACACTTATTTAATATAAAAGTCAAATACAAAAGTTTCAAAACTTGTAACCCACTTTCTCAAGACTCGGCTGCTTTACTTGACTGGGATCACCGCTTGCTTTATCTAGCATCTTCAGCTACCTTTCTATATCTGCGTGGAAATTAAACTCCACGCTAAGCTCTAAGCTTAGTGGCACATATAAAGAAGGCAATATACTATATCATGCAACAAGCATTAACAATTATCATTTTGTGCATTAAAATGTTTGCATGCATGACTATCAACATATTTCTATTTCATAAAAGTATAAATGTCATGTTCATATAGACATTGTTATTTTCATTTATCTTTAATAGCAAATTATTCTGTAAATCACTTTATCATTACATTTCAATCTCATATCATCATCATTTTCTTATTCTTTCCTTTTCTTATCTTTCCGACATATCCTCATTATCTTGCCCACATCACTCTAAATTTTTGGACTGACTGGATACGGGTTATGGATCAGGAGCGCTCACATAAGCTTATGCCACCCTGTCCACTATCTGGCTCATAAGAGCTTCTTAAATCAATGGCACTCACACAAGCTTATGCCATATTGATTGAGTATAATTTCATCATAGATGAATAACCGGATCAAGGCCGCTACCCTCAAGTTCACGCCCGTGACTCAATAGTCACACCTGTGACCTTCAGCAGGAAATCTGCATATTCACCTTTCATTCATTATAACATCATTCAAAACATACCAAATTCTATTTCATGCATTTCTAAGGCTCTTTACTCAACTTATTACTTTTCAATACATTTACATGCTTTGATCACACAAGATTCTCTAATATGCATCCTTAATTCAATGTTACAATTATCTCATTCATACATGTCTAATCTTATGGTTTCATGCCATAATTATCATCATTCTTGAAATTGTATTTATCTCAAATCATATTCAGCATGCATTATTTCAAACAAAAATAGGCTATTGCCTTAAATTATGCACAAACCTTAATCTTTCTCCTTCACTCTTTTAGGTAGCTTTCTCTTTTTCTTTGCTCCTTAGAGTTTGTTCCTTGTCATTTGGAACTCCTACAACATCATAGATCATTTTCATCATCATCTAATTTCATTAAGACCCTAAACTCTCTTTTTCTCTCTCAAAACCCTAGTTTCTCTCTCATTCCATATAAGTCTTAGATGAGCTCAAAATTCGAACTTCCTTCAGAAAAGATGAAGAATAAGAAGAAATACTTCTTACCTTACACTTTTCTTCACTTGACCACCACTTTGGAGATTTTCTCTCTCTACCAAACTTGATTTTTCTTCCTCTTTCTTGTTCTTTCCATCTTCCTTATGAGTTATGGTACATGAAAATCACCTTGTCTTGCTTTTTCCCTTCTCTCCCCTTCCTTTCTCTCTCTAGAATCAAGGTGAGCTATGGAGGAGAATTGTGGCTGGCGTGACTGGTAAAGAAAAGAGAGAAGGAGCAGAAAATGAAGAGAAGAAGAAGAAGAAAATAAAGCCTCAAATAGGGCACCCAAAAATCTTCATGTGGGACCCACCATTTTACCATTTTCTCCCAATTTTACACTTAATCAATATTAATCATCTTCCTTTAATATCATGGCCGGCCATCCCAATTTTAAATGTCCAAATTTCTTAAGTTAATTAGCCATTAATCTCATAAATCTTCCAATTTTCGGTAAATTGCAAATTGACCCCAAAACTTATCAAATTTTGCAATTTAGTCCTTTATCGTAAATCAACTTCTTTAAACTCTATAATCACTTATTTAGACATTTATTATTTAGTTTAACCATTTCTTAATCAATTATTGTAAAAATCCGAATTTAGACTCCGATCGGTCACACGCGTCAATGTTGCAACACGTGCGACTCGGAAATCTAAATTAGCGGATATTACATTCTCTCCCCCTTAAAATAATTTCGTCCTCGAAATTTACCTGTTCATTTGGGGTTGAACAATTGGGGATACTGCTTCTTCATCACTTCTTCACTTTCCCACGTGGCTTCTTCAACTGTATGATTCCGCCACCAAACTTTAACTAGAGGAACTCTTTTGTTCCGGAGAACTTTCTCTTCATGTGCTATTATAGCCACTGGTTCTTCCTCATAAGTCATGTCTGTTTGTACCTCTATTTCCTCAATCGGTATAATGTGGGTTGGGTCTGAACGATATCTTCTTAACATTGAAATGTGGAACACGTTATGAATTCGGTCTAGCTCCGGAGGAAGAGCTAATCGGTAAGCCACTGGTCCTATTCTTTCTAGAATTTCATAGGGACCAATAAATCTTGGGCTTAATTTTCCCTTTTTACCGAACCTCAATATCTTTTTCCAAGGCGAAACTTTAAGAAATACTTTATCTCCTACTGCATATTCTATATCTCGCCTTTTTAAATCGACATATAATTTCTGTCAATCTTGTGCTGCTTTTAGCCTTTCCTTGATCACTTTAACTTTCTCCTCAGTTTGTTGAATTATTTCTGGCCCAATCAACTTTTTCTCATTCAACTCGGTCCAACATATCAGTGTCCTACACTTTCTTCCATATAAAGCTTCATAAGAAGCCATGCCTATGCTCGTTTGATGACTGTTGTTATAAGCAAACTCCATAAGAGGTAAATGTCGATCCCAACTTCCCTCAAATTCAAGTACACAACATCTCATCATATCCTCTAGCAACTGTAAACTTGCTCTGATTGTCCATCCGTTTGCGGATGAAATGCCGTGCTAAAATTTAGTCGAGTTCCCAAAGCCTGTTGTAGACTCTTCCAGAACTGCGACGTAAACCTGGGATCTCTGTCAGAGATGATAGATACAGGTACTCCATGAAGTCTCACTATCTCATTCATATAAATCTCAGCCAGCTTGTTCAAAGTATAATTCATTCGGACTGGTAGGAAATGTGCTGACTTCGTCAATTGATCCACTATTACCCACACTGTATCATGCTTTCTCTAAGTTACCGGTAAACCAGACACAAAATCCATCGTGATCCTCTCCCACTTCCATTCTGGTATGGGAATCGGTCATAGTAATCCTGTGGGTAATTGATGCTCAGCTTTCACTTGCTGACATATTAGACATTTAGCCACATATTCAGTTATATCATTTTTCATCCCCGACCACCAATATTATCCTTTCAAATCTTGGTACATCTTGTTCCCACCTGGGTGCATAGTATAGACCGTTTCATGAGCTTCTTTTAAAATCTCTGTTCTCAACTCTTTCATACTTGGCACACAAATCCGGTTTTTGAAATACACAGTACCATCTTCTGTTAAAGAAAATTCTGACTTTTCTCCATTTTTCAAGGCTTCAACCATCTTTACTAACTTCTCATCTTGTTTTTGGACATCTTTAATTCTTTGCATCAATGTGGATTCCACTCGCATCTCAGCTAAAATCTTTCTGCTTAGTGCATCTGCAACCACGTTAGCCTTTCCTGGATGGTAGTCTATCACACAATCATAGTCTTTAATCAATTCCAACCATCTTCGTTGCCTCAGAATCAATTCTTTCTGTGAAGGAAGATACTTAAGACTCTTGTGGTCTGTATAAATGTAGCATCTTTCTCCATACAAATAATGTCTCCATATCTTTAGAGCAAAAACTATCGCTGCAAGCTCTAAATCATGCGTCAGATAGTTAAGTTCATGAGGCTTAAGCTGTCTAGAGGCATATGCAATCACTTTTCCCTCTTGCATCAGAACACATCCTAGCCCATTGTGACTTGCATCACTGTACACAACATAATCTTTTTCTGGAGTAGGCTGAGTCAAAACTGGTGCTTCAGTCAACATCACTTTCAATCGATCAAAACTTGCTTGACACTTATCTGTCCATTTAAAACAGACCTCTTTTCGCAGTAGTAATGTCAAAGGATTCGCTATAGATGAAAATCCTTTCACAAATCTCCTATAATATCCGGCTAATCCAAGAAAACTTCTCACTTCTGTCACATTTCGAGGTGGTTTCCAATTAAGAATAGCCTCGATTTTACTAGGATCAACTCGAATACCTTTGGCTGAAATTACATGACCCAGAAAACTAACTGCTTCTAGCCAAAATTCACACTTAGATAGCTTTGCATACAATTGTTTCTCCCTCAAGGTCTGCAATACTTTTCTAAGATGTTGGTCATGTTCTACTTAATCCTTTGAATAGACAAGAATGTCATCAATGAATACAACTACAAATTGATCAATATATGGCCTGAACACTCGGTTCATCAGGTCCATAAAAACTGCTGGCACATTTGTCAATCCAAATGGCATCACCAAGAACTCATAATGACCATAACGAGTTCTAAATGCCGTCTTAGATACATCTAACTCTTTGATCTTCAGTTGATGATACCCCGATCGAAGATCTATCTTTGAAAATATACTTGCACATTTCAGCTGATCAAATAAATCATAAATCCTAGGCAGTGGGTATTTATTCTTAATGGTAACCCTATTAAGCTGCCTGTAGTCAATGCAAAGACGTAAAGTACCATCTTCTTCACAAATAGTACTGGAGCACCCCATGGAGATACACTAGGTCGTATAAATCCTTTATCTAACATTTCTTGTAACTGTATCTTCAATTCTTTCAATTCTATGGGTGCCATCCTATATGGTGTAATAGATATAGGAGCGGTGCCAGGTACTAATTCAATAGCAAACTCTATCTCTCGATCAGGTGGTAGTCCTGGTAGCTCTTCAGGAAATACATCAGAAAACTCACTAACAGTTGGGATGTCGGTCAACTTTGGAATTTTCTTTCGGGTGTCAATCACATACGCTAAGTAGGTCTCACATCCCTTATTGATGAGTTTTTGAGTTTTCATCACTGATATCACATTATCTGGATATCCTCTATACTCACCCATCACTACTATCTCTTCTTGTTCTGAAACTTTAATTCTCATCTGCCTCTTTCCACAATCTATTATCACCCTATGGCAAGCTAGCCAATCCATTCCCAAGATCACATCGAACTCGTGGAATGGTAGCTCTATTAGATCTGCTGGAAATTGCTTGCCTTGAATTTCGACTGGGCAACCTCTAAACACTTTACTAACCCGCATACTGTGTCCTAATGGGTTAGTCACACAAATCTCATATTCTAGAGTCTCTGGTTTTAGACCCTCTCGACACGATGGTGGTGTGCATATGTATGAGTGTGTTGACCCAGGGTCTATCAATGCATGTACACAAGAGCCGAAGAGAAGGAATTTACCCGCTATGATGTCAGGCGCATCCTGCTCCTCTCGGCCTCGCATGGCATAAGCTCTTGCTGATTCAGCTCTACTGCCTTCAGGTTTCTCTACTGTATCTAATCTAAATTGGCTTGGCCCTGCACGGCCTCCTCTTCCTTGTCCTCGGCCTTGTCCTCTGCCTTGTCCCATAGTCTGTATTGGAACTGACTCAACACTCCCTGAACCTCTGCCAAACTGTAGCAATGGACAATCTCTTTTAATATGGTTCTTGGAGCCGCATCTCATGCATGCTCCTGTCATCGACCAACACTCTTCTTGATGCGAACGACCACAATGCTGACACACCGGTAGAGTGGTAAACCTACGGGATGCCTGTGTTGCTGCACTGGCTGTCGATGAAGTAGATCTTACGGGTTGTCCCCGTCTATAAGAATGAAATCTATTGAAACTCCCAGCCTGGAATCGGCCAACAAAAGATCTGGCTCTTTTGCCACTAGACTGTACTCCACTTTATTATGGTGCTGGTCTACTAACCCAACTAATCTGTACTGGCTGTTGTGTTGCCAGAACTCTTTCAACTGTTCTAGCATATGCTAGTAAACTGGGGAAACTCATCAGTCATAGGGCTGAAACTTGTAACTTGATAGTATCCCTCAATCCATCTTCAAATCGTCGGCACTTATCTGCCTCAGTGGATACAATACCACCAACATACTTGCAAAGATGGGTGAATTCTCTCTCATATTCTGTTACAGACATATCCCTCTGTTTTAACATCAGAAATTCTCTCTTTTTGTCGTCTATGCAAATAGGAGGAATATACAGCTCCTTAAACTTCTCTAGAAAGAATTCCCATGTCATAGGGTTAGGAGCCTCTGTACTCTGTGATTCAGATCACCACCAATCATATACATGCTCCTGTAGCAGAGATACTGCATATTCATATTTCTGTTCATCTATGCAGTGCAGTTGATTAAATACTCGCTCTGCTCGTTCCAACCAAAATTCTGCCACTGAGGGGTCATCTTCTCGTTTACCATAGAAATCAGATGCCCCTAATTTCCTCAGTCTCTCGAATTGTAATCCAGACGAATCTGATCGTGATGCTCTTTGTAGCAGATCTATCATATTTCTCATGAGCTCAGTTTGACCCATATTAATAGCTGAATGTTCACGAAGTGAGCTGGCACTAGATCTTGGTGCCGCAGCTCGACGACGACTTGGTTGTGATGAATCTCTTGCCTCGGAAGGCTCATTACTCTCAGCTTCTTCTATTACTATTCGTCTTGATCCTGAGGCCATATCCTACCTATAACATAAAGACAACGACCCTAATCAATAAAGCAGCAACTCCAAAAAAAATGCAATTGTGGGTACATTTAAGAAAAACATTTTCAAAATTCACTTTAAAATCCAAACTGGCTTTAATATCAATATCCAGAAACACCAAACCGTGCTCTGATACCAAAAACTGTAATAGCTCCTCACCCGAACAACACGTGCCCGGATGAGGGAGCGCTAGTGTCCTTTCTTTCTCATACTTCATATATATATATACATTTTTTTTCTCATGTATATATGGATATAAATAAAAATCAGAGTAAAATTTATTTACATAATATAGTAATTTTTAACATCAGAGTAATTCTTAACAAACTTTAAAAGTAAGTTTTACAAACTCAAACACTTCTTTAATATAAAAGTCAAATACAAAAGTTTCAAAACTTGTAACCCACTTTCTCAAGACTCGGCTGCTTTACTTGACTGGGATCACCGCTTGCTTTATCTAGCATCTTCAGCTACCTTTCTATATCTGCGTGGAAATTAAACTCCACGCTAAGCTCTAAGCTTAGTGGCACATATAAAGAAGGCAATATACTATATCATGCAACAAGCATTAACAATTATCATTTTGTGCATTAAAATGTTTGCATGCATGACTATCAACATATTTCTATTTCATAAAAGTATAAATGTCATGTTCATATAGACATTGTTATTTTCATTTATCTTTAATAGCAAATTATTCTGTAAATCACTTTATCATTACATTTCAATCTCATATCATCATCATTTTCTTATTCTTTCCTTTTCTTATCTTTCCGACATATCCTCATTATCTTGCCCACATCACTCTAAATTTTTGGACTAACTGGATACGGGTTATGGATCAGGAGCGCTCACATAAGCTTATGCCACCCTGTCCACTATCTGGCTCATAAGAGCTTCTCAAATCAATGGTGCTCACACAAGCTTATGCCACATTGATTGAGTATAATTTCATCATAGATGAATAACCGGATCAAGGCCGCTCACACAAGCTTATGACACCTTGTCCTCATTTCTCAAGTCAGTGCCATTACCGGCTTCAATAATAGTGCCATTACCGGATTCAATAATAGTGTCATCACGGCTTCAATAATCATACCATTAATGGTTTTCATTTTCATCATACCCCCCTACTTGGCATGGTAAACTATCCCAAGTCTAATTCTAGTTAGGTATTCTAGGGCTTACACAATCTCATTAAAATTCATAGCAATTAAATTCACCCTTTTCATGCATTTAAAGACTCAAAATAATCACATAATCAATTAATTAAAATAATATTTACATAATATAATAAAGTTCACATCATTTTACTCTTTAAATTCCACAACTCGTATGATGCCCCGTCACTGGCAGATTTCATTCTCTATTTTGGACCTTAATTTTGGTCTGTTACAATATGTATTTATTTACAAAGTCTTCTTAACAATTTTAGGTCTAGATCTTAGATTTAATATGTAACTTGAATCACTTAATTCTGAGTTATGTATCAAAAGATATGATAAAATAAACACTGACTGGTCACTAACAATTCTGCCCAAAATTTTCTGGACTGATTTTAAGTTTGAATTTATGAATTTTTTGGACAATTACAGACATATCTGGATTTTATAATCTCAATAAAAATTATAGTCATATGTCTTAGCTTTTGAACCCAATAAAGAACATACAAAACTGAATTGCAGTAATTAAGTTATAACAGTTTAAGTATTCACTGCTCATTTATTTCTAGCAAAGAACACATATATGAATTATCTTCAATTTTTACCAAAATTAATCCTAAGTTTAGAAAACATGTATCTCAAGCTTTTTATCATAAAATACTATAAATTGAGAATTATTAACATGCCAATTACTCAAATCATGCAACTAAAAAAAATAAAATAGGCTATTGCCTTAGGTTATGCACAAACCTATTTTTTTCTTTTCTTTTCTTTCTCTTTACTTCTCTTTCTTTTTTTTCTTTGCTCCTTTGAGCTGAATCCTTGTCAATTTGGGTTCCTAAAATTCATAAAAAATTATTAAAATTTCATAAACCCTAATCTCTCTCTCTCTTTGCTCTCTCAAGCTTTCTTAAGTTTGGTTGTGTAAGGAAATGACTCTCTTTCTCTCTTTTCTCACTTTCTCTCACTAGAACTAAGCTTGGATATGGAGGAAGATGGAGGAAACGTGGGCTGGTGTAGAGAACAGAAATTTCTAGATGCTAAGTGATAATGAAGAAGGAGCAATTAATGGTATAATGACAAATTTAATCAATTATGAAGATACCTAAGCCATCTTCTAGATACTTTCATTAATTGATCACTTATTGCATGCCACTTCATGTGGCTGGCCTCCACATGCACAAAATGTCCCAATTCATGCATTTAATTGATAATTATTCCAATTAATTCTTCAATTTTTGGTAAATTGCAAATTGATCCCTAAACTTTTCAAAATTTGCAATTTAATCCTTCATCATAAAATAATATATTTAAATATTTTAAAAAAAATTATTAGATATTTTCCATAATTATTGCTATTATTTTTCAGTCAAAATCTAAATTTAGACTCCGATCAAACCGTCGAGTCGATTTAACAACTAGCGCGACTACGAGTCTAAATTAGCGGATATGACATCCTCTCCCCCTTAAAATAAATTTTGTCCTCAAAATTTTACCTATTCACTCTTTGTTGAACAACTGAGGATATTGCTTCTTCATGACTTCTTCGCTCTCCCATGTGGGTTCTTCTATAGCATGATTCCGCCATAGCACTTTAACTAATGGAAATTTCTTGTTTTGTAAAACTTTTTCTTAACGTGCTAATATATCCACCGCTTCCTTTTCATAAGTCATATCTGTTTGCACTTCTATCTCCTTAGTTAGTATGACATGAGTCGGATCAGACCTATATCACATGGAATACATTGTGAATTTGATCTAACTCTGGTGGAAGGGCTAAACGGTATGCCATGGGTTCGATTCTTTCCATAATCTCATAAGGACCAATGAATCTCGGACTTAAGTTTCCCTTTTTCCCGAATCTCAATACTTTCTTCCAAGTTGAAACCTTGAGAAACACTTTATCTCCCACACCATACTCTATATCTCGTATCTTGAGGTCAACATATGATTTATGTCGATATTGAGTTGCTTTCAATCTTTCTTTGATAATTCTAACCTTTTCTTCTATTTTTTGCACTAACTCTGGTCCTATCAACTTCTTCTCATTCAACTCGGTCCAACAAACTGGTGTCCTGCATTTGCTTCCATACAATGCCTCATATGGAGTCATGCCTATGCTTGTCTGATGACTGTTGTTGTAGGCAAACTCCATAAGAGGTAGATGTCTATCCAAACTTGTAATATCTGCTAATTTAGACACCGAGTCACACGTGTCGCAAAATTGACGTGTATGACTGATCAGAGTTTAAATTCGGATTTTGATTGGAATTAATCAAGTAATGACTAAATTAAATGATATATACCTAATATATACCTATTTTTGTTTGAAATAATGCATGCTTAGTATGATAATAGATTATTGAAATGCATTAAGGATGACTATGGCATGAAACCAGATGTTAGAGATAGAGAATGAGCTTCCTTGTGAATTTTTGAATTAAGTGATGCATGCTAGAAAATTTAATTATGATTAAGGCATTTATATGTATTAGTCATGATATGTTGAGTAAAGGACTCCAGAAATGCATAAGTTATGTTTTGATGTGATTTGGTGCAATCAGAATGAATGAAATGTGAATATATGGATTTCCTGCCGAAAGTCATGGGCGTGACTATCGAGTCATGAGCGTGAACCTGATGGTTCACGGTTGAGACTGATTTGTATCACGGTTGTGACTTTGGTGTGGAAATGGTACTATTCATTCCAGAAGTGTTCACGGTAGGGAGTCACGGGCGTGAAGCTCTGATGAGCACATATAAATTGAGGACAAGGTGGCTTAAGCTCGGAGAGCGCCCTTGGTTCGGTTATTCATCTATGATGAAATAATACTTAATCAATATGGCTTAAGCTTGGAGAGCGCCATTGATTTGAGAAGCTCTGTTGAGCCAGATAGTGGACAGGGTGGCTATAGCTCTGGGAGCGCTCCTGATCCATAACCCCTATCCAGTCAGTCCAAATTTAGAGTGATGTGGGCAAGAGAATGATGATATGTTGGAAAATAAGAAAAGAAAAGAAAATGATGATGATGATGATGATGATATGAGATTGAGATATAATAATAAAGAGATTAACAAAGTAGCTTACCATCAAAGATAAATGAAAATAACATTGTATATGTGAGCATGATATTTATACTATATGAAATAGGAACATGTTGATAGAAATAGCATGCAAAAATTTTAATGCATAAAATGATACATGTTAATGCTTATTGCATGATATAGTATATTGTCTTATTTATATGCACCACTAAGCTTAGAGCTTAGCGTGGGAGTTTCCTTCTGCGCAGATATAGAAAGGTAGCTGAAGGTGGTAGATAAAGCAACCGGTGATCCTATTCAAACTAAAGCAGCCAATCTCGAAATAGTGGGTCATAAACTTTTGAACTCTTTATTTTGTTTTCTGCATTATATATACTTATAAGTTGTAAATTAGTTTTCAAAGTTTGTTAAATAGTAAATTAGTATTTATAAATACTATGTTATGTAAATAAAATGTACATTATTTATTAAAGAAAATATATATAGTGATTTAATGAAGTAAAGAAGGCAGGCAGTAGTGCCCCTGCATCCGAGTATGTGCGGTTTGGGTTAGGGGGTGTTACATAACTTCCTTCAAATTCAAGCACATAGCTTCTCATAATGACCTTTAACAATTGGATAATCTTCTCTGACTGTCCATCTGTTTGTGGATGGAAAGCCGTAGTGAAATTGATTCAAGTTCCCAAAGCCTATTGTAGTAGACTCTTCCAGAACTGCGACATAAATCTGAGATCTCTATCAGATATGATGGACATTGGAACTCCATGCAACCTCACTATCTCACTTACATAAATTTTGGCTAGCTTGTTCAATGAGTAATCCATTCTGACTAGTAAGAAATGTGCCGACTTTGTCAATCGATCCACTATCACCCATATTGCATCATGCTTTCTCTGAGTCACTGGTAAACCAGACACAAAATCCATTCTGATTATTTTCCATTTCTACTCTAGAATCGGTATTGGTTGCAATAATCCTGTGGGTAACTGATGTTCCGCTTTCACTTGTTGACAAGTTAGACCCTTAGCAACGTACTCGGTGATATCTCTCTTCATCCCTGGCCATCGGTATTGAGTTTTCAAGTCTTGATACATCTTGTTCCCACCTGGATGCATTGTATACACTGTTTCATGTGCTTATTTTAAGATATTGGACTTCAGCTCTTCTATACTGGGCACACAAATCCTATTTTTGAAGTATATTGTGTCATCTTCCATTAATGAAAACTCAGGCTTTTCTCCCTTTTTCACTGCATCGATTATCTCTACTAGTTTCTCATATTGCTTCTGAGCATCTTTGAGCCTCTGCATCAAAGTAGATTGTATTTGCATCTCAGCTAAAATCTTCCTGCTTAGTGCATTTGCAACCACATTAGCTTTGCCTGGCTGGTTGTCGATCACACAGTCATAATCTTTAATCAACTCTAACCATCTTCATTGTCTCATATTCAATTCTTTATGTGAGGGAAGGTACTTACGACTTTTGTGATCTATATAGATATAACATCTTTCCCCATACAGATAATGTCTTCAGATCTTAAGAGCAAAAATTATCGCAGCTAACTCCAAATCATGTGTTGGATAGTTAAGCTCATGAGGCTTAAGTTGTCTTGAGGCATAAGTAATCACCTTTCCTTCTTGCATAAGAACACAGCCCAAACCATTATGACTAGCATCACTGTACACAATAAAATCTTTTCCTGGATAGGTTGAGTCAAAATTGGTGCTTCAGTCAACATTGCCTTCAGTCGATCAAAGCCTGCTTGACACCTATCTGTCCACTTGAAACAAACCTCTTTTCATAGCAGTTGTGTCAAAGGAGTCGCTAAGGATGAAAATCCTTTCATGAACCTCCTATAATATCCAGCTAATCTTAGGAAACTCCTCACTTCTATCACATTTCCTGGTGGTTTCCAATTAAGAATAGCCTCAATTTCACTACGATCAACCCAAATACCTTCTGCTGAAATTACATGACCCAGAAAACTGATTGCTTCAAGCCAAAACTCACACTTAGATAGCTTTGCATACAACTGCTTCTCCCTCATTGTTTGCAGCACTATTATGAGATGTTGATCATGTTATTCTCGGTCTCTAAAGTACACAAGGATGTCATCAATAAACACCACTACAAATTGGTCAAGATATGGCTTGAACACTCGATTCATCAAGTCCATAAAAGCTGCTGGTGCATTCATCAATCCAAAGGGCATAACTAGGAACTCATAATGACCATAACGGGTCCTAAATGTCATCTTAGGTACATCTGACTCTTTTATCTTCATTTGATGATACCCCAATCGAAGATCTATCTTTGAAAATATGGCTACACCCTTCAACTGATCAAATATGTCATCAATCCTAGGCAGCGGGTACTTATTCTTGATAGTCACCTTATTAAGCTGCCTATAGTTGATGCAAAGACGTAAGGTTTCATCTTTCTTCTTTAGAAATAATACTAGAGCACCCCACAGTGATACACTAGGTCGTATAAATCCCTTATCTAACAATTCTTGCAACTGTATTTTTAGTTCTTTCAACTCTACTGGTGTCATCCTATATGGTGTAATGGAAATAGGAGTGGTGTCGGGTACCAAATCAATAGAAAATTCGATTTCTCTATCCGGTGGTAACCCTAACAACTCTTTTGGAAAGACATTAGGAAATCACTAACAGTAGGAATATCTACCAACTTCAGAGTTGATTTTTCCATATCAACCACATACGCTAAGTATGCTTCACATCCCTTATGGATGAGTTTTTGAGCTTTCAACACTGGTATCACATTGTCTGGATATCCTCTATTCTCACCCATTACCACTATCTCATCTTGCTCTGGAATTTTAATGATCATCTGCTTCTTCCACAATCTACTACCACTCCATAACGAGCTAACCAATCCATTCCCAAGATCACATCGAACTCATGGAATGGTAATTCTATCAAGTATGCTAGGAATTGCCTACCTTGAATTTCAACTGAGCAACCCCTAAACACTTTGCTAACCCTCACACTGTGCCCCTAATGGGTTAGTCATAATAATCTCAAATTCTAAAGATTGTGGTTTTAAACCCTCTCCACCCGGTGGTGGTGTGCATATATATGAATGCATTAACCCCGGATCTATCAATGCATGTATATCAAAGCCAAAGAGAAGGAATTTACCAATTAAGACATCAGGTGCATCCTGCTCCTTTTGGCCTCGTATAGCATACACCCTGGCTGGGGCAGCTCCACTATCTTTTGGGCTCTCAACTATCTCTTATCTAAATTGACTGGGCCTTAATCGGCCTCCTCTACCTTGCCCTTGACCTCGGCCTCTGCCTTGCCCAGAAGCTTGCGTCTGTATCAGCTCAGTGCTTCCCAAACCACTGCCACACTGTAATAAAGGACAATTTCTTTTCATATGATCTTTGGAGCCGCACCTCAAGCATGCTCTTCTCATCCACCAACACTCTTCTGGATGAAAACGACCACAATGCTAACATTCTAGTAGAGGTAGAGATCTACATGGTGTCTGTGTCGATACACTGGCTGCTGAAGAAACAAATCTCGCGAGCTGTCCCTACCTGTAAGAAAGAGGTATGCTAGAACCCCCAGCCTGAAATCGGCCACTGAAAGATCTGACCCTCTTGCCACTTGATGATCCCCCACTCGGCTGTGATATGGTCCTCTTGAACCCTCTATCTTGTGCTGGATGTTATGTTGCTAGAACTCTCTCAACCATTTTGGCAGATGCAAACAAATTAGGAAAACTCATCAGGCGTAGGGCTGAGACCTGTAACTTGATTGGGTCTCCCAATCCATCTTCAAATCATCGACATTTATCAGCTTCCATGGATACAATGCCGCTAGCATATTTGTAAAGATGTGTGAATTCTCTTTCATATTCTAACACCGTTATGTTCCCCTGTTTTAAAGTCAAAAATTTCCTTTTCTTATCATCTGTATAAATAAGGGGAATGTATTGCTCTTTGAACTTCTCTAAAAATAATTCCAAAGTCATGGGATTAAATGCCTCTGTGCTATGTGATTTAGATTGCCACCATTCATATGCATGATCCTGTAACAAAGACACTGCATATTCATATTTATGCTCGTTTGTGCAATGCAGCTGACCAAAAACTCTCTCTGCCCATTTTAGCCAAAACTCTGCCACTTAGGGGTCATCTTCCCATTTACCATAAAAGTCGGGTGCCCCTAGCTTCCCCAGCCTTTCAAATTGTAAAACAGATGGGGTTGGTTGTGATGCTCTTTGTAACAAATCTATCATGTTCCTTATAAGCTCTGTTTGTCTTGTGCCAGCAATAGACTACTCTCGCGATGACCCAGCACCAGATCTCGATGTAGTAGCTCGGCGAAGACTAGGTCGTGATGAAGCCTCTGTCCTTGTAGGCTCATTACTTTCGGCTTCTTCAGCCACCACTTGACATGATCCCAAAGTCATCACTTACTTATATCATAAAGTAACGGCTCCAATTAGTAAGCAACAACTTTAATATTTAATTGTGGAAACACACATGTCATAAATATTTTTGAAAACTACTTTTAAATCCCAAAACCATCCAAACCGGGCTCTGATACCAAAACTGTAACACCCCTCACCCCAACAGCTCATGCCCAGATAAGGGAGTATTATCCTGACTTCATCGATTAAAATATTTATTTTATTTTTATATAAATATGTAAATATGAGACATTTGTGTATATATATGTATATATACTATTTATTTACTTATAGTGTAAAAGAAATCATAATATGAAAGATAAAATACATTTTTATATAATAACATATTCTTTACAAAACGTGCAGTTTATTTACAAATACTATAAAATAAAATTCAAAAGATAATTTACAAAAGTAGTGTGACCCACGGTGGTTTAAATAAGTTGCTATACTGGATTAGGTCACCACTAGCTTTATCTACTATCTTCTATTTTTTCTTTACTATATCTGCGCGAGAGAAACTCTCACACTAAGCTTTTGGCTTAGTGGTGCATATAAATAGAGCAATAAACTATTTTATACAACATGCATTGCCATATATTAATTTATGCTCACATAATCTTTCCATGCAAATAGACATCTCCTAATATTCTAGCATGCATAAATATCAAATTATCCATATCATAATTCATAATGCCATTTTTTATTTTCAATAATCCATTTATTTTTTCCATAACTTCTTTATTTATACCCAAAACACCTATGAACAACTGACTAGAATAACGGAGTTACCATCCAGGCACTTAGGAGTGCCACCTGGGCAATATGATATGGGCATATAAGTGTCATTACCGGTTTCAATAATAGTGTCATTACCAGCTTCAATAAAGAAGCCGGTAATGACACTATTATCAATCAATAATAGTGTCATTACCGGCTTCAATAATAGTGTCGTGGTTCTTAGAGAGGTAATAATTCCTAAACTTATAAAACAATAAAATATAGATTATCGCATTTCATATATCATAATGTATCATAATTTATTATTAATTGATAGAAACTTAAATCCAAGCCATTAAAGAAGGCTCCAAAGAATAAACAAGGTAGCGGTTTATCGAAAGAATCAGCTACAAAGCAACATGGGCCTTTAGTTAATGAGCAAATTTTGGCAACTTTGAGTGGTGACATCAGGTTGATGCATGAGATGGTTGCTAAATTGCCTAATGGGTATATTTTTGAAGTTCCTGCAGACATTACAGTGTTTAAGTATCTAGTAGATAATCTAATGATTCATGTTGGTATGGAAGACATCGTTCAACTCTTCTCCATGGAATGGCTTGATGTCTCGATCATTCGTATATTTATGATGTAAGATTATACTATTTATTACTAATATTATAAGATTGATTTAAAAAATACAAAAATAATACTTATGTATGTATTGTGATTCATGCATGCAAGTACCTTCATAACTTGTGCGATACATTCTTTATATCATCGATCATATTTCTTTATCCAATAATGCTTTGTTTGATGTTAATAGAGACTAACTCAGTAGAGAGATATACTATATAAGCTTTGAAGGAATAAAGAGATAAACATTTCATTCTACTACCATACTTCCAGAAGTAAGAAATATTTACATTCATGTTTGCATAATTTTTATTCTCAACATTTTTACTAACTTCAACATATTTGTATATCTCTAGTAACCATTGGATGTTGATTGTATTTTGCTGTGAACGGAGTGAGGCATTTTTCATGGATCCTCTAGCTCGTGGCAGCCGCGATATAAGTCTGAAACCTCATATTAACCTGTAAGTTATAATACTACTAGCTAATAGTTTCTACAATGTTTGTAGCGTTTTCAATATTAATGTCGATTTTGATATACACTTATTTTTCAGAGCCTATAGAACTTATGCTATATAAGGTGGAAAAAATAAAGGTGTCAGGTTAAAATGGAATGACATTTCGGTTAGAATTTTATATTCTGAATTACTAGTTAGATTAACGTTTTTATGATTTTATAATCCTTTATTTGGCATGGGCCTTTGTTGTTTTTTCTATTTTAAGTGCCCTCAACAACAAGGAGGTGTTGAATGTGGATATTACATCATGAGGTATATGTACGAAATTGTCGTATATCATAACAGTGATACAACATTGCTTAAGGTATGTTCTTTCAAACACTAGTCAGTTTATATTACAAGTATGATACATAACTAGCTATTAATTTATTCATTTCTAATATATTTTCTATTATTTGTTTGATTTGTCTTGTAGGCTTTTGAAAATGGATCATATAGTCAAGATCAAATAGATGAAATTCGACATATGTGGTCAAATTACTTTATGAGAGAGTGTATGTAATCTTTTTATTTACTTTCGTAAAATATTTCATATTAATGGAAAATACAATTTTAAATTAAAGAATTTTGAAGAACTTGTGGATTAATTATTTTCATGTGAATTGTTTTAGGCATAATGAGGTATTGCTTTGATTTATTTAATTTTTTTAGTTTGTGTTGTCCTGTGAATTCTTGATTATTGAGTATTTATTACTTGAATGTTGGATTCCTATTGTGGCTTATTGAAGCAGAATTATTATGAATTTTGAAGCAGGTTATATATGAATGGTAACAGTATAATATGAGCTTTAATTTTAAAAAAAAAGACAATAGGCATCTATCGCTTAGTAATAGCAGACGCATATAATCAGTTATACGTGTCTGTCGTTAAAACTAGCAGACTTGTATAACCTGATTATATGCATCTGCTATTATTAAACGACAGACGCGTATAACTGATTATATGCGTCTGCTATTATTAAACGACAGATGCGTATAACTGATTATATGCGTCTGTCACAACGACAGACACATAAAATTTATATCATATGCGTCTCCTATATATGTGTCTACTATTTGACAAACGCATAAAATTCAAAATAACAGACACATAACTCTATTTTGTACTAGTGTGAGCCATACTTATTAGTGATCAACCTCTTGATTCTCCTTAAAAGCACGACTATTTGATCATCTTCTTCATCAACCAACTCTTAATCACTAAGGAGATCTTCATCTATAGGCCTTCAGGTTGAAGTTTTAAATGGTAGAGGCTTTCTTGTCTCATTTTCTCCTTCAAGCTCTTTTTCTCTTACTGGAGCCATTTCATGAGTGAGGAGCTTACCAATAAGTACATTGGTAGGAATTACGCTCAAGTCTTCATTGGCTTCCTCAACACTCGTAACCTTTGAGCCATAATCTTTCATAGGAAGACTCTTTAGAATCTTGATATTTACATCTTCCAAATTATAATGCTTTCCAAGCTTCCTCATGCCATTGACAATAGTAAGAAGTCGATTGGTCATTTCAATTATGGTCTCATTTGGCTTCATCTTGAAAAGTTTATATTCGGTGACAAGAAGTTGAACCTTCTTGGACTTTACTTGTTTCGTACCTTCATGGTAATTTTCCAACATTTTCCAAATGGAGTAAGTGGTTGGACAATGTTGGATTCTACCACACTTTTCAAGTGATATAGAGCTTATTAGAATGATCATTGCTTTCTTGTTTTTTCCATTAGCTCTCTTTTGGTGTTCAGTCCAATAATCTCTTAAAATGATCTCATCTTCTCCTTCGGCATTATTTCTTGTTGGAAGTGTCCATTCCATTCGAATGGTGTCCCATATATCTACTCCCTCACTATCAAGATAAGTTTCCATCTTGAATTTCCAATTCGCATAATTTGCTCTATCAAAGAAAGGCTTGAGCTTGTGAAACCCTACGTTGGCCATAATTCAATTTTTGCTAGTGCTTGTTAGGCTTGAATGTTAGACTTAGCTCTGATATCAATTATTGCCCAAAACAATAACCAAGAAGGGGGGTTGATTGGTTGGTAATTAAAAGTTTTGCTTGAGTCAATTTTACTAAATAACAATTTGCAAGAGAGAAAGAAATTTGGCACATAAGATTTATATAGGCTCAGGTATTAACAAACTCTACTCCTTTCTCCATTCTCAATTGGGTATTTTACTAACACACAAAGTGTTACAAATAGAGTTTTGTCTAACTCACTCCCAACTATAGTGTTTCTCTCTTGGCTAAAACCTAACCTAGAAAACCCTTATATTTTATGGCTAACACAACAACCAAATCATTTATATTTTGATGGCTCACATAAAAATTCTTACAAATATTTCACTCATAACCCAACTCACTCAAACTCACTTTTACATAATTGATTATAAGAGTGAAACACTCACCAACCAAAAGGCTCAATAATTCTGAGTAATTATAGTTCTTACAAGATAAAATATAAGAATGGTGAAAAGAATTAAATACTCAATTAGAAAATTCAATGCATGTTTTCACTTATTTTGATGGCTAACTCACTCATGGGCGTTACCTATGAGTCACGAACGTGAATTTCTCTTTTCATGGTTGTGGCGATTCTTCACCATGGGTATGACAATGTGTGTGAATATCTGCTTCACGGACATGAACCCTTGCTGATTTTCATTCTTTTGATCTTCAAACAACTTCAATCAACTTGCTTCATGATCTTAGGAATGTGTAACCTATCTAACACACTTAGAACACAAAATGTGGTTAAATTCCTTTTTGCCTAATTATTTGTGATCATCAAAATGATGGAAATACGCCTCAAGGTTCAACATAATATTTTAATATAAGTAGTCCAAATCTCATTTTCACACTGTTCGGATATAGGGTGTGTAGTAGGGCCGCTCGTGCAGCTTCAGCACCCTACTCACTATAGTCTCAAGTTAAGAGCACTCACAAAGCTTCGGCCCCTTGACCGATTATAATCAAATCATCTATGTGTAAAATTAGGATCAGGCATGCTCTCGGAGCTATCGACACTCTGTTCCTAAATTATATCAATATTAGTATTGTATTGCCCCTATAGGGGTGCACAATCTATCCCTAATTAGTCCACAAGTTAAGAATTAGGCAATTAAGGTTATTACTTATTTATATCCCTTATAATTAATTTGCCGAAATCGATGTTCACTTTACATTTATAATGAAAATATGATTATAAAATTTAAAGCTATGAAATCATATGATATTTCATTATATTTAACTATTTAAATAACGTTGACATGCTTTAATTAATTTCTCATATAATCAAGCCAATAAATCTTTAATATATAACCCTAATTAATAATATTTTTATGACTTCACATGCACCATATAACTCTTCTCTTCATACCAAATGCATATGTCGTACAGAAGTTTCAACTTCACTCTTTATTATTATAATCATTCAATAACCAACCATTAACTATTCACTTTTTAATCATTTATGTGCTAACTCATATTGATAATTATACTATGATACATATTTTATATTCACACACCTTACAACCTTAAAACAAAATTTTATATATTTTATCAATCAATTATTAGTCTATATTTTTAGACATGTTATAACACATAATTTCATTATTTAAGTACTCAAAGCATTCCATTTAATCCTCAACCTAAGTCGCATGTTATGACAATTACACAATAGTTTTGCAATAATTCAAGGTTCACAGATACGCTTCGCAAAACTTCAATCACAACAACCATATTATATATTCTTTAACATCTTATTTATCATATTTTATAGGCTACATACATTTTCCACTCGTTTATATTTCCCAGCATGCCATCTTATCCTTTAACAACTATTTCACATTTACATATTTTAATTCCCCATTTAGATATGCAATTTATTCAATTAACATACAAGTATGCAATAAAGATAAACTAAAATGCATATACGTACAAATCTCAATGGAGTTTTTCCAAAATATAAAATCTGGAGCTTGTCTACCTTTGTTGCTCTTCCTCTTATTGATGGCCTAATTTAAAAATATAATTGATTAGTACCTTGTTAAAATACTTATTTTATTATAGTTTAAATAAATAACTAAAATTTCTTCTAAAAGACAATATGATCTTTTAGGACTATTGGCTCTATAATTTTTTATATACTTATTCAATTTATGTGATTCTTGCTTCTAATTAAATTTATCATATAAAAATTTTAGAATTTTTGGATTTGGATTGTAACCCAAATTTTAGTGCAATTACAAATTTTATCATGTCTTCTGTCCTTAGACAATTTTAAGATACTATATTTAAAAATTCATTTCTTTCAATGTGTGTAGAATATTGTTGTGAAACTTGAGAGATACTAAGAATACATAATTTAAAAACATTTTTTCATTTATCACTTTGCCCAATTCTGCCTCTAAGGTCCTCAAATACTAGAGAATTTATAACTAGTACAATATGGAGTGACAACCAAACCAGTTCATTTGTTAAGGTCATAACTCACAAAATACATAACATTTGGTTGAAGCTTGAGAAGTATTTCTATAATTTTGATGATAACAAATAATTGAGCAATAAGAAATTTAACCATTTATTGTGTTCTAAGTATTTTAGATAGGTTATATATTCCTAAGATCTTGAAGCAAGTTGATTCAAGTCAATTAAAGTCCAAAAGATTGAAAATAATCAAAGATTCACACCCGTGACCAAGTTCATGATGCCTGTGAATGAAGTAATGCCCGTGATCCATAATCATCACCACTGTGAAACTTCAGTTTTATGTCTGTGTCTCCTACAGCCATGCCCGTGAAAATACTTAGTGCAAATTCGCTTAGGTTTAAATCTTCACAGTTATAAATGTTTGGCCAAACTGTGAAGCAAAAAAAATAGTCACGCTCGTGAAAGATCGTGCATTCTTAGACAGAAGCATTCACGGCTAGTTTCACCACTTCAGTCACGGTCTCACCAAGAACAATTACACCCATGAAGACTTAGTCACACTCATGAACCTGTATAATTAATGTTGACAAGCGTGAATGAAAAAGTGGTTCAATGGCTAGTTTTATATTAATTGCATCCAAAATGACTTTATTTCTCAAAAGAAGTATAAATACAACTCTTTTTTGAACTTTCTAGGAAGAGACAACAAGAAATCAAGCATTCAATCTTTGTAAATCTATTTGTGCAATTATTTAAATCTGACTTTTATAATCTCTATTGTGAAAACAATTTTAGCTCACTTTGTTGAGCTCTTTTGGTTAGTGAGTGATTTCATTCATGTAATCAAATACTCAATAGAGGACTTGAGTGATTTAAGTAGTGAGTGAAATACTTGTAAAAATTTTTTCGTGAGCAATTAAAAACACAAGGATTTGGCTATTGTGTTAGTCATTAAAATATAAGGGTTTCTGGGTTAGGTATTAGCCAAGAGAGTAAAACACCATAATTGGGAGTGAGCTTTGAAAACTCCATTTATAACACTTTGAGTGTTAGTGAAATACCCAATTGAGATTGGAGAGAGGAGTAGGGTTTATTAACACTCGAACCTCTACAAATCTTATATCTCCATCTTTCTACTTCATCTCTATCTATTCTTATTCATTAGTTTGAAAGGAAATTTGTATTTGCTAACCAATTCAACCCCCCATCTTGGTTATTGTTTTGGAAAATAATTGGTATTAGAGCTAAGTCTAGCAATAAAGTCTAACAAGCGCTAAAAAAGATTGAATGATGGCCAAGAAAGGGTTTCACAATCTCAAGCTTTCTTAGATGGAGCAAAATATGCGAATTGGAAATTCAAAATGAAAACTTATCTTGATTGTGAGGGAGTAAACATTTGGGACATCATTTGAAAGGAATGGACACCTCCAACAAGAAGGAATGCCAAAGGAGAAGATGAAATCATTCCAAGAGATGATTGGGTGGAGCCCCAAAATAGAGCTAATGGCAAAAACAAGAAAGCCATGATCATTCTAATAAGCTCTTTATCACTTGAAGAGTGTGGTAGAATCCAACATTGTCCAACCATTTACTCTATTTGGAAAACTATCACGAAGGCACTAAACAAGTAAAGTCTAAGAAAGTTCAATTTGTTGTCACATAATATGAACTCTTCAAAATGAAGCCTAATGAGACCATAGTCAAAATGACCAATCGACTTCTTGCTAACATCAATGGCAGAAGGAATCTTGGAAAAAATTATAATTTAGAAGATGTAAATAACAAGATTCTAAAGAGACTTCTAATGAAAGATTATAGCTCAAGAGTTGCGGGTATTGAGGGAGCCAATGAATACTTGAGCATAATTCCTACCGATGTACTAATTGGCAAACTCCTCACTCATGAAATGGCTCTAGTAAGAGAAAAAGAGCTTGAAAGAGAAAATGAGAAGAGAAACCCTCTAGCACTCAAAGTTTCAACTTCCATGCTTATGGATGAAGATCTCCTTGGTGACGAAGAGTTGGTTGATGAAGGAGATGAACAAATAGCCTTACTTTTAAGGAGAATCAAGAGGTTGATCACCCATAAGTATGGTTCAGTTAAGAACTACAAGTAAATAGCCTCAAGATTTCCTCATAGAAACTTCTCATTTAACAAAGGCAAAAAGGAAGTTAAATGTTATGAGTGTGGGAAGAAGGAACACATTAGATTGGAGTGTCCTATGGTCAAGAAGTAGAAGAGAAAACCCAACAAAAAAATGAAGAAAAGGGCCATAAAGCCACTTGGAATGATGAAACCTCAACAATCATTGAAGAAGAAAAAGAACAAGAGGTGACTAACGTGTGCTTCATGGCTTTTGAGGATAACTCCGTTGATAAGGTATGCTCTACTTCCCAACCTTCTGATGACTTGTGTAATATAATTGATGATGATGATGATGATGATATAGTTCAAGTATTAAACCTAAAGATAGAAAGGTATAAAATAAAACTTGATCTTTATAGAAACAATAGCTCTAAACTTAGAAATGATCTTAATAACCTTCAAAAGGTAGTTAAAGGACTAAAAACCTCAAATGACTACTTAAAGAAGTTATTGGATGAGTTTTTATCAAAAACTTCAACTAATTATCTAATAAAAAAACAATATTTTAAAAAATGAGGTTGAAGTACTTAGAAATTCTATCTCAAAATTCTACAAAGGGATGAAGATTTTGGATAACTTAATTATATATCAAATACCTCCCTTGATGAGATATGGCTTAGGCTTCAATGGAGCATCATCATCCTCCCTACCTAGAACTATATTTGTTAGGTCTAGCACTCTATAAACCTCTTCTATTGAGGTGATAGCCTTAAAGGCTAAGAGCAAATCACACACAAAATCCCCTACTCAAAAGAAAAGTAAATAAGGGTCATATGGCTTAAGAGGAAATCTCAAAAGGTCAATCATGTCTTTTTATATAAGAGGCATGCACTTAGAAAAGCACCTGTTAAACATGTTTGGTCATGTTCTTAAATGCATGATACCTATAGAAAGGTTATGAGGCCTAAACTCTATGCAAAATGGTAAGGTCAATTTAAATTTAAACATTTCCACATGAAGCTTGGGCACATAAATATTCATTATTTTGTGAGAAAGGCTCATTAAGAACCATCCAAAGCTAACCCCTAAGGACCTAAGTTCATTTGGGTACCTAAGAACCAAATCTAAACTATTATTTTGTAGGTGTGCCTTAAGTCCATTTCAAAGGAAAATATTTTGCTAGTGGATAATGGATGCTCAAGGAACAAACCGGAAATAGGACCCTTTTCACCCAAATCAAAAGGATTGATGGTAGTAAGGTAACCTTTGGAAAAAATTCCAAGGGTAAGGTAATTGACATTGGTTCAATTGGTTTAAATAATATTCTTTTATTGAAAATGTTTTACTTGTTGGTTTAAAATAAAATCTTTTAAGTGTAAGTCAATTATGTGATAAGGGAAACCAAGTCACTTTTAGCTCTAATGGATGTCTTGTGACATTCCAAGTGGGCAAGAGATATTCAAATGAGAAAGAGATTGACATACATACATAATTGACTTACACAAGTTGACTAACTTTACCTCTAAGTGTCTTATGTTTATTAGGGATGAATTTTGACTATGACACAGAAGATTTGAGCATGTAAGCGTGGACTTAATTCAAAGTCTTAACAAAAAAGAGCTGATGGGCTACCCAACGTCAAATTCACTAAAGATAAGACATGTGAACCTTGTCAAAAAGGAAAGCAAGATAAAACATCTTTCAAGGCTAAGAATGTTGTAATACTTCTAAAACTTTACAACTTTTGAATCTAGATCTTTTTGGACCTACTAGAGTTGCTAGTTTAGGATGCAAATACTTTGCTTTTGTCATTGTTCATGATTACTCTAGGTTTACTTGGGTAATTTTCTTAGCTCATAAAAGTGATACTTTTGAATCTTTTAAAAATTTTGCTAAAAGAATTCAAAATGAAAAAGACTATTTTATTTCTAAAATAAGAAGCGATCATGACAAAGAATTTGAAAATGAGCATTTTGAAACCTTTGTTTGGAATATGGAATTTCTCATAATATTTCAACTCCTAGAAATAAATTTGTTTTATTTATACTTCCATATCAAATATAGTTCTTTTGGGGTGCATTTAATGCGAAAATAGTCGTTCAACTGCTTTCCCATTCATGCCTGACAAGTTTTTCTCTTTAGGGTCACGGACGTGACTGTTCTTCATAGTCGTGAATGAAAGTCGTGACTCTAGTCGTGACTCATTCTGTCTGAAAATGCATGGTTTTCACGTGCATGACAAAATCTTCATGGGCGTGACTTTATCAATCTTCATGGTTGGGCTAATACTTCATTGCCGCGAACGTTTGAATGACCAGTTTTGGCGCATGAAGAGTTATTTTCATGGGGGTGGTGATCATTCACCACAGGTGTGACATTAGTCATAAACATGATTTTTTTATTCACAAACGTGACACTTTGCATTTTTTCAATATCTTGATCTTCAATTCTTCTTTTTCAACTTGCTTCAAGGTTTTAGGAATGCATAACCTGTCTAACACACTTAGAGCACAAAATGTGGTTAAATTTCTTGTTGTCTAATTATTTGTTATCATCAAAATTGCAGAAATATCCCTCAAGGTTCAATAATCTCCCCCTTTTTTATAGTGATAAATAATTAAGCAATATGGGGTCTAAAGAGACTAAACTTTCTCCTCATCAATTCGTCATTAATAAACATGAATCATAAGAAGTACAAGATGCAAGAGAAGCTTCAAAAGAGATTGAAATAAGCAATCAACATGGCATTCATATAGAGATAAACAACGTATCATGACAAGTTTATGATAAGCAATCAACATAGCATTCATATCAAGATAAACAAAGTATTCACGCCAAGTCTATGCAGAGTATATTGCAAGTTGATTAGGCCAAGTCATATTTGCATCCAACTTAACATTTTCATTTGCTTACTTATTCTCACCCTTTTTCACAATCAAAAAGAGATAAGACAATAGAGAATAAAATAAAATATATATCATTGCATAAACAAAAGAGTTACAAGTCACATGAGTTGTAAAGAAAAATAAATAAAAAAGACTTGCCTAAACATAAAAAAGTGCTATAATAACATGATCCTAAGGATCCTAAGACATAAAAAGTAAAAAAGAGATAATGACAGTCATGGCTTAAATCCAGACATTTGCTCGTGAAAACAAGCTACCTCCTCCTCGAGACTATCAATCCTAGACTCTACAAAGTCCTTGAGGTTTTCTAGCTTTTCATCAATCGACTCCTGAAAAGTGTTCATGCTTTCCTGAAGCATGTCAAAGTGAGGAGTTATGAGCATGGCAATCTGCTGTGCAAAGTCTAGCGGAGATGCCAAATAGGTCTCGGTGATAAGGAGGAGCATCTAGAATACCTGAAGGTGGAGTCTCAACACAAGCTTTCTTTGTAGCATTCTCTTACCCTACTAGTTGTTAATAGTGTATGGAAGTGCTACTAAGCTCATTTTTTGTAAAAACCAATACTCAAATTACTGTATAATAATTGTGTTTTCCAATCTTTGAGTTTATTATTAGCGGAATATTTATTACTATATTTCTTTCTTTTTTATCATTTAAATATGGAACTAGTGATGTAAATATTTTGATTTAAAAGAATTCATTCATTAAACCATAATATTTAGAAATACATTTATAATAATACCAAATATATTAATTACAAAATTCACTCCTTATAAATCCTACATGGCACAATTTACATCAAAAGAAATTCTTAAAATTTAATTTTCACAATACAATTTCCAAAACATACAAAAAGAAACTAAACTGCTGCAATTTGATCTTGGGGTTCCCCTTATCTTCGGTTGCCCTAACATAATAACTACGTCTATTTCTCTGCACGTGAAACACACACGTTAAGCTACTAGCCTAGTCGTATGTTTGACAACTATCCAATAATTTTATAAATATTTCCAAAATAAAACTTCAGAAACTACAATTAATTTACTAAGCGTGCCAAAAATATTAGAATAATATCAAAACTATTTACGTCATGCAAAAATATACAATTCATCAATTATAACATTTCATTCATTAAGCATGCTTGAAATTGTTTAACAATAGAAGATATACAATTTGAAATATCAATTTAATAATTTAAATTTTTTTTTGTTATTTATTTGATAGCCCACGACATCTTAAACCGGAGTTAAACACTGGATGCAGACTTTCTGCTTATCGGCAATATACTCGGTGCTTACTTAATTATTTTATAATTCAGCGTATAATGCCTACATTTTCAACAATAACTCAACACCTTTTTGGTGCCTACATAATTTTGAACTCAGCACTATTTTTTAGTGCCTACGTAAATTAAATCTCAGTATTATTTTCTAGTGCCTACATTTCTACCCTTTTATTGGCATGCCAATTCATCTTAATTTCTAGTTCTCGACTAGATGTTATAGGATTTAATTATATTTGTTACATTTATTATTATTTATATAAATTAGGTAAATAACTAATATAATTTTACATAAATGCATTAATCTCCATTAAATATTTTATAACATCATAGTTGCTCATTTAATCATTATGACTATAAGAACAGTCAAATAATATATTTTTTTATCACAAAATTTCACAATCAACACATACATACAAACTACACTATTCTGGACAGCATTTCTGTCTTATATTGCCCTGCATTTTTCATCTATTTTTAGATGAAATTTGGACAAGTTATCAACTAACAAAATGTAGGTACATGTCTTATATTTAATATCCAACTAGAATCACATTAAACTGAATTTTTAGCAAAAGTTATGAATTTTGTTTAAGATAAGTTCATTCCATTCTGTCCAGTATTTGACTGGACAGATTTCTAGTTTATATTTTGAGTCTATCTTTCACCTAATTCCAGACATATTAAGCTCTAATGGTCTGAATAAAAGTTGAAGCCTGATGTCTTAACTTTCCAACCCAATAAGAAACACTCAAAAAGAATTTTCAGAATTCAAGTTATGACCAAAAAATAGATATTTTTCATAAGATGAATTTTCCAGCACTTCAATTAATTCCTACAATTTTCATCTTCATGCATCAACCTCATATTCAAATTTTTATTTCCACATTCATGGCATCATTTAATCAAAATATCAAGAATTACGTACACAATTTCACATAATATCACAAAATCAAAGATCACATTTTCCATATTGAATTTTTGCCAAATGTACATACCTCACAAAATCTACTTTTCTTCACTTTTCTCTTCTTCCTAGTTAGCTTTCTCATTGCCCTTGCTTTCTCTTTGATTATGGTTCAAAGATTGTTCACTTTCTTGTCCTAACAACAAATTTCAAACTAATCAAGCACTAAACACACTAATCCACTCTTAATCACCATTAACATAATAATCACCCTAAATTACCAACTTTAATGGCAACGAACCCCAAAATCAAAGAAAAGAGAAGAAAAAAGTGAAAAGATAGAAAATCTAACCTCACCTTTGTAGATCTTCAAAATGACTAAAATATTCCTTCTCTTTTTCTCTTCCTTTCTTCCTTCCTCTTCCTTAGTTTTGCTCACTTAGCTTTACTTCCTTGTTGATTTTGCCTTAATCCAACTGTTTTTCATCTAATCTTAGCTTTGATTGAAAAAAAAACAGAAGAAAAGAAGAAAGAAGTTTGTTTATTTTAGATGAGGAAGAAGAAGAAATAAATGACCAAAAACTGGAATTTGACTTTTATAGTTTGATTAGGTGGGTGGTTAAGATTAATAGATAATCTTGTCCCCCATTGGTCCATTAATTTAAAACAATCTTATTTTATTTTAATCCAAAGAATATTCCTTTCTTTAGATAAAGAATATTCTATTTTTATGCTTTCTTAAAATATTTGTACTAAAAACACTGCAATTTCCAATTTCGTTCAGCAAAAAATTAATTTTTTTCCAAATTTTAATTTCAAACTTCAAAATTCTAAATTAATAATATCCAAAATATTTTTCTCATATTTTATTATCATTTTAATTTTTTTCTTTCATGTCCAAATTTAGACCCCAATCAGTTTGGCAAGCCGGATTTCTGTCAACTGCAACCATGGCCTAAATTATTGGGCATTACAATTTTTCCCTCCTAAAAAAATTTTGCCCTTGAAATTTACCTTTTTAACTAGAGTGGAATAATTGTGGATACTAAGTCTTCATCACCTCTTCATTTTTCCAAGTCGTCTCTTCGGAATTATGATTTTTTCACAGAACCTTTACCAATGGTACCTTCTTGTTATCATTTCTCGAGCTAGAATTTCCACTGGCTTCTGGTCGTATCTCTATAAGTTCTACTGATATGATATGAGATGGATCCGATCGATATCTTCTCAAAATGGACACATATAATACATTGTGAATCTTGTCTAACTCTGGTGGTAGAGCTTATTTGTACGCTACGAGACCTATGCGTTCAAGTACCTCATATGGTCCAATGAACCTAGGACTCAACTTTCCCTTCTTTCCAAATCGAAAAATCCTTTTCCAAGATGAGACTTTTAAGAATACTTTGTCACCAACTGTATACTCATTATCCCTCATTTTCAAATCTTCATATGATTTCTATCTATCAACAACAGCTTTCAGCCTATCTCTTATTACTCTCATTTTTTCCTCTATCTGCTGCCCTAAATCTGGATCCACTACTTTCTTTTCACTAAGCTTGGTCCAACATAGAGGTGTTCTACATTTATTCCCATATAAGGTTTCATATGGTGTCATACCGATACTAGCTTGGTGACTATTAATGTAGAAAAATTCTATCAATGGAAGATGTTTGTCCCAACTTCCTTTAAACCCTCTTTGATTGTCCATTTGTTTGTGGGTGGAAAGCTGTGTTGAAATTGAGTCAAGTACCCATAGCTTAATGCAAACTTTTCCACAATTATGAAGTGAACCTCGGGTCTTGATCTAAAATGATTGAAACTGGCACACCATGAAAATGGATTATCTCATTAACATAGATCTCTACCAAACGGTTAAGTGAATAATCCATCTTGATCGGTAGAAAATGAGTTGATTTGGTGAGCCGGTCCACCACTACCTATACTCCATCATGCCTCTTTTGTGTCAAAGGCAAATCAGAAACAAAATCCATTGTAACTCTTTCCCATTTCCACTCCGGAATTGAAATTGACTGCAATAATCAACTTGGTACTTGATGCTTATCCTTCACTTGCTAACAAGTTAAACATCTGGTAGTATACTCTGTGATATCTCTTTTCAACCCTAACCACCAGTAATATGCCTTCAAGTAGTGATACATTTTGTTGCTTTCCGAGTGCATTGCATAAATAACATTTGAGCCTCTTTTAAAATATCTTGTTTCAATTCTGGTTTGTCTAACACACATAACCTACCCTTATGCCCTAAACTCCCATATGATTCAATAGTAAATTCTGGTTTTTCACCCTTTTTCACCATTTCAGAGATTTCCTTTAATTTTGTGTCCTACTTCTGATTGTCCTTGTTGAATTAATGTGGGTTGAATCCGCAATTCTCCCAAAATAATATATAAATTAGTTATTATATTATTTTTTTGTTATTTAATCTTGTTCACTTAATAAATTTAAGTTTTAATGTTTACCTGCCAGAGTTTTTCTACTCAGAGCGTCAGCTACCACATTGGCCTTACCCAACTAATAATCAATGATACAATTGTAGTCTTTGATTAATTCTAGACATTGCCTCTATCTCAAATTGAGTTCCTTTTGTGAAGGCAAATATTTCAGAATTTTATGGTCTGTATAGATATAACATTGCTCGCCATACACATAGTGTCACCATATTTTCAAAGCAAACACAATGGTTGCTAGTTCCAGATCATGTGTCAAATAATTTCTCTCATAAGGCTTCAGTTGTCAGGAAGCATAAGTGATCACTTTGCCTAGCCCAAAACATTAAGGGAAGCATCGCTGTACACCACATAATCTTTTCCCGCAGTAAGCTATGTCAACACTGGTGCCTCTGTCAACATTTTTTTCAACTTATCAAAACTAGTCTGGCATCGATCTTTCCACTCAAATATGGTCTCCTTTCTAAGAAATTTTTTCAGTGGTGAGGCTATCATTGAAAATCTTTTCACAAATCTCCGATAATAACCAGCCAAAATAAGAAAATTTCTCACCTCTGTCACATTCTGAGGCGGTTTCCAGTTGAGGATTGCCTCTACCTTCCTGGAGTCGATTTTGATCCCATCGGCTAAGACAATATGCCTTAGAAAGGCCACTTCATCTAACCTGAATTCACATTTTGACAACTTTGCATATAATTGATTCTCTCTCAAGGTATGGAAGACAATATGAAGATGTTGATCACACTCTTCTCTGCTTCTGGAGTACACCAGGATATCATCTATGAACACCACCATGAACTAGTCCAAATAAGACCTAAAGATTCTATTTATTAGATCCATAAATGCTGCTAGGGCATTCGTCAGGGCAAAAAGCATTACTAAGAGCTCGTAATGACCATACTGAGTCCTAAATGTTGTTTTCGAAATGTCTGATTCTCTAATTCTCAATTAGTGATAACCTGATCTGAGGTCAATTTTAGAAAATACCTCTGCTCCTTTCAACTGATCAAACAAGTCATTTATTCTCAGCAATGGATATATGTTCTTAATTGTCATCTTCTTCAATTAACGATAATCAATGCACAAACGAAAGGTGTCATCCTTCTTTTTCACAAATAGAATTGGAGCACCCTAAGGTGAGACACTGGGTTTGATAAACCCTTTCTCTAACAACTCTTGCAACTACACTTTTAATTCCTTTAGTTCAGCAGATGCCATTATGTAGGGAGTGATCGATATCGGGGCTATGCTTGGCAAAACATCTATGGCAAACTCTATCTCCCTGACAGGTGGTAACCCTAGCAAGTCCTCAGGGAAGATACTTGGATATTCACATACTGTAGGAATCTCCCTGAGATCTAGACTCCTTTTCTTGGTATTTACAATATGTGCCAAAAATGCTTCATATCCCTTTTTGATAAGCTTACATGCCTTCATCACAGAAATGACATTAGTCAAGTATGGTCGATTCTTGCCCAAGACTATCACGTCATCCTGCCTTGAATTCTTGAAAGTCACTCTCTTATATTGACAATCCACCATTGCCCTATGCTGAGTTAACCAATCCATACCCAAGATTGCATCAAACTCATAGAATGGGAACTCTATCAGGTCAATTGGGAATTCTACATTATGAGCTTTGACTGGACTGTTTTTATAGACTTGACTAACTTTCACTCCATGACCCAAAGGATTTGTTACCGATATATCATAATCTAATTCCTCTGCTACCATATTACCCTGACAAGGTGGTGGCATGCATAAATATGAATGTGTAGAACTCATATCTATCAGTGCAAATAAATCAATATCATAAAGAGAAAATTTACTAATAATGACATCTGGGGCATCTTGCTCATCACGAGCTCTCATGGAATATGCTCGAGTTGGGGCTACACTACCTTCTACTCTATTCATTGATTCTGATACACTATACCCAATCCTGCCGCTTTTAGATTGTCCATGTCCCCTACCTCTGTCTCGAGTTACATTCTAAACCTGAACTGATACTACACCACCCGTACCTCTTCCTCTAGGGAAACCCTTCTATTTATGCTCAGTAGATCCGCATTGTAAGCATGCTCCAGTAATCCACCATCAATCCCCTGCATGTGATCTTTCACAATGTTGACATGTGACAGATATAAATCTCATGTTAACCGAAGCTAGTACACTAGTTGTAGACCCTTCTGGCCTCGACTGTTGGCTTTGCCTAGCTGAAAAGGTTGGTCCAGAATCCCATGACTGAAAAACCTAGGCATTCTCTACCCCTTTTTACCTGATGTATGGACCATGCTAATTGTCGATCTCCAGGGTGGCTCTTCTATCTTCTTTCTCTTTGACCTTTTTTCCACACTGATGGTCGAGGATACTAGTGTAGCAAAATCCTCAAGTTGAAAGGCGGGTAACCATATTTCCAATATCATCATTAAGTCCATCCTCAAATTTACGACATCTATCTACCTCATCAGAAATGATTCCAGTTGTATATTTACTCAGTCTAGTGAATTCCATCTCGTATTCTGCCACTGACATGTTTCCTTGCTTCAGGTCTTGAAACTCCCTTTTCTTTTCATTAACATAAACTCTAGACACATATTTCTTGCTAAATTTTGCCCTGAAGAAATTCCATAAATGTGGTTTCAGTGTCGGGGGCTTCAATAAAATTGATTTCCACCAGTCACAGGCATGATCTTTTAGAAGGGACACTGCATACCTGACTTTATATTCCTCTGGATACTCGAGTTCCTCAAACACCATTTCTATTTATTCCATCAAAAGCTCTAATGCTGCTAGGTCATCCTCTCTTCTTCCTATAAAATCTGTGGCCCCATATTTTCTTAGCTTATCAATCCGGGGTTTTGGCTGAGGTGGAGATGGTTGTGCACTACTTGTACAATCTGTTGCAACAAATTAGCTATCTGCTCCATAAGAGACTTTTATCCAAAATTAGCATGTCCCTCTGCTCTAGGCAGAGCTACTACACTCGGCCCTAAATCTCTCACTGATGGAGGTTGTCTAAGATCGGCTAAATCTGAAAGTCAGTTACTCAATTTGTCTTTCGAGAAATCTTGCTCCGATCCCGAATCTATATCTACCTATAAACAATAATAAGGGACCCAAATCAGATAATTGCAGCATTTTGTACATATGCATGAGATACACTTTATATTTTATACCCATTGTTCAAGAATCAATTAGCCTGGGCTATGATACCACTAAATGTAGCACTCCCTTACCCTACTAGTCGTTACGAGTGCATGCAAATGCTACTAAGCTCATTTTGTATAAAAACCAATGCTCAAATTATTGTGTAATAATTTTTTTTCCAATCTTCAAGTTTATTATTAGTGGAATATTTATTACTACATATTTGTTTTATCATTTAAATATGGAACTAGTGATGTAAATATTTTGATTTAAAAGAATTCATTCATTAAACCATAATATCTAGAAATACATTTACAATAATATCAAATATATTAATTACAAAATTCACTTCTTATAAATCCTACATGCCACAATTTACATCAAAAGAAATTCTTCAAATTTAATTTTTGCAATACAATTTCCAAAACATACAAAAAGAAAATAAACTACTGCAATTTGATCTTGGGGTTCCTTTTATCTTTGGTCGCCCTAACACAACAACTATGTCTATTATTCTGTGAGTAAAACACACGCGCTAAACTACTAGCTTAGTGATACGTTTGACAACTATCCAATAATTGTATAAATATTTCCAAAATAAAACTTCAGAAATTACAATTAATTTACTAAGCATGCCAAAAATATACAATTCATCAATTATAACATTTCATTCATTAAGCATGTTTGAAATTTCTTAACAATACAAGATATACAATTTAAAATATCAATTTAATAATTTACATTTTTTTCTGTTATTTATTTGATAGCCCACATCTTCTTAGACCGGAACTAAACACTAGATATAAGGTTTTTGCTCTCCAGCAGTATACTCGACACCTACTTAATTATTTTATAACTTGGAGAATAACGCCTATATTTTCAATAATAAATCAGCACCTTTTTGGTGCCTACATAATTTCGAACTCAACACTATTTCTTAGTGCCTACATAATTTTAACTCAGCACTATTTCTTAGTGACTACGTAAATTAAATCTCAGCACTATTTTCTAGTGCCTACATTTCTACCTTTTTATTGGCATGTCAACTTATCCTAATTTCTAGTTCTCGACTAAATGTTATAGGGTTTAATTATATTTATTACTTTTATTATTATTTACATAAATTAAGTATGTAACATTAATATAATTTAACATAAATGCATTAATCTCCATTAAATATTTTATAACATCATAGTTGCTCATTTAATCATTATGACTATAAGAAAAGTCAAATAATATATTTTCCCATCACAAAATTCCACAATCAACACATACATACAAACTACCCTATTCTGAATAGCATTTCTGCCTTATATTGCCCTGCATTTTTCATCTATTTTTAGATGGAATTTGGACAAGTTATCAACTAACAAATTGTAGATACATGTCTTATATTTAGTGTCCAACAAGAATCACATTAAACCAAATTTTTAGCAAACGTTATGAATTTTTTTAAGATACGTTCATTCCATTCTGTCAAGTATTTTACTGAACAGATTTCTAGTTTGAATTTTGAGTCTATTTTTCACCTAATTCCAAACATATTAAGCTCTAATGGTCTGAATGAAAGTTGAATCCTAATGTCTTAACTTTCCAACCCAATAAGAAACACTCAAAAAGAATTTCCAGAACTCAAGTTATGACCAGAAAAGTAGATATTGTTCATAAGATGAATTTTCCAGCACTTCAATTAATTCCTACAATTTCCATCTTCATACATCAACCTCATATTCAAATTTTTATTTCCACATTGATGACATCATTTAATCAAAATATCAAGAATTACATACACAATTTCATATAATATCACAAAATCAAAAATTACATTTTCCATATTGAAAATTTTTGTCAAATGTACATACCTAACAAAATATACTTCTCTTAATTAGCTTTCTCCTTGACCTTACTTCCTCTTTGATTATGGTTCAAAGATTGTTTACCTTCTTGTCCTAACAATAAATTTCAAACTAATCAATCACTAAACACATTAATGCACCCTTAATCACCCATTAACATAATAATCACCCTAAATTACCAACTTTAATGGTAACTAACCCCAAAATCAAAGAAAAGTGAGAAGATGGAAAATCTAACCTCACCTTTGTATATCTTCAAAATGACTAAAATCTTCCTTCTCTTTTTCTCTTCCTTTCTTCCTTCCTCTTCCTTAGTTTTGCTCACTTTGTTTCACTTCCTTGTTGATCTTGCCTCAATACAACTTTTTTCCATCTAATCTTAGCTTTGATTGAAGAAACAAAAAAGAAGAGCAATGGGGGGAGGGAGAGTCATGGCCATAAGGAGAAAAAGAGAGAAGTTTGTTTGTTTTAGATGAGGAATAAGAAGAAATAAATGACCAAAAAGTGGAATTTGACTTTTATAGTTGGATTAGGTGGGTGTTGAAGATTAATAAATAATCTTGTCTCCCATTGGTCCATTAATTTAAATTACTCTTACTTTATTTTAATCCAATGAATATTCCTTTCCTTAGATAAAGAATATTCATTTCCTTAGATAAAGAATATTCTATTTTTATGCTTTCTTAAAATATCTATGTTAAAAACACTACAATTTCCAATTTCGTTCAACGAAAAATTATATTTTTCCAAATTTTAATTCCAAACTTCAAAATTCAAAATTAATAATATCCAAAATATTTTTCTCATATTTTATTATCATTTTAATTTTTTCTTTCATGTCCGAATTTAGACTCCAATCGGTTCGGCAAGCCAGATTTCAATCAACCGCAACTATGGCCTAAATTATCGGGCATTACACTCTTCCTCTCCTGGAGCCCTTGAAGTCCCACTTTGAATTTCTCAGAGTCTTCAGGCTCCCATGCCACCTCTCCTACTAGGGTGATATAGCGGTAAGACACTTCATCCTCATGGTGGACTCTCACTACTGCTCTTATCTTGATAGATGACTAAATGTCAAGTCGGTCTCTAGGAAAAGCTGGAACGATATTGTAAACATGATTGTTAAGATCCACAAATCCTAGCTCTATGCTAAATGAGTTGCAGAACCTTTAATAAGAATGTCTCCTGAAGGCTTAGAGGCAATGGACTATAGATGAGAAGCAAACCACCTGGATAGTGCCACGGACTCACTCTTTTGTGCCATATCAAATAGAAGCAATTTGGACTTTTGAATTAAGCCATTGTTATCACCCAAAACAAAGATGTTGTAGGTGAGAAACTAGTGAATGTAGCGAAGCACTGGTGATGTCAAGTGTGTGCGCTCTTTGTCTTCTTGACGTCCCAGTTGCAGTCACTACTAAAATAGGATCAGACATCATGAGGGTGAAATCAACCTCATTGTCATGGATCAATCCCTCATATGGGAGCTTGAAAATCTCTCCAAATTCAGCTGCGGTCAGGAATTTCTCCTGCTTGCAGAGCTGGAAGGAGACTTTCCCAATCAAAAAGACCTGCAATGGGCTAAGAAATTCCAAAGTCAGCTCCCGAAAGGTGGGTCGATAGATGTCAACAAACTCCAGCAAGCCACATTTGTGTAATCAAACTTTCATGTCGGAGGTAAGTCTTAATTTCTTGACACACCCCCAATTGAAGGTTTTCATTGATAAGAGAGGCCATTTTTTGAGGCTAGCATATTTTTGATGGCAATGTTAGAGTATGACATTAAGTAAATAATCCATGTGTAGCTTTGGTGTCGTACTCTTCTTTTTCCCTTTTGATTGACCGGATTGTGAAGCCATTAAGGAGTTTGAAAGTTTGAGAGCAAATGGAAACTCTAGCTTAGGGTTTCAAGTTAGACCCTAAAAGTTAGAAACGAAAGTGATTGAAGTGTTTGGTGATTGATTTTGGCAAGGATATGTGGTAAAAAGGTGTTGGGGAGGCCATATTTGGCTGGAGAGGATGAGAAATCACGACTGTTGCGAGTTTAAAGAGAGAAAGTGAGAGAAAAAGTGCAATTCAGGTTATATTTTGATTAATTAACGACAATGAATGAATGTTCACAGGTGTGAATGATTATGCTCACGGTTAGGCAAGGTAGTGACTTAAATTGAGACTTAGGGCGTCAACTATACTACCTAAAAATTGAGGCATTTTCACGGTCATGACACTGAACAGTCATGAGCGTGAATAAAGTCTATCACGGGATCAAACTGTGATCCAAGGCGAGACACAAGCCATGATCGAATATGTTGGTTTTGGGTACCATTTTCACGGTAGTGATGACTTATTCATGGATGCGAATATCTAAAAATTTATAAAGAATAAAAATAAGTCCTATTCAAGAGTATGTGATATCCAAACATTTCCTAAATATTTTAAACATAAAAAAATACTTTTTCATATAATATGATCATGCAAATCATCAAATAATGACAATATCACTTAAGGTTCATAAAATTTAAAATAAATAAATTATACTCATGACATAAGAATTATCATGTAAGGCAATGTAGTGCCATCAAGCATTCCAAACTCTCTTTTTATAGAGCAGAACCTTTCGTCATTGAGAGACTTGGTAAGAATATCAGCCAATTGGTTATTTGTGTCAATGAATTGTAGCACAACATCTCTATTTTGGACATGATCTTTTAGAAAGTGATGCCTAATGTCTATATGTTTGCTCCTAGAGTGTTGGATAGGGTACTTAGAATTTACGGCACTAGCATTGTCATATTTGATGGGAATATGATCCATAATTTGACCATAATCTTTAAGTTGTTGTCTCATCCAAAGAACTTCAGTGCAACAACAGTCTGCTGCCACATATTCCTCTTTAGTGGTAGATAAGGCAACTGAAACTCGTTTCTTGCTAAACCAAGAAACTAGGCATTCTCTAATGAAGTGACAAGTACTTGAAGTGTTTTTTTCTATCTAATAGATTACCGGCATAATCAGCATCCAAAAATCCAATGATATGAAAAAAAAGTATTCCTAGGATACCATACACCTAGATGTAGAAAGTCATGTAAATATTATAAGATTCTTTTAACAACATTTAAATGTGATTCTTTAGGACATGATTAAAATCTAGCACATAAGCATACACTATACATAATGTCAGGTCTAGAAGCAGTAAGGTATAAAAGAGATCCAATCATACCTCTATAAATCTTTTCATCTATACTTTTACCCTTCTCATTTTTTTCTAACTTTGTTGATGTGCTCATTGGAGTCTTTGCAATCTTACACCCTTCCATTCCAAATTTCTTTAATAGTTCTTTGGTGTACTTGGACTAGTTGATGAAGATTCCATCATTGCATTTCTTGATTTGAAGACCAAGGAAGAACTTGAGCTCACCCGTTATGCTCATTTCAAACTCCCTAGTCATACACTTAGCAAATTTTTGGCAAAGTAATTCATTAGTATACCTGAAAATGATATCATCAACTATAAATTTGAACAAGTAATATATCATGCTTATGCTTTTTAATAAAAAGAGTTGTGTCTACATGTCCTTTTGAAAAATCATTTTCTAATAGAAATGCACTAAGTCTTTCATACTAAGCTCTTGGAGCTTGTTTTAAACCATATAAGGCCTTAGTGAGCTTAAAAACATGATTTGGCAATGTATGACTTTCAAAACCGGGTGGTTGTTCAACATAAACTTCCTCTTCTATAAAGCCATTTAAAAAGGCACTTTTGACATCCATTTGAAAAAGTTTAAAATTAATGTGATATGAAAAATCTAAAAGTATTCTAATTGCTTTTAATCTAGCGACTGGAGCAATAGTTTCATCATAATCTATGCCTTCTTCTTGATTGTACCCTTTGGCAACTAATCTAACCTTATTTTTAGTTATAAGAGCTTGTTCATCTAACTTGTTTCTAAACACCCATTTACTACCAATGATTGGATAGTCCTTGGGTCTAGCAACTAAGTCCAAACCTTATTTCTTTCAAATTGGTTAAGCTCCTCTTGCATAGCAATTACCCAATTTTCATCATTTAGAATCTCATCAATATTTCTTGGCTTAATTTGAGAGACAAAAGCAAGATTAGAATATAAAAGTTTAAGATTAGATCTAGTACTTACTTCTTTAGTAAAATTACCAATGATTTGTTCCATAAGATGGTTTCTTATAAATTTCCACTCATTTGGAAGCTCTTGGGTTCCTTGCTCTTGAGCTTGAGACAGTGAATTATCTTGTTATTGCTCCTCTTGATCATCATCATCTTTTGTTAATGTTCCATCATCTTTTTCATGATCAAGATCAAGCTTTTTCATTGTTCCTACAATATCATCAAAAGCACTACCTTTCACAAGATCAAGTTTACTGGATTCATTAAAAACAATATGCATATATTCTTCTATAATTAATGATCTTTTATTAAACACTCTATAAGCTTTGCTAGAAGTGGATTATCCTAAAAAAACACCTTCATCAAATTTATAAGCAAAATTTATAAAACACTTGCATCCAAATACTTTAAAATATGATATCATAGTTTTTCTTCAATTCCATAACTCAAATGAGGTTTTATTTAAAAGAAATCTTTTGAAAACACGGTCAGAAATATACCACGCGGTATTTATGGCTTCGGCCCAAAAGTAGGTTGGTAAACCATACTCATTGAGATTGTTCGAGCCATTTCAATTAAAGTCCTATTTTTCCTTTCAACTATCCCATTTTGTTGAGGTGTTCTACGAGTTGAACAATTACGATAAATACCATAGTCTAAACAAAAGTTTTTAAAATTTTCATTTTCAAATTCTTTGTCATGATCACTTCTTATTTCAAAAATAAAATATCTTTTTGTCATTTTGAACTCTTTTGGCAAAGTTTTTAAAGGATTCAAAAGCATCACTCTTTTGAGCCAAGAAAATTACACATGTGAATCTAAAGTAATCGTCAATGATAATAAATGCATATTATTTACCTCCTAAACTAGCAATTCTAGTTGGTCCAAAAAGATCTAAATGAAAAAGTTGTAGTAGTTTAGAGGTACTTACCATATTTTTAGACTTGAATGATGTTTTGTGTTGTTTTCCTCTTTGACATGGTTCACATGTCTTATCCTTTTCAAATTTGACTTTTGATAGTCCATTTACTAGCTCTCTTTGCTAAGGCTTTGAATTAAATCCATGTTTACATGTCTAAGCCGTCTATGTCATAACCAAGGCTCATCGCTAATGGTCATAAGACACTTAGAGGAGAGGTTAGATATCTTGTGTAAGTCTATTATGTAAGTATTGTCATCTCTACCTCCTTTGAATATCTCTTAGCCATTTAGAGTGGTTACAAGACATTTATTAGAGGTAAAGGTGACTTGGTTTCCCTTATCACATAATGGACTTACACTTAACAAGTTTTGTTTTAAACCATCAACAAGCAAAACATCTTCAATTAAAGTTCCACCATTTAAACCAATAGATCCAATGCCAATTACCTTACCCATGACATTATTTCCAAAAGTTACCTTACCACCATCAATCCTTTTGATTTGGGTGAAGAGACTTTTGTTACCGGTCATATGGCTTGAGCATCCACTATCCACTAGCCAAGCATTTTCCTTTGATGTGGATTTGAGGCATACCTACAAAACCATAATTTAGGTTTGGTTTTTAGGTACCCAAATGAACTTGGTCTTTAGGGGTTAGCACTAGAAGGTTCCCAATTAGCCTTCTTTATAAAACAATATTTATTTATATGTCCAATTCTCATGCAGTAGTGACATTATTTAGACTTATGTATGCTTTTTTCATTTTTCCATGTATTTAGGCTTTGTTATTTTCCTAGGTGGTGTTTGTGCACAATCACATAAACATGCATTAATGATAGGTGATTTCCTAGGTGCATGCTTCTTGTATAAGAAAGCATGATTGCCTTTTTAGGGTTTCACTTTTGAGCTAAATGACCCTTGATTACTCTTATTTTGAGTAGAGGGTTTTGTGTGGGGTTTGGGTATTAACAAACCTTACTTCTTTCCCCAATCTCGATTGGGGGTTTCACTAACATTTGAAGTTTTACAATGAATTTTTATCAATAGCTCACTCCTAACTATGGTGTTTCTCTCTTGGATAACACCTAACCTAGAAACAACTCTTGTGTTTTAATGACTAATACAACGACCAAATCCTTGTGTTTTTACGGCTCACACAAAAAATCCTTACAAGTGTTTCACTCATAACCCAACTCACTCAAACTCACTTTTGAGTAATCGATTATAAGATGAAAACACTCATCAACCAAAATGCTCAGAAATTATGAGCAATTTATGGTTGTACAATCTCAAATAATGAAAGTTATTGAATCAAAAATAAATATACAAGGCTATACAAGATTATAAGAATGAATGATTGTTTTTCTACCATATGAAGTTTTGATAACAAAGAGATGAAATGAAGAAACTCTAAAATTGAATTAATGAAAAAACAAAAGCTAAGCTATACAACTTATATACTGCAGTTGGTTAATTAATTCTCGTAAATCTAGAAACTAATTAACTATAAAGAAGGAAACTACTAAAGATATAGTACTATAAACTACTTGTTATTTGTAATTGGAAACAAATGACATTCAAGTTAGCAAAGTGTCCCAATTTAAAAATGTGATAATTTAATAGTAAAAGATGGAAAAAGAAAAAAAGTAGAGCTGAACCTAGGATCATTGTCACGCCTGAACATGTCAGGGTCGATAAGAAATCGAGCGTATTTATGACCAAAATAGTTTCAATACAATCAGAGTTAAATTACGGACTTAATGGAAGTGATGAAATAAAATATGAATATTTAATATTAAATAATTGAGTGAAGTCGTAAAGTTGGACTAAAATGTAAAAATGTGGTTTTCGCTCCGACTCGCGATTAGTAGAACCGAAGACATCTACAAATAGAATAAATTGTGTTATGAATATTAGTGTATCTAATTATTAAAAATTAATTAGTTTATGCCATGAATTTGGAAAAATGAAAATTAGAGTGGGGTTTATTTTGAAAAGAGAAAAAATTTGACAACTAAAAAGAAAATTATAGAAATAGTTAAGAATAAGCCTGATTAATTAAAATAACTAAAGTTTAATTAAAACTTAGTCTAACATGCATGTTCTGCGCGTGTAATGCGTACAAATGGGTAAAGAATGGGGTATAATATGTGAGGTGGCATCATTTTGTTAAAAGATGACATTTTCTTCACTGAAGTAAAAAAAAAAAAAAATAGAAAGTGTGGCCGCAGTACCTCTATGGTTCTGGAATCATAATCAATTATTTGCAGCGTTCCTCTACTGAAGCGCGCTATATAGCCTCTCAGAGACTCACCCTTCATCTGTTTAATCGTCTCAACGTAACTGAAATTTCTCTACGCGGAACACTAGCCGCAAAGTACCTCATGAGTCATGACCGTTAAAGAAAGATCTGGAAAAGACTTGTCATTGACCGCTTCCTGACCGTTAAACCAGCTTCTAGCTGCTCCAGTCAAAAGTACTGGGAATGCCTTGCATATGATTGCATCTAACTTGGTTTGGAGCTCTAAAACCGCCTTGTAATTGTTTACATGTTCCTTTGGATTGGCTATCCCATCATACAAGGTGAATGTTGGCATCCAAAACTTTTTAGGCATCTTCCTTCTATATTTTCGTCACAAAAGTCGATGTGGTCCGCAAACTCAAAGCACTAGTACTCTGATCATCACACTCCGCTTTGAACTGCTCCATCATTTTGTTAAAGTGCTTGTCCAAGTCGTCTTTTTTTTTACTCGTTTTGATTTGTTTTCCAGCGAAGTCCTTTCAACCTCCCTATCATTCATCACACTGTTCCCACCAGAGTCAGAATTGGACTCATTCTCTTATTCCACCTTAGCTCGCATCTTACCACGCTTTCTTGTTTCAGTGTTTACTGGCTCATCTTGATTCTCAAGCCTTGGAGGGCTTTCTTTACTCTGACTCTTCGTTTGTTCGTTTCTCTTTTCTTGATTTTTTTTCCAAGGTTGAATCTTGATTTCCATGGCAGACCATCATTTTAGCAGCTACTGTTTGGGGTGGGGGTCATGATCCAAGCTACTGGAGCATTTGATCGAGTTGCTTAATTTGCTAGTTGAGTTAGCTGTGTTATTATTGATCCTTGGTCCATTGCAGGGCTTCTATGGCTGACGTGCGCATGTCCTTCAGGCATCAAGGTCGTAACTGTGTTACGGTGGTTTTGCATGGAAGTTGGGGTTGCAAATAACTATCCAATTTCCTTCTTTTAGCTTTCCACTGCTTTCCATTTTCCCCATATTTCCTTATCTCCCAGATTCTTTCCGTTTTGATGTTATATCGTATCCTTCTCTTATGCATATCCTTTTTCCTAGGTCATAGATTTTGTGTGTTGCGGCTTTTAACAACTCATTTTCCCGTTTGTCTCGTGTTCTTCTCATCATGGGCCTTCGGGCCTTATACCCACTTTGTAGCCGTTCTCCAGCATTGCTTTCAGCTTAGGCCGCATTTGAGCCCATGTTCTAATTTGGATCACACTCTCATATCCTACTAGTAAGTAACTCGCGTTGCGTCGGAGTATAAATCTTATATTGTAAATGCAACAAATAACTTTAAATTATAATAAAAGTAATATATATATATATATATATAATACAGACTCATTTAAAATATAGTTAAAAAAACACACATACAATATTTTACTTAAAAAAGAAATTAATAATATAACATTTAATTATTTATAATAAGTACAATATTTATTAGGATCAATAAATGCATTAAGTGTTAAATAGACTATTTTTAGTATAAATAAAATTATATAAAATTATTGAAATATATTTACATATCACATTCAAAATTAAGTCTAAAGTATAATATATTTGCCTTATTTTTATATTAATATATTTTTCTCTTTTTTAAATATGTAAATGCAAAAAAACAAATATATTAATTTTTATATCAATTTTTAAAAATAAATTCCACTAATTCTATAAAATTTATTTATACTAAAGATGTACTGAGCCTTTTAACTTATAATCAACATTACCAAATTTTTATCAAACACTTTTATTATTATTATTATTATTATTATTATTATTATTATTATTATTATTATTATTATTATTATTATTATTATTATTATTATTATTATTATTTCTGAAATCGAATGGAGACTGAAGCCCAACAATAAAAATTTAGTATTATTTTTTTTCATTTGTAATTTCTTTTAGAAAAGAAAATATGAAAAAAATTTATTAATTATAAATTTACTTAGGATTTATTTGATTCAATTGTTTTATATAGTAAATATAAAAAAGAAAAAAATCATTAAAATTAATTTTGCTCTTTAAAAAATTCCAATATAAAATCATTTATGTTATATGAAAAACAATGATTTTACTGCATTTTTTTATTTTGAAATCCAAAAACAATTTGTGAGAGTTTTTTTATTATTGTAATAAATAATTTTGATGATGACAATAGTTCTGTTTCATCAATTTTTTTTTTGGTAGTATTATTCGACAAATAAATCCCAAGGCAAAAAATGAAAAAGAGAAAAAATAAAAAATAAAAAAAAATAAAAAGAAGGAAGGAAGTTGTTTCACGCAGACGAAGGTGTGGATGTTGGTGAGCCAACCCTGTAAGCTTGCTGGCTATCGAAATTAGTAATTAATATCTTTTAATTACATAATTTATTATACAAAAAAATAAAAATAAAAATCCATAAATCAAATCACATCGCATAGGCCTGTTACAATGTCATTTCATCATGTCAGTTAATAAAAAAAATTAGAATCAATTCATAAAAAAAAAAATGAAAATATCAAAAATCCCTCAAACCTGCCCTCTGCTATTGCCTCCTTCCTCCCACCCTCAAACCCAAATCGAAAACCTTAACTCTTGGTTGCCGCTCTTTCTTGTGCCCACCCTCATATTCACATCTTCTTCTTCATCCCTACCCCTTAGTCAAGTTCATGACATCTCGTCTTCACTGTTTATGTCTCCGTCTAATTTTCGGTCCCTCAAAAATTTCTCTAGCCGACTCTCATTGGAAATTGGGGATTCTGTGCTGGTTAAAGGTTTTTTAGTGAGAGAGTGGGTTTTTTTGTTGTATTTGGGAGGGGAGACGGTGAGGTTGTGTGCCTAAAACAGTGAAGTTTCAGCTTGCTGCATTTGGGAGGGGAGACGATGTCGGGAAGAGGGTGGGTGAAGGTTCAGTCGTTGCATTTGGGGAAAAAGCTGGCATACAGGGTATTGCTTTGTTGAGTGTAGGAGTACTGCTGCTGCTGCATTTGGGGGAAGAGTTGCTGTTGCGGGGGTGTGAGATGACGTCGTTTTGGCTATTGGAGACACATAGGGACAATTTAGGAAGTTTACTATCCATACCACGGTAGTAAACTGTGAAGCTCACCCAGCTTTAATGTATTTATACATATCATATATAATATAAAAAATAATTAACACAAAATAATATATCATATATCATATATAATATAAAATAATTTGGATCACATTCTTATATGGTATATCATATATAACATAAAATAATAATAAAAGTTATAATTTTTAGATAATAAAAAATTATTATTAATTAATATAAGTATAAATAAAAAAAATAATTTCACATTAAATATTTAAAAACTGGCTTTTGTTATAAATAGCTGGAAAAGTTCAAATTCTAAAACTGATAACTTTTTCTTTTATTTTACTAAACATCCAACTTAGTTTTTAGCTTATTAAATGGCTAAAAGTTTAATGTTCCAAAGACACTCACTTTCTCATTTTCTACCCTATATAGAAATAATTATTTAAAAAATCAATAAAAATATAATTATTTAGAAATTAAATAAAACAAAAATGATTATTTGAAAATTCAATTAAATAAAATAAAACAAAAAGAATTCAATAGAATGGATGCGACAAATTCAGGAACCAAATATCAAATTATGCTTTTTGCTTACGAGTTCATTACTTGAAGGGTTTAAGCTAAATGAGGTGCAGCAGTAGAAGAGAGGCTATTTTAGCTTACTGAGGAATAAATAATAAAGAACGGTCCTACTAAATATGTTTATTGATATGAATTGACAACATTCTTTGCATTTAACCAAAATAACTTCCAATATACTTGGAAGAAATTGGTGTTGAAAATTGCTGGATTTTACATAATGATGGATAAGAACAGAAATAAACATTCTAATATGTATATTAACTAGCTCATTGGGAATATACAGAACACCTTCAAGGCTCCAAATGAAAAGCATGCTATAGCAAAAGATGACAACAACAAAAAGGAATGCAACTACAGCTCATATGCGCCTATATTCATCTCCACAGTCACCTATCACTGTCATCAGATCTTTCCCTTTCTTGGAAACTTCTTGTATGCTACTTACATCCTCCTCATCGAGAACTACTGAAAATATAGCATTGGCATCATAGATATGCTCAGACAAACCAAGCCGAACACCTATCATGGACCCTGCCACAGCTGGCTGCACTTGTACAAATCATACCAGAAGAATGGAAAGAAGAATAAGAACTATGGTAGAGATGATTTCATGAAAGCTTAAGAAGTTAATATAATTAACCTGATCTAGTATGTATCTCACAGCAACAGTTGGAATTGAGACTCCATGTTTAGTGGCTATCTTTTTAAGGGTCTGCAGCAAAACTTGGAACTGACTCCATCCCCCCCAAGCATCCACCATCTGCCACATTTGTTATACAATCTCATGTCACATTGTGTAAAACTTTAAATAGTCCAAACCTTAAATTTCTCTTCTTCTAATGCAATCTAATTACACATTTTGCTTGAAGTGAAGAAGCTATATGAGAACTACAAATATATAAAACAAATTTAAATTCCCAAAGAGCATGTTTCGTATATTTTTTTCGTATTTTTTTAATTAAAACATTTTATATTCCTAAAAATGCCCTTAACAAAATTAGACTGAACATAAAAATAGGATTTTAATTCCTATTATATGAACATACCAAAAAAAATATTAGAATTTTAAAACACCAATATAGGAATAGGATTCTATTTCTCGTTCTTTTGGTGTACCAAACATGCCAAAAAAGTATTAGTAAATGACGAAGAGCAATGTGCAGCCCCAGGGCCCTTAACATTAATACTCGATTCATGTGATTTATGAATGACCCTCCTCATAACCATATAAGAAGGTTCAAATGAACATAAACAAACAGAAAAGCTAACATCATAGCCTATGAGATAAATTCACCCTAAAACCACCTCAAGAAAAGAAGGCAAACTCACTATAGCTAAATAATATGGCATGATTGTGAGAGTGATAAGATCAGCAATGACAAAGCAGTGAGTTCCACAGTTTTGTAGTATTGATTTTCTAAAGAATCTGAAAGATGCTGTTAACTCAATCCTTAAGTTCACAGCACCAACTTGTATCTTGACGTTTCCGGCAGAAATAGAGTTCAATTTAGTTAGAAATCTTGGTAATTCTGATTTTTAAAATCAACTCTTTGGGTTTACTTCCAAATCACTCTTCAATTCATATCTTCAAAGAGGCAAGGATTAATGCATTCAAAATTCTCATACTCTTTTATACTTCTGGAGGGAAGGAGTGTTTAAAGGGGGCCCAGCAAAAGGAATGGCCAAGTTGGTGTCCAGGAATTTCTCAGATAGCAACCCACCCATTACAGTCCCATACCTGCATTTGTCAATTATAAAACGAATAAATAATGCAAATTAAATGATTAAATTGTATTATTATGTCATCAAACTAACAGAACTTTCTTGGTTACATTATGAACAATTGAATATAACTGAACCTGAAGAGATTTGGTAAACAAATAATATGAAAAAAAAATGAATCTCAACAAACATTTACTCTTCTATCATTTTAGGATCATGATCAGGATCCTATAAGGTGTGTGCAAACATGCATAAGCATGATTGAGAGAGAGATATACGTAATAAGTTTAACTCCAGTAAGTTCACAGAGCTCTGCCATTTTCTGCTGAGGACGCATATCAACAACTGAATGTTGCACCTGATGGAATCAGAGCATATCAGTTACCAACAGCTGTAATATACTGACAAATGTAGCCTCACCAAGATACTCAGAAAATTCAAAATTTCAAGATTCACCTGATTGCTGACAACAGGGATATCGTTTTCCAGAATTATCTGTAACCTCTCAGTGTCAAAATTTGTCAAAGCAACAGTCTTAATTTTACCTGCAAGCCACTTACTGAAGTAATGCAATCAATCAAAATATATGGACTAATATTTAAAAAGTATAACAAACATGAATACTGTTAACCTTCTTCTTTTAGGTCTGTCAGATGTTTAAGAGCATCAAGGTAGCCAGGATTGGAATAGTCCCACCTACACAAGTTCCATGTGCAGAAAATTCTTGTTTAAAAAACCATAATATTTAAATATTTTTGAAAAGAACTTGCTGTTGACTAAATCAAACTCGAGTGTCTTAACCTTATTACAATTTTGAGTGACACATATCAGAACTTTAAAAGAAAAAACAAATCACTTCATATCATACACAATCATCCAATTTGGAGATGTTAAACCCAACATCAAATGAAGCGGAAAATAATACCAATGAAATTGAAGCATGTCCAGCGAAGATACATCCATTCTCTTTCTTGAAACGTTGATACTCTCCCTGACAAAGCTACTTGTCATCTTAACCGGTGGTGGCACCCACTTCGTAAGACTGCATTGCATAATACATTGGTTAAGCATACACCCAGAATTTCATTACTACATGTCAAGCTTCCTATCCATGTAAAAAGAGGTGCATATTTACTCATTATCATCCAATATAGTATCCATCAAAGTCCAAACCATAGCCTCAAGATTTTGTGTCAACTGAGGATTATTAATGCAATTACAGCTCACCCTCTAATTTGATCCAAGAACTCTGGTGGGCGTTCTTGGCGTATTCGATTAATGAAAATGCCATAAAGATCTTCAGCAGGTCCATCTGCAAGAAAGGCCAACCAATGAGAAAGTCAATCACTGGATACAAGAAAAAAACAATACGCTACTTGATTTCTCTAAAACAATGCATCAAAACATAAGCTGATTATACTATACACTATACACACTAGAGTTACTGGTGAGTCATATCTGGTTTCGAGACTTAAACCATATATATCCCTTCCTTTACCATCCAACTAAATAATAATTTAGGTCTAATCAACCATATCAAAGATATGAAAAAGAAAAGCTATTTCATTGGAATCCTATTACATATATCAGCCATATCAAAAGTAGCCAGTCCAGCATCAGCATATTGAAGCATAGCATCAACAGCACTATCACGATCAATCCTGCCCCAGCCACCGCTTGTCTGCCACATCCCATTCACAACTCTACATATATCTAATGAATCCTTCCCATTCTTCACGGTAATTTTGCGGTTCTCTTCAGTTAACACACATTGCAATGGCTTCAAAGTGAGGTTTCTAAACTGACTAACTCTTCTAGTTTCCAGTTCAAGTGGGCTGAAGCTGAAGCCGCTAAAAGAATGGTGTGTGCATTGTGCCATTTCAATAGAAGTGCCCCACTATCCACAAAAAAGAGAAGTCTTATGTAAAATTTTTGTCGTCCTTTTTTTTTTAATAAAAAAAAAATTCTCCAAAATTCTAGTAATCTTATCTTATCTGCTTCCATGTCTAATTCTTCACCATTAGTTCCACTAAATTAGATGGTCTATATTGAAGAGCCACAGGTGGCCTATACGAAAAATGCCTGATTGCCTATGGGCGTTTTAGTCAAATTTTGGAATTAATAGAGAGAGTTTGATTAAAATACAAAAAAGGTAAGGCTTTAACGCAAATAAACAAATATTGAGGAACTTGCTGGGGAAAAAAAAAGAAACCAACAAAGTAAATTCATAATTTAAAAACAAGGGCAAAAAAAGGGTTTTACAGTGAGTCAATTTCTTTCAAATGATAATAAATAATGTACATACAATGGTCGGCCATGTCGAAGGTGGAGAGGCCAGCGTCTGCATACTGCATCATAGCTTCGACAGCATTGTCGCGGTCAATACGGCCCCAGCCACCGCTTGTTTGCCACATTCCGTTGAGGACTCGGCATATTTCGAGCGAATCATTCCCGTTCTTCACCGTCACTCGGCCGGACTCGGTGGTTGCAACGCAGCACCTGACCGGATTAACACCGAGTCTCCATGACTGGGGCCGGACAGAAGCTGAAGTGGGTTTCAAGGCGAAGATAAAGGAGCTAGAATGATGTACGGACGCTGACATAGTTTTAGCTGATATAACAAGGAGACTTGGGAATTTAGGAATTAGGATTAGATATTTGGCGCTAAAGATGTTGGCTTTTTGAGGATATAAACATTGGAAAACATGAGAAAGGGGTAGATAGAATAAAATATTGAATTATTCTGTACTGTTCAAATATATATATATATATTAAATTAAATATGAATAATCTATCTAATATAATAAAGCGCGAGACAAGGAATAACTGCAGCAACTATAGTATTTTGCCGATTTTATCTTCCGCGTTTAGTTTTAAAACGCCATCATTAGAGGTGATAATAAATAAAATATCCACAAAAAGTAATATTTTTATATTTTTAAAATTGATTGATATTATCTAATAAATATTTAAATTTTATAATTACCTGTTTATTATTAAAAATATATATAATTTAAATGAATTAAATAATTAAAATTTTAAAAATATATAACTAATTCTCTATAAATTTTATTATAAAATCAAATAAAACAAAAAAATATAAAAATAAATTCAACTCATAATTTCAAATAATTTATCAAATATTTCAAAAATAATGATAAAATAATAAAAATATAAATCTCCAACTTCTAACTATATTTATAATTCATCAACCTATAAAAATATTAACATATATATATATATAATTATTTCATTATCAATATTTTCATATCTAGTCTGGTCAATGAATTGGAAAAAGCATGAGTTCAAGGGTCGGAAGTTCAATCGAAACTGAACTGGTTATAGTGAAATTCTATGAAAATATAATTTTTAATATATCTATACATAGAAAATATAAAATATATACGCACACTAAACTTATCTCATGTAAGATAATATGATCAAAATATTAATATTCATGATTCAATTTAATTCACAATTATATTTAAAAAAATTCTCAAATATGATAATGTATATATTTTATTTATGATTTTAATGATAATAACATTGATTAAATTATATGCTTTTAATTTTTAAAAATCGAAACCACCAAAAATTTTAAAAAATTATAATATTCATTTCTCAATTAAAATAATATTTTCAATAAAAATCCAAATAATTTATATAAAAAATTTGTCACAATTTATAATAATAATGAAAACACAACTAAATTTGATTTTATCAATTATATATAATTTTATAGATATATCTTCTAAATACAAAAGAAAATTTTATACAAAATTAGATATGAAAACAAACATATTGATGCAAAGTGGCCCAACGGTATTGTCTCAATAACCTTGTTACCTCTCCCATGATCGAGTCCTACAGAGAGCAATTTTCAACCACTTGTTTAACTAGTTCAACCAGCTAGTTCACTCGTTTCCCTTCTAGGTGGAAGCATCTTCAATTTGAAGGTGTTAATCGGTATGATTTTTTAGTCAGTTCACAGATTTACTGATCAAACTAGCTGGTTCAGGCCAGTTTTAATAATCATAATAATGATACTCAATAAATTACAATAAAATAAATTGCGCATTTGTATAATTACATTCATATTTTATATATATTTATATATAACATATAAACTCATGACGAGTTAAATATTATTACCCAAAATTCTAATAAGGTTACTTATTATGATATAAATGAGTTTGGATAGATATGTATATCTGTAAAATCCAAACTCGTTGCCACCTTTAGCCACTGTCGAGCACTAAGTGTCTTCAAAATGTTACCATCCAATAAAATGGTCACTCCCATCAATGAATGACATTGTCTTAACTTGCCCGTCTAACTTCCCTCCAACTAATAACGTCGTTCCAAGTGTTATATACATCATTCCAAATGTTAAGCTCCTTACCATAACATTGACCAAAAATGTCTCTACATGAAATTAAGCATATTTGACCACCAAATGATCGCGTAAAAGTTTGCCTAACACTTTCTCCCACTACCAAATGCCACCAATAGCAACGGTCACCTTTTGTTAATTTAGGACATGATTGACAAGCATGTTTCACAATCAAATGCAATAAACTGATAGAAAATTGGGTACATTCGTGACCATAATAGAAGTGATATAATCAAAGTCTAAATTTAGACTTAATATAAATAAGAAAGTTAGTTATGAACACGGTACGTTAAGTTTCTACACAAAACCCGATAAAATGACCAAATAGTAATTTCATAATTTTAACATCAGTGTGTGATTGCACATCTGAAGACATTAAGACATAGTATATGTTGAAAATATGACTATCGGTGTATTTCTATGTTGAAACTCCAAAGTTTAGCTGAAATTGAAGTAATAAAGTTTAGGGTTTAGGTTCATGGAATTAGTAAAAAGTGCAAAGACCATTCGGAAAGTTTACCAACCGAAAATAATTAATCACGATTAATTATGTTAAAGTGAGGGTAATTAGAGTTAATCCTTGGTGCATGTGTGCCAAGTGTAATGCATGAATACTAATGATTAAGATTAGGAACACATATAAAAAGCTTATGGAAGATGACATTTCATTTTTTTTCTTTCTTCTTTCATAAAGCTGCATCATTTTTCATTTCTTTAACTAGGTTGTTGTCCACCCACTCTAACCCAACCCAAGACCTTATCTTCTCATTTTTTTCATTTTTTCTCCTCATTTTCACTTGCCAAACACACAAAAATTAAACCAATGAGAAGAAGTTTTGTAGAAGCTAACTTTTTCTAGTTAAGACAAGTGAAGCCAAGAGGAAGAGAAGGAATTTTGGGTTCAACCAAAGAGAGATCCTCTTTTAGAAATTTTTGCATGTCTCCCTAACTGAGATATTGAGCTTTGCATGTTGAAGTTGGGATATGGAGCCTCTTTGTTTTAGGTAATGGCCGAAACTTCCATCTCATTCATCTCCCTTTTTGATTTCTTTCTTCTAGTTCTTTTGTTTTGAATCCGTGAAAGGTTAATCCTTTTTTCATTCTTTTCTTTTTTTTTTGTGTTGGTCATGTATTTGAAGCTTGGCATGAAAAGGGAGTTTGGCTGATACATGAATGGAAACATTCATGCTTTGTACGAGTTAGAGACAAGAAAAATAGTGATAGGTGTGAACTTCTCTTTGAACCCCGAAAGTGAGATGGGACAAAACTTGAGAATTATAAACCTTTTGGACAAGGGTGATTAAGAACCAAAATGGCATTTTAGATCCAAAGTCCTCATATGGTCGAGATGTATATGGGAGAAATTGAGAATTTTACTTAAGTCAAACATTGAATGGAGAAGGACCTATGACCATATAGGGAGTAAAATTAGAAGACTTACAAACCTATTGAATAAAAAAATGAATTTAAGATGTTTAAGAATCCAAATAGAATTTGATTAAGTGATAGCAATGGTGATATAAAAAAAAAACTATTTTTAAGAGAACATTGATCAATGGCTGAGAGACAGAAGTGTAAAAATGAGAGTTAGATAAATTGTTTGAACCCGATTGAAGAGAAATAAAACTTTAGGACCGAAGAACATTTTAGTTATATATTTAAGGACCAAATTCTATAAAGGAATGAGAAAAAGTCATGTTGTAGAAATTAAAGTGCTAAGAGAGGTCTAAAAAACGAGCTAACCCTGAATCCATAAGTTTAGAATATGAGTTATAACACGTCAAATCAAACATACATTGTAGAATAATGTAACAATCTCATTAAACATAACCTAATATCATGTCTCGAAGAACATGACAGTCACACAAAACTTCATATTAGACTAACATTCAGAACCACAAATTTACATGAGGGGCAATGTATTAATTTTTGGGAGACAATCTTTTATTTAATTTAGAGATATGTCTATTATATGAATGCATATTTATAGATTTGCGCATATTTTTGTCAGGCACCATTGCACCTTGAGCATCCATGCCAGACAAAAGAAAAAATCTGATAGATGTGCAATAGAAATATGTCAGGTTTGTGCAAGATTTATGATAATAACCATTAAAGTAAAACTAATTAAAAATGGAATTATGCTTGTCTATTTGAATTATATGTTCATTGTATGGTAACATGTTATGCTTTGTTTGTGTCTAAGCATTAACTCTACTATATGTGTGTATCTATAACATATTCAATGTAAGCCTAAAATAACTATATAAAAACGTTTGTACAATATGATAAGTATGCATATATATAAGTGAAGTTTTGTTGTATGCTAAACGTGTTATGTATGTCGATGGAATGTTGAGGATTTTATAATATGTGAGGAACCCTAACATGACGTTATAAGCTATATATATGTGTACGATTAGTATAGTGTTATAAGAAATGTTATGCATTGTATGAACCACTATGGTATACACATTATAGTATGGCATACGTATGCTATAATGCCTATAACTTTAGATGCTAGTAGTAAACTCATAATTAGTAATTTTTGAATATGAAATGACATAATAAATCTAAGGATTATAATAAGCATACATAATACAAAAATTTTTTTAATATGTTTGTGTTATACTATAATCACATAACATGAATCAGAATTGATAAGTATGAAAATACTGGGAATAATTGTAACACCCCCTCACCCCAGCAGCTTGTGCTTGGATGAGAGTGTGCTACGCTAACTTTATCTGTTAAAATATCATTTTTAACATTTGTATACATGAAAACCATTCCTATATTTTTTTTCATTTACTATTTATTTACTTTGCATTTTTAAGGAAATATAACATAAAAGTTAAACTACCTTTATATATAGTAACATGTTCTTTACAAAACATACTATTTATTTTACAAATACTACAAAATAAAATTTACAAGATAATATACAAAAGTTGTGTAACCCATGATATGTGCAACAGGCTGCTTTACTGGATTAGGTCACCGCTGTCTTCATCTACTATCTTCTATTTATTCTTTACTAAATCTGCGTGAGAAAACTCTCACTCTAAGCTCTTGGCTTAATGGTGCATATAAATAAGGTAATAAACTATTTTTAATGTCACATGCTTTGACATGTAACAATTTATGATCAAATCATGCAAACATACATTTCATAATATTCTAGTATGCATAACATCATTTCACGATTTCTTTTTTTTTATTATTTTTTTTTTTATTTTCAAGAATTCGTTTATGTTCCAACACTCAATCATCTATTAATGCATGTCACAAATCATACTTAATCAATTTTTTTCCATGCAACTTACATTTCATAAATTTTAGTCTTTTATATCTTATGTTTATTTTACTTTATCAAATCATTATTATCCATAGCTTGTTATTGCCCACAACACTAAATCTTCTTTTTATCCATGTCAAAATTCGTAATTCCATTTTTATTTTCAATAATTCATTTATGTTTCATAACTTATTTATTTATATTTTCAATTATGCCCAAGACACCTATGAACCACTGACTAGGATAACGAAGTTGTCATCCAGGTACTTAAGAGTGCCACCCGGGCAATATGATGTGCACATATAAGTGCCAAACTCGGCATAGATAACAATGTCAAACTCGGAGTAGATAACCGTTCCATACCCGACATAGATAATAATTTCATCCCGGCGTAGATAATAATGTCAAACTCGGTGTAGATAACAATGTCAAATCCGGTGTAAATAATCATACCAATAATGGATTTAATCATTTTCATCGTACTTCCCCCCTATTTGGCATGCCAAACTATCCTAAGTTGGTTCTAGTTAGGTGTTCTAGGGCTTATACAATTTTATTAAAATTCATAACAATTAATTTCATACTTTTCATGCATGTAATATCTCAAAATAATCACATAATCACTCAATTAAAATAATATTTGCATAATATAACAAAGTTCTCATCATTTTACTCATTTCATTTCTCAACTCACATGCTGCCCTGTCACTAGCAGATTCTATTCTTTGTTTTGGACTTTAATTTTGGTTCTGTTCCGTTCTGAATTTAGTTATATGATCTTCTTAACAATTTTAGGTATGGATCTTAGATTTAATATGAAACTTGAATCACTTAATAATGAGGTTTTATCAAAAGATATGATAAAATGAACATTGATTGGTCACTAGCAATTCTGCCCAGAATTTTCTAGACAGATTATAAGTCTGAACTTTATGAATTGTTCTGGATAGTTACAGACATATTCAGATATTATGGTCCAAATAAAAATTATAGAACTATATATTAACTATCAAAATGAACAAATAACACACAAATCCAAGCTCCAGAACTCAAGTTATAACAGTTTAAGCACTTACTGCTCATTACTAACAATTCTGCCCAGAATTTCTGGATAGATTCTATGTCCGAACTTTATGAATTTTTCGGGACAATTACAAACATATTCTGGTTTTATGGTCTAAATAAAAGTTATATCCTTATGTCTTATCTTTCAAACCCAACAAACAATATGCAAAACCGAGTTCCAGAAATTAAGTTATAAATTTAAGTGAACACTGCTCATCAATTTCTAGCAAGGAACATACAAGCTAATCACATTCAATTTTTACCAAATTAAATCCTAAGTCTAGCAAACATGCATCTCCAAGATTTTCATCACAAAATAATATTAATTCAGAATCATCAACATGCCAAATAATCAAATCATGCAAATAAAAAAATTAAAATAGACTATTGCCTTAGGTTATGCACAAACCTCTCTTTTTCTCTTTTCTTTCCCTTTATTTCTCTTTCTCCTTTCCTTTGCTCCTTTGATCTAGCTCCTTGTCAATTTGAGTTCCTAAAATAATCAGATTATTAAAACTTCATAAACCCTAATCTCTCTCCTTTTCCTTACTCTCTTAAGCTTCCTTGAGCATGAAGATAGAATTTTCCCTTACTTTTTCTCTCTTTTCTCACTTTCTTTCACTAAAACTAAGCTTTGGCTATGAAGGAACAAGGAAAAACGTGGCTGGTGTGGAGAACAAAATTTTCCTCAATGAAAAATGGATAAGGAAGAGGAAAAAATAATCAAGAAGAAGATGAAAAAAGTCATTAAGATGGGGGGACACCTAAGCTCAATCTAGAAGCTTTCATTAATGTTAAATGCATGTATGCTAATTAGCTTCTTAAACTTTTCCACTTGGTGTGTTATGCTTAAAGAAACATGGAAGACACTTAATGATGGGAAAATTCTAGATCAAGAGTGATAATTAAGAAAGGATAAGCACTTAAGAATAAAGTGACAAAAGTACTTAATTAATGGAGACACCTAAGCATTTTCTATAAATTTTTCATTAATTTCTAATTCATGTATGTCAATTGACTTCTTAAAATATGCCACTTGGTGTGACCTGCCTCCATATTTATGTTCCAATTCATGCATTTAATTTATGATTATCCCAATTAATGCTCAAATTTTTGGTAAATTGCAAATTGACCCCTAAACTTTTCAAAATTTGCAATTTAATCCTTTACCGAAATTTAACATCTTAAAATATTTTAAACACTTTATTAGGTATTTTTCACACTTAATTGCCATTATTTTAATAATTTTTTATAGAAATTTAATTTTAGATTTCAGTCAAACCGACGAGTCAATTTAACAACTCGCGTGACTTAAGTCTAAATTAGTGGATTTGATATTCTCTCCGCCTTAAAATATATTTCTTCCTTGAAATTTACCTGTTAACTCTGTGAACAACTAAGGATATTGCTTCTTCATTACTTCTTCATTCTGCCATGTGGTTCCTTCAGTAGCATGATTCTGCCATAACACTTTAACTAATGGAACTTTCTTGTTTCGTATAACTTTTTCTTCACGTACTAATATAGCCACCGGTTCCTCTTCATAAGTCAAGTCAGTCTGCACTTCTATCTCCTCAGTTGGTATGACTTGAGTCGGATCAGACCTATATCTCCTTAGCATCGACACATAAAAAACATTATGGATTTTATCTAACTCTGGTGGAAGTGTTAACCGATATGCCACTAGTCCGATTCTTTCCAAAAAATCTCATAAGGACCAATGAACCTTAGACTTAACTTTCCCTTTTTACCGAATCTCAATACTTTTTTCCAAGGAAAAACTTTAAGAAATACTTTAGCTCCCACAACATACTTTATATCTCGCCTCTTAAGGTCAGCATATGATTTTTGTCGATCTTGAGCTACTTTCAATCTTTCTTAGATAATTCTAACCTTTTCATCTATTTGTTGCACTAACTCTGGCCCTATCAACTTCTTTTCACTCAATTCGGTCCAACAGATTGGTGTCCTGCATTTTCTTCCATACAATACCTCATACGGAGCCATGCCTATGCTTGTCTGATAACTATTGTTGTAGGCAAATTCCATAAGAGGTAAATATCTATCCCAACTTCCCTCAAACTCAAGCAGACAACTTTTGATCATATTATCTAACAATTGAATAACTCTATTCGATTGTCCATCCATCTGCGGATGAAAAGCCATGCTAAAATTGAGTCGAGTCCCCAAAGCTTGTTGTAGACTCTTTTAGAATTGTGAAGTAAATCTGGGATCTCTATCAGATATGATGGACATTGGCACTCCATGTAACCTTACTATCTCACTTACATAAATTTCAGCTAGCTTGTTCAATGAGTAGTCCATTCTGACTGGTAAGAAATGGGTTGACTTCGTCAATCGATCCACTATCACCCACACTGCATCATGCTTTCTCTGAGTCATCGGTAACCCAGACGCAAAATTCATTGTGATTCTTTCCCATTTCCATTCTGGAATTGGTATTGGTTGTAACAATCCTATGGGTAGCTGGTGTTCCGATTTCACTTTTGACAAGTTAAACACTTAGCAACATATTCAGTGATGTCTTTCTTCATCCCTAGCCACCAGTATTGAGTTTTCAAATCTTTATACATTTTGTTTCCTCCTAGATGCATGGTATATACTGTTTCATGTGCTTCTTTTAAAATATCGGACTTCAGCTCTTCTACACTAGGCACACAAATCCTATTCTTGAAGTACACTGTGCCATCTTCTGTCAATAAAAACTCAGACTTTTCTTCCTTTTTCACTGTCTCCACTATCTTTACTAACTTCTCATCTTGCTTCTAAACATCTTTGATCCTCTGCATCAAAGTAGTTTGTATTCACATCTCAGCTAAAATCTTCCTACTTAGTGCATCTACAACCACAGTAGCTTTGCCTGGCTGGTAGTCGATCACATAGTCATAATCTTTAATTAACTCCAACCATCTTCGTTGTCTCAGATTCAACTCTTTCTATGAGGGAAGGAACTTAAGACTTTTGTGATCTATATAGATATAACATCTTTCCCCATACAAATAATGTCTCCAGATCTTAAGAGCAAAAACTATCGCAGCTAATTCCAAATCCTAAGTCAGATAGTTAAACTCGAGAGGCATAAGTTGTCTTGAGGCGTAAGCAATCACCTTGCCCTTTTGCATAAGAACACAACCTAAACCATTATGACTAGCATCACTGTACACAATAAGATCTTTTCTTGGAGTACGTTGAGTCAAAACTGGTGCTTCAGTCAACATTGCCTTCAGTTGATCAAAACTTGTTTGACACTTGTCTGTCCACTAGAAACGGATCTCTTTTCGTAGCATTTGTGTCAAAGGAGTCGCTAAGGATGAAAATCCCTTCATGAACCTCCTATAATATCTGGCTAATCCGTGGAAACTCCTCACTTCAGTCACATTTTTGTGGTGGTTTCCAATTAAGAATAGCCTCAATTTTACTAGGATCAACCTGAATACCTTATGCTGAAATTACATGACCTAGAAAACTGACTGCTTCAAGCCAAAACTCGCACTTAGACAACTTTGCATGCAACTGTTTCTCCCTTAATGTTTGTAGCACTATTCTGAGATGTTGATCATATTCTACTCGATCTCTAGAGTAGACAAGAATGTCATTAATAAATACCACTACAAATTGATCAAGCTATGGCCTGAACACTCGGTACATCAGGTCCATAAAAGTTGCTAATGTATTCGTCAATCCAAAGGGCATAACTAGGAACTCATAATGACCATAATGAGTCCTGAATGCCGTCTTAGGTACATCTGATTCTTTGATCTTCAGTTGATGATACCCCGATCTAAGATCTATTTTTAAAAATATGGTTGCACCTTTCAATTGGTCAAATAAGTCATCAATCCTAGGTAGCGGGCATTTATTCTTGATAGTCACCTTATTAAGCTATCTGTAATCGATGCAAAGACGTAAGGTGCCATCTTTCTTCTTCATAAATAATATTGGAACACCCCATGGTAATACACTGGGTCATATAAAACCCTTATCTAACAACTCCTGCAATTGTACCTTCAGCTCTTTCAACTCTACTGGGGTCATTCTATATGGTGTAATAGAAATAGGGGTGGTGCCGAATACCAAATCGATAGCAAATTTGATTTCTCTATCTGGTGGTAATCCTGGCAACTCCTCTGGAAATACATCGGGGAACTCACTAAATTCGGACTTGCTTTTTCCCTCACACTGTGCCCTAACGGGTTAGTCACAAGAATCTCAAATTCTAGAGTATGTGGTTCTAAACCCTCTCGACCCGGTGGTGGTGTGCATATGTATGAATGTGTCTACCCGGATCTATCAATACATGTATGTCAGAGCCAAAAAGAAGGAATTTACCAATTAAGACATCCAGTGCATCCTGCTCCTCTTGGTCTCGCATGGCATATGCCCTGGCTGGGGCAGCTCTACTTCTTTCTGGCCTCTCAACTATCTCTGACCTGAATTGACTGGACCTTGATCGGCCTCATCTGCCTTGCCCAGAAGCCTATGTCTGTATCGGCTCAGTGTTCCTCGAACCTCTGCCATACTATAACAAGGGACAATCTATCCTCATATGGTCTATAGAGCCATATCTAAAACACGCTCCTATCATCCACCAACACTCTCTTGGATGCAAACGATCACAATGTTGACATTCTGGTAGGGGTAAAGATCTATATGGTCTCTGCGTCGGTGCATTGGCTACCGAAGAAATAGATCTCGCAGGTTGTCCGCGCCTGAAGAGAAGGCCTATTAGAACCCCCAGCCTGAAATCGGCCACTGAAAGATCTAGCTCATTTGCACTTGACTGTACTCTACTCGATTATGATACGGGCCTCTTGAACCCTCTATCTTGTGTTGACTATTGTGTGGCTAGAACTCTTTCAACTGTTATTGTAGATGCTAGCAAACTAGAAAAACTCATCAGACGTAGAGCTGAGACCTGTAGCTTGATTGGATCTCTCAATCCATCTTCAAATCGTTGGCATTTATATGCCTCAGTGGATACAATGCCTCCAGCATGCTTACAAAGATGTGTGAATTCTCTTTCATATTCTGTTACCGATAAATTTCCTTGTTTCAGCATCAAAAACTCTATTTTCTTGTCATCTGTGTAGATAAGAGGAATATAATGCTCCTTAAACTTCTCTAGAAAGAACTCCCATGTCATAGGGTTAGGAGCCCCTGTGCTCTTTGTAGCAAATCTATCATATTTTTCATAAGCTCTATTTATCCAGTGTCAGCAATAGACTGCTCTTGTGATGAGCTAGCACCAGATCTTGATGCAGTAGCTCGGCGATTATTGGGTCGCAATGAAGCCTCTGTCTTTGTAGGCTAATTACTTTTGCCTCCTTCGGCCACAATATGTCGTGACCTTGAAGCCATACTTTACCTATCTTGTAAATTAAAGACCCTAATCAGTAAGCAGCAACTATAATACTTAATTGTGGGTACACACATATCATAATTATTTTCTTTTGAAAACCATTTTGAAATTCAAAAACCGCCCAAACCGGGCCTTCATACCAAAATCTAGAAACACCAACCTGGTGTTCTGATACAAAAAACTGTAACACCCCCTCACCCCAGCAGCTCGTGCTTGGATGAAGGTGTGTTACGCTAACTTCATCGGTTAATATATCATCTTTAACATTTGTATACATTAAAATCATTGCTATATTTTTTTTCACTTACTATTTATTTACTTTGCATTATTAAAAGAAATATAACATAAAAGTTAAACTACCTTTATATATAGTAACATGTTCTTTACAAAACATACTATTTATTTTACAAATACTACAAAATAAAATTTACAAGATAATAAATAAAAGTTGTGTGACCCACGATGTGTGCAACATGCTACTTTACTGGATTAGGTCACCGCTGTCTTCATCTACTATCTTCTATTTATTTTTTACAAAATCCGCATGAGAAAACTCTCACACTAAGCTCTTGGCTTAGTGGTGCATATAAATAAGGCAATAAACTATTTTTAATGCCACATGCATTGACATATAACAATTTATGATGAAATCATGCAAACATACATTTCATAATATACTAGTATGCATAACATCATTTCATGATTTCTTTTTTTTTTTTTCGAGAATTCGTTTATGTTCCAACACTCAATCATCTATTAATGCATGTCACAAATCATACTCAATCAATTTTTATCCATGTAACTTACATTTCATAAATTTTATTCTTTTATATCTTATATTTATTTATTTTATCAAATCATTATTATCCATAGCTTGTTATTGCCCATAACACTAAATCTTCTTTTTATCCATGTCAAAATTTGTAATTCTATTTTTATTTTCAATAATTCATTTATGTTCCATAACTTATTTATTTATATTTTCAATTATGCCCAAGACACCTATGAACCACTGACTAGGATAATGGAGTTGTCATCTAAGAACTTAGGAGTGCCACCCGGGCAATATGATGTGCGCATATAAGTGTAAAACCCGGCGTAGATAACAATACCAAACTCGGCGCAGATAACCGTTCCATACCCGGCGTAGATAATAATGCCATCCCGATGTAGATAACAATGCCAAACTCGGCGTAGATAACAATACCAAACTCGGCATAGATAAT